>CM062520.1:41843363-43093363 GCA_031439585.1 Pterocarpus macrocarpus | reverse complement strand
CTAATCTATCATCAATATCATATTTATATTTGTGAAATATGTCATCATTTAATTTTTAGAATTTATGTTGCAATTTATAGGATTTTTAGAGCATTTTTACCTTAATTAAGCTTATTTTTGGGTTAATTAGCATAATTAATTATCTATGGTTAATAATTTAAAATTTTAAAAATTCTTCATTAGCTCCGTGATGATCTCCACACCTTTTTAGAGGTCAAGGGGACGTGGAGACTTGGCAAAAGATTTTTTTCAAAGATAACTTTGAATTAGTAAAAGTTAATTAATGTAAAGTAACTTGATGTTGACATTATTGCTACTTCTTAAGTCTTCTTAGTTCCCATTTGGTTAGAACTGAACCAGGGGTTACATTGCTAGTTGAATTTGTTCATCAGGTGGTTCTTGGGGTTAGAGTTTGATTTTTAATTTTCTTTTGGTTTATGATGTATTCTTAGCATTTTTGTGTAGTTTAGATCCAAAATAGTTTCACAAAGGCCCAAACCAATTCTAGTAGCTGTGGAGGCCCAATTTTGTGGCATAACAAGCCCAGGCCTGAAACTCCACTGATTCATTGCCGTATTGTAAGTTAGAGCAGTCTTATAGAGTTTTCGAGGCTTGTTTTCACTTTGGTAAGGTTATTTTTATGTAATTATGTAAATATTCTTCAAATTTGCTAAATATTTGTATTTATCTTTAAAATTATATTAAAAATATATTTATAATTTTTCTAGAATTTTTGGGGTCTTTCGGGTACCTTTTAGCCTTTTCTGAGCTTTCAGTGTTTTTTGTTTGTTTTCCGTCGGAGTTTTTATTGTATTTTCTATTTTTTGTAACTAATGATATTTTTGTAATTATTAGCAAATCTATGGGACATCCGATGTCATTTTACATTTGGATACCTTTGTGGGTCAATCAATAGAGATTTGGGTCTCTATGATTTTGCTATGTCACTTGATTCCGCTTAAACACCTTTTTTTTCGCTAATTCGAATAGTGCTGGGACCTAAATATAGCTTTCTAAAAGTTTAGGGGCCTAAAGATAAATATTTTCTAGGGTCTAATTATAATTACTGAAAATATTAGGGCAATTTTGTAAATAACAAAACTTGGTACTACAAGGGTGTTTTCATCTTTTCCTAATTTAGTACACGGAAATGTCATATTTTCAACGGCAGAATCACATTGCCATATAGTTCTCAGTGTGAGGATCGTCATGGCATGCCACTACTTAAAAAATTCTCACACTGCTTAAGTGAACTAAATCGAAATTTCTATTATACTATATTAAGAAAGTGGAGACGTTACATTTCTCTCTTCCTTTAAGAAATTTTGATCTTGAAATTTAGTTATCTTAATTAAATAACTATAGATAATCTCTCCGAAGATCCTCCTCCTTTTCCCATGTTGTTTCCTTTGGAGTCAATCTTTCCTACAGAACCTTTACCAAAAGAATTATCTTACCACCCCTAAGTTCTTTTTCGCTCCTGTCCAAAATCTTGACTAGTCTAACAATATAGGTTAAATCATCTCTTAATTGCACAAAGTCATTTTGCAGGAGATGTGAAGTATTAGGGAAATCTTTTGTTAACTGAGACACATGAAAAACATCATGAAGGTTCGAAAGATTTGGGGGTAAAGCAAGATGATAAGCAATAGGGCCAACTTAGTTCAAAATTTGGTATGGACTAAGGAATCGTGGACTCAACTTCTTAGTCTTCAAAGCTTTGCCTACCCCTGTCCTAGGAGATACCCTTAGAAATATGTGTTCTATAACACCCTCCAAACACATACATCATACTTGAGTCATGGAGTTATATTCAGAGGTTGTTACAGATACTACGAAAGACTTTAAAATAAGAAACATATAATATATGACCCTCGAAACTTCATATTTCTTTGCTGAGTAAGGATTTAAAATTTCAAATATTCAATACATATAAGATAAAATAAATTACAATTTAAAACAAAATTAATAATATTGAACACAAAACTGGTCTCGGCCTACGGTCGTCACTCTATGATCATCTAGCCTACTTTAGTTTCCCGAACTAGGCTCAAGTCCAGGTCTTATGCCTTGTAAATATCCCAAGACATTTGCTGCAGACTTGAAATCTACGCACTGGAATGTTCTTCAACATCTGTACTTGGTCCCCTGAAGGTGAATGATCTCTCTCACCTTTGGGTAATAACTTGCTTCTCAGGATTGGGCTCATTCTTATATATGAGTAATGGATTTATATTCCCTAATCTTTACACCAATCTATTCCCCTTAAATTTGGTCAGGGGTTGGCCCAATTTCTTAGACAATACTGCCCTGTCCCACTACAAGGTGGAGGCTCGATACGTCCCTTTGCAAGTTCTGATTGTCTTCTTTTATTCTTGGACATGATCATGCATGCAAATGCTGCACTTATGCACATGCTTCATATCTTACTTTCAAACATTATTGCATGCATGATTTTCATATACATATACATAACATATAAATCATGGCATTCTTATAATTCTGCTGAAAATTCGGTAGCATAACAGCTAAAACGTAGAGGGTCCCAAAATATGCAATTTATCCAGTCAACCAGCCAATCATATTAATCATAATCATCATCAGCATTATATCAACATGCATCGCTTTGACATGGAGTTTTGGATAAATATTTATGCTATTAAACTTCTCACGGTTCGTGGAGCTTCTAAATCTTAAAACTGTCAAGTTTCCTCCTTTATCTCAAATCTACTTTATTCTTCTAAATTTTACCAAAATTCCATTTTAATTCATTTTAATCTAGAAATTTAATAGATTGTAGCCTTATTTGTCTACTTTTAAATCTCTTTAGTTTCACCAAATTTTGAGGTGTATAACTTGAGTTATTAAGGTTTTACTCAAGGCTGCCTTGTTTCAGGGTAGACTTGCACACTTAAGTTTAGAAAATCACTAAAAGTTCATCCTTTATCATTTTCATTCGAAATTTATATCAAAATGAATCTATTTGGATCATGTTTTAATCCCAATAAGTTTCACTCCAATTGGTAAGTAGAGCTCCAGTTATGAGCTCCTTAAGTGGGCTGCCCTTTTTCAATTCTAATAGAGCATAAGTCAAATTCAAGGAATTACTAGGGAAAATACACTCATCATCTGAACCTAAAATTTTATAACATGGTTTCTTATTTGTTATCTTTCTAAGAAAATTAGTTTCACTTAATTTGAAGTTGTATAGGATGAGTTATGCCCCCCATATCACACTCTAGCCAAGATAGAGAATGAATTCCAATATCCAAATTCTAAAAATCATAACTAATTTATTTTAAATCCAATGGTCTTATAATTCATATTGTTGGATTGCACTTGAAGTCTAGTTTCATATAAAATTAGTTTCACTCAAATTTGAATTCTATATGTTGAGTTATGAGCTTCGTTGTATGGGTTGCATATTAGGGTTCTATCTCACAACTTCACTGTTTTGGTTTTCTTTTGATCTTTTGATCTATTCTTTAACCCAAACTAAGTTTTTCTATCCCAAATCACTAGAAAAGCACCACAACACCATCATACAAGCATGAACCAAGGATTTCACGAGAGGATCACATCAGCCACAAAACTCATACAAAATAATAAAAGCTAAGGATTTAAGCTACCTACCTCAAAATCCTTGAAACTATGGAAACAAGGAAGATAAGAGTAATTCCTAGCCTTCCTTTCCTATCATGGTAGCAGCCTACATGGAAATGGGAAGACCATTTGATGGTTGGTCATCAAATGGATAGAGGGATTTTGTAGAAGAGAAGGTGAGAATCAATTTTCATAAAAGGAGCAAGTTGTTTTGAGGCCATCAACTATGAGCTTGAAGCTCATAGCCATGGAGTTGAAGAAAAAGAAAATGAAGAGAGAATGATGGTGATGAAGGTGGCACAACATTAAGGAGAAAAAGGGGAAAATTGTTTGCTTCTTGGTTAAGTCAGTAGCTCAAATTCTATTGGTGGGTATGAGATAAAATTTAAATTCACTTAAGCTTGAGTTTTTGGTGGCCGTTGTTTGTCTACCTAGAGCACTGGTGTGGCTCATCTCTGGCCACATGCTCTGGCTATTCCTCTGACAGGTCTATCTAGCCCCTGGCGGATTATTCCCCTGGGTTTGTCATACCTAGAGACAACATAGGACCTTTGATGATTAATTTAAGGTGCCTGGGTATTAATTTGAGTACTCTGAGTTATCCAAGATAACATATATACAGAGTGAGTAATATTACACTTTTATTTAAAGTCAAGTATAGAAAATATCAGTTATAGAGTTATTACATATATTTTAGTTGTCTACTATTATCGTAGGGCCCATATAATCCCGAAATCGGGATTTTTCTATTGTTACCCGTCTTGACAACCGTAAACTTTTATTTACAACTTTGCCATTATAATATGAAAATTATAATTTTGCCCTTTCTTCTGCTACGACCTCTTATTTACAGTTTTTCCCTTGTCTTAGGTCCAAGCTTCCTTCTATCCTGGCTTACCCTCAGAGTTTGGGATGTTACACACTATCCACCTTAGAAAGAATTTTTCCCTCAAAATTTCATAGTTGAGAATAATTTGGGATAATATTTCCTTAACATTTTTGTACGTCCTAACCTATAGGGGAAGCTCCTTCTTTTGGTTCATGTCCCATTCCAAGTTTGTTTACTGGTAAATCGCCTCCTTTTATAATTCACTTTTGACTGCTGGGCTTTCTAAATTACTAGGTGCTTTTATTGAAGTCCCCATCACTATCTTGGAGAATCACGAAGTATATAATAGGTTCGACTGGAAGTATTGACCCCTTATTCTTTAGGGTCTGTTTGTTAATCCCTTTTCATTGGCAAAGTCATATCAAGATTTCTCACTCATAAGAGAGTATACTAATTCGTAGACCGCATTTCTGATCTTAAGGGTAAGAGAAAATTATAAGGGGAATAGTTGTCTTTACTAATATCCTTAAAACTTTTCCTTATCTTAGTTCTTTCATGGCCTTCATATGTGCATGCAGTTGTTTGTTTTTCTAGCTCCCACTATAGGGGTTAAGTCCTAAGACTTGTGGTCTTTCTTAATATTACTCTGATGTCCTTGGGATTTGTATGTTATCCTGATCACGTGTCTAACAAGGCTATTTCGTTATTGACTTATAATCATCTTTAGCAGCAAATCTCTGATCGCTTGCCTAGCATAATCAATCAAAGGCACTTGCTTCTGTCTATTAACTCTCAAATGGTTCTTAGAGTGTACCCATTACTCCAGTGTTGACATATGCTTGGAGAACAGGGGGTTATTATAGAAAATTTTCATATGAAATCTTCTCAAATTTGTGGATCAATCCAAGTCATTGGATACACTTTGTTACTTATCTCTAGGGAAAATCTTGTGCTAATTGACAACATGTGCGTTAGTTGGTCTCCTTACTGCCATTCTGGTAAAGTCACATCCAGTCTACAATGCAAATATCTTTGTTCTCTGGTTGCGGAATCCTCTTCCAGTCTTCCTCCGAAGCTGTTGGGGTAAATTTCCAAGAATCCGACTTTTCTTAGCATTCCTGCTCGACTTTTTTACTAATCTTAGATGTGCGATACTTGCAATGGCTTTATTGAGGTTCTCTTGGAAGTCACCTCAATTGCCTTTCTTTAACCCTTATTTACTTGACCATTAGTTGGCCCAAAAGCGAGTTTTTGTTCCTTTTGACCTAGCTCTTCTTAGTCTTCTTCTTAGCCTACTTTTCCAAATTTTGCTCATAAGTGTTTACATCTAAAATCTAGTTCTTTGAGGAGTCCATAATTCACTTCTTCACCATGACTTGATAGGAGTCCTCCCTTTCATCACCGAATTTCTCAAGTTTTCATCTTCGATTCCTTCTTACCAAGATATAAGTAGTCTAGTGTGAAAAAGATAATTAGCAGTCTTTCATTCTTATTGAAGTTGCAGAGTTCCATTACTCCATTTTCCTTACATGGTGGCATTGTAGTATATGCAGAGAGTCCTCTTAGATAATATTGATGTCGAAGTCCACCTTATCTTGATAATGCCTTGATCCATCACTTGATTCATCGAGGAAGTTAATTATCTTCTCTACCATGTACCTAACTCTTCTTGCTCGATGGTTGTTGATTCATCTTTCGCTACTTATGCTCTAGACTTTAGATATCAAGTCAAGGAGTTTGGCGATCACTAAGGTCACTATTTACATTGGTTGTCAGCTTCACTATGTACTAGTCTCAGAGGCCACATCCCATGATGCTCTCACTACCAAACCTCTTAATACCCATTGTGATATCTTGCTCCTAAGATATGATCAATTCAATGTGAGGGAAGGAAGTGATAGTCTCATTTTCGTATTAGGGCTGCAAGGGTTTTGTCCTCACCTATTCCTTTCTATATATTAATAAGGAGATTTCTCATCTGCTATATTGCCACCTATCATTCTCTTGCATAGATAACATCTTCGTTCATCACTAGTTTCCTTAAGGAGTCTTCGTTCATTTTATCTACCATATACCTGATTATCTTTCGATGGAATAGTGAGTCTTCGTATGTTACACTTAACTTAGTCTCACGAGTGGATACTTAATTACTTGAGGTTGAAAGTCTTCTAATCCTGTATCGTAACCTTGACTACATTGGTGCATCACCCAGTTCTTCTTGGGATACATCAGATCATCCCAAAGAGTCCTTCAAATTCAATAGCATTGCCATTGATATTGAGACAAGCCAGCTCATCAACTCTTATAAAATTTCACCTGTACCCCAAATCCACACCGGATAACCTTCCTTCCTTTAATGGGCCATTCCAAAAGCAAAACTTCCTCTTTTCTTTCTTATAATATCCTATTGGTCCTGTAAGAAGACTTATCTTCATCTTGGTTCATCAGGACCTTCTACTTTCTACTTTACTACTATCTTAGTCCATTGAAATCAGTTGCACTTCTCTTGGCTACAACATGTCCAGTCACAAGTTCTAAATCTTTATCATCCCATCTTGAATCAAGATACATTCGTCATCAAGTTACTCCACTTGTAGCACTCGTAGCGGTGTTTGAAGATAACTATTATGTTCTCTTTTTCATCTCTAAACAGCTATATTTGCTTGCTAATAACATGTCAAAGATGGCCCTATTATATGATTCCTGCGGTGGTTAAGGTTAATAGAGTCTTAGTATAATAGGACTTTCCACTGCTTCCCTTATCCTTAATAAATAGGAGGCATGGTTTTGCTTCGTACACTATCATAGTCCAAGAATATCTTCACTTCTGACTAGCAGGAAATGTACCACCTTTTCTCCTAAGAGATCGTTCAAGTATACTCTAACAACTCCATCTTCTTTTTCAGTACGGTGTATAGCTGGGTCTTTGCCTTGGTATACTATGTGAGTAGACAAATTCCTTCAAGGTCCATCTAACCTTCTTTTTCTTCTAATGATGAGGCTTCACTTGGCACTTCTCCAATTTGCAATCACTAGAGTGTTAGCTCCCAGTACTCCTGAGGAGAAGGTCGTTTTGTTCTCTAGATAGAGACTTGGAGAGGTCCACCTCGTGTATGCCTGGGGTTTCCATTCTTGACTCTTTCGCTTAACCTTTGTCTTATCTAATCAAACACTGAGCTTCTTAAGTAAAGGATTTAACCTTTATAATGCGGCATCACCACAACCTGTCACAACAAGACCATCGACTAAGCTTGCCTGTGGATTACTTTCAGGGTAATCTCACCTATGAAGAAGAATAAGGGTTCTATCCATATCACATGATATTACCTCATTGGTGGATAGTTACCTTACTCTTTATCGATTATCCATTAAACATATAGAACCAGGCAAAAGAATCCTCTAGATGCAATTGAGAGAAAATAGCCTGGACTGGGTAAACACTAATAGGGCTTAAGACAATCATCTTCAAAGTGAAGGAGGTTTTCACTTGGCTAACACCATGCCAAGATTTCGTCCTTGACGACTTACGTTTCCGGCCTCCCGGTAACGTCAGGTTAAACAACCCTTCCTTATTGTGATCAAGCATACTATGTCCATAGCAAACCATCCAACATAATTCCTTGAATCGAATCCCTAGCTCTCTACACTCCCTGGCCTGCCAACCGTCTGGCCTTTTCGGCAACCTCTACCTCCTTGAAAGCTCCTCTATAATAGCTATATTGAGAAGGTTCCTAATAAGTTTGTAAGGTGCCATAGTCTTCTGTCCACACAGGACCTTATATTGAGATGATCAGGCTCAACATTTGGTCAAGTGCGACAGATAGTCCCCAACACTCATAGCAAGGCTATCAAGCATAATCATCTATGTCCTTGTCACACAAGGACCTAAAGCATGATTTATCTAGACTCTTAGAGAATGCTGCAGAAATATAGTCAGTCCATCCCCGGGCCTATACAGGACGAACTGCTTTGATATCATAATGCAACACCCTCCAAACAAATATACTATGCTCGAGTCATAGAATTATATTCAATGGTTGTTACAGGTACTACGAAAGACTTTAAAATAAGAAAAATATAATATATGGGCCTTGAAACTTCATATTTCTTTGTTGAGTAAGGATTTAAAATTGCAAATATTCGATACATGCAATATAAAATAACTACAATTTTAAAAAAATAACTAATCTTGAGTATAAAACTGGTCTTGGCTTGTGGTTGTCACTCCATGATCATCGATTGCCCACTTTAGTTTCTCGAATTGGGCTCAAGTCCAGGTTTTGCGTCTTGTAAGTATCCTAAGACATTTGCTGCAGACTTGAAGGCTACACTATATATTGGAATGTTTATGGAAAACATACAAATAGGTAGTGAGAACTTTAAGTTCTCAGTGTGTATACTCAATCCACTAATATATAGAATGTCATCATAAATATTCCAGCCACTTCGATTTATTATGAAAATGTGGACATATACACACAGGCATTAGTTCAATTTTAAGTTTGAAAACATATCTCTCGAAGCGGGTTATTTTTAACAATCACTTGGCATATCTCATGACAAGTATAATAACAGTAACAATATAATATTTCAATCACAATCACAATAGCATTATAGCATAATAAGATGCTTAAATATGTATATGCTAATGCACATTCTTGAGATAAGCAAGTGCACTTGACTTTTCTTATCTCTTTCTTTAACTTGTACTTCAATATCTGTACTTGGTCCCCTAGAAGTGAATGGCCTCTCTCATATCTAAGTAATAGCCTGCTTTTCAAGACTGAGTTCGTTCCTAACATGAGTGAGAGATTTAATTTCTCCGACCTTCACACGGGCCTATTCCCTTTAAATCTAGTCAGGGGCTAGCCCAACTTCTTAGACAATACCACCCTTGCCTAGTATGAGATGGATGCTTGGTACGTCCCTTTGCAAGTTCTTATTATTTTCTTTCATTCTTGGATATGATCATACATGCACATGCTGCACTTATGCACATGCTTCATATATTACTTCCAAACATTATTGCATGCATGATTTCCATATACATATACATAACATATAAATCATAGCATTCTTATAATTCTGTTGAAAATTCAATAGCATAACAGCTGAAACATAGAGGCCCCCAAAATATGCAATATATCTAGTCAACCAACCAATCATATTAATTATAATCATCATCAACATTATATCGACATACATCTCTTTGACATGGAGTTTTGCATAAATATTTATGCCGTTAAACTTTTCATAGTTCATGGAGCTTCTAAATTTTCAAGTTGTCAAGTTGCCTCCTTTACGTCAAATTTGCCCTTTTTTTTAAATTTCACTAAAATTTTATTTTAATTTATTTTAATCTAAACATTTAATAGATTGTAGCCTTATTTGTCTACTTTTAAATCTCTTTAGTTTTATTAAATTTTGAGGTGTATAACTTGAGTTATTAAGGTTTTACTTAAGGCTACCCTGTTTCAGGGTAGACTTACACACTTAAGTTTAGAAAATCATTAAAAATCCATCATTCATCATTTTCAACTGAGATTATATTAAAATGAATCTATTTGGATCATCTTTTAATCGTAATAAGTTTCACTCCAATTGGGTAAATAGAACTCAAGTTATGAGCTCCTCAAGTGGGTTGCCCTGTTTCAACCCAAACAAAGCATAAGTCAAATTCAAGGAATTACTGGGGAAAATCCACTCATGATCTGATTCTGAAATTTTTTTGACATGGTTTCTTTTGTGTTATATTTCTAATAAAATTAGTTTTACTTAATTTGAGGCTGTATAGGGCAAGTTATGCCCCCCATATCACACTTTGGTTAGGACAAAGAGTGAATTCCAATAGCTAATTTCTAAAAATCATAACTAATTCATTTTAAATCCAATGGTCTTATAATTTATAGTTGAATTGCTATTGACGACTATTTTCATCTAAAATTAGTTTCACTCAATCTGTATGTTGAGTTATCATCTTCGTTATATGGACGGTGTATTAGGGTTCCACCTCATAGCTTTTCTATTTTGATTTTCTTTTGATCTTTTGATCTATTTTTCGAACCCAACCTAAGTTTTTCTATCTCAAATCACTAGAAAAGCACCATAACACCATCATACAAGCATGAACCAAGGATGTCACAAGAGGATCACATCAGCTACAAAACTCATACAAAATAATAAAAGCTAAGGATTTAAGCTAACTACCTCAAAATCCTTAAAACTATGAAAACAAGGAAGACGAATAATTCCTAGCCTTCCTTTCCCATCATGGCAGTAGCCTACATGGAAGTGGAGAGAGTACATTTGATTCTTGATCATCAAATTGATAGAGAGGTTTTGTAGAGGAGAAGGTGAGGATCAATTTTCATAAAAAGAGCAAGTTATTTTGAGGCCAAGAAGGCCATCAGCTATGAGCTTGAAGCTCATAGCCATGGAGGTGAAGAAAAAGAAAAATGAAGAGAGAATGATGGTGATAAAGATGGTGCAATATTAAGGAGAAAGAGTGGAAAAATTATTCGCTTCTTGGTTAGGTCGGTAGCTTAAATTCTATTGGTGGGTATGAGATAAAATTTAAATTCACTTAAGCTTGAGTTTTTGGTGGCCCTGCTTCGTCCACCTAGAGCACCGGTGTGGTTCGTCTTTGGCCACATGCTCTAGCTACTCCTCTGACTGGTCTAGCTAGTCCTTAGGGAATTATTCCCTTAGGTTTGTCATATCTAGAGATAACATAGGACCATTGAGGATTAATTCAAGGTGTTTGGGTATTAATTTTGGTACTCTGAGTTACCTACGATAATATATATACGGTGTAAGTAATATTACATTTTTATTTAAAATCAAGGGTAAAAAATACCAATTATTGAGTTATTACATATATTTTAGTTGTCTACTATTGTCATAGGGCCTACATAATTCCGGAATTGGGATTTTTCTGCTATTGTCCCTCCTGACAATTGTAAACCTTTATATACAACTTTGCCATTATAATATAAAAATTTCAATTTTGCTCTTACTTTTTCTACGATATCTTATTTACAGTTTTGTCTTTACCTCGGGCCTGAGCTTCCTTTTATCCCGGCCTACCCTCAGAGCTCAAGATGTTACATGTTCACCCTTTTGAAATTCCAGAGGCTTCCTTCTTTCATCTACATAACTCTTCTGCCAACTTTGAGCAGTTAGTAGCTTATCTCTAATGAGCTTAATCTAGTTAGTGGTTGTTTGGACAATCTTCGATCCTAGCATTATTCTCTCACTAACCTCAAACCAACACAGTAGGGATCTACACTACCTACTATATAAAGCCTTATAAGGTGCCATTCCAATACTAGAATGGAGACTGTTATTGTATGAGAACTCTATTAGATGTAAGCAACTATCCCAATTACCTTTTTGTTTTGAGACATAGGTTCTTAACATATCCTCTAAGGTTTGTATAGTTCTCTTAGTTTGTCTATCAGTCTAGGGGGGATAAGCAATACTAAGACTTAATCTAGTACCAAAGGCTCTTTGTAGTGCTCCCCAGAACCTAGAGGTGAACTTGGGATCTCTATCAAATACAATACTAGTGGTTACACTATGCAATCAGACAATCTCATTAATGAACAACTAGGCTAACTTATCTAGTGTAGCTCTAATGGCTAGGAAATGGGCAGATTTAGTTAACCTATCCGCTATAACTCAAATACCATCATGTCCAGAAGATGTTCTAGGCAATCCCATCACAAAATCTATGGCCATGTTGTCCTACTTCCATTTAGGGATTCCTAAAGGTTGGGTAAACTTGAGGGTTTCTAGTGCTCAATCTTGACTTTTTGACAAGTCAAATAGTTTGCCACAAATTCAGCTATGTCCTTCTTCATTCTTGGCCACCAAAAGAATTGCTTAAGATCTTGATACATTGTGGTGGCTCCAGGGTGAATGACCTATTGTTATATGCCTCACCTAAGATTAATTTTCTTATATCTCTAACAAAAGGTACACAAAACCTATCATGAATAGAGCTCCATCATTAGCAATGCAAAAATCCTTTTGTTCACCTTTAATCACTTGTTCCCCATAGGTTTGTAATAGCTAATCTTCCTTCTATCTATCAACAATCTGTTTCCTAATGTCATTTTCTATCCTTAAGGCTTTGTTTGGTTGGAGTGATTTAGAATAGAAGGAATGGGAAGGAAAGAGTGCCATTTACCTTGTTTGGTTGGGGAGAATTATTTAGGAGGAAAGTTTAAACTATGCTACTATCATGGTGGGACCCGCATGAACAGTAGCAAAATTTATCCCCCCGCTGGTAGGTAGAAAACTGGGGGAAAGGGGAGCAGTACTTCCGTTTCCTTTTTTTGCCTTTCTTTGCGAGACACAGACGAGAGAGAAGATAGATGAGAGCAAACATAATGAGTGGGGGAGGGACTAGGGTGCACAACACCATTGAAGGTGTTGCTTGGTCCCTTCCCTTTTTTATCTCTCTCTTTTTTTTTTTTTTGTCAAATTAATACTTCTAAAAATTCCATCTAAATAATTTTAATTCTACAAAAAATACCCAAAGCACAAGTTATATAAAATTTTAAAATTTTTTGGTTACCAGTATTTTATTCTAAATAGATATTTTATTTTAAATAGTATATTACATAAATTTTGATTTTTTTTAATGTTATATTAAGAGTTTAAATAATAGCTGAATAATATTTCTAGTATTACGTAAGGTTTGATTTTCTTTTGTGTTATGTTGAGAGTTTAAAGAACCGCTAAATAAAATTTTAAAATTTCTTCTGTACTATTGTTTAGTTGGTAAAACATATTTTTAAGTAATATTTTTGAAATATTAGATTAATTTAAAATATTAGTTTTATTTTAAATAATGTTGAATAATTTATTTTTTATTAATATTAATTTAATTTAATAGGTTGATATTATTTTAAATTGTTAAATAAAAAATAGTGAAATGTTTTATTTGATATTAATTAATATAGTTAAAATACCTTTTCTAATATCATAAAGGTAAAATTGTCATTTGACAGTATTACTTCTTTCTTTCCTTTCACTTTTCCATACAAACAAACAAGGGAAAATTATTTTCCTTTCCTCTCATTTTCCTTTCATTCAAACATACATATGGAAAATACAAATCTACTCTATTTCTTTCCACTCAACTTATTTCCTGTTAACTTCCTTCCTTCTAATTTCTTTCCTCCATCTAAACACACCCTAACTGATTCCAACTTAAATGGTTAGGCTCTATAGTCACTTTGAGATTCAAATCCCCAACATTCTCTAATAATTTCCATTCTTTGACCATTAAACTCACCGCATATAGGGATTTTTACTAAGTGCATCAGCAATTATATTGGCCTTACTTGGGTGGTATTTAACCTCAAAATCATAATCCTTCAGAAATTCTAACCACTTTCTTTGTCTCAAATTCAACTCTTTTTGATCAAACAAGTATTTCAAACTCTTATGACTAGTGTGAACCTCAAATTTTACACCATATAGATAATGTCTCCATATCTTAAGAGCAAACACTATGGCTGCTAATTCTATATCACGTGTAGGATAGTTCTCCTTATGCGGTCTCAATTGCCTAGAAGCATAACCTACCACCTTTCCCTCTTGCATCAAAACATAGTCTAATCCTTTCCTAGAGGCATTGCTATACACTACAAAATCCTTCTCCGGGTCAGGGATTACTAACATTGGGACAGATGTGAACTTATGTTTCCGCTCTTGGAAACTAGCTTCACACTCGAGTGTCCACACAAATGGTTTTCTTTTCCAGGTCAACCAAGTTAAAGGCAAAGCTAAATGGGAGAATCCTTGAATAAACCTTCAGTAATAACCAGCAAGTCCTAGGAAACTCCTAATCTTAGTCACTATCTTAGGTCTCTCCAAGACAACGCAACTTCTACCTTGCTATGGTCAACGGACACACCATTCTCATTGATTACAGGACCTAGGAATTTTACTTCCTTCAGCTAGAAATCACATTTCTCCAATTTTGCATAAAATTGCTTTTCCTTCAAAATCTGCAAAGCTATCCTCAAATGCTCCTCATGTTCCTTCTCAGTTTTAGAATAGATAAAAAAATCATCAATAAATACCACAACAAATTTATCTAAGAATGTTCTAAAAATCCTATTCATATAATCCATGAAAATAGCAGGAGTATTAGTCAACCTAGAAGGCATCACTAAAAACTCATAATGCCCATACCTAGTCCGAAAAGTAGTCTTAGGTATGTCTTCCTCCTTAACTCTTATCTAATGGTAACCTAACTTGAAATCTATCTTAGAGAACACTGTGGCTCTTCTTAACTAATCTAAAAGGTCATCTATTCTAAGAAGGGGATATTTATTCTTAATGGCAACTTTATTCAACCAACAATAATCTATACACAACCTTGAGCTATCATCTTTCTTTTTCACAAATAACACTGGCACTCCCCAGGGTGAGGCATTAGGTCAAATAAATCCTTTCCTTGACAGGTTCTATATTTGTTTCTGTAACCCACTTAACTCAAAAGGTTACATCCTATAGGGTGCTATGGATATAGGACCAATACCAGACAAGAGGTCAATAGAAAACTCTATTGCTCTCTTGGGAGGTAAACTCTCAATCTTAGGTGGAAATCCCTCAGAGAGTCCTCTCACTATAGGGATATCCTCAATCTTTAGCTAATCATTTGCCTCTGATTCCAATAAATATAGTAGAACACATCCTAAGATATGTTTAGATAGACATTCTGCTATTTGATTGACTAGGGATTCAGCAGTCTCTACTAGAGAAGTTGTGAGGGTATTTTGGGTGGGAAATTGTATGGCCCTCTCACAACATTTCAAAAGGACATTATTAGTAGATAGCCAGGTCATACCAAGAATAATATCAATATCATTCATAGGTAAATAGATAAGGTCAACAGTAGAACAATGAGTACTAATCTAAATAGGAAAATTTAAACAAACAGAAAAAGTTAAAATTCTACGTCTAATGGGCATAGACACAATCAAATCATATAGCAAAGTAGACATAGGTAATTCAAATTCATTTGCATGAGCTAAAGAAATAAAGGAATAAGAAGCTCTAGAATCAAATAGTGCAATTAAGGTTTTATCTTTTAAAACACACATACCCTGTATTAGATTCAGATCCTGAGCCACTTCTTGACCATTCAGGTCAAAGACTTTCCCTTTGGCTTGGGGTCTAGGGTTGGAACTTCCTCCCTTCAACTGAGGATATTCACATGAGAAATGTCCAGGCTGACGACAGTTGAAGCAGATGCCTTTCCCCTTTAGGCTTGACTTGTTCCCATTGTTCTTTTCGTAGTTTGAGTAGACAAGAGTTGGGGCAGGTGTAGGGATTGGTGGTCCACTTGGAGGCAGAGGTGGCTTGCCTCAATTCTGGTTCCTCCTCATATGATTCTAATTTTGGCCTTGGTTAAAGTTATGGTTCCTATTCTTTTGGAACCATGGCTGAATTATCCTGTTTTTGTGCTCTTCTTTCTTCCTCTTGAATATGTTTTGATGCTTAGCCACCAGATCATTCAAGTTCTGCTCAGCAATCCTGCATTTATTTGCCAGCAGAGCATAATTTCTAATCTCCATGGTACTTATAGCATTCTTAATTTCAAGATTCAGGCCAAACTTGAATTTCATAGCTTTCCAAGTTTCATCCACATTAAATTTCAGATGGGATGAAAACTTGGCCAACTCCTCAAATTTGGACACATACTGTCCAATAGACAGTTTCCCTGCTTCAGTTGCAGGAATTCGATCTCCTTCTGGTTCTTCACACTAACTGGGAAATATTTTTCTAGAAAAATAGTTTTAAATTATTCCTAAATAAGAGGAATCTTCTGTGCTTATAACAGGGCCTTAGTGCCCTTCCACTAATGCTCCTCCTCAACAACAAGCATAGAGGTGGCATAAGTCACCTTTTGGTCATTAGTGCATGCCATAGCCTCGAATATCTTTTCTATGTGCATCAACCAACTCTCAGCTACAACTGGGTTATATTCTCTTTTGAAAGATGGAGGCTGCATTTTCTTAAATTCCATCAACCCATAAAATTGAGGATTCAAACCTGGAACATCTCCATTAGCATCTATATGGCCATTGCCATTTCCGTTTGGACTTCCATTCTCCTCTAAGTGTTGTAGCATTCTATTAGCCAATATCACCTATTCCTTAATAACTGCAGTCATATGCTCCTGGGTATCTCTTCTTTCACCTCTATCATTAGGAGTGGTAGATCTCTGTCTTGGCAGTATCCTATTTGTACATACATAGTTACTCATATACTAAGGTGATCAGGCTCAATATTCCTACCTAGCAGCTAGAAACACATACTATACAAAACAAAGATGCCTAAACAAAAGCCCTTTTCAGAGAAATATAACATGCTTAATTTCTTCCTAATGACAATTGCCCTTTGAGAAAACTGGGCTCTAATATCACAATGTAACACCCTACTAACTAATTATTATCATTTTACTTGTTTTACTCTTGATAATAATTAGTTAGCAAAATATTACTAACTTACTACCTTAATATTACACGGTTAAATTTTTTTTGCTAATTGCTATTACTAATTCCATTCTTTAGTTATTAATTTTACGCAACGAAATAATACTACAGCATACTAGTTAGTAATTTCCACAGTTAAAGTAACTATCATCTACAAAAAAACATGCATCACAATTATCACTAGGTCATAAGTTGTACAAAAGTAGCAGAACATAATCATGACCAAAATATATAAAAATGGGGCGCCCTAATCTATATCTCATCCTCACCCAACCCTAAGTACAACTTACAAAATTACAAAATAAAATATGTCAGATGAAGATGCCAAAAAAGGAAGAAAAATGGGACATCCTCTAACTACATCAAAGCATACTAAGGTCTAGTCATTAATAATAGTAATGGTAAGAACTTTGTCCACAGCATGTAACAAAATCCTATTGTTAAGCAGGTCTGGCTCGAAGGCTACATCCATCTCAATGTTAAGTATGATCCGTGCTATCTGGAAACACCAACAAAAAATGGCCAGAGAAATCTCCTAATAGGGTGATATTCCCAAAGACGTCCCACTTCATCCCAAAAATGCTAAGAATAAGGAAGGTGTATAGCAATATGCATATCAATATAATAAATCAAATCACACATAAAATTATTAGAATATTTAGCAGCAAAATGACACATAAATAAGTCACAAGCAATAGATAAGATAAATTATTATTTCCAATCATTTATTAGTGTCAAGCAAGATAGAAGTGCATGATAATAACCATAAGTAGTAAAGTTGTAATATGATCATGGTAAATAGCAAGGAAAATAGCAAGTATACTATCAATTCACATTTTACTGCTTCCTGATTCCTTTGTAACGGCTAAAGTCTATAGGTTTTGCAACACATATTCAAATCTACAAGAGCTCTTATTGCTAGGGCGTCCCCTAGCCAGATCAGTGATTGCCAAGTCCTTATCTGCTAGCATGGGCAGGACCTAAGGTCCTACATAATGACCACCAAGTCCTTATCTGCTAACATGGCAGGGTGCAATGTGTTGTTTAATCTGCAACAAGACTTAGTGATAGCCAAGTCTTGATTCACTAACATGGCAAGGCCCAATGTGTCACTTAGTGAAATGCATGGCTTTTCCATTACACGGTAGGGCCCATACACTCACTTATTCATTTATTACATATAATAGCCATATAATTTTCACACAGTGCACAGTTTAGCAATTCATTGTCATTCCAAAATCATATAGTGCACTACCACGCATATATTATGCCAAGGATTCCCATTTCCATGTATAAAGGCATACATAACCCATATTCTTCATATTATGCTCTAATTAAAGCAATTATGGTGAGCTCACACAAATTCCACAAGATGAGAATACTATCCACATATTCACAATTTCATGAGTTCGTAAAGCATAGTTCTTTAATATATATATATAGAAAATAAACACAATTCTTTAATCTAATCTTGGTCACATAGCATAGTAGAGCCAAATGACGAAATTCTTCATCAAGTCACATAAGTCATACAAAAAGTACATACAACCATGGCATAAGAAACACTTCCTTAAAGTTAGAATGCTAACACAGATCAAACATAGGATAAAATAAGTAAAAGTGATAATTCAAGTGAACAACCCATTTGGAAAACAATTGAACTTTAGAAAATCACTTCAAGCATGGAACTAGCTAGTCTATATGAAATTTTTAATGGGACCTTAACTCGATTCTTTATGATTAAGGTTTATTAGTGTGATTAGAAGTATATTTATGTCCCATGATCTATAGTCCAAGGTCCATAATCCTTATCCATAGCATAGGTACTCCATAGCAAAGGTATGACCACAAATGGTCTCAAATAGGTCCAAATAAGTCTCAAAGACTCATAATAGTCCAAACATAGTCCATACAAGGTCCATAAACATAGATACATGTCTAGATGGTCATAAACTCCATAGCAAAGGTCATGGTTCATTTTTAACAAGTTTTAAGTGTCTTTTAGAAACTTATTAGCTCTTAATGGTCCCAAAAGAAACTATCATATAAACCAAGCTGATTCAAACATGTCACAGGTTTGAAAACACTTCATCATAGAAAACTAGATAAAATAGTTTCCATGTTTCAAAAGAGCTCATGGCTAAATGCATGTACAAGGCCAAAAGTAAATCATACTGTCTCAAAGTTTCTCAAACTTGTGCTCAAAGCTTCATCAAGTAGAAACACATTATTTGACACATCAAACCAAGTTTATAAAATATTTAAATAAGTGAAATAAAAATGAATTACTTGCTACCCAAAACAGGGCTATTTTGAAAGTAAACTTTTAACACATGAATTCAATTCTGAAATTAAGGACAGTTAGCAAGCAAGCACATAATATCATAATATAGACTCTTAAGCTTCAAACCATCACTTTAAGACAAATAAACATTTCATTTTCGAGCTATAACCTCATGGTCCAAATAGGGTAGTTAGAATGAAACTTTATTACATGTTTTGAGTGCATAAATTAAGAGAACAAGCATTTATCTTCCACATATCAATTCTAAAGCTTTATCAAGTAAAAGCTCATTATCTAAGGCACAAAACCAACACTTTAAATACATTAAACAAGTAATATAAAATGAGCTAAGGTGCTGTCCAAACAGGTCATCCCCTCAAATTTAACTTTTAGACATGTTTAATACACCAAAAGTGAACAAAACGCTCATACTAACACATAGCACAAACTATAGGCTTTATAGCTTTAAAATATCAATTTTGCACACTTTAATTATATGAAAAATATGCTGGAAACTGAAGGTCAAAACAGGGCAGCAAACTAACTTTAGTGAAAGTATCAAGTTTTAAGTCATAAATTGAAACCACTAAAGAATCAAGCTTCCATAAGGCAAAGATAACATGCTTAAACTTTTATTCATCATCTATGAAGCTCAAAACACGAGAACACAAAGGATAACCCACTGCCATAGTGAAGGCCATAGGGTTCAAGGTGCCAACATAGTGGGTTGTTAAGTTTAAATCATTCAAAACTCATGATAACACATCTTTACACATAAAGTGTCATTGAAAGAACATAGAAGTATCATCAAAATTTATAAAACAATTTTCTCAACCTCAACCCTAGCCAAGGCCATGAGCCTTATAGGGTTAGAAATTATGATTTCCAACCTTGGTTTGAAAAGAATCCGTGGAAACTGAAACATTTGTACAAAGCAATTAAACTAACATGATTAATAACATCAATATCCCAAATAACCAAGGTCCTCCACAAACCCTATTATGGTTGTGACCTATATGTGCATTAACATGAAGATTTATTTCACAACAATGCAAGGGAACATGTTTTTAGCAACAAAACACAAGAACACAATATTAGAGCTTCAAATCCTAAGAAGGAATTATCAAAACCCAATTCTTCCATGAACTTTTAGAAGTCTATAAGATGAACATATATTCTAAAAATAAACGTTTAAAGCCTGGAATAGCACAAAGAATCACACAACATACATGCATGGAGCTTAAAGAGTGAAAAAGAAAACCCTACTTGGCTTAAGAGCTTGAAACTCGACTTATGTAGGGGCTAGACCAGCAGTTTCTCAGCCTTTCTAACTCTTTTCTAGGGGTTGAAACTTGAGCCAAATGGGTGGAGAGTGATGGTGTTTGAGGGTCATAGAGAAGGGTGAAAGTTTGAAGGTGTTTTACTGGAGGTTTCTAGTTGTTTTTGGGTGAAAATGGTGGAGGGAGATGGAGAAGTGTGCTTTGGCTCCCTCAAGATGTTTAGGCCGAGTTTCTAAAGTGTGGGGGTGTGTTTCTTTTTATAGAAGAGTGGGTGGTTAGTTGATAGTTAATTAAATAGTTAGTTTGTCTCAATTAGGTAGTTAAATTGTTGAATAGTTAGGACTTTAATCAATTATCTTAGAGACTTAATAAAATTGATTTAGAGTCATATTAGAAACATTCTTACATGCCTAATATTGGTTAAGAAGAGTTAGGTTTGAGTTGTGCTTAATTAGTGCAAAAATTAGCATTTTCACTTATGACTTGTTTATGCAATTTAACCTTAACAAATTATTCATCAAATAATTAAATTTCTCTAATCTATCATCAATACCTCATTTGTATAGGTGAACTATGTTATCATTTAATTTTCAGAATTTATTTTGCAATTTATAAGATTTTTAAAACATTTTTACCTTAATTAAGCTTATTTTTGAGTTAATTAGCATAATTAATTACCTATAGTTAATAATTTAAAATTTTAAAAATTCTTCATTAACCCCATGATGATCTCCATGCCTTTTTAGAGGTCAAGGGGACATGGAGGCTTGGTAAAAGATTTTATTCAAAGATAACTTTGAATTAGTAAAAGTTAATTAATGTAAAGTAACTTAATGTTGACATTATTGTTACTTCTTAAGTCTTCTTTGTTCCCACTTGGTTAGAGTTGAACTAGGGGTTACATTGCTAGTTGAATTCAACCATGGGAGGTTCTTGGCCTTAGGGTTTGATTTTTATTTGATTTTGTGTTAGTTTATTATGTATATTTTTAGCCTTTTGTGTAGTTTAGGTCCAAAATAGTTTCAAATAGGCCCAAACCAATTCTAGCAGCTGTGGAGGCCCAATTTATGGCCTAACAAGCTTAGGTCTGAAACTCTACTGATTCATTGGCGTACTGTAAGTTAGAATGGTCTTATAGGATTTTTAGGGCCCGTTTTGTATCCCGATAAGGTTTATTTTGTATAATTATAAAAATATTCTTCAAATTTACTAAAATTAGTATTTATCTTAAAAATTATATTAAAAATGTATCTATAATTTTTCTAGAATTTTTGGGGTATTTTGGATAGTTTTTACCATTTCGCGAACTCTTTAGTGTTTTTTATTTGTTTTCTGTCGGAGTTTCTGCTTTATTTTATATTTTCTGTAACTAATTGCATTTTTATAATTATTGGCAAATCTAGGGCCATCCCGTCTTATTTCACATATGGATACCTCCATGGGGGCAATTAGCAGAGATTTGGGTCTCTATAGTTCCGCTATGTGACTTAGTTCCGCTTAAACATCTTTTCCGCTAATTCTAACGGTGCAGGGACCTAAATGTAACTTTTTAAAAGTTAAGGGCCTAAGGATAAATAGATTTTGGGGCCTAAGTATAATTACTAAAAATATTGAGGCAATTTTGAAAATAATAAAAGTTTGTCATCTTTTCATAATTTTTAGTATACGACATTGTTGTATTTTTAGTGGCACACACTGCCCATTAATTCTCAATGTAACACCTTATTGGATGTAATAATATGCTTAAGTCATAATATTTCACCCGATAATTTGTCATGTGTAGGAATTTATTAATTTCATTTCAATTCAATGCCATTTACCAGTTTGAGTAACTTTTTGTCGTGCAACATAATAATTTGTTTGGTGTCATAATAGAAAGATCAATAAAACAGACAGAAACTACATCATTCATATATATATATATATATATATATATATATATATATATATATATATATAGGGTACAAAAGAAAAATGGGGCCGTCAAAAAACAAAATAAACCGGCCCGTCTATATGAAGCATAACTCTATGTGGTCCTCACAGGACATTTCATGTTCTAACCCTCTCTAAGAGAACAAATGGAAACAACCTATTCTGGACTAGAATGAGCGAGCCCAACTCGGCCCAACAACTAAGCTCAATACGAGGTCGGATGGATCACTACTCCAAGCAGTTCAGGCCTACATGCACACTGAGGCCCAAATTCAAATTGTGTAATAAAGTTCCCTAATATGGCGGAGCGGTACTTACCTCGCGTGTTACCAATAAACTCGAAACTGTCCACTACCCTCCAGCTACTAGACGTCCTGAGTTATCCCTACTATTATGAAACCAAACCCCTATATTCTCAACTACCAACCTATATACATACGAGTCCAGTTACGGACCTCAGGTACCTTTTTCTATGCTCTGAAACACTCTCCTGCATTCACCGACTTGAGAGTCAAAGTCCTTGCAAGTACCCCCACCGCTGTGAAATTCTAGCTTCAATAGCTCATCAATCATATCAGCATAGTTTGAGGTCCTAATTACTGTTCAGATTTCCTTTAGTAACCCACTTCCGAATATCGGCGCCGTCTGTGGGGACCCAAACGCTCCTTCCCGTTATTCCATGGCAAAAATAATACTAATATCTTCACACCCAAGACAAGAAAATGTGGCAACACACGTCCCTGCGAGTAACCACCAACCACTGATGGACGGTCAGACAGCCTCTGTTTAGCATCAGAAGCCGGAGACCGCCGACACGAGCAGAACATGACGGCTCACTGCTCTTTTATCCGAGCTGCAGGAAACGTGGTTGCCTCTAGGGTGGAACTCTGCCCTCAGGTGGACACCGACTTGCTCGCCCAGATGGTAACCTTGATGCGGGAACAAGCCACCCGTATTCAGAAGCTGGAACAGAACTTGGACCCCATGAAAGATGCCGACCGAAAATGACGTCGGGAACAATATCGTAGACATAAGTAAAGCCCAGAGCACTATGGAGGCCAAAGTCTGAGAGAACGCAGTCGTAGCGCCAAACGCCGATGTCATGGAAACTCACAACGTCAGAGTACTGCCGATAATCACAAAGAACCTCGGGTGGAAAGTGCTTGACACCACCTCAAACACTTCGAATCCCGACCTCTATTCGAGTACACTAATAGGCGTTAGAGGCGTGGCTCAGAGCATTACGAGGACCCTGAGGATGGTGACAATATGCCATTCTCCGACTACATTATGGGAACTCAACCAGCGAAAGGTTTCAAGCCCCCATCCGACATGAAGCCTTATGACGGAAGCATTGATCCCCAAGAGAACATGGATGCTTTCAAGTCAAGGATGGTGTTGGCTAGAGTCTCAGACCCCATCATGTGCCGAGCATTCCCGATTACTTTGAAAAAAAACAGCACTTAAGTGGTTCAACTCTCTCCCGCCCAAGTCGATCAACCGATTCTCCGACCTCGCCTCACTATTCTTGGCCCACTTCATTACTAAGAAGTACAAACCAAAGCTGGTCTCCAGCCTCCTCGGCTTACATCAACGGCAAAGCGAGTCGCTCCGAGATTTCCTCGAGCTATATAACACCGAAACTTTGCTCGTTGATGAATTGCAGACTTAAGTGGCGATTCTCACGTTGTTAAACGGATTACGACCTAGGCCTTTCGAAACTTCATTATCAAAAAGGCCACAACGATCCCTAGTAGAGATACAAATAAGGGCTGAGAAATTTAGTTTCCTTGTGGAAAAGGAGAAAGCCACAGCTAACTCGGGAAGGCACCAATCTGATAAGAAGGCAGTGGCTAAGATGAACACCCAAGGAAGGACATACGTTCAAGGGCCGGTAAATACAACGAGTATACCCCCTTAATGTATCCCTCTCTGAGCTGTTCCGAGAAGTTAGTCAGGTCGAAAGGTTTCCTAAGCCGAAAAATCTCAAAATAAGGGCCAACACAAATAAGTCCTTGTTTTACGAATACTACAATGACTTTGGGCATAGAATTGAGGATTGTTACGATATTTGAGATGCCATAGAATAGCTGATAAGTAAAGGCAGATTGGCCAAGTATATGGCTTCCCAAAGAAGTCCACGAAGAAGATAAAAGATGAGAGCAGGCATTTATAGGGGTAAAAATGCCTCTTTACCTCGCATACCAAATGTCACCAAGGGCATGGTACGAATTTTTGCATCAAAGAGTTGGGGGCAAAAGCGAAAAAAGAACCCCAACTCAAATGATGAAGGCATTCAAATCGAGGCGCCAAAACAACATACGTCCACTTGAGGTGATAAGATGTGACTTACGAGGTGAAAAGACATTGCCACTTCCCGAAGATACAGGACGTTACCACAAGTGAATGCCAAATCATTTGAAAAATGGCTCACTCTTCTCAGGACATGGTTTGTGATGTCAAATAAAAATGGAGAACTCGACACCCAATGAAGTCACCTCAATTGCTGAGTTGGGGGTGTAACATCCCCATATAACGTTATAGGAAATAATGAAAATGTCTTTGGGCAAACTTTTATTATTTACAATCTTGCCCCTGAACTTTTTAGAAAATGACATTTAGGTCTTTACACCAATTGAATTAACAGGATAAGGTTTTAAGCGAAGCAGAATCGCATAGCGAAAACGTAGAAACCTAAACCTCGGCTGATTGAGCCACGGAGGTATCCATATGTGAAATGACATTGGATGCCACTAGACTTGCCCATAATTACGAAAATGCCATTAGTTATGAAAAATAGAAAACAGAAGGGCCCTAAATCACAAAACATTTAACTTACATTGTTAATCGATTTATTCAATTTTTTTTGGATATGTAGAGTTAATTAGAAGTTAACTAAAAGCTAATTAGGATTTAATTAGATGCTAATTAAAGAGATTAGGATTAGGAAAAATTAAAATAGATATGCAGAAAATGTTACAAAGTAATTTAATAAAATTTTGCCGATTTAAAGGAAATCAGTAAAGATTCGGTATTTTATACTGCCAGAACCGAATCAATAGAATTATACACTGGAAACCCTAGGTTGAGTGGCCAAAAATTTGCCACTCCCTTCTCTTTTGCTAGAGCCACATGCGGCCAAAGAGGAGGGGAGATTTGGCTTTGTCTCCACCACCCATGCCAACAACTCCAAGTCATAATTACCTTTATGACTTAAACCCACATGACCCCACTTCCTCCCTCAAAAATTCTCGATGCAGGAAGGCTGAGCTCTCTTTCTCCTTTTGTTCATCATCTCCCTCCATTCTTCTCACATCTTCATCTTTCATCAACCTCCTTCATTTCAAGACTTGGTTTTCTATTAACTCAAGCTTGGAAACTAGGTAGGATTATTCAATTTCTTCTATTATTGGTGCTATTATGGCCGAGTAGAATTCCTATTCTTTCCATTAGATTGATGATGTATGGTGTTTATATGAATTCTTATGGCTGGATCAATGTATAAATGTTGAGTTTGGATGAGAACTTGGGTGAGAATTCAAAAAGGGATGCAAAGCGGAAGCTAAAACCTTACAGTGTCCGTATTGGCAGAGTGTACAGCTCTGGCTATAGCCGTTTAAATTTGATGAAAATATTTTTATATGAAAGTAGACATTCATAGCTTTCCATACATATATAATATACGACCATTGGATTAGTATTGAGAAAGATATGAATTTTGGAAATTTGACCTAGACTTTTGAGTTTGATTCTGGGCAGACTAGGTTGTTCAGGGTAAAACTCATCCTATATCATATGGAATTGAATGAACCTAACTTTGTTAGAAAACTTACACACAGGAGAATATCCCATAAACATTTCAGAGTTAGAAAAGGTCCCATTTGTTCCTAATGAGTCGAGAAAGTTGCCCTATGTCCAATCCGGGCTAGAACAGGGTAGTCCAGTAGGGTCAAGTTTTGGGGCTTATATCTCGAATTGTACTCATGCAAATGATATGTAACTTCTTTCATTTGAAAGCTTGCTCTATTAGCTTTATAGTGATATAAATTTTGCATGATTTCACCCAGATTTCTATTTTTGGTGAATTTTCTCTTACAAGAGTGCAATTCTGGCTAGAAGTAGGGCAGTCTGGGATAAAACACAAATAACTTGAAGCTAAGATCAGAACTCGGAACTTAATAACCAGAGAGCTAGATCGGGCATACTTAAGGTTGAACTCGGAAGGGTATACTTAAAGTTGAACTCGAAAACTTAGTAGACAGAGAGCTAGATCGGGTATACTCAATGTTAAACTCGGAACTTAGTAAATAGGAAACACATTCATAAAAGCCTTGGAAGGCCAATTGTGGTTAAGGTCGGAAATAGGAATCAACCAGCACATAAAAATACTTAAAACCGAAAGTCGAGGATTTTCAACATAAACTTGGAAGTTGGCACCAGAATATGAAACCTTATGCCTACATCTTGAAAGTCGAGAACTAGGACGCTTTAAACTCTTATACACGTAATTCCAAAACTAGGTCCAGGATCAATATCGGAGATTGATTCTAAATATAACTCTGGAAGTCGGAAATCAAGACATTGACCTTATATACATAACTCCGGAAGTTGGAACTTACATGATCACAGAACTCGGAAGTTGGTCCTAAGCTCTATATACATAACTCAGGAAGTTGGAATTGATATGATCTCGGAACTCGGAAGTCGGTCTTGAGCTCAAACTCGGGAACATCAGTAAAAGATAAAAGCTTGCAAGATAGATTAAAACTTAAGATTCTAAAACTTGCACATATTGATATTATTATATTCTTGGTATGATTATAATGTTCTATATTGAGTTTGCAGTTTGATTAAAGTTTCCTGGTTGCTTGGCACTATTTTTGGGAAAGTGGACTTGATCCGTTATGCTGCCAAATTTTCGGTAGAATTTTATGAAATTATGATAGTTTCGGATTATGAATATTTATGATATGAACATGAAATTCTATATGCAAGGATATATGAAAGTAAATGATGAAACATATGTATGAGTGCATTTAGCATATCTATGCATGATTATGTATGAGAATGAAGGGATATGAATATATTAAATGTGAATCCCTTCACCTGGAGGCAGTTAAATAAGATAAGATGTGGGTCCCTTCATTTGGAGGCAGTTGCACATTGAATCCCTCCCTGTGAAGGCAGCTAAAACTATGAGATCCCTCTACTTTGGAAGCACATGGTCAGGTGAGATCCCTTTACATCGAAGGCAAGTGGTCAGTTGAGATCCCTCTATTCTTGAGGCACGTGACCAGGAGAGATCTCTTCAATTTAGAGGCATGTGGCCAAAATGAGATCCCTTCAAGACTAGAGGCACGTGAATCCCCTTGTAGGTTAGTTCTATGTGACAACGGTCACAAGTTAAGCTCATTCCCAGATCAGATTACCCAAGGGTAGTAAAGACTAAAGATTAAAACATATGCAAACACCCTAGGGATGGCGATACGTAACGCCTACGTGTGCTAAAAAAAAAGAAAGCAAAGAAAGTTAAAGGAAAGCACCAGTGTATTTGCATGAATTCAAATATGAGTATTTGCATAATTATATCCCATGTTTTATTGATACTGAGACTGTTCTATCTACTTATGCTGTGATTATTATTCTAAAAATGAAATATTGCCAATGAGATTCAAGTATGAGGATAAAATGAACTCTGCTTCGGACAATATATTTTCAAACTATAAAACTGAACAGTCTATTTAACATGCTCATATTTTTCATAATAAAGAGAAGCAGCTAGAGATAATAACGATGACACTACATATGGTAGTTAATTGAATACTACTGAGAATTTATAATTCTCACTATATTTTCGTCTTATCTCCAGATAGTTCAGAAGTTCCGAAGAAGGTCCTCCGAGACGGAGTTGACTAGTAAGATTGAAGGTGGTTAAAGGTTGCTGCCAGATAAGATCCAAGGTCTGATTAAGTGACAATAACAACTCCTAGGTGAGGTATTATGACTTAAGTATAGTACCATACTTGGGAAGGTGTTACAGGGGGCATTGTTTTGGACTAGAATGAGCGAGCCCAACTCGACCTAAAAACTAAGCTCAATACGCGATCAGATGGATCACTACCCGAAGCGTAGTTCAAGCTCACATGCGTGGTGAGGCCCAAATCCAAATTGTGTAATAGAGTTTCCTAATATGGAGGAGCAGTACTCACTCACGTGTTGCCACTCGGAACCGTCCACTACCCTCCAGCTACTGGACATCTCGAGTTGTCCCTATTATTATGGAACCAAACCCCTATCTTCTTAACTACCCACCTATATAAATACGAGTCTAGTTACGAACCTTAGGTACCTTTTTCTACCTTCTGATACACTCTCTTGCATTTACTGACTTGAGTGTCGTAGTCCTTGCAGGTACCCCTACTGTCGTGGAATTCTAGCTTCAACAGCTCATCGATCATATCGGAGCAGTTTGAGGTCCTAATCACTGTTCAGATTTCCTTCACATAACCCACTTTCGAACATTAGCCTATGGCCCAAAAGCGCCAAAAAAGGGGGCCACACTATACAATGTGAGCCGCTAGCTGAAGAAATGCTCTAAACAGATTCCGAAGAAAGGAATCCATTTGCCATGGCTAGGTCTGCCAGGGTGTATCCATCATCAAAGGCGAAGGGTGAAGTAATGGGTGAGAATGAGGCCAGCTCTTCCAAAGGGTCACTCTCGGATGGAAATACGGGAACAACCTGGGGAGGTAAAGCGGGTGGTAAGGCGGAAGGTACTACTGGAGGTGCGGCAAGGTGAGCCATGTATATAGGTACGGTTAAGAAAGGAGTGTGGGATCAAATAAGGGGCTAAACAGGGGAACAACAAAGTCACGATGGAAAAATATGTATAACTGGAAGCGGCAAGTAACGGTAATGTATAGTGAGTCTAAAACGGGGTCGTAATGTGAGTGCCACTTAGGTAGCTCAGTAAATCCAATGATGGTCGCCGCCATCTCCATAATCTGAGAATGATGTGGGCATATGTGATGGGGTGAGAATTTTGGAAAATTCTCAGTAGGATTCTCAATCATACTAATACTGACATCCTATTCATTCCCAGTTGCTTTGATTTTTATTTAAGTGTGAAAAGGTGAGTAACAGAGTACCTTATCCCCATTTATTAGATTTAAGAAAACATAACCCGAAGCAAGGTTCAATTTTACTTGAGGTAGTAAAAGCAATATATATATAAAACAAAATGTAAGGTGTAGAATAAACAAGGGTAAAGAATATAAAAGAGCATTCAAATCACAAGTGAATAACATGTCTATATGATGCAACAATGCATGTGTATAGGATACACTTTGCCTTACTAATTCTTAACTCATATGTTATAGGTTTTTCCTTACTTGGTCCCCTGGGAGTTTTTGGCCATATAACTCCTGGGTAATAGTTTGCTTTTCAGGATCGAGCTTATTCCTATACAGGAATGCCGGGTTTGCTTTCCCTGACATTTCTACCAATCATTCCCCTTAACTTTATTTCGGGGCTGGTCTAAGTAATATGGAACTTCTCATAATCCTTATAGGTCTCATAATAGATGATAACTTGACTTGGATATTACATGCATATGCAAGTACATAATAAGTTATGCATAGCTTCTACCAGAATTTTGGCAACATAACGAATCGAGTCTGCTTCCCCATGAATAGTATCAATCAGCTAGGCAGTCATTTATATAGAAAATCAATACAAGGTATCTATCTTTCAATAAGCAAACAAAATTTATAACCTTAACCTTGAATTAGGTCTCTGCCACTTTCTTTCAGTTTTGCCTGATTTTCTAAATTAAGCCATAAATTCTGTTTAACTCATTTAGACTAGAATTTTGGATACGTTGAAGTTTTATTTGTCTAGTTTCTAACCTTTTTGATCCCATTAAGTTTGATGTATATAGCCCAAGTTATTGAAGATTTACCTAAGCTTGTCCTATACTAGACAGATTTAAGCCCTGAAAAGTAAAAATTTACTAAAAATGGAAAACTAGTTGAAACTATATGAAACCTACATAGTTTTAAAGATAATTGGACAAATTTTCATTTCGAAAAGTTTCATCTATTTTGAATAAGCAGAACTCAAGTTATGAGCTCTTGAAGTTGGCTAACTTGAACTACCCTGTTCTAGCCCTATTAAGATTTAGGGTAACTTTCATGAATTACTAGGAGCAACAGGGATTGAATTTGGTTTTGAAATTTTTATGAAATATTACCTTTGTCTTAAATTTCTAAAAAAATTGGTTGCACTCCATTTTAAGGAGTATAGGCTAGTTATGCCCTGCTTAACCCATTATAGTCAGATCCAAAAACAGAAACCTAGGGCAAATTTCAAAAAATCATACCTCCCTCAGTACTAATCCAATGATTTTATAATTTATATGATTAAAAAGCCCTATATGTCTAGTTTCACATAAAAATAGGTTCACGAAGTTTCAATGGCCATAGTCAGAGCCGTATACTCCTCCAGTACAGATGCCGTGAAGTTTTCTAGGTTTTCAGATCCTGATTTGCTACCTTTCTTGTTTTTCATGTAAGATTCAATCACAATCTAACCAAATACTTGCTAAACCAGCCAAGAACACTTACATAATCTCAATTAAACATCAAATATATGCATACAATTAAATGAATTAATAGCCACCAGTCACAAGAAATCAATCAAAAAGGTGGAATCCTACCTCCAGGTGATTCTAAACTAGCTAGATTTGATGATTTAGGGTGCAAAGATGTTCAAGGAGAATTCTCTACCAGAAGGGGGCCGAAATTTGCTTGGGTAGAATGGAAAATATGAATTTGTTATAACTCTAGGTTAGTAGATTAGGGGGTGAAATGGCTAAATTTGTCACCACTTGTTTTAGGGTTTTTAGTTGTATAATTCTATTGATTCGGTTTTGACTATTTAAAATACCGAACCTCTACCGATTCCCTTCAAATTGGCAAAACGATTTTTTTGAAGAATTCTGCAAGGTTTTTCTATGTTTCTATTCTAATTGTTTCTAATTCTAATCTCTCTAATTAATACCTGATTGGCTCTAAATAAATACTTATCGATTTCTAATTAATCTTACATATATGATAAAACTGAATAAATTGATTAACAACGTTAAAAATTTTCAGACATTACACTCAGTGTGAGGATTATCATGACATGTTGTTGTCTAAGAAATTCTTACAATGTCTAAGTGAAATAAATCGAAATTTTTATTATGCTATATTAAGAAAAGTGGGGATGTTACGTCCTTAGTACCTGTATACTTCAAAAAATATTAATGCTTAATGCTTATATAAGGTCTGATGAGGTTCTTACCAAATGTTGTCATGCTAAGTCAATTAGACTCTCTTGTCAATATTAGATAGATGTGTCGGTAGCAAAAATTTGGTAAAACATGACAGTCAAGTTGTGCTCATGGTTTTGCTCATGTCATGCATGTTTGTTTATTTGGTGAACACAAGACTACTATGCTAGGCTATGTGATATAAGTCCAGTTTCATGTTATTCCAGAAATTACGAAAATGGCTGGCATTTGATATGCTAAGAATAGCGACAATAGGTCTAATCTAATGTATTTATCATGCATATTGTATATAACAACTATGTTTCTTGGATTTTTTTTTCCCTCTAGCTCTCTAAATTTTCAATATATGATTGAGCTATCTAACACATTGCTTATATTGTTCTTTTTCTTTTTTTTCTATTTTCGTCTAACCATGAGATGTTAAGTTGTCATAAAAATATGTTTTGTCTACATTGCACACTTTGTGTTTATACATTCACACCTTGAACAGGTAATGAGACTTTTATCTTTATCCATGTGTTATATTGATGCGGCACCTATGCGATTTGTTTGGATTGATTGCCTGCTTGCTTTGGTTTCAACCATCATTGGCATCCATTGTTGTCTGAGTATGCTATTTTGATTTTCAAATTTCAGGATAAGTAGGTAGGTTGTGTGTGGTACAATGCCTAACTTCCAACATTGTCCCTCAAAGAATCAACAAGAGAGGCTTCTGGGACTTTAAAGTTTTGCATTCTTGGATGCATCATCAATCCATTCTACCACCTTCTCTCATATCAGCCTTGAGCTCATCAATAGCTGGCGAAGGTGGCCAAGTAGCTTTCAACACCCTAATAAATATATTTTATTAGTCCTTTTATGAAGCTCCATGTCCCCTGCTAGCCTGTGGAATAATTTAGATGTTTTATGAAGCCCATTATGATTTATGTTCCTTTCTAGCTTACTAAATTTTCAATTGAATCAATTAACTAGTAATTATTTATTTTCATTTGGTTTATTCTCTCTCCTTTTACCTTTTTTGTCCTTTTGTATTTGCTTTTGTCTCTTTGTTTCTTTAATTTTCTTTCATGGTTATTTTCTTTTATGAGTTTTACATTGTGCTAAATTGTTCTATTGTTAAAGATGTTTGGAGAATGTGCTCAGGATTAATCTTTATTGACGTGGTTGGACATTGTAATGTGGTAGTTGATTAGAGGAGTTCCAATTTGTCCTTTTACCCCTTGCTCCCTAGCTAGTTTCATGGAGGCAACTCAGATGGTAGTTTTCCATGCTCAGGTCGACTGTTTGGTTTTGATGGAATGTGATAGGGCTTGGCCGGAGAAATAATGTGAAGTAACACAACCAATCTTTGGTTCTGCTATTGTCGAGATTGGTCATCATTGGGGAATGTTTTCAATGGAAGTGGGAACTTGGAAAATGTGGAAATGAATGAGGAGATCTTTCCTATGTAGTGCACCTTGAGAAAGAAAGCATGTGCAAATGTTGATCTTGTTGCAAAAGTGAGAAAGGATTTGGCATTAGATGGCTTAGGCTTAGTGAGTGACTTGGGCACGTTAAATGTAGACCAAGTTAAGTTAGATTCTGAGACAAGCCCGAACCCACCCTTAGATGTCCCTCCATGTTTTGAACCTTGGAGTCAATCTGGGCATCCTCTTACTCCTAGGCTGCCCACATAGCAACATATGTATGGGGAATGTCTCCTGCAAGGGCCCATTAACAAGAAAACATAAACATGCTTTTGGACCAATCTATATCAGTCTTTGAGGTTGATGTGGTTTAATGAAATTGCTACAAAGAAAAACAAAGCAGAAGCAATGCAAGAAATTTAGATGCAAGAGGGGCTACATGAAAAGAAAAATGTGTTAGATACTAATTGAGTTTTAGAGTTATATGTTATTGATGTGTTAAGTGCTGATGATGTGTTTTGTGTGCATGGAGTATGATGTCCATGCTTTTTGTGTCTTGTGTGTAATGTTTTGAAAGAACTTCATCTTTATAGAAGTTAATTGATGTAGTTCTTTGCTCTTTATGATTGTCAAGTTATAAATCAATTATTCAAAAAAATCACAAATATATGTAATTCTTTTTGTTTTCTTGACTAGAATATTTATGTGTGGTCTAGCTCAAAATATACAAGAAAACATATGGAACAACCAACATTCTCTACCGACTATGCTAACATCCTCCATAAGTGGATCAATTTTTAAGGCATGCCAATGGTGTAACCATATTTAAGCTAATTTTGATATGGAACAGATGTGGATATTGTTGTACCATGAACTAGTATGATGTTAGAATTTTATTACCTGTCGATTTTCTAAATTTTTTGTGCCTGTTTGAACTTTTTCAAATTCATAGAAATTTTTTTGATAAGGCTGGGAAATTAAGTTTTGATCAAGTCTTTACCTTCTCCTTTGACTCCGACCCGGAAAATCGCATCGCTCATGATGCCGATCCTGATGTTGACCTGTTGGACCCCGATTATCACTGAGGTTGTTGTTTTTTATTTTATTTTTGAATTATATATTTGACTATTTTCGTAATTTTCTATTAATTTGAACTTTTTTAATTATTATTGTATTGTACTTATATTTAGTCTTTTATTTATAATTTTGAATGAAAAATTGCAAGTAATTAATAAATAATTAAAAATTAAATAAATTAAAAGGGGTGAATATAAAATTAAAAAAAATTTAAAATATTTTGGGCACCTTGTTGGTAATAAAATATATATATTTGTTTGTTAAGCTAAAATTTCCATCAATATGTCATCGGTAAAGTAAAAAACATCGTTGGTATATATTACCAAATCAATGAAATTTAACATTAATTTTCCAAATACTTTTTGACAAAGTTAGTTAATTATTTGTCAGTAACCTCGCAGCGGATAATATTCCCATCAGTATATTTCTTACCAACATGTGGTCCATCGTAGTCTAATTTTCGTTGGTATATCTGTCAATAAACTTTTTCCTGCCAGTAATGCTGTCGATTTTTCATGTGTTTTTATTTGTGCTTGTTTTTTACAAAGTTCATTTCGACATTAGTATGGGAGTAGGATACAAGTTTGTGCTTAACACATAGTGAAAATTATAGAAGGCTTGCAAATAATGAAGGTGTTGACTTTGGTCAAAGAATTGCATGGTGCTATATCGAAAAAAGGAGCACAAACACATGTTTGAACATGTTTGAGATTTTAGGAGCGATTACCAGTAGTTATTGAGTCCAGTTTGGAGCGTTAGATCATGGGCGAGCGATAACCAGTGATTACCAAGTTGGTCAGAATGTGGTGGAGATCATGGCCAGAATGGTGAAGCAATTAGAAGAATAACTACCTATATTCAAGAGTTAGGATTGTGCCACATATCAACAGTGGTTACAAGAAGCTAAGCCAAAATTTGTCTACAAATAAGATCCTTGGGTCATTAGGTCAGGCATGGTTAAATACTCACAAAGTACTTACTAGTCACACATCATTGTGACAATGGTGCCACAAGGAAATGTTAAGTACATTGTCGCCTTAGTCATAGTTTGCTTTTTCTTTCATTTCATTTCTGTTTCGTCAATTTATTTCATTTGATCTTTGTTGTTTCATTTCATTATTCCATTTTTGCTTCATTTCCTTTTTTTGTAAGTACATTTCCATTTCTATTTAATCAAATGTCTCACATTCATTAGTTTACATCCTCGATTGAAAAATATTTCGACGATTGAGTAACGCTCCTATATCAAATCTTCACTTCATACAAACCCTACATCCTTTGTTAGAGGAAGTGTTTCCCTTTCCCAAATTGAGATGTGGAATCAATACTAATATGTCGAATATCTTTTTCGATGCTCGAATTAGTAACAAACATATAGACTTTCTAATTCTTCTTTGTTCATGTGGGCTTCATCATGTAGAAGCATTTCCTTTATCATGGAGTTCCTTTCTCGTATGATTCGAAGCATTTTTAAAGATATTCTTTAATCATGGACCTTGAGATTGGACTTGAACATAGTGAGAAAGATCTGTCTAAAAAGCATCACCCAATAAACATGCTAGTACTCACTAAGGTTTTTAGATTGTGTGTTAATCATAAAAACCATGCGAAATAGGTTTTCAGAGCAACAGTTAGTGACTTTTGAAGGGTTATGGAGTTAACATGCTTGAATATGAGCAAAATAGAATTGACAACTAATTTGGCTAGTATATGAAGATTCTCAACATTAGCTAAAAGCAGTAGTGCTTTCACCCATGTAAAGATGGAGAATATTTAAAAGTGTTGAAAATTGGCAAATATCATCTTGATTCAAGATTATCATATTGTCTTATAGCAGTTCACAAGTAGAGTAATATTTTTCCCCAAAAGTTTAGTGCTGATGTAACGATATACTTTAGTTTCTATTTTATATATATATATATATAGGATAAAGTTATAATATACCATTAAATTAAGGGAAAATGCAGTTTATCCCCTGAATCATCGGCTATATGCATTTTTCCCCCTGATATTTAAAATGGTCCAAATTGACCTAATATTTTAAAATAGTGCAAATCAACCTTTAATAGTTTAATCATTTAAGGGTTGATCTGCATTGTTTTAAAATGTTTGGGGGTCAATTTATACATTTTTAAAAGTCAGGAAATAAAGTGCACATGACTTATATTTCAGAAGGTAAAACATATTTTTCCCTTAAATTAATTAACATCATCAGATTATTCGCTAATTAATTCAAAAACTTGTTTATGCCTAGACCTATTAATATGATAAATTCAATTCTGCAGGGTCCTTTGCAGGTTTAGGTTTTATATCTTTGTACTTATCTGGAAAGATTAAAGCTTTTGATCGCACAGGCCATATGGCAAAATTATGTATTTTGTTTCTTCCTCTACTTGTTGCTTCTCTTACTAGAATCTCTCGAGTGGATGATTACCAGCACCATTGGCAAGATGTGTTTGCTAGAGGCCTTCTAGGTCCGCTTGTACTTACTAAAAAATAAAATAGAAGACTCTAGAGTTTGTCCATGAGCATATAGTATTAAATATCAGAACTCGGTTTGCAATAATAAACAAGGAAATGAATCTCATTGCTACTTTGTATGTGTTTAAATATGAATAAGTTTATGTATAGATTTTTGAACAGCAGAGCATCTACGGGAAGAGACAACCTACTTTCATTCATATTTTCATACATATTTATACATGCAAAAAGTATTGTTTACTACTATAAGTCATCAACCACTCACTTAATTTAACCCCTTAAACAAGCATTGTCCATACATCTCAAAAGACTAAACATACCTAACATTTTATGCTACTAGACTATACTATGGCAGCACCTATAATTTTCTGCATCAAAATATTTTTGTTGCAGTAAGCTATGTCAATTTTTAACACTCCTCCTTGACAAGCTTGCTGCAATCTCTAAGTTCTTTTCTTGGTTTTGAAAATTTCATCTTAGGTGAAGCCTTTGCAAGAATATCTGCAACTTGGTGCTTGTGAACATCTTCTTCATTGTAGCTTGCCATTCAGCATCTTTTCATCATTTTCTCTTTCAACCAATCCTACATTGCATCTGCTATAAACATGATCAAGTGACTTAGTGTCTTTAACAGCAAGATCATAATCAAAATCAGCTCCATGATCTTCAAATTTGCAAGCATCTTGTCTTACAACTCTGCTATCATTGCGAATAGCTTTTGCCTTCATCTTGTTCCAATTCTTTTGAGGACTTCATCAAACTTTACATCTCTTGAGACAACAACTTTTTCATTCTTCAAATTATTGATCCTATCATTCTTAGATTCATCCACAGAACATGAAAGAGCTTCTACATTCATGGGCTTCCAATGAAAACTTCTATTTTTCATCTCAACAGTCATGAACTCAGAACCACAAGGATCCATAATAGTGCAGTATTTTTCTTTGAAAAATAGAACATAATTTCTATCAAGCATTTGACCTACACTCAACAAGTTTTGCTTAATTTCTAGTACAAACAAAACATCTTAAATAAGTTTTGTACCTTTTGAGGTGTTAATAGCAATGGTTCCTTTGCCTTTGACATCAACATAGTGTCCATTCCCTAGCTTAACCCTTGAGTTGCTTGATTTTTCTATGTGCTGGAATATGCTCAAATCAGCTGTCATGTGATGTGTGCAACCACTATCAATCAACCAAGCATCATTGCTATTTGCTGAATAACAAGTGGCTGCAAACAACGCTTCCTCATGTTGAGTTTCTTCAGCTACTTTTGCTTTTTCTTCTTCTTGATTTCTTCTAACTTTGCATACTTTCTCAATGTGACCAAGCTATTTACAATGCCTGCATTGTATATTTGGCATAAACCAGCAATTTTTCTCCAAATGATTTGTTTTTTTACAATTTGGACATGGTGGAAACTTTCCATATTTATTTTCCCATTCTCTACTGCCCTCTCCTCCATTTATGTTTTTCTTCCTTGTGTCAACCTCATAGCCTTTCCTACCATGGCTGCTGTTAGCTTTGCCTTTGTTGGTTGCTACAAAGGCACCTTCAACTTGGGTTTATTTTTTGAATTGTCTTCTTTGCTCAATAGCTTGCAATGCATTCACAAGCTCTGACAAGGATATTTGTGACAAGTCTTTGGAGTCTCAAGAGATAAAATTTTTGACTCAAACTTCTTTGGAAGACTCACTAGCACCTGCTCTATAACTCTTTGATCAGATAGCTCTTCTCCAAGTAAACGAATCTGGTTTACAACTTTCATCAATTTGTTTGAATATTCTCTAACAGTTTCAGCATCATTCATCTTCAAGCCCTCAAACTCTCTCCTTAGATTGAGAACTTGTATTTGTCTTGTTCTTGAACTTCCATGAAACTCCTCCATAAGCTTGTCACAAGCTTCCTTTGCTATCATGCAAGCCATGATTCTTGTAAATACTTCATCATTTATAGCAGAGTGAATAATAATCAAAGCTTTTCCCTCCTTAGCAACTTCTTCATTATGATGCCTTATTTGAGCCATAGTTGGATTGTTTGGTAGAGGTGGTGGCTCAAAACCTGACTCCACCACTTCTTTAAGCCCATATGCTTTGAAGTAAGCCAACATTTTTCTTGACCACATTGCATAATTTTCTCTTGAAAAAATAAGGGGTGGGGGTAGGGATATATTTGCTAAAGCCATCAAGTGTTTTTGGTGGGCTTTCTTGCTTTCTATCACACTTTTTTTTTTCTAGTTTTCTCTCATAGATCCCTCAAGAACATTTAGGCTCTAGATACCAATTGTTTAAGTATGAGTAAGTTTATGTGTAGATTTTTGAATAGTAGAGAATCTACAGGAGGAGACAACCTACTTTCATTCATATTTTCATACATATTTATACATACAAAAAGTATTATTTACTACTACAAGTCATCAACCACTCACTTAATTTAACCCCTTAAACAAGCATTGTCCATACATCTCAAAAGACTAAACATACCTAACATTTTCTACTACTAGACTATACTATGACAGCAACTATAATTTTCTGCATCAAAATATTTTTGTTGCAGTAAGCTATGTAAGTTTTCAACGGTATGTTTCTCCCAAGGCTTGTTGTGGCAACCTTTTGCTATAGGCAGTTCTACCCTCCCTCGTACCATGATGATGATAACACATCTTTCTGTTCAATTTGCCTTACCAGTAGTATGCCATATGTGATTTATATCTTGATTTTGCCAATGTTCAATGGCAAGCAAAATATATTGCACTCAGCTAAAATAGTTAGTAAATTGCTTCCCATTCTCATTTATCATTTATTCTTTACTACCATCTGAATTGTCCTTGCAGATAGGTGAAGTATTCCTTTGTTTTTATTCAATACTAAAATTCCTTTGTTTTGATCATCTTTCAAAATTGTTTCTTATCAAGATGGGGTCCATATGCATATTTCCAAGCAATGCAGGAATCACAAGCCAATTCAAATATGAATCAGAATACATTAGTTGTGCATGCAATAGAGGTTCGGGTTATGAATGAAGAAGCAAAGAGAATCTATGATGCATTTACGTCTCACAGTGCATCCTTGGATTCCATGGAATTGGGACAAAAGTGATCCCATGACCATCTTTCACTTTGTCACTAGTCACTTGTTGTGTGACTTAGCCTTTCTATAAAAGTAATTTTATGGGGGTGTTGGCATTTTTAGCATTGGGTTTTGCCTTAAATGATTTGAGGTTGGTATTAAAGCAGGATAAAATTACTTTATCCCATCCCCTAATTATAAAATACACTCAGCTATAGACACTAGGTGCTATTGTGTATGGTTGCCTTTTTCATTTCAATATCGATTGGGTATTTATAGAAGACAATAATTGAATAAGTTTAGCCGGTTAAACAATAGAATCTTTCTCTTTATCCTCTTCTGTTTGAGTCTTGACTTTTTTCTGTACTACGAATCACAAGGTCTTCCTCCTCCTTGGATCTCTTCTCGCCTCCATTGTTAGGTTTTCAAAGCTCTTCATTGTATTTAGCATAGTCTCCATCCTATGGCTGCTACTCCAGAATCCTTCTCTTAATTTCATCCTATTAGTTTATGCAATATAACCTACAAAATTATTACGAAGATAATTGCTTCAAGATTGAAGATGGTGATGAACAAGCTAGTTTTCACAAATCAGTGCAGTTATGTTCCGCTTAGAATCAGTGCAGATAAAATTCTGGTGGTTTAGGAAGTGGTCTACTCAATGAGAAATAGGAAAGGGACAACTGGTTCCATGGCGATTAAGGTGGACCTTCATAAGGCATATAATAGACTTGATTGGAAGTTCATTGTCAAGACGCTAATTGAGATTGGTCTACCAGAGAATGTAATCAATCTCATTTGGTATTGTATCTCCTCAGCTAAGATGTAGCTTCTCTGGAATGGTTCCCTCACTACCCCTTTCTCTTCATCTTGAGGAGTTAGGCGGGGAGATCCAATCTCCCCCTGTCTATTTGTGCTTTGATTGAGAAACTATTTCAATTCATTAATATGCTAGTCAGGAACAATTTATGGGATGCAATCAGTTTGGTTACAGGTGGTCCTAAGCTCTCACGCCTTTGTTTTGCAAATGATCTTATATTCTTCACCAAGGCTACAAAGGATCAAGTGCAAGTAATTAAAAGCACCCTAGATTTATTTTGTCAAAGTTCAGGCCAAAGGGTTATCTATGGCAAATCTCGTGTGTACCTTCCAAGAATGTGAACCACTTGAGGAGAGAAGAGCTTAGCCAAGAATTGGGTATTAATCTTACCTCTAATCTTGGTCATTACCTAGGGGTTCCCCTTTCTGCATAGTAGATGCTCTCAACTACACTTTTAATATATTCTTGATAGAATGGAGTAGAAATTGAATGGGTAGAATATGCAAGCTTTGTCCTTGGCAGGTCGATGCACCCCAGCTCAATCGGTGCTAGCTAGTATTCCTTGTTACCCCATGCAGACTATGAAGGTGCCGGTTTTGGTTTGTGAGAAAATTGATAGTATCGGTGTGTTTATTTGAGATTATTTTGGCAAAAAATCAATTTTTTCATCCAAAAAAATTAGTTTTGTATGTTTGGAATCAAATTCTCAAAAAAAATATGTTTTCAGCTTTTTTTATGAAACCGAAAAGAGTAGCTTTTGAAAAAAAATCAATTTTTAACTTTTTCATTTATATATAAAATTTAAATTTTAAAATTACTTTTTTTAAAAGTTAAAACAAACGCATATATGCAGAAATTTTATTTGGGTTAAGGACAATGATCATGAGAAGATTCACGTTGTTGTTTGGGACACAATTTGCAAAGCGAAGAAGGATAGTGGCCTAGGGTTTAGAAAGGCTTAGCAGACTAATTATGTACTCCTTATGAAATTGGCTTGGGCTTTCATCCCACAGAAGAGATTCTCTTTGGGTACAAATCATGAGGACTAAATATGGGTGTGGTGAGGACAGTATTGCTTTGGTTAGAAGGCATACGAATTGTTCTAATGCATGGAAAGGTATAGTGAAGGTCTAGTCTAGTTTCTACAATAACCTCATTCGAAGAATGGGGAATGGTAGAAGAGTTAATTTCTAGATAGACCACTAGCTCCCTGGATTCCGCAAGTTGCACCATTTTGCTCTAGTTGATCCAGATAAACAGTCTCCATGTTGAGGTTGCTGATCTTCTGTCACTTTGGAAGGGGACTGAAACTGGACGGAACTAGGAATGCTTTTGCCTCCTGATATTATTGATTTGTTTAATGCGATGAAAGCTCCTAATGATCTGCTTGGGGTGGACACTATTGATTGGCTTCCTAACCCCTCGGGGAGTTTCTGGGTAAAGACTGCTTATAAAGCAGTGTTTTGCAATTAGAATTCTATTGACAGGAAGTTCAAGCTGATTTGGAAAATGAATGTCCTTCAAAGGCTTAGGGAATTCACTCGGTTGGTAGCTCATGAAGCGTTGTCAACCAACTTTCAGAGGAGAAGACGGGGTATTACTCAGGATGCTTCTTGCCCATCTTGTCACCATCAGGAAGAGACTTTGCTCCATGTCCTCAGAGATTGTCCAAATTCTCGTAGGACATGGGAGAGCTTGGTGTCTAGAGATCTCCATGATCATGGTTAGGATGGAACAGCGTTAAGAACTCTCGGTTTAGTAATGGCAACTCTTGGCCTTTAATCTTTGCCACGGCTTGTCAAAGCCTTTGGAGAATTCGGAATGAATTCATTTTTGATGCTAAAGTTACGGATCCTGCAGTTATACCCCAGATGATTCTTCATCTTGCTGATGATTATCGGAAGGCTTTAGCTGCAGTTAATACAAGAAGTAAGCATTTGAAGGAGTATAGGGAGCGAGGAATTGATTGGCTGGGGTCCCTCCTTCTGATGGTTGGCTCAAACTTAATGCGAATGGAACAGTTTTTCAACAATCAGGTTCCAGTGCTTGTGGGGGCATTCTCCGTGACTATCGTGGTGCTATGATTGCAGCTTATTCAGCTAATCTTGGAATTTGTTCTATCATTATGGCTGAATTGTTGGCAATTTACATTGGCATGAAGATGGCCTCGAGTATAGGAGCTCGAAGGCTTCTAGTCGAATCTGATTCTGTGTGTGTCATTTGTCTGCTTCAACAAAGGAGTTTGGAGCATCATTCAAGCTTATTTCTTGTTAGAGCCATTAAAGAGCTATTAGCTAGAGACTGAGATGTGCGTGTTTGACATGTTTATAGAGAGTCTAATTACTGCGCTGATGTTTTAATTAAGAGAGGGCATGGAAGTGATGCTAGTGTGGTCTTTTTAATGATGTTCCATCTTTTCTTGTTTCTGCTTTGTTAGTTGATGTGGCCGGGGGCTTCTTTTGTCCGGGGCTTTTGGTTGTAATTTCTGTTGTTTGGGCCTTACTGCCCCCGTTGGTCATTAAAAAAGGAAAATTCTAGCTTTTTTTTTTTTTTCAACTCTAGTTTTTTCTTTTTTAACGCTTTTTCAAATAGTTTAGATATTTCCTGCAAGTTACTTGCCAACTTACTATAGTCTTTTGGGTAGATTTTGCAACGCCTATCCTTGATCATATTGAAAAATATACATCACTTTCCGGCTCAAAAATATACTAAAAAAGGTAATTTAACCATTTGTTACGTGCGATTGCCGGTTTTTTCTCTTTTTCTTTTTTTTTTTTTTTTTTTGCGGAGTATCCATGTTCCATCCTGCTTCTTTGAAGCATGTTAGATGGTAGTTGATAGATTCCAACGCAGCAAACAAGCAAGGTATAAGAATAATGATCTTATGAAGAATCTTTGCATGAATAGGAGATAAGGAAGATAACTTTCGAAGGTTGAAATATAATATCAGCCTTCAATGGAAATCCGGATTCCTGAATCTCCAGCCACTTTACCTAGTTTCCTAGCCCGCATAATGCCAAATACTACGCCTCGTTGCTCAGCTACCTAAAGCATTATAGTTATTTATTGAGTAAATATTCAAATATTTTGAAGATGATATTAATTTGATCTTAAAATTTTTTAATAATTTTGTTCTAATACTTGAAATTTTGCTATTAATTGATATATTAGTGCTGAGCTATATTACCTGTTTGTCTTCTTTAACTGATAAAAGGAGACAATTTCACTTCATGAATGTACATAAAAATATTCGTAACGGAAGGATAAAATACTCGCAGCATCGATATCATACATAAAATATAAAGATGTAATCTCTTAACAAGATTGTTTATATTTTAAAAGCTTAATTCGTGCTCTACCATGGATAACCTTTGAGATCTGGATCCTAACTTTTAATTGTGAACGCGGATGCTATAGTAAAAATAGAACGAGTTTTCAAAGCAGAGGTACGCAAATGCCGAAAAAAAAATTCAGAATATTTTTGCTTTCGTATTACGGAAGATAGCATTCTTCTATTTTACATGCAGGCTCCAACTGATTTAATTAATTTTTTTTCCAGATTTGTTTAGTCAATGGAGAAACAAAAGATTAATCCCACTTTCACATTTGACATCAAAACTCAGTTAGATAATTAACCAATAAATTTGCCAAACATATTTGAATTACGTTGAAATTCACTTTGCAGCTTCATACTATAATTTAGAATGTGTATACTTATGCTCTCATTCATTCTATAGGTTTTTCTTGGATAGAATATATTTTGCAAAATAAATAAATAAATAAATAAAAGACTTGTTTATTTTAGTTTATTTTTGTTTATTTTAGTGAGGGAAGCAAAAACAAAAGTTAACTCATAATATTTATTGTATCATATAATTTCATGGAAAATAATTTCTATGCAGGTGTAAACTTTCTATATTGTTATTTAATTGAATTTCTATCGGATGATATGGCAACTTTCTAAATTGCTATTAGATGTTCCTGACAATGTACGGAATTACTCTCGCGTTCATATAGTAGTAAATAGACAATTATCAAAGAAAACTTTATTTATTGCTATTTAATAATGAAGGTTCAGTTATTGCATGATTTTTCAGTTTTTTTTTATACAGGTAAAAACTTAAAATAAAAACTCTTCTAGAAGCAAGCTGTCCAGACCAGAAGGTCATGGAACGGTACAAAGCTTGAACTCGGACTCCCCCTTAAGCGAAAACTTGACCGTAAAGTTAGCACATCCGTTGGCTAATGTTAAGATTTTGAAAAATGATTGGGCGCGACTCATTCAACAAAAATTAACAAAACGGTAAAAATGTTCGGATAATGGGTCCCACATAATTATTGTTACTTTTGTTCAGCTTTTATTTTATGTAAAAATTTATTAGCATTTATGCAAAATTTATTAGCATTTATACAAAATTTACCGGTATATTATTAAAAAATGTTGGTAATTTTTTTTTTATGTAAAACTTACCAGTATATTATTAAAAAATATTGATAAGTTTTTTTTTTATGCAAAACTTACCAGTATTTATGCAAAACTTATCAGCATTTATATAAAACTTGCCGGCGTTTATGCATTGTTCACGCTGGTAAGTTTCTGAAAAAAAAAAATTGAGCAAAAATAACAATAATTATATGGAGCCTATCATACAAGCGTTTTTATTGTTTTCTCACTTTTCAGTATAAGTTGCGTATTGAGTCGCAAAAAATAAAGCCCCTATCAGCTCTCTAAGATTTTTCAATTCGTATATCTAACAAAACGATTTAAAAAATAGCATAATAATCCTCCTGACTCTCCCTTCATGTAAGGATATGTCATTTAATATTGAAATTGCTTCGTTGCTCTTTACTTAATTTGTAGGCAATTAAAAATTTTAAACTAATTTTTAAAAAGAATTTAACATTTCTATTTAAATTTATAATTTCATGTAATCCCTGGAAAATTCTCTTTTTTTTTTTTTTGTTGGATGATAACAATGGCTCAAAACAACCTATCGGGGAGCCAAATAGCAAAAAGGTTCAATATGTCAAGGTTTCCCCAATACCAAAATATAAACACCGTGACCATAACCACCAAATCCAATAAAAAACACTCCTTAGCTAGTCTAAAACAAAGATCATCTCTGAAACAATCTTATTCTAGGTTCACTTCTCCATTTATGCACTTCCTGCAAATTATAAATAAAACCTATCAAGGCTATATGGGTGTTGGTACCAAAAAATTACAGCTAGTCGAGGATAGATACCAACCAAGAAGAAATAGTCGGATAAAGCAATATTCAGTCGGGTTTAGCGAATAGCTGATAGAGTTAGCCGAAGAATAGACAATAACTGATAGCCGACACAGAAGGTATTACTCGGCTTAAATTGATTGAAAGAGGCCAAAACGCTCAGCCAAACTTCAATTGACCGCCTACTAAGATTTGGATATTAGAATAATCATTATTGCATATCTATGGAAAAGCTCAAGATAAGATCATCAACGTGGTAATCAGGCCAGCCCCGTTGAGGTCGTTTTGGGCCTAGAAAATGGCCGTTTCGATATTATTTCGGTCATTTTTCTATTTTACCTTGGCTAATTTGCCTTGTCTTTTGTGAGTTGGATTCTAACTAGGTGAAGTCACCTATAGGAACTTTTATTCGCATATTTTGAGGCTTGATGGCTGATATGTGTAACATCCAAAAAATTTTAAAATATTTAATTTACGTTGATAATCGATTTATTTGATTTTATTGAATGAGAAAAGTTAATTAGAAATTAATCAAAGGCTAATTAGAAGTTAATTAGATATTAATTAGAAAGATTAGGTTTAAGAAAAAAAATTAGAATAGACATGTAGGAAATTTCAACAAAATTGTTAGCAAAAGTTTACTGGTTTGAAGAGAATCGGTTAAAATTCGATATTTTAAACTGTTAAAACCAAATTAGTCGAATTTTATACTACGAAACACTGAATTAGGTGGCTAAAATTTAGCCACCATCATCACCTAATTGGTGCCCCATTCAACCATAAGAATAGGGGAGAATTGGCCAAATGGCCACCACACAAATAGTCACCAATGAGGAGTAAAGACTCCAACTACCCCATGTCATAAAAATTCTAAAATTCCCTTCCAACTCCTTCAAATGGAACATCCTCTTCTGCTGCTTTCTCTCCATCTTCTCTTCTTCCATTTCATCTCATTTCATCCCACCTTCAAGCCTTAATCACTTGCCCCACCAAAGGAAACCCAATGTAGCTAGTTTTGTATCAAATTGGAGGTAGGATTCACTATATCTTATGGTTTTCTCTTATGTGGCTAATGAGGGTTTTAATTCCAATCTTTTGTTACATGATATATTGTGTTTATGTGATTTTTTATGGCTAGTTTAGCATAAAATTATTGGGTTTGGATTGAAACTTCAATGAAAAATAAAAGAAGTAGCAAAATAGAATCTGATTGAATTGAAAATCCTAAGGTGTCTCTACTTGTGAAGTGTACGGCATTGCACATAGCCATCAAAATTTGATGAAATTGATTTTAAATGAAACTAGACATTTGAAGATTTCCAACCATATAAATTATAAGGTTATTGGATTAGTATCGAGTGAGATATGATTTTTTGAAGTTTACTCTAGATTTTTGCCTCTGAATTTGAGTAGAGTGGGATGTGTAGGGCATAACTCGCACTATACAACTTCAATTAGAGTGAAATCAATTTTGTTAGAAATATTATGCATAGGCAACATGCCATAAAAATTTTAAATTCAAATTCGATCCCTGTTGCTTCCAGTAATTTAGCAAAGTTGCCCCATATCCTGATTAGATAGAGATAGGGCAGACCAATTCCACCAACTTTACGAGCTTATAACTTAAGTTTTGCTTACTTAAATGAAATGAAACTTATTGGACATGAAAAATGGTTCTGTTAGCTTTACAAGAATATAAGATTCACTCAAATCTAATAAGATTTCTATTTTTAACCAATTTTTACATTTTAGATCCTTGATCTATCTAACACAAGGCAAACCAAGGTAAACTCTCAATTTCTTAAGTTATACTTATCAAAATTGAATAGGACCAAAGAGGTTAAAAATTACACAAACAACACTTTAACATAGTAAATATTCAGAATTCACTTAAGTAGAAATTATGGCATAAGACACAAAAATGGGCAAATTTGAAAGGTATGAGTAGAATTGCCAATTTAGTAATTAGCTACCTTAATGTATGAGTAAGTTACAATTGATGATAAATATTGTAAACCTATGACAAAGTTAAGACATTATTGTGTGATGTTACTCTATTGTTGCGACTGACTTTCTGGTTAAGTTGATACTATTCATGGGGAAGTAGACTTGATATGTTATGCTGCCAAATTTTTGGCAGAAGTATATTAATCATGCATCATGAATGTAATTCCTCCAGCATATGCATTCATGACTTCATGATTAAAGATATAATAATAATTACATGTTACTTGGGCCAACCCCTAAACAAATATAAGGGGAATAAGTTAGTAGGAGTGTTGGGAAAAGTAAACCCGGCAATTCTGTATAAGAATGAGCTCGGTCCTGAAAAGCAAGCTATTTCCCAGAGGTGAGAGAGGTCATTCACATCCAGGGGGCCAAGTACGGGTGAAAGATAAGTAAGGGGGTGCACTTGAGGACGGCGATATGTAACGCTCAAGTGCAAACTGGTATACACACCCTAGGGATGATGATACGTAATGCCTAGATGTGCCAAGGAGAAAAAGTAAAGAAAGTTAAAAAGGGCAAAGATACTTACACCAAGAAGTCATATACATTCATTTATGTATGAAAATCAACTGTTCTTTATATTATTATGAATCCATGCACCTTATTCAATTATTCTTCATGTTATTATGTTGATGTTTAGATTTTCCTTCTGTTTAACAAGTGCATGAATAAAATGAACTCTGCTTCAGATAATATGTTTTCGAACTATAAAACTGAATAGTTTATATAATATGTTCACCTTTTTCATAATAAACCAAAGCAGCTGGAGATAATAACGATGATACTATGTATGGCAATTTAGAGAATCCTACTGAAAATTTTAAATTCTCACTTCTATGTTTATTCCGTATTATTTTTAGATAGTTCAAGAAATATTGAAGATAGTCAAAAGATTGCTGTCAAACAATGTCTGTTCAAGTAACAGTAACAAGTCCTGAGAATGGTGTTATGACTTAAACATGGCACTGTGCTTGGGAGGGTGTTACAATATGGGCTTCAGTCAATAATCGACGACTGATTTAGCCAACAGTTGAATAGTGGCATTAGCCAATTAACTAAAGGCATGAATTTCCTACTAGGTTTTGGGCCTTTCTGATAGCTTGTACTTCACAAACCAATTCTGGGCTTTGGTTGAAGAAAGAACGTACTTTAACAACTGAGAATAAGAGTTTGACTAAGTTTGTGACCGCTCCTTAGAAAGTAGGAGTAGCTGAGGAAGGCAGTTTCCAATTCAGAAAGAAGGGAGAGCAAATAAAATGCAAAGAGCATTTTAAGCTATTACAACTATGCTGAGAGGAGTGCACTTAAGGAAGACATGAAAGACAATTTATAAGGCAGTTACCAAAAGGAAGTTTGCTGACCATGTTTGTGTGAGAACTTGGTTAATAGATGTCTTAAGATAACTGTTAAGTTTTGTACGTGTATAAATAGTCTTGAGCACAATTTGTGAAGGCATCCTCAAACAAATGGATCAAACACAAGTTTCTTTTACATTTATCTTTATGTTTTACTGCACTTTACATTCCTTGCCTTTACTTTTCAGTACTTTACATCATTTATTTACCACATTTTGTTTATGATATTTCATTTACTTTCAGCCTATTTAAGTTCCAATCCATTTTATTGGCCTTCAACTGTGCGCCAATATCTTTTTGGCGGCCTGATTTGCTTATCTGCTGACCAAACGCTCTTTGGAGTAGTTTGGGAACCTATTTGTTGAGAGAAAAAGTCCCTCTCTTAGTATTAATCGCATGATCATGAGAATCGATTGTGTTTTGAACTAGTCGAGCCTCTTGGTCATTTTGGAATAGTTTCCTAGCACGCCTTGACTCTCAATCCATTCGGCTAGCCAATATTTTTGTGCAAAATGATGGGAAATTACAAGACCATCTTCTTGCCCAACACCTAACTCTTTAATTGATGCGATGCACTTCCAATCAAGACTAAAATTCTCAAAAACAATGTGATTTCTATACTCCCAAACAGACCAATGCATAATATACAACATAGATCTCCATAACTTTTTCTCAAAATCATAAAAAGGCACACCCATCCAATTCTCCAAAAAGACACAAGGCTGATTATTAGACACCCAACACATATTCCACCACAACAACCATTCTGACCAAAGTTTCCATGATATTTTGCACTCCAAAAATAGGTGAGAAACTGTTTCTATTACCTCATTACATAAAAGGCAAGCTATTTGATTTTTTGGGATGATATTAAGGCTGCATAATCTATCTCTAGTATTTAATCTCTTCTAGATGATTAACCATGTAAGATGTCTAGCTCTAGGGAGTGCAACTCCACTCCAAATACTTCTTCTATTATGAATCAACATTTGTGGGGTGAGTTAAATGTATGAATTTGTGAAACAAAGGAATCAACAAAGAAGGAACCTAACACATCAAATTTCCAGCACATGACATCTTCACATCCTTCCACTAAGTTGCACTATTGCAGCAAGGCCATGAGATTTAACAAGTGTTCCAATTCCCATTCCAATAGTTATCTTCTCCATTGTAAGTGCCAACTCAAAGTACAACCATCCAAGCAAACCATAGCCAGAATGTAGAATTCTTTTGTTCAGAAATAGTCTACAGACGAGGGAATTTGACTTTGAGGCACTCTTTTATCAATTCATTTGTCCAACCAGAATTTTGTAGATAAGTCATTGCCAACTTTCTTCCATGCACCTACCTATGAAATGAAATTCTAGTATTTATTTATGAAACCTTGCCAATTTGACCCCATAAACCACAATTTGCACTTCTAAACCATGAATGGAGTATATAACACATTTCAGTGGGCAACTTCCATCTAAAAAACACCATCACTACTTGAATAAATGCGCTGCATTCTTAATAATAATATTCCCCACACCAAGCCCACCAAGCTCCTTTAGTTTTGTATAACGTCCCACGCAACCAAAGGAAGGGCTTTCCTGATACCATCTAGACTCCAAAAAAAGCTCTTTTGCATTTTGATGATTGTAGAGTCCACTTTCTTAGGAATCTTAAAGAGACTTAGATAGTATATAGGAAAGTTATTAAGAACAGCTTTTATGAGCACAAGCCTACCTGCTCTAGATAGAGTCTTTGCTTTCCAAAGAGCCAATTTCCTCCCTATTTTATCCTGGATTGGCTTCCAAGTCTCAGCCCTCCTAGGATTAGTTCCAAGAGGAATGCTTAGGTATTTAACGGGCAAATCTGTAATCAAACACCAAAGGGATTTGCACAATTCTTCTACCCACTGCTTTTCACACCCAATTTGTGTCAGGCCAAATTTAATTTACTTTCAAACCTGACATAATATAAAAACAATCTAGAATTCTCCTATAGTTGCAAATTACTTCTTCTGCAATTACACAAAAAATTAAAGTATCATCAGTGAATTAGAGGTGTGAGATCTCCACCTTATTCTTCCAAATAACATGACCTTTAATGATACCATTTATTTTCACATTATCTAACATCTAATTAAGAACTATAGTGATAAACACAAAACGGGGTTAGGGGATCTCCTTGCCTCAGCCCCCTCTTCATCCTAAAGGGTGATGTTGTTGACCTGTTAATAAGGATGGACATGGATGCTAAGGATACACAATGAGAAATCCAACCTCATCATTTAACTCCTAACCCCATTAACTCCAAAACTTTACTTGGAAAACTCCACCGCATGCCTTTTGAAATTCTAGCTTGATCACTACTCCCTTCATCCACCAAATTGCCTCATTAGCAATAAGGGCTCCATCAAGAATTTGTCCTCCACTAACAAAGTCTAATAGTGTTTCACCAAAAAGATTAGGCATCACCCTTTTAAACCTATTAGCCAAAATTTAAACCATCACCTTATCCAAGCAACCCACTATACTAATAAACCTAAATTCTTTCATTTCCACAGCATTATCTATCTTAGGAATAAGGGTCACCCAACTCATATTAATTTTGTGCGAGAAAGAACCAAATTGAATAAAAAAAAAGAAAGAAAGAAAATCCAACACAAACTTACAAAATCAAACTCAACTAACTCCTAGAAATTCTTAATAAATTTTATATTAAAGCCATCATACCCTGTTGATTGGGATGGGTCGCAATTCCAAACAGCAGCCTTCAGCTCTTCCAATGTTAGCAAGACTTTTCTAAGTTGGTAGCAAGTTCCTCATCAATAGTTAGAAGAATACCTGCTGGAGGAAAAATATTTTGGAGAGGCTCTTTATCATACAAGTTCCTAAAGAATCTCACAGCTTCTCTCTAATCTGCCTTAGGTTCTTCATGTAACACCCTACTAACTTAATGTTATGCTTAAGTCATAGCATGAAATTGGATAGGTTGCGTTACCATGTTAGTTCTCCGTCTATAGCTGTATTTATTATATTATAATTTCTTTTTCTCTGACATATATATATATATTTGACGAATATACCTACGAAACGACACGTTGTATATAATAAACGTGAACGACATTGTAGAACGTAATAATATTTAATAAAATACAACAGAAAAGATAAGAATAAGTGATATGTCATCAACTGTATACGTACATATATAGGTCGGAAGCCAACGCTTCAATTTATATATATATATTTCAAAAGCAGAGTAAAATAAAGGAACAACAAAATTTCTATTACTAGAAATTAGGGACAGAAGTAGTAGGAGCCAGCTATGTACAACAAGTCCAACTCGGGGTCATGGTAGAGCTGCAGGTTCGAGACCTCAATAAATAGAGTGGCTGTCGAGTCCATCACTAGCATCTGAGAATGATGCGAAAATGCAAAACGAGGTGAGAATTTAAATAAATTCTCAGTAGGGTTTGAGCATGGTATGTAGCTGACGTCACATTCATTCTCAGTTGCCTCGGTTTTTATTTAATTGTAAAAACATGGGATCAAACTGACTATCCATATTCAATAAGTTTAAGAAAATGTCTGGTCCGAGGCAAGGTTCAGTTTTACTTAAGACAGCATAGGAAACAAAATAAACTACTAACAACAATATAGAATAATGAGCAGAATAAATGCACATACAGTAGTAAGTGAATATAACAGATAAACTGTAAATAACTTGTAATGACTATTCAATGTAATAATGCATTTAATGTAATCATGCAAACTTGTTCTTGAACCTTTCTTCATAAACTTTTCCATTCTTCATAATCTTTTCCATTACTTGGTCCCCTGGGAGTTCTTGGCCATTTTAGACTCCTGGGTAATAGTCTGCTTTTTAGAATTGAGCTCGTTCCTATATAGGAATGCTGGGTTTACTTTCCCCGACCTCCCCACCGATCTATTCCCCTTAACTTTATTCCGAGGCTGGCCCAAGTATCATGGAACATTCATCATAACATACTTTTCATATTCATCATAACATAACCTTTATGAATTTCTTGAAAATGCACATGCGTCTACATGTATATCATAATTCATGCATAGATTTTACCGAAATTTTGGCGGCATAACAGAATGTGTCTGCTTCCCCGTGAATAGTGCCAGTACTTAGTATATCAACTTATCAAAGAAATCATATCATTCCATTCATAATTCAACATTAACTTCATAGAAACATTAGTTATATTAAGACAAAGGGTACTGCCTCAGCTCAATCATTCAACCCGATTTTTGTAACTCAAGCCAAAATTTCTATTTAACTCATCTTGATCTGAATTTTGAATATGTTAAAGTGTTATGTGTCTATTTTCTAACCTCTTTAGTCCCATCTAATTTTGATAAACATAGCTCAAGTTATTTAGGTTTTATCCCGGCCTGCCCTGTGGCTAGCCAGAATTACACTCTTAAAAGTAAAAATCTACTAAAAATCGAAAACTAGCTCAAATTATACGAAATTCATCTCATATTAAAGCTAACAAGACAAAATTTCATTTACAAAAAGTTCCATTCCATTTGACTTAGTAGGGCTCGAGTTATGAGCCCCAAAATCTGACCTCCCTGAATTGCCTTATTTTGGCCCAGTTTGGACATAGGGCAAATTTCTTGGAACACTGGGAGCAAACGGGATTTTATCTAACTCTAAAATTTTTATGGAATATTCTTCTATGTGTAAGATTTCTAACAAAGTTAGTTCCACTCAATTCCAAGTAGTATAGGGTGAGTTCTACGCTAAACAATCTAGTCTACCCATAATCAAAATCAAAAACCTAGGTCGAACTTCCAAAACTCATATCTCACTCCATATTAATCCAATGACCTTATATGATATATGTATGGAAAGCCCTAGATGTCTAGTTTTATCTAAAAATGGTTTCATCAAATTTAATCGGCTGTAGGTGGAGCTGTACACTCCACCGTACAGACTGCCGAGGGATTTTAGTTCTCCAACCCCTCAGCTCTTCCTATTTTCATCCTTTCGTGCTTCCTACTCGAATTCAACATCACAAACAGTCAATAAACCAGCCAAATATCATCATAATCATTCAATCATCATATCAAAAATTGAGAAAATAAACCACCACCAGCCACCCAAATCAGAAAATCAAGACAAGAATCAAACCTCTACCTATTGTTATGTTGTGATTTGGCTTGATTTTGGAACTTGGATGAACAAAACTTGATTGGACTTGATGGTTTGATGGAGTTGAGTGAGTGGAGAAGAGAAGAAGAGAGCTGAAAGGAGGGGAGAAAGTGGTGCAAAATTGCCTGAAGGAAAGAAAGGAATTGTGTTATAAAAGCATGGAGGAGATAGGTAGAATCTTGAAATTTGATTGGCCAAGAATACAAGGCTGATTTTCAGCCAACTTTCCTCATGCTTTGTGGCCTTCTTTGCTCCACTTTGAGGGTTAAGTGGCTAATTTCTCAGCCACTTAAAGTAGGGTTAATGAGTTGAAATTCTATTGGTTTGGTTCCGACAATTTAAAATACCGTAATCTTACCGATTTCATTTAAATTGGTAAATCGATTTCGTGAAAATTCTTATGAAATCTTCTATACTTCTAACCTAATTCCTTTATGTCTAAACTCAATTAGTTGTTAATTAATTGATCCTAAATAAATATTTAGTTGAATTTTAATTAATCTTAATTATTCGATAAAAATTGAACAATTAGGCAAAAAACGATAGGAAATTTTCGGGGGATGTTTCACTTCACCACCTTGCTCTTGGCTTTTAAGGAGTGAATCCATTTCCTACTCCTTTTTCTAATGGCCATAGCATGAAAATATTTTGTGTTCCAATCATTCAACTTAATATGCTTTTCTTTGGCTAATTGTCTCTAGTACATCTCCTTTCTTTGATACCACAATCTAAGTTGCTGTTGGATTGCAATCAACCTTGCACCATCCACTTCATCATTATCCCTTACCTTAAATTTCTTAATATTTGAATCAATGTTACCAAAGACTTCCTTATTCCAAACCTTAAGAGGCCGCTTTACTAATTTGAGTTTTTCTACCATCGACCTCATCTCCATAATAGCCCATTCTTCTTTTACTTTCTTCACAAAGCTTGGGCATGATTGAAAAAGCTTTGGTCCCCAGTCTTTCTTGTCAATCTCTGACACCAATGGACAATGATTAAAAACTTAGGGGGTGTTTGGTTTGCTAGTTTCTTGTTTTCATTTTCACCAATAACAGAAAATGGAAGTGAAAATATGTTTGATATCAGTTTTTTGAAAAGGATAAATCCACGTTTTCATCATTTTTAGAGTTGGTTGCTGAAAATGTTTTCAATGAAAATGCGGTGGCATGATGGTAATAAGTGGAACTTTTTTTCCTTTCACCCCAGTTCGATTCGTCGGTCAAGGGATCTGTGCATTTTTCTTTCCCCAAATCCTTCCCTTTGTTCCGGTTCCCAAACCCTTCTCCCTCAATTAGCACTGTGACTTCACACCCCCCTCAACAATTAGGACCTTGCCATCATCACTGCTCAACACCTCACCGCTGAGAACCGTCAGACCGCCATCACCACTGTGGGCTTCCTTTCCCTCAGACTGCCATCACTTTCTGCCCTTTCCTTAGACTGTGAGATTTTGGGTTTTATTTTTCCTTTTTTCTGCCTTAACCAGTTTCACACAGCTCACAGGGACCCTCACTGTTCACTACTGTTCAAACCTCCACCACCACCGCGGTGCTTTGTAACATCCCCATTTTTATCTAAGATAATTAGCTTGGTATTCTCGGCTAATTAGAGGGGTTAACGATTAATTGAGAATTAATCGATTAATCTCGAGAACAAGAGCTTAGTAAATTAAAGGCAAGTCAACAATTGAGACATAATGCATTAAAATTTACAATTAAAAGCCTAATTGCCCAATCCTTATTAATCCATGATTTAGAACATAAAATCAAGGTGATCTAACCTAATTAACTGAGAGCATATAAGTCTCAAATCTTAATCACATTAACCCTCACATCTTCTTATATAATTAATGAGGAAAATCCTTCTTAATTAAAATGTGCTAATGAGTAATTTAAATCAATTGAATTAATTAATATTTAGATAATTGTAACAATTATATAGATGTAGAAACTTCCCTTTAATTATTGTTTAAAAGTTTGGTCAAAACAAGAGCTATATCCAACCATCCATTTGCTTTCTCATCATACACCACAAGATCAAGAGTCCATATTAGTAGATTTCTTGAGTCATGACAAAAATCTACTCTCCTCCATCAAGATTGTGACACTTGGAGTGATCACAACCATCCAATGCCAATCCTAGGATGGACCATGCTTTTAACCACTAGAAAAGAAATACTACAAGCCTTTACCCAAGTGCCAAGACTCAAAGGAAACACAACACTCTCTTTTGTCCCAAGATTTTTCCCACTCCCTAGCTTGTGTAAGAAGCAAAAATCACATCACCTTCCCCCTCATTTGTGCACCACTTTTAGCCCTCCCTCTCTCCTCAATTCATTTTTCATTTCCTCTCTCAAGAATACACACAAAGCTCTCACCTTTTCTCTAAACCTCTCTTTGCTCTTCCTACTCTTCTTCTTGTTCTTCTTGTTTTCCCACCCTAAGTCCTCACTTTTCTACCACCATCACCCTCATCTCCTATCACCACACTCACAATCCCTTCAAGGACTACCATTTTTGGTCCTTGGAGAAACAAAGCCACTCATACACAAGCCCCAATATCAAGCTCAAGGAGAAGGAGGCCATCTCTAACCACTTCATTTTTCAAACTTCCAAGAGAAACCTCATTTGGTAGTGACTCTATCCTTCTTCTCTATGTAATTTTTTTTCAAGTTTTAGAACCCCTAAGCTCTTCATGGTTAGGTGGTTTTAAAGCTTGCTTCAAGGTCTCATGACCACACTTTTCTCTATAAGTTTCCTTATCTTGTTGAAAGTGTTGTTTTGAAATGAAATTTTGTGGTATGATGGCTTGTTATGTATCTTGCTTTATTTTGTTTTAAAGTACTGATTTGATAACTAAAATATTGAAGATGATGATGAGATAAAACATAAAAATGGTGATTGGAAGTGGCATAACAACATCTCTATAAGTTTGATATGTAAAAACTCAAAAACGAGTTAAGCTGGAATTCTGGCAATCGGTAAAGCGTATGGTATAACTCACTCCAAAAAACTCAAAATGCAATGAAACTAATTTTCTGTGAAATTAGACTCAAATAGCTTTTCATACATATAAAATATGTGAGATTTGGCCTTAAAACAAGAGAGATATGAATTTTCAAAGTTTGCTGCTCTTGGATGGGTTTCTGTCCGGGCAGTGGGTAATAAAACGTGCATAACTCAAGTTATACATAACATTTTTGAGTGGGACCAAGTTTTTTAGAAAGCTAAGACATAGAGGAACACCCCCATAAAACAGTTTTGTCAGATTCCATGTGAGGAACTCCCAGTGAAGTGGACAAGGCACTGACTCAAGGTGAACTTTCAATTCTGAACAATCAGAATAAAATGTGCACAACTCAAGCTACATAATGAATTTTTAAGTGGGGTTTGTTTTGTTTAAAAATAGACTCAGAGAAGTATAAGCATACCAAAATTCGAAATAAAAGAGTAAAATATGAAATTATGGTGAATTTTTGAAGTTACTATCCCACCGTAAAAGTAAAACTGGTTAGGGCAAAAGTTAAAGGTTAATGAGGAATAAGCTTTAAGACATTAATACCCTTACATTAAGTATTAGAAACCCTTCATAATTCAACTTAAAAAGTATCAAAAAGGACATTAGACAAAATTGGCCCTACAACTAACAAAAAGGGATACACAAGAGGCAACCTCAATTAAAAGCTTGCACCAAATTTATTAAGCTAAGTTCATAAAATGTTGCTTGAGAATATGCCTATGTTTATATGCAAGCATGATGCTATGATGATATGGTATGATGATGATGATATGATATGATGATGATGATGGTGATTATGATAATGATATGATGCTTAATGATATGTGATATTGGATTTCTCGGTTTGGCAAAATTTTGGGAAGCTTTGGTCTAGCCGTTATGCTGCCGAAATTCTGTTAAAATCATGGACTTAGAAATATTTTGCATCATAAGCTTTAATAAGAAGAAGTTTAATTTAAGTATGTGATCCTTCAAAAGGGGAAGGTGACCTAATTTAAGCTCCCCTCACCCACGACTCACATGAGGCATGGCATGACCCAGCTAGTGTGAGTATAGGGGATAGGTCTTACATGAGGCATGGCATGACCTAGCTAGTGTAAGTACCGAAATTCTATGGTGGCGACGGCCACGGTATGAGCTCATTACCACTTATGTTTAGTGGGTGAAAAGATAAAGTCAAGTTAAGAAAAGAAAAGGGGCTTCGGTCCAAAACCCTAAAAGGGGAAGAAGTTAAGAGAAGATTATAGCATAGCCATGCATGTTGTATGTAATTATATTTGTGTTCATGTATATGATGATGTAAATGATTAGAGGATACCCTAAAATTGAATCCGCTTCGGATACTCATGATTTCGAAAATCCAAGAATTGAACCTTATGCATGCTCACTATTTTCATTAATAAAACCGAAGTGGCTGGGACGATGACGATGACACTATGTGTCAGGGTCGAGTCCTACTGAGAAATCTTATTTCTCACCCTAGTTGTTTTTCCGTCTCGTCACCAGATACTCATGGCACATCCCGTGGAATGGAGCATGGACCCTCCCCACCATGAGTGGGCTTACGACGGGGATATTCACACTATTGTGGCCACAACCACCACAGTAGTTCGTACACATTTTTACTTGGGTCGAATTTTTGAGGAAGAGGAGCCAGAAAACCCGCCAGCCCCCGTAGACGTCTCTTCAGCTCACCTTGGACAGCCCATAGGTCCTTGGGATTTTCCGCCTAAGCCGTTGGCCGACATCGAGATGGAGCCGATGTCGCCAGGTTTGCCCGCAGCCGAGTTCGTGCCATCGCCGGAGATCCCCGTGATTGATGTGAGTTCGACAGCCACTCCTAGGGCCGCTTCGCCGCCGCTCCCCGAGTATCACCCTGCCGAGTCTGAGGAGGATCCCTCCGAGGCACGTTCTTCTGTGGCCAGCCATACCCTTGGTCGTCGTTTCCGTCGCGTTGAGGTGATCAGCAGGCACCCTTGCATCATCCACACTCCTCATGTTCCCCGAGGTCGAGGAGCGAGGAGGACCTGGTACTCGAGAACTTGAGTTCATTCGATTGAAGAGCGTGGGAGGGGCAGAGAAACCAGCTTATGTCTACGTGGGCCTACTCCATTATTGCTCCTTATCTTTTGTATTTCATTATGTATCGGACCTTGTCGGACTTATGTATCTTTGATTTTGGGGCCATGGCATGACCATGAGTTCCCTTCTTATGTATTTGTTGGATATTATGAGACTAATTATATTTATGTGGTTGTAGTAGTAATTTGAATGCATGATATTTTGATTTATCCCTTGTTCCTTCAACTTATACTGAATTCTCTGCGATACGCTCGTTTATTGCTATTTTCTCGCGCAAGGCTTTAATTTCCAAAAGTGACGACATATTTCCAAAAAAAAAAAATTTCTACCGTATTTTCCACGTAATTTAATTTCAAGTGAAGTTTAGTTTTCCACGAGCATAAGTAACAATTAATAAAATGCCATAATATGACTTAAGCGTATTATGGGTTTATTAGGGTGTTACATGCTTCCCTTCCTTCACCTTGGTTTCGGCTTCTATTTTGGTATGGATGTACCACTATTTTTGGCTTTTTTCTTTTTCTTTTTCTTTTTCCTCCCTAAACCATTGTCACGTTGCCACAGGGACTGTCGCCGTTGCTTACTACCGTTCAGGCCACCACCACGCTGGTGCTTCCTCCCACCACGCTGGTGCTTCCTCCCTTAGCCCTGTTTTCAGGTTGTATCTTGGTATGGATGTAACACTATTGTTATTTTTTTTTCCTTTTTCCTTCTGTTTTGACTTTTTGTGTTTTGGTATATTTTCTGTTTTGATGTTTATGTGAATACTTCCCTTGGTCTGATTTCCAATACCAAAGATTCTTGTTCATGGACTAAGAACAAGCCATTTGCATGAAATCCATGATGGGAGCTATTTAATTTAAATGATATTCATGCTAGTAGACCATATAATCCAAATATGATTGCTCTATTTTTTTTCTTGTTAGGTTGGATTTGATTAAGGCTTTGCTTTGAAGGGAATAGACATTAAGATATGGAGGACCCTTTAAGAGGGTCAAGACAAGCCAAGAATGTAATTAAAGGATACTTTGTCTTTTGTTTTGTTTTACTTGTAGTCTTTGGGGGTAAATTGAATCTTGGTTGCGTTAAATAAGTGAATGAATCACTCTCACTAGCAATTGTTGGCAGAGGACAAGCCTTTGCTTTTGTTTATGTTATCTGTGAGGATATGCTACGCAATGTATAAAATATTTAAAACTAAAGAAAAGCTATTTTGGGTTTTTTTTAATGAACTTGTGATATGAGTTTTTTTTTTCCCAATACATAGTCATTGCTCAAGACTGTTATTACTTCTGTGATTTTTTTTCCTTGCTCAAGACTATTTTTTCCCCTGTGGTTATTGTTTATTGCTTCTATTTTATTGTGGTTATTGTCATAGTCATTGTTCATTTTTCACTCTAGCATAGTCATTGCTTCTATTCATTATTCATGTGTCAGAGTCATTGCTTGTGTTTATTGCTTCTGTTCATTGTTCATTTGTCATAATCATTGCTTCTGTTTATTGCTTCTCATATTTATGGTTCATGCTTCGATGATTCTCAAATTCTAATTGTTCATACAAAGCAACATGGCACAAACAAACTATCTGTTGATTACTTTGGAGAAGATATGATTGTAGATGAACAAAGTTTAAGAGTAGATCAAGAGGGTATTGATATTAATGCTATTGAAGCAACTCAAATGGCACAAGTTAGGGAGATAATTGTCGATCAAATATGGGATAATTATCATCGATGATTGTTAACTATCACTTCTTGTATTTTGTTGTAGGATGATGTATTTCTCTTTTTCCTTTTCTTTTTTTTTTTTTAATTTTTTAGCTAGTTGATAAGTTGAATTATAACAAAGACTGTAATTATTGATAGTACTAATTATTTTGTTCAATTATGTCTCTTTTTTAGCAGATTATAACTCACTCATAAATCAAATATATTCCAAATATATTTTGTCATTATTTTTGCAGTTAAAGTTCCCTTTATAGTATTTAATTATATAATAATTGATAATGATAATAAAATTACTTAAAAGTGAGCAATTTATTTTATTCTTAATCTTAAAATTTTATAGAATTATTTTATTTTAATAAATATTTTTAGTAGATGAACAAAATATGCAATAAAAATTTTATACATTTTTTATTATTTAATAATAAATATAAGTTTATTATCTCAAATTGGATTTTGAAAATTATAATTTGAAAACAGACAAACCAAACATATTTTCATTGTTTTCACTTTTTGGAAATAGAATATACCTTTATAAACCAAATGCATTTCTTGAATTCAAAAAATCTGAAAATGAAAATCCTTTTCAGGAAATGAAAACAGAAAATGAAAACAGAAAATATTTTTACAAACTAAATACACCCTTAGCATTTGAGCACTCTTAACTTCATGCTTGCAAATTTTATTTGCCTCACACCTTAATACGAGAATAACCTTGGAAAATTCTCATAAAAAAATTATAAAGGAAAAATATTAAATGAACAAGTTTTCTAAACTTTTTTTGTAATATCCCCATATAATGTAATAGGAAATGATAAAAACGTCATTGGGCAAACTTTTATTATTTACAGCCTTGCCCCTGAACTTTTTTGAAAATGATATTTAGGTCCCTACATCAATAGGATTGATTAGTAGAATAAGGTTTTAAACGAAGTAGAATCCCGTACCGAAAATGTAGAAACCTAATTTTTGGCCAATTGAGCCACGGAGGTGTCCACATGTAAAATGACGTGGAATGCCCCTAGATTTATCCAAAATTACAAAAATGTCATTGGTTACGAAAAACAGAAAATAAAAAGGCTCTCAATTTGCAAAATATTTAATTTACGCCGTTAATCGACTTATTCGGATTTAACAGTTATACAAAAGTATTAGAGTCAATTAAATATTAATTAAGAGTTAATTAGGTATTATTTAGAGGGATTAGGCTTAGAAAACAATTAAAACAGACATATAGAAAATCTTACAAAGTCACTAGTAATAGTTTGCCCGTTTGTAGGAAATCGGTAAAAGCTTGGTATTTTGCACTACCGGAACCAAATACGTAGAATTTCATATTGATAACCCTAGAATAGGTGGTTGAAATTCAGCCACTATTCCCCCACCTAAGTGGCGCCAATTACCTGCCCAAAGAATGGAGAAACTTGGCTCACACATCACCACCCAAGCTAACCACCCAACATGTACCAATTTACACCACAAACCTCAACTAACTCTTATTCTCCCTCCTTCATTTTTGTGCATGAGGAAGCTGAGCTCTCCTCCCTCATTTTTGCTCTCCGTCTTATCATCTTCTTCTTGCCCTTTAACCCTACACAAGCTTCTACACCTATGGCCTTCATTTTCTTAGCTCAAACTTCAATTTTGAGGTAGGATTCAACTTCTTTGCTTAGTTTTATTGAATTAATGACTGTTAGGAATATTTTCTCCTATCATGTAATTGATGATATATGGTGGTGGTGCGATGATTTATGGTTTGTTTAGCATGTCTTTGCTTGGTTTGAATTGAGATTTGAATGAGAAAACACAAGGAGCCACAAAATAGAATCTAGATTTCCTTGAAACCCTACGGCATACGCACCTATGGAGTGTACGCCTCCTCCTACGATCATCAAACTTTGATGAAACTATTTTTAGGTGAAATTAAACATCTGAGGATTTCCAACCATATAAAATATAAGGCTATTGGATTAGTATTGAGTGAGAAATGAATTTTTGAATTTAACCCTAAAATTATGTCCCTAATTCTAAGTAGACTGGATTTCGAGAAGCATAACTCACCCTATACTTCTTCAAATTGAGAGAAACAAATTTTGTTAAGACATAGACTAACATGTCATAAAAATTTCATAACCAGGTTCAATCCCTATTGTTCCCAGTAATTTATCAAAGTTACCTAAGTCCTAACCAGGCTAGAACAGGAAAATTCAAGATAGCCAACTTCAAGAACACATAACTTGAGTTCTACTTATTCAAAAGGGATGAAACTTATTGAAAATGAAAATTTGTTCAGTTAGATTTAAAACTATATAGGTTTCATATAGTTTCAATTAGTTTTCTATTTTTAGTAAATTTTTACTTTTTAGAACTTAAATCTATCAGTACAGGATATGCCTAGGTAAATCTTCAATAACTTGAATTATATATATCAAAACTTAATGGGACCAAAGAGGTTAGAAACTAGACACATAGCATTTCAACATATCCAAAATTTAGGTCTAAATGACTTAAAATGAATTTATGGCTTAATTTACAAAAAATCGGGCAGAATGGAAAGGAGTGGTAGAAACCTAATTTAAGATCAAGGTTATGAAATTTTGTTTAATTATTGAAAGATAGATACTTTGCATTGATTTTTCTATATGAATGATTGCCTGACTGATTGATACTATTCATGGGAAAGCAAATTTAATCCGTTATGCTACCGAATTTTCGCAGAAATTAGTGATAGCTGTGAATATTTATAAGTTAATGTTTATGTGTGATGCACATAAGTGACATGCAAGCATGAATATTTAAAAGAAGATAAGAATGCTTGCACTTGAGGATGGTGATACGTAACGCTCAAGTGGAGATGTGTGCAAGTACCCTAGGGATGACAATACCTAACGCCTAGATGTACAAAACAACGTAAAGGAAATTAAGAAAAACTGCACTTTGAGGACAGCGGTATGTAACGCTCAAGTGCAGACACATACAGGCAATCTGTGGATGGCGATACATAATGGCTAGGTATGCCAATAAAGATAAGTAAGGCTATGCTTGAGAACGGCGATACGTAACGCCTAGGCGTGTCAAGAAGGAAGGTTAAAGAAAATTAAAGAAATTACAAGTGCTACTGCATGAGTCCAAGTTAAAGTTTTTGCATATATATGTTCCAAATTCTTAGTATGCCAAAGTTATTATATCTGAGTATATTGTAACTGTTATTCTAAATATGAATTATGCATTTACAATGTTACTTTCATATTGATTCAAGTATATGAATAAAATGAATTCTGCTTCGGATAATATGTTTTCGAACTATAAAAATTGAAAAGTTTAATAACATATTTACCTCTTTTATAATAGACCGAAATAGCTGGAGATAATCACGATGATACTATGTATGATGGTTTAGAGAATCCTACTGAGAATTTTTAATTCTTACTCTTATATTTATTTCCGTATTATCTCCAATAGTTCAAGAAATATTAAATACAGCCAGAGGTTACTGTCCGACAAGGTCTGTTCAGGTAATAGTAACAACTTCTAAGTATGGTGCTATAACTTAAATATGATATTGTGCTAGGGAGGGTGTTACATTTCCCTCATACACCCTATTAAGTTGTGCTTTATGAATGATTGATAGGAGAATAAGTGACTTCATAAATTATTATTTGGTTTAAACAACTAATTATTGAAGTTTATTAAACTTTGATTATATTATGTTTTTGTTTAATTTACCCACTATAGTGAAAAACTATCTAGTAATTAGATTTTTTTTTTTATTTACAAAACTCGAACACCAGATTTGATTTTTAAAAAGAGTTTTGTATTACTTAAACCAACAAAAAGTTAGTTATTTATATACTGTTTTAATTTCTAGTTTAATTACTATATTGAAGTTTCATAGAATTTTTAAGATTCTTGGATCATTTTAGTAGATGATATTTTAAATATCCGATAAAATGGGCATTAATTAAAGAAATTAATTTTTATAGAATCTATCTACATATCTATATTTATAGTAAAACTCACTTGCATCATAGCTCATTCAAAGTGGATTGTAATTACTGTATGCATAGGAAAAAGCTAGCAAGTAAAATTTTTGTGAAGTTAAATGTGAAAAAAAAAATTATTAATGTATTAAATTATTAAAAATATATTAATCAAATGGTGAAAAAAATAAAGATATATTATTTCGAAAACTTAGTAATGATAGGAGAAAAAAAATATAAACTCTTTTATGACAAAAAAAAACTAATGCAACCAAAAAATTTATTTTACTTTTGAGAACCTAAAATATCATATTAATTTATGTTAACTATAAAATGGGTAACTTCTTATGTAAATAAAATGCATTAAATTGTTTAGTAAGATAATTTATATAGTTAACCTTTAAGGGTTTTTTTTAATGTATTTGATATAAAATGATTTATGTATGATTCATGTATATATATAATTTTAAATAGGTTATGTGTAAATATTAAGAGAATAGTTATTACAATTTAAAATTAATCATGATAATAAAATTATATATGTTTCAATGTCACAAAAAAACTAATACAACATAATTACAAAATTAAATTACTTTTGTGAGTAGAAAATATTACATTATTATTATATATTAACTATTAGTTAACCTTTTATTTTTATTTTTATCATTATATTGGAAATTTTGTCATTTTATTTTCTCAAAGATTTGTCAACAAAAGACACAAAATGGCATTTCGTTTTGAGAAGAAAACAAATGCTAATAAGATATATTATACAATAATAATAAACTGAAATCAAGGCCAATCATTGAACTATATTGGATTATACTTGGCAAAACCTGTATTTTGTTATGGATAATAATAGGTTGCATTAGTAAAAATGTCCTCAAAAAAATGTTATGCATTATTATCGTTGATAAAGAAAAGAAATAAACAAAACATATTAAAAATGTTGTTTATAATGAAATATTAAGAGTGTCTTTGTTTAAACTTTTAAAAATAGTAATTTTGAAATTTAAATTTTATATTTAGTTAAAAAAGCTAAAAATTAATTTTTTTTAGAATCTACTCTTTTCATCTTCTCTAAAAAAGTTAAAAATATATATTTTTTTTAGATTCTGTTGATTTTTAAAAAATTATCCAAATATACCAAAAATAATTTTTTTGGGTAAAAAAATGATTATTTGCCAAAATAATCCCAAACAAACGCACCCTAAATAAATTTGATGTACCATTAATCTATTTTATTGTGTAGAATAATTAAGATAAATTTGATGTATTATACCATATCTAATTTTTAATTGTTATTAGAATTTTTTTAAAAATATTTTAATTATAAAAAATATAATCAAATCCGTGCAATATATGAATATTATATCTAGTATAAATGTAAAATATTTTTCACCATTAATTAATTATATACGATATTTTGTATGATTTTTTATATATTTATTATAAAAATAAAATATTTTTATTGATATGATAATATATAATTAGATGATAATGTTAAAAAAATAGACTGATGTGTCAAATTAAATTCTTAATCAAATACAGATTTCAATAATTTAATAAAAACAATTTATTTTTTTAAGAGTGTTAGCAATTGCTGTAGCATTGAAGCACTCGCTCAGTTCTTAATCAAACAGACGTTCATTGCTTTTTAATTGTATAATTAATATATAATTTGTTTGCATAAAAACGTTAAAATATTATCTTCATTGAATTTTTCTTTGAATTACATAATATATTATTGTAATCTCTTGAAAATTTCTATGATATCTCTATTTTTTTTTTAACAAAGATATTTTCTTTACTAATTAGTAGTTGATAGATTCATACCTAAATACAAAACACTCAAAGAATATTTTTAGTCTTTTTCTACACATAAAAGGTATAAAAAGAATTTTTCAAAATTTTGCATAACTCAATAATTCTATACGAGTTTAAAATTTTTAAATTTATTTTTGTATAATTTTTAACTTTTTATATATCATTAAACATTGAGTTTAATTTTAATATATTATCAATATAAAAAAAATTTATATTATTATTCAATAACATTAAAAATCAAATAATTTTACTGATCATGATTGATTGTATATATAAAAAAATTTTATATTAAATATACATTAAAATAGAATTCTTAACTTTTCTTTTCAACAATTTAGTATGTAACGTTGTTGCTCAGAAAATAGTTTTACTACAATTTTTCAACCACAGTCGCAAATCTCTCTAGATATTATTATCCCTTTGGCCGATAAATAATAAACAAAAAAGAACAGTTTCCCTGAAAGAAAAGGGTTCAGTTAAAAAAAAAAAAAAAAAGTCACTGGCTTCTTTCTGTTGGAACACGTCCTGTTTACATCACTGCTATTTTGTCTGCAGTGCACAGTAGCTGACAAATCCTTCATTCCTTCCTCTCTATTCTTTACCATCAATCAATTAATAAATAGGCAAAAGACAAAGAAAAATATGATTTACTTTCCAATTTAGAAGGCAACAAGCCAAGGCGGTGCTCATGTTCGTTTTCCATTTCGGAGGCTGGTTCTTCCCCCTTTGGTCCTTTTCCGCGTAGCCCCCAGCCCCCACGCGCCTTTTCCTTCCTTCATGTTTTCGAATTTCGCCTTCATCTTCGTACAGCACATACACCCTCTTTCACTGAATTCCGTTCCATCTCATTCTCCGTTACTTCAGATTCTCGTACAGGTTAGTCCCTCATTCTCTCTCTCTCTCTCTCTCTCTCTCTCTTGCTTTTTCTCTGTTACTGTGCAATGCATCTTACTTTTCTTACTCTGTTTGTTTTTCGACATTGTTTCTTTTCTTGTTCCTTCTCTCTCCTCTCTTTGTTCTTTGTTCTCTCTTTCTCTGTTCGTTCTTCCTTTGTTCACACTTTGTCACCTCATTTGAAATCCACTTATTTGGCTGAGAGAGAATAACCAGCGTTACAATTTTGTGTGCTGAAACTGTGGTCACTGATCAATCAATGATTTTACGGTTATCCGAGTTTATTTACTGATTTTACTGTTCTTTTTTATTTCCTTTGAGACAATTCTCACTTGTTTTTTGCTCTATTTCTTTTTGGTTATGTTTCTTATTTTGTTGTTAGAGATTTAGGCCCACGTAATATTCAATTAGCCTTTACATTTCGAAACTCGTTGAACAGGTTATTATAATTTTCATACGGTGCTAGATGGTTCCATCTAACGGTATTGACGTGTAAACGGGAAATGATCAGGTTGCAAACTGTTAAATTTGTCATCGAAACATGTACTATGTTTGTCGTGTTGTGTCACTGGTTGTCACTTATTCTTCTTCTTCTTGTTCTTCTTCTTTTGTTTTTTGGCATTAATTAACTTTTAATTGTATTAACTAAATTGAATTTAACTATAGGGACTAAATGAGTAATTTACCCTTTTTTTTTTTTTGCGTAATTTTGTCAGAAGTTTCCGATCAGAGATTTTTTGGGTTCTTAAATGTCTCTATTATGTTACAATTAGCTTACGGTTTGCCAATGGTTCTTGCCGCAATATGCGAAAAACGGTTCAAATTTCTGTTTCTGTATCTGTATCTTCTGTTGAAAAATGATTCTTATGCTCTTGAAGAGAGTGAAGTCGAATTATGTTTTGGGAAATGTCAACGATGGATTTTGTTTGCCTGTATAATTGTGTCCATTTTTGCTAATACAAAGTATGCAAACGATACATCATTAAATATTTCATATTCGTCATACATGAGCTGGAGGCACAGTATTCCCTATCACTAACAAAATGGACACTAAGTCAATACATTTAGATCATCATCATCTTCATTGTGTACAGGAAAACTATGAAAATGAACTTGTAAGTTGTAACCATGTGAAATTGCAGTGTCTTTGTCCTACATGGGTGCAAGCAGACTTGACAACGGGATGAAAACGAGCATCTATGGGGAAACATTACAGCAAAACTCTTTGGCCACCGAATTGCGTAGTTAATGTTTGGGTTGGGATTTCCTTCTTGGGCTAAGACTGAACCCCCACTTGATAATAATAAAAGACACCTTGAAAAACTGCACCAATTTTCCATAATTCATTTTGTTTCAAAATTTTTCTTCTAGTTTGTGACTCTGTGCGCTATCAACTGATAGTCTGTGTTGGAATCATACTCAGGGTTCACTGGGGTCACTTTATAGCTGCATATATATTTATCACTGTGATTTTCATTTTGTTTTGTACTCCTTAGACCTTCCTGTTTTTTCTATCACTGTATTTCTTCAAACTTTTGGTGCTAATTTTTTAAAATTACTCCTTCCAACCTTCCTACTTTGTCATTCACAGCAAAAAAATGCCGGAAGTTCAGTTAGACAGACACACCATCAGGTCACATGGACGTAAAGTGGCAAGGATACATATATATGATTGGTTGATTCTTTTGCTTCTTGGGATCATTGATGTCATCTTGAATGTGATAGAGCCATTTCACCGCTTTGTTGGAGAGGACATGCTAACAGACCTGAGATACCCCTTGAAAGATAATACTATACCCTTTTGGGCTGTTCCAGTATGTTCTGCTTCTAGAATCATGCATCATTATTGAGATTATATTTATGAAATGTTGAACCTAGATCAACGTTCAAGATGTGAACTCTTGAATTTCAATTTGTTGGCAGATAATAGCAATATTGTTGCCAATAGCTGTCACTCTTGTTTATTATTTTATTCGAAAGGATGTTTATGACTCACACCAAGCTATCTTGGGTATATTTCTGAACCTCAGAAAGCTATTCTGTCCTTCTCATTTGCATAAGACTTTAGTATAGGCTAAAATGTATTGCCAAATTCATTTTCAGGCCTTCTATTTTCTGTATTCATTACTGCGGTGATAACAGATGCTATCAAAGATGGTGTTGGACGGCCACGCCCAGATTTCTTCTGGCGTTGTTTCCCTGATGGAAAAGGGGTGCGTGATAACAGATCTCAATTCTGTCGACTATCAAGATGCCTAATTAATACCATTACGATGTGATATATATTGCTTTTACTATATTGTGTACTCAACCAACATGGCATTGATGCATGACTTGTTCAGGTGTTTGATCCAGTAACACGTGATGTTAGATGTAATGGGGATAAGAGTGTTATTAAGGAAGGGCACAAAAGTTTTCCAAGTGGACATACTTCTTGTAAGTACATTGAACAATCTCAAGGTCTATGTCTGACTTGCTTAGTTTTCACTTTGATGTATGGTTTATATTCTCTAGGATCTACATTTTCCTATGAAATAATGGCCTTATTGCCTCTTAGTGTCTATATATTTGGCAATCTTGAACTTTAAATTCAGAAAGCATTGCAGGTTCTTGATGAAACTAAGATTCCATTTTGAAGAAAGAATTTAATATAACTTGATCAAATCATTCACTCCATAATAATCTGAAAGATCTTTTGAATAATCAATTAATTAAAAGAGAACAAAGATAAGAGTCTCATGCTACATGTCAATACTAATAACATTGAAATTTATAGTAAGCTGTTTATGAGTCGAGGTTTTGGAGGGGAAGGGAGGGAAGGGAGGGGTTTGAAGAGTAAAATGGACTTATAGTTACTGTTCAAACCCTTAGCTTCCCTCTCTTTCTCTTCAAAACCTCAACTCACAAACACACGCTGAGAGGAAAATCCACCGTGTTTAGAAATGATGAGGTTTCAAGTCCTTATGTCAAGGCTGAAGTTTTTTTGGTAACTTTAATTGAATCACGAGCTCAAAGCCAGAAATTGTCAATAATTTGTCGGGTACAAAGAAAAAATGTTTTGTTTTTTTAAATCAGTATACCTCCTTATTAATCATAGTAATTCTAGAAGGTTGAAGTATTTAGTGCTTTTGGAATTACTGATGGTCTGTTTAGTGTCAGAAAACGTTTTCTACTTTCATTTCCCATTTTTAATTTTAATTACAAAAATGTGTTTTCGTTGTTTCGTTTACAAAATCCTTAAAATAGGAAATAGAATAAAAATAATGTGACATTTTTGTAATTAAAATGAAAGTATAAAACGATGACAAAAAATGTTTTCTAAAACCAAACAACCCCTGGGTCTCTCATTCTTGTGGTTTTGGTTTATCTACTTCTGGCCGGCAAACTATGTTCGGGCTGGTGTTTGCTTTTTGGTTTCATTGGTTATTGGATCTATCATGGGTTGGAAATGACCTATTTATATTGTTTGTTCTCTTTTTGTATTATGAGCACATAAATATTGAATTATTGGTATGTAGGGTCCTTTGCTGGGCTTGGTTTCCTTGCATGGTATCTATCTGGAAAAATTAGGGCATTTGACCGTACGGGACATGTTGCAAAGCTCTGTATTGTTTTATTACCACTCCTCATGGCAGCTATGGTTGCTGTCTCTCGAGTTGATGATTATTGGCATCATTGGCAAGATGTGTTTACTGGAGGACTTATAGGTCTGTTGAAGCCTGAAATTTTCTTTGTTTGATGTATTAATATATATACCTTTCTGCACAATTTCGTATGTGAGCTTCTTTGCTGCAGGTTTGACAGTTGCTTCCTTTTGTTACTTGCAATTCTTTCCACCTCCACATGACATAAATGGTAACCTTTATTTTTGTCCTTCTAAGTATCTGTTAATATTGTTGTGACAATCTGCTTTTTCTCCTTTTATATGTATATTTAGTTGGTGGATTATTGTTTAATATGTTAATAGTCTCCATCACTGTTTTAAACAACTATATTAATTATACATCAAGCTGGTAGATGCTTTGTTGGAAACAGGCAAATGTGATAGCACGCTAGGATTGGAATATTTTTATTTTTCAATCAAAAGTATGATCCAATTGTTATCAAATGGCCTCTAAAGCTTCATCTTTATATTTGAGTTAGAAAATGGACGAACCGCTTTGTGCTTTTGGATATACCAGTTATTGGCTTTTGTTCTAATACTGGATTTCTGGTCAATAGTTTAAATTACTGTCCTTATCTGATGTATTTAGCCTTTTTGGTACATGATGTTACTGCCAAAAAAAAAGAAAAGAAGTATTAATAATCTATCAAACTCTAAAAGGGAAGAATTGTCAAACACGTTCTGTATGCAATATGCTATTGCTACGGGGTGGTATATCCTGCAAACAATGAATTGTTGAGAATGTTATTTTAGGTTAACAGTCATTCACTAGAACGAAGATCATGAACACATTAGTTGGAAAACATTTTGGCAATCTGTCATTTCGTGTTGTTAGACTAGATCAGTTTGACTATGTTAAATACAGAAGCAAGAGGCTCATTACATTCTTTATTTTCCATGAAAAATCCTTGTATGCTCATGGAGAAAAACTTTTTCTTCCGCCACTATACATATCTACCCTTTAAATCTTCTCTCACTCATTTTTTAGTCCCCCTCTTTCACATCCAAAATTAACAGTCAAGATGATCCATGGAGGAAGAAATTTCTTCTTCCATGAAGTATGAAAGAGTGACTCATTTTCATTTCTTTAGAATCAAATGCTAATCATGTTGACACACTACACAAAAATATGGGGAAATAGATGGAGATATAAACCATAAGATTTAAACTGGGTGAATGAAATGGAGGAGAATATTCAGGTGTTATATGTGACAAAAATTATCACTAAAGCTTAAGGAAAAATGTTGTCGCACAACTATTAGATCAGTGATGTTGTATGAGACTAAATGTTAGGCAATAAAACGTTAACAAGAAAATTAGTTTAATATTGCATAGATGAGGATGGGTTGAGAATTGATGCAACACTAAGGTTGTTGCCTCTTAGGAACAGCCTCTCTGTTTGTGGGGGTAAGGCTATATATATCTACCCTCCTCAGATATCACCAAGTGGGAGTCTTGTGCACTAAGCCATCCATTGTTGGAGAGATGAGTATGTTGGGTTGGATAGGTGGACACACTAGACAAAATAAGATTAGAAATAAATGCATTACAGAGACAGTTGAGGTAGTGCCTATTATGAAAAAAATGGTATAAACTCGCCTTAGTTAGTTCGGGCATATGTGAAGAAGGCTTGTAGAAATCCCAATAAGAGTAGATCAGATAAAGGGGGCAGTCCAATACTAGATGTAGAGAGAAATCTAGAAAATTCATAGATGAAATTATTAAAAAAACATTTAGATTTTAATAGTTTAAATAAAAACATGATTTATATTAGAGCATTATAGCATTATTTGGCCTCATCTAGTGAGACAAGACTTAGTTGTTACTGACACTAATCATTTTGAAACATGAATTACGAATTTAATTTATAAAATATTTTGTTCAAATTTTTTGTAATAATATATTATCCTTATTTCTAAATTGTTGGAGAGAGAGTCAATGTAGCATATTTTGCTGAGAAGAAAAGTTCACTGTAATTGAGATCACCATTTATAGCGAGAAGGATATATAGTTTTTATTTATTATTCACGAAAGATGACTTTTGTGATTTGTATGCCGAGGTTGTATTCTTGGTGACCGAGGTTGTATTCTTGGTGATATAATACTGATTCACAAGCCGCACATGCCTGCAATTATATGAACATTGCAACTAAGGTATTGTTTGTAGCCTAATCGGCTTTTCATCTAGCTTGATAACATTGCACACTGTGTTGATAATTTAGTTAAACAAATGCATGCATGCATAGAAGTGCTGATGTCACGTCATGTTGGTTAAACAATTATGTCAACTCAACTGCAATGCTTCATCATGTTGCTTCTCTAGTTAATTTTGGTTATGTTTGAGGTCTACTCAAGAGCAACACGCAACCAGTTGTTTCTAGTACTCTGCTTCATTGTCATCTTCTGAGCGCACTAGCTTCCTTGTGGCCTTTAAATTTAAGTTTACATATTGTGGTTTCTTTTTCAAATTTTGAAGAAAAAGAGAATTTGCAATTTTCTTCGTGTATAAATTTTTTATTTCAATTTTATTATATGTAGGTTGGGGACCGCATGCATATTTTCAGGTGTTGGCTGAATCCCGTGATGTTGATCAGCCCTCTTCTGCAGATAATGACAATCGTCGTCTGCAACTTGCTGAGCTTCAGACTGTGTCTGTCTGCATCCCACCTCAACATTGATGCTGATATTGTACAAAGATGTGATTCAAGCCCCACGTTAGATGGATCACAAAATGCAAGGAACTCTACTTTAACCCCACTCAGATATAGGTCATGTGCATTTTAGAAAGGGGAGTAGTTCTTTATACGCAATGCGATTTCTTAAAATTTCTTCAATATGCATTTTAGTAACCAGGGTTCAAATTTCCTGATGCCGAACCCGGAGCATAAATCATTTCCGCTGGAGGAGACTCCCACATTTAATTAGATTGCCTGCAATGGGAAAATACCTGTAAAAAACCAAAAAAACTTATACATGTTAGTCCTTCTATTTAGTATATGTCTATTATTAACAAAAATAGTATATATTTAAGAAAGCTTAAGTAATAAGGTAGCACTTATTTTTTATTTTAGGGACAAAAATGTATATGATCCGAGGTTTAAGAGGATAAATTGCACTTGTTTTCAATTAATAATGGATATAACCTTTATTCAACAAGGTTTAACGGAGTGCATGATATATTTTTTTAGTTTAGAGATTAAAATGTATATAACTTATAATTAAAAAGAATAAAGTGGTGTTTTCTGTTATTTCTACTAAATACCTAAAAAGGGGCAATGCAAGACATCAAAATCAAGGATGCATTTGTGCAGAACTTCTTTGTGTTTCACTCCACTGTCTGGCTCTTAAATTTCAAGAAAATAAAGGGGGAAAAACATAATTCAACAAATTAATTTCATATGTAATTAATAAGTATTTTCTACCAACAAAGCGTTAGTGTAATGATAAATAGACTGCAGTTCTTAGGATAAGAGCAATATTTAATCTCCAGGTACAGTAATTATTGAAAGGACCTCTAAATCACAATAGTGCGCAATGATTGGTTTCAATGCAATGCTTATAAAGATATCTTCGTTAAAGAGTAAAAAAATATATTTTCGTGCATTACACTAATATTTTAAATTCAAATAAATTTAAAGATAATTTAGAAATAAAAAAAACAAAACAACACAGTATTTAGGAAAATATATTTAGAATTATAAAAGAGATATATATATATATATATATATATATTCTGAAATTACATAAGAAATTTAAATATATTTAAATTAAGAAGAAGATATACATAATTTAAAACTTAAATTCAAAATTAAATTAATAATGACATGCCATTCTTTTAGAGAGAGTAAACTAAGATATTAACAACACTAGAAACACGTGAAATATTGTTAGAAATTACCGAAAGAAAAAATTCGTTAGTAATATCCATGGAATTAATGAGGATAAATTAAATATGAAAATGTGCAATACTTACTGATGGAGTAATTACTGGTAGATATATTTATCTGTTAGTAATTCGGTCAGTAATTTTCGGCTCCAATTGATGCGTAAATATTATCAACGGATACAGTTAAGGTTTATGGTTTAGGATACGATTACTGATAGAAATATCTGTCCTTAATTTTTATTAAGAGAAATTACTTTTATTTAATTAAAAATTAAAATTACCCACGGATATTCTGTCGGTAATTTTTATTTTTAAATTTTTTTCCATGCAAAAAAATAATCTTGATTTATCTTTTAATTATTATTGACTGAAATTCCTTTGGTGTTTGAAATTTAAATGTTGGCTCCAATGTCTCTTTGTCTAGCCTATTTTTTCAGTTGACGGATTTTCCATTGATAAGGCGAGAGTGGGGATGTTTAAACAAGTCACCCTTCTTCCTCTCCCCTATTTCTATTTCCTTTCTCTCTCTTCTCGCCACCACCCATGGCCACCCACCAAACCATTGCCACTAGAGCCCTTTCAATGCTGCTAGAGACCACCATTGTGTTCCTGCTATTGTGTAGAACATTTTAATTAGTTTATACCTTTCATTTGGCCTTATTTTTCTATTTCATTTCTTTACTCAAAATTGTTTGTTAAGAACCTTATATAACTTAATATTTTTATTCTTTTGTTTAATAGAGAGCACTTTCGGAGAGATATTTGTTATTAATTGGAGCTTTGAGCATAGCATTTGAAGTATAGTATAATGTGTAGTTTATAATTTTAATTAAATTTTATACAAAAATTAGAGACTTGTATTTTCCAAAATAGAGTTGTATGAAAGAAGGAGAACGGAATTGCATGACTGAGAGAAGACTTAGTGTTTCTTCCTAATTGTTTGAATTGTATGGTATTGTTTGCTTGCATGTTGTAGAATAAAAGGGTGCGTTCTGGAATGATTTATAGGATTGATTAAATTGTATAACTATATGTGTTAGTTATTGATTGTTTGATTTGACTATTGAATTAAATATTTGTGGAGACTCTTAATTTAAGCAATATTTTGCCAAATTTTGTTTAACTAATATGTTATTCGCACTTAAAGATAAATAAATCTAAAGGGAGTCTCCTAATATAAGGGGAGTTTTGTCAAAATTTGTTATTTTTTATATTATTAAAATAATTGAAAAAATTGTATTAATCTAATAAACGGGCCAGTTCTCAGGTGCGTATCAAAAAGAATCTGCACCATGAAGATATGGTTCCATCAAATGAGTGGATGACAAGTGTAGTGGGTCATTATAGAGTATACCATACAACTGATGAAATATGATACATCATAAACCCCTTTTTTATTTCCCAACGCCATCATCGTTCCAAACTTTCACCTTTTTTTCCTTGTCATCTCACCCATCACCACCCGCTTCAACCGTTGGCTGCTGTAGTTGCTGTCGCACCGACCATCCGCACCGACACCCTCACTGTTGACAACACTCGCGCTTGCCACCCACTGCTCCCACATCAGAAATATGGGGCAACTTGGTCACCTCCAAAGGGTCACCACTATCATCATTTCACATATGCAATGTTGCCGCCGTGGCTTCCACCGAGATGCGTAGTGGTTGACTAGCAGTGGTTGAGGTTGGAGGAAGAAGCCACCATCACTGCCATCTACCTCACCCTTTCCCATCACCTCTTCTTGGCAGATTGCAACTCCACAGTCTCTCATGTACAGTTCCACACATCCTATTCAAAATGCCCAATTTTGAATATGTTAACATCAAATCAAATTGAAACTAAAACAAAATACTAATATATATATATATATATATATATATATATATAAGAAGCAGCAAATACAACTCTACATATGTCACTACCTTGATAGGCTCATGTTTCATTTCCAACAACAATGTAGCTTGTTGAAGACGAAACAAGCTCCTTTTTTTAACAGTAAATGAGCTCTTTATTATTATTATTATTATTATTATTATTATTTTCATATTTCCAATCTTAGGTTGTGCTCTTTTAACTTCTTTGAATGAATACGGAGCCATGGTGAGAATATGATGGGCTTTTTCAAGTGGAAGCATGATTGTGTGCAAGGAAGTGAGTCGATGGTGTTCAAGGCGGGCCAGGATGGTGGCACCAAGAGATGGTGACCCACCTTTAAATGCAGGGAAAAACAAATCTCAACTTTGGCCGATGAAGTTGTAATATCTTGTTTAAAATAAAAATATCTGGCTAAAATAAAATGTTGATAACAAGAAATTTTAAAATGTCCAATTAAAGTTTTATGGTAATAGAGGAGTTAAAATTAATTAGAGAAGATTAAATTTTAAATAAAGAAGAGAAGAAAAAAAAAAGACCTTGGACCACTTACACCTGAAGTGATAGGGACTACCTTAGGCCCCCCTTTTTCCTTTTCTTCTCCTCCCTTCTATGTTCTTCCTCTCACCGTCAGTTCATCCCTCACTTCTCCCTCTCTTTCTCGTCTTGCTCTCTTCCTCTCCCTCTCCCTTTCTAATCTTATTTTCTTTTCTCTGCCTCCACCGGCGAACACGTCTTTCTACCACCGCTACCATCCGCGAGTCCCTCCCTCTGCTTTCTCTCTCTCTCTCTCTCCCCCGTTTTGCCTCTTTCCATCGCGCCTCACTCTCCGCGCACTCTCTTCAACAGTGGAGCTCCGATTTTGCTTCCTTCGACCAACCCATATCTCCTTTGGTAAATTATTCTTGGATTCTTGTTGTTTTGGAAATGATTGAGTTAAGTTGAATACCTTGTTGTTATTATATGCTTTTGTTCATCTGTGATTCGAGACTCCTAGTGGTGAGGTGTTTGTTTCTATTCTTGTTAGTAGAAGTATAATGGCTACTTCTAAGTGAATTAATTTTGTTGAAACAATTTAACAATACCCACTAGCATAATATCTGTTATGTTAGCAAAATTGAATCAATAAGGTTTAATATCCTTCTTTTGGTTTGGAAGAAAATTGTTATTATCAAAAGAAAATGGTTCTAATACATCCAAGGTTGCAAGGCAACAATGGCTATTATTAATTATTAATGTTTCTTTTGTTATATTCAGAATGATTGGTCAATGTTGTCAAGTAGACAGTGTTTTGTTTTGTTACTTGGATTGGAATTAATGAAATAGTGTGAAGTTATGTTTAATAGGAAATTTTGGGTTGTGAGATTATGAGTTTAACTGAATAAAATCTTCTACTTTGTGTTGTTGTACCTTGATTGCTGATCATTGAGTGGGTACTGTTTGACAAAATATTAAAGGCCATTATTAGTTATATCTTAGATAAATGGGTGTATTGATTTCAAATCCTCAAGGAGACCAACCTTCTGGTTTGGCAGCCCAGGACGTAGATTTGGTGATCTTTGTTACTCAGTGAGTGGATAGTGTCTCTAATGACATATGATTTTATTTTATACAATTAGTATTATTTTGATTTAAGTATATATATTAACAATTTGTTTTATATATCTAGTTATTCATAGACATTTGTTCTAGTTTGAGGAAGTTTTGCTAATATGTGATGGTTAAATGTTCTAAAAGCTTTTTGGAAAGACTGCAGATTTTCTGAATGTTAGGACAAGCTCTTAAATAGTTGTTTAAATTTCTAAATTGACTTATTGAGAAATCTTGTTTAAGTTTTAAAACCGTACTGGGCATTTTGCTCTTGAAAACTAAGTTTAATATTTATATTCTTGAAATGTTATGGATGTTTTGTGGGAGGATTCTCAGTTATCGGTAGCTAGCGGTCGCTAATACTAGCCTTGGTGCACCTTGGTTCGAACCCAGCTAGCAGAGGTGTTGCTAGCTCGGTGTGTGTGTGTGTAAGGCCAGCACACATTGCCGGCTTAGTCAGATCTAAAGGGATTAATCCTTGCTTGAAAGTTTCTCAGAATTGGAAACCTCTCTACTTTGGTATTCACATTTAAGAGACATATTTTTGAAATTGTAAGGTAATATTAACTTTATTTATTTTTAGAATTATCATTTAAATTATGGAATAATATTTATTCTTTATATACCTGCATGGTTTTATGTTGATTCTATAATTATATTTAGTTCGTGATATTAACTCTTTAGTTATGCCCAAATTGTTTTATTTCTAGAGCTTGTCCTCATATGTTATAGTTTCATTGCCCCTCACTGAGTCGGTTGGGCTCACCCCTCTTTTCCTTTCCTATTCTAGGCTCTGGCATAGCATATGACTCGATTCCTCCAACTGCTTAGAGTGCTCCACCATCCACAGGCAGGATCTTGCGACATGATGATTTATTCTTATAGGATATGTATATATAGGCCTCATGGGTTTTTGGGAATTTGCTTTCTTAGTGAAGAAAATGCATATAGAGAGTATAATAAGGGAACATGTAAATGGGCGTCATGTACCTTTAAATTGAATAATTGTAGAGTGTTCTGAAAGCCTCAATCTTATATTTGTTGATTGGTTGTCTAGTATAAGTTTGGCTAATCTGAGGAAGCTCAAAAAATAGGGGGAGCTCTGCTCGAATTTCAGTAAAATAATCAAGATAAGCTTGCTAGAGGTCTGTTACCTCTAAGTGCTGGTCACGACTCTAGGGTGGGTCGTGATAGAGGTGATTTGAAATTATGAGATTTTCCATAAAATCGAGCACTAATCTTAGGGGATGTGGGGTTGAATGGTGGCTTTTCGGGTGGCAGAGGCTAGGCGACTCATGGTGCCTGGTGGAGTCTTCGGAGGAGTGCCTTTGGTGCGCCATATGAGATTAACTGCATCATAGATCATCCACATATCATTCATATAACTACTATCTTCATGGTGCTGATTTTTTTTAATCAGCTCCAGAGCAACCGCCCTAATAAACGAGGGCTCTTAATAGAGAGGGAGACTTTGTCCAAATTTTGTTGAATTAATTTGTTGTTTTCAAATTACAAATAAATTAATCCAAGGGGAGACTTCTAATCTAATAATTAAGGGTTATATGTGTATATATAAAGGAGATTCTATCCAATTTATGATATATAAGTTTTGCATTTAATTTTTAGGTTGAATATTGTTCACGAGTGATGTTTCCTGGAAACCATTTATGGATGTATGGTAGGTTGCACCTAGGTTAGGTGGGTATTAAACCAAAATTTTATGTGGATGTTACGTGTTGTGTGTCAATCACAACTGTTTTTAAGTGAAAGGAAAGTTAGATATCCATGTGGTAGGTGTAGATATAGGAAGTATTTAAATATTAAGACCATTATGTATCGTCCGTAATTGAAGGTTGAGCACATGTGGAGGCTTGAGGAGACTAGGTCTCAACAGACCTAGCAGGCATCTCAAGATGAGAATGCTACTGAATGCCCACCTATTGACGAGAATATGGTGTAGTCACAAATAATTGGCAATCCCTATAAGGGTCACATATATGAAATGGGGACCTTTTATCGTGAGTCTTTGTTCCTTGCCTTTGCGACTAGGGATGCGCCTGCTAGGTCGGAGCATGTGGACAAGGTGGTTTGCACTCACGTCCATGCCCTTAATAAGGAGGTGCATCGAATGCTAGAGAAGCAGGAAGAGCAAGTTTGGGCAAAGGAGGCGAAGCTGAAGAAAAAGCTGAAGACTGTTGAGAAGAAGGTGAGGAAGAAGATGGAGAGGAAGATGTTGATATCGCTAGACAAGTATTTCCAGATCTGTGGGTCAGTAACTCATCATTTCCTCCTCCTCCACCTCCAATACCAGAAGTTGTTGTTCTTCGTCTTCTTCATCGGATGATGAGGACAATATCTCTAAAACCGATGAGCCAGAGTACAATTTCTCCCTTTTTCTTCATTTTACATTACTTGTATTATTTGACGGATTGTTTTTTATATACATTTACATTATTCCATGGATGTTCATATTTATATATAGTAGTTTCATTTTTTGTGCTTTTAATCATAATTATTATATTTTATATTTTTAATTATATAAATATTTAATTATAAAATAATTTAAAGGATAATTAAAATAAATAATTATATAATAAACAATTAAATAAAATTGCAATAGATAATTTTAAAAAAATTTACGTTGGATTTTTCGCTAACAATAAGTTGGCAAATTAGTTTTATTGAGGGAAATCTGTCCGTAATCTTATAGAAAAGATTTTTTTGTATATTTATCACGTGATTTTTCATTGCTAAAATTTGACATAACCATAGGTAATTATATTAATTTTGACAAAAAATTTGTCAAATTTTTCATATGTTTACCAACAGATCATTAAACTCCATTAGTAATTATTACCGACACTGTTTTTACCGATGAAACTTTTTTGTCATAGTATCTGCCGGAAGAATTATATCCACCAGTAATTTTCAAAAATTCATCGGTATTCCACGTGTTTTTAGTAATATAAGCTACTATTAAATTGATATACTATAATTTATTTATTTTATTTTATTTTATCTGTCACTTTAATTATATGCACGAGAATTAAAGAATTCAAAATCAAGGTCTAATTTTTAAAAAAATTTACGATATTATTCTTATCTAGTTTTCAACATCTAATCAATTCGTAGTAATGATGTCATATTATACTTATCAATTATTGGTATCTTAAAAGATTGGGAAAGATAAAATTGAAAATTTAACAGTAAATGATTCATTGATATACGAGAATGAGAAGTATTACCAACCTAGAATTTTTTTTTTCCTAAAGTGAGAGATAAAAAGAAATAGAGGGAGTTATCTATAGGGATAAGTGTAAATTCACTCAGTTTACTTTTATTACAAACAACCATTTTTTGGTTAAAAAAACAATTAAGAGAAATTAATTATTAAATGATTATGTTAACAGCTTCTTAACACAAAGAACTAGTTAAGTAATTTTATAAAGTTGAAAATAAAATATATGAGCACTTATGTCAATTGCTAAGGGAAAAAATATCAATTCCTATAGTATAAAGATAATTCTAGCCAACTTATTTATACTTTTTATACAACACATTTTCTTTCTCAGTAGTAAAATAAAACATACCCATTTCATCAAAAGATAAATAAATAAAATATACACAGTCTCAAACACTTTGTTTTGAAATTTTTTTTACCTTTTTCTTTTCTCAAATGGAAAAGTGTGAAGGAAATGTGTAATAACAATGGGAAAAATCATTTTACATTTGCAAAGTATTATTGCCAAAATTATATTTATACATTAGAAGGCATTAAACCATTTTATTTTTACTTTCTATTTACATAATAAAAAATGTTCGAATATACTCTATACAATTATTTTCCCGAGCAAAACGTGAAATTAGTATTAATTTTATTGTGTGCAAGTATCATAACTCTATTATTACTAAATGAAAAAAAAGAACAGCTTCGAAGAACCATTATATGAATAGATAGCTGCATATAATATTTATTATACTGTTCTTATATTTTTTTGGAGATTTCATTTTATTGTATTATTAATGTAAAGGTTTTTAATGTTATAATTTAAGAGATTAATTTTGATGCAAAGCCAATGTAAAGGAGTTTTACATTATCATTTAATCATATATTTCTATTTATAATACTTTTAAGATAGTGAGTAATTAAATCAAACACTTTTGTTGATGTGATAATATATGATTGAATGTTCAAGTAAAACTTTTTTATATTAAGAGTATATCAAAATTATATTCATAATTCAATTATGTATTATTATATTATTTAATTTATATAACAATAATTAATTGGGTTTAATTGGGATGCACTGATAGTATAAAATAATTTTACACTATTAGCCAATAGAAATGCTAGAAAGTGAAAAATTATGATGTGTCCCTCATTTTAATAGGTGGTTATTTGTATAAGTTAGCACTTTCTAATATTTCTATTGACTAATAGTGTAAAATTATTTTATACTGTCAGTATATTTAAATTAAATTTCAATTATAAATGATAATATATGATTAGATATTAGTGTAAAAAGTTTTATAATAATATAATTTTTAAACTATTTATATTTCATAAAATAGAAGAAGTATACTTATAACCCATTTTTTCTCTATTTGTTTTATATTCAAAATAGTGAAAAAGAAATCATGATTTGAATACCAACTAGGAAAGGTATCCACATTTAATACTCAATCTATCACTAATAAAATTATTCCTAGTAAAAAATACATGTGAGCAATTAAAAAAGAAAAGTTAAAAAGAAAAGGGTAAAGAAATATTGTGCAAGCACGAATTTTCTTACACATATATGTTGATGAGAGAAAGAACTAAAAGTAGTTTTAAATAAAATTCAAACAATTTTTGTTTTACTTTTTATTATTTTTCTTGTTTAGATCTCAATTAAAAATTGTGTTCTAACCGTAGCACCGTTTGCTTATTCTTTTAATCAAAAGGACAAACAAAGTAATAATCAATCAATTTTTATTTGAGTCAAAAAAAATTTTTTAAGTTGAAGATAATGAACAAATTAGGTCGCTTGAAACCAAATTAGGTTTCATAAGCCTTAAAAAGAAAAAAAAAAGTTAGATTTCACAATATCTACAAAGGGAAAAGGTAGGCATCCAATACCTATAATTGGTAAAATTAGGTGTCACAATACCTATAATAAAGATGAAATGGATATCTCAATACTTAGAATACAGATGGTAGGTATCTTAATATCCACAATTGGTAAGTTAGGTGTCAATACTTATAATGCAGATGAGTTAGGCATCCAAATACCTAGAATGCAGATAGTAGATATTTCAATATCCACAACTGGTAAATTAGGTGATACAATACATAGAATGCAGATTGTAGGCACCTCAATACCCATAATTGGCGAGCTAGGCATCACAATATCTAAAATACTGAAGAATTAGGCATCTCAATGCCCACAATTAGTAAGCTAGGTGTCACAATACCTATAATATAGATGAACTAGGCATTTCAAGATCTAGAATAAAGACAGTAGGTATTTCAATACCCATAATTGGTAAGCTAGTTGTACCTAAAATGTAGATGGTAGGTGTCTTAATACCCACAATTAGTAAGCTAAGTGTCATAATATCTAAAATGCAGATGAACTAGCATCTCAATATCTAGAATGCAAATGATAAGTGTCTCAATATCTACGACTAGTAAGTTAGGCATCACAATACCTAGAATGTAAATGAACTAGGTGTCTCAAAACCTAAAATGCAGATGGTAGTGGGTCTCAATACCTACAATTGGTAAGCTAGGCATCACAATATTGGAATGCAAATGAACTAGGCATCTCAATACCTATAATACAGATGGTAAGTATCTCAATACCTACAATTGATAAGCTTGGCCTCGCAAGACCTAGAATGCAAATAAACTATGCACATTAAAATTTTTAATTTTAAATATTTATTTAGTAGAAAGTCTCAAAATGGTTTCAAACTTTTAGAAAGCAAAAAAAAAACTTAAATAGAATAGCATTTCATTTGAAAATACTTAGAAGCATTCACCATTGTACCACATTTAAGGTTTATTTTGGTTAAAGGCAAGTGATATGGGCTTATAGTTGGTGAAAAATGTAAGGATATTTGGAAATATGGTTATGAAGATGGGTCATTATGAAATAAGTCTCTCAAATTTGCTATTTGCCAATTTTTTAAAAGCAAAAAAATGTTTTTTTAAAAGGAAAAGAAAAAGAAAAAACAAGTGAACAAGACAAAAATAGTTCATAGCTCTTCCACTTATCAAATTTGCTGTTTGTTTTACTTTTATTTTTATTTTATTTGGTATTTGGTATTTTGATTTTTTTTCCTCTCCACTTCTTTTTGTTTACTATCTTTTTTTCTTATTTTAATGTTAATTTTTTTTTAATCTAACTAATAACATTATTCTATACAAATAAAAAAATTACTTTATTTTTCTCTCTCCTCTTTATTCAACATCCTACTAACAATTTATTAAAATCAAATGGAAAAAAAGTATATATTAATCATCAAACTTAAAATTTAATATATGAAATATTTCTATAATATTTAAGTAAAAATTCAATAAAAAGAAAAAAAATGTTTGTTTTTCTAAAATCTCAATAAAAAATCTTGAAATTAAAGTAGAGTATATCTATAAAATTTATTTACAAATTATTTTGTTTAAATTCAATATAATCTAATTTTTATATATTGTATATAAAAAATTCAATTTTTTATGTAGCCTAAAGAAAGAGATGGAAGTGGGAAAAAATTTTCTTTTCTTTTTTAATTGAATTTTTACTTAAATATTATAGGAATATATCATATATTAAATATTAATTTTAATGATTAATATATAATTTTTTTATTTTCTTTCAACAAATTGTGAGTATGATGTTGAATAAAAAGAAGAGAAAAAAATAAAATAAATTTTGTTATTTATATAGAGCGATATTATTACTTAAATAAATAAAAGAAAAAACAATTAACATTGAAAAAAAAAAGAGATAGTGAATAAAAAAAAAAAAAAAAGAAATGATTGGACAACTTAACAAATAGAAAAGTTAGGATCTGTTTTTTTTCCCCCTCCCACTTCTTCCCTACTTTTTCACTATTTTTTCATTAAAAAAATAAAATAATCGTCAAAAACACTGAAGGGGGGTGATGGAGGTCCAAACTCGCAGCCCCAATCAACCAGCTGCACTACGACAGCGCATGTGTTTTGGTGGTCTCACTACCAATATATGAAAGAATCCCAATCTGACCATCTGCACCAAAGTGCATATGCACCACTGAATCCGCCTATAAACAACTGAAGTTGCATACATACGTAGCGATTTTATTTCGAAGAACATGTTCAATAGGAAAATGAACCATTGTTTTCTACCGAATTTTAAGTATTCATCTCTCATATTATGCCTAAATATTGTAAAGCCCTGGCCAATGAGAGCCATTCTGGTAAAAGACTAGTATCTATTGCCAAGAGGTTTCGATTCCGCTCCTTGTAATCAAATAGAAGACTGGTCTCAGTTTAAGCGCTCCAATTAATTCTCAAAAGCTGGACCCATTAAAAAGTTGCATATTGGGAATTGAGCTTAGTTTTCTCTCTGCGGATCTGCATCTAATTCACAATCAAAGTTGACATGACGCTTAAAGTTATCCTATGCATGCATAACAACACACAATGGTCCGGGATATATATTCAGAACATGCTTAATGTCCGAATACTTTTGAAATCATGTGTTGAGCTTAACGAGACGAGCATGGACTGGATGTGCTTAAGATTCTGAGCCTATAAACTGGTTGATCTAGCATTTACAGGTCCAATCTTAAGTTCAGTGGTTGAACACCTGCTTCGCTAAAGGGTGATTCGGTGGGTATGTATATGTCTGCTTTACCAAAGAAAACAATGTTGCCTGCAGTTGAGTTTGGTAGACGCATTATACAACCACAATCATTACATGTATACGACTATTCGCATACACAAATGCATGCATACATATGCACATTCTCCGAGTCTCAAACACCACAGAATAGAGATTTTATAGTTATTTTGATGGAACAACTTTTGAACATTCTAGTATTATACACTATATCATGCTTCTTCCAGAAAGTTCTGTAAATTGAGTTTTTCTCCTGTTATAGGATGTTAGGGTAGTTATTTGTTTATTTATTACTGGAAAGAAATATAATAAAGAAAAGGAAACTTAAATTGGTGTCAATAGAATTGCTACATATTATATTTGTCTTCAGTAAGCCACGCATCAACAGGAACTTGAAATACTTGTTAAAGAGATCTATTATCTCTCAAGGATCCAAAAACTAACGTAATAAACTAATATTTATGATGAGCATGAGTTCATTTGCTTTCAAAAGTCTAGTACTTTGCAATATGATGATCAGATGTCATGATATGCTAAGGTTACAGATATCAAACTCTGGCAGACTGGAGCTGTCTCCAAGAACAGTCCTTAAAATATCACTGTATTGATCAACGTTGCCTTGATTTATTCCATTATCAAAGCAGTTAGAAGAGCCGCAATATTCCTCTAGCATTTCTCTGATGTCATCATATTCTGTTGCAGGTTGGTTTTGATCCATTGAAGCATCTGGTACAGGTTGCCCCACCACAGCATCTGGACTTTGGCTTCCATAGTTGGCCAATCCTGTTGGAAATTCATTTGTGAAGGACGGATTTGCTGGGGTTTTCAGCAGTTTGCAAGCACCTGATTCTTGAGTTTGGGCATGGTCCATTAGAAACTGGTTTTGATTCTGGCTCACATTCAACGAAGCAGTTGGCGAAGGCAGACCTGGAGCAAATTCAGCTGTTGATTTATTATACACAGATATTCTCTTACTTTCTACAGTCATGACCCAAAAAAAAAAAAAAATACCAATTTGCAATCTAAGATCAGTAAAAACCAAAGGGAATTTAGCTTATTGTACTTCCTTTTATGCCTAAGCTGGAGCTGCTGGACCATGCACATGACAACTCACCTAGGTAACCTTTGCTCTCGAATGGTGCCGGAAAAATGTTCCTACCACCGAAGTTTGATGACGTTTGTGCTGGAGGTAAATCAGAATTGCATGCGATCTGGAAACGCTTTATTTGAGATTTGTATTTCTGTGTAGGGAGAAAACATTGGTGATCTTATAACAAAAAGGAAAACAAAGAAGCATGTGGTAAATGATGCATGGTAGGCATTGTGGTTGAGAATCGTATCGTGAATGCAACAAGGGTGCAACCAGGAGAAAACAAACAACAAACTGATAATTAGTTTTGGGCCATTTTGCTCTTTCTGTTTCTAGCATTCTTATTTATTTTTTTATTTTTTATTTTTGATAATGATGCTGCCTTTTAACTATCATTATCAACTAGTAATCTTCACCCACAAAATTGTTTGTTCTAAAAGTACAGCAGCTCAAACCACTAAATTAGTAGTAAAACCTATTGGTTGGAATAGTAGAGTTAGAACAATTCATGCTTCATGGAACTTGCTGTCCAAATATTTTCAAATTTAAAGGACAGAACAGAGATAAATGAAGTGCGTTAACTTCATGCAAATAATAGCATCCACCTTGTGTTTGCAAATAGCATGAGCAAACATTAATAGAAAACGGTTGTATGTCTAAGTTGAAGTCACAGAAAGAACCTGCAGGTGACTTGCAACCTGGCGAGTTGTCAGCCCAGGCACATTCATTTCATGCTGTATCTCTTTTGGACGAAGCTCTGAATGCAAAAGGAAACAAAGGACTCACATTAAACTATTAATTACCTTTTTCTAAGATGAGGCATAATTCATAACTGATAGCTGTAAGTGAGAATAAATGAGTTAACCATCAAACTCGTTCCTAAGTTGGCAATTGATTTCAAATTCATCTGTAATATTTTGAAACCTCTCTCGAGATCCTTAAGTTGCCAAAAGTCGGTCAACCTAGGGACTAACTTGACTGATGTCGAGAGACTGACTTGACCAACTTTTGCCAATTTCAGGGACCTTGGAAGAGTTTTCAAAACTTCAGGACGAATTTGAAGTTGGTTACCAATTTCCGAGACAAATTTGATTGTTTACTCGATAACAAAGCCTAAAAGAAATTAATGAATTCAATATATGATGGTAGAAAAAGTAATAGTACTCTGTTCGCCTAGCACAGATATGGCTTTTGTAAACTTATGATGTAGCTCAGCAGTCCAAACAATACGCTTTTTCTTAGCAGATCCACTTTTATGTTCTCTTCTTTCCTCTCTCTCCATAGCAGTATGGTCAATTCTGTCAAAGTCCTCCAGGGATGAGCTAAGCTCTGTTTCCTTCTCTCTTTGCTTGCCTTCATTATCATCACGATTTCCTTTTCCGTTCGCTCCATGAGCCCCGCATTGTGAGCTCATCAACTGTTCAATGCAAGCATTTTGGGTTTCCTTTAATTGATTTTCCTCAACCAGGATTACTCTTTTATTTTTCTCCAAATTTTTAATCCATTGTCACGTTTATAATGTTAATGCCACGCAAATTATATATATATATAAAATTTGTTCCTAGATAAATCATCTAACTGTTCGATCTCAGTACATTTTACAACATACCTTGTTTATAGTTTCACAATCTGCATTTTGAGCTTCTTTTGCTGAGTTAGTTTTTGAGTGATATGCATGTTGCCAAACATATTTAAGATCCTTTAAATGGATTGGTTCCTCAAGGAAATAACATAATCCTTTAGATAACGCTTTCCAAGTTACAGCATCAAATCCTCCAGAGGAGATGACTGAACATGATGAATAAAAGACAGAAAGAAGTAATGAATTAGATGAGATTCTTCGACAAAAATTAGGCCAGTTGAAAGATCCAAAATTACAACTTACAGATGACAGGAATTTCCCTCTCATGCAATGCGTCCAAAAAAGATAGAGCATCTATACCAGGCATGTTGACTTTAGCCACGACAAGTTTGAATCGGTTTTCATCATTGCAAATCATGGACATAGCCGCGGATGCTTCATCTGTAGGAGTAACTGAATAGGCAAGCAATCATAACAGTTATCACAATACTCAAACAAATGGGAATATATAGTACAATAATTTTTTTCCCAATATAATTTAAAGCTTGTAATAAAGACAAACTCTTGCAGAATAGCTTTGTGAGATTAACAAAGATGTCTTGTTTTATCCATCGAAGAATGACAAATTTCTTAAGTACTACAGATCTAAATATTTTGAAATTTAACAAATAATAAGTAAAGGTAAATTTGTAGCAGAAATTAATAATGATCATGCCACAACCATTGCTATTAGTGAAGCAAGTCTAAAAATATTTTTAAATTTGATTTGAATCCTCTAAAGTAAGGAGGCTTATAAATTGAGAAAGTAAGAAGTTAATTATTCTTGGATCACTTAATGGATCCCCATTTATAATAAAAATTATTGATCTAATAGTAATTAACTCCCTCATTTTTTTACTTTACTAATCTCTTCATTTTAAAGGATTAAAGTCAACTCAACCCAAAGTAAGTTGCGAAAAAAATTTGTTATTTGGGTGGGTTTAATTTGAAAAGGTTTGGAATGGCTGGCTATTATTTATTTTGGAAGCAATGGACTACACGTAGATCTCGTTTAACTGGCTTTACAATGTAGGTTACTTCTTCATAAGTTTTTTCTATCTTTCATAAAATTATAATAGCGTCTAGTATTTTCCAACCAATTTGGGAATTCTTCTAGTCATTATTTTCCTTCTTACGATACACCCATACTGAAAGCTTCTAGATGGTGCGATAAGTGTCCACCGATTTAGATATTAGTAATGAAATTCAAGAGATGCTATGATTTGAACAACTTTACTCATTGTCAACAAAGAAATAAGAACTTAATATTATAATACGTCTAAGACATAAACACAAATCTTCTTCATAAGTTTTTTCTATCTTTCATGAAATTATAATAGCATCTAGTATTTTCAAACTAAGTTGGGAATTCTTCTAGTGATTATTTTCCTTCTTACGATACACCCACACTGAAAGCTTCTAGATGGTGCGACAAATGTCCACCGATTTAGATATTAGTAATGAAAATCAAGAGAGGCTATGATTCGAACAACTTTACCTCTTTGTCAACAAAGAAATAAGAACTTAATATTATAATACGTCTAAGCTATAAAGACAAATCAGGGCTAGTATATGTGGTGCTAAATCATTAATAATTCTTTGAGAGTGCTAGGCTAACATGATTAAAAAAATTTCACGAATGATAGAGATAAATGTAAAATTGAAAATTAAATTGCAAATTTGATCCAAGTGGTTCTCTTTCTTTTTGCAGGGAGCTTTTGTTTTTCCATCCTAATGGGTAATGTTTTGTTAATAGACGTCTATTGTTTCACGGAGTCTATTTTTACCTGTTATGGCAAACAATCCAAGGGACCACCATTTTGGCTAATCTAGTATGCATTCGTGTCTGTACATGAACAATAAAACATAGAGTAGGAGAAAAACAGATACTAGAATATACCAAATGAATAATTTTAGAAGAAATCATACATAACGAAGGCCGAAAATAATACAAAAAAGGTTCAAAGCTTACCATTGAATGAGTATTGTTCAAGCAGTGATGACAGATACATGAGAGAAAAAATGTCCTCATGTACTAGCAGAAGTTTAAGGCCTCTTGCAAAGGTAGGAACGTAATTGATCGGTGACATTGACTCATCTTCCATTTTCGGGATAAGAGAGATGCTAGAGAACCTGAAGACAATGAGCCAAGAAGAAATTTTGATGAACAAAAAAATGACTAGACCTCAAAGAAAAGACACAGAGGAAGTGTTTGATGTATGCTTCTTTTTGTTTTTGGTCAATAGTGTTTGATGTACGTCTAAGGGGAGTAAAAATGGCCTTTAATAGAGATTTGAATGGCAACCATTGGGCCTATATTCCGAACATTTGGCATTAGCAGCATCATGACATTCGATCTCAATCAAGGAGACCAATTATTGAAAATAATAATAATAATAATAATAATGAAGGAAACAAACTAAGTTCCAATCCCCTAACCTCGGAAGAAACTGAACAAAAACAAAAAAGCATTTTGAGGGCGTTTATCTTTGCAGGTGTTATAAATTAATCTATGCTATTTTTAAGAGATTTTTAGATACAAATAATGCAAAACAATATTTGGTTCAAATATGTTTTTAATTCTTAAAAATATAATAAATTTTAGTTTTAGTTATTATAAATCTTTTTATTTGGTTTTAGTCCGAATTTTTGAAAAAATAAGCATAATAATAATTTAAAAAATTTAAAAATTATGATTTTTCATTCTTATCATAGGAGTCATTTAAGGATTAAATAGACTCATTTTAAAAATTTTCTGCTAAAACCAAATAAAAAATTTTATAAATAACAAAACCGAAATTTGATATATTTTTAAGGATGAAAAACATAAGCAAGTCAACAATATTATCACACGACATCACTTTACTAAGTTTGACATAAGTTATGAGTGCGATCATTACTTTCTACTAACTAGACATTATCCATGATTCACACAATGACAGATTCGAATTAGTTATCTCACTCAATCCATTGCATATGTTATTTTATATTTTATTTTTATATTAATTGTTAACTTCTTAAGAAAAATATTGTTACTACTACTTGATTTTTCCCCCTTCTCAATACTGCTTACCCTCTAATAATATTCTAGTTTTCATTTTAATATTTTTTTAAAAAGTTAAGACAAGTCTCTTTTACATTAATATTAATATATTGACAAATAACCTTTTTCTTTCTCAGGGCAATCCGCTACATCCGGCCATTACAAGTTGCTTAATTTTTCTTTTCATTTCCATAGTAAGCAAAACTTTAGGTTGAGAAGAATATTTGCTATAATTCATTATCAGGGTATACCTCTGAATTCATCGAATAATTATAAAAATACTTATAAATCATCTATTGCCGGAGGAGCCTAGATGCATGATATTCTTTTCTTTTGAAAAAATGACTTAAGATAAATGTAGATAGTTAATTAACAATAGTTGATAATGTTATTAGTTCCACGTGAAACACATAGATAAAGGTAGTTTGCATTAATATGCGTTAAGTAATGTGGTGTAAATGCGTTGGCCTTTACCAGGTATACTCAAGACTTTCTGACTTTTATAATTGGTAAGATCATGAAAATTATATTAGATAGTAAGTTATCACTTAAGATAAATTAGTCAACAATTCAAAGTTCGTTGACCATTATGAATGACTAACACACGCCAAATAGATACCTTCCATTGTTGATTAATAAGTCAATAGTTTTCTGTTGAACATTATGAAAGAAGAGTAAAACACACCCAATACATTACTACCTTCCAATGTTGATTATCATACTTTTATTGATATGTGGCACCCCTCAACCATTGAATTCAATAAAATTATATTTATGTTTCATTTAAATACTTAATATTATGTCAATTATAATGAATTCAATGACCAAGGAGCGCTTGTATGGTCAAGCGCCCCAACATTACCATTTACAAAAATTTGGAAGTATGTGGAAAATTTTAAAAAGGCCAAAAAGCTTTTTAATAAATTAAAAGAATTTAAAATTTCATATTATATTATATGATATCATTAAAAGCATTGCGCTTTGGATCTTGTATTGTAGGAAAGCAGAAAAGGGAAATCGACCCATTGACTTGACAATAATTGCCTGAATTTTTTGGTGGCAAAATACAACAGCTACCTTTATTGTAATAATATTACTTTCTTTGTAGAAATTGCATAAAGAAATTTTTTCCCCTGGACATAGCCCTTAGATATCTAATTTGACATGTGATAGTTAGTGTACAGTAAGTATAAACTTCAGTTATATAAATGTAAAATATAATGCTAATTAATAGTAGATTTATACTATTAGTATAGACAATATATTAATTCAACACTCATATAACTAAAGTTCATATTTATTTGAATTATATGATCACAACATATCAATTTTGTTGTCTCGATTACTATGTTCAAATGACAAAATTGAATTGTATAATAAGATAACACCAAACATGATCGAACCATATTCAAGTATCTCAAAATTAACAATTAAAGTTAATAATTTTTTGATTTAATTTAATACATTGTTAGTGTAAAAGGTTCACACGCAATCTCCCTAAAGTATTATCATGTTACCAAAACAATTTGACTCTAAACATAACTACTTCAAAAATCACATATATGTTGATCATTTAAAGTGGATATGGATTTAAAAATTAGGAAGACTTATAGCATTTCTTGGTTGAAGTTGATTTTTACTTTTTACTCTAAATTATCATTATACTAATGTATAATAAATTTTAATTAATTTAATTTGAGTTGGGTCAATCTATTACATAGGTACAACTCTCCAAACACTAATTTTTTTGTTTACAAGACTCAAACCTAAAATATTGTTTAATATGTATATTAATTCGTTCATATGGAGCGGGTATGCATTTGACATCTAGAGCAGACCCGATATACTATTTTTATAAAATTAAAAATATTATTGGATGCAATAAGCCAATAACTAAAAGAAGGGTAAACTGATAAATCTTAATATAACAGAATGTGGCATGTACTACTTTTTTTAACGCAAATTCAGACTACTTCCTTAACACAACATTACTTGACACTCTCAGTGGTCATGATCTATATATATGACTAACAACTATTTTCTCACGTTCAAATTACTGCAACTTTAGAGCTCTTCCACGTCCTTTTTCTGACCTCGCACGGTGAGTAACCACCCACGTTCGACAGCGTAGCTCTCCACGATCTCAGTTTTTCTTCCATTGCACTTTGACACTTGCCTTTGGTCGACCATGCAATGACTTTGTTTAGTAACTAAGTTCTTGTTAACGAACCATTCCTTTAACCAAGGTTCTGAAAATCAGGCAGAGTATAAACCGGATAAAACACACTGCTTCAAAGATTCATTTGATCGATTAGGATTTAACCGTGCTGTAATAAAATATATATAAATTTTATGGCATTGTCTTAAATACACCATACTTTTGATGCACTGTGTACCATGATCATTCATTTAACAGGAGGCGTTCACTAAAAGTTAAGTAAAATTGAATGGTGGAAAAAGTTGTTGGCAACCTATGGACCAGGTCTTTAGACTTTGACTTTTTTTTAAATAAAATATTCTGAAAAGAATAAAAATAGTATAATATTATTAAAAAAAATATGTTCATTAAAATAATTTAAAATAGAAACACTAACTCTAATTTGAAATGAAAACTCTAAACCTAAGCCCAATTTTGTGGGCAATGGCCGTGAGATTTTTATGCATTTTTATTGGAGATGGAAATCAGATGGATCTAGCATCATAGTTTCGGAGGAAATTAAAGGGGGAGGTTACTCCTTAGTGCAAGTTTGTTGCACATTGTTAAGAGAAATCGATGTAGGGGGTGTCTGCCATGACCGATCGTCAGCGTAAGTTGCAATTTGTGATGGCAGGTCACATGGCGGGTGGGCTTGACAGTCGTTGTTGTAGTTCAGACTCAGGCTATGTTGAGGGTTGTGATGGTTACAATTGGGTGGTTTTCCAGTGATTGCAACTAGCTATGATGGTGTTGAATTGTTGATGGCAGGTGTGTGGAGGTTGATGATGGATATGCAGATTGATGGTGGGTTGCTCGGGTTTAGTTCTAGTGATCCGAGTGATTGTTAGGAGGAAGATGACCACACTATGTTACCTCGTGAAACGGTTACACGAAAAAAAAAATACTAGCTCTTAAAAGACAGACTTCTATTTACACATTGCGGTGCACCACAAGCAGATTGTAGTATACAGTGCATCAAGCACCAGATTTTGTAAGGTGCATTGCAGCATTCACCAAATTTTATTATTAATTAAGAAAAAAATGTAAAAGAAAAACATAATTAAAACACAAGCCCAAGAAAAGACATGTTGGGATGGAGAGCCAACTTATTGTCTAAAGCAGGTAGACTGGTACTTGTTAAAATGGTCCTCAATAACTTACCTTTGTACTACTTAGGTTTGTTTAAAATGCCTAAGACAGTTGCAAAAAAGATCATCTCACTGCAGTTAAGGTTCTTTTGGGGGTTTAATAATGATAAGAAAGGTATGGCAGCAGTAAGTTGGAAGCAAATTCAACTTCCCAAAGAAGTGGAGGGGTTGGGAGTAGAAGATCTCATAGTAAAAAATGCTGCACTATTGTTCAAATAGTGGTAGCATTTTTCAATGGAAGAGGAACTCTTGTGGAAGAGAATTGTCAGTTTGTGCAATAACCTCTACATGAATACTCCATTATGGAAGCAATTAATTGAAGGATAGATATGAGGGAATTAGGTTAGAAGTATAAGAGATTTCATAGAAATTTTCTTAAACCGATTTACCGATTTGAAGGAAATCGGTAAGATTACGGTATGTTAAACTGTCGGAACCAAATCAATAAAATTGTATATTTTAAACCCTATAACCAGTGGCTAATACTCAGCCATTCCTTCAGCTGTTGGTGGCACAAGGGAAGCCACAAAAGAAGGAGATATGGCTGAAATTCAACCATAAAATTTCAGCCAATCAAAACTCACAAAGCCAACTACCTCTTCAAAGCTTAAATCAGATTTTCTCTCTTCCTCCTCATGCTAACTTACACCACTTCTCCTCTGATTCCAGCCTTCTTCTTCTCTTCTCCTCTCAACCAACTCCATCAAACCTTCAAACTTAACAAGGTTTTATCAATCCAAACTCCAAAATCTAGCAAAATCACATACAAAGAGGTAGAGGTTCAATTTTGTTCTTGTTATTCTGGTTGTGAGTGGCTGATTGTGGCTTTATTTTCTCAATTCTTGATGTGATGATTGAATGCATGTGATGATCTTTGGCTAGTTTGTTGGCTATTTCTGATGTTAAAATCGATTAGGAAGTAAAAAAGGGTGAAAATAGGAAGATGTGAGGGGCTGGAAAACCAAAATCTCTCGGAAGTTCATACGGCAGAGTGTACGGCTCTACCTATAACCGTTTAAATTTGATGAAACCATTTTTATATGAAACTAGACATTCAGGGCTTTCCATACATATATCATATAAGGTCATTGTATTAGTATTGAGAGAGATATGAATTTTGGAAGTTCGACCTAGGCTTTTGAGTTTGATTCTGGACAGACCAGGTCAGGGCAAAACTTGCCCTATATGGCTTGGAATTGAATAAAACCAACTTTGTTAGAAAGCTTACACATAGGAGAATATTCCATAAAATTTCAAAGTTAGATAAGGCTCTGTTTGCTCCCAGTGGCTCGAGAAAGTTGCCCTATGTCCAAACCAGGCCAAAATAGGGTAGTGCAAGAAGGTAAAGTTTCGAGGCTTATATCTCGACTTATACTCATTCAAATACTATGCAACTTTTTCATTTGAAAGCTTGCTCTGTTAGCTTTATAGTGATATAAATTTCGTATGATTTCACTCAGATTTCTATATTTGGTGAATTTTCTCTTCTAAGAGTACAATTCTGGCCAGAGATATATATGAATACTAGATCAAGTTTAGTTAAAATCGGAACTTAGAACTTAGCAAATAGAGAGCTAGATCGGGTATACTTAATGTTGAATTTGGAACTTAGCGAACAGAGAGCTAGATCGGGTATAGTCAATGTCAGAAACTCAGAACTCGGGATCACAAGCACATAAAACACTTTGAGATCGAAAGTCAAGGACAAGAATATAAACCTGAAACACCTAAACCCGGAAGTTGGGATTTTTACATAAACTTGGAAGTTGGTACCAGAATATGAAACCTTATACTCGCATCTTGAAAATCGAGAGCGAGGACGCTTTAAAACTCTTATACCCGTAGTTCCAAAAGTCGACCCAAAATCAATCTCAGAGATTGAACATAACCCCGTAAGTCGGAACTTATATAATCTCAGAACTCGGATCTCGGAACTCAGTTCTAAGCTTAAACTTGGGAACATCAATAGAAATTAAAAGGCTTGCAAAATAGATTAAGACCTAAGATTTTAAAACTTGCATCTAATTACCTAAGTTTTGCTCATAAGACTTTGTTGTGTGTGATAGCTATTGAAGATGTGATGCTTTATATTGGGTTTGTTGTTTGATTGAAATTTCCTGGTTATCTGGCACTATTCATAGGGAAGTGGACATGTTCCGTTATGTTGCCGAATTTTCGGTAAAGCCTATGCATGAGTTATACGATACATGTGCATTTTTCAAGAATTTACAAAGATTATGTTATGATAAAAGTTCTATGACACTTGGGCCAGCCTTGGATTAAAGTTAAGGGGAATAGATCAGTGGGAAGGTCGGGAAAAGTAAACCCGGCATTCCTGTATAGGAACGAGCTCGATCCTGAAAAGTAGACTATTACCTAGGAGTCTAAATGTCGAAGAACTCTTAGGGGACCAAGTAATGGAAAAGTTTATGAATATAAGTTCAAGGATGAGTTTTGCATGATCACATTGAATAGTCATTACAAGTTATTTACAGTTTGCCTGTTATATTTACTTACTGCTGTATGTTCATTTATTCTGCTCATTATTCTATGTATCACTATTAGTAGTTTATTCTGTTTGTTATACTGTCCTAAGTAAAACTGAACCTTGCCTCGGACCAGACGTTTTCTTAAACTTATTAAATATAGATAGTTCAGTTTGATCCCATGCTTTTATAACTAAATAAAAACTAAGGCAACTAAGAATGAATGTGACGTCAGTTTAAATACTGTACGCAAACCCTACTAAGAATTTCTTTAAATTCTTACCTCGCTTTGTATTTCCGTATCATTCTCAGACCTTGGAGATGGACTCGACCGCCACCCTGTTTATTGAGATCCCTGACCTGCAGCTCCACCATGATCCCATAGTGGACTCGCTGTACATAGCCGGCTTCTGCCATTTCTGTCTCTACCTTTTTAGTAATAGGAATTTTGCCGTCTCTCTATTTCATCTTGCTTTTGACCCTGCCGCTCCATATTTTGCGATCCTGTTGCAGTGGCACACCCTCCTCTAGCACCTCCAACACCCGTAGCACCTGCAGCTCCTGCTAGCCCTCCACCAGAGTCACCTCCGCAAATGGTTCTAGACATTCCACTCAGCTCTGATAGTGACCCTTCTGAGGCCACCGGCTCGTCATCCTCCTCGGGATCCAGTGTAGACTACTCCCCAGTCAGGCCTAGTATGGCCAACGGCTACCTGACTGAGTAGGTCCCAGCCGCAGGTTACAGTGTACAACATGGCCTTTTTTTGGCAATGTGCAACATTAGGTCATCGCCTTAGCCGTAGGTATATCAGTTAGTTTGAAATGTCCTTTAAGGACCCCATGGGATTGTTTCTGACTGACACGGGCCTTATGTCTTTTTGGTACCCCGGCCCCACTTATGTATCTTGTTTTGAATCTATACATAAACTGAAGCGTTGGCTTCTGATCTATATATGTACGTATACAGTTGATAATATATTACTTATTCTCATCTTTTCTATTGTGTTTTATTAAACTTTGTTACCTTCTACAATGTTGAGCACGTTCATTATATACAGCGCGCCGTTTCGCCCGTTTACAAAAAAAAAAAAAAGAGATGGGATATAATAAGTAGATAGTAAGCAAAGTATTGACTCGGTAACATAATCTACTTAATTTGATGCTATGACTTAAGCATAACATTAAATTGGTAGGGTGTTATATTTTTGGTATCAGAGCAGTTCATCCTAGCTAAGGCCTGAGGATTGGACTGACTATGCTTTGCGCATATTCTGTATTTTTAGATGATAGCGTGCACTAAATCTTGTCTGGAAGTGAGATATAGATGTGCATGTGTATGAGGTGCCTGACTATGTGAGCTGTTATTTACTGGTACATTAGACTTAGTATTGAGCCTGATAAATTCAATAACTTTTGTTTTGTGTGCTCAGAATTAATGGCTTTCGGAAGGTGAGGTAAGCCACACACAGAACCTGCTCAAGAGGACCCAGCTGACTTTATAGACACAATACGAGAGATGGCTCATGCAATGTGGGAACAAGCCGTGGCAAATCACTAGATGATGGATCAACTAGGCAGGCAACTTGAGGCAAGCTGTGGAGGAAACCTACATGGCCTAGGAGCTAACTCGGACTACCTTAAATTTGCTGAGTTCAGGAAGGCAAACCCACCTAGCTTTCGAGGAGCGTACGACCTTGATAAAGCCAATGAATGGATCAATGCTATGGAGGAGATTTTCTCTATCTTGGATTGTTCAGATCATCAGAAGGTGACCTTTGTCACCTACATGCTCGAAACAGACGCAGAGTTTTGGTGGAACAGCATACGAAGACTGTTTGAATAATCTTAGACAACAGTCACCTGGATGGTGTTTAGAGATATTTTCTACCAAAAGTACTTTCTTGCTTCAGTTCGAAATGCCAAAGAACTAGAGTTTATGCAACTTTGTCAAGGAAACCAGACGATATCTGAATATATTGCCAGGTTTGAAGAGCTATGTAAATTTTCTACAATTTACCGGAGGAATCCAGATGAAGTTTGGAAGTGCGTCAAATTTAAAGGAGGGTTACAAGAAGATATTCTTACCGCAATAGCGCTAATGGAGGTTAGAGATTTCCCCACATTGGTAAATAAATGGCAACTTATGGAAGATTGCAACTTGAAACTGGTTGCAGCCAAGGCATCTAGTGGTAGTTTCAAAAAGGGGTTAGCACCGCACAGCCCAAGATTCAAGCCTAACTTACAATACCAGAGAAGATTTCAACTGGTAGACAACAAAGGCAAGCAGTCCCAAAGGCCCCTTCCGAATCTAACTTACACGAAATACGGTAAGAACCATGGTGATTAGCCGTGTTTGGCAGGCCAGAATGTCTGCTATGGGTATGGCAAGCTAGGCCACAAAATTTATGAGTGTCTAACCAGGAATCCACCACAATCGTCTAGACCTCAACGTCAGGGACGGGTCTTTACAATGAATGCACGACAAGTCTGAAGGACTAATCCAAGCTACTTGTAAAATGGACGGTGAGACTCTAACTATAGTCTATGATTAGGGTGCCTCATATTCATTTATTTCTCATACTTGTGTGGCTATTTTGCAATTGCCAATTTCTAAATTGTCTTATGATCTACTGGTTTCTACTCCTACTAATGAACCTGTTAAAACTAGTCAAATTTGTATTAATGTTCCTCTTCAAATTGAGGGTAGGACCTTTGCAGCTGATTTGATTTGTCTCCCTCTATCTGGACTTGATATAATTCTGGGCATAGATTGGCTTTCCACCAATCGAGTCATGCTCAATTGCTCTGATAAGATGGTGGTATTCCCCTCTGTCTCATCTTCTGAACCCCAAGTCTCCACACTCTTCTATCAGAATTTTTTATTAGTAAACTGTAATGGGTCGAAGAGTTAAGGATACATCCACCTATCAGTTAATATGATGGAAGTTGAACAGAAACTAGAAGAGATCCCAGTTATTGAGGAATATCCTGATGTTTTTGCATAAGATATTCCTGAATTCCCTCCTGAGAGAGAAATTGAGTTCACCATCGAGTTGGTTCCAGATGCGGGACCAATATCTATAGCTCCGTATCGAATGTCACCTTTGGGGCTGACAGAACTAAAGGGACAGATCAAAGAGCTTTTGGAAAAAGGATTCATACGGCCAAGTGCATCGCCATGGGGAGCTCCAATCTTGTTGGTCAAAAAGAAAGATGGGAGCATGCTCCTATGCATGGATTATAGGCAGCTGAATAAAGTTATGATTAAGAATAAATATCTACTGCAAAGGATCGATGACCTCATGGATCAACTACAAGGTGCAACGGTATTCTCCAAGATCGACTTGCATTCCGGATATCATCAAATTCGAGTTCGGGGTCAAGATATCCCCAAGACAGCCTTTTGAACTCGTTATGGGCACTACGAGTATACCGTGATGTCGTTTGGACTGACAAACGCACCAACAGTATTCATGGATTATATAAATCGAATATTCCGCCCATATCTGGACAAGTTTGTAGTGGTTTTCATCGATGACATACTTGTCTATTCGAAGATAAAGCGAGAGCATGCAGAACACTTGCGGTTGATTCTACAAATTTTAGGAGAAAAGAAACTCTATGCTAAGTTATCCAAATGTGAATTTTGGATGAAAGAAGTAAAATTTCTTGGTCATGTAGTATCCTATGGAGGAATCTCCGTAGACTCCAGCAAAGTAGAAGCAGTACTAAACTGGGAAAGGCAGACCATAGTCACTGAAGTTAGGAGTTTACTAGGCTTAGTTGGATATTACAGGCAATTCATAAGGATTTTTCTCGAATAGCCTTGTCCTTGACCAAGCTAACTAGGAAGAATGTTCCATTTGAATGGACACCAGAGTGCGACCAGAGTTTTCAATATTTGAAAAGAAGGTTGACTATGACACCAGTGTTAGCCTTACCAGACTTCGTGGACCATTTGAGGTCTATTGTGATGCTTCCAAACAAGGATTAGGATGTGTGTTGATGCAAACCGGAAACGTAGTCGCTTATGCCTCCAGACAATTAAAGCCACATGAAAGGAATTATCCTACTCATGACCTCGAATTAGGAGCAGTAGTATTTGCTTTAAAGATATGGAGACATCACCTGTATGGAGTAAGGTACGAGGTCTTTTCTGATCATAAGAGTTTGAAGTACCTCTTTGATCAGAAGGAATTAAATATGAGGCAACGGAGGTGGATGGAACTTCTTAAGGACTACGAATTTGAATTGAAATACCACCCAGGTAAGGCAAATATTGTGGCAGATGCTTTGAGTAGGAAATCTCTAATTGTAGCCTGGATGAAGATTAAAGAAATGGAGCTTATTGAGAGTTTTTGAGATCTTAATTTGGGAATCCTTATAACTCCCAAGACCCTTCAATTACACCAAATTAAGATAGCCAGTAGCTTTAAGGAACAGATTTGGCAAGCACAGCAGTAGAATGCTAATTTTCAACATACGATCAATCTCATACAATCAAAGAAATTAACGGGTTTTGCTCAAGATAAAGAAGGCATCTGACGACATCATGACAAGGTGTGTGTACCTGAGGGCAATAATCTCCAAATAAGAATCTTGGAGGAAGCACATAAAGGTGAATTTACCATACATCTCGGCATTACTAAAATGTATCAAGACCTCAAGAAAATGTTTTGGTGGCCAGGCATGAAGTCAGACGTGGCAAGCTTCGTGAGCAAGTACTTAGTCTGTCAGAAGGTGAAAGCGGAACATTAGAAACCCTCCGGGATGTTACAACCCTAGGAAATCCCTAATTGGAAATGGGAGAGTATCTCTATGGATTTTATAATGGGATTACCAAGGACGCCAATAGGATATGATGCCATATGGGTCATTGTGGATAGATTAACCAAATCTACACACTTTCTACCCATTCGAGCAAATTATCCGTTGGAAAAATTAGCAAAATTATATATTCAAGAGATTATAAGGCTTCATGAGACCCCTTCAACCATCATCTCTGATCGAGACCCAAGGTTCACTTCACAGTTTTGGGGAGCTTTACAAAGAGCGTTTGGTACTAAGTTGTGCCTAGGCACTTCATATCACCCGCAAACGGATGGCCAAACAGAAAAGACAATTCAAACCTTAGAACATATGCTACGAGCCTATATAATGGAGCAAAATGGGAATTGAGATCGATACTTGCCGTTAGCCGAATTTGCATACAATAATAGTTATCACGCTAGCATTGGCATGGCTCCTTACGAACCATTGTATGAATGGAAGTGCCAATCTCCCTTGTGTTGGTACGAAATAGGAGAATCAAGTCTATTGGGGCCTGATTCAGTTGAGCAGACCACTGAGCAGATCAAGAAAATTCGAAGTAAGATGCTTGCCACTCAAAGCCGTCAGAAAAGTTATGCGGATATTAGGAGAAAACCTTTGGAATTTCAAGAAAGAGACCATGAATTTCTGAAGATTATGCCTACAACAGGGATAGGTAGAGCCATTAAGGTTAAGAAGCTAAGTCCTCGCTATTGGTCCCTTCCAAATCTTGAAGCGAATCGGATCAGTTGCATACTGAATCGCTTTATCTCCACATTTGTCAAACCTTCATGATGTTTTTCATGTTTCTCAACTCAAAACATATCAACCAGACCCTACACACTTCCTAGAATCTAAATCAATACAGTTAAAAGAGGACCTGACTTTCCACGTCTGACCCGTACGAATCGTGAAGCGAAGCGTGAGCAACTTCGAAACAAAACCATGCAACTAGTAAAGGTAGCATGAGGAAAAGGAGATGCTAAAGACTACACTTGAGAATTGGAATCAGATATGAGGAAAGAGTATCCTAAACTATTCTCAGGTACTAAATTTTGAGGACAAATATATTTTTTTTAGGAAGGTGGTAATGTAACATCCATCGGAATTTTTATCATTTTTCGCCTAATTATTTGGGTTTTTATTAAATAATTGAAGTTAATTAAAATTCAACTAAATATTTATTTAGAATCAATTAATTAGCAATTAATTGAGTTTAGATATGAGGGAATTAGGTTAGAGTATAAGAGATTTCATAAGAATTTTCTTAAACCGATTTACCGATTTGAAGGAAATCGGTAAAATTACGGTATGTTAAACTGTTGGAACCGAATCAATAAAATTGTATACCTTAAACCCTATAACCAATGGCTAAATACTCAGCCATTCCTTCAGCTATTGGTGGTGCAAGGAAGCCACAAAAGAAGGAGATATGACTGAAATTCAACCATAAAATTTCAGCCAATCAAAACTCACAAAGCCAACTACCTTTTCTAAGCTTAAATCAGATTTTCTCTCTTCCTCCTCATGCTGACTTGTGCCACTTCTCCTCTAATTCCAGCCTTCTTCTTCTCTTCTCCTCTCAACCAACTCTATCAAACCTTCAAGCTTAATAAGATTTTATCAATCCAAACTCCAAAATCTAGCAAAGTCAAATACAAAGAGGTAGAGGTTCAATTTTGTTCTTGTTATTCGGGTTGTGGGTGGCTGATGTGGCTTTATTTTCTCAATTCTTGATGTGATGATTGAATGCATATGATGATCTTTGGCTGGTTTGTTGGCTATTTTTTATATTAAAATCGATTAGGAAGTAAGAAAGGGTGAAAATAGGAAGATGTAAGGGGCTGGAAAACCAAAATCCCTCGGTAGTCCATACGGCGGAGTGCACGACTCCACCTATAGCCATTTAAATTTGATGAAACCATTTTTATATGAAACTAGACATTCAGAACTTTCCACACATTTGTCATATAAGGCCATTGGATTAATATTGAGAGAGATATGAATTTTGGAAGTTCGACCTAGGTTTTTGAGTTTGATTCTGGGTAGACCAAGTTGTTCAGGGGAAAACTTGCCCTATACGGCCTGGAATTGAATGAAACTAACTTTGTTAGAAAGCTTATACATAGGAGAATATCCCATAAAAGTTTTAGAGTTAGATAAGGTCCCATTTGCTCCCAGTGGCTCGAGAAATTTGCACTTTGTCCAAACCGGGCCAAAACAGGGCAGTGCAGGAAGGTCAAATTTCAGGGCTTATATCTCAACTTATACTCATTCAAATAATATATAACTTTTTTGTTTGAAAGCTCGCTCTGTTAGCTTTACAGTGATATAAATTTCGTATGACTCGAATTTCTATTTTTGGTGAATTTTCTCTTCTAAGAGTGCAATTCTGGCTAAAGACATGTATGAATACTAGATCAAGTTTAGTTAAAATCGGAACTCGAAACTTAGCAAACAGAGAGCTAGATTGGGTATATTTAATGTTGAACTTGGAACTTAGCGAACAAAGAGCTACATCGGGTATAGTCAATGTCAGAAACTCGGAACTCGAGATCACAAGCACATAAAACACTTTGAGATCGAAAGTCAAGGACAAGAATATAAACCTAAAACACCTAAACCCGAAAGTCGGGATTTTTACATAAACTTGGAAGTTGGTACTAGAATATGAAACCGTATACCCGCATCTCGAAAATTGAGAGTAAGGACACTTTAAAACTCTTATATCCATAGTTTCAAAACTCAACCCAGAATCAAGCTCGGAGATCGAAAATAACCCTGTAAGTCGGAACTTATATAATCTCGGAACTCGGATCTCGGAACTCAGTTCTAAGCTCAAACTCGGGAACATCAATAAAAATTAAAAAGCTTGCAAAATAGATTAAGACTTAAGATTTTAAAACTTGCACCTAATTACCTAAGCTTTGCTCATAAGACTTTGTTGTGTGTGATAGCTATTGAAGATGTGATGCTCTATATTGGGTTTGTTGTTTGATTAAAATTTCTTGGTTATCTGGCACTATTCATAGGAAAGTGGATACGTTCCATTATGTTGCCAAACTTTTTGTAAAGCCTATGCATGAGTTATACGATACACATGCATTTTTCAAGAATTGACAAAGATTATGTTATGATGAACATAAAGGTTATGTTATGATGAAAGTTCCATGACACTTGGGTCAGCCCCGGATTAAAGTTAAGGGGAATAGATCGGTGGGAAGGTCAGGGAAAGTAAACCCGGCATTCCTGTATAGGAATGAGTTCGATACTGAAAAACAGACTATTACTCAGGAGTCTAAATGGTCAAGAACTCCCAGGGGACCAAGTAATGGAAAAGTTTATGAAGATAAGTTCAAGGATGAGTTTTGCATGATCACATTAAATAATCATTACAAGTTGTTTACAGTTTGCCTGTTATGTTTACTTACTACTGTATGTTCATTTATTCTACTCATTATCGATGTATCACTATTAGTAGTTTGTTCTGTTTCTTATACTATCCTAAGTAAAACTGAACCTTGCCTCAGACCAGATGTTTTCTTAAACTTATTAAATATGGATAGTTTAGTTTGATCCCATGCTTTTATAACTAAAAAAAAAATCGAGGGAACTGAGAATAAATGTGACGTCAGTTTAAATATCGTACGCGAACCCTACTGAGAATTTCTTTAAATTCTCACCTCGCTTTGTATTTTCGCATCATTCCCAGACCCTGGAGATGAACTTGACCGCCACTCTATTTATTGAGATCCCTGACCTGCAGCTCCACCATGATCCGATAATGGACTCGCTGTATATAGCTGGTTCCTGTCATTTCCGTCTCTACCTTTTTAGTAATAGGAATTTTATCGTCCCTCTATTTCATCCTGCTTTTGACCCTATCGCTCCATATTTTGCGGTCCCATTGCACGGGGCACACCCTCCTCCAGCACCTCTAGCACCCGCAACACCTGCAGCTCTTGCTAGCCCTCCACCAGAGTCACCCCTACAGATGGTTCCAAACATTTCGCTCAGCTCCGAGAATGACCCTTCTAAGGCCACTGGCTCGTCATCCTCCTCAGGACCCAGTGTAGACTACTCCCCAGCCGGGCCTGGTATGGGCAATGGCTACCTGACCGAGTAGGTCCCAATCGCAGGTTATAGTGTACAGCATAGCCTTCTTTTGGCAGTGTACAGCATTGGGTCATAGCCTTAGTTGTAGGTATATAAGTTAGTTTGAAATGTCCTTTGAGGACCCCATGGGATCGTTTCTGACTGACACGGACCTTATGTCTTTTTGGTAGCCCGGCCCCACTTATGTATCCTATTTTGAATCTGTACATAAACTAAAGCGTTGGCTTTTGACCTATATATGTACGTATACAGTTGATAATATATTACTTATTCTCATCTTTTCTGTTGTGTTTTATTAAACTTTGTTACCTTCTACAATGTTGAGCGCGTTCATTATATGCAGTGCACCGTTTTGCCTATTTACAAAAAAAAAAAAAAAAAAAGAGATGGGATATAATAAGCAAACAGTAAGCAGAGTATCAACCCGGTAATACAATCTACTTAATTTCATGTTATGACTTAAGCATAACATTAAATTGGTAGGGTGTTACACATTTTAGCATGAGGACTTGATTTTTAGGTCCATCATGGATCCATTACCAACCTACAACTTAAATGACAAAAATATCCTTATACCCATTTTTTTCCATGAAAGATGGTGGAGAAGATTGAGAAAGAAGATAGCAGCACCCCACATTGTCCTCCCTTCCTCAAAAAATTCTATTTTCCTCTTGGAATAAATCAATTCTTCCTCCATAATACAACTTCTAACTTTGATTTCTTTTCTTTCTCCTTTGCTTTCTCTTTTTCCAACAATAATCAATGGTTGACATACTCTCTGGAGGAAGAAATCTCTTCCTCCAGGAGTATGAAGGTCTGAATCCCTTCCTTTTGTGTACAGATTGAGTCATACTCAATCCCTTCGCCTTCTTTCCTCACTTTAATAATCTCTTCACCATCGTCCATCACCATCATCGTCTAGCTAATCTCTTTCTTTCTCCATCCTCCCTTCTTAATCTCCATAACCTTGTGTACCAATCATGCTTCAATATTCCAAGCTATAAAAAAGGATCTTATAATGGTTCCATTACAATTTTTTTCTTAATTCTTATTTTCAAATTGTGCCAATATATTAAAACTAAAAATGACAGTTTCAATTATGAGCCTATCATTCCCAACCAATAGCTTCTTTCTACTCTTTGTAAAATTACTTATGATGGCATATTTCCTTACATCTTGTTAAATTGATGAATCTAAAGCCGGGAATGAGCTTTGCTTGTTCACTTTGTAAAATGGTTTTTTTTCATGAAGAAGACGAGTCTAGATGTGGTGCCCATGAACCTTTTTAACAAACGAGCTATACATAAAGATTCTAAAGTTGTGGATGGGTACTGTGAAGTCATCGATGCAACTATGGTGAAGGCAATAGGCAGCAACATAAAATGAAGTCATCGTAAAGATACACCTATGCTAATGCGGGTTTTGAGCCGTGGGCTACACTGGTGGCAAAGATAGTCTCATTGCTCTCGATCTCGACAATGTTGGCGTAAACGGAGAAAATAAAGATGGAGATGAGAAGTAAGAAAAAAATATAATAAGGGCACTTAATGGCATCTCAAGAATTCTGTAAAGTGTGTTTGAAACGGTTTTTCCATATTCATTTTCTTAGATTTGCTCGCACCATTATACGTCTCCTTTCCCTTCCAACTAGGATAAAAGCAATGCTCTCATCATTGCTTTCTCTCAGCTTAGTTTTTCTCTCTAAAACTGCCTCTTGATTTCTCTCTCTGAAAAAACACAAACACATAGTTTCTCTCTCAACTGTGCTCCCAACTTGTGTCGCTAGGTCAAGGGTTTCTTTGTTTCTTCATCGATACATTTTACTTTCATCTTTAAATTTATCGATCGATTGGTTCGCAAGACTAAGAAAGTGTTTGGTAACCTCAAAAATCAAGTTAACATAATATAAAGTAGAACCAGTTATGTTAACCAGTTTGAAAATGAACTAGTTTTTTTTATTAAACATTATTTGGTTTGACAACTTAAAAATTAGTTTTAACATATATGTTCTTCTTCTTCTTCTTCTTTTCTTCTATATCTCTTTCTTTTTTACTAAATAATTAAAAAACCAATCTGGTAGACGGTGGTAGCTGGTAGTAGCGGAAGGTGGCGGACGGGGCGGGTGGTGGCTGTCGATAGTGGTGGACGGTGTGGCCGTCGACAATAGCCAGTAGCAACCAATAGTGGCAATCAATAGCATCGGAGGTAGTCAGTGGTGGGTGATGATGGTCAGCGGCGGTGAACGGTGGTGGATGGCGGCAGTGGATAGTTGCCAAGACCAATGGAGAAAAAATTAATTGGGGTGAAATCAGAAGAAAAATAGTGAGAGGATATAAAATAGAAAAAAAAATTGAGATAAAATAAAACCAATCTAAAATTGGTTTTTATAATAACTAGTTTTATGTGCAAATTGGTAAAGATAAAAACTAGTTTTAAAATATTTAGCTAGTTAACAAATAATATTTATTAAAAATCAAACCTCATTATATCTAGTTATGTGATTTTTCTAGTTTGCCAAATACTCCCTAATTCAATGGTTCGCTGAAATGTTTCTATGAAGTTTTTTCAATTTCTGAACGAGTAGGATCTGAAATCCAGGTATGTGCATATCAAGCAAACCGATTCTAGATGAGTTTGGAGGAAATGTGACAGAGCTCAGGAATTGAAAATAGTGTCCCATTGCATGTTCAAGAAAAGTTCAACAGAAACACTTGATACAAGTAAAAAAAAAAAGTGCATGAATTGGTTAGTTGTTCGTTACGTTTCGAAAAGGTGTCTTCTCTGTCCCTAAATATTCCAGAAAATGCGGCGGTCCAATCTTGCTTCGATTTAAGAGACCAAGAATAATGCACAATTACAACGATTGCTCGCCCTACTTCAATGGCGGATTTGGCGCCAGCACCGCCACCGGTCAAATGCAGTCAAACGGCGGCGTTTTTGGCTCCTCAATACTCTACACTGTTCAACGAGGATCCATCTCCTTCATCAGCCACCTGTAACGGGGTTAATGACCCGTACGAAGAAGGCTTGAAGTACACCAAGGACTCAGGAATCCACCACCACCAGAGCCACTCTCACGACTCCATGATCATCCAGAAGCACCAGGACATGGTGAACCACCACAGCATGTGCCTCAGCTTCGTCGTGGAAGCTTCCAGAGAGGCCCAATGCCTACGCCAGGGGAACTCGCAGCTGCGTGCCATGAAGCAGCTGAGCCTCTTCATCCAGGCCTCGCTCTGCCACACGACACCGTTTGACATCGCGCATGGGTTCTGCATTGGGGGCGCGAAAGAGAAAGGGAACAGCTGCGCCGATTGGAATAATGTTAGTAAGGATCAGCAGGAGGTTTCGGAGGAGAATAACAATAATGGTGTTGAAGTGGAGCGGTTCTCGTTGCCCAAGAGCATTTCTGTGCGGTCAAATGGGTACTTGGAGATGGCTCAGCCTGCAGGCAATTGGAGTCGCACCAAGGTCATCGGGCACTCCACCTGAAGTTGTTGTAAGGACGCGCTGCGCTTGTTTTATTTTATTTTATTTTTAATATGCACATCACCCTTGCTTTAACAGCTTTTGATTTAGAGTACTATCATTTATGCATAACATTCGACAAAAGGTGGACACATTGACACAAAGCTTTTGACTTCACTTAACATCATTAACTATTTCGTGTTTTTGTTTTTAATATCGCCGGTCACTCTTTATGTTTAATTTTTACGGACCAAGGACGTTGTTTTTTGTTTCATTATTGTTGTTATTTATTTTAAGTTTAATTAGTCTGCATATTCTTATAATTTTACTTAATTTTTAATTAAATTTTTATAATTTAAAAATTTATAATCGACTCCTTATATTGTATAAAAAATTTTCAATCAATTCTCTATCTCCTTCCATTGTTATAAAAAAATTAGACTAATGGAATATTAGAATATTTTTGAGGTTATCTAATGTGGATACAATAAAGACCTAATTTAATTTTGTAATAAAACTATAGGACCTATTTATAAGTTTTACAAATTATAAGAACCGGTATAATAATTAATTAGGACATTTATTTATTAGAACTAATATGCTTTGTATGGTATAAAGCAAGGGAAAGTGCAGCTAATTTCTCATAGCTAAAGGTTGAAGGTATATGTTGTGAGAATGTGTTAGCATTTGAGAATTATGTAAGCAGTGTATGGAAAAGGACTTACTCCTCCCAGAGCTAAGTTGCTAACTTAGTTCGCTATTCTTGGAAGATTAAATACAAAAGATAGATTGGTAAAGTTCAACCTGATGCAGATAAAACATGCAAGATGCATTTTTGGTAATTTTAAAGTGGGGCATGCTTCCCATTTATTTTTTACATACTACCATACTTGAAATGTCTGGTCTAAATGTTTATAGTGGTGAGGATTATCTTGCACTATTTCAAATGAATTGGGTGTCATTTTTCAAAACTGGATGGAGTGTTTATGGAGTGGATTTTAGAAATAGGTTTGATCTACTTTATTCCTTGTTATCATCTGGTCTGTTTTGAATCTTCGAAATAGGTTCATTTTTGAAGGAGCAAATGTTGAGTGGGACGTTCTTGTATTCCAAATAAAACAGAGATGCGATTTTTGGGTGTCAAGATGGTGTGGTGAACTTCCTTTTTCTCCTAATTTTATCATTGACACTATGGAAGTGGTAAAACAATGGTAGAGATACAATGGGAAAGCAAAAAGGAAGGAGATTTCAATCTTAGATTTTAAAGGAAAGATGATTTGGTGGGTATCCAATGAAGATGATGCTAAATTGCATAAACATATTATTGGTGGGGTGCTTCAAAATGATAGATGTGACATCAAAGGGGCTTTATGTAATCAAATCAATGTTGGTTCAATTGTACAGGCTGAATTACTTGCAGTTGCTGAGTTGCTAACAATTGTGGCTAATGAAAGATGGATACTAAATGGTGAAATAGTTGCCTGTGTCAGATCAAATCAAGTTAAGGCTTGGTTGAATAGGAAAAAGGATTGTTACTGAGACCTTAGATTTATTTGGAACAAGTTGGAACACGATAGAAGCAGGTTTAAAAACATTTGTTTCGCAGCAAACAATAATACATTAGGGAGTATTATGTGGTTTTGGAAAGATTTCATAAACCATCATCGAAGGACACAAGCTTATAAATGGCAAGAAAGTGCAATATCATAGCTTTATCTAGTTTAGTAGGAGTTAATTGATATGCCTTTAGAGTCTTTCTTTTCATTTTTGTTATGATTGCTGCCTTTATTTCTTTTGGTATATTTGCACTTATTCTTATTTGTTGCATTTGCTTGCTCCTCTTAATTTTGAAGAGTTTGGAGCCACTTTTATCAATAAATCATCGAGAAAAAAAGAAGTGCTATGAGAAATTAGCTACATTGCCCCCTTCCTTACACCGTATACAGCATATCAATATCCAATAAATAGTTGTCTTAATTAATTACTATGTAAGCCCCTACAATTTATAAAACTTGTAACAAGATCCCTATAGTTTTTTTACAAAATTCAATCAAATCTTTATTGACATCAAGGAATATTCTAAGAATATTCCATTTTGTCTAACTTTTTTGTACGGGTAGGAGGAGGTAGGGAGTTAATTGAAAATTTTTATATAATATAGAGATTTAATTATAAATTTTTAAACTATAGGGACCTAATTAAAAATTAAATAAAATTATATGGATCTGCAAAATAATTAAACATTTATTTTAATATCTCATCTTCTCTTGTTGTGTATCATTTGCTTTTATTGTTATTTGCCGAACATGGACTTTCTTGGTAGTTGTCAACGTTTTTTCAATCTCCTTTTCAAACGAAGTAAAGCCTTTGTCTGCACCAGTGCCTCGTAGCTGCAACGAACTCAGTAGTCTGGCTGTTTTTCATAAGCTCGGCATCTTGTGCATGGGTTTGCTTGGCGAGGGTGCTAGTTGGGTATCGGTATCCCTTTAGGTCTAGTTTATATCAGAGACAAAGCAGGTGTTTGACAATCTTAAACAATCAAATATATAGGTACAATAGAATAGGTTTTAGATACAGGGTTTTTTTTCCCCCATAACTGACAAAATTTTTCGAAACTGATTTTATCTAAATCAAGTTTAATTTAAAGCCAGTTCATAGAAAACTTGTTTTTAGTTCATTTTATCTAATCTCATTTTATTCTCTCTATCTACCACCTTATTCTCTCCGAACCATCTGAAAAACTAAATAACTAATTTATAAGTTAATTTCAAGCCAAACACTATTTAATTTAAATTATTTTTTTTTGTGAATTAACATAATTAGTTCTATTTAATCCTGTGTTAAATTTGTTTTTCAAGGTGTCAAATAATCCCAAAAGATATAGACAAACGTGAGAGTTTGTACCGATACATATCAACTCTATTTTGAGTGAGTCACAGACATATTAGAGTTTTTGCACTCCGGTTTCGATGTTCGAGATAGAAACTCAATTGATCACGAAGGATTTGGATTTAATTTGGATCAGTTTGATTTCATCTGGGGAGCTAAACCAGTTCAAACCAATTTAAATCAATTTGCATTTGGTTTGTTGATTCGATTTTTTTATTAAAATGTTTGTAAAATAAAAAATAATAACTTTTAAATTTATCTCACAACATTGTTTTTAGAGATACTCTAAAGACAAAAAAATAATATCGAATTAATTATTAATATTTTTAGGCATTTATTGAGATTAATTTTAATATAGTATCAACCTCAACAATTTCACATTATCAACAAATTATATGCAGTTATATGTATGATTTTTGTTGTAATTATTATGAAAGTCAAACAGTTCAAAAGACATGTCAGTATGTGAATGAATATTGTGTAAAAAACTTTTATATTGATGGTGTAATTAAACTAAATTAAATTAAAATATAAATTAATTATTAAAAGTTAAACTAATATCCTACACTAACAATTTATGTATAGAATATTTTCTTGAAAAAAATATGCACAAACTCAAAACTGTACAATAAATTAATAAGTAATTACAAATTAAAAACAGTGAGTTTAGATACGAATAAAATATTAGAATAATTTTAGCATTAAAATATTTTAAAATATATGTATATCTATATGCATATAAATATAGATATGTATATGTAATATTACAGGAATATGAATATGTAAAAAGTTCAATATTAACGGGGATTCGTTCGCCTAGTCAAACGTCTACTTATATAATTTATACCGTTAAACAATCAGGTACTATTTGTTGTATGATTTCTAAAGTAATTATTTAAAAGTCAAGTACTTTTAATGACAATATATTATTAAATAATTGTATAAAAAAATTTACACTAATTATATATGAAAGTTAAATTTATATATTATATATATATATGTAACATATTATTGATTCAATTTATTTTGGATTGGTTTTGGAAAATAAAATCAAAAGTTGAACCAAACCAATCACTTTTAAGAAAAAAAGAATAAATTCATCGTTATTTGTAATTAATTTTTAATTTTTAATCAATTTTCAATTTTTTTATTCGACTTGGAATGAATTCGAACATACCTAAAATATATTACGTGAACCACCACTGTCTTCAATTTATTTATTTTTAATATTAATAATTATTGGTATATGGATGATCCACAAAAATTAAACGTGACATGATATGATATTTATTTCACACATATATATATATACACACATATATATATATATATATATATATATATATATATATATATATATATATAATTTTCTGAAAAATTAAAATTATTTAAATACCTATTTTAACCTTCTAACAAATTATTTAATTACTTTTTTATTCAAATTCTTTATATATTTTGTTGTTAATTTAGTTTTATATTTATAATTTAATATTAACACAAAAAATATTCAAATATTTTCAAAATATTATTTATATAATATTATTTATCATAATACTAATATAATTTATTCAAATATCTTAAAAATAAAAATGAAATAAAAGGACATTCTTAAAAGTAAAGTCTAAAACTCATGTTTTTTTTAGTAATTACACATTCAAAAGTGATTTAACTAATATCACCCAAATAATATTTATTCTATCATAATCACTTTTGATATAAAAGTTTTAAAACATAAATTACGTTGACATCAACTTTATTTTGATCAAAATCAATTTTATAGAATCAAATTGATTCAAACCCCCTTTTTTGCAAACTCTAATTCAAACACTGTTATGATCCATTATCCATGAACCCTAATTTTTGGGGTATGTTGGTTGTAATTCAATCAAGGAGAAATAAAAATCACAAAAAAGATGGAAGAGACAAGGAATGGAATTGGTTGGAGAGCGCCACAATCAAAGATGATTGATAAGCCAAAAGTGATCGCCACAAGAGCAAATGGAAACTCCTGATAAGACCTAGGGTTCCAAGTAAGAACCAAAGAGACACTTTTCCTGAAAAGTATTCTGATTTCAATTTGCTAAAAAATACCCCCTCAAGAGGTGTTTACAAGGTTTATAAAATAAACTAAAATTTAGCAAATGGGCTGCAACACTTAGCTCAAGATTAAAATCTAAACTTATTAAAAATGAGTAAAAGGCTAATAGCTAAAAACAGGTGACGGACTATATGAAATTACAAGCCCAATTACATTATTACTAACTTAAAATTAACAAGCCCAAAGATATAACTAAGCTTGTTCAGCCACGTGAATGCAATAGACTAGTCTTGAGTCATTATCTTCTTGAATGGGCTTTGTCTCAAACAAACTTGAAATCATTTGGCCCAAAACTTTCTTAGCTCTCTTTGATTTGGATCTAGTCATTGGTCCACCAAGTCTTTCCAAAGGATCTCCTCCTTGCCTTTGCTTTTGTGAGTCTACTTCATCTTTCTTGATCACATCATCCCCTCCTTCTTCAGGAGAATTCGTCCTCGAATTTAGATCCTCATTACCTACATCAAATAAAGACAAGTCAGCAACATTAAAGGTAGCACTTATCCCATACTCACCAGGTAAGTCGATCTTGTAGGCATTGTCATTTATTCTCTCCAAGACTTGGAAGGGCCCATCACCCCTCGGTTGGAGTTTGGATTTCCTTTGAGATGGAAGCCTCTCCTTTCTCATGTGTACCCAAACCCAGTCACCGGGTTCAAATACAACCTTCTTTCTGCCCTTATTGGCTTGTTTTGCATAACTCTCCATTTTCTTTTCTATTTGGGCTTTTACTTGCTTATGCAGCTTTTGGTACAAAGTCACTTTACTGCAAGATCTTTATGCTTAAAAACAGAAATGTTAGGCATAGGCAGTAAATCAAGAAGAGTCAAGGGGTTAAATCCATACACTATCTTGAAAGGAGAACAATTAGTAGTGCTATGGATAGCCCTATTATATGCAAACTCTATATGAGGCAAACACTCTTCCCATAACTTAATATTTTTCTTTATAACAGCCCTAAGGAGAGTAGAAAGAGTCCTATTAACTATCTCAGTTTGCCCATCAGTTTGGGGGTGACAAGTAGTTGAGAATAGCAATTTAGTACCAATCTTACCCCATAGTGTCCTCCAAAAGTGACTTAGGAACTTAGGGTCCCTGTCACTCACAATACTCCTAAGTAATCCATGTAGCCTCACTACCTCTTTAAAAAACAAGTCAGCCACATGACAAGCATCATCCACCTTCTTGCAAGGTATGAAATGAGCCATCTTGGAGAACCTATCCACCACCACAAAAATGGAATCCTTGCCATTCTTTGTCTGAGGCAGTCCTAAAACAAAGTCCATAGATAAATCAATCCAAGGAAAATCAGGAATTGGCAAAGGAGTATAGAGTCCATGAGGCATTACCTTTGACTTAGACTTCTTACAAACAATGCATCTTTCACAAAATTTATGCACATCGTGTTTCATGTGTGGCCAATAAAAATGTTCATGCAGTATGTCTAAAGTCTTTTGGACCCCAAAATGCCCCATTAAACCCCCCCTCATGTGCCTCTCTCACAAGCAACTCTCTAATGGAACTTTTAGGCACACATAACCTTTTCTCTTTAAACAAATAATCCTTATGCCTAAAGTACCCATTTTGGACAGCATGCACACAATTCTTATAAATCTGAGAAAATTTTGGATCATGCTCATACAATTCCTTTATATGCTCAAAACCAATGAATTTAGTTTCAAGAGTAGAGAATAGAGCATACCTTCTTGAAAGCGATCGTTCAAGAACCACATTAGCCTTACCTTTCTTATGCTTGATCACATAGGGAAATTGCTCAAGGAACTCAACCAACTTGGCATGCCTCTTATTCAGCTTACCTTGTCCTTTTAAATACTTCAAGGACTCATGGTCACTATGAATCACAAATTCCTTGGGTAAAAGGTAATGCTGCCATGTTTGTAATGCCCTTACTAATAATGCATACAACTCTTTATCATATGTGGGATAGTTAAGAATAGCACCATTTAATTTTTCACTAAAATAAGCAATTGGGTGCCCATCTTGCATCAAAACAGCCCCTATTCCCACACCAGATGCATCACATTCAATCTCAAAAGATTTAGCAAAATTAGGCAATGCAAGTATAAGTGCATGAGTTAATTTATCTTTGAGGGCAGCAAAAGCTTGCTCTTGCTTTTCACCCCATTTAAATCCCACATGCCTTTTAATTACTTCATTCAAAGGTGCAGCCAAGGTACTAAAATCTTTAACAAATCTCCTATAGAAACTAGCTAAACCATGAAAGCTTCTTACCTCACTAACATTCTTAGGAGTTGGCCACTCTTGAATAGCTTTCACCTTCTCTTGATCAACCTGCACTCCTTGTGAGCTAACAACAAAACCAAGAAAAACCACATGATCTGTACAAAAAATACATTTTTCCATGTTGGCATACAATTTCTCATGCCTAAGAGCTTCCAAAACACTCCTCAAATGCACATGATGATCATCATAGGATTTGCTATAAATCAAAATGTCATCAAAATAAACCACAACAAACTTTCCTAGGAATTCCCTTAACACATGATTCATCAATCTCATGAAGGTACTAGGAGCATTTGTTAATCCAAAGGGCATGACCAACCATTCATACAATCCATATTTGGTTTTGAAAGCTGTTTTCCATTCATGCCCTTCTCTAATCCTAATCTGATGATATCTGCTTTTAAGATCAATTTTAGAAAACACACAAGCACCATGCAATTCATCCAACATATCATCTAATCTAGGAATGGGATGTCTATACTTTACCGTGATGTTATTGATGGCTCTGCAATCAGTGCACATCCTCCAAGTTTCGTCTTTCTTAGGCACAAGAATGACTGGAACTGCACACGGACTTAAGCTTTCTTGCACCCACCCTTTTTGCATCAAGTCTTCAACTTGCTTTTGAATCTCCTTAGTCTCTTGAGGATTACTCCTATAGGCTGGCCTATTAGGCAATGAAGCTCCTGGAATGAGATCAATTTGATGTTCTATGCCTCGTAGAGGGGGTAGACTGTGAGGTACCTCCTTGGGAAAGATATCTCCAAATTCCTGCAACAAAGAAGAAACTTCACAAGGAAAAGAGTTAGTAGCACCTGCTTCATTTAATTTACTTTCTTTACTCAAAAGTAAAAGCATTGGCTTTTTCATGAGCATAGCCTTTTTCACCTCTTTTTCTTTAATAAACAAATTTTGCAATTTTCTCTCTATTTTTCCACTCTCTTTTTCCCTTTTCTTTTCACTTCCTTTTTCCTTTTTCTTTTCACTCTCTTTTTCTTTTCTTTCTTGTTTTCTTTTATCTCTCATTTTGGATTGATCCTCACCAACCTCTCTTGGAGACAAAAGGGCAAGAATAGTCTTGCGCTCTTTATGTACAACTGAAAACTTATTTGTGAACCCATCATGCAAAGCTTTCTTATCATACTACCAAGGCCTACCAAGAAGTAAATGGCAAGCTTCCATAGGTAGCACATCACACAAAACTGCATCATCATACTTCCCTATAGAGAATTCCACCTCCACTTGCTTACTTACAGTCATTTCACCATCCTCACTAAGCCATTGAAGCTTATATGGACGTGGGTGTGGTTTAGTCTCCAAATTCAGTTTAGAGACCATCCTTGCACTAGCAACATTAGTGCAGCTCCCTCCATCAATAATTAAAGAACAAACCTTCCCTTGGATGATGCACCTTGTGTGGAAAATGTTTTCCCTTTGGTTTTCGTCCAAATCCTTTGCTTGGCTGCCCAACAACCTCCTCACCATGAACAAATCTCCTTCGGGTGCAATTTCCTCATCATACTCATCCTCACTAGTTGGGGGTGATTCTGAGGTGACTCACTAGTGATTTCTCCATTGTCTTTGAGAAGCATAGTCTTCTTGGTTGGGCATTCGGATGCTATGTGTCATCTCCCCAAACACTTGAAGCATTTTATCTCACTACTCCTTGTCTTTTTAGAGATCTTATTGGACTTGAATTGAGTCTTTTGAGTTGCAGCCATGGTGTTGCTAGAAGAGGTACCTCCCTCCTTCTTATTTCTTTCCTTCCAATTTGGAGAATTGAAATTAGAAGAGCTCTTCCTCAATGTACCTTTTCTCTTAAGTTGCTGGTCCACTTTGGTAGCTTGATGTACCAATTCCTCTAACTCCACATAATTTTGTAGCTCAACCACATCTCTAATGTCATTATTCAGCCCATTCAGAAAGCGTGCCATAGTAGCCTCCCTATCTTCATTCACATTGGCTCGAATCAAAGACACCTCCATCTCCTTGTAATATCCATCAACACTCCTACTGCCTTGTGTGAGTCTTTGGAGCTTGTTATGAAGGTCTCTATGATAATAGGAAGGGACAAATCTCCTCCTCATTAACCTCTTCATTTCAACCCAAGTAACCACCAAAGGTTCTTCATATCTAAGTCGCTCCTTTTGCAATTGATCCCACCAAATGAGAGCATAATTTGTGAACTCCATGGCTGCCACCTTCACCTTTTTATCTTCAGTATAGTTGTGGCAAGCAAAAAGTTGTTCAATCTTCATTTCCCACTCTAAGTATGCCTCCGGATCACTTTTTCCTTTAAAAGAGGGAATGTTGAGTTTTACTCCCTCAATTCTGTCCTCTCTTGGATCTACTTCATGATCTCTTCTTCTCCTTCCATCAAGCCTCCTTCTACCTCCATCAGCATCATGATGGCCTTGATTTTCTAACTGCTCAATTCTCACATGTAACTCCTTTATATGCTCCCTCATCATCCTTTCCATTTGAGCTGTAATAGCCTCCACTAATAATCTGTTGTTTCCTTTAGGAGGAGGGCTACCACTACCACCTTTTCCTGCCATCATTCAAGTAAAAGAGAACAAAAGTGAAAGCAATGGGACCTCACCACACTTCTCACGTGTTTACACTCTTAGAGATGTATCACTCGTGTTTGTTGCTCTCTAATAGGCTTTTGTGTAAGGTGCTCTCTTGCCTTTTACCACTCAAGTGCTCTTGTAGGCTCTTAAATGGAATCACAAGTCAATTCAAAGAGAGACTCCAAAAACACTTATGTCAAATCACAAAACAAACCAGAGGTCAAACAAAAGAAAACTCTAAGACAAAACTTTTAAGATCCAAAAGAGACAAGCAAGAAAAACTAAACAAAGACAGGCACACTCAAATCAGAGGCCAAACAAGACAAGAACAAGCTAAATGTTTGGAAGAATAATAAGAAACAAGCCAATGTTTTGACCTTTTTTTTTTTTTCAAATTCTGCTTTTTTTTTAATTCTTTTTTTTTTTCAATCTGTTCTTGATGATTGTAGATGAACAGACTAACTGGAATCACATCAAAACAAGCACATATTTAACAGCTAAACATCAAACTAACAAAGCTTAGAAAGATTAGAATGAAACAATTCCCAAGAACATCAAGAACACATGATGAACATTATGCACCTTTTTTTTTTTTAACCCACTGATCCAATGTAATATCAACAAAGACAGAAATGGAAATTAGAAGAACATCAAGAAATTAATCAAAGTAGAATAGATGAATCAAACAGGAACTCAAAGAAAACAAATCGCAAAGTCACACTAGACTGAGTTCGGAATAAAAATTCGCTGTATCTCGAGCTACAAAATTTGGATTGCAACGATTCAAAAACAAGATGAAAGATGAGATTCTGAACTTCAGAAAAGACCCAAGAAACACCGAAAAATGATGCGTAAAACTCAAGATATGAACCAAAGAAAACTGACCAAATTCCTCAGAACTCAAGACGCTCTAATACCAAATGTTATGATCCATTATCCATGAACCCTAATTTCTGGGGTATGTTGGTTGTAATTCAATCAAGGAGAAATAAAAATCACAAAAAAGATGGAAGAGACAAGGAATGGAATTGGTTGGAGAGCGCCACAATCAAGGATGATTGATAAGCCAAGGGTGATCGCCACAAGAGCAAATGGAAACTCTTGATAAGACCTAGGGTTCCAAGCAAGAACCAAAGAGACATTTTTCCTGAAAAGTATTCTGATTTCAATTTGCTAAAAAAAACCCCCTCAAAAGGTGTTTACAAGATTTATAAAATAAACTAAAATTTAGCAACTGGGCTGCAACACTTAGCCCAAGATTAAAATCTAAACTTATTAAAAATGAGTAAAAGGCTAATAGCTAAAAACAGGTGACAGGCTATATGAAATTACTTACATTATTACTAACTTAAAATTAACAAGCCCAAAGATATAACTAAGCTTGTTCAGCCACGTGAATGCAATGGACTAGTCTTAAGTCGTTATCTTCTTGAATGGGCTTTGCCTCAAACAAACTTGAAATCATTTGGCCCAAAGCTTCCTTAGCTCTCTTTGATTTGGATCTAGTCATTGGTCCACCAAGTCCTTCCAAAGGATCTCCTCCTTGCCTTTGCTTTCGTGAGTCTACTTCATCTTCCTTGATCACATCAAACACACACTAAATGACTATTAATATTGCATCCATTAGCTGTGTGATAAAGCTTAAGAAACTCCAAGTCTTGAATAACCAAGAGAAATTTTATTAAAAAACTGCGTACATTGTGAAGTCTACAATATACATACATACACACACACACACACACACACACACACACACATATATATATATATATATATATATATATATATATATATATATATATATATATATATATATATAATCTTTCCTTATCCATTTAAACTACTTGATAAGTCTAATAATAAGATAACCAAATAAACATCCATGATCTCCTTAATTTCCTGTTGCATAATCGATCACCTAGCTAGGAGCACCCTGTAGCTGTGTGCTTGGTTTCCTTATGCATGGGTCGTATCATTACTCCCACAGTCGAAAATTAAAGGACCTTGTCCTTAAGGGCTGGAACAGCATAAAGCTCCTGCAACGTGTCCTAGTCTTCCCATGTGGCATATTCCCTTGACATTCCTTCCCATTCGACAAGGAGTTGATATTTTGTACCTTCTACAATTTGCACTATACGATCTGCAACTAGCACTTTTGGTTGAGGAATGCTTGTTGGTGAGGCAATTTCAGCTACCACAGTGGTATGGGGGATTGGCTCGGTGTAAGTCTCTTTAAGAGAGAAACATGAAGTACTAGATGGATTTAACACACTGGAGGTGACAACTTGAGATGATAGGCTATGGGTCTGATCTTAGCCAAGATACAAAATGGGCGAAAATAACGCTTGGAAAGCTTGAAATTGAGGATTGTTGCTTATAGTGATGAAATTTGGCCAAATCCATTGACACACTTCGTAAGATTTGTCAAGTAAATTTAGAATCAACATATTTGCCCATCTGAGCTTGAGCATAAGCAATGTAGTCCTATAATTGTTACTGAATCATCTACCTATCGACTAAGCCCGTATCCGCAAAGCTTGGAGTGCAGTTAGGAAATAACTTGGGGTTGGACCTATACAATGCGTAATGAGGCGTCATACCAATAGAGCTATGGAATGTTGTGTTATAACATAACTCGGCCCACGGCAAGTAAGAATGCCATTGACGAGGATGATTAGAAGTAAAGGCTCAGAGGAATTGCTCTAAACATCGATTCACCACCTCCATTTGGCCTTCACTTTGTGGGTGGTATTGTAATACCCTTCCAAATATAATACTATGCTTAAGTCATAATATTATATATAAAAGTTTGCTATGTGTAGAAAGTTACTATTATTATTATTATTCCTGCAATGATTAGTTTTTGTAAGGTCCAATTAAATAAAATTTGCGAGTTATCTATTTTCTTTATTTGCGTAACAACCATTCTCTGTGAATTCGTGAAATAGAGCGTAGTACGTCATAATGTAAAGAAAATAAAGACACGGAGAGAAACTTTACAGTAAATATTTACAGTATATCCATAAAAGACAATCTCATGTGTCCAAATATAAGTTTTGACTACATAATAGAGGACTGTAAAAGACACACATCCAGCCCACATCTTTTTAGCATAGTCTCAGTACATGTCCTTATAGGGACAACTATGAGAGTACGTAGGAACACATGGGAACAAAAAAGAAACAAAAGCTAACTCTGTGGTCCAAGGTCATGCAAAAAAAATATCCAAAAGAGGGCCACTCGGTACAAACAGCGCTAAACAACATTATACTAACCACGGTCTCCAAAAGGTCCATAAAAAATTCCTCTAAACAGACTCAGAAAAAGAAACCATTCTCCATGATGCCAGCAAACTTGGGGCCACCAAGTGGGTGTTCCCCACTTCCAGGAGCAGAGGAAGAGGAGGAGGTAAAGGCACTCCCCTTTGAAGGATCCATCTTTAGAGAAGCTGGTGGTGAGGGCTGGGGTCATACGATAACTAAATGAGCCATCTGAAGCAGTACAGCAGTTGGATGAGCCATGTATAGTGGAATCCTGTCAAAAGGAACCTCAGGATCAAAGAATAGGCTCAAAACAGGAACAACAATAGAGCGCTGGAAAAATATATACAGATGCACACAAGAGGTTGCAATCAAGTATAAGGAGTCCAAAGCAGGGTCATAATGCCACTGCCACTTAGGTACTTCGGCAAAAAATGTCACTGCCACCATTGCTGTCATCTAAGAATGACACAGATACATACAAATGGTATGAGATTTTAAAATTCTCAATAAGATCTCCTAGACTATTACATATACTGACATCGTAATTATTCTCAACTGCTCCGATTTATTTCAAAAATGTGAAAAATGTAAATATTAAAGCATAGATTCCAATTTTACAATTTTTGAAACCATATTATCTTAAACAAATTCCATTTTACTCATAAACTATATAAATAGAAGGGAAATTCTATAATAATCACAACAGGTTACTAGGCAATTAAACATTATGCATAAATAGATGCAAATGTATCATGATGCAAGTGCACTTTACTTTTCCTTTTCTTAACTTGTGTCATAATTATCCATACTTGGTCCCCTTGGAGTAATTGACCATATAAACTCCTGGAAATAATCTGTTTTTCAGGACTAAGCTCGTTCCTATATAGGATTATTGAGTTTACTTTCCCTAATGCTCATACAACTTATTCCCTTTAATTCATTCCGAGGTTGGCCCAGGTACTATGGAATTATAATCATATTAGAGATCATATATTCATATATGAATATGCTTGAAGTACTTATGATTATGCTACACAGTTCATATACTTTTGCCGAAAATCCGGCAGCATGATAGCTGAAATAGGAAGGGCACCAAAATAGACAACAGAATTAATAGCCAACCAGTCACAGAAATCATGATGATCGTAAATAATATGCTAACATGACGTCATTTTGGAATGAAATTTACATAAATATGCAGTCCATTTGATTCCTCATGGTCTATGGAATCTCTAAGTCATGAAATTCCCAAGTTGTCCTACTTTCAATAAATCTGCCCAAAATTTCTAAATTGCACTAAAATTCTATTTTAACTCATTTTAATCTCAAATTTTACCAAAATATAGCCATGTTAGTCTGCTTTTAAACCCTTTCGGTCTCACTAAATTTTGAGGTGTATAACTTAAGTTATTAAAGTTTTACTCAAGGTTACCCTATTTCAAGATAGACTTGCATACTTAAAATTAGAAAATCACTAAAATTCATCTTACATCCTTTTAATCCAAAATTTTTCCAGGATGTACCTATATTAACCTTCTTTCAATTCCAATAAGTTTCACTCTAATTGGGTAGGTAGAGCTCGAGTTATGAGCTCCTCATTAGAGCTACCCTATTTCAACCTGAATAAAGTATAGGCAAATTTCAAGGATTTATTGGGAACAATCTACTAATGATCTGATTCTAAAATTTTATAGGCATGATTTGCTATGTGTTAGATTTTTAAAAAAAGTGGTTTCACTTAAATTAAAGTTATCTGGGACGAGTTATGCCCACTTCATCGCATTCTGGTCAAGATAAGGGGTGTTAACTAATAGCCTAATCCTAAAAATCATAACTCTTTCATCTCAAGTCCAATGGATCTATAATTTATATATTTGGACTCATCTTCAAGTCAAGTCTGTAATACTTTACTAGACAAAATACTATGCTTAAGTCATAATATATTAACTGATAAGTTATTACGTGTGGCTTTCTACTTAAAATTTCATTTTAAGATTTAATGTTAATTACCCATATAGAGTTAACTATTCATTTATTCATCTCTATTAGTGGTAGATTAAATAATGGATTAATGTTGTAACAGAAAGAAACTACAGAATAGACAGAGCTACTAAACTACATCATTTACATATGTGCATAGATGCCTGTTTCCAAAGTTTTTCAAAAGTACATAAATAGTATTAGGTATAAAAATGAGGCCACTAAAATAAAATAAAACTGGCTTGTCTCTATAATCAGAACCCTAACTAATTCCCACGGGACATTTCATATACTAACTATCCACATATAACATCCCCTAAACTACTACTGCCTATGGCCCAAAATGCCAAAAGAGGGCCAACCTATACATTTCCTCCTGCTGCACTACATAAGCGCTCTAGATGGATTCCGAGGAAAGGAACCTAATCGCCATGCTGACATTAGCTGGTATGTAATCCATGCTCTGTGCAGAGGACAAGGAAGATGACCTCGTCGCCTCCAACGGATCCTCCTCCTCAGACAATGAAACAGAGGGGATTTGTTGAGGTAGTGAAGCAGGCGGATCCACAGGAACTACTGCCATTGCTGCTGCTGCAGATGGAGGTGGGAAAGGATGTGCCATGTAGAGATGGATGGCAATATAAGAGGCAGCAAGGTCAAATAGTGGGTGCATGAGTGGAATGGCAAAGTCTCTACGGAAAAAGAAATAAAGGCAAAACTGACATCTACCGGATATATATACAGAATCTAGGAACGGATTGAGGTGGATGTGGAGGTCAGGGAACTCAATGAAGAGGATGCTTGTTGCTGCATTCACCGTGATCTGAGAATGATGTGGAAATATACAATAGAGTGAGAATTTAAAGAATTTCTCAGTAGGAATTCTAATTCTATGCACATCTATTATCACCGTCATTCCCAATTATTTCGATTTTTCTTAGTTTCAAATGATACAATATAGCGGCAATATTCAGCTTAATTTGACTTGTAGAAAAAATAATCTGAAACAAAACTTCATTTTAATTTAGAACAATGCAAGTTTATATATATATAATCAGGCATGCAAACATAGTCTGAAATAGTAACCATAGATAAACAGTAATATAACTTGAGGAATATACAGATAACTATGACTTTAACTTAGAAACTCACAAATAGAGCATATATATGTGAAATGGAAAAATACATGTAGCCTTTGGAGATTTTCAACTTATTCAACTTATATTTTTCATTCTTGGTCCCCTGGGAGTCTTTGGCCATATACTCTTGGGTAATAGTCTGCTTTTCAGGACCGAGCTTGTTCCTATACAGGATTGTTGGGTTTACTTTCCCCGACCTTCCCACTGATCTATTCCCCTTAAACTTATTCAGGGGCTGGCCCAAGAAATATGAATCCTTTAATAATCTTCATAAGTTAACATGCATATCTAATTCACCAAGAATGTTTCATACACATTTGAATGTCTTGCTTAGTATAATAAATTTTCTGCCGGAATTTTGGCAGCATAACGGATCAAGCCCGCTTCTCCATGAATAGTGCCAGGCTACCAGTAAAACCAATCTAGCAAAATGATCAACATAGAGTAGCAAATCTATAACAATAATATCAAATATGTAGTGTTCTAACATCAATAAGGTTTTCTGCCCATTATACTCAATTCTACCCGATTTTGTGAAATTCACCATTATTTCTATTCAACTCATTTAGGCCTAAATTTTGGATATGCTATAGTTATAGGTGTCTAGTTTTCAACCCTTTTAGATCCATCTCATTTTGACTTGTGCAACTCAAGTTATTTAAATTTTACCTCAGTCTGTCCTACTCTTGGCCCAAATTGCACCCTTAGAAGTAGAAAATCACCAAAAATAGAAACCTATGTCAAATCATACGAAACTTATACCAAATTAAAACTAACAGAACAAAATTTTATTTGAAATAAGTTGGTTGCACCTCATTTTCATAAGTATAACTCGATATATAAGCCTTGTAAGTTGACCCTTCTAGACTGCCTTATTACAGTCCGATTTGGACTTAAGGCAACTTCATTGATTTACTGGGAACAATTGAGAATGAATCTAACGTTGAAATTTTTATGGAATGTTCTACATGTAGCTTTCAAACAACGCTGGTGGCACTTAATTTGGAGTTTTGTAGGGTGAGTTACATACTTCTAAACTCATATTGCCTAGAAAATAGCCCAGAATTTCAGGCTAAATTTCCAAAATTCATAACTCACTCAATACTAATCAATGGCCTTATATTTTATATGATTGGAAAGCCCTAAGTGTCTAGTTTCATGTAAAAATAGATCCATCAAGTTTTGATGGTTGGATTTCGGTCCATACAAGATGAACATATGGACGTCGTAAGGTTTTTTCACCCAACATCACCTTGCTTCTTTCTATCTTCAAGTTCTTCCATTCCAACGTCAACCCAAATCATATCATACATACAAAATCAAACCTAACTCATCATCTCTACTCAAGATAACATCAGAATCATGAAAGAAAGTGGAGCCCCAATCAGTTCCAATTCAAGAAAACAAGAAGAGAAGTTGAACTTCCCACCTTTCCTAGGTGTGATTCTTGCTAGATTTGTGTTTTGAATTGAAAATATCTTGATGTAGCTTGAAGAGTTGATGGAGATGGAGTGAAGATGAGTTGAGATGGAAGAAAAATGATGAGGGACCAACAGCTTATAGTGGCCGAAATTGTCCAATGGAGAAGGAAGGAAATAATTGAAAACTTTTACAGTCAACATGTAATTGGTGAATTTGTGTTAACATTTCAACTTGATGTGGCTGCCCTTTTTGGGGCTGATTGTGGCGCCACTTGCAAGGGTGTGTTGGGTGAATCTTGGCCATCCATCCTAGGGTTCTCACAGTATAATTTCTATTGGTTCGGTTCTAACAATTAAAATACCAAAATCTTACCAATTTCCTTTAAATCGGTAAAATGGTTTTGGAAAAAGATCCCATAAGGTTTTCTATATTTATAATCTAATTCCCTAAATTCTAATCCTTCTAAATGATACTGTATTGGCTTTAAGCAAATACTAAATCGAATTCTAATTAATCCCAATTATTCAATAAAAATCGAATAGCTTGGTTAACAGCGATAAGATTTTTCGGACGTTACAAAGTCTCATCTAAATTTAGTTTCACTTCAATTTGGATTTTATAGGTTGAGATATAACCCTCACTATACAGACTTTTCCTATGTTCCATTGCAATAGCTTTTCTATTTTGTGACTATCTTGGTTTTCTAATCTTTTCTTCAACCTTAATCAAGTTTCCATAACCTTAAATCACTAGAACAGGTCCTATTAACATTATACAAGCTCTACATGAATAAATGAAAAATGATACAAGAAAATCCTAACTTCCATAAAACCTTAGAAGATAACAAGTCTTAGGAATCATATCTCAATTCCCAAAGCTTACAACCTCCTAGCTTAAGTCTTTTGATGCCTTTGTCTCTCCTAGGCCTCATGATGATCATAAACCCTTTGTTTGCTCTTTGCTTGGTCAAACTATATGATAACACCCTACTAATTTAATATTATGCTTAAGTCATAACATGAAATTAGGTAGACTGTGTTACCGTGTTAATATTCTGCATATATATATATATATATATATATATATATATATATATATATATAAACTCAACATAATACCACAACAGATAAGGAATAGTATAATAACATCAACTGTATATGTACATGTATATTTACATGATAGAAGTCATTGCTTCAGTCTATACATATATATGTATGTATTAATAGCAGATGAAATAAGGACAGCAAAATTCCTAGTGCTAAAAGCAGAGGCAGAACTAGCAGGAGCAGGCTGTATGCAACGAGTCCCACTCGGAGTCATAGTGAAGCTGCAGGTCTGGGATCTCAATGAGAAGAGTGGCCGTTGAGCCCTTCGCCAGTGTCTGAGAATGATGCGGAAAATACAGAACGAGGTGAGAATTTCAAGAAATTCTCAGTAGGGTTGTGTTTCGTGGTTACCTGATGTCACATACATTCTCAGTTGCATCGGGTTTTATTTAATTGTAAAAACATGTGTTCAAACTGAAGTATCCATTTTAATGAGTTCAAGAAAATATCTGGTCCGAGGCAAGGTTCATTTTTACTTTAGACAGCACAAGAAATAGAATAGATTACTAATAATAATACATAGAATGACAGATAGAATAAATAAATAAGTAGCAGTAAATAAATATAGTAGACAACTGTAAACATCTTGACATAACTATTCCATGTATTCATGCATTCATGTAATCATGCAGACTCATACTTAAGCTTTCCTTCATAAACTTTTCATTTCCTTTCATCATTTTTCCATCTCTTGGTCCCCTGGGAGTTCTTGGCCATTTAGACTCCTGGGTAATAGTCTGCTTCTCAGGATCGAGCTCGCTCCTATACAGAAATGCCGGGTTTACTTTTCCTAACCTTCCCACCGATCTATTTCCCTTAACTTCTTATCTGGGGCTGGCCCAAGTAGCATAGAACTTTCATAGTAACATAATTCTTTATATAACTTTCATAACTTTCCTTGAAATATACATGTATTAACATGTAATTCATAACTTATGCATGGATTCCACCGAAATTTTGGCAGCATAACGGAACGTGTCCGCTTTCCCATAAATAGTGCCAGCATACTAGAACGTCAATTTATCACAAAGAACACAACATCACATGTATATCCCAATATTGAACTCATATCAACATCAAATTCATTAAGGCAGAGTTCCTACTCCAGTATAGTCAACCAACCCGATTTTTATAATTCAAGCCATAATTTCTATTTAACTCATTTGGATATCAAATTTGGATATGTTGAAGTGTTATGTGTCTATTTTCTAACCTCTTTGGTCCCATCTAATTTTGATATCTATAGCTTAAGATAATTAGGTTTTATCTCGGCCTGCCTAATGGCTAGCCAGAATCAGGTATCTAAAAGTAAAAATTCACTATAAATCGAAAACCCACTCAAATCATACGAAATTAGTCTCATATTAAAGCTAACAGAACAAAGTTTCATTTAAAAAATTCCATTGAATTTGACATAGTAGGGCTCGAGTTACAAGCCCCGAATTCTTACCTTCCTAAACTGCCCTATTCTGGCCCAGTGTGGACATATGGCAATTTTCTTGGATCACTGGGAGCAACTGGGACCTTATCTAATTCTGAAATTTTTATGGGACATTCTCCTATGTGTAAGCTTTCTAACAAAGTTAGTTTCACTCATTTTTGAGTAGTATAGGGCGAGTTCTACCCTGAACAACTCAGTCTGCCTAGAATCAGAGTCAAAACCCTAGGTCAAAATTCAAAAAATCATATCTCTCTCAATACTAATCCAAAAGCCTTATATGATATATCTATGGAAAGCCCTGGATGTCTAGTTTCATTTAAAATTGGTTTCATCAAATTTAATTGGCTGTAGGCAGAGTCGTACACTCTGCCGTACGGACTACTGAGGGGTTTTGGGTTCTCCAACTCTCCATCTCTTCCTATTTTCATTCTTTCTTAGTTCAAATTCGGTTTTAACCAAACAAACAGCCCAAAACCAATCACATATCATCATAATAATTCATTTAACACATCACAGATCATGAAAATAATCCAAGCTTAGCCAGCCAAGACCATAGAATTGATGTAAGAAGAAAACTCCTACCTTTGTTCTAAGTGATTTTGCTGGATTTTTGAAGCTTGAATGAGCAAAGCTTGAATTGGCTTGATGTTGGCTGGAGTTGTGTAAGTAAAGAAGAGAGAAAGAGAGCTGAAAGGAGAGGGGAAAGTGGCGCTGGAAAAAGGGGTCAGAATGGGTGATGGAGAAGCAGAAAAATCTGATGGAAGGAGTTTTATATATAGGTGGGCTTCTTGGCTTGTGATTGGTTGGATTTTCCATGGCTGAGTTTCAGCTAGCCCTCCCTTGATTTTGTGGCCAAAGTGGCACCACATTTGGTGCTAAGTGGCTGAGTTATTAGCCACTCAAGGTAGGGCAAAGGATTGGAATTCTATTGGTTTGGTTCCGACAGTTTAAAATACCGTAATTTTACCGATTTCTTTTAAATCGGTAAATCGGTTTCGTGAAAATTCTTATGAAATCTTCTATACTTCTAACTTAATTCTCTCATATCTAAACTCAAGTAATTGCTAATCAATTGAGTCTAATTAATTGTTTAACCAAATCTTGATTATTCTCAATTTTTCGATAAAACCGAATAATTAGGCGAAAAACGGTGGATGTTACATATATGGCTTGAAGGAAGGAGTTTTGGCTTGTGGGAGGGTTGCTTGATCAAGAAACAAGTAGAAAGGTTGGAGAATTTTGGTGGCAACAAGTGAAGCACTCAAGACTTTGGGTGAATATGAGAAGTGTAGAAATGAAAATGGAAATATAGAGGGAGAGGGTGGCTGCTGAAATTTTATAAAGGAGAAAGAGAGAAAATGTGTGTCTTGCTTCTTAAGTTGGTACTTGATTCCTATTGGTGGATATGAAAGAAAATTTAAATTGCCTTAAGCATAAATTTTGGGTGGTCTTTCTTTGGCCACCACGAAGGTTAGTGTGGCTAATTTCTAGCCACATATCCTAAGATTTTCAACTGATATTTATGCCATTCTACAGTCGAGGCTCCTACCAAATCAGTTCTTATATTATAAGACTCTGCTAGTAAGACAATTTCTCCAGCTAGTAAAAACATCAATATTTTTCTATAGAGAAGATTTAAATTCACATTACGCTATAATTAACATTTCCTTATTACTTACTTGTATATCTATAATGTATTAAAAAAATATATCATTCAACGGTGTTAGTTGTACACACTGTTATTCGGGATGTTGGAGATATGTTGTATAATAGTAAAGTTTAGTGGCCCCAAAATTCATTAACTGACGCCAAAAGTTGCTTAAGAAAATGGGATCTTTATCTGAAACAATGACCGTAGGATAACTGTGTAGTTTCACTACTAAATCCATGAAAACACCAGCTACTATTTTGGCTATAAAACTTGCTTTCAACAGACCAAAATGTGTAGCTTGGTTAAACGAGCCACTACTACAAATATGGTTGTGTAACCATGGGAAGATGGCAATCCTACAATAAAATCCATTGAAAGTTCTGTCCATGGCAAGGTTGGTATAGTTAAGGGTTGAATGAGCCTAGAGCTCTTAGTAGTGAGATACTTTGTTTGTTGGCAAGTTAAGTAGGCGGCTGCAAATTTCTCCACTGATTGTTTCATAATTTTCTAATAAAACTGTTCAACCACTCTTTTATATGTCTTTAAAATTCCTATGTGTCCACCTTGTTGTGTGGAATGAAACACATGTAACACCCTATCAATCAAAGGAAAATGTGCAAGAAGGTACAACTTTGATTTTTACAAAATGAAATTATGTTGAACTGAGAAGCCTACCGCCAAGGTACCGTCGTGCTGCATGTGATGGAGTTTTAATAATTCTGGATCAGACTTATTAGTATCTCGTAATTCAGCAATAAGGGCATTTTCTACCATGTTGTAAATCTGAAAGTATGCAGCTAGATATCTAGACAATGCATTAGCCACTGCATTTCCTTTACTTGAGCGGTACTCAATGTCAAACTTGTAGCCAAGTAACTTTGTAAGAAAATATTGCTGTTTGGGAGTTTGGATAACCTGAGACATAAGTTCTTTCAAGCTTTGGTGGTCTGTTTTAATCAAAAATCACTTGCCTAGAAGATAATGTTGCCAACAAACCATAGCTTGGGTGATAGCATAAAGTTCCCTCACATATGTGGATGCCTTAAACATCTTTGGATAGAGCTTTTTACTAAAATATGCCAATAGATAACCTTTTTGGGATAGCACAGCACCAATTCCTTGAGTACTAGCATCCGTGTCCACAATAAACAATAATGAAAATTTTGGAAGCGCAAGGATTGGTGTCGAAGTCAATGCCTATTTGAGCTGATGAAAAGCTTTTTCCGACTCTAGAGTCCAATGAAAAGAATCATGCTTGAGCGTATCTGATAATGGCCAGGCTAGACAAGCATACCTTTTGACAAAACGTCTGTAATATCCTTTTAATCCCAAAAAGCCTTGTAGTTACGTAATGTTCTAGGGTAATGGCCAATTCACTACGGTTTCAATTTCCTATCATCAACTTTGACTCCTTGGGCGAACACCACATGGCCTAAATAATGCATTGCTTCCTAACAAAATTCACAATTGGAGAGCTTTGCAAAAAGGCTATGTTTTTTAAGAGTGTCCAGCATGAGCGCAAGATGAGATATATGGTCTTCCAAAGACTTGCTATATACAGAAATATCATAAAAAATTATAGCCACAAACTTGCATAAAAAGGGTTGGAAAACCTTATTCATAGTAGCCTGAAATGTGGATGGACCATTTTGAAGACCAAATAGCATGACAAAGAATTCATAATGGCCATGATGAGTGAGAAAAGCTATCTTTTGTATATCCTTATCCCTTATCCTAATTTGATAGTACCCGATCTCAAATCAAATTTTGAAAAAATAACTGCACCATGCAGCTTATCCAAAATTACTTCAATAGTTGGCATAGGAAATAGATCATAAACTGTAATAGAATTTAGTGCCTGATAGTCAATGCAACAGTGCCAAGACCTATCCTTCTTTTTAATCAAAAGAACTGGGGAAGAAAAAGAACTTTTGTGATCCTGTATAATACTCGATTTAAGCATCTCAGCCACTAACTTTTCAATCTTAGCCTTTTGAAAATGTGGGTATTTGTAAGGCCCTACATATACTGGCTTTGAACTGGGAAATAACTCAATTCGATGTTCAATATCATGCATAAGAGGGAGGCTGCTATGCTCATGAAAAACCAAAGCAAATCATTGTAACAGTTGTTGAATAGGTGCTGCCCAATTGATTTGAGTATCAACAGGAGCTTCCAACAAAATCTACAATTGGCAAACGGAAAGAATATTGTCGTTATGAAACAAATTCACACGATTGCCATTAATCGGATTAACTTGGTGCAAATTCTCTGCATAAAGTATTGTCAATTGAGCAGCATAAATAAATTCCATGGTATTGAAATTATAATCAGTAATGGCATGGCCTAAGCTTCGTAGCTAAGCTATGCCAAAAACCATGTCCGCCCCGACGATGTCCAAATGATAGAGATCAATAGGAAACAAGACACCTTGCACCATGATTGAAATGCTAGAACTCTTAATACTGCATCAAATAAAGTCTCTACTATCCACAAATACTTTGAATGGGGTAATATTAAAATAGGCTAACTAAAGATTCTAAGCAACCATAAATTTGATGAAGTTGTATGTGCTACCACTATCTACCACCAAATTCATGGTTTGATCCTGATAACAGCCATTGAGTCATATGTGAATGGATGATATTCATCAAAGAGCGGATTGAAACTCACTGCGGGAGTCACTGATTCAATATCTTCATCCTGTTGGTTAGTGGCCAATATAGAAAACATCTCCACCAAGTCATCTAGGGCTAGAAGGGTCTAAGAGGGGTTGTATATCACAATAATAACATAAGCCTTAGCACTGTTGCTCACACAACTCGACTCCTATAAAATTCTTATAAAGGTTTTTTGGTGGGGGTTGAAAACCAGTTGCAGTGTTAGGGTATGTTAGCGGTCATAGGGTTTATGTGTTTAGTTGAGGTTCATGGGGCTTGATAAGAAGGCTAGGAGTTTGGTGAGAGAGCGGTGATGGGGAGGAGTATTTAGGGCAAAAAGGTATCATGGTTATTGCTGATTAGGGTTGTTTGAGAGAATTCTTTAGGGCTTGGTAATTTTGTTCATGTAAATAGGCTAAAGCAACGACCTCGGCGTAAGAGGTGGGTTTGCGAAGTCTCAGTTGGCATTTAAGATAGTTATCTAGGTCGGCCACAAAGAAACTGATGAACTACTATTTAGATAGACCAGTAACCTTGGTAGATAATGCCTCAAATTGTGATTAATACTCTGCCACAGTGCCTTGTTGTTTTAACTCCATTAAAGCCTCCCACGGATTGTCATATAAATCTGTTCCAAATCATTTCTGCAAGGCATCAGCAAAAACCATCTTATCATGGGTATATTGATTCTTGATCATCCACTTGTACCAAGCATAGGCCGGTTCAATCATATGGAACAAAGCATTCTTAATGCGTTGGTCCTCTGGAGCATGGCCACATCAAAATACTCTTCAATGCAAAATAGCCAATCATCCACATTGTCACTATCGAATATGGGAATATTCAATTTGAAATCACGATGATAGGCATGGATGGAAATACTTGAGCAGGCACTGTTGTCCTTAGGCACAAATCTCCATCAATTTGGATAGCCATGTCTCTATCTTCTCATGGAAAATAAGGCACTGTTCTTTATCTTGGCGTAGTCCCTGCTTCATCCATGCCAATTTGCCTTCAATCTTCCTGAGTTGCGTCCCCTCTACCATGAGCCCAACTGAGCTCAACAAAAGCACCAATGATAAAACTTTTTCGAGGAAAGCTTAAGAAACTCCAAGTCTTAAATAATCAAGTGAAATTTTATTAAAAAATTGCATACATTGTGAAGTCTATATTATATCATATATATATATATATATATATATATATATATATATATATATATATATATATATATCAAAACGTAACTAACTGAGAAAAGCTATGCAACTAGTTCCCTATATATGTGCTCCTAAAACTTTTCCTAACTACTTAGCATAGATATGTGCTCCTAAAATCTTTCCTTATCTATTTAAACATTTTGATTAGTCTAATAATAAGATAACCAAATAAACATCTATTATCTCCTTAATTTCCTGCTACATAATCAGTCACCCAATTGGGAGCACCCCATAGCCGTGTGATTGGTTTCCTTATTATATGGATTGTATCGCTTTGTCTACAAATAAAATGAAAACCTCAACTAACAAACTCACTATATATTTTTTATTTTTATTTTTTTCGCACAATTGTAGCATTTATGTTTATCTTGGTATTAGACCTTGAATTTACAAAGCAAAAGGCTTAAATACAATGAAACAAGGTAAAAGGTGTAAAGCCATCACACTATCTAAATACAAGCCTACTTCATGTGGTGACACCTTTGATTGGCATATTTCACAAGGATTGTTAGAAACCTCTACTATATTAGAAGTTTAAGCAAGAGTTAGTAACCAAGGATTTGTTTAATTTGAAAGTTATAACTTTAAATTTTTGTGCAACATAAAAAAAAATCATTTTAGTTAAAAAAAAAAATCAATTTACCAACAAGCTATTGGATGAATGATAAGTGACCTTGGTAAGGATGAGAATATAAATTCGATTTCTAAGAAGCGCACTTGTTGAGAAGGGGAGCAATTGTAAATTGTAACATCCTCAATTTCTTGTCGTGCTAAATTATCTCAATAACCCTGAGTAATTAGGCACTTAATGAGAAATTATAATATTAAGGCTTAATTAAGGGATTAACGAAGTGTTTATGAGTCAACTTGAATGAGAAAAGTCAAGAGAATACTTAATCAAGATTAGATACTCTCTAGTTAAGCAAGTTAGAGCCTTAATAGCTTAATTAAGTACTAATCAATCTTAATTAGCTTAATCAAGTTTAATTAAGGATAATTAAGCTTAATCACAAGATTAATTTTTGTTAATCATGTTCTTGTGTTTTAATCACTAATCCTTCCTTAATCATGTTAATTAAGTTGCAAGAGCACTTAATCACATGATTAAATTCAAATTTAGTCAACTAGACAATAAAGTAATAATGATGTCACTAAAGCATAAAACAGTAGATAAGAGTGCATCATATAAGAGTAAGTACTTGATTTGTTTCCCTATCATCCAATTTGTCTCCCTAAAACTTAATTAATACAAAATAACACAAAAATATCTCTCCCCTGCCCCTTGAAGTTTACGGTCACTATTCATACATGCACACACTTTCACTTTTCATTTTCATACTTTCATTCTCTCTCTAACACTCAAATCCTCCTACTTCTATCTAAAACTCTCTTCTTCTTCTTCATCTTCTTCTTCCATTCTCCACCTCCATAACCAAAGCTTCTTCACTTAGCCCTTCAAAGGCCACATCTTTTGGTCTTTGAAGAAGAGATTCAAACACTACAAGCTTCATTTTCAAGAGAACTCAAGAGTTCCCTCTTGGTTCATCCAAAACCGCCACCATCATCATCAAGGAGGAGCCATCATCTTCTTCATTTCTCCTTCAAGAACATGCCATTTTCAAAGCTTAGGTAGTGATCTTCACTCTTTTATTTTGTTTACTCAAGAAAGCTTGAAGCTTGGTTCTTCTCATAACCAAGATCTTCAAGTGAAAACTTGAGAAGATCTGTCATACTCTTCATGAGCAAAAATTTCTATTTTTGGTAAAATATGTTCATGTTCTGGTTCATGAGTGTTCTTGAGTTCTTGAAAATTTCCTTTCTTTAAGTGCTTCAAAGTTTCTACTTTTCTTTCTTGATGCATGAGATCTTGATGTTTCTTGTCAGTTGCTTGAAAAAGAATGATGTTCTTGGTGGGATTTTGTTTAAAGTTTGTTCCTTTTCTTATGATGAGTTTATGATTAGAAAAGTTTCATCTTTACATGTTTTTCATGATTTGATAAGACTATGAATATTCCAAGAGTTTAAAGCTCAAAAAATTTGCTTCTTGATGCATGAAAAGTGGCGCAAGTTTTGGTGCCTTCATAAAGTTTTATTTTGTTTTGTTTTGAAGACAAGACTACATGTAAAAGTTTAAGCTTTTTAAAATATGAAGCCTTTCTAAGTTATAGAAATGATATCTTGTCACTTTATGTCTTGAAAATCAAACCTTAAAGACAAGACCTTTCATAAAGTTTCAAACATTAGTCAAGAATGAAATCTTTAAGTCATAAAAGTATTGTTTTGCAACTTCTAATTCATAAAGTTTAGATCTTGAGTCAAAATAATGCTTAAAAGTGTCAACTTTAACAAAGATCAAGACTTTCTAACTTTAAAGTTAATATTTTATATCCCTAGTTCATAAAGTAGGAACCTTTTTAGCTCTAAGGCAACTTTAAATCATAAAGTTAAGACCTTGATGGTCTTATAATAAATAAAAGTGTCAACTTTCATAAAGAATAAGACTTTTTAGTTCAAAATTTAGTACCTTATGTCATTATTTCATAAAGATTTAGTCTTTAAGTCAAGAGTATAATTGTAGAGACACTTACTTTCATAAAGAATCAAACTTTATGACTACTTTATAAAGAATGATAACTTTTATAATATATAAGGTAAGATCTTGTCATGTTAATAATAAAAACTTGAAACTTTACAAATTGGATAAGTTAAAAATCACCCTTGGTGATTGGTGAACATGGTGTTGTTGGTTTCATGAGTGTGGTTATGCATTGTCATGACCCAAGGATTAGAGGGATCTCGAACTCCTTGGGAACAGAAGTATGATTAGGATCTTTGAGTGTACCATAAACCTAGGAATCACTAAGTGCGTTATCTCAAGGAAAGGAAGCAATCATTTAACTTAATTTAATTGAACAAGTGTTCCATAAGACATGTACTCAAGTAAAGGGTAATTTCACATGAGAACTAAGTAATTAAAAGACCACCTACATATATTTTAACTATGTGATTCTCTCATGGGTTACCATGGGAAATCATATGATGACTCATAAGATTCTTCATAAAGAATAACATAACTATGGACCCCTCTAGGGTATGAATGTATGATGCCACTTGGCATGATGAATGACAAGTTTGATTGAGTTTTGTCTCATGATTGGGTGATTAGTGTGATGATATGATATAGAAATGATAGACTGTTAGTTGAAAATTTGTGATTGACATTTTGGGAAAGCTTCTGTCTAGCCGTTATGCTATTGAATTTCCATCAAAATTATGGATTTAGGCATATCATTGCATATGTCTAGTCAAAGAAGTGTTATGCATGTAAAGTATAATGATAAGAAAAGAAAGAATGGGATATGACCTTTCAATCACTTCGGTAAGGGAAGTAAGAGATGGTGATCCACAAAGACTCAAAGAACCTCTATGGAGGAGGCAAGGGTGACATGGAGGACCTTCCAACTTAGGGATAACCAATATCGGGTTAGTCTAATTTGGTTAGTACTGTGTGACGACGGTCACAAAATGAGCTCATGTCCAAAAGCAATCTATTTCAAATGAAAGTAAATAAAGTTAAGTACGTGCTAAAAATGAAAGTAAAGTCAAGTGTAACCATGGTTAAGTCTATGAGGTTGCATGTCTTTGCATGTATTTATATTGTCCATTTGCATTATGAATGTTTATTCTATGCTTTCATATGTATGTTTAGTTATGATGATATAGTTATGATGTTAAGTTTAAAAGTAACCCGCTTCGGGGCTTAAGTTTTCAAAATCATTAAAATTGAACCTATACATGACCACTATTTTTATAATTAAACCCGAAGTGGCTGGAACAATGAGATAACACAGTGTTTGTCTAGTCGCGATCCTATTGAAAAATATAGTATTTTTCACTTCTACGTTTCCTTATCATCTTCAGAGGATGTCGATGTCGAGCACAGTGATGATCTTCATTGAGTTTCCAATATGGCGTTGGCACTTCGACCCGGTGCTGAATGCCTCAGTGATGTCTGCAAGCGCAGTAATGAGGGTCTATATCTTCCATGACCATCCGTTTCAAACTCTAGTGATGAGCTCGTATTTTCGATCACATCCGCCATTTGGCGAGGTTACCCTGGATGACATCCGTCCTTACTTTCAGCCGCTGAAGTACCCCACTGATGATGAAATCGACTCGAACACCCATTTAACTCCTACCGCTTCATTGGATTCCGATCCTTTGGAGCCTTCCCATTCAAGCTATCATGTGGAGACTGACCCATCCGAGCCCTTTTACCCATTGGTGATACGCTTGATGTTTGATTTGTCTTCTTTTTCAATAGCTCCTCATCACACTCCACCCCTGGTTCACGGTCGCGAGTTCATTTGTACTTATGCTATGCCTTGTGGGCGTGGATATGCCCGAGGAGGAGGATGTGCTGATGTTGCTCTCAGTGGTTTCAAGAACTATTTCCTTTCGCCTGATAAGTGATGTGATGATTGCATGTGGAGCCGAGCACAAGAGTAGTCATTTTTGGCTGTAGTATAGGGTTATCATTCTATTGTATGGCATGCTTGGGAGGTAGGGATTTCTGATGTATTTTCTTTTATCATGTATTTGGTAGGTTTCTTGTGTAGGGCCAATAGTAGGTATCAGACCCATCATTATCGTTATGTATGACTGCTGGCAACACTATTAATATATAAAATATGAATGGTCGTCGAATGAATGTTATGTTTATCTAAGTTATTGTTACTCTTATTACTTCCATTTATTTTATTCACACGATATGTATGAGATAGCATTGTTTATTGTATACGTTCACGATGCGTTCATGGCTCTTGGCTTTCAAAATATTTCATTTGTTATTGTTCAAAAAAAAAAAAAATTACCCCTTATTTTCATTACAAAGTATTTTCAAATGGCAATGTTAGTTCCGCGAGCAAAAATAATAACTAGTAATTCCATAATATGACTTAAGCATAGTATGGGATTATTAGGGTGTTACATAAATGCTCAATTCCCTACAATTGTAAAAGTAATATTGCTCATAATTTTTCACAAAAAAGAACAAAAATATCAATTTGGTACAGGTAGTAATTGGGAAAATTATGTATTACTATTAGTTGAGTACTCTCTATGACTAAAAAGATAAAGGATCGAACATCATCATGAAAATCATTTGAGAATTGAATAGAACATTTAATGATAACACTTGACATATATCTAAATTAGATAGTTGCCATTGATAATTAGAAATAAAAAGAGAGATCGAGGAGCTGGTTTTCTATTTTTTAATTAATTATTTATATTGTTTGATTACTGTTATTGAAATTTTGCACATGTTGCTCTGCTATAGCAAAAGGTATATGTGAGTGGAGGGATGAAGGAGGAAAAGTCTCTTGAGATGGTAGTATATAATCAAGGAATGTTCAAGACTAGGCTGTGTAAGCAAGAAATTGGAAAATGCCCATATGGAGACCACTGCCAATTTGTTTATGGTATTGGGGAGCTTTGCCCAATGATCCGCCACTTGCACTACAAAACTGAGGTTTGCAAGATGGTCCTTGTTGGGTTGAATGCCCATATGGTCATAGATGCCACTTCCGCCATGCACTCACTGAAGAAGAGAAAGCTGTAGTACAACTTAAGCCCAGAAACAACGAAGCTAGAAAGATGAGATATCATCAGTTTAATCGCTAGTGATGGTGTTGAGAAACTTTGATACATGGTGTAAGTAGATAAATGTTTATATGACTCAAAATGAAATTGGTACATATATACGAGTAATTACAAACATGAACAAGTACAAGATGAAAATAAGTACATTCATATTCTATGGTAAGAGAAACAAACTAGGAGGTTTGCAATAAGGTGAAACTAAAGTAGAAGAATCCTTGGGGAGAATATGGTTGGGGTTGTATCTATTTTCTCTTTTTCCTCTCAAGGAAGATAGATAGAATACCACATATTTTAAAGTTTCATGATCCTAAACCAAGCATCCAAATGGAAAGCACTCTTCGTAATGATGTAATTTGATACTTTGCAAAGTAAGCAGTTTTTGATTCATTGTCGTATGTTTAGGGGTGTCCATCTTTTAGTTTTCTTTGTGCTTGTTCTTTTGATACAAATATTCTTGGACTTGCATTTATGTTGGCTTTTTTTTTTCTATCGTAAATATTTTTCGTTTAGGCTAAAGAGTTTATGAAACAAACTTCCCATTTTCGTAATATTAGTCTCTTCTGCTAGGAAATGGTAATTTGCCCACGTTGACCCAATTTTTCCTCGGACCTAGTTTGTCAATTTTCCTTGGTCAATAGCCTCTAGCCCTATAAACATTTTTTGGCCATGCTTTGTAAATCAACTAAGTTGAAGCTAGTATTGATAAGTTTATCTCGGGCTTCCAAATGAGTAGTTATTTTCTTGGACCTTGGCGGTTTGACCCTTCTTACCTTCCTTAGAGCTGGTTAATATATTGAAAAATGTTATTTATATCACTTCTTGAGATATCTTTTGATGAACATCCTGAGGTGTTCTTTAAATCTTCGTTGAGAGTGAGTCTTAATTTTTCTCTCAACTAATATTTAAGAGGCATCTTAAGATATATCTTAAAAGATGTCCAAAAGAGTAGTACAAACACTCTAATATATTGAAGTGTATTATTAGACTCGACAATGCTCACATCTTGAACTGCAACCAAGTTTTTACATCGAAGACTTATAAAGGGTTTCAACTAGTTTTTGGACAATAGGTGGTGCACCATTATACTGCCATTATATATTTAATGATTCACAATTTAACAATTGAGATTCAATAAAATAAATGAAAAATTAAAATTATTAATAATTTTAAATTACATATTTATCCTTAATCACTTACTTTTTGACATGGTTGGCACCCCTAACACCCCACCTTCCACCACGCCCACCTTTGTTGCCCACTCCAACTGCACCACCCTCTTCCTCGACCTCTCCAACAACCCTCTTCCTTTACTGGACTATAGACCTCCCACCAAACCACCTCTTTATTGCTAATACCACCACCATAACCACAATTGAAGACCTCCACTTATATGAACCTCATGTAAAAACATAATATTCGTAAGAGATTTGAAATTGAATGGCATTCTCAACCCTCAATCAACTTGTTAGTGAGATCCTTGGGCTAGTGAATAAGGATTCTTAACCTTTTGTTTGTAGATGAAACAAGAACAAAGAATATTAAGAAAATTCACAAAGTATACACGAGAACAAGGAATCAAAACTCACAAATTTTATTGATCATAAATTGATTTGTGCTCTTGGTCAAAACACCTATTTAAATCATGTAATAGGAAAATGATAAAATGGGAAACTAGTAGAGGTGGCAAAGTGGGTCGGCCCACCTTGACCCGCCCTAGCTAGCCAAAAGCCTGCCAAAAGCGGAGCAGGGCGGGCCGCTTTAGGAAAATGGACTCAACATCCTAGCTCGCTTCATTTAAGGGCTAGTTGGCGGGTTAGCAGGTTTGCCCACCAAAAATATTTTAAAAAAATAGAGAAAATCAAGCTTATGCTTCAAAGTCAAGAACTTGTTTAGAAAAGAAATGCTTGGTAATTGGTATGGCCATACAAAATGATACATTCAGTTCAATGGAGACTTCATCTCAAAAGACTTATATAGAAGAAATTGATAACAATCGATGAAAACTAATGATAAATTATTTCATCAATTAACAAACAAGGTTGATTTGAGAAATTTGGGTCATGAATACATTATGACACAAAAAACACAAACATTGGATCCCAACCATGGATCTAATAACCCTTCCAATGAAAGAAACCACTAATCACATAGAAAACATCAAAATCAGAAAACTCATGTCATATAGGGGTAAAACAAAAATGATTTCCCAACAGCTACATATTAGTTAGTGTTAAAACTCAAAGACCCATAGTTTGAGTTCAAGGCTGCCACTATTCTTTTTTTTTTTTTCTTTTCAAAATTTCAAAGAGGCTCAACCAACAATCATAGGGAGCCTAAAACACAACGAACAACCATCGTAAACATAAAAACCAGAGACATATTAGCATCAAAGTCATATAAATCAAAAAACCAAAAACAATAACAAAGATTTTGCATTAATTCCTTCGCCTTTTTGGTCCCCCATCAACTTGTGTGAGCCAAGTCACATTTGAACCAGAATACCACCATTGTGTTTGCTGGAAATAAGAGCCATGAGATGAGAATGAGAAGCAAGACATATGAGAAATCCAGAGAGTGAGTGAGAGTTGAGATCGAGATGAGAGATGAGAGATTTGTGACTGTGATGTATGTAAGTGTATTATTCTATTCTGGGGTTAGGGATGAATCAAAAATTGAAAAGATCAGAAGTCCTAAGTAAGTGCAAATTGTGTAGTGGTGTATTGAGTGGTGTTGTTTTTGTTTGTTGTTTTATTAGGGGGTCAAAATAGTCAAACCCAAAAAAAACTCCAAAAAAAAAAAGCCACCCAACTCGCTGACCCAACCTGCCCACCCTACCTTAGCCCGTATGTAACACCCTCCTAAGTACAATACTATGCTTAAGTCATAGTACCACACCCTGGAGTTGTTACGGCATTCTGAATCGGACCTTATCCGACAAAGAATCTCTCATTGCGCTACTCGATACCTCTTGGAACTCTCTGCGAGACAACACGGTAATAGGAGTGAGAATTATAAATTCTCCCAGTAGAGGATTCTCTATAATACACATGTAATGTCATCGCTTGTCATCTCCGCTTTGCTTTCGATTTATTATGAAATCCATGAACATGCATGCATAAACTGCTTAATTTTACATTTCGTAAATATCTTATCCTGGAGCAAAGTTCATTTTTAATCATATGCTTAGCATTTGGGGAAAATCCATAAAATCCATTCAAATATAATACCATGAGTAATAATCGTGGCATATTAAACGCACACATAACATCGCACTAACTTTACTCATACTTAAATTTATGCCTATACATGCTATACTTTCTGCATCTTTCTTTTCTTTGTCATCATAAAATCTTTACATGCCACATTCCAGAGCATGATCGCCATGTCATACCCCATCAGAGCGTGATCACCATGTCACGTTCCTTAGGAATAATGGGATCTTCCTTTGGTACTACACTAGATGGGTCAAGCCAAGCCTCAAGTAAGTTCTATCACCTATACTCACACTAGCTGGGTCGATGCCATGCCTCATGTGAGTGGGTACCAGATAAGCTTTAATCTTTAATCTTTAGTCTTTAATCTTTGGCTTTACTTGCACACCTGGTGCTGACGCAGTCCCTTGGGGGTGCATTTACTGCGCCTTGGTAGTTTAGGCCTTGGGTGAGCTCGCGACCTTCACCCGTCAGACCGTGCGTCACCACTGGCTCACCACAAGGGGACCCACGTGCCTTCAGGTTGGAGGATCTCAATCTGCCACGCGCCTCTAATATAGAGGGACCTCATCTCACCACGTGCCTCCAACATAGAGGGACCCAAACAAATCTTAGCTGCTTTCACAAGGGAGTGGATTCAATGTGCAACCGCTCCAGGTGAAGGACCTATGTCTTTATCATTTAACCCGCTTCACAGTGAGGATTTCAAATAATTTCCTCCGAGTGAAGTGGACTCACATTTTATCTTATTAAGCTGCCTTCACAAGGAGAGGATCTCAAGTAATCGCCTCAAGTGGAAGGAGACTCACATTCAATATATTTACATTCTTTCATTCTCATGCTTATTCAAGCATAGTCATCTTGAGTGTACTTATACGTATACTTCATTTATTTTCATATATCTCATCTTATACTTATGTCATTCTCAAATATAGTGTTTCTATATACCCATTCATACTCTAATTCTTTCTTACATCTAAGCATTCATAGCTTTTTCTGACTTTGCCAGAATCCTGAGTGAAAGATAACCCGATCAGTCCGTTTCCCATGAATAGTGCCACTTCTCACAGTATAATTCAGTCATAGCAACATAAATCAATTTAACACATATATATCAATATCAAAATGGGCTATCCTCAACTCAAACTTTATATGCGCTTCCCTAATACCCGTGGAAATCTTCTAATTGGGTCACTTTGTGAAACTATCACTTTGGCCATTCTGCTACCTTCTATTCGGTTCTGCCCGAATTTCATATGAACCACCTTTATTTTTATTCAACTCATTTAGATCTGAAATTTGGATATATCATAGCTCTGTATGTCTACTTTCTAACCTCTTTGGTCCCATATCATTTTGATTCATAAAACTCAAGATATTCAACTTTTACCTCAGCCTGTCAGCCACTAGCCCGAATTACACTCTTAGAGGTATAAATTCACTAAAAATCGAAACTAAGCTCAAATCACACGAAATTGGTCTCATATTGAAGCTAACAGGACAACCTTTCATTTGCCAAAGTTGCCTCCCATTTGCTTAAGTATACCTCGAGTTATAAGTCTTGAAAGTTGACCTTCCTGAACTACTCTGTTTGGGCTTGGTTTGGACATAGAGTAACTTCCTCGAATTACTGGGAATAATTGGGACCATAACAAACTCGGAATCTTATATTCGGATGTTCCCCTATGTCTAAGCTTTCTAACAAAATTGGTTTCACTCAATTTGGAGTTGTATAGGGTGAGTTATACCCTCCTCAAGTCACCCTGCCAGGATGAAAGTCCTGAACCCTAGGTCAAACTTCAAAAATTCATATCTCTCTCAATATTAATCCAATGACTTATATGATATATCTATGGAAAGCCCTAAATGTCTACTTTCATCTAAAAATGGTTCCATCGGATTCAACCAGTGGTAGGCAGGGCCGTACACTCCGCCGCACGGACTGCCGTGGAATTCTCACTCAGACAGCATCCCACTTCTCCATTCCTTCTAATTTTCTCCTTCTAATCATAATCCTAACTCAAAATCTCCTATTAATTCAATCATAATTCATCATAATCCATCATAATACAGCCAATAATTCATCAAATACATAAAGGGGAGTACAATCTCATGCAATCATAGTGCAAGGAATTCAAGAATAGAAGTAGAATCCTCCCTCTTTGGAGTATGACTTGAGCTAAGTCATGTAATGAAACTTGAATTCCGGATAGAGCTGGGAGAGTTGAGAAGAGAAAGAGAGCTGAAGTGAGCAAGGGAAAGAACGTGAAATGAGTTTCAAGAAGGCGGGGAGGAGGATACATATATATAGACAAAGCTCAAGTGGTAGTTAGAATGAAGTGGCTTTGATTGGATGAAATTTGTGGGCAGTAGGTGTCAAACATGTCTCCTTCTTGTGTCAAAATTGCTCACGCCGCCGGAGAAGTGAAACTGCGCTTCTAAGCTGTATCTGAACATGACATCGGAATTGCATGGTTAAGTCGAACTGGAATAATCATCTTGTTTGTGACTTGAGGAAATCTTGTTTATGTTGAGACTTGGAATCAAGGCCTGGAGTTCGGAAGACATACAAATGACAATCAATTGATCTCGGAACTCCCAGATTCAAAGCTCCTGGACTCCTTGTAATAAGATCGGATATCGGAACTCCCCGTGGTTGTGGAAATCAGCTCAAGGATCCGAACTCGTGTCCATCCTTGCAATGGAGATCAACACTAAGGCCTAACTCGTTACATTAAACTCTGAGTCTCTGGTTCTGCACTAGGTGTGTTAATCTATAACTTCTAAGATCGGATGAAGCATGAGGTCTGAGGTCGGAATGAGGATGCTTAAGATTGGAACTCGAGTGATTCAATCACATTTCCAAACCCAAGTACTTAAACCCGGAAATCGGTATCTTACATTTGATGAGATCGGAAACCGGGTATAATGACATGAAGTCGGAAGTCGTAGACATTGGAAATCGGAGAATATCATAAGATAAAGTCGTAATTCAGCCATGCAAACTCGGAAATAGGGAATAATTATTCTAACTGATATCCCAAAATGAAGTCGGAAATCATGGGCTTGGAAGTGAAGTCGGAAATCGGAACTTGGATGTTACACCGTAGGTTAGACGGGGTGGGTTAGGTGGGTTAAAAATTTTTAGCAGATTTAAAATATCAACCCAACTCGTCATTTTTGGCGAGTCAATCCGGTGGGTTGGACCCGTTGTGCCATCTCTAGAACCTAGCTATCATGGCTACTAGCATCTAACTAAAAGAAAACCTTAAATTACTAAACCTATTGAAACCCAAAATACAGTTAGTAGTAATAAGACCCAAAACTAATAATAATGATAATAATAAAACCCAAAATAGTAATAAGTAATAAATGGCCTAAAACATTATTGATAATAACTTAGGCAAATTACACTGACCTTCCTTGAGATTTGGAAAAATTTACCCCAACCTCCCTTCATTTGTAAAATTTGCTCTGGAGGTCCCTAAGTTTGTCAAATCCTTACACTACCCTTCTTTACTTATTGGCATGTTAGTGTATTTGATGGAAATATGGTCATGTGGAACGTGCATGATCTTTAATGGCATTCTTGTAATCCTTAAACACTTTAAGAAAAATGAAATGACCATAATACACCTTTTTGTTGATTGTTGAAAAGCTACCCATCTTACCTTGAAGAGAAATATGCACTGTTCTAGACTAAAAACAAGCTTTGAAATTGACATATTCCAGAGTTTCATCACTACATACAAAACCAATTAAATTCAACATATAGGATGCATGTAATGTAGCAGAAGAAAAGGAAAAAAAAAGAAAAAGAAAAAAGGGTGGCAGTTTTGAAATTTATGAATAATAATAATAATATAAAACAAAAAGAGTTGGGAAGGGAGGGTGGCTTCTTTTTATCCACCAAAACCTTCCCCTTCTCTCATTTCTTCTCCTTTATTCGACCCTACCTTCCTTACTTTCCCTTCATTTCTTTATTCTCCTTCTATACCCAATCATTAAGCTCCATTCGTATCTTACTTTGTTATCAAATCTTTAACATCAATTAACTTCCAAAGATTGAGGTAAGTCTCTAATCCTGAATCGTCTTCTTATGGATAAATATTAAAGTTTTTTCAAGGGCTAGTGAGTAGTAACAAAATAATAGATGAGTAAATGTTTTAGATTTTGAGTAAGAACTTAGTAAGTTAAGAGCTTGAGTACTAATAGGTTGTAATGGATAAGTCCAATTTTGATTTTTACTCATACCCATAGGAAACTTAGATCTCGTAATTTGGGCTTTTTCTCAATGAGCTCTCAAATTATTAAATTGTCTTCAAATAAATTATCCAAACTTGCCAAAATAGTTTGTGTTGGTAAGAGTCTTTGAAAATTATGCCAGTTACTACTTTTGAAGCTGTTGAGGAGCAACTCAATTGATTCCTCAGTAGTGTGAGTGGATATTTATTTAGTGGCAATATTTTAAAATTTATTTTCATCGGATAAACTAACCTATTCAAGCTAATGATTTTATTTTATACTATTAATTTATTTGGATAGGTATTTTTGCTAATCACCTTTCCCTTCTATGACGATAATTAAATTTTGACCTTGATAACTAATTTAAGATGTTGATTGACCACCTTGTTATTATTTTAAAGTCTCATGATGTTATTGCTTCTTATTTCCTTGTGTTAAGATGACTTATAAAAGTGGATTACTTGCAAAAATCGAATTTTATAGAGATAGATTTATTGAATTTGAGCATCATATTTTACCACAAGTTATTGTTCGAAAAACCATGATAGGTTCTAAGTTAAAGTGCCTTTCACCATTGATGAAGAGATATAACAATACCGCCTATGTGCATATAGTATACCTAGATAAGATAGTATAGGTGAGGCAAGGCCTCTGACTCGAGTTGAGCTCAGATTTATTATTAGATGGGTTAAGATCACTCCTGATAAGATTTAGTTATACTTATGTAACCTTCATGGAGTATTCCAATTAATTTACGAAAGATTTGATTTTATTATGAGAAGATCTATTTATGAAAATTATTGATAAGGCATATTGAGAACTACTAAGTTTTTATCTATGAATGAGAGATATGAATGAATTTCAACTTGTGACAATGTTAAGAAAGCATAGAGTTGATGAACCATTACTTCCACAATTATTTTCAGTAATTGTATGATTGCTAAGCTATTCCCTTTTATTTTAAAACTTGTGCATATTTTAGTTTTTCATTCTTGTCCACTTTGATTATATGCCTTTACTGAGTTTGTGTAACTCACCTTATTTCTTTCCTTTCCTTCAAATTCACAAGGTGCTAAGTAATAGATTTCTTGGATTTGTCATTGTACCTAGGAGTTATCTTTTGGTAGGCTTCCTTTGCTCGGAGAGGCTTATGTTTTGTACTTTTGTTGACTCCAATATTTTGCAATTATAGGGCATAGCATTATCTTCTTCTTCTTCTTCTTCTTCTTCTTATGTACATGTTCTTGCCTGAAAGTGGAGTAGTGCAGATCCTCCGATGACATGATGGCTGATGATGGTGGGAGGTGCCTACAAAGACACTTTGACGCTCAAGTCAGAATTGATCTAAGAGGCAAAGTGTCTGGACAAAAGGATTCGATCATAGCTTGGGTCCTAGAGCCTTTATATCCTTTAAAGTTTCTAGCAACCATCAAGGGAATCCCTTTGGAATCTTCCATTGAATATAGCAAATATGATGGGCATTGACTTAACTCCATTAACGCTTATGATCTTGGTGGTTTCCATATTGGGCATAATCTATCTTAGTACATGATCACAAAGTATAGACATCCTTTTTTTTTGTATAGTTGAATCTGTTGATACTTATGACTGATACTCTAGGAATATTCTGGCTGTTGATTTTGGAAATTATATTTGATGTTAAATAGGTGTATTTGATATGTGCGTTGTCTAGTTTTTAGGGGAGATTCTATCAAATTTTTGATAGCCCCAATGGATTAAGTTGTTAATTATATGAGTAAAATTTTATTCTTAGGCTTGTTAGGTTAAGTGAGCGAGATTAGTCTTTGCGCCGGTCACGACCTAAGTTTGGGTTGTGATAATGCAATATGACCTTCAATTTGTATTCTTTTAATTAGGATTGTTTGTCTAGTATCATGATTTTATTTAAAGATAATAATAAATTATTTACTTTTAATGTATAAGACAAAATTTTACAAAAAATGCATTTACATTCTAAGTATATCAAATATGTACTTCAAATCGTATCTATAAACTAGAAACCAATGCTTTTTAGTGCACTGCTCGTAAACAAAAATTCAAGTATGTTAACATATCTGACAATTAGCATTGTTTTTTTATCTTGAATGACATACAATTCTATCAATGATTAATTTGGATGAATTAAATAGTAAATCGTATATAACTTGCTTAAAATTAGTTTTAAACGCTTCTTAAGTTTTCATACACACCATAGGATTTTCCTCAGGTGTCTACTGAGAAAAATAAAGTATAAAGAACATAAAATGAGTAAAGCCTCTCAAGTCATAATTCTTGACTATCCATGTGATGGGATTGTTTATAAACAACAACTAGTAGTACACAAATTCAAAGGTAAAATATGAGAACCACCGAAGCAACAAGTAATCATAACAAAGATTCAAACTAGGAACCATGCTCTATATCCAACACCTAAATCGAAGACTAGGCATATAATCAAGTCATAAACCATCCTTAAACCTCAACCCTATCCTTATAACACCCTCTATCATGTAAACCATGCTCAAGTGATGAGTTATATTAAAAGGTTGTTACTGTGCTAGGAGATCTTTAAAATACAGAAAGTATAATATATGACCCTTTAACTGCATACTATATTATTAAATAATGGTTCATAAATTTCATTATTTCTGATACATATAGAATAAAATAATTACACTTTAAGAAAAAGTTTTGTAGCTAACATTATACATAGAAACTACTTCCATACTGCAGCTGTCGCCCTCACTGACTTTAGCTAGTCTCCATAGTCTCCTGGGCCGACTTATGCCTGAGTCTTGCACGATGAATTCCCCAGGATTTTTGCCTCGTTATTAAATTTTAGCCTTGGCACTGAAATGTTTATGGAAAAGAAAAACACACAAATAGGCAGTGAGAATCTAAGGTCCTCAGTAGGTAAACTTGAACTATTACTCATACAGTGCCATCATAAACATTCCAGCCGCTTTAGTTTCTTATAAAAATGTGAGCACATATAGACAAGCAGTGGTTAAATTTTAAGTTGAAAACATATTTCTTGAAGCAGGTTATATTTTAACAACCACTTGGCATATTATGTGACATACATAGAAATAAGAATAGTGTAACATACTTTAATAAGAATCATAATAACATTATGACATAATGAGAAAATTAGAGATGCACATGTAGATGCTTGTACTTGACTTAATTCATCTTTTTCTTTAACTTGCAACTTGATCTTGCTCTTCTGTACTTGGTCCCCCGGAGGTGAATGGCCTCTCTCACCCTTGGGTAATAGCTTGCTTTTCAGGTTCGAACTCATACCTATACATGAATGACGGTTTATTTTCCCCGACCCTCACACCGATTTATTCCCCTTAAATCTAGTTGAGGGCTGACCCAAGTCTTAGACAAGATCTTGCTCGGCCCACGCTTCATTTGGGTTTATGCCATGCCTCACATGGTAGCTTGGTACGTCCCTCTTGCAAGTCCTTATAATCTTTTACTACCTCTTGGATTATGCACGTGAATGCTCTATGCGTTCATGCATATATCTCATATCATTCCTCAATCCTATTTGCATGCATGATTTTCATAGACATGGCATTCATATGAACACATGTATCCTTATAATCTTAGCACAATTATTCATAATATAAGTCCTCATAAACTCCTGCCGAAAATTCGGCAGCATAACGGATCGAGTCCGCTTCCCCATGAATAGTGCCAGACTACCAGAAGGATCAATCAAGCAACAAAACCAACATAGAGCATCAAGTTTTATAACAATAATATCAATCATATAATATGTCAATATAAATACATAACTTAGGTTTTCTACTCATTCTACTCAAGTCTGCCCGATTTTGTAAAATTCACCATAATTTCTATTCAATTTAGTTGGACCTAAATTTTGAATATGTTATAGTGCTATGTGTCTAGTTTCCAACCTTTTTAGTCCCGTCTCATTTTGATTTATATAGCTCAAGTTATTCAAAGTTTACTTCTGTTTGCCCTACAACTAGCCAAATTGCACTCTTAGAAGTAAAAATTGATTAAAAATAGTAAACTAGGTGAAATCATACAAAACTTATGCCAAATTAAAGCTAATAGGACAAGCTTTTATTTGAAAAATTTGCATCTCATTTACATAAGTATAGATTGAGTTATATGCCCCTAAGTTGACCCTTCTAGACTTCCCTGTTCTAGTCTGGTTTGGACTCAAGGCAATTTCATCGAATTACTGGGAATAATTGGGATCAAATCAAACTCTGAAATTTTTATGGGATGCTTCCCTATATGATGGCTTTCAAAGCCAAATGGTTGCACTCAATTTAGAGTTTTATAGGGTGAGTTATACCCCTCAAAACTCAGACTGCCCAGAAGAGAATCTAGAATTTCATATTAAACTTCAAAAATTCATAACTGATTTTATACTAACCAACGGCCTTATATTTTACATGGTTGGAAAGCCCTAAGTGTCTAGTTTCACATAAAAATATTTCATTGAATTTAAATTACTGTAGGCATAGCCGTACACTCTACGGTACAGACTGCCATAGGATCTCCCAACTTGTACTATTCTAGTTGTTCTCCTTTATGGATTTTTATGCAAGTTTCAACCAAAACCCAAGAGTTTCATGCCAAACCAGTCATGAATCATCATATGTATGTGATATATCATCTAATAAAGGGTGGAAATCCTAACCCTCATCAACCACACACAAGAGAACTATGGGGATTATTGAACCCTACCTTCAATTTTTGATGCAAGACTAACTAGTTTTGAGCTCCTCTTGATGGGGAAGTGATGGAAGCTTGAAGATGAGGTGAAATAAAGTGAAATGAAGGAAGAAATGGTGGAGAAGAAGCAGCTAAAGGGGCAGCACAAAAACGAAGGGATAAGGAAGGAAAAGACTCACCCAAAAGCTGGATGAAGTGCTTGGCAAGTTTCATTCTCATTGGCTGAAATTTTTGTGGCTGAATTGCAGCCAAATCCACTCATTTTGGGGCTGATTGGCACCAACAATTGAGTGGTTATGTGGCTGTGTATTTAGACATTAAACATAGGGTTTAGCGTGTGCAATTATATTGATTCGGTTCTGACAGTTTTAAATACCGAAATCTTACTAATTTCCTTTAAATCGGTAAATCGGTTTTGGAAAAATCCTATCAAGTTTCCTATGCTTTCAATCTAATTCCCTCATATCTAATTTCTCTAAATGATACTTAATTGACTCTAAGTAAATATTTAATCGAATGCTAATCAATCTCAAGTTGTTGATAGAACCGAACAACTTACTAAAAGAAAATGATAGAATATTTTCGGACATTATACTAAATAATTTTTCATAGTATTTTACATAATCTAAATTTTCTTTAGCTCTAGTATTTATAATTCATCCCTAATTACTCTTGTTTTTCTGATAAATTGATTAGCAGTGCAAATCAATCGCACCATTTCTTTGAACTGTTATGTTTTCGCTTTTTCATAAATCCTTTAGCATTTTCTGTTTGATTTTTGTAATTAATGGCATTTTCGTAAATTTGAGCAAGTCTAGGGGCACCCAATGTCATTTCACACTTGACTACTCCCTTAGCTCAAACGGCCGAGACTTAAACTTCTACGATTTCATCATGTGATTCTGCTCTGCTTAAAGCACTATTCTGTTAACTCTACAGATGAAAGGACATAGATGTCATTTTCTAAAAAGATCTAGGGTCCTTATGGAAATATGCTTGTGGGATCAAAGTGAACTTTTTTTGTTAAAGTCCTGAGCAACCCTACAAATAACAAAAGTTCACAGGGGTATCTTTATAGTTTTCTAATTTTTAACATATGGCGGCTGTATATTCTCGATAGCAATTCAATACCCTATAGTTTTAAGTGTAAGGATTGTCAAGGTATAACACTGCCTGAGAAATTCTCACACTGCCTAAAGGAAATAATTCAATATTTCTATTATTCTTCATTTAAGAAAGTGGGGATGTTATAATCCTCCCTTTTCATTAACTATTAAACCCTAAATTAATGCAACCCTAGTTCCTCTAGTTTCCATTAGAAGCACCATTTCCCCTTGAGTAGTGGGACCTATTATCTCTGTATCTACAGTCTTATCTACGGCCATAACCACCTCCTCCATAACCACAATTGAAAATTAGAATTGTAATACTTTAATTTAACCTTCACATTTAGTATTTTGGACCTCTAAATGGTTTAATTAAGTAATTTCGGTCCAGATAATTAATTGGGTTACTAATTGACTTTAATTGCTTTTCTTGGACAATTTTGGTCTTTTACACTATTTTAATAAATTGAGCATATCTTGAGTTCTATATGTCTAATTAATGTCAAACTTATTTTGTAGGAAAGCTAACTCAATGGGCTACAAATGTTATGAAGACATCTAAAGCTAATTCCACCATTTTGAAGGTCATTTGGGCTGATGAAATTAGATCAAGGATGTTGTGGATCATTGGGTAGTTTTTGGATCATAAGTCACTCCATTTTGGTCCAAATTACATGAGATCAAAGCATTCTTAAGTCTGTAGGGTGCAGTTTGTAACGTCCGAAAAATTTTATCGTTAACAACTGAGTTCTTCGAATTTTATCGAATAAGTGGGTTTAATCAGAATTTGATTAAACATTTACTTAAAGCCAATTAAGTGTTATTTAAAAAGATTAGGCTTGATGAAATTAGATTAGGAGCATAGAAAACCTTAGAAATTTTTCAAACCGGTTTACCGATTTAAGAGAAATCGGTAAGATTTCGGTATTTTAAACTGTCGAAACCAGACCAATAGAAATTTTTCTATGAGTACTCTAGGATGAATGGCTAAGATTTACCAAACCACCCCCTCATGTGGCGCCTTGATCAGCCATTGAGGATGGAAAGCCAAGCTAAATTGGAAGATGAGGTGAAGTCCACCAATCACCATGAACCTTGCTTCCAAAAATCTTCACCTTTTCTTTCCTTCTCTTCTTGTAAATTTTGGCCACCCCTATCTGCTGGAACTCCTCTCATTTCTCTTCTCCTCACTCTTATCTTCACTCCATTTCCATCCCTTCTTCAAGTCTCATCAAAAGTTGCTTCCATCAAAGACACTAAATCAACTCAATTTCAACTAGACAAAGTAGGAAATCCTACTTCTCTTCTTACTTTCTTTGGTTTGGGGCTACATAGGGGTCATGTATAATCTATGATATTGATATTATGTAGAGTGATGATGATGGTTTATGATTAATTTTGTATGTATGTTGTGATTAAAATTGAATTTGATAGCAAATAACTTGAAGAATAGAGAACAATTTAAGAAGCTGTTAGGGTTTTCCTCGACGGTCCGTATGGCGGAGTGTATGGCTCAGCCTACAGCCTATTAAATTTGATACAACTATTTTTATATGAAACTAAACATTCAGAGCTTTCCATACATATAAAATATAAGGCCATTGGATTAGTATAGAATTAGTTATGAATTTTTTAAGTTTAACCTGGAAATCTAGATTCTTATCCGGATAGTATGAGTTGAGAAGGGTATAACTCATTCTACACAACTCCAAATTAAGTGAACACAAAGTTTTTTGAAAGCTAACATGTAAGGGAACACCCCATAAAATTTTTAGAATCAGATTCATTGCCATTTGTTCCCAGCACACCAATGAAGTTGACTTAAGTTTAAACCGGGCTAGAATAGGGTAGTCCAGTAGGGTCAAGTTTCGGGACTCATAACTTAGGATATACTCATGCAAATGACATGAAACTTATTTCATTTGAAAGCTTGTTCTGTTAGCTTTAATTTGATAAATCTTGTATGATTTCACCTAGATTTCTATTTTTAGTTAATTTTCACTTATAAGAGCACAATTCTAGCTAAGAACAGGGCAGTCTGACGTAAAATGATCATATCTTGAGTTATACAAATCAAAATAAAATGGGACAAAAAGGTTTGGAAACTAGACACATAAGGTTATGACATATACAAAAATTAGATTTAAATGAGTTGAATTGAACTAAGGATGAAGAATACCAAACTCGGGCAAAACAGGGGAGAATAAATTAAAAACCCTATTGATGCTTGAATTGAAATTAATAAATGATGCTATATATATATATATATATATATATATATATATATATATATATATATATATATATATATATATACTGGTTTATGCAGCACTATTCATGGGGAAGCAGACTCGATCCGTTATACTGCCGAAATTTCGGCAAGAAATTCATATGTTGTGTAAATTACAATGACATGAACACATGATGTTTGAAAGAATAAAGTTAGTTGTGCATGCAATTCATGGATATTGCAAAGGATTCTATATTACTTGGGCCACCTCCTGAACAAATTTAAAGGGAATAGATCAATAGGAAGGTCGGGGAAAGTAAACTTGGCAATCCTATATAGGAATGAGCTCGGTCTTGAAAAGTGGATTATTACCCAGAAGTATGCCAATAACTCCCAGGGGACCAAGGATGGAAATAAGTTTTAAGAGGCGAAAGCCTTCAAGGATAAGATGCATTTTCCAATTGCATAGTAATATGTACAGTATGATACTCCTTACTTGATTGTTCTAGTTACCTGTTTATTATTCTTGATATATTATTGTTTCCTTATAGTTACTGCTTGAATTGCATTAGCATATCTGTTAACTTAAATTGAGCTCGTTTCGGTATATATTTTATAAGTAAGTATTTAAGTCAAATATTACTATTGTATCATACTATTTTAAATCACAGAAAGATAGAAACAACAGGGAATGATAGCGATGACAGATATATAGAAACTAGGAATTCCTATTGAGAAATCTTTATTTCTCACCCTACTGTATATTTTCGCGTCATTCTCAGACCATGGAGAACGTAGCAACCGGAGTTCTGTTCATTGAGTTCCTTGAGCTCCATATCCACCTCAACCCGTTCTTGGACTCTGTATATATATTTGGTAGATGTCAGTTTCGCCTTTACTTTTTCTTCCAGAGAGATTTTGCTGTACCACTCATGCATCCGCTTTTTGACCCCCCTATCCTTTATATTGCCATTCCCCTCTACATGGCCCGTCCATTTCCACCTCCACGGCCCGGGCGATAACAGCGGCTCCGGCTCCTATGTACTTCTTGCCTCACCACCGCAGCAGATGCCCTCAGTCTCGATGTCTGAGGAGGATCCGTCCGAGGCAGCGGGTTCCTTTTCCTCGTCCTCTACTCTAAGAGTGGACCACCCTCCTGCAGACGCCAACATGGCGAACGGATTTCTTTCTTCGGATTCCGTTTAGATAGTGTGCATGCTATAGCAGTAGTAGATGTACAGAATGGCCCTCTTTTGGCAGTCTTGGTCATGGGCAAATGGGCAAAAATTAGGAGTTGTACATGAAATGTCCCATGGGGACCAACTAGGGTATTGTTCATAGGGACCGGCTGATTTATTTTGTGTTAACGGCCGCATTTTTATTTCCCTATGCCATCTTATGTATCATTTGACAAACTTTGAAAACAGACGCCTATGTATATATTTATGATGTATTTTGCAGTAGTTCTGTCTATATTGCATTTTTATTTATGTTACGTTATTTACGGTATAACAATTAACTAGTATTTATTCCGCCGTCAAGCAGAAAAATTTATTACGCAAATAGTTATCTCTACGTGGGTAATTAATAATGAGACAAAAAACAGAATTTAATTAGCTCACTACACGTAATCACTTATTAGATAATTTATTATGACTTAAGCATAGTGGCAACAAGTTGCTGCCAAAGAATGGCGAAAAGTGGCTCAACAATCACCACAAACCCAACAACTAATCATGTGCCAAACTCCCAACTACTATATGTCATTAAATCTCACAATTCCTCATTTTCCCCTCCTTATTTTCGTTCATCAAGAAGGCTGAGCTCTCTCCCTCATATTGCTTCCTCTTTTCATTCTCTTCCTCTTACTTCTTCATCCCACACCATTTCCTACACTTAAGGCTTCCATCTTCCAAGCTCAAAACTTAATTTTAATGTACGATTCTTCAATTTCTTCTATTATTGGTGCTATTGTGGCTGAATAGAATTTCTGTTCTTTCCATTAGATTGATGATATATGGTATTTATATGAATTCTTATGACTGGAGTGATGTATAAATGTTGAGTTTGGGTGAGAACTTAGGTGAGAATTCAAAAAGGGATGCAAAATAGGAAACCTTGAAAACCTTTCGGCGTCCATACTGGTGGAGTGTACGGCTCCATCTACAGCCATCAAAACTTGATGAAGCTATTTTTATATGAAACTAGACATCTGGCATTTTCCAACCATATAAAATATAAGGCCATTGGATTAGTATTGAGTGAGATATGAATTTTTTAATTTAACCCCAGAATTTTGTCCCTGATTCTAAGCAGACTGGAATTCGAGGGATGTAAATCACCCTCCACACCTTCAAATTGAGTGCAACCAATTTTATTAAAAATCTAAGACATAAAGCAAAGTCCCATAAAAATTTTAGAGTCAAATTCTATCCCAATAGCTCCCAGTAATTCAATGAAGTTGCCCTATGTCCAAATCAGGCTGGAACAGGGCAGCAACAAACAACCAACTTTAGTAGCTTGTAACTCAAGCTCTACTTAGTAAATTGAGATGAAACTTTTTGGAAATGAATATTTACTTCATTAGCTATAAAGCGATATAAGTTTTGTTGGAATTGCTTCTATTGTTAGTGAATTTATACTTTTGGGAATGCAAATCTGCCTAGAAACAGGACATACCTAAGTAAAATGTTAATAACTGGAGATATATATATCAAAACTGAATGGGACTAAAGAGCTTAAAAACTAGACACACAATACTCCAACATATCCAAAATTTAGGTCTGAATGAGTTAAATAGTAATTATGGCTTATTTTACAAAAATTGGGTTTAGTAAAAGTGCTAAGACAGCAACTATGCTTTAAATACAACTAATGTTCCTATGAAATTGATGTTGAATTGTGAATGAAGTGTTGTGAATTTTCTGTAAAATTGGTTGTCTGAGTACTGGCACTATTCATAGGAGAGCGGACACGTTCCGCTATGCTGCCGAATTTTCGGCAGAAGCATATGAAATTATAATAGCTTATATTATGAAGATTTATGATATGAAGATGAATATTGTATGATGACATGATTATGTAATATTGAGATCCCTTTACTTAGAGGTAGTTATTTGGGTCCCTCCAGGTGAAGGCAGTTAAAAGCTAAAGATGTAGGTCCCTTCGCTCGGAGGCAGTTACATATTGGGTCCCTCCCTGTGAAGGCAGCTAAAACTTTTGGGTCTCTCTATGTTGGACGCAAATGGCCAACTGAGTCCCTCCAACCTAGAGGCACGTGGATCTCTTGTTGGTCAAGATCTTGCTTTGGCAGGTCATGAGTTGAGCTCACTCCTAGATCAGACTACCCAAGGGCAATAAAGACTAAAGATTAAAACATATGCAAGCACCCTAGGGACAGTGATACGTAATGCCTAGGTGTGCCAAGGAAAAGAAGTTAAAGAAACACAAGTGCATTTTACATGAACTCAAGTGAACGTATTTGCATATGCATGATATCTTCTATTTCTTCATTATATTGGAATTATTATATTTGAATATACTACAACTATTATTTAAGTTATGAGTTGTAAATTTATTTTATAATAACTCTTATATCTTAAGTGTATGAATAAAAAGAACTCTACTTCGAACAATATATTTTCAAACTATAAAACTGAACAATTTATTTGGCATGATCACCTTCTTCATAATAAACCGAAGCAGCTGGAGATAATAACGATGACACTACGTGTGATAGTTTAGAGAATCCTACTGAGAATTTAAAATTCTCACTCTTATTTCCGTGTTATCTCCAAATAGCTCGAAAGGTTTTGAAAACGGCTGAAGTTTCTGTGAAATAGGGTCCGCTTAGGTAACAGTAACAGCTCTTGAGTGTGGTACTATGACTTAAGCATAGTACTGTACTTGGGAGGGTGTTATAATGGGCATAATCGCCACTAAATTAGAACATTTGATATGATACTAAATTAATATAGGCGGTTGTAAACAATCAATGATATCTTACTTAAATAGGTGTTGCTACATTTAATCAATCATAAAATTACATTATTGTCTCTTAACATTGTTGTATTCATCTCCTCTTTTTCAGCTTCATTATCTTCCCCTTTAGAGATTTTAAGATGCAAGTGTTAATAAAAATTGTGGGAAAGATTGTCATCGTGTTAACATGTTATGGCCTCAATTCAATGCAACATATTGGACGTACAACAAGTGTTAACTAGGAAATCTATGGTCTAGACAAATTTTTGTTCTTCTAGATCAACAATGAACACACTAATGATGGTGCCCTTTAGCATGGCTATAATGCGCACCTCAACTGGAAATCTATGGAATCTTAAGGCTCTATAATCACCACTAGCCATGGCCATGGTGTTGTCCTATGGCCTCCAAAAACTTAAGCCTTAACATTTGTTGCTTAAGATGTGCAGAACTCTACTCAATGTTTTTCGAAAAGCATGAGATTTTGGTTAGGCTGCTGAAATGGGTGTTGTCGTTAGGGATGGAAACAGGCTAGACCTGTATCATGATTAGTGGGCTTGAGCCTAGCCTGACACCTATTAAAGGCTTTATTTTCGAGCTGACCTGGCCTGAAGCCTATTAACAAAGACTGTTGTCTAAGGGAAAAAAAAACTCTTAATAGGCCATCAGGCCTAGGCCAACATATAGGCCTAAACAGGTGCAGGCCTTTAAACACACTATAAATAGTCCTTCACAATGACCATAAAAAAACTTGCTAAAACAAAAACATTAAATGATAAAAATAATATATCATCACCTATACTATGCCACTAGCCTATAACAAAACTTTTAAACTATTTATCAAGACAAATTCGATAGCTTATGAATATATCACCATAAGTCTAATATGCTAATGTTATCATAAGTTCACAATAAGAGAAAATTAAGAAAATTAAGTCATTTTATCCAAAAAAATACTCATCTCAACTTAAAAGAGCAAAATAAGAATACGAAGTACTTACTATATGCAAAAGAAATTTAATAACAACTTGAAGAAGGCAAGAACATTCACATTTAAAAAAAAAAAAATCATAATCGTGTGAATACCAAAACAATTGCATTTTGTCACAAATCTCTACCAACTAAGCAACGAGATTGCTTATGAATACTTAATTTATAGATATACAAACCAAACACTAAGGATCACTCTCATTTTCTTTTTTTGTTTGAGGTTCGGTTTGTTATGTATGTCAAACAAAAGGTCCACACATATGTGTAGGGTGTAACAACCTTCAAAGCATAGTACCATACTTAAGTTATAGCACCACACTCTGGAGTTGTTACTATTACTTGAATAGACCTTGTCTGATAGCAACCTTTGGCCATCTTCAATATTTCTTGAACTATCTGGAAATAATATGAAAATAAACATAGGAGTGAGAATTTTAAAATTTTCAATAGGATTCTCTAAATTGTCATACATAGCATCATCGTTATTATCTTCAGCTGCTTCAGTTTGTTATGAAAAGGTGACATTGTTATATAAATTATCCAGCTTTATAATTTGAAAACGTATTATTCGAAGCAAGGTACATTTTATTCATACACTTGAGTAAAAATAGTCGATACAAAATAAATTCACAATTCATAATATAAACAAGCGCTGCAACGTATTAAGTTACAATAATCAATATACTGCAAACATAAAATACGCATATGCATTTGCATATACTTAAATTTATGCAAATGCACTTGTATTTTCCTTAACTTTCTTTAATTTCCTTTCCCTTCCTTGGCACGCCTAGACATTACGTATTGCCATCCCTAGGATGCTTACATGTGTTTGCACTTGAGCGTTATGTATCGCCGTCCTCAAATGCTTCCTTTTCTCAACTTTCTTTTGGCTTTCTTTAATCTTTACTACCCTTGGATAGCCTGATTTAGGAGTGAGCTCACCCGTGACCACCGTCACACAGTATTAATTCACAAGGGGACCCACATGCCTCTAGTCTTGGAGGGATATCATTTTGGCCACGTGCCTCTAAATTGAAAGGATCTCTTCTGGTCACGTGCCTCAAGAATAGAGAGATCTCAGTTGAACACATGCCTTCAATGTAGAGGGATCTCATCTAACCACTTGCCTCCAAGGTAGAGGAATCTCATAATTTTTAACTGCCTTCACAAGGAGGAACCCAAATAATTACCTCCAAGTGAAGGGATCCACATCTTATCTATTCATACTTTTCTTTTCATGATCCGTATGCTTATATATTCATGTAACACCCTAATAATACCATACTATGCTTAAGTCGTTTTATGGCATTACTAGTTGTTGCTCTTAATTAGCGGAAGTTCTTATAATTGAAATTAGCGTAATATACAAAAATAGCTTGTAAATTTTTTTTTATATAAAACCTTTATGCTTGAAAACTGAGCCTTTAAGCGCTTACTTACTCGCATACATATGGATGTTGTTCCTCATATCGCGGAGTTACTAGAAAGACGTATGACAAAATTGAAATAACATAACACAATACTTTAAGCCGATAATGTAATTATAGATAATCAAGAGTTATCATTACACTTAATAATTATCACATATGTAATAGGTCAAATTAAGTAGCATGACTTCCCATATGCTCTTAATTACATATAAACTACCCAACTAGGGCTCTTAAGAAAGGAAAAATACTATGCTACTCTCTCAATCCTCCTTAGCTAGGTAAAGTAACTTGACAACTCCTAGTCTTATCTAGTCAGATACCACCGAAAGTGCTGCCATGGATGCCATCAACTCCGTCTGAAGATGACACAGAAACGTAAGAGTGAAAAATACAAGATTTCTAAGTAGTATCTTGACTAGACCATTAATGTGTCATCGTCATCGTCCCAGCCACTTTGGGTTTAATTATGAAAATGATGAGCATGCATTGATTCCATTTTAAAAGGGTTTGAAAACATAGGTTCCCAAAGCGGGTTTCTTTTAATCTTCCTCATATAAACATAATATAAAGAAACTCAAAGTTACAATATAAGAGCATATACATGTGAAAGCATAGTATAAATATTCATGACCATAAAAATGAAAGAATGAAGATACATGCACATTCATGTAACTTCTTAGATCAAACTAGAGTCTTTCTTTAACTTTACTTTCATATTTAGCACGGGCGTAATATTCTTTACTTTTCCTTTGAAATAAACTGCTTTTGGGCATGAACTCATTCTGTGACCGTTGTCACGCAGTACTAACCAAATCAGATGAAGCTGATAATGGTTACTTCTAAATTGGAAAGTCCTCCATGTCACCCTCCTTCCCTCATAGAAGTTCCTTGAGTCTTTGTGAATCACAGCTTCTCATTTCCCTGAAGTGATCGAGGGTTCATATCCTATTCTTTCTGTTCTTATCGTTGTACTTTACATGCATAGTACTTTTTTGATAAGACACATGCAATGATATGACTAAACAATGATATGACTAAGTCCATAATTTTGACGAAAATCTGGCAGCATGACAGCTAGACTGAAGCTTTCTCAAAATGCCAATCATAAAACTTTCAACCAACAATCCATTATATCCAGCTCATATCATCACACCAATCATTTAATCATGGGACAATGCTCAATCAAACTTATCATATATCATGCCTAATGGCATCATATATTTATACCCTAAAAGAGTTTATAGTTGTGTTGTTCTTTATGGAAAGTCTTATGAGCTATCATATGATTTCCCGTAGATATACATGAGAGAATAACATAGTTAAAACAAATGTGTGTATAGTCTTTTAGTTACTCAAAGCTTGAGTGAAGTTACTCTTTATTTAGGTACATATCTTATGGAACACTTTGTTCAAGTTGACTAAGTTAAGTAATTATTTCTTTTCTTATCTTGAGACAGTGCACTTAGTGATTCCTAGGTTCATGGTATGCTCAGAGGCCCTAATCATATTTCTATTCCCAAAGGATTTCGAGATCCCTCTAGTCTTTTGGGTCATGACAATGCATAACCACACACATGAACCCAACAACACCATGTTCACCAACCATCAAGAGATAGTTTTTATTTTCATCAAGTTACAAAATTCAAACTTTAGTAAGTGGAATAGCAAGATTTCACCTTTAAAGTTCCACACTTTATGAAAGTGATTATAAAGTTTGATCCTTTATAAAAGTATGAGTCTCTAAAATTATATCCTTGTCTTAAATATTCAACTTTTATAAGAAAAATGATACAAGATGCTAGCTTTATGACTAAAAAGTATTATTCTTTAAAAAGGTTGACACTTCTAATCATTATAAGACCATTAAGGTTCTAACTTTATGATTTAAAGATGCCTTGAAACCTAAAGGATTCTTTCTTGAAGAAAGATTATAACTTTACTCAACACTTCAATTTCAAGATTTTAACCTTTGCAAGATTAGAGTGCAAATCTACATCTTTATGACTTAAAAGTTACATTTTTTATTAAAGTTTGAAACTTTATGAAAGGTCTTGTCTTGAAGATTCAATCTTTAAGACATAAAATGACAAGTTCTCATGTTTATGACTTAAAAAGCTTCATGCTCTAAAAGGTGTAGATTTTTACACATATTCTTGTCTTCAATAAGAATGAAATGAAACCTTGTGAAACCCATAAAAATAGCGCCACTTTTATGCATCAAGAAGCAAACTTTTTAAGTTTTCCACTTTTGGAATATTCATAATCTTATCAAAATCATAAGAAAGATGTAAAGATAAGAACTTTTCCAATCTTAAGCTCATAAAAGGAAAGAAATCAACTTTAAACCAAAACCACTAAGAATCATCATTCTTTTTCAACAAACCACAAGAAACATCAAGATCTCATGCATCAAGAAAAAAAAAATGGAAACTTTAAAGCATTCAAAGAGAGAAACTTTCAATAAACAAGAGCAACTCATGAATAAGATCAAGGACATATTTTGCTAAAAATGGAAACTTTTAGGGCATTTATGAAGAAAACTCAAGACATCCACATGAACACCTATGAACAAAGTTCAAGAAGCAAACTTTTTTCCAAAAAATGACACTTTCTCAAGTTCTCACTTGAAGATCTTGGCCATGGTGATAACCAAGTTTCAAGCTTTCTTGAGTAAACAAAAGAGAAGGTGAAAGATCACTACCTAGTGGTAAAAGTGGCGTCCTTGAGGAAGGAGAAGAAGATGAAGAAGACTCCTCCTTGGTGGATAATGGTTGTGGTTTTGGGTGAGGAAGGAGAGAACTCTTGAGTTCTCTTGAAAATGAGGTTGATAGTGTTTAGATATAGTCTCCAAAGACCAAAAGATGTGGCCTTTGAAGGGCTTAGTGAGAGTTTTTGGTTATGGTAGTAGTGGAGAAAGGAAGAAGATGAAGAAGAAGAAGAAGAAGGAGAAGATGAGAGCTTCTTGGAAGAGAGAAGGTTAGAAAGATATTGTGAGTTTAAAAAAAATGAAGTGAGTGTGTCCATTTGTGGGTGTTTGGCCGTAGGCTTCTTTCACTTAGAGGGAAAGAGATATTTTTCTTTTGTTGTAATTAAGGGGACAAAATGGTTAATTAAGGGGTTTACTTTAGACAAACCCTAGTAATTGTCTTATGTAAAGCATCATTGTCTTTTAATTTTCTACTTTAGTGATGTCATTGATGTTTTTATGCCTAGTTGACTAAATTTAAATTTAAATTTAATCATGTGATTAAGTGCTCTTCCAACTTAATTAACATGATTAAGCAATGATTAGTGATTAACACATAAGAACATGATTAAGAAAATTAAACTTGTAATTAAACTCAATTATCCTTAATTAAACTCAATAAAGCTAATTAGGGTGATTAGTACTTAATTAAGCTATTAAGAGTTTGACTTGCTTAATTAGAGATTATCTATTCTCAATTAAGTATTCTCTTGACTTTTCTCATCAGAGTTAACTCATAAACACTTCGTTAATCCCTTAATTAAGCGTTAATCTCATAATTTCTCATTAAGTGCCTAATTACTCAGGATTACTAAGGCAATTTAGAACGACAGGAAATTGAGGATGTTACAATTCACGCATGAACAAGCTTGAGAAACTTATGCACATACTTCATATCATGCTTGAGAAACATTATGTTCATGCTTCTTATGTCATTTCCAAACAATCTTGTATGCATGATTCTTCATGTGTATGCATAATTATGACATGCATAGATTTCTACTGAAAATTCGGCAGTATGACAGATCAAGTCCATTTTCTCGTGAATAGTATTACTCTGCCAGATAATCAGTCACAACAATATAATCAATATGATAGATCAATCATCTCTCAACATCAATATAAATTTTGTAACATTCAACCCAATTAGGCCTCATATGTATACTAATACATGTAAACCCTTAATTTGGTCATCCTGCCCATTCTATTCAGTTCTACCCTAACTTATAAATTATGCCATAATTTGTACTTAATTCATTCAAGTCTAAATTTTGGATATGTTTTAGTGTTATGTGTCTAGATTTTAACCTCTTTGATCCCATTAAATTTTGATATATATAACTCAAGTTATTAAAGATTTACCTAGGTCTGTCTTGTTTTAGGTAGATTTAAGTCCCAAAAAGTGGAAATTCACTAAAAATGGAAAACTAGGTGAAACTATATGGAACCTATATGGTTTTAAATCTAACTGAACAAAGTTTCATTTCCAACAAGCTGCATCCCTTTTTAATAAGCAAAACTCAAGTTATGAGCTCTTGAAGTTGGCTAACATGAACTACCCTGGTCTAGTTTAGTTAGGATATAAGGCAACTTTAAGAATTTACTGTGAGAAATGTGGGTCAAATTTGACTCTTAAATTTTTTGGACTATTGTAAGCTTTCTGTCAAAATTGGTTGCACTCATATTCGAGTTATGTAGGGTGAGTTATACCCTTCACAACCCATATTGTCCAGAATAGAACACAAAATTCCTAAGTAAATTTCAAAAAATCATATCTCTCCTAATACTAATCCAATGGTCTTATAATTTATATGTTTGGAAAGCCCTAAATGGTTAGTTTCATCTAAAATTACTTTCATCTCAGTTTGATGTCTATAGCTGAGTCCATACAATGCGCAAGTATGGAGCCATAGGGATTTTAAGGAAATCTAGATTCTATTTTGTTGCTTCTTGTGTTTATCATTCAATATCCAATCTAACCTAAGCAAACATATACTAAAACAATCATAAATCATCATATAATCATCATAAAATACCATAATAGTGAGAGGAGTAGGGGAAACAAATCAGCCACCAAGCTTCATAATCAAGTAAAGACAAGGAATCCTACCTCTAGATGGGTGTAAATGTTGGCTAGATACAAGTTCTTGATGTGGAAGATGAGTGGAATTTGAAAATGGAAGGAGAATGAAGTGAGGGAGAAGAGGAAAGAGGAAAGAAAACTGCAGATATGGGGCACAATATGAAGGACATAGAAGGAAAAATGGAGATTCATATATGTAGGTAGTTGGCATTCTTGATTTTCATTGGTTGCCACATGAATGGTAATCAAATAGGCTAAGTTTCTTCATTCTTTTGTGGCTAAGTGGTGCCACTTTTGAGGTGTTAAGCGGTTGAATTCTTAGCCATTAGGTTTAGGGTTTTATAAGGTTAAATTCAGTTGATTTGATTTTGACAGTTTAAAATATCGAATCTTTGCCGACTTCTTCCAAATTGGCAAAACGGTTTTGAAGAATTTTGTAAAGTTTTCTATATTTCTATGCTAATTGTTTCTAATCCTAATATCTCTAATTAACACTCAATTAACTCCTAATTGACTTTTAGCTAACTTCTAATTAACTCTATATATTCAATAAAATTGAATAAATCGATTAATAGTATAAGTTAAATGTTTTGCATTTCAGGGCCTTTCTATTTTCTATTTCTCGTAACTAATGCATTTTTTGTAATTTTTGTGTAAGTCTAGGGGCATTCCATGTCATTTCATATGTGGACACCTCCGTGACTCAATTGGGCAAGAATTGGGTTTCTACTTTTCGCTACATGGTTCTACTTTGTTTGAAACCATATTCTGCTAATTATATTGATATAAGGACCTAAATATCATTTTTTAAAAAGTTCAATGGTAATTATGAAAAGGATCTTTAAGGATAAATATGTAATTACCAAAAGTTCTGGGCAAAGCCGCAAATAATCGAGATTTTGCCTAGGGACATTTTCATCATTTCCTATTACATTATATGCAGATGTTACATCGGGAATAATCACCAACGGCTGCATCAATTGTAACAGAAATGTGAACATTAGCAAAACAGCTAAAGGTAACTGCTAAGCTGAAGCTACCGATTAAAATCCAATTAAAATGGAAAATTAATAACTTAATCAAAGACATTGAATCTATTTTAACAAACCTACTAATCGACTGGTATGAATTGGTTAGTAACCAAATGACATGCAAGTCAATACAAAGCACAACCTAACAATGTAGGAATCAGATCTCGCTTCCTCCCAGCAATAACTTCAGGAATACTTTTAATTGGTATTACCATCAAAATGGTAACTCAGAATCACCAATAACCTTTGGAATTTTGCTCAAACTGAGGGAGAAAAAAATGTACACTATTTTCCAAAAATGTAGTAGATTATGAAAGACTCACATTAAGAACCCAACTAATGCAAAACATATCTTCTTCTCAATTAGAACACAACATAAACATCCCATCTAAAACTATCTTCCAAGGGTGAATAGTACTAATTCACAACAAAAACAAAAAAATGGAAACACAAAACAAAAGAGATAATAAATAAAGTAAATGAAAAACATGAGCAACAGCCAACAGTACCAACACTTTGAATATGTTGAATCAACACGATAGAAACACCATCAAAAAATATTCTCAGATAGCAAAAAGTAAACTTTGAAAAGGGTAAAAGTAAAGGGTGAAGGAGCATACACAGAGGCAAATTCAGGAGGAGTCAAGCACCCATTTGCCATCAAACTTAGCAATCGGCACCGTCCTTTCAGGATTCGCATCCAAAAACCTATCAACAACAACCACAACATCAAAAAAATGCAAGCTTGGTACCATCCCAAGGAAGAAAAACACGGGGAGCAAAAACCCATTTAACACTTCAGTTGATTTAGACAGTTGCATACCATTGGGGTTTGTTGCTGACATCATTGAGGTGGGTGGTGTATGGGATGCTACGGCAGATTTGGATGCAATGACGGTAGTGGAGATCGAATGCCGATGGTGTAGGAATGAGAGGAAGAAAGGGACGTGTACTGTGTTGCTGTGGATGCTGTTGCTACTGAGGTGGGGATGGGCAGATGACAATGATCTAATCTGACAAGTGTGGAAGAAGGTTGGGGACAACGGGGTGGAGATCGGACTGCAGTTACTTTGGTTCAAGGGGGTTTCTAACTTCTAAGTTTTGAAACTTTGTCTTTGCCAAAGGATAGGGTTTTGTTTGAGTATTGGGAATTTGTGGACTTATGGTACTGATAGTACAAGTAATCAATAAATATAATAAATATGTATCATTAGGTATAACAACTATCTTTGGCTTAGTGGCATAAGTAACTAATGGCATAGTTAAGGTTGTAGGTTCGATCTTTGATGAGGAGGTATTCATATTTTTGAACTATATATATATATATATATATATATATATATATATATATATATATATGTAAACAAGCCGGTTTAGTAGGCTTCGCAAGGAGCTTGGATCTGATCTATTTAAGTAAACAAGCCTAGGCCTGATTTATTTGTTAAAGAGACTAGGCCGTAACCCCTGTCAAGCGGCCTGGCCTGTTTCCATCTCTAGTGGTGGTGCCATTGTCCAAAAGAACATGGAAAGTGATGAAAGAAAAAAGAGAGGAATGACACAGTTGTGAGGGACAAAATAAATATTTAATAATTGTTAATTATCAGTGACCATCATGGTCACAAACTGAACGCAATCCATTGTAGAAGCCACCTCTGTTTTGTTCCTAAAGTGATGTTGTCTAGCGTTCTAATTTTTTCAAGAATACTGCAAAAATAAAATAAAATATGAAACTCGTTGCATAAGTTGAAAAGCGTGCATTAATAGTCCAATGGTGAGGAGTTTTGATAAATGCACGAGATCAGGATTTAAATCTTATTATCACTTATGTAAAAAATAAAAATAAAAACAAAAAAGAAAGAGAAAAACATGCATTAGCATATGTTGTTTAAAAAATTATTCTATCGGATATTTTTCAATCTGTTTTATAATAAATATTATGAGTTTAATTATAATATTTAAATCTCAAATTATAACTTTTTAAAACATATTACTAAAAGGGTAGAATCAGTAAATGTCATCAAAAGCACTTAATATTTGAGAAAATAAAAATCATCGCCATCAGAAGAGTAAAAGGACATATAAAGTGATACTATTGAGCTGGCTAATTTTTTTACAATCTTCTATGCGGAAAGAATATATTTTTATTGCTATTGTTCTATTAATCTAAAATTATTTTATTGGTTAACAATTTTGGTAAGGAAAAAATTTGGTATTAATTCCACTATATTAATTTTATTTAATTTTTAATTTAAGTAATAATATGTAAATATATTTTTAATTTATTTAAAATGAGTAAATGTTAGAGGATCTTTTAGTCGGAGATTGATTTTATAGTAATATTTGTATAAACAGTCCAATGACGAAAAAAAAATAAGAGGTTAATGTTGATGTATTAATATAAAAAAAGTTTATATTATCATTTAATTAAATATATAAAATTTTTAAAATAATAAATAATTAAGTTAAATATATTTATTATTATAGTAATATGTAATTAAATATTTATATAAATTTTTTTTTAATCAATAATATATATAAATTAAATCTAAAATGTAAATATTTTAAAAAATTAAAAATATATACTTATTTTAAAAAATTCACATATTTTTACTTGATTTTAAGAGTTGAATGAAATAGGTATAAAAAATTAAACTCATGGGTTTTTTTTTTTTTTTTTTGGACGTTCGATAATCGATAGGATCAGCACTCAGAAACGGACGAATGGAGGATCTCTTTCGAGATTGAAATTGGATACGGATAGACAGCGACATGGCGTAGCAGATAGGGATTGGCGGTGTGCACGTGATTGCTGTCTATCGTAACAGATAGGGCTTGGCGGCGGCGTGCACGTGATTTCTTGAGTCGTGGCTTGTTGGTGTGGATGTGTTTCCTCTTCTCGTCTCTGGTTTCGCTTACCGTGTACGCTTCTATTCTCTTGCTCCTATAAACCGCCTTTAATAATGTTCTTGGACCGTAAAACGCGCCTGAATAACAATGTTCATCTATGACCAGCTACCCCTAGTTCCTCTCTATTAATTAGTGGATGGTGGTCCAAAATTCTTCATCTGTTTAGACATGAGATGAGATGCGAGGGAAAATTGGAAGAAAAAAAAAATAAAAGAAAGAAATTGAGAGAGAAAGGAAAGGGAGAAGAGCCAGAGGAAGTTATGGGAGATGGGAGGGTCGACAAAGAAATGAACGCAAGTGGAGGATGAGAGGATCCTTTACCGATTCCACCCATTCCTATGATTTCCTAAGGTTCCTTTCTTTCCACTCTGCTCTCCATCACTGTCTCAAATCCTGCAACCTTTCTTTCCTGTTAGCGGATTCTTCGACTAATGGTATGCTTTCTTTGGTTCGAAGCCCCTCTCCCTGTTCTGTCGTTATTACATACATCTATTTTTTGGTGACTTTATTTTGGTACTCTCATGCTGGTATACTTCTGCGGGTGCGTCACTTTTATTTTTATTTTTACCTTTTTTTTAAAGAAAAATTATCAAATTCGGCAAGATTTAATAAAAATTATTTCAAAATATTGAGGACTAAATGTGATGAGATTAAGATCCTCTCAAATAAAGATAATTGTAAAATGAGAAAGTGAGTAATCATTTATCCTTAAATTAATAACTTCTATTATATATAAATTTTATGAAAATAATCTAAGAATAAATGGATTTTACTTTCTCATTTTATAATTATCCTCGTTTAGAGAATCCTTTTTTCAAATGTGGAGGGTGCACACATATATGATACCATTGGGTACTAGTTGGACATATGTATGTGCTCTATTAAGTATGATCATATAAATTGATATAGTACATCATGGTTTTATCAATTATTTAGTCTAAGTAATATATTGTGTAATAAATTTAAAATTTAATTAGTATACATTGATAGTGTAAAATAATTTTATACTGTTAATTAATAGAAATAGAAGAAAATAAGAAATTATGATGGGTCTCTATTATAATGGATAATTATTTGTATGAGTTGGCATATTTTACTATTTCTATTAACTAACATTGTAAAATTATTTTACATTATCGATGTGTTTAAATTAAATTCATAAATTTATTCATTAATGCCTCTTTTTATACATTACAACTAGTGTATTGCCATGCGCTGCATGGGTGATTATATGTTTAAAAGGTTTTAAAAACTGAAGAAGTGAGTGAATATTAAAAATTGAAGTGAATTGAAATGTATCAATTTTATATAATTTTCTTGTATAAATAATCGAAAAAAAAATAGAATCGGACTAATTTTTATTGAATATATATTCTAAAATTATTTACACAAATAGCACATAAGTCAAATTGTCATAGACCAAATGTAAATCACCAACTATATCAATGGTCATTATTTCATTGTAACAATTGTTCCGTAAGGTAAATCATTCACAAAAGCATTCATAGTCCTCATCTAACAAATAACATCACATTTAATAAGTGAAAGACCCTAAACACAAGTCTAAATAGGTCCAATAAAAGTTGAATAGTCTATTCCAAAAATTCAATGGTACTTACATAGATTTCATACATTTGTCATGTTAAAGGAAATTAAATTGCAATAGGTGATCAATCCTAGATATCAAAGCCAATCCTAGGTGATCAATCCTACATATCAAAGCCAATCGTCTGTTGCTTAATAGCAATATGTGCATTCATCTACAATATTATAAAATGATTGGAAATTATGTATTTGTCATTTAAAAATATAAAGTCTTGATTAACTATTGAAATCTATACCAACAAATAATTCCATTGGTAAGTCATGCAAGTTATTGTCATGGAACACAACAGATATTAGTGATTATTAATGGTTAAGATTAGTAGTTCAAAATCTAAATGCACGACATGAATAATTGACCTTATTTTAGCTTGTCAAATACTTCTCTATATACATCACGCTGATTGTGCAATTTTACAACACAGCTTCATGATTTTGTAGTAGAATTCTTAAACCCCTATTTGACTTTACTCTTGAAAGTGTTACGTAGAGTTGACCATGTGTAAAGATTGGTCTAGGTACAATCCTGCACATGAAAGTGTTTCACCCTGAGACTTGTTGATTGTCATTGCAAATGATCCTATTAAAGGGAATTGCCTCCTTTGAGACTTAATTAGTAGAGTTTCATTATTTGGTACTATCGTCATCCTTGGAATCAAGACAACTTCCCCAATTTTGTTTTCAGTGAGTACAGTGCACTCAACAATATGGTTTCCAAGTCTTCTTACTTGCATCCTTGTACCATACCAAAGCCCATTAGACTGATCAATATTCCTGATAAGCATAACTGGCACTCCAATTTTGAGCAATAATTTATGTGGCAAAAGTCTTGAATAATTCAACCCATTGACCATTTTCGTGCTGAATGCAATCAGTTGACTTTCCATATTTTCTTCCTCCACACAAATTGAGTCAGAGCTTAAATACATCTTTTCATCTCCAAGAATAATAAACATGACATGGTTATTGATATCATCAACAACATTTGAAGTTGGAACTGATATGGTTCTATCCTTAAAGTAATCCACAGATGTCATATTTTGCAGAATGTTGGGATAAGCAAAATTAATCAACTTATTGAGTGTAGTGTCAGAAGCATCAATCAGTATATCTTGAGGTGTACTAATTTTAGATTCTTCATCCATAGAATCACCTGCAAGACCATCTCCAATCTTTAATAGCCAGTCACTAAATTCTTTAATTTCATTGTTACTTGATTTAGTGGAACCTATAGACAGCCTCATATTCTTAGGGATCTATTTGATGTCAAAAACTTACAGAAACTAATATGATGTGACATTTTAACTTTTAGGGATTCATTTAAAGTCAAAAAACTTTTAGGGGCTAAATTGATCTCCAATGCATATTTGAAGGACCAAAGTGCATGTTTACTCTAGATAGTAATTGGATGTTTGAAACAATGGTCAATATGACGGAGGTCTATTCGTATTAGAACTCTTTTGAGTTTCATTACAAGAAAAATGCCAATTAGTGGTGTAAAATTTTGGCACACTTGATCCTTTGAAAATTTGCTACAAATTTTGTACAATTGTTGAAAAAATAATAATAATTTCATAAGTGAGTTTTCCAACCGGTAACACCACTAGAAACCCAAAAAATAAAAAAAAGGAGCCTTTACACATTGAAGCATGTCTAGTGGAGAAAAAAAGGGTGAAAGGAGTGTGTTTGCGAGTTCTATTTCAAATGGAAGAGGATGGCAAGGTAAGACTTTGGGCATTTTCTCATACTTAGGAGTTTTATTTTAAGGAAAGGAAGGTAGTTAAGGTTTTTTGTTAACCCTCTCAAAACTATCCCCATTTTCAAGTTCCACCAAATGAAGGGTTCTAGTGAAATTATTATCTTAATCTCAATTCTCTTTATAAATTAAGAAAGTCTATATCAACATTAGGCATGGCAAAAAAAGAGGGGTCAAAGTGGGAACCTACGAGGATTACCACAATGAGGATGGGAAGTTTGGTCTCATCGGTACAAGAGCCGAGGATGAGGTCTCCATCTCAGAGATTTGCTAAATCTCATATATACACACATACTAACTTACAAATACATTGTGACAATAATACACTAATTTTTTATCAAAATCAAATTTATGAAATCAAATTGATTTAAAATACAATCAACATAAGGTGGACTAAACTTTTAACCAACATCAAATTTACAATAATTGATTAACTTTTAATCAAAATAAAATTTACAGTAAGTTAGATTTGCAAAATGTATTTTATATTTAATTTAGATTTTGTGCTACTCATATCATAATATATTATGGATATTTATGAATATTTTATTTAAATTTAAAATATTTTTAATAATTTTTCTCTTTTTAAATATTTTTTACATAAACTCGTAAATATCCGCGAGGACTTAATCCTCATGGAGAGCAAGGAATTAGGACCCGTGATGGTGATAGAGACGGGGACAAAGATGATGGGTGAGAGGCATATCCCTGCTCCACGAGTTTCTATTACTATCCCTCAATATAAAGATGATATGTTTCAAAAAATAAAAAGATTTAAGATAAGAGAAAAATGAGAATTTCAAGTTATAAAATTGAGACTTCTAGAAAAATTTGAAAAATATTTTTAGACAAAAAAAAATTTAAGAGATAAAATGTTGAGACAAGATTAATTTTCCAATGAAAAAATTAGGCAGCAAAATTAAGAAACTTTTTTAAAATCTATTATATATAAAATATTTTTTCTAGTTTTTAAAATTAATATTATTATAAAACATTTTAATTATATTTAATTATTTAGTAAAAATAAAATTATAAATATATATTATAGACTTATTTTCTTCCCCTTTTATATTTTATGCTCCTAAACAAGTGCAGTACGAATCCTTTATATCATCTTTTCCTTGCCCTTTATTCCCTTTTAATATATTTCATTCCCCTTCTTTCGCAACTCAAAAAAAAAAAAACTTAAATCCTTTTTTATATGAACAATGCATTATGAAACTTAAATCCTTTTTTATGTGCATATCCAAAAAAATTCACACAACATTCGTTGTGCCAAATTATTTCTCAAACAAAGATCTCCGTACATAAATTAAATCAACGCAAACTCGTGAGCGATCAAAATTCAGTTTTCTCTACAATAGGACAACGTAAAGCCTTTTCCAAAAACAATAGTAATTACATTTTCCCTTCTGTATTTCTCCTGTCAGATATCCAAAACTCATTCCTTATGTTTTCATTCACATTTTACACCTAAGCATAGAATGAAAGCTCTTCTCAGTTACAATACATGTCAAATTTCATGATATCCAAAATAAAGAAAAAGTTCCTCAAAAGCGATCTTTGCCTTTAAAATGAAAAAGGGAAAAGTATCCACCCTTAAATTATTTAGTGTTTTATAATTACATGCACTTTATTGATTTAAGGTAGATACCTTTCACTTTCCGTTTTAAGGACAAGATCACTTTAGAGGAGCCTTATCCCCAAAATAACTTTACAAAGAACTTATGCAATGAGATACTGAAACTGAGAGAGGGAAACATTTCCTAACGGATGATGGTGCTTTCCCCCGATGAATGAATGCCATGTACTAAATCTTCCTTTGTAAAACGACTCATCAGGTAACCATCTATTTTCTCACTGAAGATGCTGAATATGCAGACGGCTCAAATTAGACTGTTAATCCCCTTAAGCTTTAGTAGGGGATTTCTTGCTTCACGCTCACAAATTAGTCATGATTTGTTTGATCAAGAATAGGTATCACCAACTTCAAATTGAATCGGTTCGAGGCATGCTTCGTTGGAGATTGCTGTTGTATGAGCACCAAATTGGCTCAAAGCTCTAGTGCTGTATTAACAATGCATCCAGGCCATTCTTTCCCTGAGTTGTGTTTGTGGGTTGAGGTTTTGGAAGAGAAAGGTTTGAAGAGTAAAATGAATTCATAATTACTTTTCAAACCCTTCCCTTCCTTTCCTTCCCCTCCAAAACCTCAACTTCCAAACACACCATTAGCTGAGAAGAGTTGAGCAAGACCCAAGAGATCTAGATTAAGTACATCCATCTTTGACTCATCTATTACCTTCACAGCAAACCCATTATAGTTGATTGCTTAATTATGATCCTTCTTACTTTTCTTTACCATCACTGTATTGTGATTGTTGTCCTCATTTTCTGTCTGTCTTCTACCCATAAGCCACTGTAGTGCCTCAGCTGCAGCATCTTTTTCTGCACTCTTCTTATTGTTACAAGGTTGGCCCATTATCCGCATTCCATTAAGCTCGACCGCAGCCTGAAACTGATTGTTCTTCAGTTGCATCGTCTTGTAGATGGGTGCAGCATATCCAGCACGTGTCAGAAACGTTTGGAGCTGACCTTTAGAATTATCACCACCAGGTCCACTCTCAGTCCTTGAAGCCAATGCTGGCTGCAAGGTCATCACAGATAGTGTTGACGGTTTAAGGACGTGACAACCAAATACGAATCTGCCCTCACATTTATCATCTGAAATCAGCAACCGTACAGCAGATAGGAGCTCATGAAACGAGTGTATTCCCATCATCGGAAACAGTAGCTGCCAAGTCCAACAGTTTAAGTTTAAATATAACTCAACTTCATCAATGCAGTTTGGTCCATAAAAAAGCACCAAAACAAGATACTACTACCAATTCCATTGGGAAAATATGTTCAGGTTTTTCAACATCAAGGGGAAGCTGGTAGGAGAATGAAATAAATTTGCACCTACTTTGCACTCAATGAAGTCGTCAAGTTTTCTCCTTATACTCTGAAACATGTCAGCAACAGCAGGTTTCATGAAAAACTCTAGATATCCTCCTAACATTTTTAAGTGACCATCCTGCCAGAAAAGGAATGAAAATAATGTAGAACACCATAGAAACAAAAATTAGAGGGTAATTTCAAACTGCAACATCTCATAGAATAAACATGAGAATAATTTTTTTTTTTTTTGAAAAAAAAATCATGACGAACTTACACCATCTTTTGAGATGTTTCCACCGAAGAGAAGCGCTACCGAGTCAGACACAGCTGTTGAGTCACGGAGAAATACCGAGTTCACTTTTATCTTCTCATTAAAAACTAGCCATGGATATGGAATTTTACTTTCCCGAGCATTCACTGAATTCTAGGAAAATGAAATGAAAAAGCAATCAGAAAGGGGGAAAAATAGGAAAGGGAAAAAAACAAGGTCAAATAATGGCATTTAAAACATGAGTAAGGGTATTTATCAGTTTTACAACCCGCAGTTTATAATGATTTGAATGGACTAACCGAATGTAGATGCACTTGACCATCCTCCATTGTTTTCAGAGAAAATGACTTCTCATTATGCTGCAAATGAAATTACATCACACTTATTTACCCACAACGTAAGCATGCACTATATGTACAATACAAACACTAGTTAAAATATGTTTCTAGTTTTTACAATAAATTATAATATTTATGCAATATAAAAAAATACCATAACAGAGCAAATTCCAGGATATAAGCCATAGCAAATAACTGCTCGAATAAGATGCACATCATAGCTCCATGCATTGCAGTTGGTTGTGTTGCTATCAACTAATCCAATTTCCTTGAGCAGGGATAAGAATTCCATTCGAAGAGCATCAATAGCTTTCATGGATTGTACAGAAAGGAAGTTTGTCCAGCAGTACTCATGTCCAGTGAGGTCTATTTCAGCATCTTTCCAGCCATCATAAGCCCTCACAAGTGCAAGATGGTCGCTGTAATCACAGGAGAATTGGGATTTTGCTGCCTCTGCAAGCTATAATGAAGAAATTTTGACAAATCAAAATTGAAAATCCTCATAATAAAGTCCTCAAGCAGTAGGTGGCAGAAGAAATGGCCACAATGCATGTTGCTTTAACACAAAGTGTCCAAATTTGTTGATGAATTTAAACAGAACTGAAATAGTACTCATTCTAACTAACTCTTTACATTGAGAAAATGTCAGAAAGGCAACACAACATGATTCTGGTAATGAAATGAAACCAAACCAAAAACGTTAGTTTATTAAGACACATGTAACTAAAATGCAGTTAGAAGTGCCTTCCAATTAAGAAGCAAAATGTAGTTTCTAACTTCTGTACTGGATAGGAAAATAAGAATTAGGTAAACAACTAGTCCTACTAGTACAAGCCCAGGCCCAAGCCCAAGAATACTGGAAGACTAAGGACCTAATAACCCTGATAGATTTCTGCTATAGCAGAAAGCCACTAAAGTCCTCAAACCCTTTCCCATCAAGTTTATAATCGATTGCTAAAACATAACCGATTTCTGCCATATCATGTTTCTCATTAATCCACATAATTTAAGCTCTATTTATTGTATTAGAAACTTTGGGTACTGAATTTCAAGTAAGTTTAGGTGTGGGTCTACTTTAAAAATAAAAAATTTATAGTAATAATAAGCTTCTGAGTATGAATGTATTTGGCATGAGATTGTCAGGCTTCAATGGAGCACTCCGAAAGTTTATGATACATCGGTAATGAGAGTATATTTCTGCAACCAAATTGCAGTATCAACAGTATCAATCAGTTAAAAGAAAAAAGAGATAATTCTCACAGATAGTAGCAACATAAAAAATGCTTCCTTCATCTATAACACCAAATATTTCAAGGATAAATATGGTATATGCTTGTTAGAATATAATTTGTGTCTCCATTTACTATTGCCCACTCTGTTTAGTGCCAAGCATCGTGTATTTGGTGGTTACTTCTTTTCTCTTCTGTTGCCATTGGGTTCACTTGAAAATGGCACAAGAACATTGAACTTGCTTGAGTGATTAGCACTCAACACACAATGTTATTTATATACGTAAGGAAAATAACTACATCTACTTTTACAATGCAATCATAATGAGTTTAAGCTATTTCCTAAGACACTCTAATATGTGTGAGATAATCAAGTTGCTCTCTGTATAGCATCAAATTCAATATTCAATGAAATTACAATATATATTTATAGAGATTGATTATCACAAGAAAAAGATTTATCCCGGAGAAATTTCTACTGCTTTTGCCAACTCTAGTGAGCAGTTGGCCAATGTTTTCACTTAATCTCTCCGAGGTACTTGGGTTAATTATATTTGTAACAAACTTGGTACATATGACATTTATGCACCAGCTTGAGAGGGAGTTTTGGAATATTGGAACTAGAAATCATAACTAGTCAAGTTCATGTATCTCAATCCCATTATTTTAGTCTTGTAAATAGGAGTAAGATATAGTCAATATCTCGTGTATATGTTGAATGAAATTTTCAACCAGTTCGTTAACAAACTCTAGCCTCCTTAATTTCAAGTATAACAACAACCAAGCTTTTTTCCCTCTAGGTGGGTTGGCTACATAGGTCTAACAATGTCATAGCATCCTATGATAAACCACGCTTGTAAATAAACAATTTGAATCATACCTTACAAGCATCAACTTATCATTAACACTATCACATTAGTGATCGATGTTATGAAGTATCAACAAAGTTTTACATTGGCTATTGACCGGCTAACATAACCCTCCTCTTTTATCCGAGCTTAGGATCAATTATGTAAAGATTTGCAGCAAAGCACAACATAGTTAGAGTTGGATTGTCATGTTACAAATTCAATTGAATTTGGTGATTGAAGTTTGAACAATAAAACATAAAGCACCCAAATCATTATGATGCCATAAGTTAATGTAGAGATCAAGAAACAAGGAACATATAAACACAAGTAAACTTCAAATGACTTAAAAGGATTGAGTTGCAATCATTCAAAACAAGAACAACTTACATCCTTTTTATCCAATGGTGTCAGAAAAGGATCTCTCACACTAAGGCCAGCAGCAACTGTTAATATGGGATCCAGGCAATTGAAGATAGCACCTAATATAAGCATCTTGCCTAGTTTGGGTTCCATTGGAAGCATTGTCAGATAGTGCCCTATAAATTGACAGACCAACTATGAGGCTTCAAATTGAGGAAAACAATTAATAAACCAGACTCTCATGTACTGGTAAGGGATCAACCTACCTAGAATTGTCAGATTCTCATTGTCATCAAAAGCTCCAATTATTTTTAAATATTCAATTGCATTTTGCACCTATGAATAAAATAAGTAAACAAAGCAGAGACACAAATAGAAATTGTACACAACTAATCAACACAAAACGAGCAAGCAAATGTATTTCAGAAATACTGAAGTTAAAAATGCACATGAACTGCTAGAGATAAAATGATAGAACTAAATAAGCGTATTGAATTTATCATTACTGCAAGTATCTCTGGAGACTGCAATGCCCTAGACAAGAACTCAGATATACTTCCAAGTTTTAAACTTTTGATTTGCAGGCAAAGAGATTGCAAAGGTGTCCTCAAAATTTCCGGCAATTGATACTCTGCAAAAGCATCATATACACATCTAGGATAGAGATGGTAACATTCTCCTGGTTGAACACGACCAGCTCTTCCTCTTCGCTAGAAAAAAATCAGGGGAAGGAGATAATAAAATCAGCATTCAATATCTATGAGTTTCTCAGTTCATATTCAGGATCATGGGTCACTTGTAATTGCACTTCAGCACCATGATATTTGAGTCCAATAGCAATTTCCTCCTCTATGTTTATAAAATGGCACATTGCAAAGCAATCAATTAAATGGCATATCATTCTAACCCAAAGTTCAAATGCGATATCATATATATTCACTGGACATTAAACTTGATAGCAAGTTTTAGTGGAGTGGGTGGAATTTGCCACATAGTTGACAGATTAGGATGCAATGGTCATTTTATATAAATAATGCGGAAACTGCAGTTAGGCCCAAAGATTAGACTGGCAGATGTCTAGAAGTTCTTAAATAGTACAATATCAATTTCCCATTGAATACTTGATGCACATAAAGTGCTCCAAATGAATCTAAAAACGTGACCCAAATATATCAGTTTTGTCCCCATTAGCCTCGCCTTCAAAAAATAGCCTCCTTTCTATGCAATTATACTATATTTTCTTATATCTTGGTAATAGTAGCGAGTGACAAACACAAAGTGTCTCACTTGTCATATAGATATAGTTGTAACATAAAAAGCATCTCATGACCTCATTTGTATATTTCATCCTGTAATCATGTTATACAAGTAGAACCGGCTGCCACTCTCCTCTCAATGCCTACTAAAAGACTAAATAAGAGATAAGCCTAAATCAGCACAAATATGCAGAGTTGTGATACAAAAATTCGTTCACAAACCCAGAACATTGCCCATATAGAGTACTCCAATGAATACAGCATTCAGTGAACTAAAGAGTTATAGAATTACACAGATCTTTTGTTCAAAGCTTCTCTTGGAAAAGAATTGCACAAAATGAACCCAGTATAAATATATCAAAGACGCCAGAAGAAAAAATGCTTTCTAGTAATATCAAACACATTATATATAATGATTAGTGCCAAAGACAAAATCAAATAGAAGATAACCTTACTTGTTGGGCAGAAACCTTAGAGATCCAAGTCGGAAGCAAACAAGGTGTGTTATTCAGTGCATCATATGATGATTCTTTTGCCTTTCCACAGTCAAGAACAAAAACAACATCATTTATTGTGATACTCGTTTCAGCAATATTTGTTGCTAGCACTATCTTTCGCACTCCATCTTCAGGTTCTTCAAATATCAACCTCTGCATATCCAATATATCTTATCTAGATATGACTTATAAGCAGGACAGTAAAGCACATCTGCACCTGTTTCTTTCTTGGTCACAAGATTATGCATGCAAGAAATTTCTATTTCTTAGTTCAAAATTCCTCTTATCTTACTAACTGGAATCAAAGAATTAGTAGATCCGTTCTGCCCAAAATAGGAATGGGCTAGGGTTATGAACTTATAATCTATGATCTGATGGATCAAGTCGATTCCATGATTATGAGTTCATTCCTAAGGGATCCTTTCATTATGCTTATTTCCTTTTACCATAAAATTTTAACATCTATTGCTTGAGTAGAACACCTAACATGCTAGGCAATACAAGCAGATTACTAAGTCAGCCACCATCAATAAAACAACACATTACCTGCTCAGAGCTGGCCATTGACCCATGGCATGTAAGCAACAAAACTTGGCTTGGATCTCCCAAAACAGGATGCATCAGGAGCTTCTCTTTCAGAGCACTTATATCATCCCATCCAATCATAAAAACCAACACAGCACCAGGCCTTTCACTCTCACATATATGGCATAAGATATATTCTATGAAGTTAAAACCAATACAGTCAGGATTCCAACATGACAAGGACTCCTGTGTTTGCGGACTGTAATCTTTGAAATCAGCTGCTCTTAAAGCATCCTGGTCACATTTTTCCAAAATGAACTTAAATTAAGAAAATACATAACAAGAAATGGAGAAATCATAGTTTGGAAATTTTTAAATACCTCTACAACAGAAGCAATTTGGCTTTTCCTCTTTCTTGGGGCCTGTTTGTTCATTTTCCAAATCCTTTCTTGACCATAATCATCAATTTGATTGTCAGGAGTCATTCTGTAGCCCGACATTTCCAGAATGTTCTCCAAAAAATGAGTTCTAACAGGGTATGTGAAACCCTATGTTATCAACAACATCCACCAGTATCAACAAGAAAAAGGAAAACTTTTAGCTATTGGCACCAAAATGGTAATTCTCAGTAACATCCAACTAACAATAAGAAGATTAATTATCCTGTTGACCATATACGCAGAATATAATTTAGAACCTCCATCCCATTTCCATCTTTCCCCCTGCTTTGCAGAAAAAGATGATAATTTACTCTAAACTACAACAGAAATTAGTAGGAATTCTCAGAATTATTGAGCCATTTCATTCACATTTCAGATGATATTAGCCCTAGCTTGCACCCTTACACTCTCTTTATAAATCCAATACTTTCTTCCCTAAGATTCATGATCCATTAATCATAGTAAATTCCCACAGATATAACTATCCCCCTTCATAACTCAAATAAACAATATAGTTCAGTTCTTGTAACACACCGGAATCTTCATAATTGCAGCTCCATTAAAGTATGAGGAGAAGAGCTCTGCATCAAGGGTAGCACTCATTAAAATCAGTTTCAGTTCTGGTCGGCGAGGTAGGAGATCTTTAAGGACAATGAGCAGAAAGTCTGTCACAGGGAACATGCAAGAACGTGAAAATCAAAAATCATTTAGAGACGAAAGACTCAGTCAGGTTCAAATTGCTACCTTCATTCATCCCACGCTCATGAATTTCATCCACAATAATATGAGTTACATCTTTTAATTTTCTATCAGCTATTAGTCTTCTTAATAAGATGCCTGTCGTGCAAAAGAGAAGACGGGTTTCTCTGCCTTTAATACCCTCCAATCTAACTTTATATCCAACCTTCCATGGAGGAAAAAGTGAAAGAAAGAAATATTTTAAACCCGGGAAAAAATATTAATAAAGAAAAGTAATGTGTTGATGGAACTATTGACAGTAATTATCTTCAGAAAACTCACAGATTCACCCAATTTCTCCCCTCTCTCAGAGGCAACCCTCTCAGAAACTGATATCGCCGAAATGCGTCTTGGTTGTGTGCATATAATATTACAAACAGCTCCTTGAATAGATTCTATCTCACATTCTAAAATAAACTGTGGGAGTTGTGTTGTCTTCCCGCATCCTGTTTCACCTGAAATGATAACCACCTGTAAAATATGTCACTTAACAATTGACAATTGAATTTGAAATGCCAAGCTTTAAAAGAATGAAATTAATACTACAAACTACTTCTACAGCAGACCAGCTGGCATGTATGAATCAAAGATGCAAGCTGAAGCATACACCAGAACTCAACTAAGATGCATGCTGGGATCTGCATAGATTGTTTAGAAAAGCATTTATTGACACAATGGAAGAACGCAACATCAATGACTCGGCAGAAAAAACCCTGGTAGTGGCACCAGCACTAAGCTTACAAAAGCCCATAATCTTCATTTCCCTTCACAGGTCCTAAGAATCCAATGATTAAGACCATAAATTTTCTTTTTTAAGTGGAAGATTTTATTTCCTCAATTCATTCATAAATGCACAGCATTGCATGCTAAAATGTGCCAATATAAGCTATTATAGAAATTATATAGACCAATGCATGTCAAGTCTCAAGCTTTCTTTGACTATTGTTCGGTGGCATTCTAGCCAACCCAAACCAAAAGCTCATCAATCATAGGTAACTGATAAGAACTGGTATCTAGAGATTGAATTAATGGAAAAATAAAACTGTATTACTGTAACAGCTTGGTATCAGTGTGACACCAAGGTGTTATGAATCTAAATACAAGAAGGAAAAAAGAAGAAAGATGATAATCCTTGAGCATTCGACAGGACCAAGTCTATCTTAAATCCTCACCGATTTCTCTGCCTAACCGACTTCACCACACACCCCATACAATTACAGCATTCCCCTCCAAATCCAGCAAAATGCTCAGCACACACTCTCTCCTACGCCACCTTAGCATAACTAACTTCTCTCCCTCATTTTCCTATTGGACTAGGCGCACCCAATTCCTCCTTACATAAACTTTAGTAATACCCCCCCCCCTTTTTTCAAAATCTACTTTGTCCTCGAGGTGGAATGCCGGAAATTGTGCTTGTATTTATGCCTTCAGCTCCCATGAATTTTCAAACTCTGGGAGGTCCTGCCATTGAATCAACAATTCCTCATTCCCCTGCTGGTTCACTCTAGTTGCAAGGACTGCTTTAGGCTGAACTTGAAGCTGCCACTCTTCATTTAAGTGAGATGGTAGAGGCTGGCTTTGGATAGACCTTTCTGCCAAGGACCAAAGCTTGTAAGGTTGAATCTTCAAACACATTTTCTCCCCAACTTCCAGCTCCAACTCCCTCCGGTGTTCATCCGCTTGGTTATTCATCCTTTTCTAATCTTATAAGGACATCTCTTGGTCTTTTGCTACCTCTATTTATTGGACTATCTTCCATATGAACAACTCTACTTATTAGGGCTTCCATTAGTCTTCTTCTCACGTGGCCAAACTATCCTACTTTCTCCCTAATACATTTGCTCCAGATCTTACCTTCACTACAACGTCTTCGAAGGTGTTCTAAGGGTGATTGAAAAACAAAATGGAGATAATAATTATGGCAGTCAGCAGTTTTGGCAAACCTTTGGTGAGTGGTTGGAGAGAAACACTAGTAGCTTGCTATCTCATACTAGCAAAGAGATTGGAAACCCTTGCTACATCACTTCCCTTGCTTTCTAGTTTCTTTTATCTTTTTTCTTATCTGTTGTGGAGGCTTTCTTATCCTTCCCCTAATTGTACTTCTCGTTTCTCTTGAAATATCATCCTCTATCAAAAGAAGAATTTGGGAAATACACAACTCAATCCACTACAATTAATAACCCAAAGAGGCATAGTGGCCTCTCCAAAAAAAGAAAAACTGCCGTAATGAAAACAACCAAAAAATATATAAGGTGTTATTAACTAATGAGTAGTGGCTTAACAATAACAAAATACATTTATTCAACAAACCTGATTCCTTGATATTGTTGACAATATTGCTTCCTTCTCTTTATAAGCAGGAAGACTGCTACGAAATTCTAGCATTCTTCTTCCTTCTGGCGACTCCTGAAATGAAAAGATAAGATATCAAGAAGGGCCCATTTGGGTAAATAGCTTATTTAAACTCTTTTGTGAAAAGAACTTCTGATAACTAACTTATGAATAAGTTATTCTATGTTCATATACGTAGTAACAAAAGTGCTTTTTTGAGTGTTTTAAAAAGTGCTTCTTAAGAAGCTAGATATTTTAACTTATCAAAAAGTACTAAAAATAACTTTTTGGAAAGTAATTAACTGTGTAGCCAAATGAGATAAAAAGTTAAAAATGTGACTTTTAACTTTTGACTTCCAAAAGGTTAAAAAAAGTCATAAGCACTATTATCCAAACGGGCCCTAAACCATCTTCTTTGAGTTAAAAATACCTCTATGGCAATCTTTGCAAATCATTAAAATTAACAATTACGAGGATACCAACTTTATACCAAATATTTGTGCTAAAACCTTTATCTGCAAGCAGATGTACAGATGATGAGAAAGGACATCTAATTGTAGTAGACCCTAGACAACAATTTTATTTTTTGGATAAGAAAGCCATCAAGACAAGTAGAAGGAAATAGCAAGGAAATTGGACAATAACAGATCCTTCATAACAAGAGAGAAAAACAACACCAACAAAAATGAAAGCAAAGAAAGAGAATAGAACAAGTCATCAACGGAGGAAAATTGCACAATTTCTCTACATATCTATTAGGGAAACCCTGTAATATTATCCCAAATTAGTTGCTCAGCCAAAGAAACCTCGTTAAAAATACGAGCATTATGCTCCACCCAAATACAACAAAAAGTTCAACATATGCATACAATAATGATCACAAGGTATCATTAGAGTCAAGACCATAGGTCTGAGTGTATCCCTTACCAATCAAACGAGCTTTAAGACAATCTATGTAACCATCTAGGCCAAACTTGATAGCATAGATCCAGCGGCAGCCGACAACAATTTTCCCCAGAAGATGATGCAAGTCCCACATCGATTAGGTAAGGAAGTCTTGGGTGTGATATATATGGGTTTGCAAATCTCTACTCTTGAGCTAGCTTATGTGGTGGTGTTAAGCAAATCCATATCATATGGTATCAAAACCTACCTTTGCACTAGTCGGTGGGCCATCTTCCTGGTTCTTTGTTCCATTTATACAGTTTAAAGGGGCCAAGTCCCAGTTCTTTATATGTGGACATATAGTCTAAAGAGGTCAAGAATGATGCAAGTCCCACATTCATTAAGCATGGAAGTCTTGAGTGTTATATATTGCAAACCTCCATTCTTAAGCTAGCTTTTGTGGTGGAGCTAGGCGGATCCATTTCAAAAGAAGTGGAATCAAATCCCATGTGTCATTGTGTTCAAGAGCAAGCTAGAGCCCATCATGGCTTGTCTCCATCTTGGACGAGAAAGAGTCTCATTAGTAGACTTAGGAATAGAGATAGAAGAATAGAGGAAACAAAAGTATAATATAATAGACATAAACGATAAAATCTTAAGTAATAGATTGGATGGCGATTTCTGGTGGATCGAGGACCTTTTTGAAGAGCAACAAGGAGGTCATCGATAGACACTTATGGGTCCATAATAGGCGAAGTCGCTAGCTAAAGTAGGACATGGTTCACTAAGAAGCTCTTCCACCTCATGTTTTGTAATGGTAATCTGTGGGTGACATTGATAGGTGATGAGGGGCTGTTGAGGTGGACTCTATTGAGAGAAAAAGGGAGGAGAGAAAGCTTATGAAATTAGTATGACTCAACTACACAGCAGAGGCTGAATTATATAAACTATACAATAATTACAAATATATAATTTTCCTAATTATAGATCTTTACAGATTTTAACACTCCCCCTTAAGCTGGAGCAAATAGATCATATGCACTAAGCTTGTTACATAGAAAACTTATTCTAAGACCTCTTAAAGACTTAGTGAAAACATCTGTTAGTTGATCATTTGAGTTCACGAAACTTGTGGTGACATCACCAGATAGAATCTTTTCTCTGATGAAATGGCAATCGACCTCAATGTGTTCGGTCCTCTCATGAAAAACTAGATTAGAAGCAATGTGCAATGCAGCTTGATTGTCACACACAAGTGTTATTTGCTTGTTCTCTCCAAATTGAAGTTTCTTAAGAAGTTGCTTTAGCCAGATAAGTTCACACACAGTGGATGGCATGACATAATACTCTGCTTCAGCACCAAGCCTTGCAACCACATTTTGCATCTTACTCTTCCACGAAATAAGATTGCCTCCAATAAGTATACAATACCCGGAATTGGAATGCCTATCAGTAGGACCCAATCAACATTCGAATACCCGACTATCTCGGTATGCCCTTTATCCTCATAAATAAGGCCCTTTCCAGGTGCTCCTTTGACATTCTTGAAAATTCAAATCACAGAATCCCAATGACCTTCATATGGTGAGTTTAGGAACTGACTAACAACACTCACTGCAGAGAAGATATCTAGACAAGTGACAATGAGGTAATTCAATTTCCTAACCAACCTTTTATATCTCCCTGGGTCAAACAGTGGCTCCCCCTGATTTGGTAGGAGCTTAACATTAGGATCCATAAGAGTATCAACAGATTTTGAACCAAGTAAACCACAGAAGACAAAGAAGACATTTAGGGATAAACACAGACGACAAAAAAGACAGACAAGCATAATGTAGAGAGGATAAACAATGATAACTCAAAGCAACATAATGAGGAGAAGGGTTACGTGTAGAACAGATATCTTTACAAAGTGCAATGGGAAGGTCAGGCTCAAGAGGCAGGGCCAGAGTTTGTGTAGGAGTGGGCGCCGAAGGAGAGCCACAGCAATTGAAACAGGCTCCGAAGGCAATAACGAGTCCGGAGGTGGCTGGTTTGTAAGGTCGGGCAATGGCTAGGCATCGGGCTCGAATAGTGGCTAGAGCGTTACTTGACGATGGTAAACTTGAATTGGGCAAGCTAAGGGAAAAAGGCTCTGGGATAGGAGAAGGGAATGGAATAGTGGAAGCAAGGGGCATAGGTAAGGGTAGAAGGGGCAAGACTTTAGACATAAGTGAAGGGCTCAAGATAGGTGACTCAAAAAAGGCAGCGTCAGCAGAGACAAGGTAACGATGTAGAATAGGAGAAAAACAACAATAACCCTTTTGCGATCTAGTATAAACAAGAAAAACACATTTGATGGACCAGGCAGAAAGTTTGTCAAGACCACGAGTGAGATTGTGGACAAAACAAGTGGACCCAAAAACATGTGAAAGAAGGGAATACAAGGGTTAATGGGGAAACAACACAAAGTGGAGGACTTTGGTTTCCCAAAACAAAGAACAGCATGCGATTAATAAAGTAACAAGTAGCAAGAATAACATCCCCCCAAAAAACTAAAAGGAACATGACCATGAAGAAGAAGAATGCAAGTTGTTTCAATTATGTGGCAGTTTTTGCACTCAACAACCCCATTTTGCTAAGGGGGATGAGCACAAAAATTTTGATGAAGAGAAGCCATAAAATTTTGACACTCGTGAGACAAATATTTCCTAGCATTATCGTTACGTAAAGTACGAAGAGGAACAACATATTGAGTTTTGATTTCATGATAAAAATTTTGAAAGATAAAAAACAACTAATATTGGTTTGACATTAAAAATAACCAAGTGCAATGTGAATAATCATCAATAAAAATAAAATATCGTCACCCTAAAGTGGATACAATACAACTCAGACCCCAGATATTAGAATGAACTATAGCAAAAGAAGACATAGCACAATCACTGACTCTATCAATAAATGGACTACGAATGTGTTTCCAAAGTTGACACGACTCACAAGGTAAACTAAACAGCTTGGATAGGCTTGGCACCATTCTTTGTAATTTGGCATGGCTAGGATGACCTAATTGGGCATGGAGGGTGAGAGGGTTTGTGGTGAGAGAGCAAACACAAGGTGGGTGGGAGAGCCAATAGAGACCTTTGGACTCACATCCGGCACCGGTCATCCAACTCAAGCTCCAGTCCTGCAAATAGACAGTCTTTAGTAAACGAAATGACATAATCAAGAGAACAAATTAAACAACTAATGGGAAGGAGATTACATGGAGACCTAGGAATATAAAGGACAAAATCAACTGAAAGTGAAGGCAAGGGATGGACAATACCAACCCCTTGAGACTGTATTTTAGAACTATTAGCTAAGGTGATAGTTGGCAAATAATCAAAAGTAGTAAGACTGGAAAATAAATCCTTATTACCGGAGATATGGCCAGCGGCAGCAGAATCAAGGACCTAAGGAGGCAAACTAAGAGAAACAAGCAAAAGAATCATTAGTGTGCACAACGAAGCAGTGAAACAGAAGTTCTTATGTCGCTCATACAATTTTAGAAAATTGGCATAATCAGTTGGAGAAGGTTCGGGCTGATCAAGTCGGTCAGTGGAGAAAGGCACACTAACATAACTAAGAAACGCAAGAGTCTCAATCTTCGAGAAAGCATTGGAAGCAGCTAAGGAGTCCCCAGCAGCCATGGGTCACAAAAATAAGGGCAAAAACAGAAATCTAAGAACATTTGATGTAGCGCAATGGCCAAATAGAGAAGATGAAGACAGATCTAGGTAGAGGAGATTGGGGCAATCGCAATAGCGAAGCAATGGCCGAAGACAATGCCAGACGCACCATCATGCACAGTGGAAGTGTCAACAGGTGAGCATTGCAACAAAGGATGATGATGGCACGTAGAGACATGTCAGAGTCCGAATCGTCGCGGGTTGGCCGCACAGAGGATGGCAAGTCGAACAATGGGGTCATCAGCCTGAAAGGACACCAGTGACGGCGAACAACGGCGGATGGTGGCTAGAGGCGGCTAGAGTGATGCAAGGTAAGAAGATAGAGATCGCGGGCTGCCAAAGTGTCGCACGGCAGAGTTAAGGGCCAGAAACCAGAGTGACAACATGGTTTTCTAGGAGGAAAAAAAATTCACAGGAGGACAATGGGTCCTCTTAACGGCAGGGTTTAGGGTCACCTTTCTCTCAAGGCTTTGGATACCATAGCGAAAAAGAGAGGAGAGAGACTTGTGAAATCCATATGTCTCAGCTACACAACGAAGCTGAATTATACAAACTCTAATAATAATAACAAATAAATACAAGAATATTTACAAATATATAATTTCCCTAATTACAAATATTTACATATTCTAACAGACTCTAATGACTTATCCTAAGTGAGGCTGCTAAAAGTTCTGAGGGTTCCACTGACTGCGCTTGCAAGGATAACAAGGGTAATCCAAAATATGCAACTCATAAAACTTTGCAAAGGGCATTTGGCTCGATTGAAGAGTTTAAGTATGGTGCCTCTCCAAAGAAGGTAACATCTGTAGAGGTATATTAACGGTGAGTAATAGGAGAATAACAGTGATAAACTCTTTGCAACCTAAAATACTCGAGAAAGGGCTCACTTGGTTAAGATTTTGGGAGAAGTACTTTTCCACAAGCAGAATCAAAAGCAGAAACAAAAGCAGAAGAAGAAAATTGTTTTGTGTTTGGTTGTAATTATAGAAATAATTTTTATTAGAATCAAAAGCTAATAAATTATTTGGATGTAATAAACATCAAAATACATTTTACATTTTCAATGTAAAATTACAATTTAGTGAACAGAGAGTGGTGTTTTCAAGAAAAAAAAAATAAGGATAAAATAGTGAATTTGAAATTTGAGACTATTTTCTCTCTTTTCTGCTTCTACTTCTATCTTTTTGGAGAAGCACAAACAAACAACAATAGAAGTACTTTTTTTCAAAAAATTGAGAAAAAGCACTTCTTCCCATGGAAGAAGCACAAACAAACGGACCCAAAGACACACTTAATAGCTCAAGCAGATAGCTTATCTTGACTAGGAGAAAGGTCATGAACAAAACAAGTACACCCAAAAACACATGGAGGAACTTGATAAAATGTACTTTTAAGAAACAAATGGTGTCAAGAATTTTATTGTTACAAATAAAAGATTGCATACGATTGATCAAATAACAAACAGTTAAGATTGCATCCCCTATAGAGGGTAAAGGCATGCTAGCTTGTAACAAAAGAGTATGTGTAGTTTCAATAAGATGTCAATTTTTTTCTTTTTGCTATTTCATTTTGTTGGGGTGTATGATGTAAAATCCCGTGAGAAGACATAAACGGAGAAAAAGGCAATTGAGAAATATTCTCGTGTATTACATTGCACAAGATTTTAATGGTTTTACTAAATTGATTTTGAATTTCATTGCAAAAAGATTTGCATATAGAAAATAATTCAAAATGTTCTTTCATTAAAAATAATCACATACAATGAGAAAGGTCATCAATAAAAGTAACAAAGTACATAAAACCGAAGAGTTAGTGACACAACTTGGGCCCCTTATAATAACAAATAAAGGAGACAACTCAGGTTGACTCTTATCTGCAGAAAGTGGTATCGTATTATATTAAAAGGATGTACAAAGGCCGCAATATATAGGCCTAGGTCAATCAGCCAAAAAAGAACTAAATCTCCTAGAATTAAGGAGGAAATATTTCCTCATAAATACAGATTGAAATTAACACCTATACAATCTCTATAAATAAGGAAAAAACTAATCCTAATTAATTACAAATCTGGTCAATAAATCAGGATATGTTCCTGACATAATAACCGAGATCTTCCAACACTCCCCCTCAAGCTGGGTGGTAGATATCTACCATTCCTAGATTGGACCTAAGAGTATCATAGATTATCTTGGAGAGCCCTTCAGTTAGGATATCTACCATTCCTAGATTGGACCTAAGAGTATCATAGATTATCTTGGAGAGCCCCTTGGAGAGCCCTTTAGTTAGGATATCTGCAATTTGCATGCTTGAAGGAATGTATTCCAAGGTGGTTGTCCCACTATCTAACTTTTCCTTTATGAAGTGGCGATCGATCTCCACATGTTTTGTCCTATCATGGTGTATCGGATTTTTTGCAATGCTTATAGCAGCTTTGTTGTCACAAAGCAGCTTCATAGGACAATTTTGGACAATTCCTAGTTCATTGAGCATCCTTTGGAGCCATATTCCTTCACAAATGTCATGGGATAAGGCCCTGAACTTAGCTTCAGCACTGCTTCTTGCGACTACAGCTTGTTTCTTACTTCTCCAAGTGACTAGATTTCCCCACACATAAGAGCAATAACCTGAGGTGGATTCTCTGTCCGTGATGGACCCTGCCCAATCAGCATCTGCGAACACCTCAATGCCCCTATTTGAGTGCTTTCTGAAGTGTAGACCCTTGCCTGGTGTTCCTTTCAGGTACTGAAGGATTCGGTTGACAGCTTTCATGTGGCATTCGGTGGGATTATTCATGAAACGACTAGCCATACTCACAGCAAAGGCGATGTTTGGCCTAGTGTGAGTTAAGTAGATTAGTTTTCCCACAACACTTTGGTACCGATCTTTGTTTGTTGGAGGACTCTCTTCTTTCCCTCCACCTTTTCTCGCTGGATCCATGGGAGTATCCATTGGTTTGCAGCCCAACATTCCAGTTTCTCTAAGTAGATCCAAGGTATACTTCCTTTGGGATACTAAAATTCCATTTCTTGATCTGGCAATCTCCATCCCTAGGAAGTATCTCAAGTTTCCTAGGTCCTTGACTTCAAATTCTTTAGCTAGGAGCCCCTTGAGCCATTCAACTTCCTCTTGGTCATCCCCTATGATGACAATATCATCAACATAAACAATGAATAGTGCTGTCTTACCTTCTTTAGAGTGTTTGACAAACATGGTGTGGTCGGTCTGACATTGTACAAAATCGTTTCCCTTGACCACCTTAGTTAGTCTCTCAAACCAAGCTCGAGGAGATTGCTTGAGACCGTATAAGGACTTCCGGAGTCTACACACCTTGCCCATTGACTGAAGTGTCTTAAGTCCTGGAGAGATGTTCATGTAGACCTCTTCCTCAAGTTCCCCATTCAGAAATGCATTCTTGATGTCAAGCTGGTGTAAGGGCCAATCCAAATTTGCTGCAAGGGATAGGATGACTCGAACTGAATTCAACTTAGCCACTGGAGCAAACGTCTCTTCGTAGTCTATACCGTAGGATTGTGTGAATCCCTTTGCTACAAGGCGGGCTTTGTATCTGTTGACACTCCCATCAGCATTGTATCTTATAGAGAAAATCCATTTGCACCCAACCATTTTCTTTCCCTGAGGCAAGTTGGAAAGTTCCCATGTTCCGTTTTTCTTTAGTGTTTGGATTTCTTCCCTTACAGCTGTCTCCCATTTTGGATCTTGTAATACTTCTTCTATATCCCTTGGTATTTGGGTCCGGTCAAGGGCTGTCACAAAGGCTCTAAAATTGGGTGATAGCCTGTCATAAGACACAAACTTTCCAATGGGATGTTGAGTGCAAGATCTCACACCCTTCCTCACAAAGAATTGCGATTTAGATCAATAAATTCTTGACTAGAATCCTCAGAGTTTGTAGGGTCAGAGAGAATGTTACCTTAGAGTGTTTCTCTGGGCTCTGGTATACAGTTAAAGTCTTGACTTTGCTGCGGAAGTGTGAGTAGTTCTGCCTCCTTTCGGATTTTCTTTCTCTTTGAATATGTCAAGAGTGGTTTCACTACTTGTGTAGGAGGGTGAACAGTGGGTTCACTTGCTGCTGTTTGTGGTGCCGAAGTGGTTGTTTCAGGTTCAGTTGGGGCTGTTCCAAGTGCTGTTTTAGGTGCAGGGATGTTTGTTAAGTCTGATTCAGGTGCTGTTTCAGGGATGTCTGTAGAGAGCAGGCTTGGTTCATAATTTTGATTTGCTAAATGTTGTTCCTTCTCAAGTGTAGCAGTGTCTTCCATCTTTCAGAACTGAAATTCATCAATCCTCTCCCCCTGAATTTTAGTTTTGGAGTGGAAGGGCTGATTTTCAAAAAAAGTAACATCCATAGAGTGGTAGAATTTTTTGGTGGAGGGAGAATAACACTTGTAACCCTTGTAGTTTGTTGAATAACCCAGGAAAATACAAGGTATTGAGGTGGGGTCTAATTTGTTGCGGTTGGGGTGATGATTGTGGACAAATGCAGTGCAACCAAAAATTTTAAATTGCAGGGAAGTAATAAGTCTGGTGTTGGGAAAGGAATTTTAGAGGGTAGTGTGTGGGGTATTATAGTTAAGGACTCTGGAGGGCATCCGGTTGATAAGATAAGTAGTTGTAAGGACAGCATCTCCCCAAAAATGGTGTGGCACATTTGTTGCTATCATAAGAGACCTTGCAACTTCCAAGGGTGTTGACACAAGAGCTCTGGTGGATAATCCCGCACATTTGTAGGTAAGAGTCGAGTTCTGAATTATAGTGTTCACGACCATTATCTGTTCTCAGCACTTGAATGCATGCTTGGAATTGGGTTTTTACCATATTATGGAAATATTGGAATAATTGAGCTACCTCTGATTTTTCCTTCATATGGAACACCAATGTGATTCTTGTGTGGTCATCAATGAAGGTGATGAACCACCTAGAGCCTGTAATGTTTTTGACTCTAGAAGGTCCCCACACATCACTATGAATTAGGGAAAACGGTTGGGAAGATTTGTAAGGTTGTCTGGGATAATGGCTTCATGTGTGTTTGGAGGTTTGGCACACTTCACAATTAAAAAACTTAGAATTTTTATTGAATAGAGAGGGAAATAATTTTTCCAAGTACATGAAATTTGAGTCGCCTAATCTATAGTGCCACAACATTACAGGATCAGGTTTGGGTGTGGTTGCTGCACAAGCAGTTTTGGACACTTCTTGATTCCTCTTTGAGTCATCAACCTGAAGGATGTAGAGCCCTCCACACTCCTCAGCATTGCCAATCTTCTTCCCCGAATCCAAAGCCTGAAATTCACAAGTACAAGGAAGGAATTTAGTGACACATTGTAGGTCTTTTGTCAATTTACTGATTGACTGTAAATTGCAATCAAGTTGGGGAACATAGAGCACATCTTGTAATGTGATATCTTGTGATATAGTCACTAAACCTTTATCCACTACTGCTGAGCGAGTACCATCAGCAATGCGAACCGTGGAATTATCGTCACAAGGGAGATACTTGCTGAAATTAGTAATATCCCCTGTCATTTGGTCTGATGCTCCTGAGGCCACAATCCAAGCTGATTTTCCTGCTTTGCAAGCGGTTAAAGCACATAAATGGTTACCTTTATGGGCAAGGGATGCAGTACCGCTTGAGCTTTCTAGTTTTAAAGTTTGTTGAAGTAATTTCTGCAACATCTCCATCTGCTCCTTGCTGAAAGGGTTTTTTTCTGGTTCGGTGTAGTCTAAACCACTTTCATTTATGTGGAAAGATGCTGAATTTCCACGATTTTCTCTTCCTCTAGGATGCTTAGTATCTGCTAGTTTTCCATGCAAGAACCAGCATGTATCCTTGGTGTGGCCTTTCTTCTTGCAGTGTTCACACCAAGGCTTTGATCTCTTCTGCTGGAACTGAGCTTTGTGACCCTTCACTGCCAAGGCTGAGCTCTCAATTCCTTGTATATTATTTGGAGTACCAAACATGATCTTTCTTCGGCTTTCTTCTCTTCTAACTTCAGAAAACACCTCTCTGACCTTAGGAAGGGGTTTGGTTCCAAGTATCCTACCTCGTACTTCATCCAAGGCTTTGTTGAGTCCAAGGAGGAATTTGTATATACGATCTTTCTCAACAATAGACTTATAGAGCTTGCTATCTTCTGGGCACTTCCAATCAGTTTCTTCATAGATATCCAGCTGCTGCCAGTACCTTGTTAGTGTATTGAAAAACTCAGTGACAGTGGAGTTACCTTGTTTTAAATCATGGAGGAGGCTCTTAATCTCGAAAATTGCTGATGTGTTGTCAACATTTAAGTATGTTTCACGTGCTGCCTCCCAGATCTCCTTAGCCGAACTGAAATACAGAAAATCTTCTCCAATTTCTATAGTCATAGTGTTCAGCAACCATGACATTACAAGGCTGTTCTCAAGCTTCCATTTCTTGAGTGCGCCCTCATCTTTTTCTGGTTTCTTGGCCTCACCAATGATATATTCTTCCTTTCCTTTCCCTTGAAGGAATATGCGGACCGATCTGGCCCATTGGGTGTAGTTTTGACCATTTAATTTATGGCCAGTGATAGGAAGTGAGGTTCCTTCAACTGGGCTGGCTAGAGAAGTGCTGCCAGTCTCCAGCTGAGGTCCTTCCTCTGGTTTTCCATTTTCTTCTGCCATCAGATCAAGCTCTAATACCATGCAGAAAGTGGTATCGTATTATATTAAAAGGATGTACAAAGGCCGCAATATATAGGCCTAGGTCAATCAGCCAAAAAAGAACTAAATCTCCTAGAATTAAGGAGGAAATATTTTCTCATAAATACAGATTGAAATTAACATCTATACAATCTCTATAAATAAAGAAAAAACTAATCCTAATCAATTACAAATCTGGTCAATAAATCAGGATATTTTCCTGACATAATAACCGAGATCTTCCAACATTATCATGACTCGGAAAGGAGGCTCGAACATGTTTCCCAAGTTGACATGAGTTAGTTTAAAGACCAAAGCTAACTAAAGACTCTAACTTTAGAAAACTAGGGAACAATCTTTGAAACTTTGATAGGCTAGAATGACCTAAAGGATTGTGGAGAATATTGGGAGACTCAGTGGTAGCACAAACCACAGATGATTTGACTTGAGATAGTAAAGTCATCCTACATCAATCATCAATCATCACTCCCATACCACAGTCCTATGTAATGAATAAATCAAAATTATACGTGATGGAACAATTAAGAGAGCAGGTAAGCTAAATTCAAGAAATTGTATTAAAAGGATACCAAGGTACATACAGAACTGATTTTAAAGACATGGACGCAAGAGGTGACACTTGACCAATTCCTTTGGCAAGAACTTTAGACCATTAACCGAGGTGATAAATCAAGAAAAAACATGGAGAAAAAGAGGTAAAAAGAAATCGATCACAAGCTACATGATCGGAGGCATCTAAATTTTTTTAATGTATAAAAATGAATATCATCAAGATGAAGAAAGGAAAAATGGGGAGATATAGGAAGACAAGAGATCCTCTTTGAAAGAACAATAGATAACAAAAGAGAAAAATATCGAAAAAAGCAAAGCTTTCCAAATTCCCAACATATCCTCTAAAAAGATGATGAACTTCATACCAAATAGAGGCCAAATGTCTAATTTCATTCCACATGACTGGCTTGTCCAAAAATCTATCATTAAAAATACGAGAATTGCACTCCAACCAGATGCTCCAAATGATGGCATTGCGTACTGTCACAAAGATTAGGCTTCCTTCCTTCCCAAGCCTAGCAAAACTAGTCAATAGAAACTTCAAGGACACACCCAACACTCACCAAAGATATCAATTAAAGTATTCTAACTTGTGAACAACAGTGGCAATGGGAGCTTGAGATTACTTGGCTGCCTTTAACTATAGGTACTTTGAAACTCAGTATATGAGATCCAGTACTCCTTACCAAATGTATTATTCGAACCAAAGGTAGTAGAAGACATCTGCCATGAATAGACTGCAGCAATGCATCCTTGTGACCAAAAACGACCAAGGATCAAGGTACAATTCAAACCAATGACCACGAGAAAAGAACAAGGGGGTGCCTGCAAGTAGAATGGCACTGACAGCATGACGGACAGAGCCCTAGAGAGCAGCGTGTGGACCTCACACGTCGACAAGCTACTGCAACTAATAATGCATGTGACAACAACTCCCACAATGGTGATCGAGGGGCAACCTGAACTAGATTCCGCCCTCACTTTGATGACTAAGGGAATTTTGACAGGAGACCCTGCTAGATGTAAGTGGCTAGATGAGTCTAAACCTGCTCTGAATACCAACTTGAGAATAGACCAAACAGATTTAGGGTAAATTTGCTTAAGGAAAACCCCATTAGAAGCTAAATATTTATGCAAATGAATTAAGGGATTAAAAAGGAAATAAATCTATCTTAAAGAAATTAATCACTAAAAAACCTCTAATAATATCACTACAAATTTCTAATTGATATCGAAGAGAGTATAACCTAAATATAGAAATAATATATAAGAAATATCTACCAATGATATCAACAAAGTGATTATCCGGTAGCAGCCACAGAAAGAAAACAGAAGAATGAAAGGAAAATCACTGTGTATTAACACTCTTGAGGTGATATAGTGTATATCAATCAAGGATAAAGAGAAAGTAGTATGAAATAAGCAGAAAATGAGACTTTGGCACTATAGCAGCTCAGTCTCTCCTAACCCAATTCCAGAATTTGCCTACCTATGACTTCCCTCACTCCCAAACAAATATCCCCTTTCTTAACAGAATCACTCACGCGCACATGTGCCAGCATGGCACACACACACAACCCACACTCCCTCATCAAGTTAGTTAGGCCAATGAGGCCCACTTGATTCACCTGCACATTTTCTCTCAATATTTCCCATCATACCCCTATATTTCTTATGCGTGTACACTTTTAGCCCTTGAGGAAATTGGTCTCTAACATTATCCCTCCTCTCCTTTTGATATCTACCTTTATCCCTCCTCTCCCCAAACTCCACACCCAAAAAATAAATTATATTTTCGCTGCCCTCTTCTACCTAACTTCATAGTTCCTAGATGAGAGAAATGGTACTCCAATCACTTCTGTTCATGAACTCTACGTTATTTTACACAACCTACCTTCATAACTGCCAAGTGCCAAGCAATTTCTTTGCCGCCCATCAATCTTCTAGTTCCCATCTCAGCTATATATTTCACTTCCAAGTTATGAAGTAAATTAAATATAGCATAGCAATTTGCCTCTTTAGGCTAAGAAAGTAAATGGTTGGTTAATCATAGTCCAAGCTTAAATAAAATTAAAACATGTAATGACTACCTGCACGTCTCAGAGTTGGATCTTAAGAAAGTTTCTAGTTATTATGCAATACATACAAAATGCCTTTGCAAAAAAGAAAATTTTAAAGAATACACCCAAAAATTCTGGAGTCACTGTGTCCTCTATGTATTTAATGGTCAAATGTGTCCCAACCTACATCAACTCTCACATAACGTCTTTTAATCATAACCTAATATTTTTCATAGCAATCTCCTTTAAAACTCCTACTCATCATACTATCTTCCTCGTATCTGACTACAACAGACCAGCACTTCAGGTGTTTGCCGAATTCTTCCTTAAAGGTAAAATTGGAATTTGCATGAATTCAACCTTCATTTCCCTCATCCCTAAGAAGGAAAGATTCATTAACATTAAGGATTTTCGTCCCATTAGTTTGGTGACCAGTGTTTACAAGATCATAACAAAGGTGCTAGCCACCAGACTTAGCGAGGTTCTTTCTGATACTTTTTCTGAAAACCAATGTGTCTTTGTTCCTAGTAGGAAAATTCTTGATGCAACCGTTATTGCTAATAAGGTGGTGGATGATGTTAGATCTCAAGGGAAATAAGGTCTTGTTTTTAAATTAGACTTTGAGAAAGCTTATAATCATGTTTGTTGGGGTTTTTTTGGATAAAGTCTTGGAGAGGAAAGGGTTTGGGAGGAGATAGAGAAATTGGATTTCAGGATGTCTATCCTCTTCTTCTTCTACAATTATTGTTAATAGTAAACCTAGATCCTGGTTCAAAGGTCAAAGAGGATTGAGACAAGGATATCCTCTATCCCTTTTTCTCTTCACGTTGGTGGTAGATGTGCTTAGTCATCTCGTTTCGAGAGTTGTCGATAATAGGTTGGTGAAGGGTCCTATTGTTGGGGGGGAGCAAGTGGTTGTCTCTCACCTTCAGTTTGCTGATGACACAGTTTTCTTCTTGAAGCTAGATGGAGATTCTTTTGTTAACATTCTAACTATTCTAGGCTTCTTTGAGGCTATCTCGAGTCTTAAGATTAACTTGGCAAAAAGCGATTAAGCAAGTATCAATGTGGATAATCAAATTTTGAACGCTTTTGCTTATTTGGCAGGATGTTAGGTGCTTCACTGGCCTATTACTTATCTAGGAATTCCTTTGGGGGGTAATCCTCGTGCTCTATCTTTTTAGGATCCAATGGTGTGTAAAATCTCTAAGAGGTTGGATTGTTGGAAAGGTGCCTTTTCCTCTTTGGGAGGTAGGATCACTCTCATTCAGTCTTGTTTATCTAGAATTCCCTTATACTATCTCTCCCTCTTTCGTATTCTTGCAGTTATAGCTCATAATATTGAAAAGCTCATGAGGGATTTTCTTTGGTGAAGGGTTGAGGACTCCAGAAGAGATCACCTAGTCAGTTGGACTCTTGACTGCTCTAGTTCGTTTACATGTAAATCCTATTTTCATTTTTTGACTTCCTCTCCTAACATAGAAAGATTTCTTTTAGATAAGCTTATTTGGAAATCTAAATCTCCCTCAAAGGTCAAAGCTTCTGTTTAGACTGCTGTTCTTAACCGAATTAACACTAATGACATGCTTCAGAAGCGCAGGACTCTTATTGCTTTGTCCCCTAACATGTGCATAATGTGTGGTTTAGATTCCGAGTCGGGGGCTCATCCTTTTTTGCATTGCCCTACGGTGAGATCTATTTGGACCAGGCTTTTTGGCTTCTTTGGAGAATCATGGATTTGTCCTATAGACTTACACCAGTTTCTACTTATTAAATTCAGAGGTTTTGGCTCGCGTAAAGAAACTAAGATTATGTAGCAATTTTCAGTTTTTGCTGTGCTTTGGTGTATTTGGTTGGAAAGGAATGCTAGGATTTTTAATAATTCCTTTTCAACTATTGATTTTGTTTGGGATAGGATTACCTTTTTAGCCTCTCTTTGGTGTTCAGCTCATGGTCTATTTAATGATGTTTCTCTAGCTAACATTCAAAGGGATTGGCATGCTTTGTTACATGATCTATCCCTTTAGGTCTTAGCTCTATATTTTGCACTATTGTGAGGATATCTTATCCTCTTTTGTATATTCTTTTCTTTCCTAATAATATTTCTTTTTCTATCAAAAACAAAAAAACAAAAAACAGACCAGCACTTCAGTTTTTTGACAGCAATCTTTCATATCCTAACCCCTCAAAATTCAATGCACATCCATACATTAAACATGGCATTGGGAAGAGCTTCTCTTTTTCTTTTACCCCCCATAAAATCCTGTAAAAGAAAACTTTCAGCATCTTACAAGGAATGCATACAAGTAGGAAGAAAATTAATATCACCACCTTATCTTACACAAACAAACTTAAGAAGTTGCAAAAGAAAACTCCTTCATACCTGAATTATTAAGCAAATAAAATGTAATACAACAAAATATTCAAATAAAACGCATCAAATTATGAGAATAATATGCCATGACTTTATATTTTCAGGAAGACTACCTGCCAAGCTCGTTGCTGATCACGCATTTGTAAGCTTCTCTGCAAGAGAATTTTCTCCACAACAACCTTATTGGATGCTCGTGGCTGAGGTTGCTCAAACAGCCCTTCATCTGTACCAATACTATCGCTACTACTTGATCTTGCAAATGACAAATCTGGAAAGCTTTCCTTCATCCTGGATTTCTGAGTTTGGTATTCGTCAAGATAAGCTTTAACTCGCCTTAACATAGTAATAGGCAGGTTTACCTGTCAATTCCAGAAAGCATTACTCAAGTGCCTTTCAATGAGAGAGATAAATTTTCCAAAAAAATAAAACTAGCATTTGGAATCAAGATCTCAATCTTTTAAGATTCTAATTGTGACAATAGAGGGAAGAAAAGAAAGAACACATAGTGTGATTTAGTTTCCATTTGATGTTTGTCCTCCTCATATGGTTCAGGAAAGTAGAGAGCAGATCATGGAACACATAAATATACCTCCCTCAGCGGACGTCGATAGTCCAAATCATGTCTGTAGTTGGGAAGTGGGACCTTACTGAAGACAACAACCTTTGCATACATATGGCTGCCATATGGAAATGTAATTGAGGTCCCTCACAACAGAGAGCAAGAGCAGTGACTCAAGCATTAATACTCAGACCATAAGGGGAAAAAAATTTTTAAAAAAATACCTGTACAAACCCATTTTGCTTGCCAAAGCGGCTATTTGTTCGAATTCACGCCTGTCCTTTTTCTCTCTCGAGATCAACTCTAGCTTACTCTCATCATCTAAAAGCATGGTTAATTTCTGCTTCCACTCAGCAGTGTCACCATTGGGGGAAGCACTCTGATAAGCAAGTTTTGAAGCAACAAGAAATGAAAACCATCTTCAACATAAATCAAGATAATATGCATTAAACTCAGATACTACCTTACAAAATCAACACTTTTAATAACAAGAAATCCTGCACATCTTATCAATCAATATACTAAATACAAAGCACATTGAAATTTACGATGGCACCTTATAAGAAGAGACGGACCTAGCTACTGGTAAGCTGAATCCTTTCTCTTCAAATTGATCCGAGATATATGAGAGGTTACTTCAAATTGCTCAGCACAAAGGAACTTACAAAATAAATAATTTTAAAAACTGACAGAAAAACTAAAGCATACTGAGAGTAGCTAAATCAAAATTAACAAGCCAAATGCATATAAACATTTTAGAAAGAAATTAAAAAAAAAAAAAAAAACAACGAATGAATGGGAAGGCACCAATAGAATTAGAGAGTGTAGAAACTAGTTGCCATGTACAGAAACAGTCAGAAAATCAATTCAATAATAAAAACAGGACTATGAAACAAAACCACCGTTACCAACCAAAAAGAGATAAAAGGACCTAAGGAAGAAACCAGAACCAACATTAAAGAAAGAAAAAATAAGAAGCAGAAATATTAAAAGAGCAATAGAGCATTATAAGCAATATCACCGGTTGTGACGAAGTTTCGAATTCACAATGCCACCCTTTCTCGGAAGCCCCATTGTCAGAAGCAGAAACATGACCCGAGTTCTTCGGGCCAGGAACAGCGCCGTATGAGGATGGTTGAGGAGGCCTTTTCTTCATGGCAATAAATGGAAGATAAATGAGTCAGGGCTTCGACGGTTGCATAGAAGAGAAAACAGACGAGGGCACTCTTCAATTAAAGGCCCGACGGCTTCGTTTTTGAGGACCGGCACGTCGCTGTAGCTGCGCGTGCCGCTGCGGCTGTTGCTCCGCAATGTTGTTTATGGCTTCGGTCACTGAGAAAGATAGTGAGGTCAGTGACTGACTGTGACTGACAGTTTCTCACTCTCTCTCTGTCTCCGTGCTGAACCCTTGGCTTTCCTATCGCGGTGGTCACGGGCAGCATGGCGCGTGCAATTTAACCTTGTTGACACCTCAGTCAGTTCCGCCCTTGGGTACTTGGATTCCCACGTGCGATAACCGCTGCTGAGACAATGGCGTTTTTTTTCTTTTTTAATCCTAAAATTTTACGGTTAATATTAATGCTCTATAGAATGTTTATTGTACTTGAAATACGTATTAAGTGATTTATTGTATTTGAAAGAATATAAAAGAAATATGGTATTTTGAAATTGAAAATCTATTAAACTTGTAATACATCACTGGAATTTTTAAAACTCGCAACATATCAGCATATTTTTTGTGAAATTATGCTTGTGGAACTTGCAATACATAACTCACAATACATCAGTACAATTTCATCAAAAATATGCTAATATATTGTGAGTTCTTCCCTACCAGTTTAAAAAATTATGTATTTTAAATATAATAATTGGTGCACACTGTATTATAAGATATGGTAATAATAATTGGAATCCTCTCACGGGCACAATAGTCTCAATCTATAGTAATTTACTCTTCTATAAATAGCTATGACGGTAAAGAAGGCACATCGAACAATTTGAAAGAATTAAGTGTGAGTGAAAAAGAATTGAGAGTTAGTATAAGGAAGTTGTGAAAGTGAGTTAAATTGATATAGAAAAAATAAATTTCTTAGAAAAAATGGCAGAAGATTAGACAATGAGAGCACAAGATCATATTTTAAAGAAGATTCGTAATGAAGAAGTAATATTTAGTTGTTATAATTATTATTATTATTTATTGTGATATGAGATATAAAGTATAATCTATATTTACCTCTTATGAGGATCTTGTGTATCAGAAATATATCTGATATATATTATTATTATTATTATTTTGAATTTAATATTGTTATTATTATTCTGCTTATTATTGTTGTTGTTGCTATTATGATATAAGATATAAAATATGCTTTACATTTACCTCTTATAAGGATCCTGTATATTAGAAATATATCTAGTATATATTTAAAGTAGTTATAATAGCTGAGTAATAATAGAATATTATTATTTTATTTTTCTTATTTACTTTTACTATTATTTAGTATTATTATTTTATACCTATTGTTATTATTATTATTATTATTATTATTTAGTTTTCTTATTATTATTATTATTATTATTATTATTAATCTTGTTATTATATTGTTTAAGGAATTTTAATTAGTGATTTTAACCAAAAATTAAGACTTTAGTTTACTATTGTTGGTAAACCTTGGTTATATAAGATATAAAGTATGCTTTACAATTGCTTCTTATGAAGATCATGCATATTAGAAATATATCTGACATATATTTTTTAAGAAAATTTGACATTATAAATAAATATAAAATTAAACCCTAAATTATCAATAGTTAATATTATCATTGTTATAATAATATTATTATTTATGATAATATGTGTGTTTCTTTTGTTTATGTATTACTTTATTTATTAGTAATGTTTTATTTTTATTTATCCTAATTCTTTTATTTTTATGTTTTTGCAAATCGTAACAGAAAATGAGAGTACTGTAATCTCAAGTTTTGCAGTTAGAGAAACAGACATCAAAAATACATAACTATTTACAAAATGCCCGATTACTAGATGTTTTTATGATGGACTAGTTCAAATCAAACAACCAACTTATCAATGCGTTGGTCAACGTTGGAGGCCAGAAACTCTCACATTTCGCTTTTCGATTGGCGACAATCACGTTAAAAGACGTGGCACTTCAACTTGGGGTGCATATCGATGGTTGATCCGTTATTGGATCTACATCATTTACCAAAGAAAGGATTGAGAATTTATGTCAGAGCTTTCTTGGTATTAGGCCTGAAGAAGGTGACATTAACAAATCCACAATCAGATTGGCTTGGCTATATGACTATTTTAGTGAAAGAAGACTAAACAGCCTTAGGCTAAATGTGCCTGATGAGATATTACAGCATTTTACTCATGGCTATATACCCCGGTTATTGGGGATGTGACTTACGCCGAATAAAACCACATCTCTAATTCATTGCAAGCTTCTCCCATTAATTGAAAATTTGCAAGAGGTAGGGGAGTATAGCGGGGGTTTAGCATGCCTCGTCGTACTTTATCGAAATTTATGCCGTGTAATGCGCCATAATGTTTCAGACATTGGTGGTTGCTTATAGCTTTTACAATCGTGGGCATGGCACCTACTCCCATTCTTGGCTCCTATTTCTAACAATCCTATGCCACATTTTCCTCTAGCCTCCGTAGAATTATCCTAATTTAATAATTTTTCGTAATTTATTATAGCTAAATGTGTATCTAATTAATATAATATTCCATAGGTGGATAAACACGTCAATCTTGGAAAATTTTCGTTTAAGACACTGGGCAGTATAAGGCTGCGTATAAATCTAATGACACATCACGAGATAATGGTCAAAAAATTATAGAGATCATTTTAGCCATCAATATAGTTGCTGATACTGATGTTATTTTATTTTATATTGCAGTTTTAATGGTGACCAGATCACCAGTAAGGCATTGAGGGGACTATTTTGCATATCTTGGCAGATGAGCGATCATTGTGGTCAACTACCAATCCACTCATCTAGTTTGAGACTATTGAGTGGTACTCAGCTGACTGCGTAAAGCATCAGTTCAGGCTGGAGCAAGATATCCTTGATAATCCAAAAAACCTATCAGGATCTCATAATAAAAATTTGAGGGGACAATAGAGCACTAATTGGGTTGAAAAATTAATATGTGGAGTGGTTGCAATATTGGAACCACAGATGGCAGCATATAACGTATGGTTGTCTTCCCGATGATCCTTCTCCATCTTAGTATTATTGGAATTGGTATATTCAGTTTGCTATGGGTCAATACTTATCACCTGAGCCCCTACTGCAAGACCCACGTCAACGGGAGTTATCTCCAAGGCAGCAGCATGCCTAGGTACCTCCGCAACCACCTTTACATCAATATCATGCTGAGATGCATCCACCATTCCCCACAGTATCTTCCTTATGGCGATATGCACCCACCACCCCCGCAGTATCCTCATTATGGCTATATGCCCCCAGCACTGTGGCAGTATCTTCCTTACAGCCACATGACCTCGACACCACCATAGCACTTGCACAGTTATATGCCTCCAACACACCCGCAATATTCTTACGGGCACATGCCACTTTCACATGGGATGGAGCCGCATCAAATGAGCTTTTCAGCAACATCATCTAGATCAGCTCATGGTGATGAGGTCATTCACATAGAAGAAGGTCAGTTGATAGTAGAGTGCACTACCATCATAGTGCCGACTCGCACCAGTATAGTCGATCTCGTGGTAATGAATCTAGATGTGGAAGTGCTGCTTTAGCGGCCCATGGGGACATATACCAGCTAGTCCCACCTATGTTGAACAGGAATCTTAGCTGCCTATGCCTGTGGTTGTCGAAACTTCAGGGTTGGTAAATGACATGATAATGGAATTACTATAGAATCCTGGAGGTATAGGCAATGTCGGAGCCACTTCACACTTGATGACAACATCTACTCAAGAGCCACAGCATAGAAGACAAGTAAATGAGGAAGTAGAAGAGGAGGAAGAGGAGAAGGAGGATGAAGAAGAAGAAGAGGAAGGTGGTGGGAGCAATAAGGCCAATGAGAGGCAAAAAAAGAGCAAGAACGTCTGGAGTCGTGCTTGTCAAAGATTGCAGGAAAAAATTAAAATTAAGCTGCCAGAAAGATACACCCCTGGATCATGGCCAAAGTGGAAGAAGAAATAATAGTCAAGTACTATTCTTTTGTAATATTTTTTGCATTCTTTTGTAATCTTAGTCTAATTGTATTCTATTGTAATATCTTTGTATTTTTTTTTAATATCTTTGTATTCTTTTGTATCTTTATTTTTAAAAGTAACTGCAAATTAATCACTTAAATATTATCTTAGTGTTTGAGTATTAATTATCTTAGTTATAGTTTCAATATTCATGCAACAAAATTGACTAGTATTTGAATATTACAAATGTAATTTAAATATTATCTTAGTCATACAAAGTTAAAAATAATATATTTAGAACTGACAAGATTTAAAAGAAATAATAAAGTAATCATATGATATAATATTGTTTCAATAGAAAAGAGATCAATTATAGTTATTTAGTTATAGTTTAAATATTCAATAAAAATAACTAATAATAGAAATAAATATAAATAAATAAATAATATTATCTTTGTCATACAAAATTAAAAAATATATTTAAAAGTGACAGGATTTAAAAGAAATAATAAAGCACTAGTCAATAGCTAGAGGCCCATATTACATTAGTCATTACAAGATAATAACATTTCACTCAAATCTAAGAGCTTGGCCTATTTCTATGGAGACATTGTCTATGTCTATATCCTTTACCTCGATAGAGGCCACAATGTTTTGGTCCTCTTATTTCTCTCATGTCCATTTTATTGAGGAAACGAGTTGATTTGGGCCGACCTTTTTCTGTGCGTTTCAACTGGGGGTTAGGATGAATTCTCAGGGCATTATATGGCGGCCATGTACTTTCATATCCCACAACCCCCTGCTTATACACTTTGCAAATCTTGTCCATCCTATAAATGTCATCCACATAAACTTGTCAGTAAAGGTACTAATTAGAGCAGCAAGCAATTACGTGATGACATAGATATCGATCTGTTTGAAAATAGCCGCAATCATAGTACCTTTCCCTCGTACCAACTTTGAATTGTGATCCGTATGATAGATCTTCGACATGGAAACTCTGATACTGCCTTGAAAAAGTAGTAACACGTATGCCTCCTGTTGCTCGCTGGTTTTCTGACAATCTTGCCGTAATGGTTTCAGAGAAAACACTTCCTGTAGCTTTTTCGTGCATATGTCTCCCTTCCTTTAGTAGCAAAAAACTCAGCCAAAGTATGTTGCTCTAACTAAGGCAGTAATAGGTAGATTATGAGCCCCCTTTAACACAGAGTTGATGCACTCGATCAGGTTCGTGGTCATATATCCATGCCAATGTCCTCCATCAAAGGCTTGAACCCACTTTTCTCTTAGAATTTCATCAAGCCAATTTGTATAAATCTCACCATGCTGGCGCATCCACTCGTAGTGAAGATTAAATTCATGGTCTATCTTTAAATATCCTACAAATCATAATGTGATCAGTATATTATAAAAAGAATAAAATCGCATTACAAATAGAGATAATTAGGTTGGGAATTACCTATGAGTCACGACAAATCGGTGTAAGTAAGATTTCTTGAATCTCTGCAAAAAATTGGCTGCAATGTGTCTAATGCAGTACATATGAAATGCTCTTAGAAGTTCCCACTAACCATGGCAATGTTGAATTGTTGCTTTAGTTGACTCGTGCTGATTATAAATAATGTCAACTCCATCTTGAGTCACCACATATCTGCGTAGATAATGCAGAAAAAAAATACCATGCAATTGCAATCTCACCCTTGACTATTACTAATGCAACTGATAATATATTCTGATTGCCATCTTGTGCAACCGCCGCTAATAGAATGCCTTTGTATGTTTTAAATAAATATGTCCCATCAACTTGAACTAATGGTTTGCAATGTCTGAAAACTTTTATGCAAAAGCCAAAAATCCAAAACATTTGACAGAATATTCAATCATTTGGCTGCTCATCAGTGCCATGGTAAACTAAACTAGTATCGAACTCAACATATGAACCTCTGGTAAAAGCACATATTGCTCCCAACCATTTGGATAAAGCTGTATATGACTCTTCCTAACCACTATAAATTCTTTCAATTGCTTTTTTGCTTCATCGTCCATGCTTTCCAATATGTCGGTGTGTATCCATATCAAGATTGAATTTATGCAATTACAACTTTTATTTTAATGGATACATCAGCTTGTATCATGGGCTCTATATATTGTGCAATCATGCCAGCATCCAACTTTTGTGTGATCTTGAGAAATCATTGCTGCAGTACAAGTATGAGGGCCATTGTACTTTTTGACCTCCCAAATGCCCCTATTCTTTTTCAGATTGACCCCAACAAGCCAATTGCACCCTATGCCATAGTATTTTCATTTAAAATAAAATGTCCTTGACTCTAACTCACATGCATTGCAGTCCATTGATTTAGAAATGCTGTAGTTCTTAATTGCTAGCACTATAGCCTCCCAATTGTTGAATTGCATTCCCACACATAGCTCAACATCTATAGTTTAATCATTTGCCATATTTGCATACTCAGGAAACTCAAATGCATGCATGGTTTCAAGATCCAAAGTACGGATGAAAAGATGGTAGATCCTCTAAATGCTGAATAATTGTAACACCCTACCAACTTATGTTATGCTTAAGTCATAGCATGAAATTGGATAAGTCGCATTACCGTATTAGTCCTCCGTTTAAAGCTGTATTCATTATATTATATTCCCTTTTTCTCTCTGATATATATATATATATATATATATATATATGTATGTATGTATATGTTTGATGTAACATCCCCGAGTTTCGATTTCCGATTTCATCTTCAAGTTTGATCATTTCCATGATTTCCGACTTCATCTTCGAATTTCACGTAAAATGAGATAATTTCCGACTTCATCTTCAAATTTCAGCATAATTTCCGACTTCCGACTTCATATGGCATAATTTCCTACTTCCCGACTTAACCTTCAAGTCCAAACAACATGGACGTGATTCCCGATATCAGACTTTATGTCTCAAAGAGAACGGACCCAATTTTCGATCTCATAATTTATTTCCAAGTTTCAAGCAAGATGTATGCGAGTTCCGACCTCAGACCTCATGTTTCAAAATAGTGTACATGGTTTCCGACCTCCGAATTGATAATTTAACACAATGGTTACAAGTACCAACCTCCGAGTTGAATGTAACGAGTTCTAGCCTTAGAGTTGAACTTAACTAGAATGGACACGAGTTTGAATCTTTGAGTTGATTTCCAAGTTATACACGAGTTCCGATCTCCGAGTTTATTACCAGGAGCTTTCCATTTCTGTTGGTGTTCCCCAGTTTGAATGGAGAGTTCCGAGATTATGTGATTGTAAGCTGTATGACTTCCGACATCCGACTTTGCTTCCAAGTTTCGAATAAACCAGACAAGTTTTCTGATATCCGATTTCATCTCCGAGGAGCAAATAAATAGCACAAGTTCTGACTTTAAGCAGAATCGATACGAGTTTCGATTTCAGACAAAATGGAAGCAAGTTCCACTTTTGGGACGACGTGGAGAGTAATTTAGCCACAAAAGAGGGAAACATGGCCGAACTTCAATCACAAAATTTCAACCAATCAACACTCACAATTCCAACTACCCTCATGTATTTAATTCAGACTCTCCCTCTTATTTCTAGCTGATTTACACCGCTCTCTCTCTCTCTCTTATTCCAGCCTTCTTCTTCTCTTCTCCCAACCAACTCCATCACTCCTTCAAGCTTAACAAGGTTCTAGCAATTCAAGCTTCAACACTTAGCTCAACACCTAGCAAAATCACACTCCAAAGAGGTAAGATTCCATTTCTGTTCTTGAATTCTTTGCACTAAGGCTGTATGAAATTCTATTCTTCTTCATGTATTTGATGATATATCGGATGTATGTGATGGATTATGGTTGGATTAATATGAAATCTTGAGTTAGAATTAGAGTTAGAAGAAGAAAACTAGAAGAAGTGGAGGATTGGGATGCTGCCTAAGTGAGGAATCCCATGGCAGTCCATATGGCGGAGTGTACGGCTCTGCCTACAGCAGGTTAAATCCAATGAGACTATTTTTATATGAAAGTAGACATTCAGAGTTTTCCATACATATATAATATGAGGCCATTGGATTAGTATTGAGAGAGATATGAATTTTTGAAGTTTGACCTAGGAATCAAGACTTTCATCCGGGCAGTGTAACTTGAGGAGGGTGTAACTCACCCTACATAACTCCAAATTGAGTGAAACTAACTTTATTAGAAAGCTTGCACATAGGGGAACACCACAATGAAATTTCGAGTTTGTTATAATCCCAATTGTTCCCAGTGGTTCGAGGAAGTTGCTCTATATCCAAATAGGCCAAAATAGGGTAGTTCAGGAAGGTCGAATTTCAGGACTTATAACTTGAGGTAGACTAAAGCAAATGAAATGAAACTTGTTGCAAATGAAAGGTTGTCCTATTAGCTTTGATATGGCACCAATTTCATATGATTTGAGCTTAGTTTCGATTTTTAGTGAATTTTTACTTCCAAGAGTGTAATTCGGACCAGTGATTGAATAGGCTGAGGCAAAATTTAAATATCTTGAGTTATACAGATCAAAATGAGATGGGACCAATGAGGTTAGAAAATAGATACATAGAGCTATGACATATCCAAAATTTAGATTTAAATGGGTTGAATAAAGGTAAAGGTGGATAATACAAAATTTAGGTAGAACTGAGTAGAATTGGCAGAAATGACCAAATTGATGGTTTCACAAGTGTTAGTGAACATATAAGGTTTGAGTTGATGGTTGCAAGTTTTACATTGATAGATATGTTAGATTGATTATACTGCTATGACTGATTTGTCCGTGAGAATTGGCACTATTCATGGGGAAACGGATCTGATCCGTTATGCTGCCAGATTTATGGCAGAAGTCTATGAAACTATGAGTGTTTATATGCAAGGATGAATTTAAGTATGATATGAGTTATGACGTATATGAAAATAAATGATGAAGCATATGTATGAGTGCATTCAGCATGTCTATACATGACCATTTATGAGAATGAAAAGACATGAATATATTAAATGTGAATCATTTCACTTGGAGGCAGTTGCACATCGAATCCCTCCATGTGAAGGCAATTAAATAAGATAAAATGTGAATTCCTTCACTTGGAGGCAGTTGCACATTGAATCCCTCCCGGTGAAGGCAGTTAAAAGATAAAGATGTGGGTCCCTTCATTTGGAGGCAGTTGCACATTGAATCCCTCCCTATGAAGGCAGCTAAAACTATAAGATCCCTTTACCTTAGAGGCATGTGGTCAGATGAGATTCCTCAATTTTGAGGCACATGGCCAGAATGAGATTCCTCCAAAACTAGAGGCACGTGAATCCCCTTGTGGGTGAGTTGGTGTGACGACGGTCACGAGTTGAGCTGACGAGCTCACTCCAAGATCAGGCTACCCAAGGGCAGTAAAGGCTAAAGACTAAAGACTAAAAATTAAAATATACGCAAGCACCCCACTCACATGAGGCATGGCATTGACCAAACTAGTGTGAGTGTAGGGGATAGGACTTACATGAGGCATGGCATGACCCAACTAGTATAAGTACCGAATAAAGGTTCTATATTCCTAAGGAACATGACATGGCGATGACGCTCTGATGGGGTATGACATGGCAATCATACTCTGGAATATAGCATGATGATCCCACACCCTAAGGAATGTGACATGAAGATCATATTCTGATGGAGTATGACATGGCAATCATACTCTGGGACGTAGCAGGAAGAACATATTCCTAAGAAATGTGACATGGTGATCACATCCCGATGGAGTATGACATGTTGATCATACTCTAGAGTATGTGTAACAAGCAAAGGAAGATAAAGAAAGAAAAGTAAATTTTATGTATCTGCATAAATTTAAATACAAGTAAAGGCATGTGTAGTGTTATGTCTCCAGTGCATTGATGCTATTGTATTTTATTAAGTTTCAGTTATTATTCATAGTAACATTCATGAATTGATTTTGTATGGGCTTCCCCCCAAATGCCAAGTGTATGAGTAAAATGAATTTTGCTTCGGACAGTATATTTTCGAACTATAAAATTAAACGGTTTGCATAGCATGTTCACCTTTTTCATAATAAACCGAAGCAAACTGGAGATGACAACAATGACATTATGTATGATAATTAGAGAATCCTACTGAAAATTTATAATTTTTACTCCTATTTCCATGTTATCACCAGATAGCTCAAGAAGTTCCGAAAATGATTGAAGTTGCTGTCAGATAAGGTCCGCTCAGGTAACATTAACAACTCTAGGGTGTGGTATTATGACTTAAGCATAGTACTATACTTGGGAAGGTGTTACATTCGACGAATATATCTATGAAACAGGGCGCTTTATATAATAAACATGATTAGCATTACAAAAAAGAAAAAAGATAGGACATATATCATTAGTTGTATATATACATAAAAAAGTTGGAAGCCAAAGCTTCAATTTATAAATATATGTTTCAAAAGCATAGTGAAATAAAGGAACAACAAAATCTCTATTGCTAAAAATTAGAGACGGAAATGGCAGGAGCCAGCTAAGTACAATGAGTCCAACTCAAGGTCCTGGTGGAGCTGCAAGTCAGTGGGCTCAATAAACAGAGTGGCCGTTGAGTGCATCACCAGTGTCTGAGAATGATGCGGAAATGCAAAACGAGGTGAGAATTTAAAGAAATTCTCAGTAGGGCTCGCGTACAGTATTTTAACTGACGTCACATTCATTCTCAGTTGCCTCGATTTTTATTTAATCATAAAAACATGGGATCAAACTGAACTATCCATATTCAATAAATTTAAGAAAACGTCTGGTCTAAGGCAAAGTTCAGTTTTACTTAAGACAGCATAAGAAACAGAATAAACCACTAACAGTAATACATAGAATAATGAGCAGAATAAATGAACATACAGCAGTAAGTAAATATAACAGACAAACTGTAAACAACTTGAAATGACTGTTCAATGCAATCATGCATTTAATTTAATCATGCAAAACTTATTCTTGAACCTTTTTTCATAAACTTTTCCATTACTTGGTCCCTTGGGAGTTCTTGGCTATTTTAGACTCCTAGGTAATAGTCTGCTTTTCAGGATCGAGCTTGTTCCTATACAGGAATACCGGGTTTACTTTCCCGACCTCTCCATCGATCTATTACCCTTAATTTTATTCTGGGGTTGGCCCAAGTATTATGGAATTTTCATCCTAACATAACCTTTATGCTCATCATATCATAATCTTTATGAATTTCTTGAAAATGCACATGTATCTTATAACTCATGCATAGGTCTTATCGAAATTTTGGCGGCATAACGAAATGTGTTTGCTTCCCCATGAATAGTGCCAGTACTCAGTATACCAACTTATCAAAGAAATCATAGCATTCCATTCAAAATTCAACATTAAACTCATAGGAACATTAGTCACATTAAGATGGGGTTACTGCCTCAGCACAATCATTCAACCCGATTTTTGTAACTCAAGCCAAAATTTCTATGTAACTTATCTAGACCTAAATTTTGGACATGTTAAAGTGTTATGTGTCTATTTTCTAACCTCTTTGGTCCTATCTAATTTGATAAATAAAACTCAAGTTATTTAGGTTTTATCTCGGCCTACCCTGTAGTTGGCCAGAATTACACACTTAAAAGTAAAAATCCACTAAAAATCGAAAACTGATTCAAATTATACGAAATTGGTCTCATATTAAAGCTAATAGGACAACCTTTCATTTAAAAAAAGTTCCATTCCATTTGCCTTAGTAGGGCTCGAGTTATAAGCCCCGAAATTTGACCTTCTTGAACTGCCCTATTTTGGCCCGGTTTGGACATAGGGCAACTTTCTTGGACCACTGGGAGCAAACGGAACCTTATCTAACTTTTAAATTTTTATGAGAAATTTTTCCATGTGTAAGCTTTCTAAAAAAGTTAGTTTCTTTCAATTCCAAGTAGTATAGGGTGAGTTTTACCCTGAACAACCTAGTTTACCCAGAATCAAAATAAAAAACCTAGGTCGAACTTCCAAAATTCATATCTCTCTCAATACTAATTCAATAGCCTTATATGATATATGTATGGAAAGCCCTAAATGTCTAGTTTCATTTAAAAATGGTTTCATCAAATTTAAATGGTAGTAGACAGAGCCGTACACTCTGTCGTACAAACTGCCGAGGGTTTTTGGTTTTTCAGCTCCTCACCTCTTCCTAATTTCATCCTTTCTTGCTTCCTATTCGATTTCAACACCACAAACAGCCAACAAATCAGCCAAATATCATCATATTCATTCAATCATCACATCAAGAATTGAGAAAATGAACCACCACCAACCACCCATGATCAGAAAATCAAGACAAGAATTAAACCTCTACCTCTTGTTATGTGTGATTTGGCTTGATTTTGGAGTTTGAATCAGTAAAACTTAGTTGAACTTGAAGGTTGGATGGAGTTGGGTGAGTGGAGAAGAGAAGAAGAGAGCTGAAGTGAGGGAGAAAGGCAACGCAAGTCAGACTGAAGGGAGAAAGAAAGAAAATGAGTCATAAAAGCTTGAGGTGGTAGTTGGCTTCTTGCAATTTGATTAATTCAAAAAACAAAGCTGAATTTCAGCCAACTTTCCTCCTTTCTTGTGGCCTCCTTTGCGCCATTTTCAGGGATTAAGTGGCTGAGTTCTTAGCCACTTAATGTAGGGTTATAAGGTGTAAAATCCTATTAGTTCGGTTCTGACAATTTAAAATACTGTAATCTTCCCGATTTCCTTTAAATCGGTAAATTGGTTTCAAAATTTTTTTTATGAAAACTTCTATACTTCTAACCTAATTCCCTCATATCTAAACTCAATTAGTTGCTAATTAATTGATCCTAAATAAATATTTAGCCTAATTTTAATTAATCTTAATTATTCGATAAAAACCGAGCAATTGGACAAAAACGATAAGAAAATTCCAGTGGATGATGTTACAATAATAGCCTGTGTATTTGGTATTTCATTATCATCTTTTGAACCATCATTCCCTACTTCATGTTCCCCTTCTAAGTAATCGCTATCACTTTCACTGTCTCTAATTTCGCATTCTGCATCTCTTTCTAGAAATACGCTCAACAGGCCTTCTTTGTAGTGCTAGTACTAACAATTAATAATTATAAACACAAAATATCATTAATTTGATACATTTCTGATACATAGATCCTCAAAAAGAGGCAAGTGTAGAGCATACTTTGTATATAATAATATTATTATAATAATAGTAACAATAATAATAATATTAATAACAGTAATAATTATAGAAATATTAATAACAACAACAATAATAATAACAATATAAATAATAATAATAATAATAATAATAATAATAATAACAACAACAATAACAATAATAGTAATATAAATAATAATAATAATAGCAACAACAATAATAATAATAAAATAATAATTAATAAAGATCATTAGCCATATACATTTTTGATACACAAGATCCTCAATAAGAGACAAGTATAGAGTATATTTTGTGTGTCATATAATAATAACAATAAACAATAATAATCATAATAAAATAAATACATACTAATTTTCGAATAAAAATTAGCAAACTAAATTATAATAGCACTTACCAGGTATGAATTGGGAACAAATTTATTATAATGCTAATTATCTAGATATGAGCTAGGACCAACTTCAACCATAATTTCTTCGAAGTCAACATATAATTCCATGACTGCGTTGAAAGTTTGATATTGATATATCCTAAACATTACTCTCATATCCCTATCGCTATTAATTGTAATCGCTCGAAATTTTAAATTCCCAGTAACATTTGAGATTGGACACCTATATCAAATTTGTTCCATTTTTTTTTCTGAAAACTAATATTTATGCTTTGACAAAACTCCACTTTTAGTTTTTCTAATGATATAGTATCTAAAAGATATACGTATATGGGATAATCAGACTCAAATATTACAGTTTCATCAAATATTATAATAGAACCATTAAAATATACAATAGTAGTAATTATATTGCTATCCATATTTTTTTTACTCTCTTTTGTCAAAATCATCTTACACTTTTAAATACTCTCAAATACTATGAATTGCTATCAACCACTGAGTAACCCTTTGCAAAGACTCCGGTAGAATGCCACTCTATTTATAGGCAACCTTTATTAATTTATTATTATTATTTTTTTGAAATTGCAACAAAGGACAAGGATTTATCTAAACTCGCAGTATTAGATCACAAATTCTTAGAATTTATGGCCACATGTTACGAGTTCTTTTTTTTTTTTTTTTTTACCAAGACACCATATTTTACCAAATTTGTTAAAATTACAATATATCTCTATTTAAGTCACTAAAACACAATATACATCTCGTTGAGCTTAATAGTAATCTAGCCCTAAAATAATTTTTAATATCAATTTTGCCTTCATATTATGGTTGAAGCAGATAACATTAGCCAATGCAGTCTCACTTGACCTAGCCTTGCCCAATATGTTAATGGAAATTAACTTTTCATTTTTTATTTTTGTAATTTAAAAGATGTGGACATCAAGGAGGATTAGGGGTGTTGAAGACTCGGCTCGACCTGACAATCCATCCTTACTTGAAGTTTATTGAGCGGGGTTCTGATTCTAAAATTTGATCAGATGCACTTTTCTGGTCGGGTTCAAGTCATACTTCGGGTTGGCCTAACCCGGCCCGAAGTTAAATAATTATTTACAAGTTATTTTTTTTAAAAGTAATTAATGATAAATTATAAAATTTCATACTTCAATTAATACATTTTACATAACTTGATGCTATTTTTATAATGATATAGTTTATTTTAAAATATGTATTGTATAATATCTTTTAAATTTTGTTTTTTACTTTTAAAATTTTATGACTTAACTATAAGATGAGGTAGCACGAGAAGGGGGGTTGAATTATGCTTCAAATTAAATTTTAGTTCTTGAAAAATTTTTAAAACAACTTTCTCAAATCTTAGACTTTGAATGTGGAAGCGATTGAGTTAGAAATAAAATTAGTTGTTTCACAAATATTTTATTATACAGTGAATAAAATTGTGTACATAATCAGAAACTTAATGAACAGTGATATAAAAGAGTAGAAAGGATATAATAATCACATAAAGAATTTTTATACTGATTCAGCCAATCACTGCCTACGTCTAGTCCCCAACACTTTGTTGAGATTTTACAAACTAAGTGTTGTTTTTTCAAGCTTCTCCAAGCTTTTATAATCGAATAAATTTCTCAAGTCTCTCCAAGCTATATAGATGAGTAGTCTTTACTAAGCCTCTCCAAGCTATACCAATAGTATTTTATTCTAGCCTTTACCAGCTCACAAAAGCCACTAATGGGTTAGGTTATAGTAAACAGATTTGAGGTTTGTCTTTAATACACTTACATTAATCTCTCAAAAGAGTATAAGTACTTAGATGCAATGTGTGTGACTTATCTAACTTCTTAATATGAGAATGTTGGCTAATACAAAGCAAAAGAGAAGATTTTTCAGTTAGAAGTTACAATAAGTAACTTTTTAGTTGCTTAGAAGGTTGAGAAAGAAGAGCTATCGAATGATCTTGGATAATGTATAGTGTTCAACAATCTAACCACTTCTTAATTGACTTCTAGCTTTTTATAAACTTCAAAAATATATTCGTTGAAGCTTGCAGATCTTGAGCATTGAGTTTTTTTGATCCGCTGGTCTAAGACTGGAAAGAGAGGATATAGCTTTTTTCCTCAGCAAATAGAAATGTCATAGAAGAAGAAAAATAGCCATTGATGGTTTACCAGCTTTTCAGACTTGTCAGCGCTCCTTTTGGATACTATCATGTTAAGTTTGATTTTTTGAAATTGATCCTTGAATCGTGCAAAAGAAGTTTAGAGGGTGAGGTACTTCAAGAATTGTAACTTTCTTATTGCACTCTTTTGGACATAGCCTTCTGGATAGTTCATCCTTTTGATGCGGCTATAATCCTTCAAATTGCTTGTTCTTCCTTTTAAAGTCATAGATTCATCCTTATGAACTTTCTGATGTGCTTCTTGAGTGAGAGAGATCATGAATTTGACAAAGTGTTCTTTTTCTAAAGTTGTAGAGATGAGATATGCAAAAGAAATTGAACTTTGTACGATCTAAAATCCATTCCTATACAAATTACTTGATCTAATACACAAAAGCATTCAAACACTTAAACAAAAATTAGTCCACAAGAGATTTTATTAAACCTTATGGATCATAAATATAACCCATGTAAGTCTAGAAAAGTCATCCACAATGACTAGACTATATTTCTTATCACCTAGACTGGTAGTTCTAGTTGGTCCAAATAGATCAAGATGTAAAAGCTCAAGTGGTCTAGTAGTTAAGACTACATTCTTGTTATGGAAAGAATCGTTTGTTTACCTCTTTGACAGAACTCACATGTTAAGTCATTATCAAAATTAATCTTAGGTAAACCCTTGACAAGCTCTTTTTGAGAAATCTCAGAGATTAATTTCATATAAGCATGACCAAGCTTCTTATGCCACATCCACTTCTCATGCACAAAGGATACCAAGCATTTTATATTCTGATCTAGAAGGTCATCTAGATATAATACATAAGTATTATCATGCTTTCTAGCAATGAGAATGATTTTATTAGATGTGGAATCCTTTATAATGGATTGAGAAGGTTTAAACACAACACTATAGCTGTAACACCCTAATAGTTCCATTCTATACTTAAGTCTTATTGTGGAATTATTAGTTGTTACTTTTGCTCGCAGAACTAATATTACCTTTCAGAAATTACTTTTTAACGAAAATAGGGGTAAATTTTTTTTTTTGAATAAAACAAGTAAGCCATTTTTGAAATCGAGAGCCATGAGCGCATTATGAACATAAAATAGAAATGTCGCTATCTCATTCATACATTGCATTTAACATAACTAAAAGCATTGAGAATAACCACAATCTTAAATAAAGATAACATTCATTCCATAGTCATTCCATAGTTAATATAGTAGTAGTAGCAATAGCAGTCATACACAATGATAACAATGGGTCCGATACCTACTGTCGGCCTTACAAAATACCCTAACGAAATACATGATAAAAGAAAATACATAAGAAATCCCAATCCGTCCATACATGCCAAAAGAAAATAATAACCCTCGCTACAACCAAAAAGGGGTTATCCTCGTGCTCAGCTCCACATGCAAATCAACACCTTACTCATCTGGTGGGAGGTAGCCATTCTCGAATCCACTAGGAAGAATATCACCACGTTTTCCTCCTCAAGCACGGCCATGCCTACGAGGCACGGTATGAGTACGAATGAATCCGCGACCGCAAACCGGGGGTCGAGTGTGACGATGGGCTGTTGGAGAAGAAGACAAATCGGATGACAGATGAATCACAGACGGGTAGGAAGGCTAAGATGGGTTCGTTTCCACGCGATAGCTTGGATATGACAGTTCCGAAAGATCAGAATCCGAAATTGTCGGTGTCAGGCGGGTGTTCTAGTCGGAATCTTCGTCAGTGGGGTGCCTCGGAGGATGGAAAAGCAGGTGAACGTCATCCATAGTGATGTCCTCGAACGGCTCATGAGGGTGGAAAAACGGACTCATCACAGGTGCACAGAACTGGCAGCTATGGAACATGTAGACCCACATTACTGCCTGAGCAGTCAGCATATATGCATTCAGCACCGGGTCAAAGTGCCAATGCATCACTGAAAACTCAATGAAAATCACCACCATGCCCGACGCCGGTATCCTCTGAAGATGACACGGAAACGTAGGAGTGAGAAATACTAAATTTCTCAGTAGGATCGCGACTAGACAAACACAATGTCATCGTCATCGTCGGAGCCACTTTGGGTTTAATATAAAAACAGTGGACAGATATCGGTTCAATTTTAATAGTTTTCAGAAAACATAAATCCCGAAGCGGGTTACTTTTAACTTAACATCATAACTACATCATCATAATCTAACATACATACTGAAACATAGAATAAACATTCATAATGCATATGGACAACATAAGTACATGCAAGGGCATGCATCATCATAGACTTAACCATGGTTATACTTTTGACTTTACTTTCATTTTTAGCACGTGCTTAACATTCTTTACTTTCCTTTGAAATAGACTGCTTTGGGACTTGAGCTCATTCCGTAACGTCACGCAGTACTAACCAAATTAGACTAAGCCGATATTGGTTACCTCTAAGTTGGAGGGTCCTCCATGTCACCCTTGCCTCCTCATAGAGATTCCATAAGTCTTTGTGGATCGCCATATCTCATTTCCCTTACCAAAGTGATTGAAGGGTCATGTTCCATTAATTCTTTGCTTATCATTATACTTTACATGCATAATATTTTTTTGACTAGACACATGCAATGATATGACTAAGTCCATAATTTTGATGGAAATCCAGCAGCATAACGGTTAGATTGGAGCTTTCCCAAAATGCCAATCATAAACTTTTAACCAACAGTTCATCATATCTATATCATATCATCACACTCATCATTCAATCATGAAACAAAACTCAATCAAACTCATCATTCATCATGCCGAATGTCATCACACATTTATACCCTAAAGGGGTTTATAGTTTGTGTTTTTCTTTGCGAAGCATATTATGATTCATTATATGATTTCTTGTGGTTACTAATGAGAGAATCACATAGTTAGGATATGTGTTTGTGGTCTTTTAGTTACTTAGTCCTCGTATGGAAGTATTCTTTACTTAAGTACATGTCTTGTGGAACACTTGTTCAAATTAATTAAGTTATGTGATTGCTTCCTTTCCTTGTGATAGTGCACTTAGTGATTCTTAGGTTTATGGTATGCTTAGAGGCCCTAATCATACTTCTGTTCCCAAGGAGTTCGAGATCACTCTAATCCTTGGGTCATGACAACGCATAACTGCATCATGAACCCAACAACACCAATGTTCACTAATCACCAAGGGTGATTTTTAACTTATTCAACTTACGAAGTTTTAAGCTTTCATTAATAACACATCAAGGTTTTACCTTAACTTCATTAAAGTTATCATTATTTAAAAGTAGTTATAAAGTTTTATTCTTTATGAAAGCAAGTGCCTTTGACGTTAAGCTCTTATCTTAAGATTGGATCTTTATGAAATAATGATACAAGTTACTAGCTTTTTAAATAAAAAGCCTTGTTCTTTATGATAGTTGACTCATTTAATTATTCGAGGACCATCAAGGTCTCAACTTTATGATTTAAAGTTGTCTCTACATTAGAAAGTTTCCTACTTTATCAACTAGTGATATGAAACATTGACTTCAAGGTTAAAAGTCTTGATCTTCATAAAAGTTAACACCTTTTTGCATTGTTTTGGTTCAAGATCTAAACTTTATGAATTAAATATTACAAAACAACACTTTTATGACTTAAAGGTTTCATTCTTGTGTAAAGTTTGAAACTTTATGAAAGATCCTTTCTTTAAGGTTTGATTTCTAAGACATAAGGTAACAAGATATCATTTTATAACTCAAAAAAAGGCTTGTTATTCTAAAAAGCCTAGACTTTTACATGTATCTTTGTCTCCAAATAAAATAAAAGAAGACTTTATGATGGCACTAAAACGTGCGCTACTTTTTGTGTATCAAGAAGCAAACTTTTTAAAGTTTAAAGCTTTTAGAATGTTCATAGTCTTATCAAATCATGAAAACATAATAAGATGAAGCTTTTCTAATCATCAACTCATCATAAAAAGAACAACTTTAAGCAAGATACCATCAAAAACATTCAAGAACCTATTTTGCCAAAAGTAGAAACTTAAGAACACTTGAAGAACAACAAGAATATATTTTACTAAAAGAGAAAACTTAAGAACACTTGAAGAACAATAAGAACATATTTTGCCAAAAATGGAAACTTTTGCTCTTGAAGAGCATGAAGGATCTTCTCAAGTTTTCATTTAGAGATCTTGATCATGAAAGAACCAAGCTCCAAGCTTTCTTGAGCAAATAAAATGAAAAAGATGAAGATCACTACCTTTCTTGAAGATGGTACAAAAACAAGAGAAGAAGAAGAAGATGATCGTGGTTCCTCTTGATGATGATGGTGGCGATTTTGCAAAAAGGAAGGAGAAGTTGTTGTGATCTTGTGAAAATGGAGGTTGTAGTGTTTTGATCTTGTCTCCAAAGACCCAAAGATGAGGCCTTTGAAGGGCTAAGTGAGTGGTTTTTTGGGTGGTGGTGGTGGTGAAAGGAAGAAGAAGATAAAGAAGATGAAGAGAGTTTTAGAGAGAAGTTGGAGGATTTGGCTTTGAAGAGAGAGAATAGGATAAGTGAAAATGAAAATGTGAGTGTGTGTGTGTGTGCTTGAAAGTGGCGTCCAACACTAAGGGAGGAAAGTGATATTTTGCTTAATTTTGTGTCATCTTGTGTTAATTAGTGATTAAGGGGACAAATGGGATGATGGGGAGACAAAGCATGGTCAAACTCTGACATAAAGTCGTCTTGTCTAATGCTTTTTGCTTAAATGACATCACTCTCTACTTTATTATCTAGTTGACTAAATTTGAATTTAATCATGTGATTAAGTGCTCATACAACTTAATTAAGGTGATTAAGTAAGGATTAGTGACTAACACACAAGAACACGATTAACAAAAATTAATCTTACAATTAAGCTTGATTAACCTTAATTAAACTCGATTAAGCTAATTAAGGGCGATTAGTGCTTAATTAAGCTATAAGGGCTCTGCCTCACTTAATTAGAGATTATCTAACCTCGATTAAGCATTCTCTTGACTTTTCTCATCCGAGTTGACCCCTTAATTAAGCCTTAATCTCATAATTTCTCATTAAGTGCCTAATTACTTAGGGTTATTGAGGTAATTTAGCATGACATGAAATTGAGGATGTTACAGTAGCCTTGGTCACAAAACTGACTAATGCTCAGAAGGTTGAGTCAATTCTTCAACTAACATAACATCAGTAATTAAGCCAGAATTATCCTTACCAACATTACCTATAGCAATGATTCTTGACTTGATATCATCAATGAATTTAACTACTCCTCCATCTTTAGGTCTGATGTTTCTAAATTGAAACTTGTTTCTTGTCATGTGTCGGGAGCATTCACTGTCTAGATAGCACTTTATCTCCTTCTGGAGGTGAGATTTAAGGCACACCTACATTAGAAATAGTTTTCACTTTAGGTACCCATATCTTTTTGGATCCTTTTGAGTTTGTTGTCTTCTTAGGCTTTATCACTTTCTATCATTTTGCTTTTCTTTTGGAAAAGCATTTTTCATAAAAGTGTCCCTTCTTAAAACAATATATATATATATATATATATATATATGAAGAAATTTTACTTTGGGAATTTTTGGATGATTTCTCATCTTCTTCTTTTTGAAACCTAAGTCTTGTTTTATCAAAATATGGTCTTTAGCTTCCAAGCATAAGATCCAAGTTTTTGGAGCCATTCACCATCTTTTCAAGATTTGATTTGAGAAGTTTAATTGTTTTCTGAAGTTTGAAAATATTAGAAGATATTTTCTGAGCAATTTCAGAAACTTCAGTTTTCAGGGCAGTTACATCCTTTTTGTAGAAAGGTGTTTTCTATTAAAAATTTGGTTTTTTTTCATGCATGAACTTCTTTTCTCATTCTTGAGGTTTTCAAACTCAAGGGATAGTTTTTGGAAATTTCTCTTTAATGAAGTATAATGAGAAGCAAGTGTTTGAGAATCACCTAATAGTTCATCATATGCTTTCATAAGATCATCATTTGAGAGTTTAGGTTCAGAATCCAATACCTTCGTTTCTTCTTCAGAAACTATATCTGCCATGAAGCAGAGATTTGCTACAATCTCTTCTTCTTCTTGAGATTCTATCCTTTCTTGCTTTTTATTCATATCTCCCCAAGTAGCCATCATAGCCTTCTTCTTGGGAGTCTTTTTCTTGAGGATCTTCTTCAGCCTTGGACATTCTGATCTAACGTATCCAGGTTCTTTGCATTCAAAGTAGATGACTTCACTCTGCTTTGCCTTTCCCTTTTTGTCTTTTTAGGGACAAAACCTTTCTTCTTCTTCCTCTTGATCGAAGCTTTAGATATCCTTTCTGCCAGATGAGCTATTTCTTCCTTCTTATCATCATCATCATTAAAGGAATCTTCTTTTTCTTCTCCTATTTCTTCTATAGCTTTCATGGCCTTAGAGGAGCTAGACTTTCTTTGAGTAGACTTCAAGGCAATGGATTTGGCTCCTCGACTGGATTCTTTAATTCCTTCATTCAGCTCAATCTCATGAGTCTTCAATGACCAAATGAAAGCATCAAGAATTAGCATATTCAAGTCTTTTACTTCTTGAATGGCTGTCTTCTTAGGACGCCAGGCCTTAGAAAGACTTCTCAGAACCTTTCTTGCCATTTCTGCATTTGCATATCTCTTGCCCAGTGCTTTCAATTGATTTATAATGTGCATAAATCTAGTTGTCATTTCATCAATATTTTCATGTTCTAGCATTTTGAATATTTCATATTGATGGACTGACATGTTGATCTTAGTTTCTTTGACCTGATCAGTTCCTTCATGGAGAACTTGGAGTCTGTCCTAAATCTTCTTAGCAGAGTCACATGAGATAATCTTGTCATATTCACTCTTGCTCAAAGCACATGTAAGAAGATACTTAGCCTTGACATTCATCTAAACTCTAGCTTTATGTTGATTAGTCTATTGGTTTCTTGGAACAGTTCTGACAACTACTGGTAGGGCCAAATTAGGATCAGTAACCACTTGAGGCACTGGTTGCTTAATAGTTGGAATGTAGTCACCATTCTCAATGATTTCCCACATGTCTTGTAGACTCAATGAAGAGTCTCATTCTATCTTTCTAGTAGGGATAGTCTTTACCATTGAAATATAGAGGGCAGTTGATGGAATGCCCCTCAGCAATATGGTTGATCTGTTGTGCCATTTTCTGGATCTTTATCCTCTGCAACCATTAGGATGCTCAACCCCAAAGGCTTGGCTCTGACACTAATTGTAGGATGAGGTAGCATGAGAAGGGGGGTTGAATCGTGCTTCAAATTAAATTTTAGTTCTTGAAAAAACTTTTAAAACAACTTTCTCAAGTCTTAGACTTAGAATGCGGAAGCGATGGAATTAGAAATAAAATTAGTTGTTTCACAAATATTTTATAATGTAGTGAATAAAATTGTGCACAAAATCAGAAATTAATGGACAACGATATAAAAGAGTAGAAGGGATTGAATGATCACACAGAGAATTTTTATACTAGTTCAACCAACCACTATCTACGTTCAGTCCCCAACACTTTGTTGAGACTTTATAAATTGAGTATTATTTTTCCAAGCTTCTCCAAACTTTTACAACCAAAATGTTTTCTCAAGCCTCGTTAAGCTATACAGATAAGTAGTCTTTACCAAGCCTCTCTAAGCTATACGTAGTAGTATTTTATCTTAGCCTCTCCAAGCCCACAACAACTGCTAACAGCCCAGGTTACAATAAATAGATTTGAGGTTTATGTTTAATACACTCACACTAAATCTCTCAAAAGAGTATAAGCACTTAGATACAGTGTGTGTGACTTCTCTAACTTCTCAATATGAGAATGTTGGGTAATATAAAGCAAAAGAAAAGATTTTTTAGTCTAGAAGTTACAATAAGTAACTTTTTGGTTGTTCAAATGGTTGAGAAAGAAGAGCTATTGAATGATCTTGGATAGCACAAAGTGTTCAACAGTCTAAACACTTCTTCATCAACTTCCAGCTTTTTGTAGAATTCAAAAATATATCCGTTGAAACTTGCAAATCTTGAGCCTTGAGCTTTTTTGATCCATTGGTCTAAGATTTGGAAGAGAAGATATAGCTTTTTTCCTCAGCAAGTAGAAATGTCATTGAAGAAGAAAAGTAGCCGTTGATGGTTTACCAGTTTTTCAGACTTGTCAGCACTTGTTTTGGATTCTGTCACGTCATGTTTGACTTTTTGAAATTGATCCTTAAATTGTGCAGAAAAAGCTTTGAGGGTGAGGTACTTCAAGAATTGTAACTTTTTTTATCGTCATCTTTCTGGACATAGCCTTCTAGATAGTTCATCCTACTGATGCATTTATGATCCTTTTGATGGCTTGTTCTTCCTTCTGAAGTCATAGATTCATCTTTCTGATGTGCTTCTTGAATGAGAAAGATAATGAATTTGGCAAAGTGTTTTTTTCTAAAGTTATAGAGACGAGATATGCAAAAGAACTTGAACTTTGTACGATCTAAAATCCATTCCTATACAAATTGTTTGATCTAACTCACAAAAGCATTCAAACACTTAAACAAATGTTAGTTCACAAAAGATTTTATTAAACCTTGATTTGTTGTTTATTGAAACCTTTCTCTCAATAGGATTCAGACCATGAGGTGGCTTCTGAAGAGCATTGGAGCTAATATTTACTATATATAACATCCAAATCTTTATATATTGTCTAAAATTTAAGTGCACCTGGTATGACTTGATAACTAATCGGCTTAGGTTCGGGCCAAAAAAAAAACCCAATCAAATAGTTGGGCTAGGTTTGGATTTGATTCGACCCGGCTTAATCCATCCTTTGAACACCCCTAAGGAGGATAAATTTGTAATTTAGGTTGGAGAATCATTAATGGTGTTAGTGAAATATGACGATCAAAGCAAATTGATATCAAATTTTAAAATGTGAGGACCAAATTGATGTTAAAAATTATTTTAGGACTACATTGATGTCAATTATAAAATCTTACAACTAAAAAGATTTTTCCCTCTTTTTTTGTTTATACAAGAAAGAAAAGTTACTCATAAGCAAGTCTAATGGCATTTACAAATTGAAAAGAATATATCAGATTCAAATTTAATAGGAAACAAATGTATTCTACATTCTGAACTAACTAATGATATGTGGCTCTGCTCCTTGTTTGAAGACTATTGATGTCTAAGCATTTTTCATATCAGAGACCAACATGAATATGCAATTTGAAGAATGTATTATACCTCTTTTCAAAATATATCTGAATGCCTCTGTCATGTGTAAGAGCATCGAAATAAAACTATCCACAAGGCAAAATGAAAACACCCACAAAGGGGGAACCAAAACACACATAATGAGGATAACAAAAATACCTCAAAGGGGACAATGAAAACCCCACAAAGGGGACAACAAAAATAAAATAAAAGATACAAAACCCTAACAACAAAAAGAAAAAGGAAACGAAATGGAAGGGTTGCCACCAAAGAAGAAAGATGGCAACCCCCTCATCAACACTCATACAACAGAAGACCAGAGAAAGAAAAAAAAAAGAGAAAATGAGGATTAGGTTTTTTTTTTTTTCACTAAAATGACAATGTTAAATAACCAATTAATGACAAAAAAAGGCCAAAATTTTTGTTAGAAAATAATTTGTCAAAATGCTGTGTCAAAATTATAAAAATAACATGATATAAAACAAAAATTATGAGTGAAAAAATATGTAACATATTTACTCCATCAACATAATAGCTAATTCTAAAAATAGAATGCTCACAAATCATTCTAGTTGAGGGCACTTGCAACTATGTATCAAGTTAATTATGGTGTATGGTACACTATGTCATTTAGCAGTGAAGATGTGTCAGGGTATTGGTGAAACTAGTCACATATAATGCACCATAAATTTTTTCATTCTCTCTTTCCCCTTCCCTTCACCTTCCCTTACTCCCAGTCACCATAGCCATACGTTTTTTCCCATCACCGACAACCGCTGCCACCATCACACATCACCATTAGCACTCTACTTGCCAGAGATTGCACTGCCAATGCACACTCCATCACAGTGGACCACCCCCCGAATCGCTTCACCCTTTTTCCTCTTTTCCTCTTACATCTTCCCACCTCAAACCACCCAACACCATGACCCGCAACCCCTACCACTGCATCCACCATCTCTCTGCCACAACCCCCCATGACCACCCCAAGCACCACAACTCCTACATGCTCGCTCTTCACATATACCAATCTTTAGTTCATTTTGTTTACATTTTCTTATTAATTTTTTTCTCTCTTCCTTTTTTATGGTCAATAGTTGTTATGTCGATGGAATTGTCTCTAATAGGGGTTCTTACTTGTTATTCCCCGAATGCTTGATTTTATTTTGTGAGTTTTTAGGGTTAAGGGGAAGCCGCCAAAGATATTGAGGGGGGAGAATAGGTGGTCTTGACAGTGCAGCGGTGTATGTGGTCATGATTCTTTAATGCTGTGAACAGTCGATGGAGATTGTTTGTGATCCCACGATTCATGGTGCACGGGAAGTTAGGAAGGGAGGGGAAGAGAGAGAGAGAGAGAGAGAAAGAGAGAGAGAGATTATGATAGATGCACTGGGTGCCTTGTCTCCTTGAATATTCTTTATTGGCACTAGCAACAGCGAGGGCACAGTGGCTATGGGTACCGCCAGGGGTGGAAGGTTTGGTGGTGGGTGGTGGTCATGCATGCATCATCAAGTGAAGCACTAGAGAAATAGGGGATAGGTTACAACTAGAGGGGTTGCTTTTAGGAGTGGACAGAGTGAAATGGGCCCTACTACGGTGTATCGATGGTAATTGGTGTATAAATACACCATCAAATCTACATTATTGAATGTCAAGATGCATAATGCACTATAGTTGAAAAGGTGCATCAGGACAACACCCTAGTTAAGAAGAATATTCATGCTCAAACCCTAAAAGTATAATAAACTATTGTACTAAATTATATTGTGTTGGTTCAATTAAGAGATAAATTTTGATATATTGTTTTACACAATTATATATATATATATATATATATATATATATTATTTTTACATTATTTTTGAAGTGACAATGGTAAAATTAAAACATTTCGGATGACACAATTATACATTATTAGATAATTATGTAAAACAAATATTACACTGATATTATATTAAAATGAAATTCTTAAAGTAATTTGCTAGTCTCTATAAATGTCATTACTTTTTAAGATAGATTCCTACAATTTTGAAAGTTTATAGTTTTTTTATATTTTAAAACTTCTTAAATAAATTCTTCTCTCTGTCTTTGATAATTTTTTACTATTTACTTCATACTTGCACTCTTAAACTCTTTTATCCTGTTGGTGGAAATACTTGCGTGGAACTCGTTGTCTTCATCAATTCATTCATAATTTTGTTTCAATAGCTTTGACAATGTCTTTAAACCAATTTTTGTGGAAAAGGTGTAAAATTTTTATAGAACTCAATTTGCTTCTTTTAATTTTGAGTTTTGAAGCCACTTGATATCAAAAAAAGAAAAAATGCAAGTAGATCACATTATTTATTAACTAAGTCTTTTGCATACTCTCTGATCGCTATTTTGTCATGTACAAGTAAGGATTGGGTGCAGTGACAAATGAGCTGCATTTCGAAGGAAAGGACTAAGGTCCAAACCTAGAGAAAACAATTGTTGAAGAATGTGTTTTTACACTTGCCATATATGCCAGCTTAGTCTAATTTTAGTGATTAAAGAAATATTGCATTAAAAAATAAATGTCAACAAATTCACATATCTTGAACTTTGTAATTTTAGTGAATTCAAAATTTATTTGGCTACACATTTTAAGTTAAACTTACTAGTCAAATCACTTACAAATTTATTCTAAAAAGGGTAAATAACATATACCTCCCTTGAGGTTTGTTATAATTACACTCAACTCCATTTTCATAAAAAGCCAACACTCCACTCCACCAAGATGTCAAGGCTAAGTTTCAGTTAAAAATATTCTAACAGAATATTCTATGTTAACCAAAGTTAATCTAGCTATAACTTTTTTTTTAAAAAAGGCAGGTGCAGAGAAAGAAGCATTGAGAAACAGGGTAAGAAACACCAACACCCAAACAAGCATCCCAAATCAATTGCTTTGATGTCTGTGTTATTAGAATCCAGTCTCTTTGTCTATCCAACCAAAGTCATCATCAAGATTTGTGGGACAACTCAACTCCTCAAATCCATTAATCGACACTTGCTCTTCTATGCCCACCACCTATGTGTCACCCTTTGCTCTTGCCGATACTCCGAGGAGCTTCGTCTTCCCAAAGTCACATCTTTTCCCTTACACTAGCTTTCAATGAGGAAGTCACCTACTTGAAAGAGACCATCCCATCCAACCCTTGCTACAGAAAAGCCTCAATCATGCCCTCCAAGTCTTATTTTAATTCCTGGCACATTTACACTGCCAACGATGACTCTCACTCTCACCTACCTTACCACCATGACAATGAGCCATTCATCATGGAGATCTACATGACTAAGCTTGACCCATCCTCCCCTTAGTGGCATCTTCTCTTACTGCTACCACTGGGATACGTTTCATCGATCTTTCTCAGATTCCCACCTTCAAATCCCTTCCTCACCCACCAAATCTAAGCTCAAATCTGTGATAACCATTTCCATTCATTTTCACTACCCAAAATTCTCAACTTATCAATAATAACTAATAATTCCCACATCAATTGAAAATTTATCTAAAATACTTCTATAATAGTTTGAGTAATCTTCATGTTGATATGATTTATGGGATTCAGTTATTTCTTTTTTCTTTTAATTAATTTTTTGAGTAATCTTTGTGGTGGTTCCTTTTGTGTTGGTTGGCTATGATTTTTGAGTTGTCAGTGTGAGGATCTCGGTGTGATATAGATTTGGTGGAAGACGTGATTCATAGGGAGTTACCGAAGTCGAATAGAAAGATGATTTTCAGTATGTGAATAAACCATGGTTAAATGGATAGAGTTGGTTTTTAGTGTGTGAATAGATCCTGGTTAAATGGATGGAATATTTACCATTGTCGTTGTGCCAAATTAAAGGATTGGGGCGGAGTGTTATTTTTTCAGTAAAATGGGGTTAAGTGTTATATGAGTAAACCTGAGGGGGTGTGAGTGTTATTTACCCTTCTAAAAAATATTTATTTCATTAGAAAGGAGAGTAGTAGCTCTCATATAAAAATTTCACATGATTATATCATATGCAGGTTTTTACTACTTATTAGATTTTCTTATGGAACCCATGTTAAGGCTTACCTTTTTTAATCAATGTAATAATTTACACATGACAATATCATATCAAATTTGTATAAGAGAGGATCTATTTCTATCACATGAATAGTTATCAAATATTCCATGTTTGTCATCGATTACTATTGATACTTTTTTATTGTTCATTTTAATTAAATATTAAATATTTAAAGATAATATAATCATTTAAATACTTTTTATTCTTTAATTATAATTATATTCAAAAACTTATTAATTTCTAATTATATAATTATAATTTATTTGAAACAATCTTTACCATTATTCATATACAAAACCGAATTGACATATTTATGGTAACTGTGAATTCATAAGTAGTCATTACAACTATTTAATAATTTACACCACTTTTCTTTCAAAAACATATAAAATGGATTATTAAATTAAATAGATAATAATTATAAATATAGTATAAGATGTCAAATATCAATTACCTGTAATCAGTCCCCAAGTCTAGTGTATAAAATTAAATAAATTTTCAAAAAATATAAATTAAATTATTAAATTGAATAGATAAGCATAATTAAAATAGTGTAAGATGTCAAACCTTGATTACCTGTAATCAGTCCCCAAAGTGTAGTGTTCAATGCATGTTTGGGTTTTACCAACTTGGGAGAAGAATTGATTTGAAAAAAAAAAATAGTAGGACTTTGATTTAAGAGATAAAATCAAATTAATTAATTAACCATTCTTAAAATGTTGTAAGATGATAGTATCTTTCTTATCTACAATATATCTTAGCCTGCATCTTCAATTTTTGATAATTAAATTAATTTTGGGAGAAAAATTGCTTTTTTTTTTTATTTCAATTAATTTTTAGTGAGCACTCTCTCACTAAATTATAATTAAGGCCCGATATCTTCTATTTGGATTGTAGATATTTGTCTGTCTAATTTTACAACACCATTATTTTAAAATGAAAGAAGATAATGGATGAAAACTTCATTTATTAATTCTTTTCAAATTTTCATCTCAAGTTCCACGTCTCCACCTATCAATTCGAAAGAAAAGAGTTAGGTTTTAATTTAGTCTCTAAAATTGTAAATTTCATCCAGTTTTTTTAACATTTAAAAAATAATAATTTAGTCCTTAAAATTCTATTTTATCAATCAATTTTATTCAAGACAAAAGGTCAATTTGTAGGGACTAACTAAATGTTTGTTTATATATACTTTTTCTCACCGAAAATTGCACAATTGTGCTTCTAGAGGCCCTTTTTCTTCCCCCTAAACAAATACTATATAGATTCTTTGGTCTAACTTATGTTTAACTCATCCTACCATTAAAACATATAGGTTTGACTTAAGGTGAATTTGATATGGGATTAAAAATAAAGGTAAAAATTTCAATAATTAAACTTCCTTTTTAATGATTAAATTTCATTGTAATTTTACTCAAAAATCTAATCCATAAAATTTTCTCCCACATTTTCAATCCCATATCAAACAGGCCCTTAATGTGATAATCTTTATGGACTAATTTGAATTAATGAAGTTCATATCAAACAGCTTTGAACTATCTATAATTTCATGGACTAAATTGATTGAATTATAACTTCATATAGTAATTCAGATGCAAAATCATTATTTATTGATAAAATTGAATGACTAGCAATTTCACGAACTAAATTCACTCCAAAAGAAAATGACCAAGATTGCTATAAAGTAATATATATGTAGTATTTACTAGTAACCGTCGAAATATTGATCCATGAGTTCATTACATTGAACCTACATTACTATAGTTCAAATGTAATCACAATTTTAAAGACAAGTCATAAAATCACAAACAAGGATGATCTTGATTTGGGAAAGATGTAAAATTAAAATTATTTTAATAATCATTTATTTGTATAATCACATTTTTATATAATTAATTATTTAATAATTAATTTATATTTAAATATTTTAACTGAAAAATAATTTTAAAATAATATATTTTATTTAAATTATATGAAAAAATTTGTTTTTATAAAATAAAATTACTAAAAAAATATAAAATAATTATTTATATTATATAATATTTAATACTTAAAGTTAATTTGATAAAAATATAACATATTATATATATATATATATTGTACAAACAACTTTTAGTAAAAAAAATTCAATTTTTAACTTTTTCCCCCCAACAACAGCTTAAATTCTTTAAAATTGATTATAATATATTCTAACATAAACTACCCAAACAAGATTTTATTTTCCAAACAACATTTTTTCTTTTGGGAAAACAGTTTTTTTTTTTTTTTTTTTTTTGCGCTGTTTCCCAAACATGCTAGACAAACACTTGTCGCAATACCTACGTGAAGGCCTCCGTTGTGGACGCCATTCCATGGTGGGTTCCACCCTATGAGAGGTATCCGAGATGTATGTACAATACACTTGAATCTTATAAAATAAAGCCGACATAAATTCCAAATTTTCGCAGACCTCATGACCGTCATGGTAAGGCACACACGCTATGAACATTGAATAAGATCATCTTCGACAAAAAAATTTCCCAGTATACACTTCCAGCAAGGCATTTTATAATGGTCAAGAGAAGAAGAAAGAAAGTATCAAGAACTACTCTCCAGTTGGTTGAACAACATTTGAGAGTCACCATCCATGGTTTCACTATCACTGTTATCGCCAGTTCTATCCGTCGTATCAACCATGCTTGACAATTCACCTTTGCCAACGGCACCATCAGACAAGCCAACAAGTGATGCATAAACTTCATCTCCAAGAAATCCAGACTGCCGCAACAACCCAGTTAAAACCTCAGCGCTTGCCACGTCATCTTGGTCGCGACAAAGTTTGAAGAACACCGACAAGTTTGCAGCCTTCGGTCTCCAGCTTTTCGAAACATCAGCCACAAAAGCTTCTTTCAGGCAGGACAGGGCCTCAGAGATCCTCTTATCTGCAATATGCGCTGACGAAAGAATCTCCCATGTACTTGAATTTGGAATTCCACCGCCTTCAGTCATCTGCTTGAAGAACCCCAGAGCTTTATCAGTATTGCCTTTCTTAACATACCAGCCTATGAGAAGGTTTCCTATTCTAGGATCGTAAGTCGACCTTACTGAAAGCCATTCCTCATAAAGTTTTTCTGCTCCCTCAATATCATCCATTCTAACCAGAGAAGAAATAATAGCATGGTATCCCAAGTTCGGTAGGGTGGGAAAAATTGATTTGTATGTCTTCCACACACGATAAACATCGTCTTTTTTGCCAACACTTCCATATAAACTCAGGAGATAATGAAATGGTATTCTGTCCCGGCCTTTAATTCTACTCTCAACCTTTCTTAAGCACTCTTCTGCTTTTTCGAACAGATTCATCTTTATGTACATTGTAGCCATTGTGCTGTATGTTGTCCAGTTCGGGATGATGTTAGGGTCCTTTGCCATCTGTTCAAACACTTGTTCCATCTTTTCTGTTGACCCTTGAGATCCACAAGAAGATAGCCAGATATTATATGAATAGATATCTAAGCGTATGTTATTTTCTATCATTTCTGAAGCCAACATATCAACTTTCTCATAATCTTTAAGGTTCATGTACAGAGTCATCATTACATTAAATGGTAGTGAATGCATTGCATACCCTTTACTCCTCATTTTGTCAAGTAAAGATTCTGCCTTTTCCTTCAATCTAAAACGCACGTATACATTCAAAAGGGCTCCATAGGTCCTCCTGTCTTTTAACTTAGCAGTCAGCCTCAGAAAAAACTCTTCTGCACTAGAAACTCCATGAACTTTGGAAATTAGATCCGACTGAATTGCTGCATCACTCGAAGATACACTAAACCTCTCTGGTCTATTGTTCATCCAATCATATACCTGCAACATTTTACAAGTTGCTTTATATAAAATTGCTCATGGCTGATGTTAAGACATTCTGAGGCAAATAAGTATGTGTAATCACAAATAGAAAGTAATGAATACTCATACATTCCAAAGGAAGCATGCCATTTAGAGTACTAGGAAAAAAGATGGACTTCCAGATTATGAGTGTTTGCGAATCTAGAATTTACAATTACGAAAGGATAATATAAGAATGGTGTTATAGATCTTGAAAACAAGGAGACAAGAAATTGTGGCTGAATAACTCAGCCTTATTTCATTCAACATACTAACATATGTATACAAGATATTAACAACAACTTAATTACTACTCCTACTTACAATACTATAATAATGAACTTAAGCTATTTCCTATGGCATTATACATGAACCTTTTTATTTCTGATTGCTAGTTCCAGTACTCTTAACACTTCTTAAGCTGGTGGATATATATCATGTACATCTAGCTTGTTCTAAATATAATTAACCTGAGGACATTGGAGGGACTTAGCGAAAACATTGTAACAAGTCATTGACATAACAATTAGAAGCTTCTTGCCACACTTTGTAACAAGTCTCAAATGGTTAAAAGGGATCCACAATAGATGGGTTGATGGAAAGAAGACGGACACTAAGCATCTGTGAGTCAATTTGTTTCCATTTAGTCGACTGATTTGTGGGAACACCCCGAAATTTTGTTGTAAGGTGTCCTAATTTGCCTTGGCCTGCAAATCAAACTCTTGCAGAAGATGCCCTTGATTTGTAAGTAGCAGAACCCATCAATTTCTTACTTGTGATGGATGGAACAGAGAAGTTGGGAGAGTAAATTGCTCTTTTGGATTAGATGTGACCTCAGAATTAGAAGAACTCATTGTTATACAGCAAAGCTAAGGAACTGAAACACTTAGAAAGAACAACCATCATGTGGGAGAGTTCCAATATGAAAACAAGGACAAAATTAGAAAGAGGAGATCAAGGTGATTTAGAAGGGACCAACGGCCGCACGATGACAACAAACAGGCGCTGGAAGCTCGTGGCAGCACATGGCAGCTCCAATGGATGTCTAGTTCCAAGGGTTGACTGAAATGGAGGTGTAGAGCAATATTCTAGTGCCTGTGATGGAAAATGAGGGGAGTCGCAGTCGCCGAAAAGTCATAGTTGCCAAAAGAAGTTGGAGAATTGCCAGTAGCAAGCAGGGCAAAGATTAGGAAAGCCAGTAAGATGCACAACAGAGAAATATTATTACTGGACAGTGGGCACAATCATTAATGTGAAACAGAGCTGGCTTGGAACCTGCTCTAATACCAACTTGAAAATAAGGAGACAAGCAATTTTGGCTGAATTACTTGATCTAATTTCATTCAAGTTCAACATATATATATATATATATATATACACGGGATATTAACTACAACTTAACTACTGCTCCTATTTACAAGACTATAATAATGAACTTAAGCTATTTGCTATGGCATTATATACGAACCTAACTAATTCAGATTGCTAGTTCCAATATTCTAACATAGATTATGTAATTGTTTATGTATTCACTGCATATAATCAAGCGTATTATATAAATAGTAAAGAAATCACATTTCCAACAGACTCACGGAAATAGAACTTCTATGGAATTCATCAGGTTTAAGTGTAGTCTCTATAGTTCACACTCACACCTAATCCTTTCCACGGCCTCCACGTCCACCATGATGTCTTGAGTTTGATACCATTATGGAGGCTTCAGGCGATTCTATTATATTAGCATTTGTGGTTGGGGAAGGAGCTCAGAGTAGCCGAGTAATTTGACTCTCTGTGGGAGGAACCTCTTGACCAGTTAGGATTTGATCACAAACATGCTCAAAATCTGGGTGCATGGCACTAAGAACTGAACTATTACCACATAAGCATTATTCAATTTTGCCATTATACCTTCGAATCTACTAGCTTGCACGAACATTTTTAAGTCCTGAGCAACATACTGGGTCTTAGTAATAAATGTAGTCATGTCATGATCAGATGTTTGAGTGTAGCTGAATTTTGAGCTGAATCATACAACATCTGAATATCATTTGCAAATAGACTTTGAGCACTTTTCCAAAAAGAATGGCAGGTTTGAAAAGCTCTGAAATTCAACAACATGGTTGGTTCAACATATTGCCACAACAAAGCACACAATTGATAATCAAGTTTTTCCCATTGGCTTCGGTTCTCATTAGGAATTTTATCTGCATAGTTATTTAAATGATCTTAAAGTCCTTCACCCAAAAACCAAAGCTCTACAAGAGTTGAACAGGCAACATAATTTTTTCTATTTAATTTTTCTGAAGTGATCAAAAGGTTTCTAGACAATGCATAAGATATATAGGAGAATGAGCGGATGAAGTGGCTGTAGTAGAAAGAGGTTAAGGTTCCTTGGAAGTCAAATCAGACACTTCAGACTCATTGGAAGCCATTTTTCGCACACCCACAGGCCTTAGAAACTGAACAGAAAAACAGAGTAGACCAACGGCTTCTAAACAGTCAAGAACTAGGCAGCTTTTCAGACAAATAACCACAGAAACAGGACAAGGGAAGGCTGACAATTTGAACGGACTAGTCCTGGTGAAAACCGACGCTAGGAAGGCAGCATGTGAACACCACAACCGATAATAGAGGGTATTAGTGGAGGCGCATTGGGCTTTTTCCGGCAACATCATTCTTTCTTCTGGCTCATTGGGGGTTCCTGGGTTGACTGGTGGATGCCTTTGCTGGTGAGTCTTCACAGCAATTCCTAGGTTAGGCATCGTTATCGAATGGTAGTGAAAAATGGCTTGGAGAGATTGCTGCATTATGTTGCTAGCTACAGAACCACCCTAGAAGGATAGAAGAGATTTCTAGGTTTTTGTAAGAGCAGATAAAGAAACACTAAAGTCTGACCAGAATCAAGACAAGCCTGCTCTGATACTGTTAGAGAACATCGAACTGAGGAAGCAAATCTTGTGATTCTTGATTTCTGTCATATTCCTGAAGTGTTTAATTAGGGTTATTAGTCTTCTTGTTAGTGGACTTGGGATCATACTAGTAGTACTACTATTTAACCTAGCCATTAGTGTAAATAAACATATTAGGCTAGGGTTTTGTTTCCTATTATCTATCAATAATATATTTAGCATTATTTGTGTCTGATTTTATCTTTTCCACAATCCTAAATTCATAATTGTTCAACATGGTATTAGAGCGGTACCACCCACCTTGATGATGATAGCTCCTCCCTTCCACTGATTTGAGTTCTTGGAACTCTTATGTTCGTCTTTTTTTTTTTTTTTTTGGTATCTTGGTTCTGGTCTGGTTTGGATTCATTTTGTTTACCTGTTGTTGGTCTCTTGACAATGTTTGGTGCATCTTATTATGTTTGTACTTGGAGGAAAGGGCTGCTTGGTTGGACAAAAAATAATAAAAAAAAAAGAAACGAAAACCAATGGGGTGGAGCTGCCCCAAATTGGATTTCAGTTTTCTCAATGTCACAGGTCTGGGATCATAAGTCATCCTAGTTTTTGTTCTTCTTCGACATTGGGTTGTCTAACATTCCTTGGATGGTTCAGCTGCTAAGTTTCATAGCTTCCATTAAAATGGGTTGTTTTATATTGTGGATTTAATACCTATAACAAGCTAAAGCACAGTGAGCTTTACCTTTAAGCGGAGTGTGTTTGAACTGGATCACGAATCACAAAGGAAGGGGGGGGGGGAGCACACTGTATTGCTGTGGAATTCCTGGTTTGGTTAATGTGGCCAAGAACCCTAAATCTCTACAAAGGATGAAGGCTAATTCGAGAGTTCCCTCAACTCTCACAAAACTCTCTCAATTGCTCAATCACAGGTCTCCCTTTCTTCCTATTTATACCCAACTACTGCCTAATGGATATGAGTAACTAAGTATCCTATCACAAATCTTTCTAGCTGTCACCCTTTCTGTTGATTTTGGGGGAACTAAAAAAGACCAATGGGATACAGAAGGAGGTTTTCATGCTTCAAGCATGACTTGGCTGTTGAGCTTTATGCAATGGAACACAGAAGAACTCCTTTCAATTGCTGCAAGGCACTTAACCGAACCTCCCAACTTGAGGACAAGGTGGATCTTTTGGGGATTTGTATTTTCAGACACTCCCATACTGAGCCGTCAGGGAAATATCAGTAAGGGGCAGAAGAGGGATTTGGGGCAATAACCTGCATACATGGCAAGGGGGTGGGGAAGCTAGGGAAAAAATTGACTATGTGAGATATAAAGGGAAAAAAAAAAAAAAGAGAGGGGGGGAGGGGGGAATGAGAGAGGTAGGCAATTACTGAGTGAAGGTTTTGGGGCTTTTCGAGCAGGGATGTTTGCAGACCGCCAGACCCTTGATACGCAATATCTTTTCTGTTTTCTTCTTTCATAGTTAAACAAGTCTATTTTACAGAGAAGTTTTCAATAACATTACTGTTTTATTTCTGGATTCCTAATACCAAACACAATTTACATAAAACCTTAAGCTCCCATCCAATGTCACAGCGATCAAGCACCAAATTGGCAAATGCAGAAATACTCTGCCACGTGTTCCTGCCTATGCAGCACATACATGCGACATGGCAAATATGGAGTATGGACACATGCGACACACCAAATTTTAAAAATTAGTACATGGACATAGCACATGTAATGGTATGTCTGTGCTTTATAGGTTCCTGCTATTTGATTTCACTAGTTCACAGGTACTAGAAAGGCCTTCTGAAATCCCAAAATCTAATGCTAAAAATAAACAGGGATCTTGTTTGGTCAGTAAAAAGTTCAAAAGAATACATTACATGCAACCAAAATCAAATGGCAATGCTATATAGTTAACTCCACAGTCATGAACATCATCAATATTTCAATTCAGTTGCTATTTAAAGCTGTATACACAACTACCGAACATGAGCAATGCTATACGCACCAATCTGCAGAATCATATTCGTGCCACAATGAATAACCACAAAAGAAAACTATGTCTATCATTCAACCACAGGGATCACGCTGTTCTTAACCAAAATACACCAGCTAAATTAGCAGATTCCCAAGAAACCAAGCTAATCAACAAACAAGCATAGACTATCTGAATATCTACTTTGCACATAACGAAATGAAACAAACCCAAATAGCGAACACCCGAAGGCAACCGTTCAATTTGATTAAAACATCTAAAGCATCATTCAATTCATTAAAACAACAAACAAACGCTTAGTCCAAGCTAACCGAAAAAATTAAAAAGCCCAAATGAAAAACCATATCAATATTCATTCAGTGAAAGTACACAAAAACCAAACAAAAAACAATACGCACATAATTTTTGAACATTGTATTTTACCTCGAGGGCTCTTTTATGCCTTTTATACTTCCTCAACTCTTTGATAACTCTACAAAGCTCCCATTTTGTTAAGTTCTTTCCTTCATTCTCCCATTGATTCAACACAGTGGCGGAACCCAGTTCCGGGTTCTGCATCAACGATATTCTCCTGTATATATCGTTCCACTTGACAATGGGTCTGCGCTCGTAGTCCATGGTTCCATAACTGTGGATCTTTGAGATAGAGCACGTGACTGAGAGCCTCTGAAAACACGCGCCTTGGGTGTGTCGAAGGGCGAGAGTGGGAAGTTTGAAGGGAAGTGTTGGAGAATAAGCGACGGAAGATGAGAGAGAAAGGGCAACGTTTTGGTTGTGCAAAGACGGCTGAAGGAGCATCTTCGAGGCTGTGTATGTTGGAGTGTGACACCAACTGCTTCAGAAATGGCTTCGGAACTCGACGAGTTTCCTCGTGATAAAAGAACCAGAAGTTGGCTTCTACTCCTCAGCCACGGATTCGATTCCTAGATGAATATTTGGTAATTGATAAATTTTTATAAATGATTTCTTGTTAGGAATTTAACTTTGATGAATATACATTGGCACATCAAAAAATATTTGTCTTAAGCATTTATTATTTTAAAAATTTTATAAATAAAAATATATATAACACACGATTAGTTAGTTATTAAATTATTATTATTTATTTTATTATATTAATAATTAACTAATAAAATATTACCATTATTTTCCTTTACTTTATCTTACTAGCTTTACGTGGCCGAAGTTATACTATTAGTATACTAGTCCACATAACTCCCAGATAAAACAACTATAACATAGTGGATAACTACAAAAATTACATAGTTACTATAATACCATAGGAATTACATAAGTTTAAATACAAAAATATATGGCAAAAATATAAAAAGGGATGCCTTAAATTATAATTCGTCTCTATCTAATCTATATATAGCACAAAAGTGGATAACTACAACTATTTATCCACCAAATAGAGATGCCCAAAAGACGGCTGCTCTACAGCTACATTAAATTCACGTTAGTCTAGTCTTTTACTACATAGATACTAGTAATACAATACAGAAAAACTAATATGATTTTATTATTAATGAAATTATATTCAAAAGCTATGTTCATCTCCATCGTCACTATAATCCGTGACATCTAGAAACACTAAGAAAATAGGGTACGAAGAGTCTCCTAATAGAGTGGTGCTTTTAAGAGAGTTCCGTAACTGCCTAAAAATTCATCCAAGATATATAAAATAATGGGAACAATAATAATACATAAACAATAACACTACCCAATTTTTAAAACATTTAGCAGCAAAATGTGATATATAAGAACTGTAATCGATATTAAACAAAGCATAGAATGATAAATTATCATTCCTAACTATAATATAAAGGCTATCAGGAATAAATATGCATGTGCATAGCATCATAATAATGCATAGAAATAGCAACTAGATCATGAAATAAATCATAAATAACTCATGCAAAATCATAAATGACCATAAATTAGATCAAGTATACTGTCATAAAATTGTGCTACTACTTCCTACTTCATTCTAATGGCTGAGTATTTGTAGGGTTTCCATCATAAGTCTGATCTACAAGAGCTCTCATGCTAGGGCATTCTCAAGTTTGGATTTGTGGTCGTCGCTGGCTTTGCCGCTAGAAGGTGGGCCCAACATGCCATATCATTTGGCTTGCCATTACTTGGTGGGGTTCATGCACTTTGCTAGAGAACAATTAGATAGTGATCACATTGGCTTTGCCACTACACAGCGACACCCAATGAGTCACAAGTGAAATGTATGGCATTGCCACCAATGGCTTCTTCGAAATTGGATTCATCAAGGCATTCTATGGACTCATGTTTTGCAGGTCTTTGATATGAACATCTGTCATCCTTACCCAAGGGTTGCGTGAAGTGCACCAAGTCACATGATGGTCCTCGAATCCAAGGGGCAAATTGGTTCAACTAGCATCATCTTAATTTGACTCCAAAGAAGATAAGAATCTTTTTTTTTTTTTCTTTTCGGTCTATGAGAAGATGAGAATCTATTTTTACTAAATAATTCATCATCAAGAATCCCTGCCTTGGTTATTGCCAGATCCATTTCACACTCCCTTCTAGGCCCTAAACTAGTTGCATACGAGGATTGTGATCCCATCAAAGTATTTTGAGAGATATCATTATCTTTTATCTGCGAGACCTAGGCCTTGTCTCGTCTGCTTTTTTTGTTTTTTGAACATTCACAAGCCCATTTTGATTTTTGCACGATGCAATGTAACACCCTACTAATTTAATGTTATGCTTAAGTCATAGCATTCAATTAAGATGAGGCGTATTCATGTTTAATTCGCTTAAATTTCGTGATTTGTATTACCAATAGTTGAAGCTATTTGCTATATAATAGATATGAATAGCATTATACAACGAATACAATTTAATATAACACAAATGTAAAAGATAATCTGAATAAGTGGCATATTACCAACTGTATATGTACATATGTAGGTCGTGAAGCCAATGCTTGATCTATACATATATATATTAGAAGCGAGATGAAGTAAAGATACAAAGAAAAATGCCTATTGCTAGAAAGCGGAGACTTTAACTAGCGAGGCTCAGGCCCAACGAATCCAACATGGAAACCAGGTGAAGCTACACGAATTTGGGATCTCAGAAAGTATAGTCGTTGAGCCTCTCAAAGAAGTCTCGAGAATGATGTGGAAAATATAGCGGGTGAGAATTTCAAGAAATTCTCGGTGGGGTTAGTGCATAGTGATTGTCGGCGTCACATACATTCTCGCTGCCTCGGGTTTTATTTAATTATAAAAACATGTGTTCAGACTGAAATATCCATTTTAACGAGTTCAATAAAATATACAGTCGAGGCAAGGTTCAATTTTAGTTTAGATGGCACAAGAAATAAAATAGGTTACTAACAATGGCATGTAGAAGGATAAATGTAATGACTAAGTAAGCAATGAATAAATATATAGTAGACGGCTATAACATCTTGACATAACTATTTCATGCGATTATATGCATTCATGTAATCATGCAACTCATACTTGAACTTTCCTTCTTAAACTTTTCATTTCCTTTCATCATTTTTCCATCTCTTGGTCCGGGAGTTCTTGGCCATTTAGACTCTCGGGTAATAGTCCGCTTTATCGATCGAGCTGCTCTGAAGTCAGTTTACTTTCTCCGACGCTCCCACCGATCTATTCCCTTAACTTCTTATCCACACCAAGTAGCATGAACTTTCTTAATAACATGATTCTTAATACACTTTCATAGCATTTCTTGAAATGCACATGTAAGATCATGGAATTCATAACTGTGCATGGATTCTACCGAATTTTAGCGGCATAACGGAACGTGTCCGCTTCCCCGTGAATAGTGCCAGCCAACCAGTACATCATTTTATCACAAAGAACACAAATATCACATTTATACTTCAACATTACACTCATATCAATATCAAATTAATCAAAGCAGAATTCCTGCCTCATGTTTCAACCAACCCGGTTTTGATAATTCAAACCATAATTTCTATTTAACTCATTTGGACCTCAAATTTGAGCATGTTAAAGTGTTATGTGTCTACTTTCTAACCTTTTTGGTCCCATCTAATTTTGGTTTCTCTAACTCAAGATATCTAGATTTTATCCCGGCATGTCCAGTGGCTTGCCAGAATCAGGCAACTAAAAGTAAAAATCCACTAAAAATCGAAAACTGACTCAAATCATACGAAATTCGTCTCTTATTAAAGCTAACAGAACAAAGTTTCATTTGCAAGAAGTTCCATTTCATTTGGATTAGTAGGGCTCGATTTATAAGCCTCGCATTCTGACCCTCCTAAACTGCCCTGTTCTAGCCCGGTGTGGACATAGGGCAAATTGCTTGGGGCACTGGGAGCAATTGGGACCTTATATAATTATGAAATTTTTATGGGACATTCTACTATGTGTAAGTTCTCTAACAAAGTTGGTTGCACTCATTTTCAAGTAGTATGGGTCGAGTTCTATCCTAAAAAAGCTAGTCTGCCCAGATTCAGAGTCAGAACCCTAGGTTGAAATTCAAAAATTCATAACTCTCTCATTTCTAACCCAAAAGCCTTATATGATATATCTATGGAAAGCCCTAGATGTCTAGTTTCATCTAAAAATGGTTTCATCCAATTTGATCGGTTGTAGGCGGAGCCGTACACTCCGCCGTACGGACTGCCGAGGGGTTTGATTCTCCTAACCCATCAGCTCTTTTCTGTTTTTTCATGGTTTCTTGCTTCCACTTCGGTTTTAATCAATCAAACAGCCCAAAACCAATCACATATCATCATAAACATTCATTTAACACATCAAATAGGATGAGAATAATTCCATCCCAGTCAGCCAAGTGCATGGATTTGATGCAAGAAATCAGAATTCCTACCTTTGATCCAAGTGTTTAGCTGATTCTTGAAGCTTTGGATGAATAAAGTGGAATTGAGCTTGGGTTTTAGGCTGAAGTTTGGTGTATGAAGAAGAGAAAGAGAGCTGAATGGAAGGAGAAAAGTAGCGTAGAGAATGGGTCAGAATTGGATGAAAAGGAGCTGAAAAATTCTGATGGCTTTTGATGGTTTTTGCTTGGTTTTAATTGGTTCAAAATGCTTGGTGAAATTCACCAAGCTTCTCCATGGCTTTAGTGGCTATTATTTAGCGCTACTTTGGCTGCAGAATTTACTGAATTATCACCACTCAAAATAGGTTTAGAGCTTGTAATTCGTACCTGCCCGGTTAAGCGTAAAATACCGTAATGTTGCCGATTTCCTTTAAATCGGTAAATCGGGTTTGTGAAAATTCTTATGAAATCTTCTATACTTCTAACTTAATTCTCTCTTATCTAAACTCAAGTTATTGCTAATTAATTGAGTCTAAATAATGGTTTACCTGAATCTTGATTAATCTCAATTATTCGATAAAAACCGAACAATTGAACGGAAAACAATAAAAGGATTTCGGAGGATGTTACATGCAACAATAAATTCATTTGTCCTTCCATTGTCACTAATAACTCTGGCACTACTACACACTAAATTTTCAAAATTAATGCTTTTCCCTAAAAAACCGCATTCATTGTACCCATCATGCTTCCCATTCTCATCATGGCTCCCATGCTTCCCAATGGTTCATCTTTAATAACATTTTGTGGCATTATTTTCATACCTTCCACTAAATTGTCTCGTTTCAAGCTTGACGAAATATTCTCAATGACATCACCAGACATGTATGCTAACTTCACCTCCTCATTTTGAATTTTGTCATCACTATTTCCCAAAATTTTTAGGCCCTTGTTGCTTTCACCAACCCAGCACTATCTTTCCCAATTCCTGACAAAACACCAAACCCCATACCATTAACAGAGAGACAGACCTCTCGTTATATATGAAAGGGGAAGATAAACATATGTCAATCAACATTCTGGTAGAGCTTAGATCATTACCAATTTATCGATTTATGTATAAACAAACAATTTGACCCTAAAATTCATCAATTTTCTTGAATAGGCTGTTTAGAAAGATAAAATAAGATAGAATTCAATTCAATTCTATTAGTAATTAAATTCAATTGTGTTATGATTTAAATTCTTATATTTGGAATAAATTAATGAATTATAGAATTGAATTCAATTACACTATTTGGAATGTATATAAAAATAAATTGAATTCTTTATTTTGACTATTTTGCGCTTCATTAGATATTAGAAAGGAGAGAAAGAGAAAAAATTTTGGATAGGATTAAGGGTATTTTTGGTATATCACTTTTGAATATTAAATCCACCAGGTTAGGAATTGCAAATTAGACCTATTTTGGTCTAATTTACTTTTGGGCTTTTTTATAGAATTGAATTCTCTTTAGATTTTAATTTCATGCCATTAGTTGATTCCAAACCAGGGAATTGAATTCAATTTCTTGAATGAATTCAATCTAAGCCTTTCCAAACAATTCGAAGTTTTCCCAAGACCATACATTGAGGGAGCCTAGTACATTTTGTCCGCACCCACTTAGCTTGACAAAACTTCTCTGCTAACCATCTTCGGATTTCCTTAAAGTGATTCAATAGTAGATCACTCTTTGACAATAGAGCTTCATCCATATCTTCCTTTGTGTCAAATGTTATTTAACATTTTTATGCTTCCATTGCTCTAATAGTAGTTATGGATACCCAATCCATACAAATTTCTCAAAGATGATACCAATCTTCATTAGGCAACTTGATTCCCCAACTATGCTCCTGGAAAACCATTCTACTTTTTCTTTGTAAACACCACCTTTTACCATTGTTGTTTTCTCATTCGACGATGAACTAGTATTATTGATCTTGGTTTTTTTCACACCCTTTTGTTTTCTTAACCTCAGGACGCACCACCTCCTTGAATAATCTTCTATCAATATTGCCTAAAGTTTTCCAAGTGTCAAATTGGTGTTCCTTCTGGTTGCCTCCTTCACTTCTTCCTTTTCTTTGCCCTTCACCTCCTTTAAATCTACCCTCTTTGACTGTTGTTAAGTTCCCCCTTATCTTTACACTATTTAAATTCACCACTGCTCTAACTGTATCACCTTTTTATTGCAAATCTGACAAAGGTGAAAGGCATGGTAGTAGTTCTTCTTGTCTTTCTTGAGACACAAATATCAACAATTCTTTCTCCATTCAAATTTGACAATTTGCCACAACCAAGAACTTCTTGTCATTTATTGAGGTAAGTTATTAACAAACATGGAAAATGAAGTCTCTTCCAATCTCTAGAAAATTTCCCAACTCTTCGTTCTAGTTGCTCCTCCTTTCCATTCTCCGCTTACTCTCTGCTCTATGATTAGTTACTTACTTTACCACTCTTTCATATTCTATATCTGTTAGCCTTGCTAGAAGTACCTGTCCATGGTCTTAGTTAATGCTATTTTCATATTTTTTATAATTATTCTATAGGTTTTTTATAGATTCGGTTAATAACTAGCTAAACAAATGAAAATATAAATTTATAGTTTAAAGTTTTAAGGGTTTTATCCTTTATGTTTTATTCTTGATGTTTCACCCTTTTGCTCCTCACTGGTTGTGGGTCGAGCTAAGTAATAAAATTATAAAAAAATGTTTTAAAGCTTTTTTATATATCCTAAGGAAATATAATATTTATATTTTCATGCTATTTTTTTAATAGATTTTTTTTATGGATCCCATCAAGATGAAAATATATATTTATATATATATATATATAAAAGGAGAAATATTTTTTACATAAATACACAACATCAAATGGGATACCTTAGAAGAATTAAAGTCTTTTGGAATATTAAGTGCCTGATTAGGTCCTACATCATTACATGCTACCTATTTTAAAGTCGGTGTCCCATTTGATGTCCCAAAATGGGTTCAAATAATGTGACTTCTTAAAATTTACTTAATGTAAGAGTTAATAAATTGATAATGTATATAATGACCATATAACCATACTACAACTAAATAATCACAATTCATACTATTTCAGTGAATTAAAATACAAACCTATTTGTAACTTATGCCTATCAGAATTCTTGCTTTCTTTGTTGTAATAATTTCTTAATATCTTTTACCCTATTGCTAGGGGGCTTTTCCATTCGGTTGTTTAGGCCAATAATTTCTTGGTAAGTTCACCATAGTATGTGCTTAATGCTTACCAATGTCTACTTCCACATATATTACTAAGTGGAAAACGATCTTGGTTCTAGGTTCCTCTTCCATGTAGTCCTTCTTCTGACAATTTCTTCATTTTGTTTCTCCTCTTTGACTTCTAGGAGGTGTGTGTACCTTATTGGGTTTTGCTCAAGGCAGGCCAAGACTCACCATCCTTTATAATCTCTGATGCGATGGAAAAAACATTGAGAAGACCTATGCTGTAATCTTTTTTCACTATATCATGAAGTATTTCTTCTTCTTTAGGTTCACAAAGTGATTGAAGTATATCAGAGTGCTGACACTCCTTTTTGTACTCTAGTGTGATATTGGATAATTGGTGGCTCTCTGAAACTTGGTGTGGGATTGTCTGTAAAATCAATCAATGTTAGAAGTTGAGTTAACTATGCGTATGATATTCACAATGACTAGACCATTTTTGGTAGTTTACCTCTAGCATCCATCTCACATGCTTCACATTATTAACATGCTGGTTCATGTCCAATTCATTTCTTTTGGGCTACAAAATGGACATAAAGAAATAGTCATTACTAGTTATTCAACTTTTTAAGCTGTGATAATAGCATTATGCAGAATGTATAATATGGCTATACCTTCAAGTCAAAGTTAATGTGTTTTGCCCTTTTGTCCAATTTGACTATTTTTTCTGAAGCATCTTCTTTTATTGCTTGCTTCTTTATAAACCAAGGAGCAATTTCATCCTTCACCTCTTTTGGCATTTTAGATAGGTGTCTTGTTTTTTGGTTCATCATCACTCATGTGCTGTATGTATGATGGTTAATATAATTTAATATATGTATAAAGGGGTGAAACTGAGGAAATTTTCAAATTTGTTAGGGAAAATTGTCCTAGACATGTATACCTTATTGCATGAGCAAAAATGAGGCCTGTGGCTTGACTTCTGATCAGCCAGTCCCACCACTTGCTGTTCATGCTCAATGCTCCAACCCAAGTTTCAATTTCAACAACCTCTCCTGATGTGATCAAGGAAGATAAAGTAGACTCACGAAAGCAAAGGTAAGGAGGAGATCCTTTGGAAGACTTGGTGGACCAATGACTAGATCCAAATCAAAGAGAGCTAAGGAAGCTTTAGGCCAAATGATTTCAAGTTTGTTTGAGGAAAAGCCCATTCAAGAAGATAACGACTCAAGACTAGTCCATTGCATTTACGTGGCTGAACAAGCTTAGTTATATCTTTGGGCTTGTTAATTTTAAGTTAGTAATAATGTAATTGGGCTTGTAATTTCATATAGCCTGTCACTTGTTTTTAGCTATTTAGTCTTTTATTCATTTTTAATAAGTTTAGATTTTAATCTTGGGCTAAGTGTTGTAGCCCATTTGCTAAACTTTAGTTTATTTTATAAACCTTGTAAACATCTTTTGGAGGGAATTTTTGGCAAATTGAAATCAGAATACTTTTAGTAAAAGTGTCTTTTTGGTTCTTACTTGGAACCCTAAGTCTTATCAAGAGTTTCCAATTACTCTTACAGCGATCACCCTTAGCTTATCAATCATCCTTGATTGTGGCGCCCTCCAATCTATTTCTGTTTCTTGTCTTTTCCATCTTTTTGTGATTTTTATTTCTCCTTGATTGGATTACAACAAAAATACACCAGAAATTAGGGTTCATGGATAATGGATCATAACATCTCCTCTACCCCATGTTACATACTTTACTAGTTGTGGTTCTTATAACACCCTAATAATACCATACTATACTTAAGTTATTTTATGACATTACTAGTTATTACTCTTAACTAGCGAAAGTTCTTATAGTTGAAATTATCATAATATACGAAAATAGCTTGAATTTTTTTTTTTTTTTTGTAAAACCTTTATGCTTGAAAACTGAGCCTTTAAGCGCGTACTTACCCGCATACACATGGACATTATTCCTCATATCACAGAGTTAGTAAAAAGACATATGACAAAATTGAAATAACACAGCACAATACCTTAAGCCAAAAATGTAATCATAGATCATCAAGAGTTATCGATACATTTAATAATTATCACATATGTAATAGGTCTAATTAAGTAGTATGACTTTCTACATGGTCTTAATTACACATAAATTACCCAACTAGGGCTCTTAAGAAAGTGAAAATACTATGCTACTCTCTCGATCCTCCTTGGCTAGTTGAAGTAACATGATAGCTCCTCATCTTATCCAGTCAGGTATCATTGGAAGTGCTGCCATGGATGCCATCAATTCTGTCTGAAGATGACATGGAAACGCAAAAGTGAGAAATACAAGATTTCTCAGCAGGATCCTGACTAGACCATTAATGTGTCATTATTGTCGTCTTAGCCACTTCGAGTTTAATTATGAAAACAGTGAGCATGCATAGATTTCATTTTTAAAGGGTTTGAAAACATGGGTTCCTGAAGTGGGTTTCTTTTAATCTTTCTCATATAAACATAATATAAAGAAACTCAAAGCTACAAGATAAGAGCATATACATATAAGAGCATAGTATAAACATTCATGACCATGCAAATGAGAGAATGAAGATGCATGCACATTCATGTAACTTCTTGGACTAGACTAGAGTCTTTCTTTAACTTTACTTTCATATTTAGCACATGCTTAATATTCTTTACTTTTCCTTTGAAATAGACTGCTTATGGGCATGAGCTCATTTTGTGACTGTCGTCATGCAATACAAAAACAAATTAGACTAAGATGATAATGGTTACCTCTAAGTTGGAGGGTCCTCCATGCCACCCTTGCCTCCCCTATAAAGATTCTTTGAGTCTTTGTGGATTACTGTCTCTCACTTCCCTTATCGAAGTGATCGAAGGGTCATTATCCCATTCTTTCTTTTCTTTTGTTATGACCAAATCTTACATGCATTACAATCATTAACAAGACACATGCGGACATGCGATAGTATGACTAAGTGTATAATTTTGACGAAAATTCGGCAGCATGACGACTAGACCGGAGCTTTCCCAAATGCTAATCATGAAATTTCAACCAACAATCAAATATATCCATCTCATATCATCATATCAATCATTCAATCATAAGACAATGCTCAATCAAACTTGTCATACATTATGCCTAATGGCATTATACATTCATACCCTAAAGGGTGTTTATAGTTGTGTTATTCTTTGTGAAAAGTCTTATGAGCCTTTAGATGATTTCCTACGTTTAATCATGAGAATCACATCATTAAAACAAATATGTGTATAGTCTTTTAGTTACTCAATGTTTGAGTGAAGTTACTCTTTACTTCGGTACATATCTTATGGAACACTTTGTTCAAGTTGACTAAGTTAAGTAATTATTTCCTTTTCTTATCTTGAGACACTGCACTTAGTGATTCCTATATTCATGGTATATTCAGAGGCTCTAATCATAATTTTGTTCTTAGAGGATTTCGAGATCCCTTTAGTCCCTTGGGTCTTGACAATGTATAACCACACTCATAAACCTAACAACACCATCAATCATTAAGAGATAGTTTTTATTTTCAACAAGTTACAAGATTTAAACTTCAGTAAGTAGAATAGCAAGATTTCACCTTTATGATTATGAAGTTGCATACTTTATGAAAGTGATTATAAAGTTTGATCCTTTATGAAAGTATGAGTCTCTAAAATTATATCTTTGTCTTAAAGATTCAACCTTTATAAGAAAATAGTACAAGATGCTAGCTTTATGGCTAAAAAGTATTATTCTTTAAGAAAGTTCACACTTTTAATCATTATAAGACCATCAAGGTTCCAACTTTATGATTTAAAGTTGTCTTAAGGTCTAAAAGATTCTTTCTTGAAGAAAGATTAGAACTTTACTCAACACTTCCATTTCAAGATTTAACCTTTACAAGATTAAAGTGCAAATCTACATCTTTATGACTTAAAAGTTACATTTTTTTTTATTAAAGTTTGAAACTTTATAAAAGGTCTTGTCTTCAAGATTCAATCTTTAAGACATAAAATGACAAGTTCTCATTTTTATGATTTAGGAAGCTTCATGTTCTAAAATGGTTTAGACTTTTACACATATTCTTGTCTTCAAGAAGAACAAAATGAAACCTTGTGACACCCATAAAAATAGCACCACTTTTTATGCATCAAGAAATAAACTTTTAAAGCTTTATACTTTTGGAATGTTCATAGTCTTATCAAAATCATAAGAAAGATGTAAAGACGAGAACTTTTCCAATCTTAAGCTCATAAAAAGGAAAGAAATCAACTTTAAACCAAAACTACCAAGAATCATCAAGAACTCATGCATCAAGAAAGAAAAATAGAAACTTTAAAGCATTCGAGGGGAGAAACTTTCAATAAACAAGAACAACTCATGCACAAGATCAAAAACATATTTTGCTAAAAATGGAAACATTAGGGCATTCTTGAAGAAAACTCAAGACATCCACATGAACACTCATGAACAAGGTTCAAGAAGCAAACTTTTTTCCAAAAAGAAAACTTTCGCAAGTTCTTACTTGAAGATCTTGGCCATGGTGAGAGCCAAACTTCAAGCTTCTTGAGTAACAAAAAGAAAAGAGTAGAGATTACTACCTAGAGTGAAAATGGAACCTTCTTTATAGAGAGAGATGAAGAAGATGATGGCTCTTCCAAGGGTGTTGGTGGCGGTTTTGCAAGGAGAATGAGAGAGCTCTTGAGATCTTGTGAGAATGGAACTTGTAGTGTGTAGATCTTGTCTCCAAAGACCAAAAAATGTGGTCTTTCAAGGGCTTGGCGAGAGAGTTCGGTTAAGGTGGTGGTGGAGAAAGGAAGAAGAAGATGAAGAAGAAGAAGAAGAATGTAGAGAGAAATTGGAGAGTTTGAGAGTTTAGAGAGAGAATAGAAGTTGAAAAATGAAGTGAATATGTGTGTATGTGTTGTTGTTGGCCGTAACACATTAGCCAAGGGGGGAGAGATATTTTCTTCATTTTACTGTAATTAAGGGGACAAAATGGTTAATTAAGAGGTTTGCTTTAGACAAGCCCTAATGCTTTTCTTACATAAAGCAACATTGTCTTCTATGTTTACACTTTGGTGATGTCATCAATGCTTTATTGTCTAGTTGACTAAATTTAAATTTTAATAATGTGATGAAGTGCTCTTGCAACTTAATTAATATGATTAAGAAAGAATTAGTGATTAACTCATATGATCATGATTAACAAAAATTAATCTTGTGATTAAGCTTAATTATTCTTACTTAAACTTAATTAAGCTAGTTATGTGTAATTAGTGCTTAATTAAGCTATTAAGGGTTTGACTTGCTTAATTAGATATTCTCTAATCTTAAGTAAGCATTCTCTCAACTTTTCTCCTCATAATTAACTTATAAACACTTCGTTAACCCTTTAATTAAGCCATAATCTCATGATTTCTCATTAAGTGCCTAATTACTCAAGGTTATTGAGGTAATTTAGTACGAAGGAAAATTGAGGATGTTACAATTCTGACTTTTTGCCATGGGGCTTGGTTATTGTTGGTAAAATTAAAGCTTCAAGTTTTTTTGGTAGAGAAATTAAAGCTTCATATGATTAAACATAATTATTTTTTAGCCTATATGCGTGATTATGTCCAGTGACAATATATTCTGATTATGATTTTCTTTGTTTGGTTTTTCATTTGGGTAGCCCATGTTGGATTGGTACATTATTTTATTGAGATTATTATATGCATATGTTGGCCAATAAGTTGTGTTATTAGAGAAATGCATGTTTTTGTAGTTTTCTGTTGCTAAAAGGCGACAAAAGATCTTGAATGTGGAAAGAATTCCTAGGAGAATCTTCAAGTAACTATGCTATAATGCCAATAAGAACCAACAACTATTTGAATTGAAATTTTTTTCTCCTTATTATGAACTTACTAGATGGGATAGTAATTAATCAGAACTTGCATTGTTGACATAACCCAAATGAGATTGTTCCTTATTATTCCATGTGCTGCCCCAAATCCATCATTGAGCAATCCAGACATCCATACATGGTTTAATGCTATCTCCTGCATGTATAGGACTGCATTTATATCTCGCACATACAATAACAATAAAGCAAGAGTGCATTGATGAAGTAAAATTAGTTTACTTAAATAAAACATGTATAATTGATTACCTGAAGAAGATTAAGGATGGTCTTAAGTGTTGCAATTTTATCAAGGCCAACCTCATAGGACCTAATGACAATAGTTTGTTTGTAACCAACTCCACCTTCAACAATAAGCCCTTGATGATGAGGATCAACAAGTTGCTTCTTTGTAGGGATGTTTTGGCGATGACCAATTTCAACAATAGAATCAACAGGATCTAGAGTGGTAGCTAAACCTTGAGCATTTAGGCCGAGAGAATCAATTTTAACTGGGGACCTATAACTCCCATTAACTCTGATTCCACTGTTCATTTGTTGCTTAAGCTGATCATGGTCTTCCCTCATGGAGCAGCACCTCACATGATAGACAGAGGTTGGATATGAGAAAGTAGTAGCCATTCTTCTCTTTTTGTTCTTGTTTCTCGAGCTGATATGAAAAAAGAGAGGTAGGAAAAGAAAAATGAGCAATGAAACTTCTTTATAGGGAACTTTAGGTGGAATTGACAAAGAAATTGAGGGTAGGAATTCTTTGGGACAAATACGTGGACCTTGTGACAGAGTTGACATAACAAAGAAGCCTTAGTTTTTGTTGTAGAATTTGGCTTTTGTTGTCAAATTTGGGAATGGAAATGCCCTAGAATGAATCAATTAGGTAAAGTAGACAAGGATGTTTGGTTTGCTTGTTATATGCTGTGAAGTTGGAATTAAATTTAGGCGTTCTCACTAGCTCTGCAAGCTTGACATTAAAAGCTTTGTCATCTTCCATTACCTTGGCTTGGACTTTCCAGTTGATTAGTTATACATATTAGATAGAGAAAATATATTTGTACTCATTATTTCCCAGACTTCATGCCAACTTAAGATTTGTTAAAATTGATTAAAAAAATTAACTAAAGAAACCCAACACTTGAACGGTAATTGTGATAGATGAGTTAAGAAGTATGTTGGACATATTTTTTTTTTTTGTATAAACAACCAATATCCAAAAATCCACTAGACTCCACCTAATCTAGTTCAAGTCAAGTCAGCCCACTATAGAGGTAAAGCTCTCTTAGCGCTAGCTTTTTTCTATTGGAAGAGATGACATGAGAAGGGGGTAGAATCGTGTCATAGCTAAAATTTTTTAACCTGAAAACTTTTCATAACAACTTTCTCAAGTCCAAGATTTGGAATGTAGAAGCAATGCGGTTAGAAATAATATATATATATATATATATATATATAGGGAAGTAGGGGATTAGGGTTTGAATTAATTGAGCAACGGGGTGGCCGGAAGGGTGGAAGGGATCACAGGGGTAGTGAAGAGGGGAGGAGGCAGACTCCTAATTACATGCTATGCAAATAAATGAAATGCAATAAATTAAATAACAAAAAATTAAAAGAAAGCCAGAGCGCGGTAGTCCGTTGGGATAGGCTAAGGGAGGAGAAGAGATATGCAGTACTAAAAAGATATGCAAAAATAAAATTTTATTGATAAAAGAAAGCTTACAAAAATATCTCAGAGTACTTCTTACTTTCTCTTCTCAAAGTTTGTAATGGATTCTAAAAGGATAACTTACAACGAGGGTGAGCCATCCTTTTATAGAAGCCTAGTTTGACTATTACAACAGTTTCGATTACAATACTTAAACAGTATAGGTTACAAACAGAGACTATTACAACAATGAAAGTTTGAACTGACACCTTCAGTGACAATTAATGACATCAGTGACAGATGCTTTTGGCTGCTTTTGCTGAAAGCAGATTCCTTCTGCTTTTCCTTTTGCCTAAAGCAGAGTTGTTTGACGTTATTTGCCAACAGTGTCTTTTGTCGATTCCTGCCGACTCAACAGTCTTCACCTAAATCAATTCTATAGCAATCATCTTCATTCTGGTAAAATCCTGATGATGATGCTGATGAAGAGGATGTCGAATGTAAATTTTGTTTGGCTGATGACTCAGCTTCATCTATTTGGAGGAGCTTCAGAATATCCTTCAAGTTTTGAGCAAATAATTCTTTGCGTGCGGATGCTCCTAAGGCTGCCATAATTTGGGACCTTTGATTTAAGAACTTACAATTTTCTGGATCAAAGGCCGAGAGTAGTTTGGGATTCTTCTTGAACCATTCTTTAACCTTTTGAGGACTAATCCAAGAAGTATCAAATTCTGCCCACCATTTGACAAAAGCCTGTCTTTGAAGAAAGGGCAGTAAATGTTGGTTTTCATGTTTTCCAAAAACATATCGCCAAGAAAAAATCCAGGCTAATGAAAATTTGGAATAAAAATAGAGATCTATTAGGAAGGGAACTCCTGATAAATTTATCATTTTTGAAAAAGTTTGAAATCCTTCTAAGGCGCTGCTAGGAAGGATTTGATCAATTGGTCCAAAGAAATTTCACCATTGGGAAAACCAATGAGGGAATTTGTATAAAGCATTCCTTTTAAAATAAATAAGCCATGCATGGCGGAAAGCTTTATTTTGGAGCCAAAATATGTTGGTCCATGCTTGAACATAATCCCAGTAATTATATCCAATTGGATCAAAGTTTTGAGAAAATTTTTTAATATTGTTTGGATTTTTTCCTAAGTCAGATGGTGTTAAAACCTTAAGAATTTGGAAAGTTGAATGAGTAATGTTTGGAGGACTAGCCTTGTCCTTATAATGTTTGATAGATACAGAATCAGAATCTATCAGGATAAATTCATAATATTTTTGTGTCCTGTTTGGAGAAAAAGGTTTGAAATGAAAATCTTTCGGGAAGATTTTTGAGGGTATTTTGTTGGGATTTTTATCCCAAAATTCTGGTTCGATTTGAGTTACTGGCATAAATTTTTCTTTTGCCAAATATTGGATTTGGGATTTTTTGGTAGAGTTTTGAGTAGTCGATAATTGTTTGGACGACTTTTGTTTGGTAATTTGTTTGCTCAGATTTTGGATCATGAGGGATAATGGATAATCCTCATCATCTTCGTCATTGTTAGAGGCAATTCTACCTAAGACTTTTTTGGGAGTTTGGTTAAGCCTTGATCTTGGAAGGCCAATAGTGTTTGGATTGGGAAGGTATAGTTTTCCTTGATTTGTTTTTGTGTTTGCTGGGTAGATGACCCAGATAAGTTGGGTTCTTGGATGGATGACCTAGTTTGATTTTTTGCTTGTCCAGTTAGGACAATTTCTTTTCCTTTGTTTTTTTTCTTTTTCTTTTGTTTTTCCTCCTCTAGAGGAGGATGATGACTTTGGTATTCTTTTCCCTGCAAAAATTCATGAGTGAGGCAATCAGGGAGAGAGTTTGAAGTGCCTTTAAGATACTCGATGTCAAAATCAAAAACACTTACAATCGCTTGCCATCTTGCAAAAATCTGTTTTGATGCAAGGTTTTTAACATTTTTTTGCAAAATATCTTTTGCTGATTTACAATCCACACGAACCAAAAACCTTTGATTTAGTAAATTAGATTGAAATTTTGATATGCAAAGAACAATTGCTAAAACTTCTTTTTTAATTGTAGAATACTTTTGTTGACCAGTATTCCAATGTTTTGAAGTATATGCAATGACATGCTCTCTCTTATCTATTTTTTGTTTTAAAATGCCGCCAAAACCTAAATCAGAGGCATCAATTTCAATAATTTTGAAAGCTTGGGGGTTTGGTAGGTAAAGACAAGGAAGGGTTTTAATATGATCTTTAACCTGTTTGACAATGTTTGTATGAACATCTGCTTAAGGAGGAGGAACCTTTTTAAGACAATCATGGAGAGGTTTGATAAGATTATTAAGCTAAGGAAAAAAATCAGAGACATAATTCAGACAGCCTAAAAATCTCTGTAATTGGGTTTTATCAATAATTTGATTAGGAAAATTATCCGCAAAGCGGATTGCCCGATCTATTGGGATGATAGTACCTTGAAAGATGTTATGCTTAAGAAATCTGATATTTGTTTGAAAAAGATCAATTTTTGTTTTAGAAATAGCAAGGCCATTTCTTTTGATTATGCTTACAAAAATGTGAATATGTTTGAAGTGTTAATCGATAGATTGAGAAAAGATTAGAACATCATCTATATAGACGATGATAAAGTTTGAATAAGAATAAAAAATATCATTCATGATTTTTTGAAACTCAGAAGGGGCATTTTTGAGTCCAAAGGGCATTACGTTTCACTCGTATTGTGTAACATCCCCGATTTTCGAGTTCCGACTTTATCTTCAAGTTTGATCAACTCCCATTTCCGACTTCATCTTTGAATTCCACATAAAATGGGATAATTTTCGATTTCCGAGTTCGTCTCACGTTAATCTATAACTTCCGACTTCATCTAGAATAATTTCCACGACTTCTGACTTAACCTTCAAGTTTGAACAACATGGGGTGATTCCCGATATTCGACTTCATGTCTCAAAAGAAAACAGACCCATTTCCGATCTCATAATTTATCTCCAAGTTTCAAGCACGATATACGCAAGTTCCAACCTCCGACTTAGAGTCTCAAACATATTGTATATAATTCCCGAGTTCCGACCTTAACCATACCCAGCATCCTCATTCCGACTTTTGACTTGACTCCAAGTTGATAGTTTAACACAATTGTACAAGTACCGATCTCCGATTTTAATGTAATGAGTTCCGGCCTTAGAGTTGAACTCAATGGACATGAGTTCGAATCTTTGGGTTGATTTCCAAGTTATACATGAGTTCCGATGTCCGAGTTTATTCCCAGGAGCCTTCCATTTCTGTTAGTGTTCCCGAGTTTGAATGGAGAGTTCTGAGATTATGCGATTGTAAGTTGTATGACTTTCAACATCCGACCTTGCTTCCAAATTTCGAATAAACTAGACAAGATTTCCTCAAGTCACAAATAAGATGGGACGAGTTCCGACATCCGGCTTCAGCTCCAAGCTCAAGTAAAATGGCACGAGTTCCGACTTTACACATAATAGAGACGAGTTCCAATTTCAGATGAATGGAAGTGTGTTCCACTTTTGGGATGACATGGAGAGCAGTTTGGCCACAAAAGTGAGAGACATGGTCGAACTTCAATCACAAAATTTCAACCAATCAACATTCCTAATTCCAACTACCCTCATGTATTTAAGTCAGACTCCCCTTCTCATTCCTAGCTGTTGTACGCCTCTCTCTCTCCCTCTCCCCCTTGCTCCAGCCTTCTTCTTCCCTTCCCTTCTCAATCTACTCTATCAAATCTCCAAGCTTTGTCAAGGCTCCATTCAATCCAAACTCAAATTCAGCAAGATCACACTCTAAAGAGGTAGGATTCCACTTCTCTTGTTGAATTCTTTGTACTATGGCTGTATGAAATTTTACTCTTTTTCATGTATTTGATGATATATTGGATGTATGTGATGGATTATGATTGGATTAATATGAAATCTTGAGTTGAAAATTAAAGTTAGAAGGAGAAAAACTAGAAGGAATGGAGGATTAGGATGTTGTCTAGTTGAAGAGTCCACGGCAATCCGGATGGCGGAGTGTACGGCTCTGCCTACAGCTAGTTAAGTTCGATGAAACTATTTTTATATGAAAGTAGACATTCATAGCTTTCCATACATGTATCATATAAGTTATTGGATTAGTATTAAGAGAGATATGAATTTTTGAAGTTTAACCTAGGAATCAAGACTTTCATCCAGGCAGTGTGACTTGAGGAGGGTGTAACTCACCCTACACAATTCCAAATTGAGTGAGACCAACTTTGTTAGAAAGCTTACACATAGAGGAACATCCCAATATGAAAATTCGAGTTTGTTATGGTCCCAATTATTCCCAATGATTCGAGGAAGTTGCCCTATGTCCAAACCAGGCCAAAATAGGGTAGTTTAGGAAGGTCAAATTTCAGGACTTATAACTTAAGCTATACTAAAGCAAATGAAATGAAACTTCTTGCAAATGAAAGGTTGTTCTGTTGGCTTTGATATGAGACCAATTTTGTATGATTTGAGCTTAGTTTAGATTTTTAGTGAATTTTTACTTCCAAGAGTGTAATTCGGGCTAGTGACTGAATAGGCTGAGGCAAAATTTAAATATCTTGAGTTATACAGATGAAAATGAGATGGGACTAAAGAGCTTAGAAAGTAGACCTATAGAGCTTTGACATATCCAAAATTCAGATTTAAAGGAGTTGAATAGAGGTAAAGGTGGATTATACAAAATTCGGGCAGAACTGAGTAGAATTGGCAAAAATAACCAAATTGATGGTTTTACAAGTGTTAGTGAACATATAATGTTTGAGTTGATGATTGCAAGTTTTACATTGACAGATATGTTAGATTGATTGTACTACTATGACTGGTATGTCTGTGAGAACTGGCACTATTCATGGGAAAATGGATCTGATCCGTTATGCTGCCGGATTTACGGCAGAAGTCTATGATATTATGAATGTTTATATGCAATGATGAATTTAAGTATGATATGAGTTATGTCATATATGAAAATAAATCATGAAGCACGTGTATGAGTACATTCTGCATGTCTATGCTTGATTATGCATGAGAATGAAAGAATGTGAATACATTGAATATAGGTCCTTTCACTTGGAGGCAGTTATTTGAGGTCCCTCCCTGTGAAGGCAGATAAATGATAAAGATGTGGGTCCCTTCACTTGGAGGCAGTTGCACAATGAATCCCTCCCTGTGAAGATAGTTAAATGATAAAATGTGGATCCCTTCACCTGGAGGCAGTTGCACATTGAATCCCTCCTTGTGAAGGCAGCTAAAACTTGGGTCCCTCTATGTTAGAGGCACGTGGTCAGATGAGATCCCTCTATATTGAAGGCACGTGGTCAGATGAGATCCCTCAGTTTTGAGGTACGTGACCAAAAGAGATCCCTTCAATTAGAGGCACATGGCCAGAATGAGATCCCCCCAACCTAGAGGCAGTGGTCCCCTTGTGAGTGAGTTGGTGTGACGACGGTCACGAGTTGAGCTGACGAGCTCACTCCAAGGCTAGGCTACCCAAGGGCAGTAAAGGCTAAAGACTAAAGATTAAAGATTAAAACATATGCAAGCACCCTACTCACATGAGGCATGACATCGACCCAACTAGTGTAAGTATAGGGGATAGAACTTACATGAGGCATGACATGACCCAGCTAGTATAAGTACCGAATGAAGGTCCCATATTCCTAAGGAACGTGATATGGCGATCACGCTCTGATAGGGTATGACATGGCAATCATACTCTGGAATGTGGCATGTAAAGATATGATAATGAGTCTATATTCCTAAGGAACGTGACTGGCAATCACGCTCTGATGGGGTATGACATGGCGATCATACTCTGGAATATAGCATGATGATCCCACACCCTAAGGAATGTGACATGGCGATCACATTCTGATGGAGTATGACATGGTGATCATACTCTGGGATGTGGCAGGGAGAACATATTCCTAAGGAATGTGACATGGCGATCACATCCCAATGGGGTATGACATGGCGATCATATTCTTGAATATGTGTAACAAGTAAAGGAAGATAAAGAAATAGAAGCAAATTTTATGTATATGCATAAGTTCAAGTACAAGTAAAGTTATGTGTAGATGTTATGTCTCGAGTATATTGATGTTGTTACATTTTCTTATTCATAATATAATTCATTCCAAATGCCAAGTGTATGAGTAAAATAAATTTTGCTTCGGATAATATATTTTCGAACTATAAAATTAAACAGTTTGTATAGCATGTTCACCTTCTTCATAATAAACCGAAGCAAACTGGAGATGACAATGATGACAGTATGTACGATAATTAGAGAATCCTACTGGGAATTTATAATTCTCACTCCTATTTCCGTGTTATCTCCAGATAGTTCAGAAGTTTCTGAAGAGGGCCCTCCGAGGCGAAGGTGGCCGAAGGTTGCTGCCAGACAAGGTCCGATTGAGTGACAATAACTACTCCTAGGTGAGGTATTATGACTTAAGCATAGTACTGTACTTGGGAGGGTGTTACATATTGCCCAAAAGGAATAGTGAAGCTGTTTTGTAGCGATCACTTTCTTGAATTTGGATTTGCCAAAATCCAGATTTCATGTCAAATTTTGAAAATATTTTTGCTGAATGCAATCGATTCAGAAGATCCTTTTTGTTTGGGATCGGGTATCTGATCCATTGAAGGGCTTTGTTTAAAGGCTTATAATTTATCATAAGCCTTAGAGTTCCACGTTCAATTTCTACTTGTTTATTGACATAAAAAGTAGAATAAGACCATGGACTTTTGCTTTTTTCGTATTAGACCTTTGTTAAGAAGATCATCGATCTCTTTTCAATAGTAAATGAGGAGTTCTTCATTCATCTGTATCGGTCTAGCTTTTGTTGGAATTTGTCTTCATGAAAATCCTTTTCATAAGGAAGACTGACGACATGTTTTTTCCTTTGCCAGAAGGCAGTAGGAAGATCTGAATAGATTGTAGTTTGAATATGCTCGAGAAGATTTTGGATCTTCTTTTGAACATTTGGTTTGGAAAGTTGGGATTCAATATTCTTAAAAAAGATTTCTTCTTTTAAAAAATTGATCTGGTTTTTTTAGTTTGAATCAAATTAAGCTTCTTTGAAATCGATTTTCTTAAAAAAGGAAAACTGATTATCTCACCTAGATATTTAGTAAAAATACCTTCATTGGTGATGTTTAATGGGAAAAGGGACCTAATAAAGGGTGTTCCTAAGATCATCGCATTACTAAGATTTTTCACCAATAAAAATGAGGTTTTTAATCTAAGGTTTTGATTTTCAATCATTGCCTCAGAAAGTTTGAAATTAATTTTGAGCTTTGAACCACTAGCAGTGCTAAGTTGTTCAGAAGTTTTTTCAAAATATTTTGTCGGAATAATTCCTTCCTGTATGCAATTTGAATCTGCACCAGTATTGAACAATCCAACAGTCTCAAGAGTAAAATTTTTTATTCTTATCTTGATATTGATGTAGAATTTCTGAATTTTTAACAAGTTAATTAATCCAAGAAATTCATCATCATTTGGGGGATTTTGAGAACTGCTATCATCAGAGATAACATCAATTTTTTGATTGTTTAGCAGGGTATCAATGATTTCCTGCTGAGAATCTTGTTGATCTTTCAAAGTTCTGACTTCAATTTTGAGATTCTGAATCTCATGCTGAAGATCATAAATAGTAACAGGTTTAACAGATTTTTTCTCAAGTTTTTTGAGAGTCTCACTCAGACAAAATTTATTAGTCTGAATTGAAGGTTTGACCTTAGAAGAACTAGCCTCTAAAGTAGATTTGAGTTTGTTGAGATAAATCCTTTTTCTCATCAGGATCAGGAATAGCATTTATAACTTCAAAAAGAAGTTCTTGTTCTCTGGTAAGAACATTTATAGATGATTCTTCAGTAGTATCTTCAGAAGATATTACTTTGTTATCATCGGCACAATAGATTCTTCAAAGGACATATCATGTTCCTCCTTAGAAGTCTCAGCGAGAAGTTTATTGATTTGCTTCTCGATGTTGGGCTCAAGACTTAGAGCCTTTATTTTTTCTTTAAGCCTACAGTTTCTGGCTATATGGTCAGCTTTACCACATTTGAAACATATAATAGGCTTATCAGTGTAGTTTGGCTATGAGTGAGTTTTGGGTTTCCTCGGAGGAGGTTTAACCCTTTTCGGTGGTTTGGGCCTAGGAGGAGGCTTATGTTTATCTTTGGGCTTGGACCTCTTTTTTGGGCAAGGCAAACTAAATTGTTCGTAAAAAGTGCCCATTTCCCTCCTATTTTGGGTTTTTTCTTTAGCCAATTGATTTTGAATTTTATCATCTTGGTAGATTTTTAAGGCTACCTTTTGAATATAAGCAATAAGTTGACCATAACTTAACTACTCATAGTGTATGTTTCCATCAGGAGATTGGTTACAAATTTTTTTCCTAACCTTGTCTCCAAGTGATTTTGGAAGACCAGCCAAAAACTTTTCTTTCCAGAAAGTTGTTGACTATCTTCTCTAGTGAAAACTCTAGTAAGAAAAGTATCCCTATACCAGCGGAAGTTTCCAAGTGTTTTACACTTGAGATTGGACAATAATTCAGCTGACCTATCCTTCCAATGGGTAGGATCGCCAATGAAATGCTGAACAATTGTAAAGATTAAAGTGTTGATAGCATCAGGGATAGGTTCCCCATTGTTGGTGATCGGTGTTTCATCAGGTTCTGTTTTAATTGCATAAAGAATTTTTTATTTTTTAAAATCAGTAAGATAATTATCCCACCAACCTTTCAACTGACAACCAGCAACCAGAATTTCAACAATTGTTTCCTCCGAACAATTGAGGTTTGTAGAATAAGCAGTTGCAACCATAGTCATATGTTGCAAAGTGTTCATAATCTGGTATTCAGTTTGGCCATCTATGTTCCACTCATAGATGTTATTTGCGCCAAAGGACTTAATACTTAAAGATTTCTCTTCAAGTAATAAATCAGGAGGAGTGGCGCATTAGTAATAAAGTTTTGAAGGTTTTTTCCAGTTTTGAGAAGTAACTTACTCAATTTTTTGACCTTCAGAATTTTCAAAAAATTAAGTTATTTTTTCAAGAGCACTAATGATCCGTGATCTAGAAGTTTCTTGAAGTGGAGTATCAGGAACAACAGTTTCCAAAAGTTTGAGTTTTTCATTAATTTTGTTTAAAAATTCTTCTTGAGAAGAAATAGTTTTGGGCTGAAGACTAATTGCCTTTCGAACTTTAAATGGTTTGAAAAGAGATTTAACTTCAGGAATTTTTGAGGCATCTTGAGAAAAAGACTCAGTTTTGAGCTGAAAATCTTTTTTTGTCAAAATCTTTTGACCCAAAGTTTGAAGATATTTGTTTGTATAATTTGATTGCTCCATGAGACTTTTGATGTCTCTAGGATTAACGGCTTCATCATCCTTCTTGGCTTTGAAAGGAGAAGCCATGCTGGGTTTGCCATCAGCATTCTTAACACTAGGAAGCTGAAATTTTGTTTCAGGAGGAAGTTTAGATTGAACCATCTCATTGTTTTTGAGATGCCAAAGGACATCTAAAGTTTTTTCACTTAATTCTGTTTTCCAAGGGTAGTCAACCTTATTTTTAACAGAATAAGCATGAAACCAGTCAAAGAAAAATATATTTTGTTTAACCCTGTTAAGAAAATTATAAAAATTTTCTTGAATATCTTTTCTATTTTTTCCCTGATAATTTTGAACAAACCAATTTCTTTGAGGGGCCAAATCCTTAGAGTAAAAGTTTTTCCTAAGTGCTTCTTTATCTATGGTGAACTCACACATCATAAGGTTCATTCATAGAGGAATAGGTTGGAGATTGAATTGATTTTTGGTCTTCATCCTCCTTTTGATAAACAGGTCTAGGAAGATCAGAAGACATATCTAACCCTCGAAGTCGAATATTTGGAATTTCAGTTTGTGAGGCCATAGAGAAGAATTTTCTAGACATAGCCGAAGTAGCTGTCTTAAAATCCTCAAAAACCTCAGATCTGGAAGAAGTTCCAAAGTGGAATGAGTTTCTTCTATCGAAGAATAACTCAAATTTTCCAATATCATATTGCCTAATATCCTGGAAGTCAGGAGTAGGCTTAGGTTTGGCTGGAACAACTCTATCAAGTGTCCATTTTTGAGGAAAACTTATTTCACTCAATTGAATAGCCTTTGGTATGGTGACCTTGGCTTTAGTTGTGTCAGTGAGGAGCAAAGTAGTTTCACTGCTTTGTTTTGGTTTGAGAGCCCTAGAAATCATGGAGTTCATGACTTTATATTGGACCCTATAAATTAAGTTTATGGGAATAGATCCGGTCTTCATGTCAAGTCTAGATATCAAAAGATTGAGAGTTAGTACATTAATGATATTTCTATCAGTAAGACTAATAGTAAGATCTGGGAAACTATTAAAGTAAATAGGCCCAGCATAGATACTAGTTTCAACAATTCCAAGAAGAGAATCATGAAACTGATTATGTCTAGCATCACGAAGGCAGATTAGAAGAGAAGTGTTTAATCCTAATTTGATGGTAGGTTTGAGGGAGACTTGGACGCACCCTATGCGAAGAAAATTAAATTCTTCTTTGTCTTTTCTGATAGATTTGTTTGAAAGAAGTTGAAAAGTTTTTTCTATTTTATCCAAGGGGATGACTTCTTCTACAGTTCTAACTATGTAATTAGATTTGGAGAAAAAAGTTTTCTTTTCAATTTTGTAAATTTGAGTTTCAGGGATCCTGGGCATTTCCCAGGTTCCTAGATTCTCATCGTTTATATCCTCAAATTGGATTTCCTCTTTGAAGATGTTGTTTGTTTTGTTTTTTGTTTGATGATCATTTTCATGATCATTGGAAAAGGAAGAAGATGGAGAACCAGTATAAAATCGACGGGAAAGAGAACGGAAAAATATTAATTTTTAAATCTCCTACTAATACCAGTTCCTTTAGGTTTAGTGAAGAATTATGATAGGACTTAATAAGATATTTTATCTGCTGAACTAAATATTAATATTCTCTTTCTGCTGATAATTTATTTAATCCTATTTTAAAGTAACTTTCAAATAGTTCTTTTAAATCCCAGCTATTGACTTACTGCCCTTCAACCAACATGGGACTTACTGCATGCTTCCAGATTACCAAGAACTATAAAAGTTTCTTTTCTAAACAAAATAGGGAGTGGATCAGCATAAAGAATATTAACATTAAATTTATCTAGATAAAATATTAATTAATTCAAACCATAATCCTCTACTTCCCCCTCAGGCTCTTATATATATATATATATATATATATATATATATATATATATATATATATATATATTATTTTTTATATGATTAGAACTGGATTCCTTTTCCTCATCCACCAAGTCCAGCTCGGCGCTTGGAGCATTCTCATTGGATTCCTCTGTTATATTTATTATCCTGGAACTCGGTTCTGAGAGTTCAATGGGTATTATTATAACACCCTAATAGTCCCATACTATGCTTAAGTCATATTATAGAATTATTGGTTGTTACTTTTGCTCGCGGAACAAACATTACCATTGGAAAATACTTTTGTACGAAAATAGGGGTAATTTTTTTTCTTGAGCAATAATAATTAAACTGTTTTTAAAGCCAAGAGCCATGAGCACATCGTGAACGCATATAATAAACAATGCTATCTCATACATACCGTGAGAATATCATAACATTCATTTCACGGCCATTCATAGCTAATATAATGCTAATAATGTTACCAAAAGTCATACATATAGATAATGATGAGTTCGATACCTACTGTAGGCCCTATATGTAACACCCTTTATTATATAAGCTATGCTCGAGTCATGGAGTTATATTAAAAGGTTGTCGCTGTGCTAAGAAATCTTTAAAATATGAAAAATATAATACATGACCTTTTAACTACTCTCTTTATTACTGACTAATAGTATCTGATACATAGAGAATAAAATAATTACACTTTAAAAGAAATTGTGACTGACTTAATACATAGAGTCTACTTCCGACTAGTCATTAGCTAGCTTCAATAGTCTTTTGATCTGGCTTATGCCCAATTCTTGCTCAATGAATGGCTCTGTACTTCGCCTCGCACTTGATTTCCGACTTGGGTGTTAGAATGTTTACGGAAAAGAAAAATATGCAGGCAGGCAGTGAGAACCTAAGGTTCTCAGTAGGTAAACTCAAACCAATCTTACAGTGTCATCATAAACATTCCAGCCGCTTCGGTTTATTGTGAAAATATGAGCACATATAAACAAATAGTGATTTAATTTTAAGTTGAAAACACCTTTCTCGAAGCAAGTTATATTTTATCAACCACTTGCTATATCATATGATAAATATAGAAATATGAATAGTATAATATGCTTTAACAAGAATCATAATAGCATTATGACTTGATGAGATAATTGAAGATGCACATAGAGATGCCTATACTTGACAGTATGCAAGTGCACTTGACTTAATTCATCTCTTTCTTTAACTTGCAACTTGATCTTGCTCTTCTGTACTTGGTCCCCTGGAGGTGAATGGCCTCTCTCACCCCTGGGTAATAGTCTGCTTTTCAGGTCCGAGCTTGTACCTATACATGAGTGACAGGTTTATTTTCCCCAACCCTCACACTAGTCTATTCCCCTTAAATCTGGTCGAGGGCTGGCCAAAGTCTTAGACAGTACTGCTCTGGCCCACACTAGCTGGGTCTACGCCATGCCTCACGTGGTAGCTTGGTACGTCTTTCTTGCAAGTTCTCATAAATCTTATTCTTCTTTAGACATGATTATACATGCATATGCTACATGCATTCATCCATATGCTTCATATCATACTTCAATCATTCTTGCATATATGAATCTTGTGAGCATAACATATAAATGTATGACATTCATATAATTCACATATTTCTGCCGAAATTTCGGCAGCATAACGGATCAAGTTCACTTCCCTATGAATAGTGCCGGACTACCAGAAGGATCAATCAAGCAGCAAAACTAACATAGAGCATCAAGTTTTATAATAATGATATCAATTATATAACATGTCAACCCAAATACATCACTTAGCTTTTTTGCTTATTCTACTCAATTTTGCCTGATTTTGTAAAATTTACCATAATTTCTATTCAATTCAGTTGGACCTAAATTTTAAATATGTTATAGTGCTATGTGTCTAGTTTCCAACCCTTTTAGTCCCATCTCATTTTGATTTATGTAGCTCAAGTTATTAAAAGTTTACTTCTGTCTGCCTTACTACTAGCCAGAATTGCACTCTTAGAAGTAAAAATTCACTAAAAATGGAAAACTAAGTGAAATCATACGAAATTTATATCAAATTAAAGCTAATAGGAAAATTTTCAACTGAAATAAGTTTCATATCATTTTCACAAGTATGTTTTGAGATATCAGCCCTGAAACTTGACCCTACTAGACTACCTTGTTCCAACCTGGTTTGAACTTAAGGTAACTTCATTGATGTGCTGGGAATAAATGGAAATGAATATGATTGTAAAATTCTTACGGAATGTTCTCCTATATGTAAAATTTTTAAAAAAGTTAGTTTCATTCAATTCCAAGTAGTATAGCGTGAGTTTTACCCTAAACAACCCAGTCTTCCTAGAATCAAACTCAAAAACCTAGGTCGAACTTCAAAAATTCATATCTCTCTCAATACTAATCCAATAGCCTTATATTTTATATGTATGGAAAGCCCTGGATGTCTAATTTCATATAAAAATGGATTCATCAAATTTAAATGGCAGTAGGCAAAGCTGTACACTTCACTGTACGGACCATTGAGGGGAAAACCATAACAGCTTCTTGAATTCTTCTTGATTTCATGTTTTCCTCAAATCAATCCATCCAGTCTTCAATTCAAACTCACACATACACCTTAAACCAGCCTTGATTCATCATCATCACTCAAGATAACCTCAGAATCATATAAGAAAGTAGGAAGAAAGTGGAGTTCCAATCAGCCCAATTTAAGAAAAACAAGAAAAGAAGTTGGAATTCCTACCTTGGTGGTGTGAAATCTTGGTGGAACTTGATCTTGGAGTGAAGTTGATGCTTGGAGCTTGAGCTTGGGGATGAGAGGAAGTGGAAGAAGATGAAGGAAAGTGGGAAAATGAGGCTGGTTGTGGGGCGGCCGAAAATTTAAAGGGAGAAGGAAGAAAAAAAAAATGAAAACTTATGAAGGAAGTTGGCTCTTGATTGGTGGATTTCAACCCTCATTCAAACTTGGCTTGGCTTCCCTCTTTTATGGCTGATTTGTGCGCCACTTGTGAGGAGTGTTGGCTGAATCTTGGCCATCCATCCTAGGGTTCTTGCAGTATAATTTCTATTGGTTCGGTTCAGACAGTTTAAAATACCGAAATCTTATCGATTTCTTTTAAATCGGTAAGCCGGTTTTAGAAAACTCCTATGAGGTTTCCTATGATTCTAATATAATTACATCAAGCCTAATATTTCTCAATCACACTTAATTGGCTTTAAGTGAATGCTTAACTAAATCCTAATTAATCTCAATTAATCCCAATTATCCGATGAAAATCGAACAACTAGGTTAATAACGATAAAATTTTTCAGACATTACACTCTCCACTCACTTGGCAGCCAATTGGCGCCATCCATAGAGGTAGAAATGGCTCAATTTTTAGCCACTCAAACTAGTGGTGCTAGTGTGAAATTCTACTGATTCGGTTCTGGTGGTTTAAAATACCGAATCTTTGCCGATTTCTGGTGGTTTAAAATACCGAATCTTTACCGATTTCTGGTGGTTTAAAATACCGAATTTTTGCCGATTTTCTTCAAATCGGCAAAACTTTACTTAATGACTCTGCAAGAATTTCTATATCTCTATCCTAATTGTTCCTAAGCCTCATCCCTCTAATTATCATCTAATTAACTCCTAATTAATATTTAATTAACTCCTAATTGCCCTTACATAACTATTGAAACCGAAATGCCCGACATCGACATCCTCCGAAGACGATACGGAAACGTAAGAGTGAGAAATACTAAATTTCTCAGTAGGATCGCAATTAGACAAATACTGTGTCATCATCATCATCCCAGCCACTTCAGGTTTGATTATGAAAATAGTAGACATGTATAGGTTCAATTTTAATGATTTTGAAAACTTAAACCCCAAAGCGGGTTGCGTTTAAACTTAACATCATAAGTAAACATACATACTAAAGCATAGAATAAACATTCATAATGCAAATGGACAATATAAATACGTGCAAAGACATGCATCATCATAGACTTAACCATGGGTATACTTGACTTTACTTTTATTTTAGCACGTGCTTAACATTCTTTACTTTTTCTTTGAAACAGACTGCTTTTGGACATGAGCTCATTCCGTGATCGTTGTCATGCAGTACTAAACCAAATCAGATTAAGCCAATATTGGTTACTCCTAAGTTGAAGGGTCCTCCATGTCACCATTGCCTTCCTCATAGAGGTTTCTTGAGTCTTTGTGGATCATCGTCTCTCACTTCCCTTATCGAAGTGATTGAAGGGTCATGTCCCATTATTCTTTTCTTATTATTATACTTTACATGTATGATACTTCTTTAATTAGACACATGCAATAATATGACTACGTCCATAATTTTGATGGAAATCTAGTAGCATAATGGTTAGATCGGAGTTTTCCCCAAAATGTTAATCATAAGCTTTCAACCAATAGTTTATCATATCACAACAATCAATCAATCATGAGACAAAGCTCAATCAAACTCATCATTCATCATGTAGAATGGCATCACATGTTCGTACCCTAAAGGGGTTTATAGTTGTGTTTTTCTTTGTGAAGAATCTTATGAATCATCGCATGATTTTCCATAGTTACCCATGAGAGAATCACATAGTTAAGATATATGTACATGGTCTTTTAGTTGCTTAGTTCTCATGTGAAATTATTCTTTACTTGAGTTTATATCTTATGGAACACTTGTTCAAATTAATTAAGTAAAATGATTATTTCCTTTCTTTGAGATAATGCACTTAGTGACTCCTAGGTTCATGATATGCTCAGAGGCCCTAATCATACTTTTGTTCCCAAGGAGTTCGAGGTCCCTCTAATTCTTGGGTCATGACAGCGCATAACCACATCATGAACCCAACAACACCATGGTCACTAAACATCAAGGGTGATTTTTAACTTAACCAAGTTACAAAGTTTCAAGCTTTTATCACTAACACAACAAGATCTTACCTTAAGTATTATAAAAGTTATTATTCTTTATAAAGTAATCATAAAGTTTTATTCTTTATGAAAGTTGACACTTTTATTTACTCTAAGGCCATGAAGGTCCCAACTTTATGATTTAAGATTGTCTTAAAGTCTAAAAGATTCCTACTTTATGAACTAGGAATATAAAACATTATCTTTAGAGTTATAAAGTCTTGATCTTTATAAAAGTTAACACTTTTATGACTCAAAAGTGCCATTTTTGCTTAAAGCTTGGAACTTTACTAATATATTTATCTCAAGATTCCACCTTTACAAGACTTAGTGTGCAAGCTTATAACTTTATGAATTAAAGGCACATTCTTGATTAAAGTTTAAAACTTTATGAAGGACTTACATCCAAGGATCAATCTTTACAACATAAAGTGACAAAATACCATTTTTATAACTCAAAAAGGCTTAATATTCCAAAAAGCTTAAACTTTTACATGTAGTCTTGTCCTCAAAACAAAACAAGATAAGACTTTTATGAAGGCACCAAACTTGCGCCATTTTTTATGCATCAAGAAGCAAACTTTTAAAGCTTTAAGCTTTTAGGATGTTTATAGTCTTGCCAAATCATGAAAAGCATGTAAAGATGAAACTTTTCTAATCATAAACTCATCATAAGAAAAAGAACAACTTTAAGCAAAATACCACCAAGAACATCAAGAACATTCAAGAGTAATAATATGAACATATTTTACCAAAAATAGAAACATCAAGAACACTTGAAGAAGAGCAAGAACATATTTTTTCCTAAAGTAGAAACATCAAGAGCACTTGAAGAAGAACAAGAATATATTTAACCAAAAATAGAAACTTTTGCTCAAAGATTTTCTCAAGTTTTCGCTCAAAAATCTTAGTCATGAGAAGAATTAAGCTGCAAGCTTTCTTGAGTAAAAAAAATAAAAGAGTAAAGATCACTACCTCTAGTCAAAATGATGCTACAACAAGAGAAGAAGAAGAAGATGATGATGGCTCCTCTTGATGATGATAGTGGTGATTTTGCAAGGAAGAAGGAGAAGCTCTTGAGTTCCCTTGAAAATGAAGCTTATAGTGTTTGAATCTCTTCTTCAAAGACCAAAAGATGTGGTCTTTGAAAGGCTAAGTGAAGAATGTTTGGTTATGGAGGTGGAGAATGGAAGAAAAAGATGAAGAAGAAGAAGAGAGTTTTTGAGAAAAGTTAGAGGATTTGGTTTTAAGAGAGTGAATGAGATGAGTGAAAATGAAAATGGATGAGGGTGGGAGACAGAGAAAGTGGCGTCCCCAACATAAAGGGAAGGCGGGAGATATTTCTTAATCTTGTGCTAATTAAGGTTTAGGGGGACAAAATGAATGATGGGGAAACAAATCAAGTACTTACTCTTGCATAAAGTACTCTTGTCTGATGCTTTATGCTTTAGTAACATCACTCTTTTACTTTATTATCTAGTTGACTAAATTTGAATTTAATCATGTGATTAAGTCCTATTGCAACTTAATTAAGATGATTAAATAAGGATTAGTGATTAACACACAAGAACATGATTAGCAAAAATTAATCTTGTGATTAAGCTTAATTAATCTTAATTAAACTTGATTAAGCTAATTAAGTGTGATTACTTCTCAACTAAGCTGCAAAGGCTCTAACTTGCTTAATTAGAGATTATCTAATCTCGATTAAGCATTCTCTTGACTTATCTTACCCGAGTTGACTCATAAACTCTTCGTTAATCCCCCTTAAATAAGCCTTAATCTCATAATTTCTCATTAAGTGCCTAAGTACTCAAGGTTACTGAGGTAATTTAGTATGACAAGAAATTAAGGATGTTAAAATTATTGCATCAACTCATATACCAATCTATAAGGTGATTCTTGGGTCGATGAGTGGGGTCTTGTGGTAGGCCCATAATGTAGCATGCAACTCATTGGCCCATAGGCCTTTAGCCTGTTCTAGTCTCTTCCTCAATCTTACCAAAATAATTTTGTTGGCAACCTTTGCCAACTTATTGGTCTCTAGGTGCTCCACTAATGAGAAAAGCTCAATAACTCCTAGCTCTCTGTAGAAATATTCAAATCTCCAGTCTGTAAATTGTGTTATATTATTGTTGGCCAGTTGGTAGGGTATTCCATATCAGCATATTATCCTCTTCCATACGAACTTTCTTACTTTCTTCGTGGTGATTGTTGGTAAGGGCTCAGCCTGAATCCACTTGGAAAAGTAGTCAATAGCAACTACCAAATATTTCAACTATCCCAATGCTAAAGGGACTGAGGATATTTATTCCCTATTTATGAAACGGCCAACCAACCTCCAAACAATGCAATTCCTTAGAAGGTGTGTGCTTAGTTCTTCAAATCTCTAACATTTGTCACATTTTCTCACAAATCTCAAACAGTCTTGTTTCATAGTGGGCCAAAAATAACCATTCCAAAGTATCTTGGTCGTTAGGGCTCTACTCCTAGTGTGATTTCCACATATGCCCTCATGTATTTCTTCTATCAGTGCTTGGGCACATCTTTCGTTTATACTCTTTAATAGTGGCTGAGAATATCCTTAATGATTGAGCTTGCCTGCCACTATTGTGTAAAAGCTTGCAATTTTCTTCATTGCCTTGGCTTCCTTTTCGCCTTTAGGTAGCTTTTTGGTACTCAAATACTCCATGATGGGTTGTTGCCAACTTTTTTCCTACTCTGTAAAGCATACATTGAGGGAGGATACCACAAATATGCTCAGTTTATCAACTATCTCCTGGACGACCAATCTATTATTTGCCACTGTTCTTGTGCTTGCCAGCTTTGACAATAGATTGACTCGGGCGTTTTGCTCCATCGGAATGTATTCCATTGTACATTTTCCAAATTCTTCAACAAGTTCCTTTACTTTGGCTAAATATTGTTGTAGCTGGGGTTCCTTGGCCTGAAATTCTCCTTTGACTTGGCCAATTACGAGCTGCAAGTCTTCCTAGCCTTCAAACTTCTGATTCCTTGGCCAATCTTAAACCAGCTAATAGGGCTTCATATCTAGCCTGGTTGTTACTAGTTTTAAACATGAATCTTAAAGATTATTCAATGGACACTCTATTCTAGTCTTCTAGAATTATTCTAGCTCCAATTCCTTTATTATTGGACGATTTGTCCATGTGTAGTCTCCATGTTCGCTTATCTTCTTCACTGATAATGGCTGGTGATAGTTTCACAATGAAATCAACAAGTATTTCGGCTTTTATTGGCCCTCAAGGCCTGTACTCCAAGCTGAACTCAGAAAGTTCCACTAATCGGCTATCGTCCTTTGGCGAGATCAGGCTTCCTTAGTACTTGCTGGATGGGGTGCTCAGTCATGACGATGATATGGTGGCCCTGAAAATAGGGCTGCAGGCTCTTAGCGTTGATAACTAAAGCGAATGCTAGCTTCTCAATCTTCCGATATCTGACCTTGGCTCCTTGCAATGCCTTGCTAACATAATATACCGACTTCTATTGTTTTTCCTCTTCCTTTAGCAATACCAAGCTTATAGCCTTCTCGGTTACTGATAAGTATATGTACAAGGGTTCTCCATCCCTGGGCTTGCTCAATACCAGGGGTTTTACTAGGAACTTCTTCAAATCCTATAAAGCTCTTTTGTATTCCTCTATCCATTTGAAATCTACTTACTTCTTCAAAAGATAGAAAAATAGGTGTGCACTTTTAGCCAACCTTGTCAAGAACCTAGATATGGTGATTATGCGCCTTGTTAATTGCTACACTTCTTTGAGGGTGCTCGAACTCCTCATTTCTAATATTGCTCGACACTTCTCTGGATTCGCCTCAATTCCTTAGCTGGTGAGCAAAAATTCGAGGAATTTCCCCCATAGACTCTAAATGCACATTTCTCCAGGTTCAGGCGTTGAACTTCCTTATTTGGGCAACTATCTCTTGCAGGTCCTTATAATGGATTCTATCTCCCATCGTCTTAGTGACCATATCATCCAAATAGACCTCCATAATTCTTTCAATTTGATTGGCAAAGACTTTTGTTAATAAGTCTTTGATAAGTGGCTCTAGCATTCTTCAATCCAAATGGCATTACTTTATAACAATAAGATGCATTTTCCGTTATAAAGGTCATCTTTTCTTCATCCATGGGATGCGTCTTAATTTGGTTGTAGCCAGAATTAGTGTCCATGATGTTGAGAAATTTTGACTCCGAGGCTCTATCAATTAGCTTATCAATGCTCAGCAGTGGGTATGCGTCTTTTGGACATGTCTTATTCAAATTTGTGAAGTCCACATACATCCTCCATTTCCTCGAAAACTTGGGGACCATACTACATTAGCCAACTAGGTTGTGCAGTGTATTTCTTTTATGAATCTGGCTTTCAATAGCTTCACTATTTCCTGCATTGCCACCTTTTGTTTTTCTATCCCTACTTTCCTTTTCTTCTACAACATAGGTCAGACCTTTGGATTTATTGCTAGTTTGTGGCAAATGATCCTCAGATCAATTGTCAGTGTAACACCCTAACAAAATGTAACACCCTAACAAACCCATACTACGCTTAAGTCGTATTATGGTGTTTTATTAGTTGTTACTTATGCTCGTGGAAAACTAAACTTCATTTATAAATTAAGTTATGCGGAAAATACGGTAAATTTTTTTTTTTTGAAATACGTTGTCACTTTGCAGCATTTTTGGAAAGTAAAGCTTGGAATGAGAAGACAGATAGGGAAAGAGCGTGTCGCATAAAATACATACCCTAATATCATAAAACAAGAGAAAGGTAAGTAAATAGTAATTCACAAATACATTGCATACATGGCTAATCATTACATCCACATGGGTTCATAATATATATACGTAATATCAACATTACATCTAAAGAGGCTCATGGTCGTGCCATGATCCAAATACTAGATACTAAGTACAAATTTAAATGACAAAGCCCATCTCAAAAAGGAATATGCGAAGGTGCAGAGCAATGGTCGCCAAAAGTCCCAAAACAGCTTCGTCTTGCATCCTACGTCACATGTCCGCTCACAGTGTGGGGGATCCACGCTCCACTCCACTGGAGGCGCCATCGGATTCTGGTGACGATATGGAAAGGTAACTAGAGTGAGAAATAAGATTTCTCAGTAAGACTCAAACCCAATACTAAAGTGTTGTCGTCATCGTCCCAGCCACTTCGGTTTTATAAATGAAAACAGTGAGCATACATAAGGTCCAATTCTTAGATTTTTGAAAACATGAATATCCGAAGCGGATTCAATTTTTAACATACCTTCTAATCATTTATATCATAATATACATGAGCACAAGTATAATTACATAAAGCATGCATGACTATGCTATAAGCTTCTCTTAACTTCTTCCCTTTAAGAGTTTGGATCGAAGTCCCTTTTCTTTTCTTAACTTGACTTTATCTTAAGTCTTTTCTTTTCACCCACTAAACATAAGTGGTAATGAGCTTATACCATGGCCGTCGCCACTATAGAATTTCGGTATTTACACTAGCTAGGTCATGCCATGCCTCATGTAAGTCGTATCCTCTATACTCACACTAGCTGGGTCATGCCATACCTCATGTGAGTCGTGGGTGAGGGGAGCTTAAATTAGGTCACCTTCCTTTTTGAAGGGTCATACACTTAATTAAATCTCTTCTTATTAAAGCTTATGATGCAAAATATTTCTAAGTCCACAATTTTTGCAGAATTTCGGCAATATGACAGCTAGACCGAAGCTTCCCAAAATTTTGCCAAACAGAGAAATCCAATATCACATATCATTAAGCATCATATCATCAACATATCATATTCATATCATCATCATCACTCATTATCATCATAGCATCATGCTTGCACATAAACATAGGCATATTCTCAAACAAAATTTTATGAGCTTAGCTTAATAAATTTGGTGCAAGCTTTTAATTGAGATTGTCTCTTGTGTAAACTCTTTTATTAGGCGTAGGGCCAATTTCATCCATTATCCTTTTTGAAACTTTTAAATTGAATTATGAAGGTTTTTCCAATGCTTAATGTAGGGGTCTTAATGTCTTAAAGTTTATTTTTCATTATTTTTTAAATTTCACCATAACTAGTTTTTACTTTTACAATGGGGCAGTAACTTCAAAAATTCACCATAATTTCACCTTTTACCCTTTTTCTTCGAACTTTGGTATGATTATACTTATCTGAGTCTATTTTTAAACAAAATAAGCCCCACTCAAAAATTCATTTTGTAACTTGAGTTATACACATTTTATTCTGACTGTTCAGACTTGAAAGTTCAACTCAGGTCAGTGGCTTGTCAACTCCACTGGGAGTTCCTCACATAGAATCTAACAAAACTATTATGGGGATGTTCCTCTATGTCTTAGCTTTCTAACAAACTTGGTCCCATTCAAAAATAATTTTTGTAGCTCCAGTTATAAGGTTTTTAGTGTAAACTGCCCAAACAGAAATCCATCCAGAAACAGCCAACTTTGAAAAATCATATCTCCCTCATTTTAAATCGAAATTCCACGTATTTTACATGTTTGGAAAGCTCTTTGAGTCTGCTTTCATAGAAAATTAGTTTCATTACATTTTGAGTTTTGTAGAATGAGTTATATGGTACGCATTACAGATTACCAGAATTCCAGCTTAACTAGCTTTTATGTTTTACATATCAAACTTGTAGGGATGTTACTATACCACTTCAAATCACCATTTTTATGTTTTATCTCACCATCATATTCAAGGTTTTAATCTTTTAAAACAAAATAAAGCAAGATACATAAAAACCATCATACCACATAATCTCATTTTAAGACAACATTTTCAACAAGGCAAGAAAAACTCATAGAGCAAGATATGGTCATGAGACCTTGAAGCAAGTCCTAAAATCACCTAGCTATGAAGAGCTTAGGAGTTCTAGAGTTTGAAAAATACATGAAAAAGAAAGGTTAGAGTCACTACCACAAGGATTCTCTTGAAAGCTTGAAAAAGGAAAATGGTTGAAGATGGCCTCCTTCCTCTTGAGCTAGCAAATGAGGATAAATGAGTGTTTGGTTTACTCTACCAAAGACCAAAGAATGTGATCCTTGATAAGTTAGTGAGGGTGGTGATAGAAGATGAGGGTGATGGTGGTGGAAAAGTGATGACTTAGAGTAGGAAAAACAAGAAGAATAAGAAGAAGATTAGGAAGAACAAGGAGAGGTTTAGAGAGAGGTGAGAGCTTTGTGTCTTGAGAGAGGAAATGAAAAATAAAATGAGAGGGAAAGAGAGTGGGCTGATGGCACAAATGAGGGGGAAAGAGTGATGTGATTTTGCTTCTTATAACAAGCAAAAGAGTGGAGGAAAACCTTGGGGCAAAAGAGGGAGTTATGTTTCCTTTGAGTCTTAGCACTTGGGTAAGGACCATGTGGTGTTTTTCAAGTGGTTAAATGCATGACCTATCTTAGGATTGGCATTGGGTGAATATGATGACTCCAAGTGTCACAATCTTGATGGAGGAGAGTACATTTTTTGTCTTGACTCAAGAAATCTATTAATATGGACTCTTGATCTAATGGTATATGATGAGAAGGCAACTGGATGGTTGGATATGGCTGTTGCCTTGACCAAATTTTCAAACAATAATTAAAGGAAAGTTTCTAAATTTTTACAATTGTTACAATTATCTAAATGCTAATTAATTCAATTGGTTTAATTACACTTTAACACATTTTCATTGAAAAGGATTTTCCTCATTAATTATGTAAAGAAGGTGTAAAGGTTAATTTTCATGTGATTAAGATGTGATGCTTGTCATGCTCTTAGTTAATAAGGTTAGGTCACCTTGATTTTATGTTCTAAATCATGAATTAATAAGGATTGGGCAATTAGGCATTTTAATTGTAACTTTTAATGCATTATGTTTCAATTGTTGACTTTTACTTATCTTGTTGACTTGCCTTTAATTTACTAAGCCTTTGCTGTCGAGATTAATCGATTAATTCTCAATTAATCGCCAATCCCTCTAATTAGCCGGAGATACCGAGCTAATTAGCTTAGATGAAAATAGGGATGTTACAGTCGGCATGTCCTTGGGTGCCCACGCAAAAAGGTCTGCATTTCTTTATAGCAGATCTATGAGTTCAGCTTTCTTAGCTTTAGGTAATGTGAACTTCTCGTGCATCGCTCCAATTTGAATTTTCTAGAGCTCATCATTGGGCTTAGGTCTCGCCGTTCCTTCTTCTCTAGGATCTAGATCCCTCATGTTCATTTTCCTAGGTTGATCAATTTCAACCATGTGAACTTCTTGTGTTCCTCCTTTTCCTTGTTCCTTTCCCCTTTTCTTCAATGACTCATTGTAGCATTGTCGAGCTTCCATCCAGTCAGCCTGTATGACTCTAACTTCAGTAGGTGAAATCGGGAACTTTAGTGCCAAGTGCAGAGTTGACACTATAGCTCCCAAGGTATTCAAGGATGGCCTTCCTAGTATCATGTGGTATAGGGCTTGAGAGTCAATAACCAAGCACGGGACGTCTATGGTTCTGATATTTGGCTTGGCTTCGAAAGTAGTCCTCAATTCAATAACTCCTAGGACGTTAACCCACTCTCCAGAACATCCCACTAAATCTCCATGGTATGGACTAAGACTAGATTTAGGTATTTAAATTTTCTGCAGTATGGAAACGTAAAGGATGTCAGCTGAGCTTCCATGATCAACTAGGACCTTCTTGATTATATAATTTTTTGCAATCACGAAATAACTACGGGATCATGCAAATTCTGATTAGTTCCCTTAAAATCAAGATCAGAGAATGAGATTATTGGGTTTGGTATTTTGGGCAGTGGAGGGGGATTTGATTCCATATTCATGATAATTTGGAGGTGTCTTTTTCTTGCCGAGCTTATTTCTCCTCCTATTTCTCCTCCTCCAACAAATCCTCCCACAATATAATCAATTACACTTATGGTTGCCAGTTTCCGAGCTCTTCTTCATTGTTTGTCTCTGGCGTTTGCCTTCCTCGACTATGGTTCATTCGCTTTTTCTTTCTTGTGTCCTTGTCTTTACTGCTACTTCTTCTCTGCCAAGCTATGTACTTATCCAACAGTCCTTGCTTAACTAGGCATTCAATTTGGTTCCTCAAACTGGTGCAATCTTCCATGGCATGACCATAATTCCTATGGATTCACATCATTTGTTCCTATCAGCTCTAGAGGGGACTTGTTGCTTCCCCACATTGAGTGGCAATCGGATGCTTCCCCACATTGCGTGGCAATCGGATCAACCAAGCATTGTATACTTCTTTTAGTATGATCTCTTTTTTGGTAGTGAGAGGAGTATACTCATCATAATGAGATTGAAGAAGATAAAAGTTGCGTCTTTCCTCATCTCAGCTTCTCTCCCTTGGGGAAGGTTCCAATCTCTTCTAGTTCCTTTTTTCTTGCTTTCGGCTTCGCTTTGACTTTTCAGCCTTTCCATTCTCTGTCCGAGCTTCCGCTTTCCTTGTTTCTCGGACCTCCTCCATGTTGATGTACCCACAACTTGTTCCCTAAACTCGGTTAGAGACCTTGGGGGGATTGATTGCTAATGAATCGGCAAAAAGACCCACCTGTAGTCCTCTCTTTATGGAATGTAACTCCACGGCAAGTTCAAGATCCTCTATCTACATCACCCCGGTATTAGACTGATCCAAGTACTCCCTCAATGGTTCCTGTGGTCCTTGTCATATGGAGTTCAGAGAGCATGAGGTTTTCCTGTAAACTCAGCTTCAAGAGAGCTTATTCATAAAGGTTTGTGATAATTCAACAAAGTTGTGGATTGTCCCAGCAAGTAGAGATGAGAACTACAGCAAGACTGCCTTTTCCAAGGAGGTCAGGAATGTCCTACAAAGAAAAGGATCACTTGCTTTGTTAACTAATATCATTAACCTGAACATGGTCACATGGACTTAAGGATCTTAATTCCATCATATGGCTTCAACATCATCAGCAGCTGGAAGTTCTCAAGAGGGGCTACGGACATGATAAATTCCGAGAACGACCCGATGTATATCGGCAGACCTTGAGTAGTGGTCATCTAAATGGTTTCCTCTCTCCTACGAGTGTTGTGGGTGTTGTTTTCTTCCTCATCTCCAGTGGGGTCATCATTATTCCAATGGTTGCTAGCCTCGTTCTCCCCCTATTGTTCTATTGATTCATTGATGCCATTTGAGCAGTCAGCCTTCTATTCTAATCTTGAAGTTGTTGGATTATTCGATGCAACCCTTCCATAGTGGGAGGTTGAGGGATATGGTTCACCTCATTTCCATTATGTTGCTCATGTTGATCATGCGAATTACGTTGGTTGTTACCAATATTATCAACCATATTCGCACTTTGACTCCTTATGGTAACCATTCAACTTGCATGGAGGTTGTCTCCAACCCTATGGTGGGCACCAATATTCTGACCTATTTTTTTGAGGTTGTCCAACAATGTCCACTACAAGTCTGAGCTCTTCATATGCTCCTCCAGTGGGAGACCTGCAAGGGGCTCCAATGCTCAAGTTAAAACTTTGTGCCTCTCTAGTGTGAGTAAAAGGGATTAGTTACTTACCTCTAGCTCTCCACAAGCCCCTCATTATATTCTAATTCTAAATGCGTGTTTCCCCAATTCTGTGGTGCTTCTCATCCTTCTATTCTAGTGGTATTCCACTATGCTCAATAACCAACCTTAACAGGTTAGCTACTTCCATGCGTTAGTTCAAATTGAGCTTATCCGGAGGAAGTTCCTTCTAAAAAGCCCTTTCTGGGCTCATCTGGGCCGAGCTCTAAGGTTTAATAAATTTGTTTAGTCCATTATATTTCACCTTCAATCCTTCACTTGACATCTAGGACCACACAAATATCGGTACCAACTACCATAGTTAATTAACTAAACAAGGAATGAATAAAGAAATAGTATAATTTCACAATAATTAATAATAAATCAAGCATTTATCAAAAGAAAGTAGATAAGTTATGTTCTTACATAGGTTATAATGATTCTAATCTCATTGGCACGAAGGTCTTTTCAAGCCCACCAAAATGTTACTCACAAAAGACATAATGAAGAAAGAGTGAAATATCCATAAAATCTAAGTAGGAATGAGCATTTCTAGGCAGGTATGGAGTGTGGGTTCTTATAGTAACTCTACTTGTGGTCATTGAGGTTATTAAGGAAGGGTGGCCAAATGGTTGAGTTGCCACTAGATAGAGTGGCCAATAAAATTTTAATGGTGTAATGGTCCATAATCTTTAAGCCAAATGTTTTAAGGGATAGTTGATGGATGGGCCTTTGATATAATTGGTCCTTTAAGTAGGTCCAATTTCCTAGGTTAGGAGTTAATCTAATTTTTCTACCCAGCTATTCGTCTAATCCAAGTTACATCATACTCCTAGAAAAAGAGATCTAGTATATCATAAACATTAAAGCACAAGTAAAATTATAAAATACATAAAAGATATATTGAATTAATCTTAGCAAATAAGAGAATAAAATTGAAGATAAAGTATGGTTGGTGGATTTCTTCAAGATGCTTGCTTTTCTTGATCAATATAGTCTCTTCCTTGGAGCTCTAGTTGTCTTCTTCTAATCATAAACATTTTTGGTGTTGGTTTTTAGTCGATGACTCCCCTTTTTTTTTTTTTAACTTCATGTTTATTTTTCGTTGGTTGTATGACAGGAAAGTGACTAGATACCAAATTGAAGATAGTTTGTAATATAAAAGATCAAAGTGAACAAAAAAATTAAAGACAAACAACCAAATTGAAAAAGCAAATAAATATAAGAGATTAAAAAGACTATTTTTCCTAAAACAAATCTTTTATGCTTGCGAAGTTTTGTTATTACTATCATTATATATTTAATAAATATCAATATGTTCTTACAAAAACCTTTCATATTCTTTTTGATAAACAGTACATGTCTTTAGTTATTATTTTTTGATTCCTATTATGGAATAAAATTATCAGCCCAAAACCAAGTGCCCTTAAAGGGCCAAGCGAGAGGCCCAAAGTTAGAAGTTGATAATGGCACCAACAAGTATACTGAGTGATACAATGTAATAAAAGTTTGAGTAAAAGTATTGTCCTACATGGATTGGGTAACTAATTACCGCTTCTCAAATTAAGAAACTATCTAAACTTCCAAATCAAATTAATTGCAAAATCAAACAAGAGTCTAAAAGCAAATTTAATTTAATCGAATATAAGTTAAACTAATTCTTAACTAACTAACATGGAAAGTAAGCAGTCAATGATTAATGGGTGAAATCAATAAGAAATGAGGTACTAGGGCTTTGATTTACCTAGTTATTCATATAAGTATTAAGTTCTTAATCTAGTGAAGTTTAATCAATTCAATTGATAGGGGGATTTCCTGATTTAATTAATACCCAGTTACTTGGCATATCAATCCTCTTTAATTCCTAAATTCAATTAATACCTGAACTTGAACCCTAGAGTTAAAGTTTGCATGCTCAATGAAATCCTATATGAATTAATCCCTCTTAATTATTAATCTTTATCCCTAGACAATTAGCAATTATGGTTTCAATCCCTAGGTCTAAGCTATGTACCAATTTCTGAATTTTCTACACAACTAATGGCATCAATTCATGGGTGGCCAATCCAAGAAAGCATTAAGAACAAAGACAGAAACTCAATTAAATGAAAGAAACATGCATTAGATTATAGAAAACAATATCTCATAATCCAACATTGGTTACATAATCACCCTAGCCAAGAAAGATCTAGCCACTAAACATGGTTATAATAACCACATTCCATGATAGAAGGAACATCTCAATCATGACTCAAAAGAAAAAGAAAGAGATGGATAAACTATGAAGCATAAGCCTTCTCCTTATGAGATTGTCGCCAAATCCTAGTTGAGCATAGTTGCTAAATCCTAGTAGAGTCTTCTTAATCTCCCAATGTGCCCAAAGATTCTAAGATAAGATCCATTCAATGATGGAATTCTCCCTTTTATACTCTCACAGCATCACAGTAAAAACCCTCTTAGAATGTATTTTGGGTCTCCGTTCATCATAATTATAAAAAATGCAAGTAAAGGAACAAGCAGCAACCTCATTAGGCCAAATTTTCTAAATAATAGAAGGTAACTGGTCATGGCTTTACCATGGGGGTCATGAGATGCCTAGTCCACACCTAGTTTGGTTGTTTTCTCGCTCTATACATCCTTTTAAAGTGAGATTCAAGCTTTGTAACTTCATGTCTTAACTTTCTAATGCCTTATGAATCACATCAATTGGATTCCTATAGGTTGAGATATAGATGATTTAGTGAGTAATGTCAAGGTTGACAAGATCTAGGATAGATTGCCTCTTTTGTCTTGTTTCTATTTTTTCTCCTAGAAGCCTTAGGAATTTGGGAAAGTGTCTAATAGTGAAGTTGTAGCTCCGCCTCTCTTCTTTCCAAAGAATCTTAAATCACCCAATTTGACCTCATAGAGAGGAAGTTATGAGATTTCTTCACAGATGTGTTATGTTTCTATGTAAGCAAGGGAACTGAACAACTTCGATTTGACCCTCCAATTCCCAAGATAATTCCAATTTGCCCTCATATTCTTATTTTACACCTGAAAATCATCCAATAAACATAAATTACAAGAGTGAACCAATCTCTAATAATTTACATATTTAATGGCTAATTTAATCATATGAAAATATTCAGAACCATGTCAAAAGTAGCAATAAATGTGTATCTTTTTCACACACATCAGAAGCTTAATGTCCAAGGTACCAACCAACCTACATCAAAAGCGAGGTTTGTGGGAGTTCTCTTTATCCATCTGCATGAGATCCTATCAAGCTTGTAAGATGTAGCTGAGTGCTCTTCTAAGGATTTCACCCTGAGAAAGGGGGAGCCTATGTCTTACTTTATCTTCGAATTCCACCTATATAATACACATTGAGCTGAAAACTCAAGTAAGTTTGATTCTACCTACTATTAGTACCTCTTGAGCATGTGCTAACTTAAGTATTGGTCTCTTTGCAGGTATCTCCCCCATCATTTGAAGCTTGAAGCCTAAAGGTGCATTGCAAACGAGGATCATAGCCATCTTGTGTCTCTCGATCCACTCTCGTTAACCGGAAACAAGAAGCCAAGCAATCTGATATCCCTCTTCACCGGTTCAAACAATTCCCAAAATACATCGTATTAATTAGAAAAGACTTTTCAATAGCATAAAATTATAGTTTTGAATAAAGGTACAATTCATGATTTATTTAGTGATTTTTTTTTTCAAAAACTCATAACTATAAAAAATGTAAAATGTATTGTTTAAAAAATTTATTTAGAATAGGAGATTGAAACAAACTATTTGATAATTTTTTTTAAAAAGTGGCAAACAATCATGTTTTGTTTATAATTTGAAATTTGTTTTGTAGTTTATATTCTTTTTATATTTTGCTAACTTTATTTATGAATGTGCCCTTTGTAATTTTTAAATTTTGTATGTCATTATTATTTTTTGTTTTAACTTTTTTTTAATTTAATTCATTTAAAATTTTACATGAAATTGAAAATACATGTGCAGTGCATGTGCTGTGGTGCACCCCCTTGGAAATGGTGCACCGCATGTCTTAAATCTAGAGCATCCAATTTATGTATAATAGAGATCAATGGATGAGATTATTATCGAGAAGATACACAACTAATTAATATTGATCACTCTAATAACTCTCACATCTACACTTGTGGTCATGAGCATGTCCACGACATATAGCATTGCTATGTAGAGATGGTAAAATGAGTTGGACCAACTGGGTTGACCCACATAACCCTCAATTTTTGATAGGGTGGGTTGATATTTTCAACCCATAAAAAAATTCAACCCACATAACCCGCCCCGCTTAAGCCACAGGTTGAAGCGAGGCAGGGCGGGGCGGGTTGGCTCGCGAGTCAATCTTTTTTTCTTTTTTCCTTTTTCTCTACACAATATATGCAATATTAAACTTCTTTTATTGGTGTTTATGTAACATTGGTGGACTCAATACTTTTTTTTTTTGGAGACTATAATATTGATTATATTTATGCTTTTATGGACTATGATGTTATCATGTTGATTATGAATTTATATTTTATTGTGAATATAATTAATTTGTAGGGTATGAATTTTTTAACGTGTTTAGGTTTGAATATTGACTTGTGAACTTTTCTATTGTGGTTATTTGGGTTAGAAGTTTCATCTTATTTTTATTGAGAATTATGATTTTTAACCATTTTAGAGTTGAGTAAATGGTTTAATATTTAATGAATAAATAAAATGAGCCTCTTTGTATTGATGTTCTTTTGTTGCATTTAATTAAAATTTTTTTATTTTTTCAAAAAAATTTAGATGAATTAATTTATATAAAAAATATTTTTTTATTTTCCATTTTTTGGTGGGCCAACTAGTCAACCCGCTAACCTGCAACGGGGCAGAGCGGATTGGCATATTCAACCCAAATTATTAACGCGGGTTGGCCCGCCCCATCTAGCTTAAAGCTTAACCTATTTGCCATTACTAGTGCCATGAGGTGTTGTTCTGCTCATTTCTCAAATGCTGACTAATATCATTAATATGTTGCAAATCTTTACACAATTTAGAATTTTTTTTCTTTTCTTTGTTTTTGACCGAGGTATCCTCACAAACATTGTTGGGAGACTAACCCCTTGGAAATTATTGCAACTAAGAAGTTGTCCTGACAATTATCTTCTCCATGAATTTTAATTATTTCCCTGAGAATGTGGCTCGTTTTCGATTGTATTTGACCCTTATTGGTACACACTTTAAGCTCTTTAATTATTAAGATTTTCACTTGATTTTAATTGGCCTTAATTAGATTTTCTTAGGATTTTTGGTATTTTCACTTTTTTATGCATTTTATGACTTCCTTATTTTTATGAGTAATTTATAATCATTTGTGTAACACCCTACTAATTTAATGTTATACTTAAGTCATTGCATGAAATTAGGTAGTCTGTGTTACCGTGTTAACGTTCGGCTTAAATTTCGTGATTAGTATTACAAAACAGTCGAAACAGCGCGCTGCTATACTATGAGCATAACGAAACTCAACATAATACCACAACAGATAAGAAATAGTACAATAACATCAACTGTATACATACATATATATTTACATGTTAGAAGTCATTGCTTCAGTTTATATGTCTATATTAAAAACAGATGAAACAAATGAAAAGCAAAATTTCTATTGCTAAAAAATAGAGGCAGAAATGGCAGAAGCAAGCTATGTTCAACGAGCCCAACTCCGAGTCATGGTGAGGCTGCAGGTCTGGGATCTCAAAGAAAAGAGTGGCCGTTGAGCTCTTCGCCAGCGTTTGAGAATGATGCGGGAAATACAGAACGAGGTGAGAATTTAAAGAAATTCTCAGTAGGGTTATGTCTAGTGGTTATCTGTTGTCACATGCATTCTCAGTTGCCTCAGGTTTTATTTAATTATAAAAAATGTGTTCAAACTAGTTATCCGTTTTATTGAGTTTAAGGAAAAGTCTTGTCCGAGGTAAGGTTCAGTTTTACTTTAGTGGACATAGGAAACAGAATAACTCACTAATAAGATTCCACAGAATAGTAAACAGTATAAATAAATAAATAAACAGCAGTAAATGAACTTAATAGACACTGCATTCATCTTGACATAATTATTTTATGTAACCATGCATTCATGTAATCATGCAAACTTAATCATGAATCTTTCTTCATAAGACTTTCCATTTCCTTTCTTCATTTTCCATCTCTTGGTCCCCTGGGAGTTTTTGGCCATTTAGACTCCTGGGTAATAGTCTGTTTTTCAGGATCGAGCTCGTTCCTATACAGGAATGCCAGGTTTACTTTCCTCGACCTTCCCACCGATCTATTCCCCTTAACTTCTTATCCGGGACTGGCCCAAGTAGCATGAAACTTTCATAGTAACATAATCTTTATCATAACTTTCATAGCTTTCTTAAACATGCACATGCATTAACATGTAATTCATAACTCGTGTATGGGTTCTACCGAAATTTCGGCAACATAACGGAACATGTCCGCTTCCCCATGAATAGTGCCAGCACATCAGGACATCAATTTATCAATAAGGTCATTACACACATATTTCAATATGAAACTCATAATAGCATTAAACTTATCAAGGCAGAGGTTCTGCTCCAACATAGCCAATCAACCCGGTTTTTATAATTCAAGCCATTATTTCTATTTAACTCATTTGAACCTCAAATTTGAGTATGTTAAAGTGTTATGTGTCTAGTTTTTAACCTCTTTGGTCCCATCTAATTTCAATATCTATAGCTCAAGATATTTAGATTTTACCTCGGCTTGCCCAGTGGCTAGCCAGAATCAGACACCTAAAAGTAAAAATTCACTAAAAATCGAAAACTGACTCAAATGATACGAAATTAGGCTCATATTAAAGCTAACAGGGTAAAGTTTCATTTACAAAATGTTTCATTCCATTTAACTTGGTAGGGCTCGTGTTATAAGCCCCAAATTCTGACCTTTCTAAACTGCCCTGTTCTGACCCGATTGGAACATAGGGTAACTTTCTTGGATCACTGGGAGCAACTGGGACCTTATCTAATTCTGAAATTTTTATGGGACATTCTCCTATGTGTAAGCTTTCTAAAAAAGTTGGTTTCACTCATTTTCAAGTAGTATAGGTCGAGTTCTACCCTGAACAACCCAGTTTGCCCAGAATCAGAGTCATAAACCTAGGTCGAAATTCAAAAATTCCTAACTCTCTCAATACTAATCCAAAAGTCTTATATGATATATGTATGGAAAGCTCTAGATGTCTAGTTTCATATAAAAATGGTTCCATTAAATTTAATCGGCTGTAGACGGAACCGTACACTCCGCCGTACGGACTACCGAGGGGTTTTGGTTCTCCAGCCCCTCAGCTCTTCCTATTTCTATTCTCTCTTACTTCAAATTCGATTACAACCAAACAAACAGCCCAAAACCAATCACATATCATCATAATCATTCATTTAACACATCAAAGATCATGAAAATAATCCAAGCTCAACCAGCCAAGACCACAGAATTGATGTAAGAAGAGAGCCCCTACCTTTGTTCTAAGTGATTTTGCTGGATTTTTGAAGCTTGGATGAGCAAAGCTTGAATTGGCTTGATGTTGGCTGGAGTTGTGTGTGTAAAGAAGAGAGAGAGAGCTGAAAGGAGAAGAGGAAGTGGCGCAAACAAAGGGGTCAGAATATGTGATAAAGGAGCAGAAAAATCTAATTGTATGAGTGGTGTTTAGGTGGCTTTTTCTTTGGCATTTGATTGGTTTAGAATGCTTGGTTGAAATTCAGGCAAGCTTCTCCATGCATGGTGGCCCTTGTGGCGCCACTTTTGTGGGGGCAAAGTGGCTGAGTAATCAGCCTTAGATTCTAGGGTTTTAAGCTTGTAATTCTATTGGTTCGGTCCCGATAGTTTAAAATACCGTAATGTTACCGTTTTCCTTTAAACCGGTAAATCGATTTTTAACAAAATTTTATGAAATATCCTATACTCTAACTTAATTATCTCTTATCTAAACTCAAGTAATTGCTAATCAATTGAGTCTAATTAATTGTCTAACCGAATCTTGATTATTCTCAATTATTCGATAAAATCGAATAATTTGGCGAAAAACGGTGAATGTTACAATTTGGATCAATTTATGTTAATAATAAACTGTTAAAAGAAATTGTAAAATGAAATTGACTGAATTTTAAAATGTTTTTAATTAAGATTTCAATCCTAATGAGAGTGAAGAAGATGGTATGAAAAGGAAAGAGGACTGTCCTAAAAGGAGTTCATGTTTGGATTAGAAGACAACTAGACAACTTCAAGAAATAAGATGATATCACCAAGGATAAGAGATGATAGTGCAACTGTTAATATTTATATATTGAAGATCAGAGATACATCAAACCAAACCAACCATGAAAGAAGGTACACAATTATGTGTGAAATAATTTTAAATAAAAAAAAGAGTACTACAATTTTTTTATGGATGTATCATAAAAGATAATAATAAAATAAAGACCTTTTAAGAACTTATAAGGACAAATAGTACATCACATAAATTACAGATGTTCTCTTAATCAATAATAGTGAACGTCTAAGATAATACCATGAAGAATAAACTAAGTTAAGACTTTTCAGCTATTGCTAATAACAAATTTCTCTTAATTATCTATGAATATTATGCAAGTGACAACCAAAAAGAAAAAGAAAAAAGAAGGCCTAATGCAAAAAAGAATTTTTACAATCCAAACCAAAATCCATTTAGCCCAAAAGAATATAAAACACAAAGTCTTGTTTTTAATTTTGATCTTGGCAATATATAAGAATTTTATAGCCATCTATTCATATACTTTTATTTGTGAGATTTTTAAGATATTAAGTGATTAAATCAAATACTTTAATTTTGATCATTGTTAATGTAAAAAATCTTTACAATTATCTAATCACATATTTTTATTTATAAGACTTTTAAGGTGGTAAGTAATTAAATTAAATGCTTTTACTAATATGACAATATAAGATTAAATATCTGTGTAAAATGTATCAAAATTATATATATATATATATATATATATATATTACACCAATTTAATTTTAAGTATCTATTACACCATTGAATAACTTTTTATCTGTCATTTTTTACAAAACTTACCATTAGATTAGAAGCTTATATTCTATATATCATGTCTACAAAGTTTCATATCAATCTAAAATCATTTGACATACTTTTTATATACTTCAAAATTAACATAATATATATAGTTAAAATATATATAAATAAGAGATATTTGATTACATTCTTATTAATGTTCAATTTTAATAAAACTTGATACAAATAATCTTCATGATATGTAATTATAATTCAACGGTTGAATTAGTAAAACTTATATTTTATAGAGAGTTATTAAGTGGTGTAAATATATTTAAAATTATAACAGTATAACTTGATCCTAACCCATATATATATATATATATATATATAGGGAAAAAAATTTTAAAAATTATAAACACCAAGTTGTGATCTTAACCACGACTATGAAAAAAAATTTAAAATATATATAAATAGCAAGTCGGAGCCACGAATAAAAATACTTTACGGCTTACAGGTAATTGAGAATATGGAGCACGGATGGTCTAAATCATGCCCTGGACCACTACAAACTCTTCCTGGGATAAAAGGAAAGACGGAATAATTGCGTATTTCTCACCGAATGTTTCAGTTATACGTCATCAACAGAATATTCATCCCAACTTCATTTAACAGATAAATGCTTAGGCACACTTGATGAGGCAGATGTATAGACATGCACTCACCTACGACGAAGAACTGTGTTTTAGGGCTTCAAGGGAGTGAAACAGAGTTTTGAGGCAGATGCAACAATGACCAAAAAAGTGAAATGCTGCATTTTGCCCACATCAGCGACACATGACATTTTTATGGACCAAATCAGCATTTCCATTAGCTGACATCAGATGATATTAACAAAAGGATTACCTCGTTTGGATGTCGTAAACCTAGGGATACCTGTATGCACTTTTCTTGTAGAGACCAAATATTTGTTCGATTTTTTCAAGAACTAAAGTTCAGATTTACTCACTTAAAATTATTTCCAAACATCTGCATCCTTTAAAGTAAAACCTGAATCATAGCAACACTAATTACTTGCAAAATGGCCAATTCAAGAACGTACAGGAGCCTTGACGGCCATTCCATACTGATAAAGCTGGAAAAACTAAAATAAAAAATAAAGCACAAATGGTTAACTATGCTACTTTTTTTTTTAATTTGAAAAAAACAATTTCATTAAGATGAAGATAAAAAATTGCAATGAATTTGGACGAAACTCATCCTTAGTTTAAGAGCAAAACACAACATAACAAAGAAATAAAAAATCCATAGAGCAAAGCTGTCTAATCCCCTTCACGTATGGGTCTGCGAAATGCTTAATTTTATCTCAACAAAGCTGTTATGTCAAAAGAAACCTCCTACACGATATCAGTTATGCTGAAACTATATGCACAAAGTTAGCTTTGATTGCATATTCCTACAAAAATTTAGCCTAATCACTTTTTCCAAAACCATTAAAGCTAATCATCAAAAATTGGTCTAGGGACCTAGGGCATGGGCAACATCCATCAAAGATGCCAAACAAACAATTCCAAAGAGAAACAGCAGCTGAACAAGAACAGATGAGGGACCAATTTTGAGCAAAGCACAACACACATAACAAACACCAGGGGAGAGAATCTTATTTGGCCTATAAAACTGCAACATGTCATTAGTAGTATTTCTATTAAGCACCAAAGTCCAAAAAAGAGTTGATCGTAGAGGGAGCTTTTTTGAACTGCAAAAGAATCAAATTAATTAGGAATTGGAAAGAAAGATTTCCCCTAAAACACCCCATAACAGACCAATTTCTGTTAACTGTGTAAGGAGACAAATGAACATACTCCAGGATTCCAATTCAGAAAATTCCCTACAACTTATGAAAAATGTGGAAATCCATTAAAAAATAAAATCTTCAGTACTAAAAAATTGTGGATGAATTGCGTAAAGAGGAGAAATGATAAAGACATGGTCGTTGCAATGCATATCTAAAAGAGAAATCTCCTTCCAAAAGGTCCTCCCAAAAGTTGACATGAAATAAAGCCATTAGTCACCTTCAAGGAAGGCAAAGACCTACAAGCATCATACTGATGTGAGATAAATTTTCATGGACTAAAATGAGAAGGGTGGATTGCTATATTGACATGTCACCTATTTTAATCTAATTAAGCAATACTTTGGATAACCTGATGCTAAAGGGAATGAAGTTCCTAAGGAACAACCCGTAGCTATTTACTTACCAAAGCAACGTTCTTAGATACCAAACTAGCAAAACTCAAACTGCCTTCCTTCTAAAGACAGCAGCTCAACCACCCAGATGATCACATCTCAACTGTAACATAAGTCCAGGAAAACTTATAACTATATTGACAAGATATTAAAAAGGACCAACTAACTTTTAAGTTTTAACCGTAGTATTGAAATATTTCTGCATCATGCAATTCTTGCAAATTCTACTAAATTTCCAACCACCTCGTCTGATAAATTTCTTCATAGTATATTTTTCAAATCAATGTCCTATTTTAGAAACATAGCTATCTAACTGATCAAACCCGAAAATTCCTGAAATGTGCAATTTAGAGTAGCTGTTATGCAGCAGATTATATATAATATGTATCCAACTCCAGGATCAACAGAGAATAAAGAAGATTATAAACCAAATATACCTAAGTCATAAGCAGTGGTTGCATGTGAACATTATGCAACTTGGTAAAGTCATCTTCCTGATAAGAATCACAAGGAAACCAAATCATTGTTCCATATCAAAGGAGTGGATGGAAACCAGAGGTAACCCAGTGAATAGCAATTTCTGCAGTATCAAAATAAAGGGGGCAGAGAGAAAAGAGGCCCCCTGGGGGGAGGGGGATTGATGGAAGTGAGTTGATTTCATCAATGTGGTACCCACCAAGGTAACCCATCCCCCAAATTGCAGATTTGAAAAGTTTGCTATGAGGAACGTGGTAAGCATAATTAACCAGTTTCAAGTTATTTAGTCACAAATAAAAATAAATATAAGAGTAAATGATTTACGCCTCCCCTCCCCAAACATAAACCTGCACAATTACCTCATCTACTCTTAAAACGTAGAAACAACTCCCCTCATACCAATATACCCTCTTTTGTTATCATTTGGTTATAGAGTAAAAACATGCTAAAGTAAGCAATAATTGACACAAATTTTAATATCTTTCTCTCCCGTCATTTTAATTTTGATTTTAGACATAGCCCTTCTAGTTTTTTTCTGACATAACATATGCTTAAAAATTTTCAATATCATTCAGTTGGCTATTGTAAAGCATTTGACACAATCATCAAATATTAAAACCACCACATAACCATCTTATTCTGGACGTTATGTCCATAAAGACAAAAAGAAGCAAAAAGATAAGTTCGAGCAACAGGCAATTTTTGTGTGTGGAAAAAAAATTTGATTTAATTTTCACCAATTGTCATTGTAAAACTTCTTAATACTTTCATTCAATCATACGTTGTTACAACATTAAAAGAGTTTAATTAAACTAACAACTACTTGAGACTCAAACTCAGAATCTTTTAACATTGTGACAAAATATGTCTAAATAAGATAAAGAACTTTTGCACTACCAGCATATCAAAGTTGAAGTACTAAACTGACAAAAATGATCATGAAACCATACCGTGTGCATGAAAGGGTGAAGTAGTAGCAACAGTATAAAGTAGTAAAAACATGAAAGAAGATTATACAAAGTGCGTATTTGGTTTTGCTTTTGTAGAATTAATTTTAGATAAAATTGATTTTGATGGAATTGATTTAGTTAGAATTAATTTTAAGGTAAAGTGATTTATGTTTGGTAGTTCCTCTAAAAGTGATTATGATAGAAAGTAAAAAATTTTCACTTCTCCTAAAATCAATTCTAGAGGCAAGAATTGATTCTATTTTTTCACAACAAAACGTCATTCAACATTGCTCAAAATCAATTATTCGGTCTCACAATTGATTCTAGCAACTCCAAATGAATTCTCAAAAACACTAAAAATCAGGGATCTTTACCCTGTTTTATGATGAACCAATCAGAGTTCAAGATAAGACGTTCGAAAACAATTTAAACAACAAAATTTAAGAAATTGTTGATTTACTAAATTCAATAAGAGGTTGTCAGCTAAAGTTCACACTGAGAAGAATACTTAACATTAATATAAAATTAGAAAATGATGAATGCAAAATTGATTTGTAGAAACAAACCCACATCAATGAATTTTTGAAGATGGGCACACTGATTCTGCATTGATGAGCTTAGGCTCCGGCCATCACCAGCTTGCTCACTTCCTAAGGTTGAACTCTCTGGTAAGTGGTAACCATAACCCATCAGGATTAAACAGGATATTTTGGTCTTTTAACACTTAATCTAACAACATTTGCACATATGTTTAGAGATGGGAAATGCTTGTATGCTTCTGAAAATAGAGGGAGTAACTGTGTTGGTTTATGCGTATGGAGGGAGGTGTAGCAATTCATTCTTTGGGGCTATTTCCAATTTACCTTTCCCTGTTTTACCTTAGAGCACAGAATGGAAAGTGTTCTTAATCAATTCTCTTCAATTCCTTTTTTTTCTCTCCATTAGTCTTTTCCATTCCTTTTCATCTTTGTACCAAGCAAAGCAAAGAGGAAATGGAGTAAACAAACATACTGTCATGGATAATACTAGATGCAAAAAATTACAAAAGTAAAGTTTAATTTTTTCTTAATTAAAATAGCTCCTTAAGAATCATATCTCCTCATTTTTCTAACATTTACTAATTGCTTGTCCACTTAAAATTTCACTTTAACATACAATTGTATTGAATTAGTCACTCACAAATACAAAGTAAAGAAAGTCAATGAATGAAAATTTCCATCACTGATTATATTTATCTATGTATAAAAGAAGAACATAGGAGCATAGAACAGAACATTTTTCCCTTTTTTTTTTTTTTGTGTGTACGTGCATAGAACAGACTCTATCTATATCCACAAAGATAGGCAGGAAGAAACATTAAAAACTATGGCATTATGTTCAATTTATAAACAGTAAACACCATAACCTAGCAAGCGATTTAAATGACCGTATTCCACAGTCATCTTCTTTCTTTTTCTTTTTAAACGTACTCATAACATCAGTACTGCATTAAAACTCCATGCAGTGTTTGCTTGCCATTTAATACAGAAGGATTCAATCAATTGGCTGTAAGTTGCTGAAGAAATCACTTGTGCATGCACACTCCATGATGGTTTTTGTTAAATAGGAAATCGTACAACAATCTGATGTCCAAGTGAAGAAGTACTTTTTTAGAGCTATTTTTGGTCCTGCGAAAATATAAGTGAGCCCTATGTATCGGAATTTTATTTTCTGAGTTTTGATCAAAGTACTCCACTTCATTCACCTGTTCTTTACTTATCCAAAGAGAACCAAAATATTTTAAAAGGAAATCTCCAGTGCTGACCAAAATCAGTCTTTTCAATGTAAACACTGATTATAATTAATGAGACTATAAATCTCCAATACAGCCTCATATCAACATCTCATAGTATTTTGGCTGAAGGTACTACTTATTTTCTGTTTTTCCATTCTCAATAGTATCAAACTAGAATAATAGAGAAAGACATCAATTACAGAAATTGAGATATATAGAATGTAACATTGTGGCATGTAATGCATAAAAATAAATTTATTATTGAAAAAGGCAAGGGAATAGCAAGGTGAAAGAAAATGCTGAGGAAGTTATTGTGCATACATTGGCTAACAAGTCTAGAAGAGGTCAAACTTTTACTTTCCACTCTTTATACATGTGGTAATGGAAAACAAAATGTGTACCACAAGGGTTACAAATAATAACCACAACTATCAAGCAAAGAATAAGCACCACCGCATCAAAATTTTTCCTCTTCCTCACAAAAGACTAAGACCAATGAATGAAAAAATGTTGTATGATTATGTCAAAAATATATTTGAAATATCTTCATAGAGAATTGAGCTTCATCTGTATACCTCTTGCCTTCGCAGCATAATGTCACAGATCTTTGAATGTTAATCAACTAAATCCACATACTCTTCCAAGTATTAACTAGTCATAGGGTATGTAAATAGTTGAAGTTTGCCCTTCATCATCGGAAACACCCATAGGCATATTCATCCTGTAACAAATTAGAAATATATCACGGATAAAGGAATATAAATGTTACATAAGGTATCACCTATCAGAGGAAAAACGGGAATTCATACTTACCATGAAAGAAAGAAAAAATTGTATGATTACATCTGGGGGAATTTTCACCTCGATGACACAAAATCCCAAATCTAGGATTGTCTCAATATTAGTCTTGTGGGAATGCCAAGTTGCAAATAACAAATAATTATTCCTGCCTTCATCTTTGCATCAAAAGTTTATTCACCACCTCCAATTACACTCTCAAGATGCTGAACTGCATGCAATTTATAGTCTTTCTTTAGATGCTTGAATAGTGCGCTATGCGTGCAAGAATCAGGCTGAATATCCCTATCAAGCATATCCTTATACAACCTCAAAGCTTCCTGCCAATGGCCTATGTTGCAGTTTTCATTTATTAAAATAGTGTATGTATACTTGTTTGCACAAATACCCTTTGCTTGCATCTCCGTGAAAAAATTGTATGCCTGATCGAACTTCCTCACTTTGCAAAGTCCATTGATTAAAGCATTGTACGTGATCACATTTGGATACACACCTTTCTCTTGCATCTCAAAGAAATACATTATAGCAAGCTCCAGCCTTCCCCTAATTGCATATGAATGAATCAAAACTGTATAAGTAACAACCGAAGGAAATATCCCTTTGCTCAACATCTCATAGAACATCATTCTAGCCTTCCTAAGATGCCCAACCATCAAGTGAGCATGGATAATGCTAGTATATGTTACATGATCCGGAACAAGTCCATCATGGAGCATTTGCTGCACGAGTTCACTTGCTTCGTTCAAATTGCCCAATTTACAGAGCCCATCAACAAAGACATTATAAGTGATCAAATCGGGGGGAAAGCCTTTGGCTAGCATTTCTTCTTGCATACCAAAAGCTTTAGATGAGTCACCAAGCTTCAGTTCACCAACTATTCGAGTTATGTATGCGTAACGATCTGGCCGCAATTCTCTATGAAGCATCTCATCAAACAGCTCCTTGGCCATTGGCAAGCTTCCTATCATGCAAGATCCTCTAACAAGAATTGTAAAAGTAAATACATCAGGATTAGGCCCTCGGTTGATCATATCATCTTTGAGCTGCTGAGCACCATCCAAGTCCCCCAACCTGCAAAGACCATCTATAAGTGTATTGTAGGTCACGACAGTCGGTACAAGACTTCTGTTTCTTAACTCATCAAACAAGAGAAACGCCTCCCCCATATTGCCCAACCTGCTGTAACCATAAATTAGTGTGTTATACGAAACCAAGTCCGGCATCAGATTCCTATCTACCATAACCGAAACCAGCTGCCTAGCATCACTCACTCTTCCCCACTTGCAAAGACCATACATAATTGTATTGTAGGTCACCACCGTAGGCAAAGCTCCCCTACTCAACATCTCCTCCCCAAGACTGGAAGCTTCTTCAAGCAGCCCTTTCTTGCAGTACCCACGAATCAACGGGTTATACGTATAAGCTGAAACCTTCAGCCCCAATTTCAACATCTCCTCAATAAGCCCCCTGGCCTGCTTCAACTCCCCTTTGTCAGACAAACCATTCACCAAAATATTATACGTCACTTCGTTTGGAGAGCATCCTCTCCGCTGCATCTCAAACAAGAGCCCCAGCGCTTGCTGAACCTCCCCTTCCTTGCAAAACGAATCCAACATGGTATTATAAGTAACAGTTGTAGGCCTTATCCCACACTCCACCATCACACTATAAACCTCCCTAGCTTTATTCCCCATGTTCCTATCCCTAAGCATCCTAAGAACCCTATTGCAATTCTTGACATCAGGCAACAACCCATTATGAATCATCCTATAGAAAACCAACAAGCACTTCTCAAGCATCGATTTTTTAGTGCAAATCCAAAGCAACAAATCAAGAAGCTTTATCGATACCTCAGACGAAACATTCCCATTCCCATTCCCATTCCCATTGACCAAAACATCCATAACGCCGTCCATTTTCACCGTAACCACCTTCTCCATGACCCAATACGCAGACCTCATCAACCCGTTCCGCGCGAGGATCTCGAGAACAACGGCAAACGCGAGCTCAGATCCCTTGAACCCGGGTTGACCCTCGACCCACCGAAAGAACCGTAGGGCGGTGACGGGCCGGTCCCGAACCGAATTAAGTACCCGAACGAGCAACTCAGGTTCAGAAACCGCGGCACGAAGCTGATCAGAAACTACCGAAGGCTTGATGTCTGGAACGGCGTCGTATAGGATGTCTCGGTAATGGGTGTCGGGAACGGAGGCGAGGGAGTGCGTAGTGGAGGTGCAGAAGGGGAAGAGGAAGCGCGCTCTGAGGGTTATGGCTGGTGCGGCGAAAGCTCTTGAGGCTCTGAAACAGAGGGTCATTGAGCAGGAAGCGTTGACATGCGGCGTAGAGGATCTCAATCTCGATTGGCGGCTACGGTGGCGATGCCATGAACTGCCACAGTGGCCAGGAAGAACGGTTCGAATGGCGGCGCAGGGGAAAAGTATTAGAGTCTGCCATGGACTCTCGAGGAAAGACCCGAGCCCATCATTTCGGAGCTCCGCTTGTACCCGAACCTGGTGGCAGTAGGTCCTAGTCAATGTAACTAAACTAAGTGAAGTGGGTTCTTTTCATAATTATTTTATTTTATTTTATTTTATTTTGGTTGGTAAGTTGGGATGTAACGCAATTGCTATTTCCCGACGAGCTTCCATCCACGATCCTCGTTGCTTAGCCACAAACAAATTCCAAGCCCTGTTAGTTATTAGTTGGTCACATTTTTTATTTTATAATTTTATTTAAGATAAATTGCATTGATTTTCCTAAAGTTAGGTAATATTACACACAAATCTCACGATTTATAAAATTATACACTAATATTCTCTGAGATTTACTTGATATTATACTTAATATTCGTATATTTTGTAGAATATAATATTAAACACCCTCACAAATATAATATTAAGTACCCCTATAGGAAGGCCAATATAGACATAACAAATCAAGCGGTATCGTGTTTAATATTACTTAATCTTAGATAAAGTCAATATAATTTACTCTTTTATTTACACTAATAACTATTATGAAGTAACCAAGAGGGATACGAGTTACCTGTATATGCAATGAGGTCAATAGAGTGGCATCTGGGAAACTAAAAGCTAGTTGGATTCCTCTGCTTCTTGGATGGAAGGTGTACTTACAAGGATTTCGATACTTAAGTTGTAACGTTCTGGTTTACCTGTGACTGTAAATAACACTATTAAAAATTATTATTATTGACAAGAAAAGAAAATATAGAATAAAAATTGATTAAAAAAGAAAATAACACTATTATAAATGAGTAAGAGAGGGGTGCAAAAAATTAAAAAAGCCATGTATGTAATATTTATGTATGTTCCATATCATGTCATGTAGTTACTATACATGTTGAATAACTTTTTTCAACATATGACATAATATGAGGTGTGGTAAAAATTTGACCACCTAACTAGTTGGTACATTTAATGGTCAAATATTTAACCACATAATTAGGTAAATAAGGTTAAATATAAACCACATATTAAACCAACCAACTTTACTATCAATTTATCATAAAATTACATTAGAAAGAATAACACAAAAACTCTTATTTCCTCCCCTCATCAGCCGCAGCCCTCTCTCTCTCTCACTTCCTCCCTCCATTTTTGCCCCCTACTCATTCATCTTTGCATTTCAAAAAGCTATATCATTTCAATTCATTCGCACCTTCATAAGACACAAGATTTAGGCCAAAAACTCTTTTCTTGAGCCAACTAGGATTTTCAAATAAAGTAAGCAGTGAGGAGATTAGCCATATCTCATATTGATTGAAGGTGATTGGGGCTTCTAGAGGACCAAAAATTTGAAGGTTACAAGCACTAGAAGTGAAGTAGGCAATCCTACGATTTGAGTGCTCTTATATGTGTGTTTGTGAATAATTGAAGTTAGGTTTTATTGATCCTATTGACATGAATATTTAAGTTAAGACTTGATAATATTTAGCCTTGTGTTTCATATTTTAAAGTTTTGGTTCAACTATTCATGAATTGTTGTTGTAGTAACAAAAGAAGAATTAGAAGCAGAATTGATTTATAGTGAGAAACCTGGGTAGTTGGCAATTTGACCCTCTTAACTAAATTTAGAAAATCCAAAATGAATTGAAACTAATTTTAAGTGAAAGTTAACTAGGAGAGAATTCTATCCATATAAAATATAGGTTCATAAGAGTTCAGGAGTAAAAGTTATGATTTTTATAAGTTGGCCCTATTCTACAAGAGAACAACTGAGTAGTCTAGATTCAAAATTTAGTATCTTGAATTATATAAATTATTTTTTAGTGAAACCAATTTTGCTAGGAGGAAAACATAGAAAAATAACTCTGTAAAATATCACAATTAGATTCCCTTTGTAGAGGTCCCAATAATTATATGAAGTTACTGTTGCCCTATCAATACCTAAAACATGATAGCTATGTTGTGAGACCCATAACTCGAGTTTGACTTAGAATTTTTGAGTGGTTTCTTTTGCTTGAAAAAGGGTTCACTAAGGTATAAGTCCATAAAAATTCAAGGCAAAATAAAGAGAAATGAAATTTTGGTGATTTTCCTAAATTAAGTGTCCCAAATCTACCCTGTAACAAGGCAATTAGTAGAAAAACATGCACACTTTGATTCATACAAACTCAATTTGAGTGGAACCAAAGAAATTTTGAAATTAGTATTAGAGGGGATATTCCCTGTAAAATTTGAACCTAAATTGATTTAAAATGAATTTTATTGAATTTTCTAATCCTAGACAGATTCTAGGTGTTATGTAATTTATGTTTCCAATTGAGCTATCTTTGGGATAGTTTATATTCCCTTATTTTCTACTTGAAACTTGGAGTATGAGAGTTCAATGTATATGTTAATATGACAATGATCTCTCAATAATGAAATGCATGCATGAAAATGTAATTATACATGCTCCCTTATTTGATTGAGAAAAATAAAGTTAGTGATGTGCTTAGGTCGAAGAAAGTGAATCCTGTTGAGTCAGAGAGAGTGAATCTGATTCCCTTGGATTAAGTCAGGGAGAATGAATCTAACGTGGCTATGTCAGAGAAAATGAATCTAGCAATCACGTACAAGAATGAGCTCAATCTTGCAAAATGGACTATCACCTAAAATAAATGAATGCCACTCAAAGTCAAGAGATTACTAAGCCAAGAACATGTATTAACTCGAAGATAAAGAGAAGAGTATGAGCAACGGTACATTCCATGCATGCCTAGTTTTACATATATAGCTCATTTAATGCATGCTTTACTTCTCTTATTATCGTATCGACATTGTTTAGTATATTTAACATGATTGCTCAAATAAAAATAAATATGCTTTAGAGAGAGTTTTACCTTTTTAAAAATGAATCTTTGCTTCTTTATCTGTTGAGAATATGTTTTATAGCTATAATCTGAAGCAGCTGGGGATGATCACGATGACATCACATATGATAGTATAGGATTTCCTACTGGAAATTTAAACTCTCATATCTATTTCTTTTCATATCATCCTCAGACATTACCGATGGCATCCATAGTGATTTTCCTCGAGACCCCTGACTAGACCTAGCACCATAATCTAACTTTAAATTCAATATACTTACTAACCAGGCAGCTGTTAGGATGTGCATATTTTTTCACCGCTCGTTTGCTATCACCATGCTCAGCCTGTAGTTTGACTGAGAATTTTCTTTTAATGGTGTCCCGCTGCATATTGCTCACCTACCTTACCCTTCACCATCACCTTCACCTTCACCATCAACTAAGGCTGATCCCTTTGAAGCCAGCTCTTCCTCCTCATCTTCTAGGGGAGACCAAGCAGTGCCTAAACTTGCTCCAGATGGGTTATAGCCATGGAGAATGGTTTCTACACCCCAGAGGAGATGTAGCAGTTGACTTAGTGGTTCTTTTTGTTGACTGACCTACACTAACCTACGGAGGTCTTGTATTGATAACTCATTGCCCATCCATGTACATTTTGTGGCTTATCTTATAATAGTATTTTTGGGGCTACAGATATAGTTGAGAGTTTTTAGATATATAATTGATATGTTATGTACTCAGTATCCTGGCTCAAGACACTTGGGTTTGTAACTATTATAAACACTGTGTTGTATATATTTACTATGAAAAAAATCTTCACTACTTTAGGCTTACAACATGATCCTTTTCTGACGTTACTTTATGGATTTACACTATATAAAGCCATCGATAATGCAAATATCAGTGCATGCTCAACTATAATCCAATTGTTTAACACTCTATGAGTAGCAACTTCTAATTGCAATGCTATAATCTAGGTATGATATTGTGATTAGGAAGGTATTACATAAGTCAGCAAAGGTCTTGTAACACCCTAATAAACCCATACTATGCTTAAGTCGTATTACGACATTTTATTAGTTGTTACTTATGATTGCATAGCATCACTTTTTAAATTAAGTTACATGGAAAGTAAGGTGAACTTTTTTTTTTTAAATACATCGTCGCTTTGCAGCATTTTGAAAGTGAAGCCTTGAGTGAGAATGTAGATACAGAGAGCATGCCATACATAAATCATAACACCATATCATAAAACATGAGAAAGATAAATAATTAGTAATCACAAATACATCGCAATACATAGCTAATTATTTCACCTATGTGGGTTCATAATGTTAACAAATACATGAAAGATGGTTCATGGTTGTGCCATGGCCCAAATATTAAAATACAAACTAAAATGACATAATTAGTCGTAAAAAGGAATATGTGAAGGTGTAAAGCAACAATAACTACAAGTCCAAAACAACATAGTCTGGCATCCTTCATCATACGTCCGCTCACAGTGTGGGGGATCCGTGCTCCACCCCACCGAGTGCGCCATTAGAATCCGGTGACGATACGAAAAATAACTAGGGTGAGAAATGATATTTCTCAGTAGAACTTGAACCCGACACGAAAGTGTCACTGTCATCGTCTTAGCCACTTCGATTTTATTAATGAAAATAGTGAGCATTCATAAGGTCCAATTATTAGGTTTTCGAAACATGAATATCCGAAGCGGATTCAATTTTAAGTATGTATTCTCATTGTAACAATAACATTATGGTATACATAAGAGTTTATGTGACAATTTGTATCATGCATGAATATCTTGAGAGTTTCATTCTTTACTTGGGTCGGACCGAAGTCCCTTTCTTCCGTTAGACTTGACTCTATCATAATTATTTTAATTGCCACCCACTAAATATAGTTGGTAATGAGCTCATATCATGGCCATCATTACTGTAAGTTTCTAGTACTTACACTAGCTGGATTCTTTGCCATGCCTCATGTAAGCCCTTTCCTGGTACTCACACTAGCTAGGTTCATTGCCATGCCTTATGCGAGTTTGTGGGTGGAGGGGGTTTCTTATTAGGGGCCACTTTCCTTTACGAAGGATTATACCCTTAGTTTAATCTCTTCTTATTAAGGCTTATGATGTAAAAATTATTCTAAATCCATAAATTTTGCAGAATTCCAGCAGCATAACGGCTAGACCGGAGCTTCCCCAAAATTGCCAAATAGAGAGTTTAAATCTCACATATCATTAAGCATCATTATCATCATCATATCAACATTATCATCATCATATTGGCACATAGAGGCATACATAACATACAAAGTCTTATAAGCTTAACTTAGTAAATTTGGTGCAATCTTTTAATTGAATTTGCCTCTTGGGATGATTCTTTTATTAGGCATAGGGTCAATTTTGTCTATTATCCATTTTGAAACTTTTAAGTTGAATTATGAATTTTTTCCATATCTTAATTTGAGGGTCTTAATGTCTTCAACCTTGTTTCTCATTAACATTTTAAACTTAACCATAACTAGATTTACTTTTACAGTGGGACAGTAACTTCAAAAATTTACCATAATTTTATCTTTTATTATTTTGACATAAATTTTGCTGTGCTTATACGTCTATGAGTCTATTTTTAAACAAAACAAGCCCCACTCAAAAATTCATTTTATAACTTGGAAAAAGGAAGGATATTTCTTCTCTGTCTAATTGTAGACCAGCAGACCAAAAGAATCACAAGGATCAAGGCCTGCGAGCTTCAACGGTCATATTTCGAAGTCTATATAAGGCTAGAAGTTGAAGAAAGAATAGTTAGACTGTTTGAATATTTCTTATGTAAAAAAAGCTTCCTTCTTTCATCCTTCTCAACTATCTGTAGCACCAGAAAGTTACTTATTGTATCTTCTGTCCAAAAGAAAATCTTCTTTTCTGTTCTGTAATAGAAAATGTTCTCTTTTTGAGAATTAAGAGAAGTCATACACACAATGCTTTATTGTCTATTCTTGAGAAAGTTTGTGTAAGTTTTCAAACCAAAGCATATTATTTACATTATTTGTATCTGGACCCAGTAGTGGTCAGTATAAGCTTGGAGAGGCTAGGAAAATACTACTTGTTTGTAAAGCTTGGAGAGGCTTGGGAAAAGACTACTCGCTTGTAAAAAAGCTCGGACAAAGAATACCCATAGTTTATAAAATCTCAGCAAAGAGTTGGAGATTGAAAGTAGGTAAATGGTTCGGCCGAACCAGTATAAAAATCTCTTGTGTGATTTTTCTATCTCTTATCTTGTTATTTGATTTTATCACAAAAGCTCTTTTCTGTTGTAACTTTATCTAAAATAAAACTGATTCTGTTCTATATAGAACTTAACTATTTTATTAACTAACAAAATCACTTCCGCAATCTAAGTCTTGAACTTGAGATAAATTATTTTATTAAAGTTTTTCAGGTTTTAAAGTTTCTTAAAAGCATGATTCAATCCCCTTTCTCATGCTATCCCATTCAACAATGGCAAATGTTTTATGCCACATGGCTGAACATGGATTACTTAGAACATGTGGCAAGTATTATTTAAAGCTTTGTTAGCCACATTAACCCTTAACAGAATCATCTTAACAGTAGTTTGACCAAAAAAGAAACATTGGAAAAAAAGAGACCAAAAGCTAAGAAATAAAGTTAAGAGGGACTAAAGTTAAAACAATTTATATTTATAGCGACTAAAAACATGTTTAAACTAATTCAAAATTATCTAATCATAACCTTTTAGGAGATTTATCAAATTTATTCTAGATCTAAATAAAAATAAATCAAATTTGTACCCATTGTTTGTATATAAAAAATCTTATTTTTTAACATGAAGAAATAAAGAATGCTATTCTAGTTTGAAATGCGGAAGTAATGAGTAAAAGTCCCTTCTAATTTGGTTTTCCCTTATTTATAGGTATAACTAAGGGTTTAGTATCTGATTATCTTAATCCTCACCCTCTAAGCTTCAATTAGATATATAGTTTGCCTTAATTATACTTTTGTTGAGAGAGTTATGTCCAAAACATTGCACCCATATTTTTTGGAGCAGCCACGAAATTCAAACAACAAAAAGACCAACAAGATGATGCCATTTGGAAAAGTGATCTAAATGAGACTTGGAAGTTCTGTGTCTCAACTTTCATGTGGCCTAGTTTGACTTCAATTTGACCTTTGTAGCCCAAGATATGGCCCAAACACTAATGACTAACTCGGCTCTAGCAACGACAAGTTGACCTTGCTTCTAAGCCCAATTTGACCAAATAAGGGTCAAGACACTAAATATGAGGGCTAATTATGATATTAAAAATTCAATTATCAAATTTCTCCATACTCATCTTTTGCATGTCCTCATGTAAAATCAAAACTAGCTACTAACGTGCATAAGGGAGACCACTAACTAAACATACAAATCCTACAACTAAAAATACACAATTCCTAAAAGTTAAAATAAAACAAAACATCAAGAACAACATATTTCCCAATGGATTTTTGAGAGTGCCAAGTTAAGAAACAAAGAGAGCACACAAGGCTTTAAGGATTCTTATCAATCAATACATAGATCTCTTTACCTCTCAAAAGTGTAATTAAAATACAAAGACCAACGATGAAGGACCTTACAAGATAGTGTTTATCTGAGAATTCTCAATTCTCAAGTGTGTAAGGTTAAGTGTCTCACTCAAGGCAACCAAAGAAGAAAATAGAGGAACATTGGCAAGGAAATAAGGACACAAGTATGGGAGCTCAGCCCAATTCATGCAATACAATAACCATTCTCTCTTTATTCCTTTTTCTTTCTTTAAAATTACCCTTTTTTTAAATGGCTTTTGCTTTCTTTCTCTCTTTTATTTTATCATTTTTTTCATTCATTTTGTTAGTCATAAGTGGTGGGAAGCCAAAAGCCATTAAATAAGACTTTAAGTACCTCTAATTGACTTAATCATAAGCTTTCTTAAGATCAATTTTGAAAGCAAGCACATCTTTCCCCTTCATTTTATGCACAAAATGCATTGAGTCACAATCAAGGTTGTCCAATTGGTAGACCCTACCTTGGATTGAACAGGGAAGCTAGAAATGTAAAACAAGGAATCGTAACACGAGACAGAAGTTTCTACCTATTATGCAAAATTATATTCAACGACATATATGTACTTATACAATAACACAAATAAGGCATAATAACAACAAAATATAAATTATAGAAAATTTAAACATATTCCATTTCAAAATGTTGTTACATGAGTTTGTATTCTTTACAAGCCTTATAACAAAACAAAGGCCTCAAATCTACTATAAACAAACCAAGCCTTATATCAAAATAAAAGCTTCTAATTCTCCAAGTTCTAACCTAGCCAAGAGAAGTCTGATAACTCCTTGTAGTGAGTTATATTTTTAGTTAGTTTTTTATTTAATTTAGGACGTAGTTGTTTAGTTTTATTGCTATTTTATTTTATTTTAGTTAAGTAGTTTAGATTAGGTGGTATTCTTATTTTTTATTATTTTCTTATATTTTGGATACTTATTTTGGGCTTATTTTGATTGTCATTTGGTAGAAGCACTCAAGTTGGAATTTGGAGCCATAAGAGAGCTTATCTTGAATAAAATCAAGACCTTTCAGCATTGGAAATTCAATATCTAGCTCTCTAGAAATTGAATTATGATGATTCAAGATTCTTTGGAAAGAAGGGAAGAAGATCTTCAACTTTGTTGTTGGACACTTTTTCCAGTTCTCAAGTCTTCTAAAAGAAAAAGGCGAAACAAAATGGAAGCTTTATCTTATCTTTGATGCTGTCAAGTCTGACCTTTCATCACTCTTTCACCTTTATCTTAGGCTATAGAACTCCGATTGAAGTGATTCTTGTTGCGTTGGAAAGCTTACTTAAAGATCTAAAATCATATTGCTACCTCTGAGCCAAATTCCAACTATTCTAACTACTACAGAGCTTGGAAGTGTATAAAAGAGATTAGTACGCTATAGCGCGACGCCGTTTGCAGCAAGTGTTGGTTTAGGCCAAAATTTGAGAAAAGGGATCCTTAGACTATAAAAAGCAACACATAAAGTCAGAAAAAGGATCGCTAGAGACACACACCCTTCCCAAGATAAAAGACTTCTTCCAGAGAGATTGAAGGTGAAGATTCAAGGATTCCAGAGCTCAAGTTCAACACGGAGAGATCCACATTCTTCCGAATCTTTTGTCTCTAGTAAAAAATCTTTATGGCTTTTATTTCTTATATTTTCTCATCTTCATACTCTTTCATTGTTTTCTTTTCTTCAGTTATGAACTAAGTTTCTCTTGTTAGGGTGTTAATGGACCCTTTTTGTATGGCAAGTTTACTCATAGATTAATGTTAATCTTGTTTTCTATCTCTATTGCTTAGTGTTTTTGTTTGTTCTTAATGCTTTTAATTGCTTGATCACCAACTAATTGATTTGGGGATTTACAATAACTCGAGAAAGGGTTTGTGAATAGAGCCTCTTAACATAAACACCATAAGCTGAGCGAAAACTAGAGATAGACAAACGCGGTTCATGCAGTCAACATAGGAACCCATAGAGCTTCAACCTTTTCCTAGATTAGTTCGTGCTAAGAGATTAGGCAATCAGTTTAGGATAGAGTATTGCTTGACCTCGAGAGAGGTTAGGAATAAATTAAGGGGAATCGACCATGAGTCAATTAGGATAGGAACTGATTAACAGAAATTCATAGTAAATGTGTCTGCAATAGGTGAAATTAATTAGCCATAGCATCCATCTCATTGCATTTGTTTCCCTAGTTAGCATCCATCTACATTATTAATTTTCTTATTTATTTTATTTCGTTTGAATTTTAATTTCTTTATCCGTGAATTCATTCCATCCAAATAGTCATCCCTTAAACTATCCAGTATTTGATCTATTCTCGTGAGAACGATACTTTTCTCATCACTTTATTACTTGTATGATCCGGTATACTTGCCGGATCCGCATCAACGTCTTATAACGACACAAAGGTTTCAAAGTTCTAACAAACCTCACAAATTCAAGTTAGTATTAATTATAACTCAACTTTTAACCCAAAAACATTTTGCACAGCGTATACAAAACTATAGCAGCTATGGCTAGAAGCTTAGAGCAATTCATTAAGGCCATGATCATCATAATTTTTATCTTCCATATCTCTATCACTACATGTTTCAATATTGCTTTTTAGAGAGTAGCTTAACACTAAGCAAACTCAAAGATTCTCATATCGTAAGCCTTAGAGAAAAATATGAGTAATGGGAGGGTTAGAACAACCTACCCAGGATTGACTTTAGCAATGAATAGATGTAATCACCAATGGAATCAAGGAAAGGATGAGTAAGACACTCTTTCTATCGTAGTGGACCAGGACACTTAGGAACTGGGATCACTCTTGAGTTTCTCCATCTCTAGCTTTTTACTTATCAGCTCAATTTGTCTTGTGTTCCTAGGGCTCGAAAATACTGAATGTCTTCCTTTAGGTTTGTAGGTATCAAGCAATCCCTTAGGATTTGGTGGCCAAATGGAGACAAGGCACTTTGACTTGTTGAAAGGGACATTTCGGGATCATGAGAAAGTGTGTGACACTTTTGGTGAGACTTTGTATTATATTACTTGGCTTAAGCTAGGACAAAGGGAATATGCGTTGATAAGTTATCAGTGGAATCTTATTATAATAGTGTAAACCTAGGACTTACCAATTGGGGGGTGGGGAATCCAAGGACAGCTACCGCCTGAGCATCTTGCAAAGAGGGCCTTGTCTTTATGCTCAAGATTCCATTAATGTTCCAATCAAGAGACTTTCTCTCTTAGGGCTAATACTATATCCAAAGCCTACCAAGCTACACCTTTAAATAACTTTCAAGGTTGATTAGGCTATCTTTATGAGATGCCCTTTTGCAGAGCATTATCCCCATGCTTGGCATCCTCGGAGATACCTAACTTACCCTTTAAGACCATTAATGACCTAGGCCTTAAACCATGTTTAAACCATTAATCATATATTTGGTCTGAAACACTACCCAAGCCATCATCTTCATTACCAACATCAAGTTGATCTTCATTACCAACATCAAGTTGATCTTCATCATCACTAGTCTTTAAGTCATCTAAATCCATAGAGGCACCACTATCATAATAGCATCCTCCACCACTTGAACATTTATAAGGTTGTCACCAATTGGGACATTCATGTCCAAGTTCTCTATGTCATCCAGTCTTTCATTATTAGATGCATTCCCATCATTCTTCGCAATCCACTCATCATCAGGAGAAAAATCATCTATTCTATACTCAATATCTTTTCTAATTTGCTTCTTCTTCCTTAATCTTTAATTAGTTATCACAAAATAACATTGTTCATTATTTCTTGTTTCAACCAATTTCTTCTATTTTTATGAACCTAAACAAATTTAAAACAAATAAATAAATGACTAAATAGCTAATTTAAAAAAAATAAGCAAATCATATTGCAATGCTTTAAAACCTTTGCCATCTCAAAAGCATTCTAATTGTGCTTACAATTGAAAGAACTACATGTTAAACCCAATATTCGTATGGCAAAGTTTCTAAGTTCTAGTTATTCAAAACTAAAAGAATCCAGCCAATTAGCTAGATGTTTGAAATTAATAGCATTCTTGGTTGCTTTACTTCCAAACAAATTTCCTTCAATTCTTGAAATCATCAAGCCAAGCATCAATTCAATAGAGATTTCCGTATCATTGCCCACCATCCTATGTAAACACCATATGGTCCATGTATAGCTTAAAGATCAACTTTTAAGTTAGGAGAATAATGAAATTGAGGGTTAAGCTAGTAGGCTATGGCATGCAAAAGGTAGTGAAATTGTTCGTCCCACCTTTCATCTATGATATCCTATATAAACATATAACTAATGAATGAAAAATTATATTTTCAAAGTATTAAATGAAGACTATGAAAGTATAAACTAAATTTGATATTGCATTAATTAAGTTTACCTTTTATTAACACCTTTGAAAGCACTTTCTATGCTCTTTTTAGCACGATTCATTTCTTCATAAATGAAACACATGGCTGGTTGATCATCCAAATCGACCAAATGAAACACTTTGATTAGTGGTGATGCACTGTTCAAGAAAAATGCAATACTCTTCCAAAATCTACTATCCAAGACCACATTTTCAACATGTTTCCCATCTCTTGTCCTTGCATTTTTGCTAGACACCTATTATTGTGATGTGAATATTTTGATTAGTGTTCCCTTGCTATCAGGAAGACAACTCAAAGTTAGATAGGAAGTAGCAAATCATGTTATAGCTAGCCTAATTAAATCTTTCCCATTGGTGAAGTGTTGCAACAAGGAAATAAGAGAAGTCCTTAAATAGACGTATGTTGAATTTTTTTCTTCCCTTTGAAATTGTTTCTTGATGGACCTTTAGCTTTTTCTCAAAATCTTCTAACATTAAATCAATGCAGTAAGCTACACATAATGTCCAATAAAGTTCCTTTCTTTTTTGCATCAATAATTCCCCAGCTGCCTTGTAGTTCTAGTATTGTCTATAACAACTTGAACAATATTTTCTTCCAAAACTTCTTCCACAACATCATCAATCATCTTAAAAAGTTTTATCTGTTGTTTTGGAGATGTGAGATGCATCAATAGACTCTAGAAACATTGTTCCCTTATAGTAGCTATTCACTAAAAAGTTGCATAGAGTCCTCCTCCTTCTATCGATCTAGCCATCACTCATAATAGTGCACCTAATTTCCCTCCATTTAGCTTTGTGCTCTTCCATTATTTCCTTGGTTGCATCCATTTATTACTTCAAATACTTCACACTAATTACATGATAGGATGGTGGCTTGAATCTAATGCCATGTCTTGCAATCATTTCACCCATTTTGTGAAAGTTTTCACTCTTCGCAACATTAAAAGATATTGCATTGTTGAAGAAAAATAGCAATTTGTTGACATACATCCTCCCATAAGTTCTTCTTGAACATGTAATTGATGGTAGATTGAGTCTTTTTCCTCTTGAAAATATTTCCACTTGTCTCCACTTCCTTCCCATTCCATTTTTGACCAACTTCCATAACATCATCATTATTACTTCCTCTTTTTTATGCTCTTCAGATTTCCTATTTAGTATCTCTTGAAAATTAGCCATAATGGCAAACATCTCTTATTTAATTTTATCACTAACTGCAAGATAGGTTCCCAAATTGTTTTGTGTGCATGCCAAATGGGATTTCAAACAATAAACACCTCCACTAATAACCTTCTCACAATACTTGCATTTGATCTTTCTTGAATCCCCATCAACTGCATAACTAAGAGCCCAACCCATATCACTTTTAATGCCTAGAGAATTTTTTTCTTACTTTTTTTTCCATTGCCCGAACTAGCTACTATAGGAGGACTAGTAGGTGCACTAGAACCAGCGAGAGTACTAGAACCAATAGGAGCACCAAAACTAGCATATGGAATTTTTAATCTTCAAAAGTGATAAAAACTATAAAAAAAAAAATAGCAAAGGATAAAAACAAATATCAGAAGAAAAAAACCAACACCCATCCATAATCAACAAAAGCCCAAATATCAAAAGCAATACACGCACCACAAACTAGAAGAGTATCTCTACTTTGGCCAAACAACACAAGTTGAACACCACAGCAATGGAGTCATGGTTGCCCAGTAGTGAAGATGGTGACGTGCAACTCCGATCAATGTTTATGTTGGTCTTGTCAACATTGCGTACCTCTAGTTGACGTTGACAACTCAAGTTACTATTATGCAACTCCACATCCTAGGTCATGTCACGCAACTTACCTTAGGGTTCGTCTACGATGTTGGAATGAAATTTGGGGGGTAAGAAAATGTGGCTAGGTGGGTGGGTAATGTAACACCCTAATAATACCAACTATGCTTAAGTCCTTTTATGGCATTACTAGTTGTTACTTTTAACTAATGGAAGTTCTTATAGTTGAAATGAGCATAATATACGAAAATAGCTTGTAAATTTTTTTTTAAAACCTTTATGTTTGAAAACTAAGCCTTTAAGTGCTCATTTACTCACATACATATGGACATTGTTCCTTATATCGCATAGTTACTAGAAAGACTTATGACAAAATTAAAACAACATAACACAATACCTTAAGCCAATCATGTAATCATAGAAAATCAAGAGTCATCATTACACTTAATAAGCATTATATATGTAATAGGTCAAATTAAGTAGCATAACTTTCGACATGCTCTTAACTACACATAAACTGCCCAACTAGGGCTCTTAAGAAAGTGAAAATACTATACTACTATCTTGATCCTCCTTAGCTAGGTGAAGAAATATAGCAGCTTCTTATCTTATCTAATCAGGTACCATCGGAAGTGCTGCCATGGATGCCATCAGCTCCGTCTGAAGACGACATGGAAATGTAGGAGTGAGAAATATAAGATTTCTCAGTAAGATCCCGAATAGACCATTAATGTGTCATCATCGTCATCCTAGCCACTTCGAGCTTAATTATTAAAATGGTGAGTATGCATAGATTCCATTTTTAATGTGTTTGAAAGCATAAGTTCTCGAAGCGGGTTTTTTTAATTTTTTATCATGTAAACATCATTTAAAAGGACATAAAGCCACAAGGTAGAAACATATGTATGAGAACATATTATAAACATTCATAACCATGCATATGAGAGAATAAAGATGCATGCACATTCATGTGACTTCATGGACTTGACCATGGTTTCACTTTGACTTTACTTTTATTCTTAGCACGTGCTTAACATTCTTTACTTTTCCTTTGAAATAGACTGCTTTTAGACATGAGCTTATTCTATGGTTGTCATCACGCAGTACCAACCAAATCAAACTAAGCTGATAATGGTTATCTCTAAGTTGGAGGGTCCTTCATCTCACCCTGCCTCCCCTATAGAGGTTACTTAAGTCTTTGTGGATCACCATCTTTCACTTCCCTGAATTGATCGATGGGTCATATCCTATTCCTTCTTTTCTTATCATTATACCTTATATGCATTGTACTTCTTAACAAGACACATGTGGATATACAATGATATAACTAAGTCCATAATTTTGACAGAAATCTGGCAGCATGACAACTAGACCGGAGTTTCCCCAAACTGCCAATCATGAAACTTTCAACTAACAATTCATTATATCCATCTCATATCATCATACCAATCATTCAAACATGAGACAATGCTCAATCAAACTTGTCATACATCATACCTAATGGCATCATACATTCTTTCCCTAAGAGGGCTCATAGTTGTGTTATTCTTTGTGAAAAAGATTTATGAGCCATAATATAATTCTTCATGTCTACTCATGAGAGAACCATATAGTCAAAATAAATGTGTATGTAGTCTTTTAGCTACTTAATGCTTAAGGGAAGTTACTCCTTATTTAGGGACATATCTTATGAAGTACTTTCTTCAAGTTAACTAAGTTAAGTGATTAACTCCTTTTCTTATCTTGAGACAATGCACTTAATGATTCCTAGGTTCATGATATGCTCAGAGGCCCTAATCATACTTTTGTTCCCAAGGGATTTTGAGATCTCTCTAGTCCCTTAAGTCATGACAACGTATAACTATACTCATGAACCCAACAACACCATGTGCCTTCCATTCATCAAGGAATGATTTTTAACTTATTCAAGTTGCAAAGTTTCAAGATTTTATAATTAACTCAACAAGATATCACCTGTAATGATATAAGAATTATCATTCTTTATAAAGTAATTATAAGGTTTCATTCCTTAAGAAATTATGTGCATCTAAAATTATCTTCTTCTCTTAAAGATTCAATCTTTATGAAATAATGATACAAGACATTAGCTTTAGAACTAAAACTCTTATTCTTTATGAAAGTTGACACTTTTAATTATTCTAAGAGCATCAATGTCTCAACTTTATGAGTTAAAGTGGTCTCGTGATTTAAAGGAATCTTTTCTAAAAGGAAGTGTAACACTTTATGTATTATTTTGACTCAAGATACAAACTTTATGAATTAAAAGTTGCAAGTTAACACCTTTATGACTACAAAGTGATATTCTTGAAGAAAGCTTAGAAATTTATGAAAATGACTTAGAAATTTACTCAACATTTTCATCTCAAGGTTCAACCTTTACAAGATTAAGGTACAAATCTACAACTTTATAACTTAAGGTTACTTTCTAGATTAAAGTTTGAATCTTTATGAAAGGTCTTGTATTCAAGATTCTATTTTTAAAACATAAAGTGATAAGTTCTCATTTTTATGACTTAAAAAAGCTTCATGTTCCAATGAGATTAAATCTTTACATATATTCTTGTCTTCAAAAAGAACAAAATGGAACTTTAGGGAAGCATACATGTTTCGCCACTTTACATGCATCAAGAAACAAACTTTTTAAAACTTTATGCCTTTAGGAATATTTATAGTCTTATCAAGTCATTAAAAACATGTAAAGATGAGAACTTTTCCACTCATAAGCTCATTATAAGAAAAAGAACAAACTTTAAACAAAATACCACCAAGAACACCATTCTTTTAACTCACAAGAAACATCAAGATCTCATGCATCAAGAGAGAAAAATAGAAACTTTGAGGCATTCAAGAAGCAAACTTTCAAATAACCAAGAACAACTCATCAAGAAGAATATGAACACTTTTTGCTAAAAAAGGAAACTTTTGCTCATGAAGAATATAAAAGTTTTTCTCAAGTTTTCACTTGAAGATCTTGGTCATGGGAGCAACCAAGCTTCAAGCTTTCTTGAGTAAACAAAAGAGAAGAGTAGAGATCACTACCTAAGGCAAAAGTGGTGCCCTTGAAGGAGAAGAAGAAGATGAAGAAGACTCCTCCTTGGATGATGGTGGTGGCAGTTTTGGATGAGAAAGGAGAGAACTCTTGGGTTCTCTTGAAAATGAGGCTTGTAGTATATAGATCTTGTCTCTAAAGATCAAAACATGTGGTCTTTGAAGGGCGAAGTGAAGAAAATTTGGTTATGGAGGTAGAGAATGATGAAGAAGATGAAGAAGAAGAAGAAGAGGAAATATAGAGAGAGGTTGGAGAGTTTGAGAACTTTAGAAAGGGAATGAGAAGTTTAAAATGAAGTGAATGTATGTATGTGCGTGCATGAAGTGGCCGTAGCATATAGACAAGGAGAGTGGGATATTTTTGCTTCACTTTATGTTATTGTGTATTAATTAAGGATTAAGGGGACAAATGGGATGATGAGGGGGACAAAAAGTGTACTAACTCTTATAAAAAACACTCTTGTCTAATGCTTTTTACTTTAGTGACATCACTCTTAACTTTATTATCTAGTTGACTAAATTTAAATTTAATGATATGATTAAGTGCTCTTACAACTTAATTAACTTAATTAACTTGATTAAGTAAGAATTAGTGATTAACACATAAGAACATGATTAGGAAAATTAATCTTGTGATTAAGCTCAATTATCCTTAATTAAACTTGATTAAGTTAATTATGTATGATTAGTGCTTAATTAAACTATTAAGAGTTTGACTCACTTAATTAGAGATCATCTAATCTCGATTAAGCATTTACTTAACTTTTCTTTTCCAAATTGTCATATAATTTCTTTAATTAAATCTTAATCTTTTAATTTCTCATTAAGTGCCTAATTACTCAAGGTTACTGAGGTAATTTAGCACGAAGAAAAATTGAGGATGTTACAGGTGAAAATTGGACTAGGCTAGGCTTTTTCTTTCACTTACTAGACCCAACAAACTCAACTTGGCAGAATGTAAAGACGGTGGGGGACACATAATTTCACTGCTTCCATGATCTTGTATGTGATTTTGAAGCGATCCCACCAAATTTTAGTAACTTAGCGATATGGGGAATATGTCCATATGCATACGAGTAAATAAGCGCTTAAAGGCTCAGTTTTCAAATATAAAGATTTTTTTAAAAAAAATCAAATGCTATTTTCATATATCACGCGAATTTCAATTATAAGAACTTTTGCTAGTTAAGGGTAACAACTAGTAATGTCATAAAATGACTTAAGCATAGTATGGTATTATTAAGGTGTTACATTTTTGTATCAGAGTAAGTCATCCTTGTAAAGCCTGAGCATGGTTTGATTATTCTTTTAAGCATACTCTATTATATGTTAGAAATCATGCCATGGATCTTATCCACAGGGGTAAGATATACGAGTTAGGTTGGCATGACAGCCTGGTTATGAATGTGATTAGCTACTGCCACACTTAGCTCCATATTGAACCTGATCAACTCAATATCTTTGTTTATGTGTTCAGGAACTTATGGCTTCTGATGGGCAAAATAGGTTTTGAGGCGAATCTGCCACCTTAGGTGTAGCAGATATGATGATTATTTCCCCTACAATGGTTTTTATCGTGAGAAGACAAGTTGCTAAAACTAAACAGGCACTAGAAGAAGTAGGAGGAACTGAGATAGACCTAGAATACCTGAAGTTTGCTAAGTTCATAAAGATCAACTGACCAACTCTCTGAGGATACTTCAACCTTAAGGAAGCTAAGTGATAGATCAAGGCACTAGAAGAGACATTCTTTGTGCTAGCTTGCACTGGGTTGTAGAAGGTAACATTTGCTACCTACATGTTGGAGACTGATGCAGAAGCCTAGTGGGCTAATGCTAAAAGGATGATCGAGGACTCCAAGGCACCCATCACCTGGGAGGTGTTCAAGGCTACACTTTATGGCAAATAAACTAAGCCAAAGGAAGATGCTTCCAGGAAAAGGGTGGTTTCTCAATACCAGGGACTAGGTACAATCTGTATTGCAAGGGACAACCGCTATTTGGTAGGGGCACAGGTGGTCAGTTACCAAAGAGAGTAGGGATTCCTAGGTGCCTTAGGTGCGTCAAGAATCATGGACGTCGACCCTACTTAGTAGGATGGAACGTTTGTTTTCACTGTGGATAGCCTGGATACTTGATAAAGAATTGCACTGTCAAGTTGCCACCCTTTACCGACAAGCCCCAACATCAAGGAAGGGTCTTCGCCTTCAATGTTGAAGAAACCACTCAATCCAATCATCTGATCCAAGATAAGTATGAAATTAATGGTAGGATCTTAACTGTACTATATGATTCTGGTGCTACGCACATTTCATTCTTAAGCTTGAGATAATTAGAGTTGTCTGTGCTAGGATTGCTTGTATGTTTGTTGGTTTCTGCTCCCTTTGATAACTTAGTTAAGACCAACCATGTTATTTGAAGTATCATTTTCACATTGATGGTAAGTCTTTCGTAATAAATTTGATTTGTCTTTCTTTGATTGGTTTGGATTTGATTCTAGGCATGCACTGGCCTTCGGCCAATCATGTTATGATAAATCATTCTTAAAAATATATTATGCTTCCCTCTATGCCTATTGAACCTATTGAATCTGTTTGCTTATTTTTTTTAGCACTATTAAAGTAGGAAGTAGTGAATCTGACAATCAAGGATATGCTCTCCTTATGGAAAGTGATGTGGAGCTCAAGCAGGTGTTGGATGAGATCTCTGTAGTTAGGGAATACCTAGGTATATTTCCTGAAGACATACCCGAGTTTCCTCCGAAAAGGAAAATTGAGTTTTCTGTAGAGTTAGTATAAGGAACGGGGCCAATCTCTATAGCACCTTATAGGATGTCCCTAATAGAGTTGGTAGAGTTTAAAGCTAGTCGAAAGAGTTGAGGGAAAAGAAACTTTATGCGAAGTGTTGAAGTGTGAGTTCTAGATAGAAGAAGTGAAGTTCCTAGGGCATATAGTGTCACAAGGAGAAATTGCAATGGATCTTAGTAAGGCTAAGGCTGTGATGAATTAGGAGAGACCGACTTTGATAATAGAGATAAGGAGTTTCTTGGGTTTAGCTGATTATTACCGTAGGTTTATAAAAGGATTTTCCCAAATATCTCTACCTTTAACCAAGTTGACAAGGAAGAATGCCCCTTCCATATGGACCATTGATTATGGGAGAAGCTTTCAGGAGTTAAAGGAGAAGTTGATCTCAACCCCAATGTTAGTGTTGCCTGACCCAAGTGGGCCCTTTGAGGTTTATGTGATGCCTTTAGGAGAGGCTTAGGTTGTGGCTTAATGCAAAATCAAAACGCGGTGGCTTATGCCTCTAGGAAGTTGAAGCCTCACAAAGTGAACTACCTAACCCATGACTTAGAGTTAGCACCCGTGTGTTTTCCCTGAAGATATGGAGGCATTATCGGTATGAAGTAAGATTTGAGCGTATATTCAGATCACAAGAGTTTGAAGTATCTTTTTGATCAAAAGAAGTTGAATATGAGGCAGAAGAAGTGGATAGAATTTTTGAAGGATTACAAATTTGGGTTGAACTATCATCCTGGGAAGGCTAATATAGTGGCAGGCGCCCTAAGTCGGAAGTCAATACATGATTCTTGGATGATGGTTAAGCCAGTTAAGCTAGTCGAAAGATTTAGAGACCTGAATCTTGGAATTGTCCTAACCCCTTATAGTTTAAGATTGAATCAGGTAAGAGTAATGAGCGATTTCAATGGTCAAATTGCTCAAGCCCAAAGGGAGGAAGAGGATTTCTTGAAAACTATAGTAATGGTAGAAGGAGGAAAGTTAAAGGGTTTCACTCGAGGTATAAATGGACTATGGAGGTTCGAAGGAAAAGTTTGCATACCTGCTAGTAGTGACCTCCGAAGAAGGATTTTGGAGGAGGCTCACTAAAGCTAAATCACCATACACTTTGGTGTGACAAAGACGTATCAAGATGTTAAGCAAATGTTTTGGTGGGTAGGAATAAAGCATGATGCAGCCAAGTTAGGAAGTAAGTGTTTAGTCTGCCAAAAAGTAAAGGTTGAGCACCCAAAACTCTCTAGTATGTTGCAATCATTGGAGATCTTGAAGTGGAAATGGGCAAGTATCTCTATGGACTTTATGATGATTTTTCCTAGAATGTAAGCTAGTTTCGATGCGATATGGGTGATTGTTACTTTTTACCCATTCAAGCTACTTATCCTTAGGAAAAGTTAGCCCGGCTATATGTCGAAGAGATAGTAAGATTGCATAGTGTACATTCAACCATAATCTCATATAGGGACTCAAGATTTACCTCTCGATTTTGGGGAGCCTTGCAAAAGGCATTTGGGATGAGGCTTTGCCTAAGTATAGCTTATCACTTCCAGACGGATGGACAATCAGAGAGGACTATCCAAACTTTGGAGGATATGTTAAGAGCTTGGGTGTTAGATAACCGAGGAAGTTGGGATAAGTACTTACCCCTGATTGAGTTTGCTTATAACAACAGTTACCATGCGAGTATTGGTATAGCACCCTATGAAGCTTAGCACGGAAGGAAGGGTCAATCTCCCTTGTGTTGGTTTGAACCTAGTGAGTAAAGTTTGTTAGGACCTGATCTTGTGAGGTAGACCATGGAGTAGATAAAGAGGATTAGGGATAAGATCCTTACAGCTCAAAGCCACCAAAAGAGTTACATGGATAAGAGGAGAAAGCCTTTAGAGTTCAAAAAGGGAGAACATGTATTCCTAGACATCACTCCTACAATGGATATAGGTAAATTCATGAAAGTCAAAAAGTTAAGTCCCTGCTTTCTGGGTCTTTTCCAAATCCTAAAGCATGTAAGGTCAGTTGCTTACCAAATTGCCCTTCCTCCTAATTTGTCAACTCTTTATGATGTTTTTCATGTGTCTCAATTGAGAAAATATACTTTCAATCTTAGTCATTTACTTGAACCTGAAAGTATACAGTTAAGGGAGGACTTGACCTTCAATCTACCGCTATCACAGATCATGGATTGTGGGGTAAGGTAGTTGAGAAACGAGACCGTACCGTTCGTTAAGGTGACTTGGAGTAAAAGAATTATGGAAGAGCATACAGAGGAGTTAGAGTTCGAGATGAAGAAAGAGTTTCCTGACTTGTTTATAGGTAACAATTTTGAGGGCAAAATTCTTTTTAAAGGTGGGGAGTAATGTAACATTCTCAATTTTATCTTGTGCTAAATTACCTAAGTAACTCTGAGTAATTAGGCACTTAATGAGAAATTAAGAATAAAGGCTTAATTAAAAGGCAAAAAGGTAATTATGAAGAGAAAAGTTAAGAGAATGATTAATTAAGATTAGAGAATCTCTTATCTAAGCTAGTCAAACTCTCTAGGGCTTAATTAAACATTACTCATCCATAATTAACTTAATCGACTTTAATTAAGGGTAATTAAACTTAATTAAAAATTTAATTTTTGTTAATCATAATAATGAGTAATCACTAATCTTTACTTAATCAAGTTAATTAAGTTGTTAGAGCATTTTATCACATCATTAAAATTTAAATTAAGTCAACTAGACAATAAATTACGTAAGGCTTTGTCTAATGTGAGGGTGAAAAGTGGTCATAAAGGGGTAACCCTAATCCTCTCATCCAAATTGCTTCTCCATATTAGGAAAAAGTAAAAGAAAAAAATCGTAGCCCCTATACCCCTATGTGGCCATAGCTTTCTCACTCGCCCTCATGTCTCTCTTTTTCATTTTCAAACTTCTCGTTCTCTTCATCTTCTTCATCTTCTTGTTCTCTCTATACTCAAGCTTTCTCTTCTTCTTCTTCATCTTCTTCGTCTTTTCCCCACTAACACCATAATCATATCTTCTTACTAACCTTTCAAAGATCACACTTTTTAGTTTTTGGAGACAATATTTAAACATTACAACCTCCATTTTCTCGAGAATACGAGCTCTCATCTTCTCCATTAGAAGCCGCCACCACCACTACCTTGGAGAAGCCATCTTCATCTTTTTTCTCTCTTCAAGAAGGTGTAAATAACACACCCTAGGTAGTAATGTAACCATGGCTAAGAGCATTACGTGAAATCTTGAAAAAGGCCATCTTTGTTTTGTTGAGAAAGTTTGTTTCTTGAATCTTGTTCATGAGTATTTTATGTTGTTTGCTAAAAGTTTATTTCTTGATGCCCTAAAGTTTTCATCTTTTGAGAGAAATCTATGTGTTCTTGGTGTTTTTGTGGGTTGTAAAAAGAAAAATGCTTTCTTGAAAAGTATTTTCCTTAAAGTTTGTTCTTTTTAATATGAATAATTCATAATTGAAAAGATTCTCTTTTTACCCCCTCCAACATGATTTTTATGTAACCAAAGAACATTCTCAAGCATAAAAATTTAAAAAGATTGCTTCTTGAAGCCTAGAAAGTGGTGCTAAAGTATACACTCTCTTAAAGATTCATTTTATTTTTCTTGAAGATAAGATAATGTGTAAAAGTCTAAATTTTCTTTAAAACATGACAATTTTAGTGATAATGGTGAAAACTTGAACTGTATTATGCAAAGGTTTAACTTTGGAGATAAAATATTGAGTAAAGTTTCAAACTTTCTTCAAGAATGAAACCTTTTGATCATAAAAGTGAGATCTTGCAACTTTAAGTTATAAAATGCAATCTTGAAAATAAGATGAGGAGTAAATGTTCAAACTTTTATCAAGAATTAAACTTTTAATCGTAAAGATGGAATCTTGTAACTTTATTTAATAAAGGTGGAATCTTGAAGACAAAATCTTGAATCAAGGTTTGAACTTTCTTAAAGATTAAACTTTTAGTCTTAAAAGGAGGAGTCTCGTAATTTTATTTAATAAAGTTTGAATCTTGCAACCTTATTTGGAATAAAAATCACTTCTTAATGATAGTGATCACATGGTATAATTGGGTTCATGAGTGTGGTTATATATTATCATGACCTAAGGGACTAGAGAGATCTCAAAATCTTTTGGGGATAGAAGTATGATTAGGATCTCTGATCATACCATAAACCTAGGAATCACTTGTGCACTATCTCAATGGGAACTAAAAGTCTTAAATGCAAAATGTTGGCTAAAAACTCCATTAAAAGCTTTGGCCATGGTAAGAAAGGAAAGGGGAAAATAAGTGTTAAACTTCTTATATGGAACTATATGTCCCTTAAAATATGAACATGAGAAATTTATTTAGTTATTTGGTGAGAGTGAATCCCTAAAGTAAAGTATGACCACACTAAAATGTAAATGATCAAAAGTTTAAAACACATATTCACTTTAAGTTATATGATTCTCTCATGAGTGATCATGAGGAATCTTACCATGATTCATAAAATGTTTCACAAAGTGCAAGGAAAACCCCAGATATCATCAATTAGGGTATGAAGTATATCGCTCTCATATATGTTGTTGTTTGGCATAATTGATTTGGTTATTGACTTATGAATGATTGATTATTGGTACTTGATATGATGTCTATGATGAATATGATGGATTGTTGGTTCAATTCTCATGCTTGGTAATTTTGGAAAAGCTCCGATCTAGTCGTTATGCTACCAAATTTTCATTAAAATTGTGGACTTAAATATATCAATTGCATGCCTACTTGTATTTTGTCTTTAAGCATAATGCATATGAAAAGGTAAGATGTAATATAAGGAATGAAATAATTAGACGTGATCCTTCAAAAGGGAAAGTGATCCACAAAGACAAGATAAGTGGACACAATTCTTCAAAAGGGAAGGTAACCCATTAAGAGACCCCTCTACTTTGGAGATACAGGGCCTGGACCTCTCCAATTTAGGGAAACCCTTGTCAGCTTAGTCTAATTTTGATAGGAATTGTGTGACGACGGTCATGGAATGAGCTCATGTCCAATAGCAATCTATCCAAGGGGATGTAATGAAAGAATGTTAAGCACGTGCTAATTAATGAAAGTTACGTAAGTTAAGTTAAAGTAAAGTTGAGTCCATGAAGTAGCATGAATATACATGCATCTTTACTTTCTCATTTGCATGGTCTTGAGTGTGTATACTATATTTCATATATATATGTATGTCCCTATCCTTTGACCTCGTGTCACTTTATGCTATGCTTATATGCTTAAGATTAAAAGAAACCTTCTTTGGAAACTTATGTTTTGAAAACCCTTAAAATTGAATCTATACATATTCACCTTTTTATAACTAAACCCGAAGTGGCTGAGACGATTACGATAACAAGACTTATTGTCTTCAGATAGAGTTGATGGCACCCATGGCAGCGCTTCTAATGGCACTTGACGGTATATGACAAGGAGCTGTCATTTTATGATGCCTAGCTAAGAAGAATCGAGATAGTAGCATAGTGTTTTTATTTTCTTAAGAGTCCTAGTTGGGTAGTTCATGTGTACTTAAGAGTATGTTGGCAGTCTTGCTACTTAATTTGACCTATTACATATATGATAATTATTAAATGCGATTGTGATTCTTGATTTTTCTTTGATTACATTATTGTCTTAAAGTATCATGTTATGTTATTTCAATTTCGTCATATGTCTTTTAGTAACTTAGCGATACGAGGAACACGTCCATATGCACACGATTAAGTAAGCACTTAAAGGCTCAATTTTCAAGTATAAAGGTTTTTTTTAAAAAAAAAATTACATGCTATTTTCATGTATCATGCTAATTTCAATTATAAGAACTTCCGCTAGTTAAGGGCAATAACTAGTAATTGCATAAAATGACTTAAGTATAGTATAATATTATTAGGGTGTTACACTAATGGTATGGGTCACTATTCATCTGTCGCTAGGCCTAAAGGAGACATAAACTAATATTTCTTTACCCACTCACAATCATGGAGCACATGCTTGATGGTTTCATTTTGTACATAGCATCTTGGACAAAGGGGAATTATGTTCACTCCCTTTATAATTAATTTCATCCTGACTGGTAGCTCATCATTTAACGACCTCCATTGGAAGTGATTAATTTTCAGTGCTATGTTTGGACTTCAAATTTCCTTCCAATTTATTGATAAGAACCTACCTTTCGAGCTTGTTGTTGGTACATCCTAAGAATCATTGTTTCTTTTTTATGAAGTGGTATGCTAAATTAACCTTATACTCTCTATATTCAGTCTCCCTCCATATGAATTGATTTGGAACTCGATGTTATATTTCTAGTTTGGGTTAGTTTATCAAGTCAGACTCGATGAACTCGATCACTGTTTGGTCCGAGTAGCTGGTCTAAATAATACACCGGTGAACCTGACCCAATAACCCAATGACTCGAACTCTTTATTTTTCTTTTTAATTTTATTTTCCTGAAAATTAACTAACCCATGTGACAGGCCCCCACCCTTACTTTCTCTCATTTCAATTTCGTTTTACCCATCTCAACTCACCCTTTCTCCCTCTTTCTCTCTCTCGTGCCCTAACCCTAGCCTTCTACGATTGCCCCGTGTAACATCCCCACTTTTCTTTAATATAGCATATTAGATTTATTAGCTTATTTCTAATAGGCAGGATGAGAATTGCTCAAACTGCGATATGCCAGAATAATCCTTGCTCCGAGAATTATAGGGTGGTATGACCCTTTCCCTGAAATTATGGCACTACCATATACTTTTGAGTGAAATGACAAAAATGCCCTTAATGACTTATTTGTAGAAAGGACCCTAAACTTTTGCATAATTATAGAAACACCCCAATAATTCTATTACTTATAGTTAGATCCCAAAATTTATTTATTTATATTTATATCATTGAACTTTTAGAAAATTATATTTAGATCCTTATAATTTTAGAATTAGCAAAAAGGCTGTTTTAGCGGAACATCATAAGACAGAATAACCATGAAAACTCGAAACATTGCGATTAGGACCCTAAAGGAACCTAAATGTGAAATGACCTGAATTGCCCTTAGATTTGATAAAAATTACAAAAATATCATTAATTGCAAAAAAACAAATTTATAGTAGAATTTCTAATAAAAAATGTACAGAGAACCATAAAGGGCTTATAGAAAGCTGAAAACATCTGAAAGCATACAAAAAAATTTCCAAAAAATATTATAAGTATATTTTTAATATAATTTTAAGTAAAATAAATAATTTTTAACTAGTTTGAGCAATATTTGCATAATTATACAAAAATAATAACTTTGAAATGCATAAAGGGCCACAAAAACCCTATAGAGCCACTTTCTCTTGCCATAGGTGAATTTATCAATTGAGTTTTGAACTTGTGCTGGAGGACTATGAATTTGGGCCTAAGAATTGGGCCATGACTAGAATTTTCCGGCGTATAGGCTTTTTGAACACTAAAATGGACCTAAACTACCAAAAGGGCCTAATTAACATCATAAACCAATAAAAAAAAAACCAAAAATGGAAATGTGGGCCCTAACTCCCCATGGCCTAACCTACATCAGGTTTGTGCCTCAAAATTCTGAATTTAACAAGAAAACTAAAGAATATTCAAGAGAATAAAGAGTTTATCCTAATTAAGCAAGTTTAGATTAATTTAATCTAGTCAAATCTTACTTTTTTAACCATATTTAATGACTCAACCCACCTAAACCTCCCCTCTAAGCCCTAGCCATGCAACATCACCCTATCTAGGGTGACGAATAATACTTTTATGAAGTATGTAAACTAATATTTTAACTTATGGTAAATTAATTAACTAATTAAGCTAGTAATTACTTAAAATACATGAAAATATAACCAAAGGCCAAATAATTTATCTTGGCCGAATGCATACTTGTTTGGACTCTCCATGATCGGATTTTTGTGAGAAAAATGAGCAGAATTCATGAAGGGTTAAGAGTTGGAGAGAATCAGCTAATTGGATCAAAATAATCTTACTCAAAATTAACTTTTTGCTACAATTAATGATTCGAACGCACCTAAGCCTAGTCAAAACTTAAGATGAAAAAAACAAATTAAAATAAAAATGCTTTCGCTTTTGGAACTCTTCTTCTGATCCTTCACACAGCGATTTCAATTCATGTCAAAGTATCTAACAAGGGAAAATATCAGGGACAAACAATTCATTTGTTTTCATAATTACCTGTAGTTGACCCGTTATATATCATCCAACATGATTTAAATTGTTGCTTCACATTTCTCTTATATAATTCATAGGGCATTGAGCTTTCAGAAAGTAGTGCTTTATATCCAGTCGGGACAATTGTGCCAAGTATCGATCCTCAAGCCTTGATTAGGTTGTCAATAAGCTCTATGGGGCTGAGAATGAGCACGTGGGTGTGGTAGAGAATGAGATTTGCAATTGGGATTGGGAAAATGAGTGGGTGATGAACAATACGAGGAAGCATTTGGAGCTTTTAGAAGAGATGTGTGACGGTTTTGAGGAACATTTTACAATTCTGATGGTGGAGAAATTCACAGCCTAGACGACCAATTGCTTCCTAATGATTTGGCTCCACAGTGGCGGCAACGATTATCGGGGAAAGGAAACAGAGGGGGAGGGGAACATGAGAGAAAAAAGCGCACCTCTTTAATTATTTTAATTAAAATATTTTAAGTTGTCAAATTCTTCGCCATTAAGATTTTCAATGGATTAGATGGACTCACTTTATTGTCTAAAGTATGTCGTTGCTTTAGAGGATCTTGCTTGGTATCGTATTACCCATCAAACTTTTAAGAGAGATAAATAAGGAGGTCTTAAACTAAACATACATTTTAGCCCTTGAAAATATATGTAACATCACTTAAATTTTTAAAAAATTTTTGATATGAAATAAATTCTTAGAAATTTAACTTGATAACACATTAATCTTTAAAAATATTTGACATCAAATTAGTTTTTAAAAGTTAAAATATGATAAAATATAATATTATTTTGATTCCTAAAATATATATGTGATATTTATTTAGTCCTATCTTTTCTATAAATTTAAAGACTTATTTAATGTCACATACATCTTTTAAGAATTAAAATAATATCATATTTTAACGTTTAATTTGATGTTAAAAATTTTCAAAAATTAATATAATTTTAAATTGAATTTTCAGAGATTTATTTGATATCAAAAAAATTTTAAGAACTAAAATAATATTACATGTATCTTTCAAGGACTAAAATACATATTCAGTCAATATCTTATTTTTGATATATACATGTGAATACATGCCTTTTTCCATAAGCCTCCCTCACATCAAATATCTTAAAAAAGTATGCATTATTGCTTTGTATATTAGTGTTCTAATATCATAACTTTTGATCTTGAGTTGAAGTAAAATATGAGATTTTATCTTATTATTTATGTTATAAAATACCATGCGGAAACACGAGGTCAACGCCAGGCAAATAATGACAAGTTGTCGGCCTCAGGAGTCTCTTTCTATCTATGTCTATGCATTTATAAATGTCAAAATCGGGACGGTTGAGCTTCAGAGGCAGAGAGAATGACTGAAACAGTGAATAAGAGCATGGAAGAGAGTCTGTTACCAAACGAGATAGAGAAGGAGACAGAGAGTGAGAAGCAGAGCATTATTACATGGAATGCTTTCAGTCAAGAGCTGAAGAGGATTTTCCAAATAGCAGGGCCAATGGTGCCTGTGATTTTGTCCCAGTATTTGTTACAGGTTGTGTCAACAATGATGGTTGGTCACCTGGGTGAGCTCTATCTCTCTAGCGCCGCCTTAGCCATCTCCCTTGCTGGGGTCACTGGTTTCAGTTTTCTTGTAAGCTGCTAATTTCGATGCCTTTGCATATCTATTCTAGATAATTGCTTGTTTATGTGATTGGTCCTTCATTTGGATGCCATTTTATTATTAGTTACTAAATGGGGTTCCTAGTCCGAATCACATCCATAGAGGTGATCTGTGTTGACAACAATTTATAACGCAGAGAGGAAGGCAATATATTATAATTTGGGAATAAATCTTGTTCGTCCTTTTATTTTTCTCAAAGAAAGCAGAGCGGCTTTTCCTCCTGCACCAAATGTTTTTGGAGTAATGATAAGTATATTAATATTTTTTGAGATTTATATCGATTTATTATCTATTTATTATTGGATTGAGTATGGAGTCAATCTAAGTGAGATTTATACTTTATTCAATAGTGGATGAATATTAAGTTAATATAATGTCCCAAAAAAAAATTAGTACACTCAATATTTTTCATATTTTTGAGGAGAAAATTTTCTACATTTACCTGTAGCATGACAAAAGTTGAAAGTAACTTACGGTATTGATTTGTAAGGGTGTTATTTGTATATACCTTTAAATATATTCAATTAGATATCTTTTCACAAAATTGAAAAAAAAAATTATGAAAAAAATAAAAATAAAAAAAATGAAAAAATGAAAAAAAAAGGAAAGAAGAGAAAAATAAAAAAAAATATCAAAATATGCCAATAATAAATATGTATAAATTATTTTTCTCTTAAACCCCTACTGGTATTTTTTGCTGCACTATGCCAATCATTGTACTCTCTAAATTTCGTACTTTCCATCTAATAAACGAAAGTGAATTTTCAAAGGCAATCACTGTACTTCTTTTTTAGCTTAATTTTTTATGTGGCTGTCTTCTTCTTCTTTAAAAATATGCTAAATTTTGATTTTAATTTTTATAAAAAATTTTATTTAATTTCAGTTCACATTTTTTTAAAATAAATATAAATAATTTTGAAAAAATTAAAAGATTATTTTTTTAATCTTTGTCACAAGAATTATTTGAAGACTAAATATATAAATAAATACATAAATCTTTTCAATTTAATGAAATAAGGTAATCTTAAAGGTATTTTTTTTAATAAATTTTATTTTCTTCTATCCTTTAATCCTTGCTTAAATTAACTTTTTTTATACAAGTAAAATAATTTATAATTAAAAATAGAATTTATAAAACATTTTTTCAAAAATAGTGAAATCTAGTCATCACTTTAATCAGAATCCAATTATACTATTTGTTGTATTAATGATATTAAAGTGATATTAGATGGATGTATCAGACTGAAATCATCTAATAACATTCATTTCACGCTTTCCTTGTCTCTCTTTGTTCTCTAGCTCTATGAATCCTCTCTTTTTCTGCTTCTTGTTCTATTACTTCAAAGTATAATTACTTTTTTACTTTTGTTTTTATACAATTTTTAATGATGTCTAGTTTTGACCCCCCAAAAAAAATTTAGTTTTAACGTTTTCTATAACAAAGGCAACCCACCAAATTGTTACCTCTTGGGCTAACTACTTGCATAGGTTAATTTTGAAAGTATCTTTTGAAAGTGCAAATTAAATATCGCCAGTCAAAAAAGAAAACTTGCATTCTCGATAAATTTTTAAATATTCTTGTAATAAGAAACAAAATAGATTTTATATTATTTATTATTTAATATATCAATTAATACATTAAAAATATGAGAAAAATAAGATATAATAATAGCCTAGAAAATTAATATTTTTTAAATTATAGGTATCTTAATTTTTATTAGAGACAATTCTGCTAGAGGAGGATATACCAGGATTTCTCTACATAAATAATAAGAAATACATAATAAAATTTTTTCTTGTTTTTAGAATATGTAAGAATTTCTCTACATTATATATTTTGATAGTATACCATAAGTTATAATGTTGATAGTATATCGGAAGTTGTAATGACACTGGCACTAATAGTGCAATAATTTTTATTTAGTGATATTATTTGCATGAGAAATATTTCCCACAAAATTACAAACTTAAACTATAACCTTGTTTTCCCCTTTCTCTCACCTTTTCCATACATCACCATTTGAGTTTCGGACGTTTCTGTTTTAATAATATTTGTGAAACAAACTTTACTTTTTTTAATGTCTTAATTTTTTGGGATCTAAAATTAAATATTAATTTAGTATTTTTTTCAATATTAATTTTACATTGTTAAAATTCTTATAAAATAGGACATGTTACATGTTCAGAAATCGACAATAACAACGTCAATGTATGTTACAATATTTTCCAATTGTGGGGGTGTTTTGTTGGGTTTTGTATTACATTCATCGCACTAACGATATCGTGTCTCTCAACTCAAGGAATAAAGCATTGGATATCACCTATCTGTAATAACAATACAGAAGATGCTTCAAATCAAGTTTGAATGGCTGACCAAATTAATGATAACCTAAATTATCAAACGAAAAGAGATCCAGTTATGAAAATATTTTCAAAGTGCAACGTTTTCCTTAGTGGAATATATTAGGTTCATTTGAATCAAAACTAAATCACATAAAAGAATCAAATATGAAGCTTTTCGGAAATGTAGAAAAGCCAATCATGAACCTTCAATCGGTTCAAAATGAAATAAAACTACGCTTGTGTAATTTTGTTCACTTACTTTGAGTAACATGCGAGCTTGCTCAAAATCAGCATTATGTACTCTGGAAAAAAAATTAAAAAAAAAACAGCATTATGATTTTTTTAACCCGCCAATTTAGTAGATTGTTAATTTGCACAAACCTCACAGATGGGAATGGCTTGTGGACTGGAAACTCTTGGTGGACAGGCTTATGGAGCTCAGCAATATCGAAAACTTGGAATGCAAACTTACACTGCTATATTGTCTCTCGTATTGGTTTGTATTCCCTTGTCATTAATTTGGATCAACATGGAAAGGATACTAGTTTTCATTGGCCAGGATCCTCAAATTTCACATGAAGCAGGGAAATTCACAATTTATCTTGTTCCAGCACTTTTTGCATATGCAATTCTGCAGCCGTTAGTTCGATATTTCCAAATGCAAAGCTTGATTTTTCCAATGCTAGTCAGTTCCTGTGCCACTCTTTGTTTCCATGTGCCTCTTTGTTGGGCCCTTGTATTCAAGACTGGATTGAGGAATGTTGGAGGAGCAATAGCAATTAGCATTTCAATGTGGTCAAATGTGATTCTCCTTGGATTATACATGAGATACTCTTCTGCCTGTGCAAAAACCCGTGTTCCATTTTCTGTGGAGCTGTTCCAAGGAATTGGGGAGTTCTTTCGCTATGCTGTCCCTTCTGCACTAATGATTTGGTGAAACTTCTAACTGAAGTCTTATATATTCATTTCATCAAGACATAATGAGTCTGTTTCCTTTTTCAAATAAATTGATACGATGGATTGCTTTCGTGTTGATGACGGTAGCCTCGAATGGTGGTCATTTGAACTGCTTATCTTGCTCTCTGGGTTATTACCAAATCCACAACTTGAAACTTCAGCTCTGTCTGTTTGGTATGTTCACCACACTGTTCGTTTTCTTCTCTTTATAAGAATAATGTGATTGTACTAATTATTTGTCATATTTCTTCTACAGTCTCTATACCATTTCGACTCTATATGCTATTCCGTTTGGCGTTGGTGCTGCAGCAAGGTAACATAACAAATACATCATTTATACATTCTTATTTTGGGACCAACCCCAAGAAGGGTCTAAAGGAAGCTGCCAACCTAACTCTGGAGGAATCTAGAGATCGTAAATACTTCATATCTACACAAGTAAAATAACATTATTTGTATATAAAAAATAAATATTATGGATGAACACTAGAAATAGAGAAAAATAGGAAAAATTTGGTAATAATAAATAGAGCTAAAATTCTGTGTTTCTCTTCATTTCTACACAAGTAAAATAACATTATTTGTATATAAAAAATAATTATTATGGATGAATACTAGAAACAGAAAAAGATATAAAAAATTTGGTAATAATAAATATGGCTAAAATTTTGTGTCTCTCTTTATCATATTTAATTTTAATATCAATTTTTAATATACAAATAATATTATTCTTTTTATTATTTTATTTTGGGCGTATGCCCTACTAAAGCCTAGGGGAGGCTACCATTGGCATGGGACATAGAGATCCCCGCTAGCGGCTGACGAGGACACTATAGGAAAACTTATAGCAAATGTCCCAACCAACCAAGTGATCTATGCTCTCAATTTCACCTATAGCTTTGAGCATTAATGCCTACTTATCATCCTCTCCTCTCTTTGACTATAGCACAAGGGTTTCGAATGAATTAGGAGCTGGGAATCCACGTGCTGCTCGTTTTGCTGTATTGGCTGCATTTGCTGTTGAAATTCTGGAGACAAGCATAGTAAGCACGACCCTCTTTGCCTGCCGCCATGTTTATGGCCATGTTTTCAGCAATGAGAAGGAAGTTGTTGATTATCTCACTGTCATGGCTCCTCTTGTTTGTCTATCTATAATATTGGATAGCTTACAAGGTGTCCTCACGGGTAAAATTCCGCTCTCCTCTAGCCATTAGTAACGTCTATTTAGAAAACAAGCTTTCTTAGTTTACTTTCACTACTCTTTGTTTCAGGAACTGCTAGAGGTTGTGGGTGGCAACATATTGGGGCTTATGTCAATCTAGGGGCCTTCTACCTCTGTGGAATTCCAGTTGCCGCTACATTGGCATTTTGGGTACAGCTGAGAGGAATAGGACTTTGGATTGGGATACAAGTTGGTTCTGTTGTGCAAGTTGTTTTACTTTCTATCATAACAAGTTGCATAAATTGGGAACAGCAGGTATGCCCTCTAATCTTGGTCTTTACACTTCGCAACCCAAACTCCAAATCTACTAGGCTTGATTGCCAAGAAATGGAAGGACAATATAGAGATTAATTCAAATCAATAGTGTGCTATCACAAATAAGTATTTAAAGCGTTGTAAAGCTGAATATCCTTTGCTAGTTGTTCTCTCTTAAGGCATTCTGTTCGAAATGTGTGCTTCTACTATTGTAGGCAATCATGGCAAGAAAGAGGCTGCTCGTTGGACAATTCTCATCAGAAAATGGAGTGGCATGAGAACCCAATAATGGAAAGTCAATTTTATATTGAGATAGGAGGAGCATTTTTGCTTTTCCTTTTGTCAGAACTAATCTTATTTCCCTTTTAAGTGGTCAACTATGTAACACTATATACCCTCTATACCTGATTAGCAATGATTTTAGGTTTCTTTGTTGTCCAATAATGAATATTCCAACACACTTCGCATATGGGACTAATCCTTGTTTAAGTTACAGTTGGTCCCTTTGAGAGGAGCTTTCCTATTATTTTTTGGAGTGGCAATCATAGGAGCTTTCCTATTATTTTTTGGAGTGGCGATTGCCACTCTTACTCAACACGTTTATTTATTAGTTTCACTTAAATACTCGTTCCTTATCTATATAGTTAAATTAATAAAACGTTCAACTTTACAACTTTTATAAAATACGTTAGATTAAATATTTCGAGTAATAAAAATAAATAAAATAATTTTGATGTGATTTATTTTTATTATCATAATAACAAAAATAGTTTGGACGCTAAACTTAATCTTTCTTTACATGTTTTTTAACATATGATATTTTATATACTTATATATTGTAATATAATCAAACTATTTGTTTAAAATTAATTAATTTTATTATAACTCCAAATTTAATTAAAAATCTTAAAATTCTTTTAATTTTTTTTATTATCACACTCGGTTTTTAATTTTACGTGACAAATAAGCTTTTATAAATTTAAAATTTTCTTATTTAATATAAATTTAAAGCATAAGTATCAAAATCACTTGATTTCAAGTATGTTTAAATAATTCTTAAAAAAGATAACAAATTCATATGTTAGGATTATTAAAAGCTAATCTCGTGAGTTCAAAATTTTGACATTGTAATAATATTACAATATAAAAGTATAAAAAATATTATATCTTCAGAAATATGTGAAGTAAATATTAAATTAAGCCTCCAAACAATTTCTATTATCATGATAATCAACACAGGTCGAAATAAAATTATTTTATTTATTTTTTAATTGAAAATTTAATTCAATATATATTATAAGAAATTAGATAAAAATGCAACAATCCTTTCAAAGTTTGAAGAAAACACAACTAGAAATGAGTCATTTACTGACGGAAAAATAAAAAAAAAAATCCAAAAATGAGTCATTTACTGACGAAAAAAAAAAAAAAATCCGTCGGTAATAATTTTACCAACGAATTTACCAACACAAATAATTCATCAATAAAAGGCGTGTCGGCAATAAAAAATATTAATATTCCTAATGGAAATTCTAACCTGTCAGTATTACTCCTTATTTTATTGATGGAAAATATGCGTCGATATTATTAAAAAAGCATCGATAATAATAATGTCAAAAATCTTAACTAACCAAATTATACTGACAACTATGTTTATATTTACCAATGGAAAATTTGTTGCTAATTTTAATTCATTTTTATAAATTTTTTATAATACTGACGTATTATCAATCGATAAAATTAAAAAATAAATTTTTAATTTATATCATTATCGACAGAATTTTCGTCGATAAATAAGATTTTTGAATTTTTTTATTTTTATTGTTAAAATCTGAAATTAATATTTAAATATTTTAAATTATTATTTTAATTATTTTCAAATCCATATAAATAAAAATATAATAAAATATAAAAATATGTACTGTTCATTAAAATAAAATCTGTCAATTATAGAAAAAATAGAATAAAATTGTCATAGTATATTTCTAAAGAGAGAAAAAAAATCCTAAGATCTACAAGATGGTAGACCATGCTTCCTCGGTCCACCCATGCCTCGTCTGGAACCAGATCCTCATCCTGTCATAAATGATCTGTATAACATGTGTATAAATCAATAAACGTATTTAGCACACATAACATCGAAATATATATGCACAAAATCGAAAATATATAAAGACACAACATACTTGGCACCTCGTTATTCAAAAAGTTGAGGATTATTTTCATCACTTTCGGTTTCACCATCGTCTTCGAATTCTTCTTCCATGTCATCATCCTCATCCTCAGTGTTGGCATCCCTCTCATCAGCTTGACGTATTAAATATTATCTTGGGAGTTCAATTATGTCAACTTCCCCTAAGATGGAGCATAGATTAGAGGGGATATCAGTATCAACAACAACTATAGAAGAGCTTGGATCATTAGTTTGGTACGCTTGCTTAGATACTTCTTCAAGCTCTACTTTACCCCTTGAGTCGCATTTTATTACTACTCTCTAGTTACATTTGCATTGTTCAGGGTATGGCAAGTAATAAACTTGTCTTGCAATTTAGGCAATGATAAATAGATCAAATTTTTCATATCTTTGAGTGTGGTTAATCTCAATTATTTTGTAGTGATTGCGTTTACAGATTCCCCCGGGACGTGTTGGATTATACTATTTACAAACAAATAGCACAACTCTTTTAAAAGATTCACCAGGGTACTTCAATTCAAATATTTTTATTAACTACTCCATGGCAATCACTTTCTTTATCTTCAGTATCTCTCCTAACACAAACCCCAGTATTGTCGATTTTTTTTCCCTTTCCCATTCAATTGTATGAAACTTGTAATCATTGGCATGGTACATTGGCCAACTTGTAGCTCTGGCTTTCGGATCCCAAGCCAAATTGTACAAGTGAGGATTGATTATACCATTCCTTTGATCGTGCACCTAAATATAAAGATTGGAATATTAATAACATAATAATACAAGAACAAAAATATGAACAACAAAATATAATCACTTTATCACATACAAATGATTTGAACCATTCGAGAAATTGTTCAAGGGATTGTTGACCATGTAGTTGTTCAAAATACTTGTAAATATTAGACAAAGTACAAGAAAAGACAGCTTGTCACAATTTACCATTATATAGAATTTGAGGAATTATAGAACAAAGAATACAATAAAATAGTTTATCAGTTACCTTCTAAATAACTCCACTTCATCACAATTTAGCAATATATGTAAATATGCAAATTTCAAATCACTCCCAGCCAACCATTTGTCCTTGCATCGTCCAGCAGCACGGCCAAGTTGGTTAAATACTAACAAGGTTGGTTCAATTGAGCTTTCACCACCATCATCATTCCAACTAACTCTAGTTCTCCTAGATTGGACATAGGCTCAAAGTAATATGAGCAAAAGTTAGATGTCTCATTCAAAACGTATGCTTGACATATCGATCCCTCTACTTTAGCTCTATTATTTACCGTTCTTTTGAATTCTTCTATTTCCCGCTCAAACGGATACATCCACCTATATTGGAGAGGTCCACATACCCATGCCTCATAAGCTAAGTGTACAGGCAAGTACTCCATCGAGTCAAAAAATCCAGGATGAAAGATCCTTTCTAACTTACAAAGAATAATGAGAATGTTCTTCTCCATCACCAAAAGATCATCAACCTTGAGAGTGGATAAAAACAAATCTCTGAAGTACTTACTCAACTCAAGTAATGGCCACCAAACATGATCAGGCAGTTCTCTCAATGCAACAGGTAGTAAACACTACATAAATACATGATAGTCATGACTTTTTATGCCAAAAAACTTTCCTTGTGCAATATTCATACACCTACCCAAGTTTGAGGCATAATCACCCGGCATTTTTAACTTTTGCACCCACTTATGTAACATCCCCAATTTTCCTAGTGCTAAATTATTCCATTTTACCTAAACCATGAGTTCCGAGTTCTGCTTCACCTTCGAATTTCACATAAAATGGGATAATTTCCGACTTCTAAGTTCATCTTCGAATTTCAGCACAAGTTACAACTTCCAACTTCATCTGCTAATTTAGCGACTTCCGACTTAACCTTCAAGTCCAAACAACATGGACGTGATTTCTGATATCCGACTTTAGGTCTTAAAGAAAACATACCCGATTTCCGATGTTGTAGTTGATTTCCAGGTTTTAAGCAAGATGTACCCGAGTTCTGACCTCATACCTCATGTTCAAAATAGTGTGCCTGGGTTCCGACCTCCGAATTGATAGCTTAACACAATGGTGCAATTACTGACCTCCGAGTTGAGTGTAACGAGTTCCCGCCTTGGAGTTGAACTCAATTAGAATGGACACGAGTTCGGATCTTTGAGCTGATTTCCAAGTCATACACGAGTTCTGATCTCCAAGCTTATTCCCAGGAGCCTTCCATCTCTATTGGTGTTCCCGAGTTTGAATGGGGAGTTCCGAGATTAGGTGATTGTAAGCTGTATGACTTCCGATATCCGAATTTACTCTCAAGTGTCAAATAAGGTTGGACGATTTCCGACATCCGGCTTCAGCTCCAAACTCAAATAAAAGGGATGCGGGTTCCGACTTCACACATAATAGAGTACAAGTTTCGATGTCATTTTCAGAATACAGTGGAAGCGAGTTCTACTTTTAGGCGACGTGGAGAGCGATTTTGTCACAAAAAGAGGGATACATGGCTGAACCTTATCCACAAAAATGGGGAAGGTTGGCTGAAACTCAGCGTTGTGTTTTTAGGCCAATCAAAACCCTCCAAGTTAACTACCACCTCAAGCTTAAATAACTCATCATTTCTCTCCTTCAGCCCTATTTCTACGTTGCCCTCTCCCTTGTTCAACTCTCTTTTTCTCTTCTCCACTCACTCAACTCCATCACTCCTTCAAGCTTAACAAAGTTCTAATAATTCAAGCTTCAACACTTAGCTCAAATCATACTCCAAAGAGGTAGGATTTCTACTTCTGTTCTTGAATTATTTGCACTATGGCTGTATGAACCTGTACTCTTCTTCATGTATTTGATGATATATTGGATATATTATAATGGATTATGTTAGGATTAATATGGAATCTTGAGTTAGAATTATGGTTAGAAGGAGAAAAACTAGAAGGAATGGAGGATTAGGATGCTGTCTTGGTGAAGAGTCCACGGCAGTCTAGATTGCGGAGTGTACGGCACCGCCTACAATCGATTAAACCTGATATTTTAGATGAAAGTAGACATTCAGAGCTTTCCATACATATATCATATAAGGTTATTGGATTAGTATTGAGAGAGATATGAATTTTTGAAATTTGACCTAAGAATCAAGACTTTCATCTGGTCAGGGTGACTTGAGGAGGGTATAACTCACCCTATACAACTCCAAATTGAGTGAAACTAACTTTGTTAGAAAGCTTACACATAGGGGAACATCCAATATGAAATTCCGAGGTTGTTATGACCCCAATTGATCCTAGTGATTTGAGGAAGTTACCCTATGTCCAAACTAAGCCAAAACAAGGTAGTTCATGAAGGTCGACTTTCAGGACTTATAACTCGAGGTATACTTAAGCAAATTAAGTGAAACTTGTTGCAAATGAAAGGTCGTCCTGTTAGCTTTGATATGGCACCATTTCATATGATTTGAGCTTAGTTTCGATTTTTAGTGAATTTATACTTCCAAGAGTGTAATTCGGGCCAGTGACCGAATAGGCTGAGGCAAAAGTTAAATATCTTGAGTTATATAAATCAAAATGATATGGGACCAAAGAGGTTAGAAAGTAGACATATAGAGCTATGACATATCAAAATTCAGGTTTAAATGAGTTGAATAGAAACTATGGTGAACTTTACAAAATCGGGCAGAATTGAGTAGAATGAGCAGAAAACTTAAGTTATGTATTTATATTGATATATTATATGCTTGATATTATTATTATGAAACTTGATGCTTTATGTTGGTTTGCTACCTGATTGATCCTTCTAGTAGTCTGGCACTGTTCATAGGGAAGCGGACTCGATCCGTTATACTGCCGAAATTCCGGCAGAAATATATGAATTATATGAATGTTATACATTTATATGTCATGCTCATGAGATTCATATATGCAAGAATGATTTAAATATGATATGAAGTATATGAATGATTGCATGTAGCATATGCATGTATAATCATGTCCAAAGAAGAATAAGATTTATGAAAACTTGCAAGAAAGACGTACTAACCTACCACGTGAGGCATGGCATAGACCCAGCTAGCATGGGCCAGAGCAGTACTGTCTAAGACTTGGACCAGCCCTCGACCAGATTTAAGGGGAATAGACCGGTGTGAGGGTCGGGGAATGTAAACCCGTCACTCATGTATAGGTACGAGCTCGGACCTGAAAAGCAGGCTATTACCCAGGGGTGAGAGAGGCCATTCACCTCCGGGGGACCAAGCACAGAAGAGTAAGATCAAGTTGTAGTTAAAGAAAGATATGAATTAAGTCAAGTGCACCTGCATACAGGCAAGTATAAGCATCTATAAGTGCATCTTCAGTTATCTCATTAAGTCATATTGTTATTATGATTTTGGTTTAAGCATATTATACTATTCATATTTCTATGTCCGTCATATAATATGGCAAGTGATTGTTAAAATATAACTCGCTTTAAGAAAGGTATCTTCAACTTAAAATTGAAGCACTATTTGTTTATATGTGCTCATATTTTCATAATAAACCGAAGCGGCTGGAATGTTTATGATGACACTATGAGATTGGTTTAAGTTTACTTACTGAGAACTCTAGGTTCTCACTGCTTGCTTGTATGTTTTTCTTTTCCATAAACATTCCAGCACCAAAGTTGGAAATCAAGTGCAAGGCGGAATGCAGGGCCACTCATTGGGCATGAATCGGGCGCTAGCCAGATCAAGAGACTATCGAAGCTAGGTAACGATTAGTCGATAGTAGACGCTGTGTATTATCTCAATTACAATTTCTGTTAAAGTGTAATTGTTTTATTCTCTATGTACCAAAGACTATTAGTCAGTAATGAAGTGAGCAGTTAAAGGGCCATGTATTATATCTTCTATATTTTAAAGTTTTCTTAACACCGTGACAACCTTTTAATATAACTCTATGACTCGAGCATGACTTATATAATAAAGGTTGTTACAACTTACACACATCTTATCTTTGTACAGAGGTTAATGTATAAGTAACTGGGTTTAGGCTTACACCAACGACCATCTCTTAAAAGTTGTAAATTTAACTCAGGGCATCTACAGTACTCCTCTAAATCCATCATTGCTTTCTCATTGTCTTTAGTTCGGTCACTATTCATCACAATGTGTATAATATTGTCGAATATATTCTTCTCAACGTGCATCACATCTAAACAATGACGGACTAAATGAACCTTCCAATAGAGTAGTTTCCAGAATATACTTTATTTAGTCTAATTGTGTTCTATGTAACACTCTACCAATTCGATGTTATGCTTAAGTCATAGCATGAAATTGAGTAGATTGTGTTATCGTGTTAGTATTCCATTTATAACTGCATTCATTATATTATATTCTCTTGTTCTCTAAAATATATAGTTTTTTGTTTTTTTGTTTTTGACGAAATATACCTTGGGGCGCAGAGATCATATATGTAAACAAAAGAAGCAGCGTGCTGTAATAGTAAACATGATTAGCATTACAGAACGTAACAAAATTTAATAAAAAGCACAACAGAGAAGATAAAGATAGGTAATATATCATCAGCTATATATATATATATATATATATATATATATACATATATATATATATATGTGTGTGTGTGTGTGTGTGTCGGAAGCCAACGCTTCAATTTAATATAGGTTCAAAAGAGGATACATAAGTAGGGCCGGTGTACCAAAAGACATAGGGCTCGTGTCAATAAAAGCATTCCTACAAAGTCCTCAGAGGACATTTCAAACTAGTTGATATGCATATGGCTAAGTCTATGGCCCAATGCTACACACTGCTAAAAAAAAGGGCCATATTGTACAATGTAGCCGGCGGCTGGAGCCTACTCAGTCATGTAGCCGTTGGCCATACCAGGCCGGCCGGGGAGTAGTCAGCACTAAATCCCGAAGAGGAGGATGATAAGTTGGTAACCTCAGACTGATTGCTCTCAGGACTGAGCGAAATATCTGGAACTATCTGCGGAGGTGACGCTAGTGGAGGGCTGGCAGGAACTGTGGGTGCTGCAGGTGGAGCAAGGTGTGCTACATGCAATGGGACCGCGAAATGCGGAGCGGTAGGGTTGAATGCATGTTGAAATAAAGGAACAGCGAAATTCCTATTAATAAAAAGACGGAGGCGAAAGTGACAAGAACCAGCTATGCATAATGAGTCAAACATGGGTCATAGTGGAGTTGCATGTCCGGAATCTCAATGAATAATACAGCCGTCGTATCCATCACCGGAGTTTGAGAATGATGCGGAAAACATAAAGCGAGATGAGAATTTGAAGAAATTCTCAGTAGGATTTGAGTACTGTATTAAACTAACATCGCATTCATTCTTAGTTGCCTCGGTTTTTGTTTAATTATATAAAAAAAATGGCATCAAAGTGAACTACCCACATTTAATAAGTTTAAGAAAATATCTGGTCCGAGGCAAGGTTCAATTTTACTTAAGACAGCAAAAGAAATAGAATAAATTGCTAAATAGCAATATACAGAATAATGAACAGAGTAAATAAACAGATAGCGCCAACTAAACATAATAGTCAATCTCTAACCAACTTACAATGACTATGCAATGCTACCATGCAAATACTCATTCTTAAACTTAGTATTATAAGCTTTTCCGTTATTTAGTCCCCTGGGAGTTCTTGGCCATTCAACTCCTGGGTAATAGTCTGCTTTTCAAGATCAAGCTCGTTCCTATACAGGAATGCCGGGTTTACTTTGCCCGACCTTCCCACCAATCTATTCCCCTTAACTTTAATCCATGGCTGGCCCAAGTATTATGGAACTTTTATCATAACATAACTTTTATGAATTTCTTGAAAAATGCACATGTATCTTAATGTATCTTATAACTCATACATAGGCTTTACCAAAATTTCAGCAGTATAATGGAACATGTTCGCTTTCCCATGAATAGTGCCAGTCTACCAGTAAAATCATTCAAACATGAAAATCAATATGGAACAGTAATTATATATTCACAATATCATTCATCAAATTCAATACAACATCAATAGAGTTTTTTGCTTACTTTATCTGATTCTGCCTGAATTTTGTATAATCCACCTTTACTCCAATTCAACTCATTTAAACCTAAATTTTGGATATATCATAGCTCTATGTCTCTAGTTTCCAACCCTTTTAGTCCCATCTCATTTTGGTTTGTATAACTCAAGTTATTAGTATTTTACCTTAGATTGCCCTGTACTTAGCCAGAAATACACCCTTATAAGTGAAAATTCACTAAAAATAGAATTCTAGGTGAAATCATACAAAATTTATGTTAATTTAAATCTAATAGAACAAGCTTTTAAATGAAAGAAGTTGCATATCATATGCATGAGTATAGTTTGAGATATAAGCCTCGTAACTTAATCCTATTGGACTACCCTGTTCCAGCCCGATTTGAACTGAAGGTAAATTCATTAATGTGCTGAGAATAATTGGCAATGAATCTGACTTTGAAATTTTTATGGGATATTCCGTTATATGTTAGATTTCAAACAGCATTGGTTCCACTCAATTTAGAGTTGTGAAGGGTGAGTTACACCCCTCTCAACTCACACTGCCCAGATGGGAATCTAAGATTCTAGGTCAAACTTCAAAAATTTATAACTAATCTATACTAATCCAATGGCCTTATATTTTATATGGAAATCCCTGAATGTCTAGTTTCATATAAAAATGGATTTATCAAATTTAAAGGGCTATAGGCAGAGCCGTACACTCTGCTGTACGGACTGTCGAGTGAAAACCCTAACAGCTTCTTGAATTCTCTCTATTCTTCAAGTTCTTTCATACCAATTCCAATCCTAATTACAACATACATGCAAAATCAACCATAACCCATCATCATCACTCCAAATCACATCAGTATCATGAGGAAAACAAGATCTCCACACAGCCCCAAATCAAGAAAAACAAGAAGAGAAATTGGATTCCTACCTCCTTGTATATGATCTTGCTGGATTTTGGAGTTTAGGTGGGTGGAATCTTGTCAAAACTTGAAGGTTGATGGAGTATATTGAAGGGAGAAGAGATGAAAGAGGCTGGAAGAGTAGGGAAAGGGCATAATCAGCATAGAATAAGGAGAGAAAAATCTGATTCAAACATTTAATGAGTGGTTGGCTATGTGTGTTGTCATTGGCTGAAATTTTGTGGCCAATTTTTAAGCCATGTCTCCTTCTCTTTGTGGCCTTTGTTGCGTCACCCCTAGAGGGTTAAGGGGCTGAGTATTTAGCCTTGACACAATAGAATTTGGGTATATAATTCTATTGATTTGGTTCTGACAGTTTAAAATACCGAAATCTTATCGATTTCCTTTAAATTGGTAATTCGGTTTAGGAAAATTTCTATAAAATCTTCTATGCTTCTAATCTAATTCCCTCATGTTTAATCTCTCTAATTGCTAATTAATTGGTCCTAAATAAATATTTAGTCGGATTTCATTAACCTCAATTATTTGATAAAAATCGAACAACTAGGCGAAAAACGATAAAAATCTGGTGGATGTTACATTCTACCCCATAGCCAGGTAAGCTAACAGATTTCCCAACTTCTATATCTTTGGAAGTCACCTAACCCTATCTCAAATTTGCTGACTAGTAAGTCTAACAGGAGTTTCTTCACTCTCTACGGTGTTCTTTCAAAATCAATACTTACTGCATTTATAAGAGTGATCCACATCCAAAAACCTTGTATGATTGTCAAACCAAGAATTCTTTTCGCCATTCTTCAAGTGAACGCTTTTGTATCCTCCATACATATCAAACAAGTCAATTTTCCCTATGTCATCCATCCAAACAAAATCCCATAAGCTAGAAAATTGTTGATCGTTCATATCAATGCTGCCTTAACCTAAAATTCTGCTTGGTTGAGATATCATAAGCCAAAACACCATTACACCATAACTCATTTAATTCATCAATTAAAGGTTGAAGATAGATATCAATCTTAGCCTTTGGATTATTGGGACTAGGGATTATGCAAATTAAGAAAAAGTAAAGATTTTTTATGCACATTTCAGGTGGAAGATTGTAAGGAATAACAACCACAGGCCAAGAAGATTATGGTTTACTAAATTGATTGTTAGGAGTAAAACCATTGGCATATAGCCCTAACCTAATATTGTGGGGATCAGATGCAAAATTATGATAAGTTGATCAAAATTATGCCAAGCTTCACCATGAGAAGGATGTGTCATTACACCATCACTCCTTCAGTTCTCAAAGTGCCACCTCATGTAAGGTGCTAAACTTATTGATGCATCCAACCTTTTAAGTTTAGGGATTAAGGGTAGATAGTACATTCTTTTACATGAAACATCCTTATACATCACACTTCCTCTTCTCTTCAGCTTAAACTTAGGCTCTCAATAGAATTTACAATGAGTCAAGGCAACATCATCTTCGTAATAGAGCATACATCTATTCAAACAACAATCAATTTTTACTTCATGCAACCTAAGCTTAGAAACTAATATTTTGGCTTGGTAAAAGTCCTTTGGGATAGTTTTTGGTTGTGAACTAATCTCACTCATCAATGAAGCCCATTGATCAATGGAACTTTGATTTTGGTTCGCTTCTAACTTATTACTCAATATCGTTACTGCCAAAGACAACTATGAATGCACACATCCTACCCATAAAAGCCTATTCACTACCTCTAATAAACTATAAAATCTCTTATCATCTGGATTAGGAAGCTCTTCTAAAGGATCAAAATGCATTCCAAACTCATGGCCAGTAGTATCAAAAATCATTCCCTGATAACTATTAAGGTTATATTTCCAAGTGATATTATCACCCTCTTCGTTAGCTACATGGACCCTTCTAGTTGAACTACTTCCAACATAACTGACACCAAATTGATTCTTCGGTGGTAGGGTTTCCCCATATTCAGTCCAAACCCAGTAATCAGGATTAAATGCATCCTTGTATAGGTGATAACTAATAGACTCTATAACTAAAAATATCCTACATTTATATTTGCGACAATGACACCTAGATGTCTTTTCACGGGTAAACTACTCAGTTTAAACACAGGCTATTATGAATTCCTCAACTCCTCCATAAAATTCTAGTTTAATCCCTCCTCGACTTGGGTGCAATCTGTTATATATTCATGCTCGATTTGGAGCAAACATTTTGTATCTCAACAATATCACACACTTATAGAGCAATACAATCACACATCAATAAAAAAGATTTAGGCAAAGTCTCCCCTTAAATTAGGATCTTCGATAAAAGTTAATTTATTCCCTAAACACACTCAACAATTACTTATTTCATTACAATAAATATTTAATTCAAACAATATTCCACATGATCAACAAAATTTGGGTAGAGTCTCCCTTTATTTTAGGAGCCTCCATAGAAATCATTTTATCATTCAAATATAAATAACAAATATATACAGTCGTACAAATTAATCCTTAAAATCATTTTAGAACTTATCCCTTTACTTCATATCATGCAGGCATACAACACTATAGCATATAATTCAAATAATGGGAAGGAACTTTAAGCCTTCCCCTAGTCATATAATCCTATCCTCCTTCTTCCATCCTACAACTCTACCCTAGAAATTTTAAGTCTTTAATATTTCAGAAAACATAAAGAATAACAAATGGGTCTCTAAAGCTTCCCAACTCACTCAAGTTAGTCAATGCACCAATCACCAAGTGCTCCAAATGAGATCTTTAACCATCAACGCAACAAATTAAATTAGTTAATTAACTCAAAAACTAAAAGCTTTGAGTAGAGAAATGAAACAATAAAAATAGGCTAAACAAAAAAAATTAAATCGATTAAAATACTCATTAACATACCACAAACATAATGGCAGTATCGACCAGCGAAATGGAAGATTGGGGGCCAAAAAAATGGCCTGAGGCCGTAATGGGGGATGAGAGAAAGAGAGAGTAGAGAGAGACATTATTTTGCATAATGAGGAAAAAGGGGGTTATTCGCGTTTTAATGTTTGGTTGCAATATTACCGACAGATTTTCTGTTGATAAAAAAGATTCTAGTTGGAATTGTATTTTTCAAATACCGATAGAAAATCCATCAATAAAAAAAGGAAAAATAAAAATAATTAGTATTTATTTTATCTAAATTACTGACGAATTAGCCATCAGTTATGATTTATCACCATTAGGTGCGAACATTTATCGATGGTTTGATCGACGGATATATAAACTATCGATAATATTCCACGTCAATAATTAACTTTTATTTACCAATGGATAATCCATCAATGATAAATTGAATTTATATATATTCACTCATATTTAGTTCATTACTCCTCTTTTGTACTTAAGTGAATTGATTTTGATCATTTTTGTTGATTGAGTTTTGGTTGAGGCTTGATTTAATTTTTCCAGTATTGTGCTAATTCTGACACTACTTTGGTTTTTGGACCATAACTTGAGTTATAGACCTCATTTGATTGTGATTGTTAGTTTGCAGAAAAGCTAAGAGCTAGGCCTATAACTTTTATGAAGAGATTAGAGGCCAATTTTGAGGTCTTGGAGTTAGAATTGGACCTAGAAGTGGAGTCAAGGAGTGCAACCATGATTCTTGAACAATGTGCATTGTAGAGGCCATATCTTAGCCTAGGAGCACAATTAAACCAATTCTAGTGACATTTGAAAGCTGACATCTAGAGCTTCAATTAACCTTAGAGCACTGATCCAAAAGATGGTATCTTCATGGCCAAAAATGCAGAGGAAGGCCACTAATGGGTCCAGCGAACCCAATTTAATACTTTAGATCTAACTTTCCCTCCAAAATTCCAAATGATGCAACTAAGGTGTCCAATTATGGCTTAGGGAAAGAGGATTAATGTAATTAGATATTAGTGAATTAATTTGTAGTATAAATAGGAAGAGGACGAATTCAGTGGGAGCTATTTGAATCATTTTTATTCAGAATTTGAAATATACACATTTTCTCATTTTTTCTTCTTCTTCTTCTTCTCTCTCCTCTTATCTCTGAATTCTCGTTTTCATCCATTAATGGAGGATTGGTGAACTTGGATTCAACACTTCAATTTGGTTTCATCTATTCTTGATCTCGTTTTTGAATTGAAGGTTTTCATTCCGAAATGCTTATTAAGCATTTGATTGTTTTCATATTGATCGGTTGATTTATATGATTCAATTGTTGGAAAAGTATGAATTAGATTTCAGATTGGAAATTTAAAGGTTAACTGCATTGGTGCCTAAAATTAATACAAGTCAATTAGGTTCTAGAAGTCTCTGAGCATTGACTGATTATGTGTTAATTGAATGCATAAAGGTCTTCATATGAATGCTAGATTTGGATTGAGGTTTCATTCAAATTAAAGATTAACCACTAAATTGGAATGTTGATGTGTGCTTAGAATTCGATGATAGAGTGACAATTGTTTTCTTTTGATTCTTGGATTGGATCTTCAATTATTTTTTAATTCCGTGTTAATTCTCTCCATTTATATTCTGTTTACAACTTGTTTGATAATAAATCCCCTGAATTTCTGATCATATAGTATCATCATCTTTGGGAGATGACTCGAATTGTGCAATACTACAATTTGGTATAGTTTGGTTTGGTAGTTTGATCGAGCTTGGCACTTGAATCAGTCGGTAAAACCGACAAAAATATTCCGTCGATAAAATCCATTGATTCTAAAATAACTTTTAGTAGTGAAAGACATTAAACTTCAAATTTATTAAAAAAAAGGGACACTCCACTCGACTACCAAGAAATATATGCTAATAATTAAAATAAAATTAATATTATTATATGCTAAATAAATATTGTAGCAAAAAATGCTAAACAAATATATTTTAATAATAATTTAATAAAATATTAATTTCTTAAAATTCGTAAATAATTATCATTAAATGTTCCAATATATATATATATATAATGGGAGGTATCACATGAAAGAAGTGTCTAATTATGAGAGTGAGAGGAGTAAATTTTGACCATTGGATCCTATGTGAATGGTCGAAATAAAAACATAAAGTCATATGAATTTTTTAAGCGATCATGTGACCATTAAACAACTTTAAATCTTGACCATCTATGTATGGTTATACAATCCAAATTTGCTCCTTCCACTCTCATAATAAATCACTCCTTTCATGTGATACGCTTCCTCTCTCTCTCTCTCTCTCTCTCTCTCTCTCTCTCTCTCTATATATATATATATATATATATATATTTGAAAAATACACTCTCCACTTAGGTTGCATCCCTTGAAAAATAAATTAATTATTGTTAGTGCATCTAATATATGAATTATGTTTAAATAAATTGTAATGTGAGACTTGTTAAACTAATTTGCAATTAATATTGCCAAAATCAACTCTAAAGAAGATCTTATTATTACGACAATACTGAAAAAGTAGTATCATAATATCTTAGTAAAGATTAAACATTCATAATATTAATATAAGATAATGATAAGAGTTTAATTTTAATATACTGTTAATGTGTGTGTGTTAATAATAATTTAATAATTATTTTATAAACTCATAAACAATTATATCATCAATTTTTTAATATATTTATTTTCCAAAAATACATCTCACCATGTGGGTTATATGCTTAAAAAGTAAATTAATTATTTGTTTGTGCATCTAACATATGAATTATGATTAAATTATAAGTTGCAATGATATATGTAAATAACATCAAAATATACAAAACATAAGACTTGCTAAATTAATAGTACCTAATATTGTTAAAAAGCTATTCTTAAGAAGATCTTATTGTTACGAAAATACTAAAAAATTAACCTCATAGTAATAAGGTATTTTAGTTAATATCAAATCATTATAATATTAACTTAAGATGATCATAAGGATTTTGTTTTAATATACTGACTACATTAGAAAAATTAATATTTTTTTAACATAAATAAATTTTTATAGTTATTTAATCATGTTTTTTGCATCATATAATAATATTATTTGAATTTTTAATTATTAATATACTATTTAGATAGGAGAAAAATATAATAAAGATAATGTTATTTAGGTAAATAAAAAGAGTTTAATTTGGGTGCACTGACAATGTAAAAATTTTGTATAATGTTATCCAATCAAAACCTTCCATTTGCATGGTCATTCAAGTAGTGGGTGGTTATATCAAAGGATTTTGCTGATGTGGCAATATATAATTGGATGTCTGTGTAAAAATTTTTTACACTGACAATGTATTCAATTTAAATCCAAATAAAAACAATATAGTATAAATATTAATTAGGTAAGAGAAAAAAAATTAAATTAATACTTAATGTGAATAAAGTTAGATTAAAAAATTGTCCATAATCACAAATTGGTTTAGAAAAGAGAGAAGTGAGTTTTTTAATTGACATGGAATTCATGTGTCACCAACTATTAGTGTTTCCTGGGGCTCAACCAATGGCCTAGAAAAGAAGAAAAATGAGTCTAGATAGAGCCCTTGCTATTCAAGAGCAACTCAAAAGCCTCATGGATGCCAGGTTTATTTGTGAAATCGTCTACCTGACATGATTGTTGAATGTTGTCATGGTGAAAAAGTCTAACTGGAAGTGGCAGATGTGTGTCATTATACTGACCTAAATAAAGCCTACCCCAAAGGATCCCTACCCACTACCAAGTATAGATAAGTTAGTAGATGCTACTTCCAATTTCTGATTTCTATCCTTCATAGACGCTTACTCGATTAGGATGTTGAAATTTTTGGCCAAGTTAGGGAGTTATATAAGCACAAACAGAGAACAGAATATTGTAATGACTATCCCTAATGTGTAACTAAATATAACTAGATCGAATGATTCATTGCATGTACATAACCTAAGTACTTAAGCACTGATGCATGAAAGGTAATGAAATTATACATTAGCTTATGTGCAACAAGAATAATTATATGATATTGTTTGAAAAGCACGAAGGTGCATGCCCCACCATGAACTTGGTAAGGAATGTATGAGAGGCATGAGGAGGCGTACCTCATGCTTCTAAATGATATAAAGGCTTTGATCGTGTTCGTCGTATTATAAATTTAAAGGATATTGGGCACCTACTTAGAAGTAGTCCCAGACAATAAGACCACAAGGAAAGTCTTGTAGCAGTATGACTAGCATATTGGACCTCACCTAGTAGCAGTGACAGACAATACAACTATAGATGAAATGACATATTGGTCCTCCACCAAGCAATAAGCTAGGACAATGCGGTCATGGGTGATGTATTAGGCCTCCATTGAGTAGTGGCCAAGATGTTACAATCATAGATTTGAGCAAGGGGATGCCCTAGCACAAGCGCTCCCATAGCTCACAACTCATATATAAGATATGATGAGAATCCCTAGGAGCATAACTATGGTAGCAGTTAAAATAAAGAAGAAATGTAGTAGATGAGAACTATGATAGTTAAAATAAAGAAGAAATGTAGTAGATGAGAACTTTGGTCATGGCTATGTGATATTTATGCTCTTAATTACACTCTCATGATATTTATGAATGGATGTGATATGCTTGAAGGTTCCACATGCACATTTCCAGTTAAAGTTATAGATGTTACTAAAAGAACTTTAGGCATATTCTTACTTGCATCATTTGATTGAGTTGCATGCACTTTTCTTATTGTTGACATATGATACATGGCTAATCCTGTTTAAAAGGAATTGTGTATTAGAAAGGAATTTGTTTCTTGAAGTAAGTTTTGGATCTTAAAAATGAACCTATGTTTTTCTGTTTGCTATTTCATAATAAATCGAAGCGGTTGGAATAACAATGACAATGCTGAATGTAGTGTGATTTTACTGGCTATTGAGAATTTTAAATTTCCATGCCTATGTGTGTTTCCATGTTATTCCAAAACAGGGACACAATGGTTTTGTCCACTTCCATTAAGTCTATAGCTTGATCATGAACTCACACTAACAGGATGAGGCGTACCTGCTCTCAATAGTCAGAGCACCTAGCCTGAGCCTTTAACTTGTGCCTTCAACAGCACATAGCAACCAGCATAAAACTTGCTAAATAGTTTGTATGTGTGTAGTTAAGTATATACTAGGAAGGATTATGAATGAGTTGTATACCTTATAACTAGAAGAGCAAGGTTTGGGTTTTTGTAACTCCTGAATCTACTTTTATCTAAAATATTTGATGGGTCATATCTTATATAACTATGTTAAGGAGTTTAGTAAACCCATCACAACCTCTAAATATAACATTACGACTTAAGCATAGTGCTTATATTTAGTAAAGTGTTACACTAAGTGGTGATAACAAGAGTGAATAATAAAGTTTATAATAAGAAACAAAGACATATACGTATACGACATATGTAATACTATGAAACAATTACTAAATGATGGAATCATTTCTTTAAATTATATGAGATCAAAGATGAATTTGGCATATCCTTTGACAAAGTCACTTAGGAAGAAGTTAGTAAGAAATACATCGAGGGGGATGGAGCTTATGCCTAATGTAGCAATTGAGGTGGGCTCGCCTTTATGACAGCTTGGACAATTCTCTAGAGCTACTCATGCAATCCAGGTAATGGTGCAGAGCAAAAATGCATCAACCGTATTGAACAACTTTGGATGAGAAAATCATGTGAGTAATGAGATCATTGAATCAGGAGTGGAATGAAGGATCATAAAGGTTCTAATCTCACTAGCATTCCTATGGTTCATATTTCATGTGCTTTATATACTTGTCCATAGTTCAAAAGACACTAGTATTTATGCACTAAATTTTCAAGCTCTTGCGAACCTTTTACACAAATATTAACTTTGAAATATATGAGAGATTACTATATTTTATTAAGAAAACTGTCATTTTGACTCTTAAAAGTAGGGGTGTTCAAAACCGAACCAATCCAAAAGAAACCGATTAAACCGACCAAAAAAATTGAAAATCGAAAAAGAACAAAAAAAATTGGTTTTTTTTCGGTTTGTTTTTATATAAACCAATCGGTTCGATTCGGTTTTCGATTCTAAAAGTGAAAATTGAACTGAACCAAATTTATAGATTGACATTACTTTTATACCCTTATTTATTTATCATGCTTACTAAAATACCCTTAATATAAACCCTAACCTAGCCCCACTCCATTTTCTTTCCCCTTACTTCCGTGAGTGCTGTTCTCCACTTTCTTCCCTCCATTCTCTGTGTCGTTCCCTGCCCTCTCTTCCATGGACTCTCATTTAATCTCTTCTTTATGACTCATTCCTTTGATTTTTCTACACGTACTGCACTTTTACCTATACAAGCCATAGCTTTCCTTGGCATAGGCTTCAAAGATGACAATGGAGGCTTTGATGACAACGACGATGGTGGCGGCTTCGATGATGGCGGCAACGACTTCACCAATGACGGTCACGACTTTGACAACAACAATTGACTTTGATCCGCCTCTGTCATTGTTCATTTCTTCATTTGGGTTTGGGTAAGGTATGAGATTTTCATTCTCAGTTGAAAAAGCTTGCATCTTTTATGGTGTTTTTTTGATTTTGAAAAATTGGGATCGATTGGTTTTTGGCAGTAGTTTGTAATTGATGTTCTATGTTATTGTGATGCCATATCATTAATTTATTATATTCAGATTTCATAATGTTTCAGTAATTCTTGCAATTCTTTCATTGTTACGCATTGAAATTATTTTGGTTGAGATTTGGGTGTGAATCATCACGTTTAAATTGTATTGGATTATATGAAATGAGTGAGATTTTGCACTATATTCATTTTTAGATTAAAAACCGAAAAACCGAACCGAACCAAACCAATTGAAGTCGGTTCGGTTTGGTTCGATTGTACTGAAAAATAAAACCGAATGGATGATATGTTATACAAACCGATTAGTTTGGTTTGGTTGAGATTTATTCCAAAATCAAATGAAACCGGACCGCGAACACCCCTACTTAAAAGATCTACGCACAGACAAACTAATCATTAAATGACATTTTATTAGCACATGGTACCTCAATAATCAATGCGCTAACAAATTTTAGTCTGTAAACAATAATGCCTTGACAAATTAATCTCTAAAAGATTAATATGCTAACAAATTAATCTCTAAAACATCATTCATTAACACTAATGGAACCTATTAGCAATAATGGAAAAGATTATTTGGATACCGCAAACTAATAAAATATTTTTTTAGCGATTAATATGTTAGCTTTACGTCATTTAAGTATCAAAATAGTGGTTTACTAATATTTTTATAACTATTTTGTTATTTCAAAATCAATTATTTGACCAAGTCATAATTCTCTGAAACTTATATTCACATGTGGGGTAATATCTTTTATGGTGAAGTTAACGTGGTTCGTTCCCCAGCCCGTATTTTTCCGACTGACTCATTCCCCTTGACGTTGTGCAACGTCTATGTTTTCAATTAGCATAAATGTGATATATCACCTGCACGTAGGAAAGACTCCACACGTTGGAGGAGTTTCCTTTATTTTTGATGAATGTATTGAAAGTTATCCAAAAAATCTTTGACGGTGGGTGAGAGATTGCCTAATTTCTCCACATGGTTGTGTTCACATCTAACGACTACATTGGTCGTCCTGCAACTATAAACGGTAATACATGGCAGTGAAAAAAGCAACTGTGATTAAGAATAAACGCGAAAATTATTACTCCTTATTTGCCTTTTTTTTTTTTTTTTTTTTTTGGGTTTCGTTGAACAATTTGTGTATGCTGTTTGTATAGCCCTATTAATTCAAATGCAGCATTAGTATGAAGTAACTATTGTATTTTGAATATTAGTTATGAAAATCATCCGTATCGAATAATTTGTTCTTAGTGACAAAATACTTTTAAGTTTAATACGTGACACGCTTAGTATTCTTGTTATCAATTATTTTTATTATTTAAAGATAATTTTTATTTTCTTTGATAGAAAGATAATTTTTATTTCTATTTATATATTATTTGAATTTAATTGGTTTGCAATGATATTGTAAAACTGTTTTATATTGTCAACCAATAAAAATAGAAAAAAATGAGAAATCATGATGAATATCTCATTATAATAAATGATTATTTGTATAAATTAATATTTTCTATTATTTCTATTGTTTGATAATATAAAATTATTTTATATTGTCAGTGTATTTAAATTAAATTTATATTATTTATATTATTTCATTTATACTTTCTATCAAACATGACGGCCAACGCCAAGCAAATAATGGTACTGTTACATGTTTCTCGCATTTAAGAATGTGAAGTTCTCAGCATCAGGAGTTTCTATCTGTCTCCGCCTTCGCATTCATATATTAGCATCGGGACGGTGGGGCTTCATAGGCAGAGACAATGACTGAAAAAGTGAATAAGAGCATGGAAGAGAGAGTCTATTACCAAACGAGGTAGAGGAGGAAACTGAGAGTGAGAAACAGAGCACTACGTGGAATGCTTTCAGTCAAGAGCTGAAGAGGATTTTTCATGTAGCGGGGCATATGGTGCCTGTGATTTTGTCCCAATATTTGATACAGGTTGTGTCAGCAATGATGGTTGGTCACCTGGGTGAGCTCTATCTCTCAAGCGCCTCCTTAGCCATCTCCCTCGCTGGGGTCACTGGTTTCAGTTTTCTTGTAAGCTACTAATTACGATGCCCTTGTATATCTACTTCTACTCTAGGAAATTGCTCGATTATGTGATTGGTCCCTTATTTGGCTGCCATTTTAGTTATTAATTGCAGTTCCTAGTCCAAAAAAGTGTGTCACATTCATAGAGGTGATGTGTTGAAAACAACTTACAACTAGAGAGGAAAGTGATAGTATATTCTAATTTGAGAATAAAGTTATCTTTAAAAAAAAAAAAGAAAAAAGGGAAAAAAAACAACAGAGCAGCTTTAATTCTGGTAGTGGCACCAAATTTTTTCAGGAGAAAATTTTCTACATATTACAAAAGTTGAAAGTATCTTCGGTGTTTTTGGCTGCACCATGCTGATCATTGTACTCCCTAGATTTTATACTTTCCTAGCTACGAAAGCAAAATTCGAAAGGCAATCATTGCATCTCCTTTTTAAATGAAATTTCAATATATATAAATTTTTATTGAATTTTAGTTTGCATTTTTAAAATGAACATAAAATTCTTAGAAATTTAAAAAGTTATGCTTTTCGGCCTTCTCACAAGAGTTATTTAAAAAAAATGAACATATTTAAATCTTTTTAATTTAATGAAATAAGGTAATGTTAAAAATATTTTTTAAGATAATTTTTTTTTTGCTCAATTACTTAATTTGTGTGCTTAAATTGACTTACTTTATTATACATGCAAAACAATTTATAATCAAAAGATTTTTACAATAATCCAAAAGAAAATTACGTTTTCTAAAAGTAATGAAATTCAGTCATCACCACTTTAATCAAAATTAAATGATACCATTTGTTGTATTAATGATATTAGTTAAAGTGACGGTATCTCCATGGAAATGATAGTATTGAGTTCACATTAATGTGGCTAATTAGTATTAGAGAGAGTAGTTGAACCACCCTACCCTCATCTTCACCATTCATCATTTAAGTGTCCTATCACATTTTACATCTCTTAACTATTTCAATGGTCCGAGATTCAGCTTAATAGACAACGAAGGCCTTTCCGCTTTGTTGCTTCTTGGTTAACTCACCCGGAGTTCCCTATTGCTGTTGTGGAGAACTGGAAACATGAGATGGATTGAAATACCAATGTAACGGGTTTTCAGCAGTCGCTTAAAAAGTGGAATCAAGAAGTCTTTGGTAACATCTTTCATAGGAAGAAAGTTATTCTTCGTCGTCTAAATGGGATTTGCTCAGAAGCTGACGGTAGGCAGCAATCAGTACCTTGAAAAGCTCCATCAGCGACTTTGGAGTGAATACGAAGAAATTCTATTTGAGTGTGTTTGGATTAACTAAATTTTGGAATTGATTTGAGTTAAATTGAATTAATTTGATTTATAAATTAAATTTTATGTTTGTAATGATTGTGTAAAAATAGGATTTGAATTGATTTAGAAATCAATTCTTATGTTTATAATATATTTTATTGTGTTTGAAGTGATTAAGAATGGAATTGATTTGATTTGATTTGTACTTAAATTTTAAAATCAAATCAATTCTCATCAAATCCTTTCAATTTTAATAGGATTTCAAATAGAAAATAATTAAATTCCATAGTAATTAAAAATTATTTCAATTCTTATTTTTAAAACATCTAAACACAAGATCTAATTTTTAAATCAAATCATTTCTATTTTTTTAACATTCTAAACACATTCTTTGACGAAGAAATCTTGTGGTATCAAAAATCTTGTTGCAAATGCCTACCATTTGGAGATAGAAACACACAATACTTCCATGGAACCACCATTGTAAGGCGCAAAAGAAGTAGAGTGGAAGCCCTACAAAACCAAAATGGGGAGTGGATATTGGACCCGAGCCTCTTGGAAAATATGGCTATCTCTTTCTACCAAGATCTATACACTGATGACACAAATGATGAGCCTTTCATTTTGCATAATAGCTTCCCTGTACTGGATGACAATGACATTAGGAAACTACAACATCCGGTTTCTGATCAAGAAATTAAGCAAGCTATTTTTGACATGGGTAGTTTCAAGGCCCCTGGAGGGAATGGACTTCAGGCCATTTTTTACCAGAGCCAATGGGACTGGGTAGGAGAAGATTTATGCAGATTGATAAAAGACATATTCCAGCATCCTGATAAGGTTTCGCAACTCAATGAGACCCTAATTACTCTAATTCCAAAAGTGGAGCAAGCTGTGAATTTGAAACAGTATAGGCCCGTAAGCCTATGTAATGTCTCATATAAAGTGGCGACTAAAATTTTAGCATCTAGACTAAGGACGTGTATGGAACAATTGATCGCACCTACCCAATGCAGTTTTGTCCTCGCACCTACCCAATGCAGTTTTGTCCCAGGATGCCACAGTTCAGATAATATTATCATTACTCAGGAGGTTATACATTTTATGAGGGTTAAGAAAGGAAAGAAAGGTTGGATGGCCATCAAGATCGATCTTGAAAAAGTCTATGACAGAATTAAATGGAGCTTTGTTCATGATACGCTGGTGGATATTGGATTCCCAGATGATTTCGTAAATCTTGTTTGGCATTGCATATCATCCCTATCTCTAAGAATTCTTTGGAATGGTGAGGCTCTTGATCCGTTTGTCCCTTCACGCGGGATTCGCCAAAGAGATCCAATATCTCCCTACTTATTTGTGTTGTGTATTGAGAGGCTCTCACACCTCATTAATGTAGCAGTGGAGCATGGATTTTGGAAACCAATCAAACTTACTAGAGACTGCCCGAAGCTGTACCACTTGAGTTTTGCAGATGATCTCGTTTTATTTGCGGAGGCGAATATGAGTCAGGTTGGGGTGATAAAACAATGTCTGGATACTTTCCACAGCAGCTCGAGTCAATGAGTGAGTAGTGAGAAGACTCGTATCTTCTTTTTCCGGAATGTTAATCATGTGATAAGGGAGGATATCAGTAGAGCTTAATTTTTCCAGAACTGATGATCTAGGGAAGTTTCTTGGTGTCCCTTTAATTCATAGCAGGACCACTAGATCCACTTATAAGGCAATCCTGAAAAAGGCAGTTTCAAGGTTAAGTTCCTGGAAAGCCTCCTCTCTCTCTTTTGCGGGTAGATTACCCTTGTCAACTCAGTTATCTCAGCTTTGCCTATCTATACCATGCAGACAGCCATGCTCCCTCAGGCTAGTTGTGAAGAGCTTGATAAACACTGCAGGGGATTCTTGTGGGGGTGATACGGAGGATAAAAGGAAAGTCCACTTGGTGTATTTGAATTCAGTTTGTACTCCAAAAACGGTGGGGGGTTTGGGTTTGAGACACTCCAAACACATGAATTCTGCTTTCATGATGAAAGTGGGATGGGGTTTAATCCAGAACAAAGAAGCGCTTTGGACCAGAGTGGTGAAATCTAAATACAAATGTGGTGGTGATATTATGCCTATTGTGAATAGGAAACATAAAGAATCCAATATGTGGCGTGGTGTGTGCTCAGTTTGGAAGGACCTTAAGGACAACCTTCTATGTAGAATTGGCAATGGATATAGTATCAAATTCTCGTATCATAATTGGGTACCAAATGTTGGCCCACATGAGAATGTAGCTTTGCACCCTATACCGAATAATGAAAGAGAAGCTACTTTAAATGACTTCTTATTGGTCTCTGGAACCTGGGACCTGAATAAACTTGAATCATTTCTCCCCCAGCATATATGTGCCGTGATTATGGGTATAGCTCCTCCTTCCCCTTGGAATGGCACTGATAGTATAGCGTGGAAAGGCACTAACAATGGAGATTTCTCTATCAGATCAGCTTACTCGGCCATCATGGGACAAAAAGAGCAACAACAAAGTGTATACAAAAGCATATGGAATTGGCAAGGTCCTCAGAGGGTCAGAACTTTTCTACGGTTAGCGGCGAAGGATGCTCTCCTTACAAACCAGAATAGACTCAGACATCAGATGACAATAGATGCTTCATGCCCTCAGTGCGGTGATCAGGTTGAACCGGTGATCCATGTTCTGCGTGATTGCGACAAGGCATGGGAAGTTTGGAAGAGACTGCTACCTATGGATGCCATGCAGCCATTCCTAGCTATGAATAGATTGCAGTGGATTAGTCATAACCTTACGCATGGTTGGGGGAGATATACGAGTAAGGAATGGGCTATCATATTTGGTATTACTATTTCGATATTATGGCAGCAAAGCAACAAATTTATTTTTGAAGGGAAGATGGCCTCCAAGCGAAGTGGTGTTCGCCAACTTTGGGCTAGAGTTGCTGAGACATGCAGGGTCTTTGAAGTCCATAGCGCGTTAACTCCAAATGCAAGTATCTCTCAACCTTACATTAGCTGGTGCCCACCTCCTCATGGTTGGATGAAGTTAAACTCAGATGGCTTGGTAGTCGCGCATAATGAAGATGCTGCTTGTGGAGGCATTCTAAGGGATAGTGATGGCAGATTTGTTTATGCCTACGCGGTGAACTTGGGAAAGTGTAATATCATGCAAGCAGAGATGTGGGGAATATTTCATGGACTTCAATTGGCATGGCAGCTAGGTGTGCGGCAAGTCATTGTGGAATCAGACTCTATGTCAGCCATTCGCCTGATAAAGCATGGTTGACCTGATCTATCTCCACCCTGCTTCTTCTTTGTTGGAAGATATTAAGAGATCTCTACATTTGTTTACTAATAGTAGCTGCACTCATATCTGGAGAGAAGCCAATTCTGTTGCTGACCAACTTTCAAAATATGGTCACTCCTTGCCGATGGGAGTTCATCAATTTGATACCCCTCCCCCATGCATTCTGATTTCTCTTTTTGCTGACTGTAACGGATCCTCTGTTGTGAGGGAACTCTAGTTTTCTTTTTGTTTGTTTGGGTCGATGGGCCCCTGTTATTCACCAAAAAAAAAAAAGCAAAAGTGGGGTCTTATGTAACCCTTGCCAGGTTAATACTATCTTGAGCCAGAGCAATAAATTTATTTAAAGTGGCTCATTTTGTACCTGATAAGGCCTGCAAAAGTAAGGCTTAATTTTACTCTCCCTTGCAAACTACCCTAGGATTGGGGTAAGTTCCCGGCAAAAGTTATAGACACCGTTTCGTGTTGTGTTTGGAGTACTTCAGTTAACCTCCTATGCAGAATTGGACTTCAGCATTATTTATCTTGCACTTCTATAACCTGTGACTCATGAAGAATTTTTTCCATATTTACGTTCTTATGGGTTTGTTGTCCTACAATAACAAAGTAGTTACCGTGGTCAGTGCATACATGGATGCATGAGACTGAAATCATCCTATAACATTCATTTCACACTTTCCTCGTCTATCTTTAGATAATATTTAAAATGCTTACCTATAAAAGTGAATATTTAATGTTAACTAATTTTTAACTGTTGATTAAGTTAAAAAAGTAAATCTAACCGTTAATATTCTATAAAAATTGATTATGATGTTTTATATGATATTTGAAGTATGAATAGTTCTTTAATATTAATCATTAGATTTATTTTTTAACTTGATCAATAATTAAAAATCAAGTGAACATTGAATGTTCACTTTTTAAGGGTGAGCACTTTAAAATTCTCCCTATCTTTGTCTTCTAGTTCTATGAATTCTCACACTTTCTACTTTTCTTTCTATAACTTTAAGTATAATTTCTTTTTATTTTTGTCACGACCCTCCATAGCCGTGACCGGCGCATAGGGAATTTCCATTCCCTAGCAAGCCTAACCAAAAAAATCTACGTAAAAACTGACGGAGTTTCCCCTAAAACTAGGACATTCCCAATTATACAAAATCTGCAAAAATTTGTCCAGACAATCCAGCACAGCTTAAACACAATTACACATGTCTATGTACATACATATAATTATAGTTTGGAAACCTTACATACATAAGGCTATCAAAAAGAGTTGTGTAGCTAAAGTAAGTTCAACAAAATAACATATTTGCTTCATTAGGCTCAAAATGAAAAACTAGATTGATACAACATGATTCTAATCCAACCCCGGACCCTGCCTGTAGTTCATGGAGCACTATATCAACACAAGCCATGGCTAAACAAACAATAATCCAAAAGAGAAGCCAAGGCCCTTCCAGTGGCTCACCAAAATAAAGGGCAAGCAGAATTCCTAGTGAGCAGGAGGAGCAGAACCTGCCTCAACGGCTAAATCTGAAATAGATAAGGAAACCACAGGGTGAGTTATAAAACTCAGTGAGAAATAAGGTACTCATAGGTGGCATGAGACAAGCAAAAACATCCAAACCATACTTTAAATTATGAAGACAGAATATAAATATTTTCTCTCAACAAAAGAAGTTCTGAAATATTAAGTTCATATCATGATAAAACTTCAAGGGAGAATCCTATTCCAGACATAGCTGCCTGACTGGGTGGCCCTGTGGCCTAACTCCAAAGATAAATACTAACTTCATGCACTGTATGTGTCTATAATCTTCCTGACATGTTGGCCCACATCTTGCTAGCAATCACCCTGCTAGCTGGGTTATACGAGGTGCACCAAGGCTAATGATATTGTCATTAGCAAACAATTCTGTTACAGTTTCCTCCCTTTTGGAAAACTTTACTAATAATAATAAAATCCTTGTCAACAACTCTTCTTTAAATATAACTTATACATGAAATTCTTAAGTCTTGTCTCATGCTCATAACATTTAACATACACTGAATGTAAATTCTAATTATTAAACTAGAGTTTAACATAGTTTCATGAAGAATTTAGTTCCAAACTAAAAACAATATAAATTTGAATCATTTTTCAAAGTGGTTAACAACATGAACTTGTACCATACATGCATAATTTCATATAAAATTTATCTATGAGTACACTATTCACTCAGCCAAGATTTCAATTCAACAGCTTAAGTGGGTGGTGCCTCTGAGCCAACCGAAGCCTCCCCGGAAGAGTCCAAAGCTACAAAACATATAAAACTAACATAATAAGCTTCTAGAAATCAAACTCAACCCCCAAACATAAAATCCCCAAATTGAGCCTAACTTTCTTCACCCCAAAACCCATACTCCACTCCAAGCAACAAAAAAACTAACCAATCTATGACTAAAACTAGGTAGAGAGTAATGATAATTTACCTTAAAGCCTTGGAAGGAGGAGTGGAGCAAGGGAGGAGTTTTGGGTCTCCTCCACCTTCCTCTTTCTCTCACTTCAAGAGGGTAGAGAGAGAGAGCTCAAGGAGGATGATGGTGAAGGTGATGATGAAGAAGGAGATGTGAGGGGATGGATTTGTGAGGAAATCCAAAGGGAAAGATGATGGATTAGAGAGATAAGTGAGAGTGGAGGGTTTGTTTGAGAGAAGAACCTAAGAGAGAGAGAGTTTGAGTGAAAATGAGGGAGAGAGAGCCGAAACTTTCTCAAAAAGTCGGACAGTGGGCGCCTAGGCGCCCAACAGCCTGAAACGCCTTCAATTATGCTGACAGCGGGCGCCTGGGCGGTCATCTTTGGGCGCCTGGGCGCCTAACAGCCTGAAAGGCGCTAACACCAACGCTTTCAATTGTCTTTGACAATGGGCGTCAAGGCGGTTTCTAGCGCTGGCGCCAAACCCCTGAAACCTAACATGCTGATAACACTGCTGGCGCCTAGGCGCCCAAATCTGGCGCCTAGGCGCTGGCACCCTGAAATTTTTTTTTTTTTTTTTAAATACACACACTTTTCTACACATATATCTAATCCTAAGGCATGACAATTTTGTACGCAAGTTTTATTGATATTTAGAGCCCATTTAAGTAAATAGCTTATTTAAGCCTTCATATAAAAGGAAAAGTAACTTATAAATAAGTTATTTTGTGATTAAGAGTGTATTTACTTCAATTTTTTTAAAAAAATAATTATAAAACTTAAATTTATATATAACTGAAAATGTTAAAAATTAATTTTTTTCGGAAACTATTTTTTTTTTATTTTGTACAGAAAAAATGAAAATGGATTTTTTTTAAATAAAGATTATTTTTAAAAAATTATCCAAATATATGAAAACTTATTTTTTTAGTATAAAAGTGATTTTTTATCCAAAAAATTACAACCAAACACACCCTAAATAGATGATAATAAAATAGCTTATTTTGAATAATTTAAAAAGTATTTCTTGAAAAATTAGATATATTTTAATTCCTAAAAAGTATTAAAAATAATTTTTTTAAAAGTAATAAATTGTATAACAAAATAAGATAAATAGTTAAAAATATAATGTTTGACTTCTAAAAAGTATAAAAAAAAGTTATAAGTAATGTTATCTAAACGCATCTTTAATTTTAACACAAAAAAATGATATTTAGTTTAAAATTTTCTATAAGAAAGCAACTGTTAAGCTTTTTCGAGTAAAAGCTCACCAAACTCCAGAATCTTGAATGACTTAAGAAAGTATTTTAATTCAAATGGAAACTTCATACCCTTCTGTCAATGATATCAACAATATTTATACTTGCATGGTCCTATATCTTTCCATGCAAACCTACGCAATCAACTACTGCAAAACCTACGTAACTAGATAGAGCAAATCTCGTAACGAACTACTCCTACATAACTACTTAAAGTAAATCTTGGAATAAACTACTGGTAGATAACATATGATAAGATTAACCAATACAGTCAACTGCCCATCTTGGAGCTCCCTTTAAGCTTGGTCCTATCTTCTTATCTTCTAGGTGTGTATCAGTAACACACCAAAATTTAACCTCTTGGGCTTACTGCTTGCACAGGTTAATTTTGAAATTATCTTTTGAATGTGTAATGTAAACATCCCTTGTCACATAGTTGAGGCATGAGCCGAAGTGACAAAAGGTTGCGACCTCATTACTGTAAGGTATCTGGCCATGAAAGGCTGAGAGAGAGAGAGAGAGAGAGAACAAAACAGAGAAATGAAGAACTGAAAGTATATGATTGAATCAACTCAATTGTTACAGTAAACACAATAGCTTATATAGTCTATACATGACTCATGTAACTGACTCTATGACAGCTCAGCAGAAACAGTTATAACTACCATTCAGTAACCAATAGTGGCTTACTTAACTATTTACTCCAATCAATTACCATACACCTAGGGTTTGAATCTGAGCCCAATCCCAATCCCAAACCCTCTCCCTCGATCCTTCCTCCTTTGACACCCCCCCCACCATCACCACCACCAAAAAAATTCCCAGCTGAAAAAACCTTGCATGCACGATATATTTTGTTATATTGATAACATACAATAAATTGTAGTGTTGATGGTATACCATAAGTTGTAATGGCATTGGCACTAATAGTGCAATTATTATTATTTAATAATATTATTTGCATGAAAAATATTTCCCACAAACTGACTAACTTTTCAACTATAACATTGTTCCCCTCTTTCTCTCACCTTTTCCATCCATCAACAGTTTGAGTTTCGGAAGTTTCTGTTTTTAATAACATTTCTGAAACAAACCTTACTTTTTTGAAAAAATTAATTTTTTGGGATGTAAAACGAAACATTAATTTAGTGTTATTTTTTAGATACTAATTTAGTATTATTAAAATTCTTACAAAATAGAACATGTGACGTGTACGGAAATCGACAATAACAATTTCAATGTATTTTCCAATTGTGTGATGCGTTATTGGGGTTTGTATTACCATTTGTCGCACTAACGATATTGTGTTCCTCAACTCAAGGAATAAAGCATTGGATACCTCCTATCTGTAATAACAAGGCAGAAAACGCTCCAAATCATGTTTAAATAGCTGACCGAATTAACGATAACCTTAATTATTAAATGAAACAAAACCCAGTTATGAAATATTCATAATGCAACGTTTTTCATAGATGGTGTATAAGACGCTCATTTGAATCAAAATTAAATCATAGATATAAAAGAATCGGAAATGAAGCTTTTGGGAAATGAAGCTTTAATCGGTTCAAAATGAAATGAATTTGATATTCATATTCTTCACTTACTTTGAGTAACATGCTAGCTTGCTCAAAATCAGCATTATGTACTTAACAAAAAAACCAGCATTATGATTTTTTACCCAGCCAATTTAGCACATTGCTGATTTGCACATACCTCACAGATGGGAATGGCTAGTGGACTGGAAGCTCTTGGTGGACAGGCTTACGGAGCACAGCAATATCAAAAACTTGGAATGCAAACTTACACTGCTATATTGTCTCTCACATTGGTTTGTGTTCCGTTGCCTTTAATTTGGATCAACATGGAAAAAATACTAGTTTTCATAGGCCAGGATCCTCAAATTTCACATGAAGCAGGGAAATTCACAATTTGGCTTGTTCCAGCACTTTTTGCACGTGCAATTCTGCAGCCGTTAGTTAGATATTTCCAAATGCAGAGTTTGACTTTTCCTATGCTATTAAGTTTGTGTGCCACTCTTTGTTTCTATGTACCTCTTTGCTGGGCTTTCGTATTCAAGACTGGATTGAGGAATTTTGGCGGAGCAGTGGCAATTAGCATTTCAATGTGGTCAAATGTGATTTTCCTTGTATTATTTTGCCTGTGCAAAAACTCGCGCTCCAATTTCTATGGAGCTATTGCAAGGAACTGGGGAGTTCTTTCGCTATGCTGTCCCTTCCACACTAATGATTTGGTGATACTTCTTCTAACTGAAGTCTTCATTTCATCAAGTTATAATGAGTTTCCTTTTACAAATAAATTGATATGATGTATTGCTTTCATGTTGATGATGGTAGCGTCGAATGGTGGTCATTTGAACTACTTATCTTGCTCTCTGGGCTATTACCAAATCCACAACTTGAAACTTCAGTTGTATCTGTTTGCTATGTTCGTTATATTGTCCATTTTCTTCTCTTTGTAAGAATAATGTGATTGTACTAATTATTCGTCATATTTCTTCTACAGTCTCTACACCAACTCAACTCTATATATTCCCTTCGGAGTTGGTGCTGCAGCAAGGTAACATAACAAACGGATTTGAATTCTCCTACATGTAAATTTCATATGACTTAATTGTGTGTATAAATAATTGCCATTCATCATATTCTCTCACGTATTCAGGGTCAGCCCTCACCCTACTAATCAATGATTATTACTAGATCACGTAAAATTTATGTATGAAACTATTTGCTCCTTGTGAGAAATACAACGTTTATACATTCTTATTTCAGACCAGCCCAAGTATATATGGTCTAAGGGAAGCTGTCGCTACAAAAGGACCAAAAGATCCCCACAAGGATACATTATTTCTATTACATTAGAAACTAGTTAAAAGTCTATTGAGTTGGTTAGAAATTAGCTAATAGTTACTTACACTCGGTAGTCTTCACTAATATTACTCACTTCTTATCTTATACCATTGTGAAAGCCATATTTTGTCTTTTTTTTTTTTAATAAAAATAAGAAAATAATAAAATAAATTTTTCTTTCTATTAGCTTATAAAATCTCATTCTAATATTAAGTTTTCAACTGCTTTTCAAATTTTTATCTTATCATATCTCAAATTTTCGATCGCTTTTTAAATTTTTATCTCATCCTATCTCCAGTTTATCAATTGCTTTTCAAATTTTTGATCAATCTATTACCAAATATCTCTCTCATTCTTCTCTATATAAAGCCAACTCCTTCACTTTAAAAAGGAGGAATTCAGTTAGTCAAGAATCACTTTCACTATTTTTCATTTCCATTCTCTTGTTAAGTCTTGAATACTGTCACTATCACACCATCCCTAGCACCAACATCTTCCACAAACTCAATCACATTCTCATTCCAATCCTATAGTTAAGTTAAATCATAGCCCATCTTCATCTTTCCGCTCATCACTGTTACCGCGCTGTTGTAAAGCCGTACAGTCACCACTTCCACTCAACTTCCACCAGACGGCTCTACCATCATCACTGTCATTAATACCTCAAGCCTCCTTTGTATAGTAATTTAATGCCCTTCCTCTATGCATGTTAGGTGTTTTATTTTTATTTTTCTTTTTTGCCTTTTATTTTTATTTTCTTTTAAAAAAAAATTTATACTAATTCTTTTTTTTTTTATCAAATATTTTCTTTTCCATCACAGGCATTTTTTTTTCTCATTTGATGTTTCATTTTTTTCTTTGGCATTTTTACTCAACTTTATGGTTTTTTTTTTTGTATGTTTGATTTTTTCTTGTTTGACATTTTTTTTAATTGGTTGTATTCTTTGAAATTTTGAAATATCACATTGTCTTTAGCTAAAGGTTTCCCTTTTTTTAATGGTCAAAACATCTTTTTAAATCCACGCAACAAATTTATGATATTGATGTATGGTTTGGTTATCCTCAAAGGTTATGAGAATTGTAAAGATTTATTGTATAGCTTGTGTTATCCTGAATTCTGTGCAAGAGTGAATTAAGTCTTTTTTTTCTTTTTTCTTTTTTTTTAAATCTTTTTTTAAATAAAATTGACTCAACACACAATTATTTTCTACAAGAATGACGATGGCTTTGAGTTCCTCATTGCATTAGAGGACACGTAGGAGAGGGTAACCTCGTTAAGCCAAAAATTAAATTTTCTTAAATTTTGCTTCTGCTTTTATTTTATTTTCTTGTAAATAATTGTTATATTAATTTTATTTTCTTTTCTTTTGTAAATAATTGTTATAATTTAAAGGGGAAAAATGAATATTATTATAGTTATTAATTAATTTGCATAACAAATTCTAGGGTAACTATCTTGAGATGGATGTATTAGGGGTGCAATGGAATTAAGTTTCTACTCTTCTCTAGGCATAATTTGATTCCCGAATCCGTTCTTATTTTCAAAGGATCAACTTTGTCAAATCAAAAAAGTTTTTATGATTTTTTTCCTTAAATAAAAATTAGTAGCGACTCCATTGAATTTTTTTTTAAATATTTTTTTTGTTGCCTTTTGTCGCAGCACCCTCCCGACACGTTGTGACAGTTTGGCCACTCCACTAAAGATGGTTAGAAAGTTAAGCCTATTAAAGTTAATTATGCAAATTATATAACTAAAATAATATTTTTTTTCCCTTATTGCTTTTCATTTTATTTTTGTGTTTTGTTTTTAATTATAAATAATTATTTTTGTAAATAATCTTTTATTTATTTGTAAATAATTATTCTATTTTATTTGTTACTCAAGCCTTAGGGTAGTAGACTTTTTTTTCTTTTTTTTTTTTTATATATATCTCAAACCTTAGGATAGTTAACTTTTTGTATATATTGTTGGGTCTATATTGTGTAGTTTTTAGGACTTTAAGGTTTTTTATATTCCTTACACATACTTCACTTTCACTTACCTCACACACCGTTTGTGCCCTATACCCGAGCCTTGGAAATCAACAGAAATAGAAGGGGCTTTGACAAGGTTATTGTGAGGCTTATGCTTCCCTGATAGTTGTTAATTCTTCCACTCAGATTGTTACTAGAATTGTGAACTACCATATTGTGACTTCTATGTCCCTGTGGCCATGCTCACAAAGCTGGGTCCTTATCTTCTAGATAGGGGCAATTTGGAGACCTTAACTTATAGGGGTATAGATCCGTCCCAAAAATTATGCACTAATAGATTGAGTTTAGTGGCTATCCAGATTAGGGTCTTGACATTAGAAATTCCCAACCATTAGGTCCCACTTTACTAGGACACAAAGGAGCATTTTTTTCTTCTTATCTTGTAATATGAATTTCAAATCATGCATCTATATAATATACCATGCATATTCTATTTTTTTGCTCTCATGAGTCTCCCTCCTCCACATCACTCATTGCAACATGCATAGCATTTACTTCTGTGATACATGATAGCATACATAAGCCAAAGAAAAAAAAAACTCTTCAAACATGCATTTCTCTTCCTTTTCTCGCTATCCTTTCCATACATTCATGACATGCATAGAAAAGCCAAAAAATAAAAAAAAACTCTTCAAACATGCATTTCTCTTCCTTTTCCCGCTATCTCTTCCATATACATTCATTAGGTTGTAACATGCATTTTTCTTACACTTATAACATGCATCAATAAGCATTAAAAAAAAAAAAAATTCCATGTACACATGCATTTTTTTCGTCACATATCATAACTTGCATTAACATGTGTTAAAAAAAAAGATTTCTCAAACATGCATTTTTCTCTTCTATTTCCAAATATTCATGTCATGCACTACCTTTTTTACATAATAGAGCACATCAATAAGCATTTAAGGTAGAGTTCATCTAACATGCATTTATTTCTTTTCTCTATTCATCCATCATTATTCATGCATTTAAATGTTATCACATGCATTCTTAGTTTTTTGTTTATTTTTTTTCAACAAAGCAGCATTATAACATGCTTGCATTAATAAACATTTAGGAAGAACTCATTTGATATGCATTTCTTTCTCTTTCTTTCCTTTCCATCTTTTCCATATCATTTCCACATCATTATGCATTTCATACATTTTCTTTCATTCCTAACATGTATTTTTTAAAAAAATAACCTCAAAAAGAGGATGCACCATGCTGTCTCTAAACATCACTTATCTAGGAAAATTTTGTTTGATCCTAGTAGCTATGTTTGAAAGCCATGAGCAAAAAAAAAAAGAAAAAAAGAAAAGAAAAGAAAAAGAAAAAGAAAAAGAAAAAAAAAGAGGAGAAAAAGAAAGAAAAGGAAAAAGAAAAGTTACAATTAAAGGAAGAGATCTAAAAGGAAAGAATATGACTTAAGGAACTATTGAAGAGAAGATCCTACATGTTTGGAAGCTACTCTTAGACTTTACAAAAACTGGGCCTTCAATCTTGATGAGACCAGCCAAGCTTTGGAAGATGGGAAAAGGTGTCTTCATTGCAATGAATATGCATTGATTAAGGATGTGAATCTTGCTTGTGTTTGAGATCTATTGAAATAATGAAATGATTATACATGGTTTCTTTTTTCAAATCAACACATTATCTTTCATATCTTGTCCATACACTCTTTATTTCTTCTGCACCCTTTACAAAGTCATTCCTTCCTTTTGGGATCCCCTCCCATGCGGATAATTATGAAAAACCCACTAATTGATTCTTGTGTTACAAAGGACATGAATGATCATGAACATGATGAAGTTCCTAAACTATGCGGCAAGTTGCTTAGATGTTGAACGTAGTAGAAATTGGCAAAGTAGTTGGTAACCAAAAACCGAATCGTCGCTCTATGTAATCATCAACCGGGACATCTTTCTATTTGTTGGTATGAAGACAGCAACACCCAAGGAGTTGAAGATGATCGAGAAGAAGCAATTAGCATCAATCTGCTATGGGCAATCATACTGAAAGAATGATGGCAAGAGTATTTAACAAAAGTGTTCAGCACCTATCATTGTGGCCAAATGTCATAATTTTAAGAATATCTTGCCAAATCAAGAAGACAATCAAGGCAAATAGTAACCAATAACTTGACAAGTTGGTTGATTCTTGTGAAACTGAAAATGCTTCTTGAAACCCCCCCCCCAAAAAAAAAAGGAAAAAAGACTCGCTATATCGGAAACTCAAAAAATCGGTTTAGGCAAAGGTTAGAGCCCACTAGGTTAAAAACTCCAAAGGGCAATCTAGGCAAAAATTAGAGCTAAAAAAAAAAGCTCGCTAGATTGAAAACCCGTATGGGCAATCTAGGCAAAAGTTAGAACAACAAAATATTCGTTAGATTGAAAACCTGAAAGGGCAGCCTAGTCAAAGGTGTATCACTTAGAAAATCAAGCGCAAGGGTTTATCAACTAAGACTCCAGAAAAATGCTAAATTGGGGCAATTTTGTAGCAGATGATCAATTCGTAGAAGATAAGGAGTCAACAATCAAAAGTAGATTGATTTGTCACATAGCAAAGGATTATAGTCTTGGTCACGAGTTCAGGTCTAACGTAACTAAATAATCAATGAAATGGGTAAATCATGAGAAATCTGTACTACAAGTCTTTCTAACCCTTTTTTACCCTATCCATTTCCTAATACTTATCCATGTCGTGTAAATATTATCCAATTTTAAGTGCAATAAATTTGTCTTACTTTCCTTCTTGCCCTTCATTTCTTTCTTTTTCTCTCCCCTTTCTTCATCATCAAAAGTAGTGTTCTACCTGATTCATCTATTCTTTCTCAAATCATGCAAATAAAGCAAAGGACATTATCCAACAAGACTCATATACAACAAGTCAAGATAAGATTCAAAATCCACATTGCAATGGGTAAAAAAAAAAGGAAAGAAGAAAGTAAAAAAAAGAAAAAGCCCGCTAGATTGAAAACCCGAAAGGGTGATCTAGGCAATGAAAAAAAAAAGAGAAAAAAAGAAAAGAGAGCTCATTAGATCGAAAACCAGAAATGTCGGTCTAGGCAAAAGTTAGAGCAAAATATTAAAAAAAATTCAAAGCATGACAAGACCGAGAAGCAATTGAATATAGAGTTCAAGACATAAACTCATGAGATAAATAGTTCACAAGGGGGTTCTTCAGCACATAAGACCAAAAATTAGTTGAAAATGAAGGTCAAGGTAAAAATTCAAGAAGTAAGAAATTCACTGAGGTTCTTCAACATGCAAGACCATGAGTCAGAAGCCAATGAAGGTCAAGGCAGAAATTCAAAAAGTAAGCAGCTCATAAAAGAGGCTCTTTAGCATGCAAGACCACGAATTAGTTGAAAATAAAGGTCAAGATAGAAATTCAAGAAGCAAGTAGTTCACTGAGAGGTTCTTCAGCATGTAAAGCCATAGGTCAGAAGCCAAAGCGAGGTTTAGGACAAACAGTTCAAAAGAGTGGTTAAATGCAATGACTCTTCAAATAGAACAACTTACTTGGACCTAACAACGATTTTCCCAAGAGTGCGATATTTAGAAACTGTAAACTGGGGCAAATTTTTTCATTTCACCTTCTCATCATTTGTCTTTTTGCATCATTATATCATCTAGATCAATGTACATTGTCATGACCTAACCCAAGCCGTGACCGGCGCATAGGGACACGCCCCTGGCAAGCCTATATTAGACTATTTCTAAAGAAAATTGGGCAGAGTTTCCTTTGTATTTAGGACTATTCCCAAATAAGGATGCTCTTCATGCACAAGCAACACAAGCACATAAAATCATTGGGCATCTAGGCATTTTCATAATGCACCCCACAGTACACAACATACGAGTTTTAAACATAATCATAATTATGAAAATGTGTTTACATATCCAATCAAGAAACTTTAATCCATAATTATTGAGATTTAAATTAATTACAACTCAATATAGGGGGACCCTGCCTGTAGGCTAACGAAGCACTACTAAAGATTATATACATTTACTCCAACAATTAAATATAAATCTTAAATACAGACAACCTTTGGAAAACCACTCAAATAAGTGTGGATTACTATAACTCCAAGGACCTCAACTAGCTGGAGGCAGCCAAGCATAATCTTGTACCTGTCTAAAAAAATGAAGAAAGAAGAAAAGAGTGAGTCATACAGATTCAGTGAATGATAATATACCTATAATTAGAGTGAGATATTTAAGCTTAAACATAAGTTTTTCATAAAATATATACTTATACAAAAATCCATTTTTGAGGAATCATTGCTAAAAACAGAAAATGCAACATCACATGAAAATTTCACTACTTCATTGACCTCATAATTCATTTATAGATCCTTTTCAAATAAGCTTATAGCAAAGTAAAATTTTATAAAACTTCTTTACATACACATCCTTAAAACATTTAAAGATAGCTTATAACAAGTCATTTATAATTAAAGTATAAAGATAGAAATATTTTCTCATAACATAAGGAGCGAATACTTGTTTCAAATCATAATAAAGCTTAAGCAAGGATCCTATTTAGAATCTACATTCTAATTCCTTTCCACCTCTAGGTGTTACGTATCGCTGTCCCCAAATGTGGTTCCTTTATCAATCACCTCTGAGCGTTATGTATCGCCGTCCCCAAGGTATTCATATTTATTCTGGTCATGTTGGCCAAACATGCCGGGCTAGCACCCACCCTACTAGTTGGGCTTTTCAAGGTGCACGAAGGCTAATGCTAATTGCCATTAGCGAGCAGTTCTGTTGTCATTTCCTCCCCTTAGGTAACTTTATTCTTTTCTAACTCTGTCACAAAAACTTTTCCTTAGTTCAAATCTTATACGTTCTAAGTGTACAGTCAAACATAGGAACAAAGTATAATACCTCCAAATCTTTCAACTCAAAGTACCTAAAATTCTTTCTCAAAGTAGTAAATTTAAACTATTTCTATCAAATTACTCAAAACTTTGGCTTCAAGAGCATCATAATTTCTAATAACATAAAAGTTCATCCTTTCTATCAAATTATCCATGCATCGAAAATCAATTTCCAGACTCGCTTGTCCCACACATATATATAAAAATATATAACAAGGTTTCTTCAAGAATTCAATAAGGTCATACCTTAAAATGCTATTTCACTTTCTTTGAACTTTAATAACTCAACCCAAGAACTCAACATTTATAAAACTATGCATATACTAAAACCAGCTAGCTATAGATATGTTATCAACTCACAGTGCTATTCCAAGAGAAGGAGTAGCCTTAGCAGGTTGTGTCATGGATTCATGATCACCGCATAAGTTATCTAGCACCAAAAACATTATTATCCAAACACTAATTAGCCTATAGAACCAAAGATTAACTTGAAATACATCCCAAGGCATAAAATCCCCATTATGGAGCCTTAGGTTCCCAATCTCAACCTTAAACTCAAATCTTTAATAAAATCTTTCCATACCCATGAAATAAAAGAAGATTAGAGCTTGAAGAGTTACCTTGTGTTGCAAAAGAATGAAGAAACTTGATGGAGGACTTGGGTTTCCTCCTACCTTCATTTTCTCTCTCTAAAAAGAGGAGAGAGAGAGAGAGAGAGAGAGAGAAAGAGAGAGAGAGCTTCAAGAGAGAAGCCAATCCCAAAGCTATGACGATGATAAGAAAATGATGGATTTGGTGGTGGATTTGAGTAAATATTAATGAAGATATGATAGCATGTATATGGAGGAAGAGAAAGAAGAGAGAGAGAGATTTGGGATGAAATGAGAAAAGGGGTTGAAACCCCAATTTTTATCTAGTGCAGCAGGCGCTTGAGCGTCCACTTCCGGGCACCTAAGTACCCAATAGCTAGAAACGTTCAATATTTTATTCTGATGTTCCCACTCGAGTGTCCAACCATCTGAAACTCCAAAGATTCCATCCTTGTAGCTGGCACTCAAGCACCACTTTTCAGCACTTGAGCGCTAGCTCTCCAGAAATTTTTTTTTTCAATTCAATAACTTCCAAATATTCAATAATCCCAATTTAAAATCATACCAAAGTGCATAATTCAGATAAACTTGAAATTTACCTCTCTAACACTTAGTATTTGTATTGGGTATTACATTTTTCCCCCCTTAAGAAATTCGGTCTCAGAATTTCAAAAAGGGATTCTAGCCTTCTTCTTCTTCCACTATTTAATCCCTTTAACATTCCTTTCCTAGGGCACGTCTTTATAGAATTATGTTATGCAAAACCACACATTATACTGACTCCAATATGAAGATAAATTCCCAGTCAAAGGTTATTATTCTCACAGCACCTCTATTAGCTAAGGATTCCTTAAAATGTTCCTCCTATACCCTTTGTATCAAATTCTTTTACTTTACTTTACAACCGCTAGCCCTTATGGCTTGAATTTGTCTTTCGATTCCATAATATATTCTTTCTGAGTTTACCTTTAGGGGACATGACTTATTAGAGCCATCATAGAAAGGATTGTGGCACCTTTCTAGTACATATACTAGGCAAGCTACTGCTGACTACTTAACTGCAAGAACCTTCCTCTATATCAACAGCCATTACTAGTTGTGACATTTTTACCTCCTTTAAACTCTTCAGATTTCTCCACTTCTTTCAAAGTTAATTTTTAACTAGTTCAAGATTCTTCTTTACCAAAATCTATAGTCCATCACTGCTTGAGGTCCCATATCTTGACAACCTAACTTCACTAGGCCAACTAACATACTTACAAGCAATCAAGAGGTTTTCACATCTTTGGATATTAAACTCAAACCTCAATACCTTCAATTATATGACTCATCATCTATATGAATGTCATGACCAACAACTTAGATCAAGAAAGATCTTTTATCTTTGGCAAATTCTTATGTAACATCAAAGAGAATGGAAAGAAAATATTTCTACTAATTCACTGATATTTCTACTACTAGTAACCTTCTATTACTAGCCGCAATTCTTATCTTTCTAATATTTCTAGCTCATTGATATCTCATGGATTCTCATATCCACTTTGCAAGCTCACAAGCCATGCAAGGCTATACATTCCATAGAAAGAAATTGAAACCTAACGATAGGTTTGAAATAAGTAATTCAACTTAAAACTGAAATAAAAAATAGAATAGGAGCAATAACTCTTGGATTACCATATGAACGACATGCACGATGTGGAAAATATCTAGAATAACTAATAGACAAAGGACAAAAATATTATCACTATATGCCTTTCATAGTACCACAATCTGTGGAAATGGGCACGCTTCCATTTCCATAGTTGTAATCTTACTAAAGGACACTTGCTCCATTAACTATAGGGAAACCTAATGCTCTGATACCACCTTGTCATGACCCAACCTAAGCTGTGACTGGCGCATAGGGACATGTCCCTAGCAAGCCTATATTAGACCATTTCTAAAGAAAATCGGGCAGAGTTTTCTTTGTATTTAGGACTATTCCCAAATAAGGATCTTCTCCTTGCACAAGCAACACAAGCACATAGAATTATTGGGGATCTAGGCATTTTTAGAATGCACCCCACAGCACACAACATACGAGTTTTAAACATAATCATAATTATGAAAATGTGTTTACATATCCAATCAAGAAACTTTAATCCATAATTATTGAGATTTAAATTAATTATAACTCAATACAGGGGGACCTTACTTGTAGGCTAACGGAGCACTGCTAAAGATTATATACATTTACTCCAACAATTAAAATATAAATCTTAAATACAGACAACCTTTGGAAAACCACTCAAACAAATATGGATTACTATGACTCCAAGGACCTCAACTAGCTGGAGGCAGCCAAGCATAATCTTGTACCTATCTAAAAACATGAAGAGAGAAAAGAGTGAGTTATACAGACTCAGTGAGTAATAATATATCTATAATTAGAGTGAGACAAGCTTAAACATAAGTTTTGCATAAAATATATACTTATACAAAAATCCATTTTTGAGGAATCATTGCTAAAAACAGAAAATACAACATTACATGAAAATTTCACTACTTCATTGACTTCATAATTCATTTATAGATCCTTTTCAAATAAGCTTATAGCAAAGTAAAATTTTATAAAACTTCTTTACATACACATCCTTAAAACATTTAAAGATAGCTTGCAATAAATCATTTATAATTAAAGCATAAATATAGAAATATTTTCTTATAACATAAGGAGCGAATACTTGTTTTAAATCATAATAAAGCTTAAGGTAGGATCCTATTCAGAATCTACATTCTAATTTGTAACGTCCGAAAACTTTTGTTAACCTTAAACCAATTTGTTCGATTTTATCGAATAAGCAAGATTTGTTCGGTTTTATCGAATGAGTGAGATTAATTAGGAATTTCTTTAGTAATTCTCTAAGGACAATTGAACACCAATTAGAAATATTAAAATTTAGAATATTTGACTTGAAACATAGGAGATTTCATTGAAACTTTAGCAAAATCGTTTTATCGATTTAAAGGAAATTGGCAGGATTTCAGTAAATTAAACTATCGGGGCCGAACCAATAGAAATTATACTGTGAAAACCCCTGAATCAAGTGGCCAAGATTCAGCCACTTTCTCCCCTAAATGTGGCCCTACTTGTGTGATGAGGGAGAGAAGAAACTTGGAGCAACCCTCACCACTCAAGCACCATCCAATCATCTTTATTCCTTTTTCAACAAACACATAAATTCCATCCTTCTCCCATGAATATTTTCGGCCTCCCCACAAATAGATGCAAACCAGCCTTATTTTCCCACTTTCCTTCATCTTCTTCTACTTCCTCTCATCTCCAAGCTCAAGCTCCAACCATCAACTTCACTCCAAGATCAAGTTCCATCAAGATTTCACACCACCAAGGTAGGAATTTCAACTTTCTCCTTCTTTTCTTTGATTTGGGGCTGCCTAGGGTTCCTTGTTCATCCATGATTCTGATGTTGTGAGGGGTGGGAATGATGAATTAAGGTTGGTTTAAGGTGTATATGTGAGTTTGAATTAAAGATTTGATGGACTAATTTAAGGAAAACATGAATTCAAGAAGCTATTAGGGTTTTCCCCTCGATGGTCCATACGGTGGAGTGTACAGCTCCGCCTACAGCCGTTTAAATTTGATGAATCCATTTTTATATGAAACTAGACATTCAGGCTTTCCATACATATAAATTATAAGGTCATTGGATTAGTATTGAGTGATTTATGAATTTTGAAGTTTGACCTAGAAATCTGGGTTTCCTATCGAGCAGTGCATGTTCAGAGGGATGTAACTCATCCCACACACCTTCAAATTAAATGAAATTAGTCTTGTTTGAAAGCTAACATATAGGAGAACATCCCATAAAAATTTCAGAATTTTATCTTCTCCCAGTTGCTCCTAGTGATTCAATGAATTGCCTTAAGTCCAAATCAGACTTATACGGGGCAGTCCAGAATTATCATATTTCAAAGCTTATATCTCAAGCTCTGCTTAGGCAAATAAGATGCAACTTGTGGGATATGAAAGCTTGTCCTATTATCTTTATCGTGCAATTTCACTCAGATTTCGAATTTAGGTGAATTTTTACTCTTAAGGGTGCATTTTTGGCTAGTGATAGAATAGGCCAAGGTAGAATTTAATTATCTTGAGCTACATACATCAAAATGAGATGGGACCAAAAGGGTTGGAAACTAGACAACCAACACTATAATATATCAAAATGTAGACCTAAGTGAATTAAAATGGAATTTTGGTGAATTTTTCAATTCCGAGCAGAATTGATTGAAGTGTGCAGAAACCTCTTTCTATATTGCAAATAATATTGTTATTTTCTGGTTATGAATACTATACTCTATGTTGGAGTTATTGTTTGATTGAATGGTCTAGTTGCTTGGCACTATTCATGGGAGGCGGACGTGATCCGTTATGATGCTGAAATTTCGGCAGAAGTTGCATTTGATATGAAAGGATAATGTATATATGCATTGTTCATAGTAAAGTTGATATGTAAATGCTACCAATTATAAGAATGAGAAAGGTTTCCATGTAACTTGGGCCAGCCCCGGAGTAAGTTAAGGGGAATAGATCAGTAGGGGAGTCGAGAAAAGTAAATCCGACAACTCTGTATAGGAATGAGCTCAATCCTGAAAAATAGACTATTACCTAGGAGTTTTATGGCTAATAGACTCCTAGGGGACCAAGTATGGAAAAATATGAGTTAAAGTCAAGTGCATTCATCATTTTTGCATATCCACAGTTTTGCTACCATGCTTTGAGTTGATTGCACTATTATCTGCTATATGATTAATTGCACTATTATCTGCTAGATGTGTACTTTTGTTTACTTTACAGCTGCCACTTAATTATGTGAAAATATATGTCTTGCTGTTTGATTCTCTGTTTAATTTTCCTTATCTCCTTAAGTAAAACTAAAGTGTGTTTCAGGTTATAATTTCTATAACTAATTGAGTAGAATATCCTGTTGATGTAACTTTTTCTTTTAATTAACCAAAAATCGAATAATTGAGAATGATAGTGACATCAGATTAGCAGAGAGATGAATTCCTACTAAGAATTTTCATAAATTCTCACCCTACTGTTATTTTTCGTGTCATTCTCAGATCATGGTGAACGCAGCACGAGCATTTTGTTTGTTGAGTTTCCAGAGCTCCACATCCGCCTAGACTCGTTCCTAGACTCAGTGTACATATCAGGCAGTTGCCGTTTCCGCCTTTATTTCTTTTTGCATTGTGACTTTGCTGTCTTACTTATGCATCCTTTGTTTGACCTGGCTGCACCATATATCGCCATCCCCTTGTATATGGCTCATCCATTCCCACATCCACCAGCAGCAGCAACACCACCCGCGTCACCTTCTCAGCAAGTCCTCTCCATCTCTCTCTCTGAGGAGGAGGACTAGTCCGAGGCCACCAGCTCATCCTCTTCGTCATCTTCTACACCAAACAGTGGTTATGCCCCGGCCGATGTCGGCATGGCGAATGGGTTCCTCTCATCGGAATCTATTTAGGTGACTTTCGTAGCATAGCAGTAGATGATGTACAGAGTGGCCCTCTTTTAGCATTTTTGGGCCATAGGCTTAGCTTAGCGGGTGACGCTCATAGATATTTAGCACATGAAATGTCCCATGGGGACCAGATAGGGTTTTAGTTCATAGTGTTAGGCCCATTCATTTTGTTTTAGCGGCCTCATTATTGTACCTTGTGCTTGTGATACTCCATTTTGACAAACTCATATATATATATATATATATATATATATATATATATATATATATATATATATATATATATATATGTGTGTGTGTGTGTGTATGGCATAGTTTCTGTATTTCAGTCTATTCCGTGAATTTTCTTTTGTTATAATGTGAAATTTACCATTTATTATATGTCTAAATTAAATAAACAAATAAATGGCTGATTTCCTTATGAGTAAATAACATCGAGTTAATACGAAATAAATTAGACACCTATGAATATCTTGCTGGTTAATATATTATAACTTAAGCATAGTATATTGTCTGATAGTTTGTTACATAATTCCTTTCCACTTCTAGGCATTACGTATTGCCGTCCCCAAATGTGGTTCCTTTATCATTCAGAATCTATATTCTAATTCTTTTACACATATGTTACATATCGCCATCCCCAAATGCAGTTCCTTTATTAATCACCTCTGGGTATTACATATTGCCGTCCCCAGGGTATTCATATTTATTTTGGTCATGTCGACCAAACATGCTGGGCTAGCACCCACCCTGCTAGCTGGGCTTTTTAAGGTGCACTAAGGTTAATGCTAACTGCCATTAGCGAGCAGTTCTGTTGTCGTTTCCTCCCCTTAGGTAACTTTATTCTTTTCTAACTCTTTGCCGCCAAAACTTTTCCTTAGCTCAAATCTTATACGTTATAAGTGTACTATCAAACATTGGAATAAAGTATAATACCTCCAAATCTTTCAACTCAAAGTACCTAAAGTTCTTTCTCAAAGTAGTAAATTTAAACTATTTCTATCAAATTACTCAAAACTTTGGCTTCAAGAGCATCATAATTTCTAATAACATTAAAGTTCATCCTTTCTATCAAATTATCCAAGCATCAAAAATCAATTTCCAGACTTGCTTGTCCCACACATATATATAAAAATATATAACAAGGTTTCTTCAAGAATTCAATAAGATCATACCTTAAAATGCTATTTTACTTTCTTTGAACTTTAATAACTCAACCCAAGAACTCAACATTTATAAAACTATGCACATACTAAAATCAGCTAGCTATAGATTTGTTATCAACACACAGTGCTATTCCAAGAGAAGGAGTAGCCTTAGCAGGTTATGTCATGGATTCAAGATCACCGCATAAGTTGTCTAGCATAAAAAACATTATTATCCAAACACTAATTAGCCTATAGAACCTAAGATTAATTTGAAATACATCCCAAGGCATAAAAGCCCCATTATGGAACCCTAGGTTCCCAATCTCAACCTTAAACTCAAATCTTTAATAAAATCCTTCCATACCCATGAAATAAAAGAAGATTAGAGCTTGGAGAGTTATCTTGGGTTGCAAAAGAAGGAAGAAACTTGATGGAGGACTTGGGTCTCCCCCCACCTTCATTTTCTCTCTCTAAAAAAAGGAGAGAGAGAGCTTCAAGAGAGAAGCCAAGCCCAAAGCTATGATGATGATGAGGAAAGGATGGATTTGGTGGTGGATTTGAGTAAATATTGATGAAGATATGATAGGATGTATATGGAGGGAGAGAAAGAAGAGAGAGAGAGAGAGAGAGAGAGAGATTTGGGGTGAAATGAAAAAGGGGATCAAAACCCCAATTTTTATCTCATGCAGCAGGCGCTCGAGCGCCCACTCAGCTGAAAACGTTCAATTTTTTATTTTGACTCTGGCCCTCAAGCAGGCAATTTCTGGCGCTTGAGCGCCCAACCACCTGAAACTCCAAAGACTCCATCCTCGCAGTTGGCGCTCGAGCACCACTTTACGGCTCTTAAATGCCCAACTACCTAAAACTCAACCAGACCGGAAAGCTGGCGCTCGAGCGCCCAAATTTGGCCTCGAGCTCTAGCTCTCCAAAATTTATTTATTTTTTCACTTAATAACTTCCAAGTATTCAATAATCCCAATTTAAAAAAAGTGCATAATTCAGACAAACTTGAAATTTACCTCTTTAACACTTAGTATTTGTATCGGATATTACATACATCATCGTCATCATATCATACCATTCATCTTCCTAGGAAAGCAATGTTTGGAGACTACAAACTAGGGCTAATTTTTTTTTCACTTTCTCATCATATTAATCAAATCATCTAGGTCTTGTAGTCAATACACGTGTCATTCTCATTCTTCATATCATCTTCACCATATCATTCACTTTTCATATCATTTCACAAACTAGGGCAATTTTCTTTGTAATTTCTCATCATCATTGATCATTCAATTTTTATACATTGTCATGACATCATTCATCACTTCATCATCCTTAGCCATTTTTGGCATCAAAAATCATTTTCTTTTTTGTAAATACCGTATGTCATGGACCATTCATTTTCAATAGTTATCGCAAGTCATTTCCTCTTCCGTACATATCGTATATCATGGATCATTCATTCTCAATAGTCTTCCCAAGCTACTTCCTTTTGTAAATATTCCATATCATGAATCATTTACTTTTTAATTACTATCATCATCATTTTACCGTTTAACAATCATCACCATCACTTTACTTTTTTGTAACTATCACCATCACTTTACTTTTCGACAATTATCACCATCACTTTACTTTAGTAATTATCACCATCATTTTACTTTCTAGCAAGGCATTTATATTTTGCATACTTTCTCGCACAACAAGGCATTTTGTAACATCCACCAGAATTTTCTTATCATTTTTGGTCCAATTGTTCGGTTATTATCGAATAATTGAGATTAATTAAAATTCGACTAAATATTTATTTAGGATCAATTAATTAGCAATTAATTGAGTTTAGATATAAGTTAAGTAGGTTAGAAGTATAGAAGATTTCATAAAAATTTTCTTGAAACTGATTTACTGATTTAAAGGAAATCGGTAAGATTATGGTATTTTAAACTGTCGGAATCGAACCAATAGGATTTTACACCTTATATACATTAAGTGGCTAAGAACTCAGCCACTTAATCCACGAAAATGGTGCAAAGAAGGCCACAAAGAATGAAGAGGGTTGGCTGAATTTTAGCCTTATGTTTTTCAACCAATCACATGGCAAGATTACACCTACCTTCTCAAAGCCCCACCAACATATTCCTTTCTTTCCTTCAGCCAAATTCTGTGCTTCTTCTCCTCTTGCTTCAGCTCTCTTCTTCTCTTCTCCACTCACCCAACTCCATCAAACCTTCAAGCTCAACCAAGTTTTATTGATTCAAACTCCAAAATCAAGCCAAATCACATAGAAAGAGGTAGAGGTTTAATTCTTGTCTTGCTATTCTGGTTGTGGGTGGCTGGTAGTGGCTTTATTTTCTTAATTCTTGATTTGGTAATTGAACGAATATGGTGATATTTGGTTGGTATATTGGCTGTTTGTGATGTTAAAATCGACTAGGAAGCAAGAAAGGATGAGAGTAGGAAGAGGTTAGGAGTTGGAACACGAAAAACCCTCGGCAGTCCGTATGGCGGAGTATATGGCTCTGTCTACCACCGTTTAAATTTGATGAAACTATTTTTATATGAAACTAGACATTTAGGGATTTCCATACATATACATATAAGGCCATTGGATTAGTATTGAGAGAGATATGAATTTTGGAAGTTCAACCTAGGTTTTTGACTTTGCTTCTGGGCAGACTGGGTTATTCAGGGTAAAACTCGCCCTATACTATTGGAATTGAATGAAACTAACTTTGTTAGAAAGCTTACACATAGAAGAATGTCCCATAAAATTTTCAGAGTTAGATAAAGTCCCATTTGCTCCCAATGGTCTAAGAAAGTTGCCCTATGTCCAAACTAGGCCAAAATAGAGCAATTCAGGAAGGTCAAATTTTGAGGCTTATAACTCGAGCCCTACTAAAGTAAGTGGAATGAAACTTTTACAAATGAAAGATTGTCCTGTTAGCTTTAATATGAGACCAATTTCATATGATTTGAGATAGTTTTCGATTTTTAGTGGATTTTTACTTCAAAGTGCGTAATTCTGGCGAGCTGTAAGGTAGGCCGGGATAAAACCTAAATAACTTGAGCTATATTTATCAAAATTAGATGGGACCAAAGAGGTTAGAAAATAGATACATAACACTTTAACAAATCCAAAATTCAGGTCTAGATAAGTTAAATAGGAATTTTGGCTTAATTTACAAAAATCGGGTTGAATGATTGTACTGGGGCAGTAACCCTGTCTTATTGTAACTAATGCTCCTATGAAGTTAATGTTGAATTATGGATGAAATGTCATGATTTCTTTGATAAGTTAGTGTACTGAGTACTGGCACTAATCATGGAGAAGCGGACACATTCCGTTATGCTGCCAAACTTTCGGTAAGACCTATGCATGAGTTATAAGATACATGTGCATTTTCAAGAAAGTCATAAAGATTATGTTATGATGAAAGTTCCATGACATTTGGGTCAGCCCCGGATTAAAGTTAAGGGGAATAGATCGGTGGGGAGGTCGAGGAAAGTAAACTCGCCATTCCTGTATAGGAACGAGCTCGATCCTGAAAAGCAGACTATTACCCCGGAGTCTAAATGGCCAAGAACTCCCAGGAGACCAAGTAATGGAAAAGTTTATGAAGAAAGTTTCAAGAATGAGTTTTGCATGATTAGATTGAATGCATGATTCCATTGAATAGTCATTTCAAGTTGTTTACTGTTTGTCTGTTATATTTACTGACTGTTGTATGTTCATCTATTTTGCTCATTATTCTGTATATCATTATTAGTAATTTATTCTATTTCTTATACTATCTTAAGTAAAATTAAACCTTGCCTTGGACCAGATGTTTTCTTAAACTTATTAAAAATGGATAGTTTAGTTTGAACCCATGTTTTCATAATTAAATAAAAATCGAGGCAATTGAGAATGAATGTGACGTCAGTTAAATATCATACGCAAACCTTACTGAGAATTTCTTTAAATTCTCACCTCATTTTGCATTTCTGCATCATTCTCAGACGTTGGCGATGGACTTGACGGCCATTCTTTTCATTGAGATTCTAGACCTGCAGCTCCACCACGATCCCATAGTGGACTCACTGTATATAGCCGGCTCCTGCTATTTCCATCCTTATCTTTTTAGTAATAGGAATTTTGCCATCCCTTTATTTCATCCTGCTTTTGATCCTGCTGCCCCATACTTTGCAGTTCCGTTACATGTGGCACACCCTCCTCCAGCACCTGCAGCACCTGCAACTCCTGCTGACCCTGCACCAGAGTCACCCCTGCAGGTGGTTCCAGACATACCACTCAGCTTTGAGAGTGACCCTTTTGAGGCCACTAGCTCATCACCCTCCTCCTCGGGACCCAGTACAGACTACTCTCCAGCCAGGCCTAGCATGGCCAATGGCTATCTAATTGAGTAGGTCAGCTGTAGATGATGTTGTCTGACATGACCTCTTTGACAATGATCTGTGACTTTGGGTCATAAACTTAATAAATGAGGTTCAGCAAAGAGGTCTGAAATGTCCTCTGAGGACCCCATAGGATCGTTTTGACTGACACGGGCCCTATGTCTTTTTGGTACACCAGCCCCACTTATGTATCCTGTTTTGAATTTGTATATAAACCGAAGCGTCGGCTTTTGACGTATATATATGCACGTATACGGTTGATGGTATATTACTTATTCTTATCTTTTCTGTTGTGTTTTATTAAACTCTGTCACGTTATGCGATATTGAACACGTTCATTACGTACAGCGTGCTGTTTCTTCTCTTTACAAAAAAAAGAAAAGAAAAGAAAAGAGATGTGATACAATAAATGAAATTTAAGTAGAGTATCAACATGTTAACACAACCTACTTAATTTCCTGCTATGACTTAAGCATAACATTAAATTGGTAGGGTGTTACATTTTTGGTATCAGAGCAGTTCATCCTAGCTAAGGCCTGAGGATTGGACTGACTATGCTTCCTGTATATTCTGTATTTTTAGCTGATAACATGCACTAGATCTTGCCTATACGGTTGAGACATAGGTGTGCATGTGTAAGAAGTGCCTGATCGTGTGAGCTATTATTTACTAGCACATTAGACTTAGTGTTGAGCCTGATCAACTCAATAACTTTTGTTTTGTGTGCTCAGAACTTAATGGCTTCCAGAAAGCGAGGTAGACCACGCACAGAATCTGCTCAAGGTGATCCCGCTGACCTTATGGACACGGTACGAGAAATGGCTCATGCGATGCGGGAACAGGCCGCAGCAGCTCACCAGATGATGGATCAATTAGGCAGGCGACCTGCGGCAAGCTGTGGAGGAAACCCACATGGCCCAGGAGCTGACCTAGACTACCTTAAGTTTGCTGAGTTTAGGAAGGCAAATCCGCCCAGCTTTCGAGGAGCGTATGACCTAGATAAAGCCGACGAATGGATCAAAGCCATGGAGAAGATTTTCTCTGTCCTAGATTGTTTGGATTATCAGAAGGTGACCTTTGCCACCTACATACTTGAAGCAGACGCAGAGTTTTGGTAGAACGGTGTACGAAGACTATTCGAAGAATCTCAGACAGTAGTCACCTGGATGGTGTTTAGAGATGTATTCTACCAAAAGTACTTTTCTGCCTCTGTTTGAAATGCCAAGGAACTCAAATTTATGCAACTTCGTAAAGGAAACCGGACGATATCTGAATATATTGCCAGGTTTGAAGAGTTATGTAAATTTTCTACGATTTACTAAAGGAACCCAGATGAAGCTTGGAAGTGCATCAAATTTGAAGGAGGGTTACGAGAAGATGTTCTTACCGCAATAGGGCCAATGGAGATTAGAGACTTCCCCACATTGGTAAATAAATGCTGACTTGTTGAAGATTGCAACTTGAAACTAGCGGCAGCCAAGGCATTTGGAGGTAGTTTCAAGAAGGGGTTGGCTCTGCAGGGCCCAAGATTCAAGCCCAACTTACAACAGCAGAGGAGATTCCCGCCGATAGGTAATAAAGGCAAGTAGCCCCAGAGGCCTCTTCCGAATCCAACTTGCACGAAATGCGGTAAGAATCATGGCGATTGGTTGTGTTTGGCAAGCCAGAATGTCTATTATGGGTGTGGCAAGCCAGGCCACAAAATTTATGAGTGCCAACCAAGAATCCACCATAGCCGTTTAGACCACAACATCAAGGACGGGTTTTTACGATGAGTGCAGAAGAAGCTGACAAGTTCGAGGGACTAATTCAAGGCACTTGTGAAGTGGATGGTGAGACTCTAACTGTACTCTATGATTCGGGTGCCTCACATTTGTTTATTTCTCATAATTGTGTGGCTGTTTTGCAATTACCAATTTCTGAATTGCCTTATGATTTACTGGTTTCTACTCCTACTAATGAACCTGTTAAAACTAGTCAAATATACATCAGTGTACCTCTTCGAATTGAGGGTAAGACCTTTGCAACTAATTTGATTTGTCTCCCTCTCTTTGGACTTGATATAATTCTGGGCATGGATTGGCTTTCTGCCAATTGAGTCATGCTCAATTGTTCTGGTAAGACAGTAGTATTCCCCTCTGTCTCATCTTCTGAACCCTAAGCTTCAACACACTTTTATCTGAACTCTTTATTAGTAAACTATAGTGGGTCGAAGAGTCAAGGATACATCCTTTTGTCAGCTAATGTAACGGAAGTTGAACAGAAACTAGAGGAGATCCCAGTTGTTAAGGAATATCTTGATGTTTCTCCAGAAGATATTCCTGAATTCCCTCCTGAGAGAGAAATTGAGTTCACCATCAAATTGGTTCCAGGTGCGGGACTAATATCTATAGCTCTATATCGAATGTCACCTTTGGAGCTGACAGAACTAAAGGGACAGATCAGAGAGCTTTTGGAAAAAGGATTCATATGGCCAAGTGCATCGCCCTGGGGAGCTCTAGTCTTGTTGGTCAAAAAGAAAGATGGAAGCATGAGTCTATGCGTGGATTATAGGCAGTTGAATAAAGTGATGATTAAGAACAAATATCCACTGCCAAGGATTGATCACCTCATGGAATAACTACAAGGTGCAACGGTATTCTCCAAGATCGACTTACGTTCTGGATATTATCAAATTCGAGTTCAAGAACAAGATATCCCTAAGATAGCTTTTCAAACTCGTTATGGGCACTGAGTACATTGTGATGTCGTTCGGACTGACCAATGCACCAGTAGTATTCATGGATTACATGAATCAAATATTCCGCCCATATCTGGACAAATTTATAGTGGTTTTCATCGACGACATACTTGTCTACTCAAAGATGAAGCGAGAGCATGCGAAACACTTGCGACTGGTTCTGCAAATTTTAAGAGAAAAGAAACTCTATGCTAAGTTATCCAAATGTGAATTTTGGATGAAAGAAGTAAAATTTCTCGGCCATGTAGTATCCTATGGAGGAATCTCTGTAGACCCCAGCAAAATAAAAGCAGTACTAAATTGGGAAAGGCCGACGACAGTCACTGAAGTCAGGAGTTTTCTGGGCTTAGCGGGATATTACAGACGATTCATTAAGGATTTCTCTTGTATAGCCTTTCCCTTGACCAAGCTAACCAGGAAGAATGTTCCATTTGAATGGACGCCGGAGTTCGAATAGAGTTTTTAAGACTTGAAGAGAAGGTTGACTACGACACCAGTGTTAGCCTTACCAGACCCTCGTGGACCATTTGAGGTCTACTGTGATGCGTCCAAACAAGGATTAGGATGTGCATTGATGCAAATCGGAAACGTAGTCGCTTATGCCTCCTGACAATTAAAGCCACATGAAAGGAATTATCCTACTCACGACCTCGAATTAGCAGCAGTAGTATTTGCTTTGAAGATATGGAGACATTATCTGTATGAAGTGAGGTTCGAGGTCTTTTTCGATCATAAAAGTTTGAAGTACCTCTTTAATTAGAAGGAATTAATTATGAGGCAACGAAGGTGAATCGAACTTCTTAAGGACTACGAATTTGAATTGAGATACCACCTAGGTAAGGCAAACATTGTGGCAGATGCTTTGAGCAGAAAATTGTTGACCATAGCCTGGATGATAATTAAAGAGATAGAGCTTATTGAGAGTTTCCGAAATCTTAATTTGGGAATCCTTATAACTCCCAAGACCCTTCAGCTACACCAAATTAAGATAGCCAGTAGTTTTAAGGAACAGATTCGGCAAGCACAGCAGTAGGATGCTAATTTCCAACATACGATCCATCTCGTGCAATTAGTGAAATTAACGGGTTTTGCTGAAGATAAAGAGGGCATATGGCAATGTCACGACAGGGTGTGTGTGCCAAAGGGAAATGATCTTCAAAGAAGAATCTTGGAAGAAGCACATAAGGGTGAATTCACCGTGCATCTCGGCATTATTAAAATGTATCAAGATCTCAAGAAAATGTTTTGGTGGTCAGGCATGAAGTCAGACGTGGCAAGCTTCGTGGGCAAGTGCTTGGTCTGTTAGAAGGTGAAAGCAGAACATCGGAGACCCTCTGGGATGTTACAACCCTTGGAAATCCCTGAGTGGAAGTGGGAGAGTATCTCCATGGATTTTGTAATGGGATTACCAAGATCGTCAATAGGATAGGATGCCATCTGGGTCATTGTGGATAGATTAACCAAATCTACTTTTTACCCATTCGAGCAAATTATCCGTTGGAAAAATTAGTTCAGCTGTACATTCAAGAGATTATAAGGTTGCATGAGACCCCTTCAACCATCATCTTTGATTGGGACCCAAAGTTTACCTCACGATTTTGGGGAGCCTTACAAAAGGCGTTTGGTGCCAAGTTGTGCGTAAGCATTGCATATCACCCACAAACGGATGGTCAAATGGAAAGGACAATTCAAACCTTAAAAGACATGCTGTGAGCTTATATATTGGGGCAATGTGGAAATTGGGATTGATACTTGCCGTTAGCCAAATTTGTATACAACAATAGCTATCACGCTAGCATCAACATGGCTCCTGACGAAGCGTTGTACAGACGGAAGTGCCAGTCTCCACCGTGTTGGTACGAAATAGGAGAATCAACTCTATTGGGGCCTGATTTTGTTGAGCAAACCACTGAGCAGATCAAGAAAATATGAAGTAAGATGCTTGCCGCTCAAAGCCGTCAAAAGAGTTATGCGGATATTAGGAGGAAACCTCTGGAATTTCAAGAAGGAGACCACGTATTTCTAAAGGTTATACCCACAACAGGGATAGGTAGAGCCAATAAGGTCAAAAAGCTAAATCCTCGCTTTATTGGTCCCTTCCCTTCCAAATCTTGAAGCGAATCAGAGCAATTGCGTACCGAATCACTTTACCTCCATATTTGTCAAACCTTCACGATGTTTTCCATGTTTTTTAACTTAGAAGATAACCTGACTTTACACACTTTCTAGAACCCGAGTCAATACAGTTAAAAGAGGACTTGACCTTCCAAGTACAACGGGCACGGATTGAAGACAGAAGCAGCAGGCAACTTCGAAATAAAACCGTGCAGTTAGTAAAGGTAGCATGGGGAAAGGAGGATGCTGAAGACTACACTTGGGAACTGGAATCAGACATAAGGAAAGAGTATCCTAAACTATTCTCAGGTACTAAACTTTGAGGACAAAATTTTTTTTTAGGAGGGTGGAAATGTAACATCCACCGGAATTTTTTTATCATTTTTCGTCCAATTGTTTGATTTTTATCGAATAATTGAGATTAATTAAAATTTGACTAAATATTTATTTAGGAACAATTAATTAGCAATTAATTGAGTTTAGATATGAGTTAATTAGGTTAGAAGTATAGAAGATTTCGTAAAAATTTTCTTAAAACCGATTTACCAATTTAAAGGAAATCGGTAAGATTACGGTATTTTAAACTATCGGAACCGAACCAATAGGATTTTACACCTTATAACCCTACATTAAGTGGCTGAGAACTCAGCCACTTAATCCACGAAAATGGCGCAAAGAAGGCCACAAAGAATGAAGAGGGTTGGTTGAATTTTAGCCTCATGTTTTTCAACCAATCACATGGCAAGATTACACCTACCTCCTCAAAGCCCTACCAACATATTCCTTCCTTTCCTTCAGCCAAATTTTGTGCCTCTTCTCCCCTTGCTTCAGCTCTCTTCTTTTCTTTTCCACTCACCCAACTCCATCAAACCTTCAAGCTCAACCAAGTTTTATTGATTCAAACTCCAAAATCAAGCCAAATCACATAGAAAGAGGTAGAGGTTTAATTCTTGTCTTGCTATTCTGGTTGTGGGTGGCTAGTGGTGGCTTTATTTTCTTAATTCTTGATGTGGTAATTGAATGAATATGGGGATATTTGGCTGGTATATTGGCTGTTTGTGATGTCAAAATCGACTAGGAAGCAAGAAAGAATGAAATCAGGAAGAGGTTAGGAGCTAGAACACCAAAAACCCTCAATAGTCCGTACGGCAGAGTGTACGGATCTACCTATCGCCATTTAAATTTGATGAAACCATTTTTATATGAAACTAGACATTTAGAGCTTTCCATAAATATATCATATGAGGCCATTGGATTAGTATTGAGAGAGATATGAATTTTGGAAGTTTGACCTAGGTTTTTGACTTTGATTCTGGGCAGATTGGGTTGTTCAAGGTAAAACTCGCCCTATACTACTTGGAATTGAATGAAACTAACTTTTTTAGAAATCTTACACATAGGATAATGTTCCATAAAATTTTCAGCGTTAGATAAGGTCACGTTTACTCCCAATGGTCTAAGAAAATTGCCCTATATCCAAACCGGGCCAAAATAAGGTAGTTCAGGAAGGTCAAATTTCGAGGCTTATAACTCGAGCTCTATTAAAGCAAGTGAAATGGAACTTTTTCCAAATGAAATATTGTCCTGTTAGCTTTAATATGAGATCAATTTCATATGATTTGAGCTAGTTTTCGAGTTTTAGTGGATTTTTACTTCTAAGTGCGTAATTCTGGCGAGCTACAAGGTAGGCCGGGATAAAACCTAAATAACTTGAGCTATATTTATCAAAATTAGATGGGACCAAAGAGGTTAGAAAATAGACACATAACACTTTAACAAATTTAAAATTCAGGTCCAGATGAGTTAAATAGAAATTTTGGGTTGATTTACAAAAATCGGGTTGAATGATTGTACTAGGGCAGTAACCCTGTCTTATTGTAACTAATGCTCCTATGAAGTTAACGTTGAATTATGGATGAAATGTCATGATTTCTTTGATAAGTTGGTGTACTGAGTACTGACACTATTCATGGGAAAGCAGACACATTCCGTTATGCCGCTAAACTTTCGGTAAGACCTATGCATGAGTTATAAGATACATGTGCATTTTCAAGAAAGTCATAAAGATTATGTTATGATGAAAGTTCCTTGACACTTGGGCTAGCCCCGAACTTAAGTTAAGGGGAATAGATCAGTGGGTAGGCCGGGGAAAGTAAACTTGGCATTTTTGTATAGGAATGAGCTCGATCCTGAAAAGCAGACTATTACCTAGGAGTCTAAATGGCCAAGAACTCCCAGGGGACCAAGTAATGGAAAAGTTTATGAAGAAAGGTTCAAGAATGAGTTTTGCATAGTTAGATTGAATGCATGATTCCATTGAATAGTCATTTCAAGTTGTTTACCATTTGTCTGTTATATTTACTGACTGCTGTATGTTCATCTATTCTGCTCATTATTCTATATATCATTATTAGTAATTTATTCTGTTTCTTATACTGTCCTAAGTAAAACTAAACCTTGCCTCGGACCAGACATTTTCTTAAACTAATTAAAAATGGATAGTTCAGTTTGAACCCATGTTTTTATAATTAAATAAAAACCGAGGCAACTGAGAATGAATGTGATGTCAGTTAAATACCGTATGCGAACCCTACTGAGAATTTCTTTAAATTCTCACCTCGTTTTGCATTTCCGCATCAATCTCAGATGTTGGTGATAGACTTGGCGACCACTCTTTTTATTGAGATTCCAGACCTACAATTCCACCATGATCCCATAGTGGACTCATTGTATATAGCTGGCTCCTGCCATTTTTGTCCTTATCTTTTTAGTAATAGGAATTTTGCCGTCCCTTTATTTCATCCTGCTTTTGATCCTGCTGCCCCATACTTTGCGGTTCCGTTGAATGTGGCACACCCTCCTCCAGCACCTCCAACACCCGCAGTATCTGCAGCTCCTGCTGACCATGCACCAGAGTCACCCCCGCAAGTAGTTCCAAACATACTGCTCAACTTTGAGAGAGAACCTTCTGAGGCCACCAGCTCATCACCCTCCTCCTCGATACCCATTACGGACTACTCTCCAGCTGGGCCTGGCATGGCCAATGACTATATGACTGAGTAGGTCAGTTGCAGATGATGTTGTACAGCATGACCCTCTTTTGGCAATACGCAGCTTTGGGTCATAGACTTAGTAGTAGGTCTGAAATGTCCTCTGAGAACCCTATAGGATCATTTTAACTGACATGGGCCCTATGTCTTTTTCGTACACCGGCCCCACTTATGTATCCTATTTTGAATTTGTATATAAATTGAAGCGTCGGCTTCCGACATATATATATGCACGTATACGGTTGATGGTATATTACTTATTCTTATCTTTTCTGTTGTGTTTTATTAAACTCTGTCACGTTATGCGATATTGAACACATTTGTTACGTACAGCGCGCCGTTTCTTCTATTTACAAAAAAAAGAAAAAGAAAAGAGATATGATATGATAAACGAAATGTAAGCAGAGTATCAACATGTTAACACAACTTACTTAATTTCATGCTATGACTTAAGCATAACATTAAATTGGTAGGGTGTTACACATTTTACATTAGCAAAGCTGCATTTTCAAATTCAATTTCAAATTCATTTCAATTTCACAATTTCAATTTCAAATCTATTTCAATTTTGTAAAGCTGCATTTCAATCTTTCAAAACTGCATCTTCAAATTCAATTTCAAATCTATTTTAATTTCAATTCTGCATCTTCAAATTCAATTTCAAATCTATTTTCAATTTCAATTCTGTAAAACTCCATTTTTAATCTTTCAAAGTTGCATCTTCAAATTTAATTTCAAATCTATTTCAATTTTAATTTCAAATCTATTTCAATTCTATAAAGCTGCATTTTCAATTTCAAATCTATTTCAATTTTGCAAAACTGCAGTTTCAATCTTTCAAACTGCATCTTGAAATTCAATTTCAAATCTATTTCAATTCTGCAAAGTTGCATTTTCAATTTCAAATTTTCAAAGCTGCATCATCATATTCAATTTCAAAGCTATGTTCAATTTCAATTTTTCAAAGCTGCATTTTATTTGCATGGTTGCATTTCATTTTCATAAGGCATCTACTCCCATTACTTTCCTTGTTCTGACAAAAATATTTTGTTCATATCTTTACTAGTTCCTTATTATGAAAATATCAAAACCTATAGTTTTATATTTTCTAGTAAGAAACAAGTAAAGAGGGGCAACGATGAACACCATATTTTGTCCTTCTTTTTAACAAAAATAAGAAAATAACAAAACAAAATTTCCTTCCTATTAGTTTATAAAATCTCATCCTAATCTGAAATTTTCAACTGCTTTTCAAATTTTTATCTCATCCTATCTCAAACTTTCAACTACTATTCAAATTTTTATCTCATCCTATCTCCAGTTTTTCAATTACTTTTCGAATTTTTGGTCAATCTATTACCAAAGATCTCTCTCATTCTTCTCTATATAAAGCCAACTCCTTCATTTCAAAAAGGAGAAATTCAGTCAGTCAAGAATCGCTTTTACTATTTTTCTTTCCCATTCTCTTATTAAGTCTTGAATACTATCCCTATCACACCATTCCTAGCACCAAATCTTCCACAAACTCAATCACATTCTCATTCCAATCCTATAGTTGAGTCAAACCATAGCCCATCTTCATCTTTCTGCCCATCACTGTTGTAGCACTGTTGTGAAGCCGTACAACCACCACTTCCGTTTAGCCTCCACCAGACTGCTCTACCATCATCATTGTCATTAATACCTCAAGCCTCCTCTATATAGTAGTTTAATCTCCTTCCTTTATGCATGTTAGGTGTTTTTATTTTTATTTTTCTTTTTTGCCTTTTATTTTTATTTTCTTTTAAAAATAAAATTTGTACTAATTCTTTTTTTCATCAAACATTTTCTTTTCCATCGTAAGTTTTTTTTCTCATTTGATGTTTCATTTTTTTCTTTGGCATTTTTACTCAACTTTATGGTTTTTTTTGTGTGTTTGATTTTTTTCTTATTTGACATTGTTTTTAATTGGTTGAATTCTTTTAAATTTTGAAATATCACTTTGTGTTTAACTAAAAGTTTCCCTTTCTTAATGGTCAAAACATCTTTTTAAATCTACACAACAAACTTATGACGTTGATGTATGGTTTGGTCATTCTTAAGGGTTGAGAAAATTGTAAGGGTTTACTGTATAGCTTGTGCTATCCTAAATCCTGTGGAAGAGTGGATTAGTCTTTTTTTCTTTTTTTTTCTTAAACCTTTTTTTAAATAAAATCGACTCAACACACAATTATTTTCTACAAGAACGACGATAGTTTTGAGTTTCTCATTGCATCGGAGGATACGTAGGAGTAGGTAATCCCGTTAAGTCAAAAATTAAATTTTCTTAAATTTTGTTTCTGCTTTTATTTTATTTTCTCGTAAATAGTTGTTATTATTAATTTTGTTTTTTTTTCTTTTTTAAATAATTGTTATAATTTAAAGGGGAAAAGTAAATACTATTATAGTTATTAATTAATTTGCATAACAAGCTCTAGGGTAACCATCTTGAGATGGATGTATTAGGGGTGCAGTGAAATTAAGTCCACCCTTCCTTAGGCATAATTAGGCTCCCAAACCCATTCTCATTTTCAAAGGACCAACTTTGTCAAAAGAAAAAGGTTTTTCTGATTTTTTTCTTAAATAAAAATTAGTGGCGGCTCCATTGAATATTTTTTTAAATATTTTTTTTGTTGCCTCTAGCCGCGGTACCCTCCGGGCACATTGTGACAACTATCAATAAAATTTAGAGTAAATTATTCTGATTTCTCCTAAGATTAAGTGATCTTAAATATAACATCCTTCAATTTGTCATTTCTACATTGATCTCCTTCTAGAGGTACTCAATATCATATTTATAGAGATGTTTAGTATCATATTCCATAAAATATGAGGGTATCAAGTGTAATATCACTTAAACCTCAAAAGAGGTTAATATATGTTTTTGCAAATTGTAAAGTTTGTGTGTAATACTATCTAACCTAAGTGGAGGTCAATGTAATTTACCCTGAAATTTATATTCTTCATTTTCTCTCCGGTCTTTTAACTCTATTGACTTTGGTCATGTTTACATGCTATCATAGCTCCAATAGTACCTACCATAAGATCATTATCTTTACTTTCATTGCTCTAGTTCTTGTGGAGCTCATTTTCTTTCTCTTTCTTACAGTTTCTTGCCATTTATTTTCTCTATTTTTTCACAAGCTTTTTCTCATAGAATCAGTTCTTTCCTCTCCTTCTTTCTACCAGATAATAATCTTCCTTCTCCATTGTGTCAGCTTTCTATTCTTTCTTGATTTTCTTTGCCTCAGGAGATGGAGCACCCTTGTCTTCGCCGTGCCATATGTTTCCGTCCTTAAGTAAATTAACGATTTTGTTGGATCCGCCACCATGCTGTCACAATGTAACGCTTCTAGGATCGTCGCTAAGAGAGTAAAGAAACAAACCTTTGGGGCGCAATTGAAGTGAGGTTCCTCTATTTTTTTTCTTCTTTTCCTATCTAGTATGCATAGATTTGGAGCTACCATGTCTTGGAATGTGTTCAAGTTATGCATTACCTTGTGAGGACTAGGCTCAGTAATGATCTTGTTGGTTGTTGGGGTTGTGGGTGTTACCTTTACTATTGTTGTGGCCTCACTTTCTCTCGTTCCTCAGTCGTGCTTGCCAAATGCATGGCATTTTGCTTCTCAGATTTTCTTGTATGATTATGTTCTGATGTTGTTGTACACACGTAAAATGTCTGATAATTTGCTTAGTTAGGTCACACAAAAATTGAAGGGTTGTGATGCCAATTTCTTGATTTTTTTTTTATTGACATTGGAACATTGGTAACTTTTTTTAAGTATTGGTGTAACACCCTAATAAACCCATACTACGCTTAAGTCATATTACGGCATTTTATTAGTTGTTACTTATACTCGTGGGAAACTAAACTTCATTTATAAGTCAAGTTACACGGAAAATACGGTAAATTTTCTTTTTTGAAATACATCGTCGCTTTGCAACGTTTTTGGAAAGTAAAGCCTTGAGCGAGAAGATAGCTATAAACAAGCGTGTCACATAAATACAAGTCGTAAAATAAAGGAACAATGGATAAATAGAAATATAATACATTCACCTTACTAAATCACCCATACATATATAAAGTCTCATAATATTCAACAATACATAAAAAGGAAACTCATGGTCAAGCCATGGCCCCAAAATATCAAACATAAGCAAATATGATAAAGTTTGTCACAAAATGAAATACATAGGATAAGGACCAATAATAAAATAAGCCGAAGTAGACATATTCTGGTTTCCTCGCCCTTTTTGCGCCCCTCAATCGGATGAAATCAGGTCCTCGAGTGCCTAGTTCCCCTCACTCCTCGGCCTTGGGGAATGTGAGGAGTATAGATGATACGAGGGTGCTTGTTGATCACCTTTATGCGATGAACACGACGACTCAGAGTACAGCTGGCTACCGAAGAATGTTCCTCGAAGGGGTCCTCCTCAGACATAACAGGGTGATACTCAGGGAGTGGCAGTAAAGCAGCTGCAGTCCTCGGAGTAGCCGTGGAGCTCACGTCGACCATGGGAATCACAGGCTGTGGCACGGGCTCGGCTGCTGGCAGGTCCGAAGACATCGGCTCCATCTCGATGTCCAGCAAGGGCTCGGGGGAAAAATCCCAAGGACCCAGCGGCTGTCCAAGGTATGCAGAAGAAATGTCAACTGGGGTTGGCGAAATATCGGGCTCCTCTCCCTCATGTATACGACCAAGACGAAAGTAGGTGTCGACTACTGTGGTGGTTGTAGCCACAATATTTGCGCATTAGCATCGTAGGTCCACTCATGGTGGGGAGGATCCATGCTCCACTCCATCGGGTACGCCATAGGTATCTGGTGACAAGACAGAAAATAACTAGAGTGAGAAAAAAGATTTCTCAGTAGGACTCGAACCTGGCACGAGAGTGTCATCGTCATCGTCCTAGCCACTTCGATTTTTATAAATGAAAATAGTGAGCATTCAATAGGTTCAATTCTTAGGTTTTTCAAAAGCATCAATATCCGAAGCGGGTTTCGTTTTAAGTATGTATTCTCATATGCTAACATCATGCTATACATAAGAACTTATATGACAATTTGTATCATGCATGAACATTTGTAGAGTTTCTTTCTTTACTTGGGTCGGACTGAGGTCCTTTTTTCCTTTCTTCACTTAACCTTTATCTTAGGTCTTTTTCTTTTCGCCCACTAAACATAAGTGGTAATGAGCTCATATCGTGGCCGTTGCCACCATAGAACTTCGATACTTACACTAGCTAGGTCATGCCATGCCTCATGTAAGCCTTATCCCCTATACTCTCACTAGCTGGGTCATGCCATGCCTCATGTGAGTCGTGGGTGAGGGGATCTTAAATTAGGCCACCTTCCCTTTTGAAGGATCACACACTTAATTAAATATCTTCTTATTAAAGCTTATGATGCAAAATATTTCTAAGTCCATAATTTTTGCAGAATTTTGGCAGCATAACGGCTAGACTGAAGCTTCCCAAAATTTTGCCAAACAGAGAAATCCAATATCACATACCATTAAGCATCATATCATCAACATATCATATTCATATCATCATCATCATCACTCATCATCATAGCATCATGCTTGCACAGAAACATAGGCATATTCTCAAGCAAAATTTTATGAGCTTAGCTTAATAGATTTGGTGCAAGCTTTTAAATGAGATTGTCTCTTGTGTAAACTCTTTTATTAGGTCTAGGGCCAATTTCATCTATTATCCTTCTTGAAACTTTTAAGTTGAATTATGAAGGTTTTTCCAATGCTTAATGTAGGGGTCTTTGTAACATCCACCATGAGTTCCGACTTCACTTTCAAATTTCCATGATTTCCGACTTCATGTCTGATTTCCGACTTAATCTTCCATTTTGATTATTCCCGATTTCCAACTTCATGTTCTAGTTTCAAATTAAATGGCGTGGTTTCCAAGTTCCAATCTCTGACTTCGAGTTTCAAGTATATTGTACATAATTTTCGACTTCCGGGATTCGGTATAAGGTTTCCTATTCTGGTACCAACTTCCAAGTTTATTTAAAAATCTCGACTTCCGGGTTTAAGTATTTTAGGTTTGATATTCTTGTCCATGACTTTCGATTTTAAAGTGTTTTTTTTATGTGCTTGTGATTCCGATTTCCGACATTAATCCATATTGATCTTCCAAGTTATGAATGTTTCTTAATTCCCGAGTTCCGACCTTAACCATGTATTCACTAATTTCCAACCTCTGACTTAACGGTTCAAAATAAAGTATGCATGGTTCCCGACCCTCGAGTTTATAGTTTAACAGAATGATCACAAGTATCGGCCTCCAGGTTTAATATAACAAGTTCTGACCTTAGAGTTGATCTCCAAGTTCGATCAAGATTTACACGAGTTCCAATCTCATAATTTATTTCCAAGTCTCAAATAAGGTGGGCACGAGTTCCGGAATCCGACTTCAGCTCCAAGTTTAGATAAAATGGACGCGGGTTCCGACCTTACACAGAATAGAGACGAGTTTCGACTTGAAATAGAATGGGAGCGAGTTCCACTTTTGGGACGACGTGGAGGATAGTTTAGCCACAAAAGAGGAAGACATGGCCGAACTTCAATCACAAAATTTCAACCAATCAACACTCACAATTCTAACTACCCTCGTGTAATTAAGTCAGAATCTCCTTCTCATTTCTGACTGACTTGCGCCTCCCTCTCCTTCTTGCTCCAGCCCTCTTCTTCTTTTCCCCTCTCAACCTACTCCATCAAATCTCCAAGCTTTATCAAGGTTCCATCAATCCAAACTCAAATTCAGCAAGATCACACCTAAAGGAGGTAGGATTCTATTTCTGTTCTTAAATTCTTTGAATTGTGGTTGCATGGAATTTTACTCTTCTTCATGCATTTGATGATATATTGGATGTATATGATGTATTATGGTTGGATTAATATGAAATCTTGAGTTGGAATTAAAGTTAGAAGGAGAACACTAGAATGAGTGGAGAATTAGGATGCTGTCTGGGTGAAACGTCCACGACAGTCTGGATGGCGGAATGTATGGCTCGGCCTATAGCTAGTCAAATCCAATGAAACTATTTTTATATGAAATTAGACATTTAGGGCTTTCCATACATATATAATATAAGGCCATTGGATTAATATTGAGAGAGATATGAATTTTTGAAATTTAACCTAGGAATCAGGACCTTTATTCGGGCAGTGTGACTTGAGAAGGGTGTAACTCACCCTACACAACTCCAAATTGAGTGAAACTAACTTCGTTAGAAAGCTTACACATAGGGCAACATCCCATAATGAAATTCCAAGTTTTTTATGATCCCATATGTTCCCAGTAGTTCGAGGAAGTTGCCCTATGTCCAAACCAAGCCAAAACAGGGTAGTTTAGGAAGGTCAAATTTCAGTACTTATAACTCGAGCTATACTAAAGCAAATGAAATGAAACTTATTGCAAATAAAAGTTTGTCCTGTTAGCTTTGATATGACACTAACTTTGTATGATTTGGATTTGCTTTCGATTTTTAGTGAATTTTTACTTCCAAGAGTATAATTTAGATCAGTGACTAAATAGGCTGAGGCAAAATTTAAATATCTTGGGCTACATATATCAAAATGAGATGGGACCAAAAGGGTTGAAAACTAGACACATAAGGCTATGACATATTCAAAATTCAGATTTAAATGAATTGAATAGAATTAAAGGTGGATTAGACAAAATTCGGGCAGAACTAAATAGAATTGGCAGAAATGACCACATTGATGGTTCCACAAGTGTTGGTGAACATATGAGGCTTGAGTTGACGGTTGTAAGTTTTACCTTGATAGATATGTTAGATTGATTATACTGCTATGACTGATTTGTCCGTGAGAATTGGCACTATTCACGGGAAAACGGATCTGATCCGTTATGCTGCCAAATCTACGACAGAAGTTTATGAAACTATGAATGTTAATATTATAAGAAATTTATGATATGAACAGCTATACAATTATGAATATGTATGTGGAAATTCTATATGCAAGAATGATTTAAGTATGATACGAGCTATGAGGTATATGAAAATAAATGATGAAGCATATGTATGAGTACATTCCGCATGTCTATGCATGATTACGTATGAAGATGAAATAATATGAACATATTAAATGTGAATCCCTTCACTTGGAGGCAGTTGCACATTGAATCCCTCCATGTGAAGGTAGTTAAATAAGATAATATGTGGGTCCCTTCACTTGGAGGTAGTTGCACATTGAATCCCTCCCTGTGAAGACAGCTAAAACTATGAGATCCCTTTACTTTGGAGGCACGTGGCCAGATGAGATCCCTCTATATTGAAGCACGTGGTCAGATAAGACCCCTCAATTTTGAGGCACGTGACCAGAAAAGATCCCTTCAATTAGAGGTACGTGGCCAAAATGAGATCCCTCCAAGACTAGAGGCACGCTAATCCCCTTGTGGGTTAGTCTGTGTGACGACAGTCACAAGATGAGCTGACGAGCTCACTCCTAGATCAGACTACCCAAGGGCAGTAAAGACTAAAGACTAAAGACTAAAGATTAAAATCATATGCAAGCACCCGACTCACATGAGGCATGGCATCGACCCAGCTAGTGCGAGTATAGGGGTTAGGGCTTATATGAGGCATGGCATGACCCAGCCAGTGTAAGTACTGAAAAATTATGGTGGCATATAAATATTCACGATAAAAAGATATAATGAAGGTCCTATATTCCTAAAGAGCGTGATATGGCAATCACACTCTGATGGGGTATGATATGGCGATCATACTCTGGAATGTGGCATATAAAGATTTAATGATGAAAAGGAAGATAAAGAAAGAAAAGTAAATTTTATGTATCTGCATAAATTCAAATACAAGTAAAGGCATATACAAATGTTATGTCTCCAGTATATTGATGCTATTGTATTTTATTATGTTTCAGTTATTATTCATAATATAATTCATGAATTGACCTTGTATGTGCTCTCCCAAATGCCAAGTGTATAAGTAAAATGAACTTTGCTTCGGATAATATATTTTCGAACTATAAAATTAAACGGCTTGTATAACATGATCACCTTTTTCATAATAAACCGAACCAACTGGAGATGACAACGATGACATTATGTATGATATTTAAGGAATCCTACTGAGAATTCAAAATTCTCACTCCTATTTCCGTGTTATCTCCAGATAGTTCAAGAAGTTCCGAAGACGGCTGAAGTTACTGTCAGATAAGGTCTGCTCAAGTAACAGTAACAACTCCAGGGTGTAGTACTATGACTTAAGCATAGTATTGTATTTGGGAGGGTGTTACAGTCTTAATGTCTTAAAGCTTTTTTCTCATTATCCTTTAAATTTCACCATAGCCAGTTTTTACTTTTACAGTGGGGCAGTAAATTCAAAAATTCACCATAATTTCACCTTTTATTCTTTTGCTTCAAATTTTGGTATGATTATACTTCTCTGAGTCTATTTTAGAAAAAAAACAAGCCCCACTCAAAAATTCATTTTGTAACTTGAGTTATGCACATTTTATTCTGACTATTCAGACTTGAAAGTTCAACTCGGGTCAATGGCTTATCAACTCTACTGGGAGTTCCTCACATGGAATCTGACCAAACTGTTTTATAGGGGTGTTCCTCTATATCTTAGCTTTCTAAAAAAATTGGTCCCATTCAAAAATAATTTTTGCAGCTCCAGTTATAAGATTTTTAGTGCAAACTGCCCAAACAAAAATCCATGCAGGAATAGCCAACTTTGAAAAATCATATCTCCCTCATTTTAAATCCAAATTTCACATATTTTATATGTTTGGAAAGCTCTTTGAGTCTACTCTCACAGAAAATTAGTTTCATTACATTTCAGGTTTTTTAAAACGAGTTATATAGTACACATTATAGACTGCTAGAATTCCAGCTTAACTAGTTTTTATGTTTTACATATCAAACTTGTGGAGATGTTGCTATACCACTTCAAATCACCATTTTTATGTTTTATCTCACCATCATATTCAAGATTTTAGTCACCAAATCAGTATTTTAAGACAAATAAAGCAAGATACATAAAAACCATTATGCCACATAATCTCATTTTAAGACAACATTTTCAACAAGACAAGAAAAACTCATAGAGCAAGATATGGTCATGAGATCTTGAAGCAAGTCCTAAAACCATCTAGCTATGAAGAGCTTAGGAGTTCTAGAGCTTGAAAAATACATGAAAAAGAAGGGTTAGAGTCACTACCAAAGAGAGCTTCTTGAAGGATTTTGAATGTGGAGAAGGTTGGAGAGAGCCTTCCTACTTGAAACCTTGGAAATGGGGTTTGTATATGGGTGATCTTGTTTCTCCAAAGACCAAAAATGGTGGTCGTTGAAGGGATTGTGAGGGTGGTGATGGAAATGAGGTGAGAAGAAGTAGGGAGATTGGAAGAAGAACAAGGACGGTTGGAAGAACAAAAGGGTAGGAATGGGGCTTGGAGAGAGGAGAGAGCTTTGTGTCCTGAGAGAGGAAATGAAAAATGAAGTGAGGGGGAAAGAGAAAAAGCTGAATGGCGCAAAAAGGGAGGGGGAGAGTGATGTGATTTTGCTTCTGACAACAAGCAAGAGAGTGGGGAAAAACCTTGGGGCAAAAGAGGAAGTTGTGTTTCCTTTGAGTCTTGGCACTTGGGTAAAGACCATGTAATGTTTTTCAAGTGGTTAAAAGCATGACCTCTCTTAGGATTGGCTTGCATGAATATGATCACTCCAAGTGTCACAATCTTGATGGAGGAGAGTATGTCTCTTGTCTTGACTCAAGGAAATCTCCTAACATAGACTCTTGATCTGATGGTGTATGATGAGAAGGCAAATTGATGGTTGGATATGACTCTTGCCTTGACCAAACTTTCAAACAATAATTAAAGGGAAGTTTCTAAATTTTTACAATTGTTACAATTATCTAAATGCTAATTAATTCAATTGGTTTAATTACGTCTTAACACATTTTCATTGAAAAGGGTTTTCCTCATTAATTATGTAAAGAGGGTGTAAGGGTTAATTTGTCATGTGTGATTAAGATATAATACTTGTCATGCATTTAGTTAATAAGGTTAGGTCACATTGATTTTATGCTCTAAATCATGAATTAATAAGGATTGGGCAGTTAGGCTTTTAATTGTAACTTTTAATGCATTATGTTTCAATTGTTAACTTTTTCTAATTAATCGTTGACTTTCCTTTAATTTACTAAGCCCTTGCTCTCGAGATTAGCCGATTAGTTCTCAATTAATCGCTAACCCCTCTAATTAGCCGAAGACACTAAGCTAATTAGCTTAGATGAAAATGGGGATGTTACATTTCTCCCCTCCTTGAAAAGAATTTCGCCCTTAAAATTTGTTACCTGAAAACAGGTGGGGATAATCTCTTTGCATCTCTGCCTCGAGCTCCTACATGTGCTCCTCCAAGCTTCTTCTTCCCCAGGCCACTTTTACCAAGGGCATAGACTTATTCCTTAGCTGCTTGACCTTCTTATCTATGATTCTCATAGGCAGTAGGTCGGAAGTTAGGTCTTCCCTTAACTGTACACTTTCTGGCTCAAGAAGATGTTAGGGTCGGAGTTGTACTTTCTCAATTGGGAAACATGGAAAACATTGTGAAGGTTTGACAAATGGGGTGGTAATGCTATTTGGTAGGCAACTGTTCCTATTCGTTTCAAGATTTGAAAAGGGCCAAGAAAACGAGGGCTCAACCTTTTGACTCTAAGGGCTCTATCAATACCTGTTGTAGGAGTGATTTTCAAGAATACGTGTTCTCCCTCTTGGAACTCGATTGACTTTCTCCTCTTTTCCGCATAGCTCTTCTGATGGCTTTGTGTAGTGATAATCCTTTCCCTTATCTTCTTAATTTGTTCGGTGGTTGGTCTGACCAAATCAGGTCCTAAGAGGCTTTGTTCACCCAATTCATACCAACAAAGCAGAGATTTACACTTTCTGCCATACAAGGCTTCATAAGGCGCTATCCCAATGCTGGCATGGAAACTATTGTTGTAGGCGAACTCGACGAGGGGTAGGTGTTTATCCCAACTTCCGGGTCGGTCCATGACACATGCTCTCAACATATCCTCTAGGGTTTGTATGGTTCTTTCCGATTGTCCATCAGTCTGGGGGTGGTAGGCTGTACTTAAACAAAGTCTCGTCCCAAATGCCTTTTGCAAGACTCCCCAGAACCTAGAGGTAAACCTTGGGTCCCTATCAGACACAATGGTTGCTGGTACTCCGTGCAGTCGTACAATCTCTTGGATGTATAGCTAGGCTAGCTTATCCAAAGGATAATTCGCTCTTATAGGTAAGAAGTGGGCAGACTTTGTCAATCTATCCACAACAACCCATATGGCATCAAATCCAGCTTGTGTTCGGGGTAAACCCATCACAAAATCCATAGAAATTCCATCCCATTTCCACTCAGGGATCTCCAATGGTTGCAGCATGCCTGAGGGCTTTTGGTGCTCAATTTTCACCTTTTGACAAACTAAGCACTTATTCACTACATCTGTTATATGTCGTTTCATGCCTGGCCACCAAAACATCCTCTTGAGGTCTTGTTACATCTTCATCACGCCAGGATACATGGTGAAATGACCTTTGTGAGCTTCTTCTACAATAATCCTCCGCAGGTCATCCTTAGCAGGTACGCATATCCTCCCTTGGTACCTCCACATGCCATCAACACCGTGGGTAAATCCTTTTAACTTTCCCTCTTTCACCTGGGCTACTATCCTTAAGAACTCTTCATCCTCTTCCTGAGCCTTCATAATTTGTCCTTCGAACTCACTCGTTACCTTGATCAGATTCAACCTTATGCTATGAGGGGTCAGGGCAACTCTGAGGTTCAGGTTTCTAAAACTCTTAATCAACTTCGCTTCCTTGACCATCATCCACGACACATGCAATGACTTACGGCTCAGCGCATCTGCCACTACATTGGCCTTACCAGGGTAGTAGTTCAAACCGAAATCATAATCCTTCAAGAATTCCATCCATCTCCTCTGCCTCCTATTAAGTTCCTCCTGATCAAACAAGTACTTCAGACTCTTGTGATCAGAGAATACCTCAAACCTAACTCCATATAAATGGTGCCTCCATATCTTCAAGGCAAACACCACGGCCACTAACTCCAGATCATGGGTTGGGTAATTAACTTCATGAGGTTTCAGTTGCCTAGAGGCATAAGCTACCATATTACGATCTTGCATCAGAACATAACCTAAACCTTTTCCAGAGGCATCACAGTAAACCTTGTAATAATTTAATGTTATGCTTAAGTCATAGCATGAAATTAAGTAAATTGTGCTACTGTGTTAATATACTGCCTACATTTCATTTATCCGTATCTTTATTTATTTATTTATTTGAAGAAATGGAACGCCGTATAAAGAACGTGATAGAGTTTAATTCATCACAATAGAAAGATAAGAACCATTTACACTTGTGCCATCAACTGTATATATATATATATATATACATAAAGAGCCACTGTTTCAGCTTATGTACAGGTTTCAAAATAGGATACATGAGTGGGGCTGAATACCAAAAAGACATAAGGCCCATGTCAGTCAACCTGATCCTATGTGGTCCTTAGAGGACATTTCAAAAGCCTACCACTAGGTCTATGACCCAAAGCTGCATGCTGCCAAAAGAGGGTCATGCTATACAATACTGCCTGTGGCTGACCTACTCAGTCAGTGGCGGGTTGGCCATATTAGGCGGCCAAGTAGTAGTCCGTACTGGGTCCTGAGGAGGAGGATGATGAGTTGGTGGCCTCTGAAGGGTCGCTGTCGGAGGTGAGTGGGATGTCGGGTACTACCTGCGGAGGTGACTCTAGCGTAGGATTGCCAGGGCCTGTAGGAGGTGCTGGGGGAAGGTGTGCCGTGTGTAAAGGGACCGCAAAGTAAGGGGTGGCAGGATCAAAAGTGGGATGGTGCAAAGGGACGGCACAGTTCCTATCACTAAAAAGGTAAAGACGGAACTGGCAAGAGCCGGCTATGTATAGCGAGCTCATCGCAGGTCATGGTGGAGCCGCAAGTCCGCACCTCAATGAAGCGTAGTGTCGCTGGCCCATCGTCCACGTCTGAGAATGAGGCGGAAATGCAAAACGAGGTGAGAATTTAAGGAAATTCTCAATAGGGTCGTGCATGACGTTTAACTGACGTCGCTTTCATTTTCAGTTGCCTCGGATTTCATTTAATTATGAAAACATTAGATCCAATTTAACCATTCATATTTAACAAGGTTAAGAAAATGTCTAGTCCGAGGCAAGGTCCAGTTTTACTTTAAACAGCATAAGAAACCATCTAGACTACTAACAGTAATACACAAAATAATGAACAGAATAAGTGAACATATGCTGTAAATAAACATAATAGTTAAACTGTAAATAACTTGTAATCATGCACTTAATGCAATCATGCAAAACTTGCTCTTGAACTTTCCTTCATAAACTTTTCCTTTGCTCATATACTTTCTTCATTACTCATAAACTTTTCTATTATTTTGTCCCCTGGGAGTTCTCGGCCATTTTAGACTCCTGGGTAATAGTCTGTTTATCATAATCGAGCTTGTTCCTATACAAGGATTGCTGGGTTTACTTTCCCTGACGTCCCCACCTATCTATTCCCCTTAACTTTTTATCCGGGGCTAGCCCAAGTATCATGGAACTTTCATCATAACATATTCTTGGGTTCATCATAACATAAATTTCATAGCTTTCTTGAGAATGCACATGCATCTACATGTATCTCATGACTCATGCATATACCTTACCGCAATTTTGGCGGCATAACAGAACATGTCCGCTTCCCTATGAATAGTACCAGTACATCAAAATGCCAATTTCTCATAGCAATTATAATATTGCATGCACAATTCATCATGGAGCTCATAGGAACATTAGTCTTTTCAAGACAGAGTTACAGCCTCACATAAATCATTCAACCTGATTTTTGTAAATCATGCCATAATTTCTATTTAACTCCTTTGGATCTCAATTTTGGATATGTTAAAATGTTATGTGTCTATTTTCTAACTTCTTTGGTCCCATCTGATTCTGATAATCATAACTCACGTTATTCAGGTTTTATCCCGGCCTGCCCTGCGGCTGGCCAGAATTGCTCACTCAAAAGTAAAAATCTGCTAAAAATCAAAAAATGGCTCAAATGATACGAAATTGGTCTCATATTAAAGCTGATAGAACCATATTTCATTTGCAAAAAGCCCCATTCCATTTGACTTAGTAGGCTCGAGTTATAAGCCCCGAAACTTAACCTTCCTGAACTGCTCTGTTTTGGCTCGGTTTGGACATAGGTTAACTTCTTCAAATCACTGGGAACAAATAGGATGGTAACAAACTTAGAATTTCTAGGTAGGATGCTCTCCTATGTGTAAGATTTCCAACAAAATTAGTTTCACTCAATTTGGAGTTATATAGGGTGAGTTACACCCTTTTTAACCCATACTGCCTGGGTGGATGTCCTGATTCCTAGGTCAAACTTCAAAAATTCATATCTCTCTCAATATTACTCCAATGCTCTTATATGATATATGTGTAGAAAGCCCTAGATGTCTAGTTTTATATAAAAATGGTTTCATTATTTTTAAACAGCGGGAGGTGGAGCCGTACACTCTGCCGTACGGACTGTCGAGGGTTTTGAGTTTTCCAGCCTCTCAACTTCTTCATATCTTCATCCTTTCTTATTTCCAATTCAATTTTAATCTCACAACAGCCAATAAACCAGCCACAATTCATCATGATTACTCAGTCAATATATCAGAATTAAAGAATTAAACCACCAATAATCATTCAAAATCAGAAAAATCAAGACAAGAATTAAAACCTCTACCTCTTGCTTTGAGTTTGGAAATAGAGCTGGGTTGAACTTGAAGGCTGGATAGAGTGGGAGAGTTGAGAAGAGGAAAAAGAGCTAAAGTGAGGAAGGGAAAGCAACGTAAGAAATGAGTTGAAGAGGCAGGAGGAGGATATATATAGACAAGGCTTCGAAGTGGTAGTTAGAATGAGTGGCTTTGATTGGGTGAAATTTTGTGGGCAAAGTTCAGCCATGTCTCCCTTTTTTGTGTCAAAATTGCTCTCCACGTCGCCAGAGAAGTGAAACTCGATTCTAGCATATCTGAACATGACGTCGGAACTCGCACTCTTAAGGTCGGAATTCGTGCGATGAAGTCGGAACTCGGAAATATTGCCTTGATTTATTCAAAACTCGAGGGTAAATTCGGACGTCGAAATCGTAAAGTACAATTACCTTCAAATCGAAGGTCAAGGGCCAGAATGTGACACCAAAATACTCGAACCCGGAAGTCAGGAGACATAAGTAAACTCAAATCGATTCTAAGGATGACACCGGATATCGGGATTCAAAACATTAATCAAGTGTACCAAGAAATCGGAACTCATACGATCTCAAAGATCTAACTCGATCTCGAATCCCTGGGAGTTAGAGAAATGAAAAACTTCTGCTAATAAACTCGAGATCGGAACTCAAAAACTTAAAATCGGAAATCGGGATATATTACTGATGAGGTCGGAATTCTTACATGCTTACATAATGTCGGAAATCGGAAAATTCAAGGCAATCCGTTTGAGCATTCCTAAGGTCGGAAATCGCATATTACGTGCATAAGGTCGTAACTCGGAATACAGCCAGTCCATTTTAAGCCTTGGAGATGAAGTCGGAAATTGAAACTTTGACATTGTATTACTAAGGTCGGAAGTCGGAATTTATCAAAGACAAACTCGGAAATCGGAAATTTCAATATTAAGTGATGAGATCGGAAGTCGGAAATCGGGACGTTACATTACCACCCTCCTTAAAAAAATTTTGTCCTCAAAATTTAGTACTTGAGAATAGTCCAGGATACTCTTTCCTCATGTCTGATTCCAGTTCCCAAGTGTAGTCTTCAGCATCTTCTTTTCCCCACGCTACCTTTACTAGTTGCAATGCATTTGTTTCAAGTTGTCTCACGCTTCGCCTACAATCCGTGCTGGTTGAACAGGGAAAGTCAGGTCCTCCTTTAAATTTATTGATTCGGGTTTTAGCACGTGCGTAGGGTCAGGCTGATATCTTCTAAGTTGAGAAACATGGAACACATCATGAAGGTTTGACAATGGTGGAGGCAAAGCAACTTGATATGCAACTGATCCGATTCGCCTCAAAATCTGGAAGGGACCAATAAAGCGAGGATTTAACTTCTTGACTTTAATGGCTCTGCCTATCCCCGTTGTAGGCATAACCTTCAAAAATACATAGTCTTCTTCTTGAAACTCTAGAGGATTCCTCCTGGTATCCGCGTAACTCTTTTGGCGGCTTTGAGCAACAAGCATCTTGCTCCATATTTTCTTGATTTGCTCAGTGGTCTGCTCAACTAAATTAGGCCCCAATAGAGTTGAGTCTCCTGTTTCATACCAACACAAAGGAGATTGGCACTTCCGTCCATACAATGCTTCATAAGGAGCCATACCGATGCTGGCGTGATAGCTATTGTTGTATGCGAACTCGGTTAGCGGTAAATATCGGTCCTAATTTCCGCGTTGCTCCAGTATGTAAGCTCGCAACATATCTTCCAAGGTTTGAATTGTCCTCTCTGTTTGACCATCCGTTTGCGGATGATATGCCGTGCTTAGGCACAGCTTAACACCAAACGCCTTTTATAAGGCTCTCCAAAATCGTGAAGTAAACCTTGGGTCCCGATCAGAGATAATGGTTGAAGGGGTTCCGTGCAGCCTTATAATCCCTTGAATGTACAATTGTGCCAATTTTTCTAACGGATAATTTGCTCGAATGGGTAAAAAATGAGCAGATTTGGTCAATCTATCCACAACGACCCATATAGCATCATATCTTGTTGGTGTTCTTGGTAATCCCATCACAAAATCCATGGAGATACTTTCCCACTTCCACTCAGGGATTTCCAAGGGTTGAAGCATCCCGGAGGGTTTCTGATGTTCCGCTTTCACCTTTTGACAGATCAAGTATTTACTCATGAAGCTCGCTATGTCTGACTTCATACCTGGCCACCAAAACATCTTCTTAAGATCTTGATACATCTTAGTAATGCCAGGATGCACGGTGAATTCACCCTTATGTGCCTCCTCTAAGATTCTTCTCCGGAGATCATTTCCTTTGGGTACACACACCCTATCACGACACCGCCATATGCCCTCTTTATCTTGAGCAAAATCCGTCAATTTCCTTGATTGCACAAGATGAAATGTATGTTGAAAATTAGCGTCCTGCTGCTGTGCTTGCTGAATCTGCTTCTTAAAGCTATTGGCTATCTTAATTTGATGTAGCTAAAGGGTCTTGGGAGTCATAAGGATTCCCAAATTAAGATTTCGGAAGCTTTCAATAAGTTTCATCTCTTTGATCATCATCCAAGCTATAGTCAGAGATTTCCTACTCAAAGCATCTGCCACATTATTTGCCTTGCCTGGGTGGTACTTCAATTCAAATTCATAATCCTTAAGAAGTTCCATCCACTTCCGCTGCCTCATATTTAATTCCTTCTGATCAAAGAGGTATTTCAAACTCTTGTGATCAGAAAAGACTTCGAACATTACACCATATAGGTGATGTCTCCATATCTTTAAGGCAAACACAACTGCAGCTAACTCGAGATAGTGTGTAGGATAATTCCTCTCATGTGGCTTTAATTGTCTGGAGGCATACGCGACCACGTTTCCGGCTTGCATCAACACACATCCTAATCCTTGCTTGGATGCATCGCAGTAGACTTCAAATGGTCCTCGAGGGTTTGGTAAGGCCAACACTGGTGTCGTAGTCAACCTTCTCTTTAGGTCTTGAAAACTCTGTTCGCATTCCGGCGTCCACTTGAATGAGACATTCTTCCTGGTTAGTTTGGTTAGGGGCAAGGTTATACGAGAGAAATCCTTGACGAATCACCTGTAATATCCAGCTAAGCCCAGAAAACTCCCCGACTTCAAGTGATCGTGGGTCGGCCTTTCCCAGTTTAGAACTGCTTCTACTTTGCTGGGGTCTACAAAGATTCCTCTAGATGACACTACGTGGCCGAGAAATTTTACCTCCTTCATCCAAAATTCGCATTTGGATAATTTAGCATAGAGTTTCTTTTCTCTTAATATTTGTAGAACTAGCCGTAAGTGTTCCGTATGCTCTTGCTCTATCTTCGAATAGACAAGTATATCGTCGATGAAGACCAATACAAACTTGTTCAGATATAGATGGAATATCTGATTCATGTAATCCATGAATACTGTTGGTGCGTTGGTCAGTCCAAACGACATTACGGTATACTCATAGTGTCCGTAACGAGTTCGAAAGGCTGTCTTAGGGATATCTTGTTCCTGAACTCGAATCTGATGATATCCGGAACGCAAATCGATCTTAGAGAATATCGTGGCACCTTGTAGCTGGTCCATGAGATCATCAATCCTTGGCAAAGGATATTTATTCTTAATTGTCACCTTATTCAACTACCTATAATCCACGCATAGGCGCATGCTCCCATCTTTCTTCTTGACCAACAAGACTGGAGCTCCCCAAGGTGATGCACTTAGTCGTATGAATCCTTTTTCCAAAAGCTCCTCGATCTGTCTTTTTAGTTCCGTCAGCTCTAAGGGTGACATTCGATATGGAGCTATAGATATTGGTCCTGCACCTGGAACCAACTCGATGGTGAACTCAATTTCTCTCTCAGGAGGGAATTCAGGAATATCTTCTGGAAAAACATCCGAATATTCCCTAACAACTGGAATCTCCTCTAGTTCCTGCTCAGCTTCTGTCACATTAGCTGTCAAGAGGATATATCCTTGACTCTTCGACCCACTATAGTTTACTAATAAAGAGTTCAGATAGAAGAGTGTTGAGGCTTGGGATTCAGAGGATGAGACAGAGGGGAATACCACCGTCTTATCAGAGCAATTGAGCATGACTCGACATGTAAAGCCACCCATGCCCAGAATTATGTCCAGTCCAGAGAGAGGGAGGCAAATCAAATTGGCTGCAAAGGCTCTACCCTCAATTTGAAGCAGAACATTGATACAAACTTGACTAGTTTTAACAGGTTCATTAGTGGGAGTAGAAACTAGTAAATCATAAGGCAATTTAGAAATTTGCAATTGCAAAACAACCACATAGTCATGAGAAATAAATGAGTGTGAGGCACCCGAATCATAGAGTTCAGTCAGGGTCTCACCGTCCACTTCACAGGTACCTTGGATAAGTCCCTCGGACTTATTAGCTTCCTTCTCATCCATGGTAAAAACCCGTCCTTGACGTTGTGGTTGAGACGGCTGTGGCAGATTCCTGGTTGGGCACTCATAAATCTTGTGGCCTGGCTTGCCACACCCAAAGCAGACATTCTAGCCTGCCAAGCATGGCCGATCGCCATGATTCCTACCGCACTTCGTGCAAGTTGGATTCAGAAGAGGCCTTTGAGGCTGCTTGCCTTTGTTGCTCACCGGCGGGAATCTCTTTTGCTGTTGAAAGTTGGGCTTGAATCTTGGGCCCTGCGGGGCCAACCTCTTCTTGAAACGATCGCCAGATGCCCTAGCTGCCACCAGTTTCGAGTTGCAATCTTTCATAAGTTGGCATTTATTTACCAATGTGGGAAAATCTCTAATCTCCATTGGCCCAATTGCGGTGAGAATATCTTCCCGTAACCCTCCTTCAAACTTGATGCACTTCCAGGCTTCATCTGGATTCCTCTGATAAATTGTAGAGAATTTGCACAGCTCTTCAAATCTGGCAATGTATTCGGATACCGTTCGGTTTCCTTGGCGAAGCTGCATAAACTCGAGTTCCTTGGCATTCCGAACGAAAGCAGGAAAGTACTTCTGGTAAAAGACGTCTCTAAACACCGTCCAAGTGACCGCTGTATGAGATTCCTCAAGTAGCCTTCGCAAGCGGTTCCACCAAAACTCGGCATTTGCTTCGAGCATGTAGGTGGCAAAGGTCACCTTCTGATGATCTGAGCAATCTAGGATGGAGAAAATTTTCTCCATAGCCTTGATCCATTCATCAGCTTTATCAGGATCATACGCCCCTCAGAAACTGGGCGGATTCGCCTTTCTGAACTCAGCGAACTTAAGATAATCCAAATCAGCTCCCTGGCCATGTGGATTTCCTCCACAGCTTGCCGCAGGTCGCCTACCTAGCTGATCCATCATTTGGTGAGCTGCTGCGGCCTGTTCCCGCATCGCCTGATCCATCTCTCGTACGGTGTCCATAAGTTCAGCGGGATTGTCTTGAGTAGGTCCAGTGCGCGGTCTACCTCGCCTTTCGGAAGCCATTAAGTTCTGAGCACACAAAACAAAAGTTATTAAGTTGATCAGGCTCAATACTAAGTCTAATGTGCCAGTAAATAACGGCTAACACGGTCAGGCACTTCATACACATGCACAACTATATCTCAACCGTACAGGCAAGATCTAAGGCATGTTGTCAACTAAAAACACAGAATATGCGTGAAGCATAGTCAGTCCAATCCTCAGGCCTTAGCTAGGACAAACTACTCTGATACAAAAAATATAACACCCTACTAATTTAATGTTATGCTTAAGTCGTAGCATGAAATTAAGTAGATTGTGCTACTATGTTAATATACTGCCTACATTTCATTTGTTCGTATCTTTATTTATTTATTTATTTATTTATTTGAAGAAATGAAACACCGTATAAAGAACGTGACAGGGTTTAATTCATCACAATAGAAAGATAAGAACCATTTACACCTGTGCCGTCAACTGTATATATATAAAGAGCCACTGTTTCAGCTTATGTACAAGTTTCAAAATAGGATATATGAGTGGGGCCGTGTACCAAAAAGACATAAGGCCCATGTCAGTCAACCTGATCCTATGTGGTCCTAAGAGGACATTTCAAAAGCTTACCACTAGGTCTATGACCCAAAGTCGCATCCGCCAAAAGAGGTCATGCTATACAATCTCGCTCGTGGTCGACTTACTCAGTCAGTAGTCACTGCCATATCAGGCCCGGCTGGCGAGTAGTCCGTACTGGGTCCTGAGGAGGAGGATGATGAGCTGGTGGCCTCTGAAGGGTCGTTGTCGGAGGTGAGTGGGATGTCGGGTACTACCTGCGGAGGTGACTCTGGCGTAGGATCGACAGGGGCTGCAGGTGCTTCAGGTGCAGGAGGTGTGCCGCGTGTAAAGGGACCGCAAAGTAAGGGGTGGCAGGATCAAAAGCGGGATGGTGCAAAGGGACGGTAAAGTTCTTATTACTAAAAAGGTAAAGACGGAACTAGCAAGAGCCGGCTATGTACAGCGAGCCTACTGCAGGGTCATGGTGGAGCTGCAAGTCTGGCACCTCAATGAAAAGGGTAGCTGTTGCGTCCATCGTCCACGTCTGAGAATGAGGCGGAAATACAAAACGAGGTGAGAATTTAAGGAAATTCTCAGTAGGGTCGTGCATGATGTTTAACTAACGTCGCTTTCATTCTCAATTGCCTCGGGTTTCATTTAATTATGAAAACATTAGATCCAATTTAGCCATTCATATTTAATAAGGTTAAGAAAATGTTTGGTCCGAGGCAAGGTCCAGTTTTACTTTAAACAGCATAAGAAACCATCTAAACTACTAACAGTAATACACAAAATAATGAACAGAATAAGTGAACATATGCTGTAAATAAACATAATAGTTAAACTGTAAATAACTTATAATCATGCACTTAATGCAATCATGCAAAACTTGCTCTTGAACTTTCCTTCATAAACTTTTCCTTTGCTCATATACTTTCTTCATTACTCATAAACTTTTCTATTATTTTGTCCCCTGGGAGTTCTCGGCCATTTTAGACTCCTGGGTAATAGTCTGCTTTTCAGGATCGAGCTCGCTCCTATACAGAGATTGCCGGGTTTACTTTCCCCGACGTCCCCACCTATCTATTCCCCTTAACTTTTTATCCGGGGCTAGCCCAAGTATCATGGAACTTTCATCATAACATATTCTTGGGTTCATCATAACATAAATTTCATAGCTTTCTTGAGAATGCACATGCATCTACATGTATCTCATGACTCATGCATATACCTTACCACAATTTTGGCGGCATAACAAAACGTGTCCGCTTCCCTATGAATAGTACCAGTACATCAAAATGCCAATTTCTCATAGCAATTATAATATTGCATGCACAATTCATCATGGAGCTCATAGGAACATTAGTCTTTTCAAGACAGAGTTACAGCCTCACATAAATCATTCAACCTGATTTTTGTAAATCATGCCATAATTTCTATTTAACTCCTTTGGACCTCAATTTTGGATATGTTAAAATTTTATGTGTCTATTTTCTAACCTCTTTGGTCCCATCTGATTCTGATAATCATAACTCACGTTATTCAGGTTTTATCCAAGCCTGCCCTGCGGCTGGCTAGAATTGCTCACTCAAAAGTAAAAATCTACTAAAAATCGAAAACTGGCTCAAATGATACGAAATTGGTCTCATATTAAAGCTGATAGAACCATATTTCATGTGCAAAAAGTCCCATTCCATTTAACTTAGTAGGGCTCGAGTTATAAGCCCCGAAACTTAACGTTCCTGAATTGCTCTGTTTTGGCTCGGTTTGGACATAGGTTTCTTCAAATCACTGGGAGCAAATAGGATGGTAACAAACTCGGAATTTCTGGGTAGGATGCTCTCCTATGTGTAAGCTTTCCAACAAAATTAGTTTCACTCGATTTGGAGTTGTATAGGGTGAGTTACACCCTTTTTAACCTATATTGCCTAGGTGGATGTCCTGATTCCTAGGTCGAACTTCAAAAATTCATATCTCTCTCAATATTACTCCAATGGTCTTATATGATATATGTGTAGAAAGCCCTAGATGTCTAGTTTTATATAAAAATGGTTTCATTATTTTTAAACAGCGGGAGGTGGAGCCGTACACTCTGCCATACGGACTGTCGAGGGTTTTGAGTTTTCCATCCTCTCAACTTCTTCATATCTTCATCCTTTCTTGTTTCCAATTCAATTTTAATCTCACAACAGCCAATAAACCAGCCACAATTCATCATGATTACTCAGTCAATATATCAGAATTAAAGAATTAAACCACCAATAATCATTCAAAATCAGAAAAATCAAGACAAGAATTAAAACCTCTACCTCTTGCTTTGAGTTTGGAAATAGAGCTGGGCTGAACTTGAAGGCTGGATAGAGTGGGAGAGTTGAGAAGAGGAAAAAGAGCTAAAGTGAGGAAGGGAAAGCAACGTAAGAAATGAGTTGAAGAGGCAGGAGGAGGATATATATAGACAAGGCTTCGAAGTGGTAGTTAGAATGAGTGGCTTTGATTGGGTGAAATTTTGTGGGCAAAGTTCAGCCATGTCTCCCTCTTTTGTGTCAAAATTGCTCTCCACGTCGCCAGAGAAGTGAAACTCGCTTCCAGCGTATCTGAACATGACGTCGGAACTCGCACTCTTAAGGTCGGAATTCGTGCAATGAAGTCGGAACTTGGAAATATTGCCTTGATTTATTCAAAACTCGAGGGTAAATTCGGACGTCGGAATCGTAAGGTACAATTACCTTCAAATCGAAGGTCAAGGGCCAGAATGTGACACCAAAATACTCGAACCCGGAAGTCAGGAGACATAAGTAAACTCAAATCGATTCTAAGGATGACACCGGATATCGAGATTCAAAACATTAATCAAGTGTACCAAGAAATCGGAACTCATATGATCTTGGCACTCCAACTCGATCTCGGAACTCGGGAGTTAGAGAAATGAAAAACTTCTGCTAATAAACTCGAGATCGGAACTCAAAAACTTAAAATCAGAAATCGGGATATATTACTGATGAGGTCGGAATTCTTACATGCTTACATAATGTGGGAAATCGGAAAATTCAAGGCAATCCGTTTGAGCATTCCTAAGGTCGGAAATCGCATATTACGTGCATAAGGTCGTAACTCGGAATACAGCCAGTCCTTTTTAAGCCTTGGAGACGAAGTCGGAAATCGAAACTCTGACATTGTATTACTAAGGTCGGAAGTCGGAATTTATCAAAGACAAACTCGAAAATCGGAAATTTTAACATTAAGTGATGAGATCAGAAGTCGGAAATAACCTCAAAGGCTCCCGTAGGGTCAGGCAGAACTAGTACAGGTGTGGAAGTCAACTTTGCCTTTAACTTTTGAAAGCTTTTCCCATACTCTGTAGTCCAAACAAAAGCAGCATTCTTCCTAGTGAGTTTAGTCAAGGGTAGGGATATCTGAGAAAATCCTTTTATAAACCTCCGGTAGTATCCGGCTAAGCCAAGAAAACTTCGAATCTCCATCACCATCGTAGGTCTCTCCCAGTTCATCACAGCTTCCACTTTGCTTGGGTCTAGAGATATCCTTCCCTAGACACGATGTGACCCAAGAACTTCACTTCTTTTAGCCAAAACTCACACTTCGACAACTTCGCATAAAGCTTTTTATCCTTCAGGATTTCCAACACAATCCTAAGGTGCTCTTCGTGCTCCTCCTTCATCTTTGAATAGATGAGGATATCATCTATAAAGACCACAACAAACTTATCCAAATACGGCATCCTGATCATATAATCCATAAACACAGTCGGGGCATTGGTCAATCCCAACGACATTACTCTAAACTCATAATGCCCATACCTAGTCCTAAAGGCTGTCTTGGGAATATCTTCCTCCTTTACTCTAATCTGATGGTATCCCGACCTTAGATCTATCTTTGAAAACACCTCTGCTCCTCTGAGTTGATCCATCAAGTCATCTATCCTTGGGAAGGGGTACTTGTTCTTCACTATGACCTTGTTCAACTATTGATAATCTACGCACAGCCTCATGCTTCCATCCTTCTTCTTGACAAACAACATCGGGGCTCCCCAAGGTGAGGCACTTGGTCTCACAAACTTCTTTTCCAGTTGGGTTTTTAGCTCCTCCAACTCCAAAGGGGACATTCGGTAGGGTGTAATAGATATTGGTCCAGTTCCTAGCACCAATTCTATGGAAAACTCTATTTCTCTCTCAGGGGAAAACTCAGGGATATCCTCAGGAAAGACTTCAGGATACTCATTCATCATAGGAATCTCATCAAGAGCTTGCTCTAGTTCAGCCTCACTAGCTAATAGGAGAACATATTCTTGATTCTCAGTCTTACAACAGTATAAGACAACAGGTTTCAAACTTAAACTAACAGGTTTAGAAGGTATAGAAGGGAATACGATCGACTTGGCAGCACAAACTAACATAACATGGTTGGCTGAGAGCCAATCCATGCCTAAGATTAGATCTAAACCAGATAAAGGAAGGTAGATTAAATCAGACTCGTAGGTTCTACCATCTATGTGAATTTGACATTTCAAACAACACAGACAAGTTCTAACTAGTTTCCCAATGGGAGTAGAAACAAGCAACATATAAGGCATTTCAAAAACAGACAACCCCAATCTACTTACGTAATCATGGGAAATAAAAGAATGCGTAGCACCAGAGTCATACAATACAGTTAAGATGTTACCGTTCACTTCGGACATACCTCGAATGAGATCATCAGACTCCGTGGTCTCCTCAGCATTCATGGTGATAACCTTTCCTTGGCATTGCGGTTTAGGGGCAGGCGTGTTCTTGGTGCAGTTCTTGGCGAAATGCCCGGGCTGTCCACATTTGAAACAAACATTTTGTCCGGTGTAGCAAACTACTTTGTGTTGCTTCCCACACTTAGGCGCATGTAACTTGTTCTGCAGGCTTGGGTCAAGCGAGTCTTGGAGGATTGACTGAGGGCTTCTGTGGTTGCTTGCTTTTAGAACCTTCACCATGGTAGGGCTTCTTTTGTGTGGGCTACTTCAAGTGTTGCCCTTGAGATGCCTGCCTTCTCTTATGGGCCTCTGATCTCTGGATTGCCAGTTTACGATTGAATTCCTCCACTACGCGACTCTTATTGACAAGGGCTGTATAGTTCCGGATCTCCAACGGGACCAAGGATGCCAGGATATCAGCCCTCAAACCTCTTTCATATTTCATGCACTTCCAGTTTTCGTCGAGGTTCTGCTGATATAGTGTAGAAAACTTACACAACTCCTCAAACTTTGCCATGTACTTAGCAATACTCATACCTCCTTGGTAGAGCCTCAGGAACTCTATCTCCTTTGCATCCCTTACAGACATCGGGAAGTACTTCTCATAGAAAGCCGCCTTGAAGACATCCCAAGTAATTTCTCTTTGGTCGCTCTCCATCAGGCTCTTTACTCCCTTCCACCAGAATTCGGCATCTGCCTTCAGCATATAAGTAGCAAAGGCTACCTTCTGGGTCTCCGAGCAAGTCAGCACAAAGTAAACCTTTTCAATCTCCTTAATCCATTCATCAGCTTCTTCAGGGTTGAAAGCCCCTTTGAAACTGGGCGGGTTTCCTTTGCGAAACTCCGAGAACTTCTGATAGTCGGTACTTGTTCCATTTTCGCCGATAGATTCTTCAGACCTTCGATTTAGTTGATCCATCATGTGTTCAGCTGTTGTAGCTTGAGCTTGCATGGCATTCGCCATTTGCTGAAAGTCCTCATGAAATCGGTGATGTTCATACTATCGTTAGGTTCATTGGCAGTACGTCTGCGAGTTGCCATTAGTTCCTGAACACACCAAAACAAAAATATCGAGTTGATCAGGCCCAATATCAAGCATAAGCATATCGGCAACTAAAAGCAATCTCACATGATAGTCATGCATTCTAAGTCCTACATTCCATCATACAGATAGGATCCACAGTATGACTTAACATAGCGCATATAAAGTTATGCTTGGAAGCATAGTCAATCCAACCTCAGGCTTTAACAAAATGAACTGCTCTGATACCATAATTTAACACCCTAATGAACCTATACTATGCTTAAGTCATATTACGGCATTTTATTAGTTGTTATTTATGCTCGTGGAAAACTAAACTTCATTTATAAGTTAAGTTACGCAAAAAATATGGTAAATTTTTTTTTTTAAATACATCGTCACTTTGCAGCATTTTTGGAAAGTAAAGCCTTGAGTGAGAAGATAGCTATAAACGAGCGTGTCGCATAAATACAAGTCATAAAATAAAGGAATAATGGATAAATAGAAATATAATACATTCACCTTACTAAATCAACCATACATATATAAAGTCTCATAATATTCAATAATACATAAAAAGGAAACTCATGGTCATGCCATGGCCCCAAAATATCAAACATAAGCAAATATGACAAAGTTCATCACAAAATGAAATACATAGGATAAGGAACAATAATAAAATAGGCCCAAGTAGACACGTTCTAATTTCCTCGCCCCTTCTAAGCCCCTCGATCGGACAAAATCAGGTCCTCGAGTGCTTGGTTCCCCTCGCTCCTCGGCCTCGGGGAACGTGAGGAGTATGGATGATACGAGGGTGCTTGCTGATCACCTCTATGCGACGAACACGACGACCTGGAGTACAGTTGGCAACCAAAGAACGTTCCTCGGAGGGGTCCTCCTCATACGTAACGTGGTGATACTCAGGGAGTGGCGGCGAAGTGGCTGCGGTCCTCCGAGTAGCCGCAGAGCTCACGTCGACCACAAGAATCACAGGCTATGGCACGAGCTCGGCTGCTGGCAAGTCCGGAGATATCGGCTCCATCTTGATGTCCGGCAAGGGCTCGGGGGGAAAATCCCAAGGACCCAGCAGCTGTCCAAGGTATGCAAAAGAAATCAACTGGGGCTGGCGAAATATCGAGCTCCTCTTCCTCATGTATACGACCAAGGTGAAAGTAGGTGTGGACTACCGTGGTGGTCGTAGCCACGATAGTTTGCCCATCAGCATCGTAGGTCCACTCATGGTGGGGAGGATCCATGCTCTACTCCACCGGGTACGCCATAGGTATCTGGTGACGAGACGGAAAATAACTGGAGTGAGAAATAAGATTTCTTAGTCAGACTCTAACCTGACACGAGAGTGTCATCGTCATCATCCCAACCACTTCGATTTTTGTAAATGAAAATAGTGAGCATTCAATTGGTTCAATTCTTAAGTTTTTCGAAAGCATCAATATCCGAAGCGGATTCCGTTTTAAGTATGTATTCTCATATGCTAACATCATGGTATACATAAGAACTTATATGACAATTCATATCATGCATGAACATTTGTAGAGTTTCTTTCTTTACTTGGATCAGACCGAGGTCCCTTTTTCCTTTCTTCACTTAACCTTTATCTTAGGTCTTTTTCTTTTCACCCACTAAACATAAGTGGTAATGAGCTCATACCGTGGCCGTCGCCACCATAGAATTTAGGTACTTACACTATCTGGGTCATGCCATGCCTCATGTGAGTCGTGGGTGAGGGGAGCTTAAATTAGGCCACCTTCCCTTTTGAAGGATCACACACTTAATTAAATCTCTTCTTATTAAAGCTTATGGTGCAAAATATTTCTAAGTCCATAATTTTTGTAGAATTTCGACAACATAACGGCTAGACCGAAGCTTTCCAAAATTTTGCCAAACAGAGAAATCCAATATCACATACCATTAAGCATCATATCATCAACATATCATATTCATATCATTATCATCACTCATCATCATCATAGCATCATGCTTGCACATAAACATAGGCATATTCTCCAGCAAAATTTTATGAGCTTAGCTTAATAGATTTGGTGCAAGCTTTTAAATGAGATTGTCTCTTGTGTAAACTCTTTTATTAGGCGTAGGGTCAATTTCATCTATTATCCTTCTTGAAACTTTTAAGTTGAATTATGAAGGTTTTTCCAATGCTTAATATAGGGGTCTTAATGTCTTAAAGCTTATTTCTCATTATCCTTTAAATTTCACCATAACCAGTTTTTACTTTTACAGTGGGGTAATAAATTCAAAAATTCACCATAATTTCACCTTTTATTCTTTTGCTTCAAATTTTGGTATGATTATACTTATCTAAGTCTATTTTTAAACAAAACAAGCCTCACTCAAAAATTCATTTTGTAACTTGAGTCATGCACATTTTATTCTGACTATTCAGACTTGAAAGTTCAACTCAGGCCAGTGGCTTGTCAACTCCACTAGGAGTTCCTCACATGGAATCTGACAAACTATTTTATGGGAGTGTTCCTCTATGTCTTAGCTTTCTAAAAAACTTGGTCCCATTCAAAAATAATTTTTGTAGCTCCAGTTATAAGGTTTTTAGTGCAGACTGCCCAAACAGAAATCCATCCGGGAATAGCGAACTTTGAAAAATCATATCTCCTTCATTTTAAATCCAAATTTCACGTATTTTATATGTTTGGAAATTTCTTTGAGTCTACTTTCACAGAAAATTAGTTTCATTACATTTCAGGTTTTGTAGAACGAGTTATATAGTATGCATTATAGACTGCTTGAATTCTAGCTTAACTAGTTTTTATGTTTTACATATCAAACTTGTGGAGATGATGCTATACCACTTCAAATCACCATTTTTATGTTTTATCTCACCATCATATTCAAGATTTTAGTCACCAAATCAGTATTTTAAGACAAATAAAGCAAGATACATAAAAACCATCATGCCACATAATCTCATTTTAAGACAACATTTTCAACAAGACAATAAAAACTCATAGAGCAAGATATGGTCATGAGACCTTGAAGTAAGTCCTAAAACCACCTAGCTATGAAGAGCTTAGGAGTTCTAGAGCTTGAAAAATATATGAAAAAGAAGGGTTAGAGTCACTACCAAAGAGAGCTTCTTGAAGAATTTTGAATGTGGAGAAGGTTGGAGAGAGCCTTCCTACTTGAAAGCTTGGAAATGGGGCTTGTGGATGGGTGATCTTGTTTCTCCAAAGACCAAAAATGGTGGTCCTTGAAGGGATTGTGAGGGTGGTGATGAAAATGAGGTAAGAAGTAGTAGGGAGATTAGAAGAAGAATTAGGAGGGTTAGAAGAATAAGAGAGTAGGAATGGGACTTGGAGAGAGGAGAGAGCTTTGTGTCTTAAGAGAGGAAATGAAAAATGAAGTGAGGGGGAGAGAGAGAGGGCTGAATGGCGCAAAAGGGGAGGGGGAGAGTGATGTGATTTTGCTTTTTACAACAAGCAAGAGAGTGGGGAAAAACTTTGGGACAAAAGAGGGAGTTATGTTTCCTTTGAGTCTTGGCACTTGGGTAAAGACCATGTAGTGTTTTTCAAATGGTTAAAAGCATGACCTCTCTTAGGATTGGCTTGGGTGAATATGATCACTCCAAGTGTCACAATCTTGATGGAGGAGAGTACATCTCTTGTCTTGACTCAAGGAAATCTCCTAACATGGACTCTTGATCTAATGGTGTATGATGAGAAGGCAAATGGATGGTTGGATATGGCTCTTGCCTTGACCAAACTTTCAAACAATAATTAAAGGGAAATTTCTAAATTTTTACAATTGTCACAATTATCTAAATGCTAATTAATTCAATTGGTTTAATTACACCTTAACACATTTTCATTGAAAAGGGTTTTCCTCATTAATTATGTAAAGAGGGTGCGAGGGTTAATTTGTCATGCATGATTAAGATGTAATACTTGTCATGCATTTAGTTAATAAGCATTGATTTTATGTTCTAAATCATGAATTAATAAGGATTGGGCAATTAGGCTTTTAATTGTAACTTTTAATGCATTATGTTTCAATTGTTGACTTTTTCTAATTAATCATTGACTTGCCTTTAATTTACTAAGCCCTTGCTCTTGAGATTAGCCGATTAGTTCTCAATTAATCGCTAACCCCTCTAATTAGCCGGAGACACTGAGCTAATTAGCTTAGATAAAAATAGGGATGTTACAATTGGTATAGTGAATATTTTATTTCATCACCCAGGGTTGTTGAGATTACTAGATATGAATCTTTTATTCATTAGGTTTATTTTTAGCTTTTCATGGTTAAGATTGGTTTAGCCCTAATTTGGCTTTGATTTGTTTCTGATTTGGTTGATTAAGCATTGATGATTACTTTTTGCTCTTGGTAGTTAAGCTCTTGTTAAACATTGATGTTGATGTTGTTGTTCCCAAATTGGAATTCTTTGGCAAATCTACCTATTGGAGGTCATGTAGCCTTGATTCTTGAGACTAATAACAGAAATTCATTTTGTGTAGTCGACTCCATTTAGACTCAACATCTTGCTTATGTTACTAATGTACCTGGATTTTGCTTAAGATGGAGGCTGAAGACTTTGGCCTCTCCTTAATAAATCAGACTTGAATTATTATTATTATTTTAAGTTGCTAATATGTTTAATGTATTTTTCATCAGTGACCTTTGACTAATTAATTGTATAGTATTTTGATCTCAACCTGGGGATGCTGGTACGCACATCTTTCAACTTATGGGAGGGGTTACATTATAATTGAGATTAAGAACTAGTTAAATTTTTTTAGTTGGATAAAAATTAACTAATAGTTAGTTACAATCATTAGTCTATATAAATATCTATTTCACTTATATAACTCACTTCTTCACTATTAGGAAATTCATATTCTTTGTTTTCTCTCCACTCTTTCAATTCTATTGACTTTAGCCACATTTTTCTACATCTTCAACACTTCTATTTTGGCCAAGGACTTACTAGAGCCTATAGAGTGATTCTTTTGCACTCTGTGGAGGAAGAATTTTCTTCCTCCACCATCTCTTTCCACCATACAATCTTTGGAGGAAGTACAAGAAATGGGTTTCTTGTCAATTTTTTTGTTGTCATAACTCAATATGGAGGAAGAATCACTCTTCCTCCCTTGAGTATATTAGAATTTTCTAGAGCTTATAGGAGGCAACCATTGGGGTGGACCTAGAAAACCCCACTAGGGCTTGAGGAGTATATCATGAAAAATTACTATTAAATGTACCAACCAACAAAATTCTATGCTCAAAGGACACATTTCTCCAATTTCAAGTAGACCCACAAATTTGATCCTAAAAGAGAACAGCTTGCAATACATTTGTCATTTAGAAAAAGGAAATTTTCTAGCATAGTTCTTGAAAATTAAAAATGTCGATCTTGTTAGTCTTTAAACATCAAACATAATAGCTCATAAAAAGGACTAAAGATAAACTAACATGTCTCATAGTATTTTTCAAAAATGAATTGGTAGTTTACTCTACAATTTCACTTATAGCTTTGACTTTGAGCATTTACACCTACCTGTCATCCTTTCCTTTCTTTTACTATAGCACAAGGGTTTCAAATGAATTAGGAGCTGGGAATCCATGTGCAGCTCGTGTTATAGTATGGGCTGTATTTCTGTTGAAATTCTGGCCACAAGTATAGTAAGCACAACCCTCTTTGCCTGCCGCCATGTTTATGGTTATCTGTTTAGCAATGAGAAGGAAGTTGTTGATTATCTCACCATCATGGCTCCTCTACTTTGTCTATCTATAATACTGTATAGCTGACAAGGTGTCCTCACAGGTAATATTTCGCTCTCTTATAGTCTTTAGTAACGTCTATTTAGGGAAAAAGCTTTCTTAGTTTACTTTTACTACTCTTTGTTTCAGGAACTGCTAGAGGGTGTGGATGGCAGCACTTTGGGGCTTATGTCAAGTTGGTTACAACTAAGAAGAATAGGACTTTGGATTATGATACAAGTTGGTTTTGTTGTTCAAGTTATTTTACTTTCTACCATAACAAGTTGCATAAATTGGGAGCAGTAGGTATTCCCTCTAATCTTGGTCTTTACACTTCAAATTTATGTACTATGCTTGGTTGCCAAGAAATAGAAGGACAATAAAGAAATTAATTCAAGTGCATTTTTGGGAACTTATAAAAATAGCTTTTTTTCAACAAAAAAAAAGCTATTTTGTGAAAAGCAAATATGTTTGGGTGATTTGGATTGGAAAAATTATAACCTGAATCCAATTGTAACGTCCACGACTTTCGACTTCCGAGCCCATCAGTATTCCCGACCTCCGAATTCATCTTCAAGGTTGGACAGACAATGATTTCCGATTTCCGATCTCAGTAAATTTTTTTTTTTAAATTCCGATTTCCGACTTTAGGAAGGCTCAAACGGATTGCCTTGCATTTTTTGACCGACCTTATGTAAGCGTGTATGAATTCCGACCTCATTAGTAATAAATTCCGATTTCCGATTTCATTTCAAGTGGCTGATGTTTCCAATTTCTGATCTTAAGATATCCGACTTAACACGAAATCCGACGTCCGATTTTATCTCAACTAGAAATGGACGCGAGATCAGATTTTTGAACTTGTCTCCAAGTCCGAGTCAAATTTTCACGAGTTCCGATCTCGAGTTTAATACCAAGAGCTCTCATTTCTCTATCTTCCCGAGTTCCGATATCGAGGTCCTATATGTCCCGATTTCATGGTGCACGGATTAATGTTGTGAATTCCGATTTCCAGTATTATGATTAGAATTAATTCGAGTTTACCTAATTTCCCGACTTCCGACTTTAAGTGCTTGGCTTCACATCATGCTTTGCTTTCAAGTTTCGAGTAAACTGGATATGTTTCCCGGGTTCCGACTTCATATGCAAGATGTGCGCGAGTTCCGACTTTATTAAGAGTACGTGTTCCGATTTCATATTCAGAATATACTGGAAACTAGTCCCACTTTAGGCAACGTGGAGAGCAATTCTGCCACACAAAGAGGACGACGTGGAGAGCATTTTGGTCACAAAAAGAGAGTAAGGTTGGCTAAAACTCAGCCTTATGTTTTGAGGCCAATCAAAACCTTCCAAGTTAACTACCACTCATGCTTATATAACACATTCTCCTCCTCTTCTTCAGACTCTTCTCTCACGTTGCCTACTTCACTCCAGCTCTCTCTTTTCTTTTCTTCACTCACCCAACTCCACCACACTTTGAAATTCCACCAAGTTCCAGGTACAAACTTAAGCCAAATCATTCATAGTAAGAGGTAGGGGTTCTAAATTTTTACTTGATTTTATGATTCTTGAAGGATTGATGGTGGTCTAATTTCTTAATTTTGACATGTGATTGAATGATTATGATGAATTATAGCTGGGTTATGGGCTGTTTATGAGGTTAAAATTTGAATTGGAAGTGAGAAAGAATGAAGATATGAAGAAGTTGAGAGGCTGGAAAACTCAAAACCCTCGGCAGTCTGTACGGCGGAGTGTACAACTCCGCGTCCCACCATTCAAAATTAATGAAACCATTTTTATGTGAAACTAGACATCTAGGGCTTTCTATACATATATCATATAAGACCATTGGATTAATATTGAGAGAGATATGAATTTTTGAAGTTTGACCTAAGAATCCAGACATCCACCCGGGCAGTATGGGTTGAAAAGGGTGTAACTCACCCTATACAACTCCAAATTGAGTGAAACTAATTTTGTTGGAAAGCTCACACATAGGAAAACATCATACGTAGAAATTCCGAGTTTGTTACCATCCTATTTGTTCCCAGTGAGTTGAAGAATTTAACCTATGTTCAAACTGAGCCAAATCAGAACAGTTCAAGGAGGTTAAGTTTCGGGGCTTATAACTTGAGCCCTACCAAGGCAAATGGGATGGAACTTTTTGTAAATGAAACTTTACCCTGTTAACTTTAATATGAGTCTAATTTTGTATCATTTGAGTCAGTTTTCGATTTTTAGTAGATTTTTACTTTTAGGTGTCTAATTCTGGCTAGCCACTGGGCAGGCCAAGGAAAGATCTAAATATCTCAAGTTATAGATATTGAAATTAGATGGGACTAAAAAAGTTAGAAAATAGAAACATAACACTTTAACATACTCAAATTTGAAGTCCAAATGAGTTAAATAGAAATTATGGCTTGAATTACAAAAAACTGGGTTGGTTGACTATGTTGGAGCAGGAACTCTGCCCATATGAATTTGATGTTGATATGAGTTCAATATTGGAATATGTATGTGATATTGTGTTCCTTGTGATAAATTGATGTTTTGATTTGTTGGCACTATTCATGGGGAAGCGGACACGTTCCGTTATGCTGCTGAGATTCCGGTAGAATCCATGCATAAGTTATGAATTACATGTTAATAAATGTGCATTTCAAGGGAAGTTATGAGAGTTATGATAAAGATTATGTACTATGAAAGTTCCATGCTACTTGGGCCAGCCTCGGATAAGAAGTTAAGAGGAATAGATCAGTAGGAACGTCGTGAAAAGTAAACCCGGCAATTCCTGTATAGGAACGAGCTCGACCCTGATAAGTAGACTATTACCCAGGAGTCTAAATGGCCAAGAACTCCCAGGGGACCAAGAGATGGAAAATGATGAAAAGTGATGCAAAAAGGCATATGAAGAAAGGTTTATGATAAAGTATGCATGGTCACATGACTGCATGGTTACATAGAATAATTATGTCAAAATGCTTACAATTGTCTATTATGTTTGCTTACTGCTGTTTATTATTTGCTCCGTCTATTATTCTATGCATTATTATTAGCAATCTATCTTGTTTCTTGTCCCGTCTAAAGTAAAAATGAACCTTGCCTCGGATCAGGTATTTTCTCGAACTCATTAAAATGGATATTTCAGTTTCAAAACATGTTTTTATAATTAAATAAAACCCAAGGCAACTAAGAATATATGTGATGCCAGTTAACCAGTATACCCGAGCCCTACTGAGAATTTCTTGAAAATTCTCACCCCGTTTTGTATCTTCCACATCATTCCCAGATACTGACGATGGACTCCACCACTACCCTCTTCATTGAGATTCCCGCTCTACAGCTCCACCACGACCCTGAGTTGGATTCCCTATATATAGCCGGCTCGTATAATTTCCGTCTCTACCTCTTCAGCAACAGGAACTTTGATGTTCCTTTACATCATCCCATTTTCGACCTTGCTAGTCCTTACATCGCCGTCTCGCTGCACATGGCGCACCCACCTCCAGCTTCTCCTCGCACTCAGCACAGCAAAGACTGGCCGACTCAGACCGGAGTTACCTCCGTAGGCGGCTCCCGATGTACCTCTTAGTTCAGAGAGTGACCCCTCTGAGGCCACCGGCTTGTCACCCTCTTCCTCCTCAGGACCCAGCGCAGACTACTCACCAGCCGAGCATAGCATGGCTAACGGCTATCTGAAAGATTAGCTCGGCGGCAGAGACGTTATGCAAGATGACCTCTTTTGGGACAAAGACGTGGCTCTGGGTCATACACTTGACAGTAGGATTAGCAGTAGATTATGCAATGTCCTTTGAGGACCATAGGATCTCTTTTTGACAGATACGGGCCGTATTGTCTTTTGGTATGCCGGCCCACATAGGTATTCCACTTTGAAACTTGTACCGAAACTGAAGTAGTGGCTAAATATATATATATATATATACATGCACCTATACAGTAATGGTATTGTATTATTCTTATTTTTTTCTTTTTTTTATTATTATTATATTTTGTTAAATTCGTTTCGCCCTTGGTATCATCATATAGAGAAGGACGAATTAGGAAAAGTAAATAGAGTGTTAATCCGGTAACACAATCTACTTGATTTCATGCTACGACTTAAGCATAACATTAAGTTGGTAGGGTGTTACACCAATAATTTAAGCTATTTTTGGATAAATAATCAGAAGCAACTTTTTGATGTTAATGATTATAAACAGAAGTTGATTATTTGAGAATTATTATGTTTTTACCAAACTGACCTTAAGTATCAAATATTATATAATACAAATCATCATTCCATACCCATTTCAATAATTTTACTATACAAAAGTATTTTTTTTATACAATCCAAACAAAATAGGTTATTTTAAAACCATTTTTTAACTAAAGTATCCGAATATAAATTAATTCTCACATAATCGATTATAGAAAAGAATGATTATACAAATAAGTAATTCTTGAAATAGTTTTAATCTGCTATCACAAATGAGTAATTAAAGGACTGTAAAACTGAATGTCCTTTGTTAAGGTGTTTCTCTTAAGGATTCTGTTCAAATTGTGTGCTTCTACTATTGTAGGCAATTAAGGCAAGAAAGAGGTTGTTTGATGGACAATTTTCATCAGGAAACAGAATGGCATGAGAATCCAACAATGAAAAGTGAATTTTATATTATGCGATAGGAGGACCATTTTTACTTTTCCTTTGCTAGAACTAAATCTTCTTTCCTTTTTAGTGGTTAACTATGTGAGATTGTACACTTTTCTATATTTGATTCGATGCTCTTACTATTGTTCTATGAGTGGTGTTTGGTATGTTGTATTAGATACCATGGAATAAACTAATACTATATGTTATACTCTTATCCGTTCTTCGATACATTCATTGTAAATCTCTTAGATATCAAAATAATAAATAACTTAATCAAGTTAAAGAGGTTGGTTTAGGCTTGATTAGCTTTGAATTTTACAATTTGACTTTTTATATATTATTAAATATAAAAAGTAATCATTAAATAAATAAATAAAATTTAAAAAATTAAGAATTAAAAAATTATTTTTAATTAACAAATTTAATAATGAATAATATTAAATATATAAATAAATATTTAGAATAATCTAAAAATATATAAATAAACAATAATTAATTATTAAAATAAATAATACATGATAAGTAATATTAATTAATAAATAATATTTAATATAGAATATAATTATAGATAGTAAAATTAAAAAAATTAAAAACAACTGCAATAAATAAATATTTTAATTATACTTTTTTAAAAATTTATATGTGAATGGTTAATAAAAATTATTTCTCTAATATACTTTCTTTTTTTTTCTTTTCACATATTATGATGAAAAGTACAAGTAAGAACTATTAAAATGTACAAGAGAAAGAAATTATTATATATATTTTAGTTTTTCTATATTTTATGAAAATGAAAAATAATTATTAAAAATTATTAAATTGAATAATAAATATTTAAATAATAACATTGCAGGCAATCAAGGCAAGAAAGAGGCTGTTTGATGGACAATTTTCATCAGTGACATGAGAACCCAATAATAAAAGTCAATTTTTTCTTGAGATAGGAGGAGCATTTTTGCTTTTTCTTTTGTTAGAACTAATTCCTATTTCCCTTTTAAGTGGTATATTCCAATGCACTTTGCACATGGGACTAATCCTTATTTAAGCTATAGTTGGTCCCTATGAGATTGAGAGGAGCGTTCCTATTACTTTGTATGTAGAGTGGTTATTGTCACTTCTTTTTGTGGCTGATTTTTTTAAATATAGGTTTTTAATAGAGTAATTAGTGGGATATGAATTTTTTGAAAAAATTAGAAAAATATGGTGTTGTAAAGGAATCCATCAAAAACACAAATGGATTCCATGAAATAGTATAAAATAAATCCTCTATTCATACTAACGGATTACAAAAAATAAATAAAAATATTTTTTTATTATTTTTTTTTGTGTCTCACGTGGTGTGTGTGTTTGTGTTAAGGTGTGTGTGTGTGTGTGTGTGTCTGTTTGAGAGAGAAAGAGAGGAGAGGAGAAAGAAAAAGAGGAGAAAGGAGAAAGGAGAAAGGAAGAGAGAGGAGAAAGAAAAAAAGAAGAGATAGGAGAGAGAAAAAATATCATACACTTTAAATTTTGTCAAAAACACAATATTTCTCATTTTTTCACAAAACTTCCATATGAAAAATAATTCCCCTCTTTTTGTCTATTACCACTCTCACTCAACAAATTTATTTATTAGTTTCACTTAAATACTCCTTCCTTATTTATATATTCAAATTAATAAAACATTCAACTTCATAGTTTTTTTATAAAAATACATTAGATTAAACTTTTCAAGTAATAAAAAATGAACAAAATAATTTTAGTTCATGTCTGTCAACCAATGTAGCTCCAGCAAGTACATTGAGTCGTATAAGTAATAAAGTAGTGAGAAAGATATCGTTCTCTCGAGAATAGTCAAGTACCAAGATTAACTAAATTTGGTGTCAAGTTGAGCAATTAAAACAATTAAAGAAGGAATAAAACAAATAAACAAATAAGGCAAATGAGAGGAACAAAACAAACACTAACAATTACGGATCAAACTCAATGACAAAAGGCATAAGGGCTACTAATTTCACTAACTCATTAACTCTGTTACTCTAGTTGTCTATTATCCAATACCCGTTTCCCTTGATTAATAACCAGAATCCCTAAATTAGCTATGAATCTCTCTCAAGATCATGCAATTCTCTCTTATTTAAGGTGATTGTCTAATCTCTTAGTACAAACTAACTTAAGCCAAGGTGAGTGTAACGTCCTCCTCTGTACAGTACTATGCTTAAATCATAGTACCACACCCTGGAGTTATTATCTACACTGAGCGGACCTTATCCGACAAAGAACTTCACTGCCTTTAGAACTTCTTGAACTATCTGGAGATAACACGGAAATAGGAGTGAGAATTTTGAATTCTCAGTAGGATTCCTTAAACTACCATATGTTGTGTCATTGCTATTATCTCCAGTTGCTTCGGTTTATTATGAAAAATGTGAATATGTTAAATAGACTGTTTAGTTGTATAGTTTGAAAATATATTATCGGAAGCAAAGTTCATTTTATTCACGCACTTGAGTCACATCGGCAATATTTCACATTCAGAATAATAACCACAGTATAAGTAGATAAAACAGTCTCAGCATCAATAAAACATGGGATACAATTATGTAAATACTCATACTTGAATTCATGCAAATGCACTAGTGTCTTTCTTTAACCTTCTTTGTTTTCTTTTCTTGACACACCTAGGTATTATATATCGTCGTCCCTAGGGTGCTTGCATATATTTTAATCTTTAGTCTTTACTGCCCTTGGGTAGTTTGATCTAGGAGTGAGATCAACTCGTGACCGTCGTCACGCAGTATTGACCCGCAAGGGGATCCACGTGCCTCTAGTCTTGGAGGGATCTCATTTTGGCCACGTGCCTCTAAATTGAAGGGATCTCTCCTGGTCACGTGCCTTAAGAATAGAGGGATCTCAGCTAACCACTTGCCTTCAATATAGAGGGATCTCATAGTTTTATACTGCCTTCACAGGGAGGGACCCAATCTTATCTTATTTAATAGTCGTCACAAGGAGGGATCTCATAACTGCCTCCAGGTGAAGGGATCTACATTTAATATATTCATATCCTTTCATTCTCATACGTAATTATGCATAGACGTGCTAAATGCACTCGCACATATGCTTCATTATTTTCTTTCATATATCCGTACATGCAGGATATTCATAATTTAAATCTTTATATCCTCATTAATTGTCACACACAACAAAGTCTCATGAGCAAAGCTTAGGTAGTTAGGTGTAAGTTTAAAATCTTAAGCCTTAATCTATCTTGCAAGCTTTTAAATTTCTATTGATGCTCCCGAGTTTGAGTTCAGGACCAAATTTCGAGATTGAATTTGTGCCCGAGTTCCGAGATTATGTAAGTTCCAACTTTCGGGGTCATGTAGTGTTTTGGTTCCCAACTTCCGGGGTTATATAATGCTTTGGTTCCTGACTTCCAAGATATGGGTATAAGGTTTCATATTCTGGTACCAACTTCCAAGTTTGTGTTGAAGATCCTCGACTCCCGATTTCAAAGTGTTTTATGTGCTTGTGATTCCATTTTCCAACATTAATCCATAACTGGTCTTCTAAGACTTATGAATGTGTTTCCTAAGTTCTGAGTTTCTGACATTGACTTATGCCTGATCTAGTGTCCTATTTGCTAAGTTCCGAGTTCAACATTAAGTATACCCGGTCTAGCTCTTTGTTGCTAAGTCCTGAGTTCCGGTATTAACTAAACTTGATCTAGTATTTATACATGTCTCTAGCCAAAATTACACTTTTCTAATAGAAAATTCATCAAAAATAGAAATCTGGGTGAAATCATACGAAATTTATATCATTATAAAGCTAACAGAGCAAGCTTTCAAATGAGAGAAGTTGAATATCATTTGAATGAGTATAACTCGAGATATAAGCCCTGAAACTTGACCCTACTGGACTACCCTGTTCCAGCCCGGATTAATCATAGGGCAACTTCCTCAAACCACTGGGAGCAAACGAGACCTTATCTAACCCTGAAATTTTTATGGGATATTCTCCTATGTGTAAGATTTCTAACAAGGTTGGTTTCGTTCAATTCCAAGTCATATAGGGCAAGTTTTGCCCTGAACAACCCAGTCTGCCTAGAATCAAACTCAAAAACCTAGGTCGAATTTCCAAAATTCATATCTCTCTCAATACTAATTCAATGCCTTATATGATATATGTATGGAAATCCTTGAATGTCTATTTTCAAATAAAAATAGATTCATGGAAGTTAAACAACTATAGGTGGAGCCGTACACCTTGCTGTACGGACTGCCGAGGAAAAATCCTAACAGCTACTTGAGTTTTCTCTTTTCTTCAAATTCTTTCATACCAATTCTAATTCTAATCATAACATACATGCATAATCAACTATAATTCATCATCATAACTTCAAATCTCATTAGCATCACAAGATATCCAAGACCCCCATATAGTCCCAAACAAAGGAAACTAAGAAGAGAAGTAGGATTCCTACCTGACCTAGTTGAAATCTTGTTGATTTGGTGTCTTAGATAAAAGCAATTCTTGATGAAACTTGAAGAAAGGATGAGGATGGAGTGAAAAGGAGAGTGAATAGCAGAGAAATGAGGGGACTCTCAGTAGCTAGGTTGGCCGAAAGTTTTCAAGAGAGAAGGAAAGAAAAAGGTCAAGATTTTTGAAGCAAGCTTCACTTTGATTGGTGAATTTCACCTTGCCTTCCAATTTGGCTTGGCTTCCTACTCTTCATGGTTGAAAGTGGCACTATAACACCCTACCAATTTAATGTTATGCTTAAGTCATAGCATGAAATTAAGTAGATTGTGTTACGGTGTTGACACTCAACTTACTAATTACTTATCATGTCACGTCTCTCTCTTTTGTTTTTTTTTTTTCTTAAACGGACGAAGCGGTGTGCGTTACATAATAGACGTGATCAACATTGCAGAACACAATGGAATTTACAGAAACACAAAACAGAAAGGATACAGACAGGTAATACATCATTAACTGTATACATACATACATACATATATATATATATATATATACATATATATATAGCTTAGAAGCCGATGCTTCAGTCTTTGTACAGACTCAAAGTAGGATACATAAGTGGGGCGGTGTAACAAAAAGAACATAGGGCTCGTGTCAATTAAAACAATCCTACAAGGTCCTCCGAGGACATCCCGAACTAGCTGATCCACGTTTATGGCCCAATACTACACTACCAAAAGAGGGTCATGCTGTACATTGCCACCCACAGTTGGAACCTACTCAGTCTGTAACATCCCCATTTTTACCTAAGTTAATTAGCTCGGTGTTTCCGGCTAATTAGAGGGGTTAGCGATTAATTGAGAATTAATCGATTAATCTCGAGAGCAAGAGCTTAGTAAATTAAGTCTAGCCAACAATTTAATCATAATGTCCTAAGCGTTTTAATAAAACCTTAATCGTCGAATCCTTAATTACTCGAAGGTGCCAAAACAAAAGTAACACAACCTAACCTTACTAATCAAGTTTATAATGATTAAGACACTTAAGACAACTCTTGAAAAATTAAAACCCAAATTTAAGCATATGCTTAACCGTAATACAAGGTATCATAAAAAGTGTAATTGACAAGAGTTAACTCATGGGTAATTAAGCCAACTAAGTTAAATTACACTTAAATAATTCTAATAACATTTAGAGATAAAAGTTCTTCCATGCATATGCCCTAAAAAGACATACCAAGGAGGAGCAACATCTCACCCTTCATTCGATCTCTTTAATCCTACACCATTAGATCAAAAGCCAAGACTAGGATCCTTGTCATCCACCATTAGATCTTGACACTTGGTGTGATCCTAGCCATCCAATGCCCAATCCTAAGAGAGCTCATGCTTTTAACCACTTGACAAAAACACTACATAGTCTTTACCCAATTGCCAAGACTCAAAGGAAACACAACACACTCTTGTGCCCCAAGGTTTTCCACTCCCTAGCTTATGTAAGAAGCAAAATCACATCACCTTTTCTCCCCCATTTTGCGCCACCATCAGCCCCTCTCTCTCCCTCATTTCATTTTTCACTTCCTCTCTCAAGACACACACACACAAAGCTCTCTCCTCTCTCCTCTCTCCAAGTCTCATACTCTCTTCTTCTTCCAAGCTTCATTGTGTTCTTCCAACCTCATACTACTTCCTACTCATCTCCATTTACCATTCTCACAAGCCCTTCAAGGACTACCATTTTTGGTCCTTGGAGAAACAAAGCCACTCATACACAAGCCTCACTATCAAGCTCAAGGAGAAGGAGGCCATCTCCAACATCTTTCTTTCTCTTCAAGCTTTCAAGAAATCCAATTGGTAGTGGCTCTAAACTCTTTTTCTCTCTTGTTTTTCAAGCTTTAGAACTCCTATGCTCTCCATAGCTAGGTGGTTTTAAAGATTGATTATGGGCATCATAGCCATTCTTGTCATAAAATGAGATGTTGTTGCTTGTATGGTGGTTTGTTGAAAACATGTTTTCGGTTTTGGTGTGATGCATGGTTGAACTCAATATTTTGAACTCCAACATGTTAGTTTTTCACTAATCTTTCATGGTATATGAGTGTTTTATAACTTGAGAATGTTTTCTTGAAAGTGAGGTTGAGTGTTTTGGAGAAAACATGAGGAAAATCAAAACGTGAAATCTGGATTTTCTGGCAGTCTGTAAACCGAACAGTATAACTTTTTCCAGAGAACTCCAAAATTAGTGGAACCAATTTTATATGAAAATAGACTCAAAGAGCTTTCCATACATATAAAATACATAAGATTCGGAGTTAAAATGAGTGAGATATGATTTTTCAAAGTGGACTGTTCTCAGATTGGTTTCTGTCTGGGCAGTCTACACTAAAATGGGTATAACTCGAGCTACAAAAATGATTTTTGAGTGAGACCAAGTTTAATTGAAAGCTAAGACATATAGGAACAAACCCATAAAACAGTTTTCTCAGATTCCTTCTGAGTAATTATAATGAGAAGTAACAATCCACTGTACCGGGAGTGAACTTAGAAACTGAACAGTCAGAATAAAATATGCATAACTCAAGCTACAAAATGAATTTTTAAGTGGGGTTTCTTTTGTTTAAAAATAGACTCAGAGAAGTATATCCACACAAAAATTCGAAATAAAAGAGTAAAAGATGAAATTATGGTGAATTTTCAAAGTTACTGCCCCACTGTAAAAGTAAAAACTGGTTATGGTAAAAGTTGAAGAATAAGGAGAAATAAGCTTTAAGACATTAATACCCTTATATTAAGCATTAGAGAACCCTCATAATTCAACTTAAAAAGTGTCAAAAAGGGCATTAGACAAAAAGTGGCATTATGCTCAATAAGAGAAGTTTACACAAGAGATAACCTCAATTAAAAGCTTGCACCTAATTTATCAAGCTAAGCTCATAAAATGTTGCTTGTGAATATGCCTATGTTTATGTGCAAGCATGATGATATGATAATGATCATGATGATATGATGAGGTTATGATGATGTTATGATAATGATCATGATGATATGATGAGGTTATGATGATGTTATGATGATGATATGATAATGATGATATGATATGATTCTTGATGATACTATGATGTTGGTTTCTCTGTTTGGCAAAATTTTGGGAAGCTTCGGTTTAGCCGTTATGCTGCCGAAATTTTGTAAGAATTATGGACTTAGAAATATTTTGCATCATAATGCTTAAATAAGAAGAAGTTTAATTCAAGTAAGTGATCCTTCAAAAGGCAAGGTAACCTAATTTAAGTTTCCCCTCACCCACGACTCACATGAGGCATGGCATGACCCAGCTAGTGTGAGTATAGGGGATAGGTCTTACATGAGGCATGGCATGACCCACCTAGTGTAAGTACTGCAGAAATTCTATGGTGGCGACCCGCAGTATGAGCTCATTACCACTTATCGTTAGTGGATGGGAAGATGAAGTCGAGTTAAGAAAAGAAAAGGGACTTCGTTCCAAAACCCTAGAAAGAGAAGAAGTTAAGAGAACCTTCTAGCTTGAACATGCATGTTTTATACGATTACACTTGTGCTTATGGTCATTATGATACAAATGATTAGAAAGTATGTTAAAATCGAATCCGCTTCGGATACTCATGTTTTCGAAAATCTAAGAATGGTATTTGATGCATGCTCACTGTTTTTATTAACAAAACCGAAGTGGCTGGGACGATGACGATGACACCACGTGTCAGGGTCGAGTCCTACTGAGAAATCTTATTTCTCACCCTAGCTGTTTTTCCGTCTCGTCACCAGATACTCATGGCTCACCCCGTGGAATGGAGCATGGACCCTCCCCACCATGAGTGGGCTTACGACGGGGATACACACGCTATTGTGGCCACGACCACCACAGTAGTACGTACACATTTTTATCTGGGTCGAATTTTTGAAGAGGAGCCAGAAAACCCGCCAGCCCCCGTAGACGTCTCTTCAGCTCTTCTTGGACAGCCTCTAGGTCCTTGGGACTTCCCGCCCGAGCCATTACCCGACTTCGAGATGGAGCCGATGTCGCCGGGTTTGCCCGACCGAAGTTTGCACTGCCGGGAGATCCCTGTGATGGAGGTGAGCTCGACGGCCACACCTAGGGCCGCTTCGCCACCGCCCCCTGAGTATCACCCTGCTGAGTCCGAAGAGGACCCCTCCGAGGCACGTTCGTCTGTGGCCAGCCATACCCCGGGTCGTCGCGTGCGTCGCTTTGAGGTGATCGATCGGCACCGCCGCATCATCCGCACTCCTCGCGTTCCGCGAGGTCGAGGAGCGAGGGGAACCAGGCATTCGAGGACTTGAGCCCACTTGATCGAAGGCATGGAAAGGCGAGAGGCCGATGACGCGTCCACATGGGTCTATTTTTATTTGTGTTCCTTATCTGTTGTATTTCATTCTCAGATCGACTTATGTATCTTTAACTTCGGGGCCATGACATGACCATGAGTTCCCTTTTATGTATGGATATTATGAGATTAATTATATTTATGATTGTTGTAGTAATTGAATGCGTGGTATTTTGATTTTATCCTTGTTCCTTTAATTTTTACTGAAATCTTTGCGATACGTCCGTTTGTTGCTACTTTCTCGCGCGAGGCTTTACTTTCAAAAAGTGACGACGTATTTCAAAAGAAAAAAAAAAAAAAAATTTTACCGTATTTTCCGCGTAATTTAATTTCAAATGAAGTTTAGTTTTCCACGAGCATAAGTAACAGCTAATAAAATGCCGTAATACGACTTAAGCGTAGTATGGGTTTATTAGGGTGTTACACAGTCAGGTAGCCATTGGCCACTCTGGGCCCAACTGGGGAGTAGTCCATACAAGGTCCCGAGGAGGAGGATGATGAGCCGGTGGCCTCCAAAGGATCGCTCTCGGAGCTGAGTGGGACGTCTGGAACCATCTGTGGAGGGGACTCGGGCGGAGGACTGGCAGGTGCTGCGGGCGCTGGAGGTGCAAGAGGAGGGTGTGCCATATGCAACGGGACCGCAAAATATGGAGCGGCAGTATCAAAGGCAAGGTGGAAAAGGGGAACAGCAAAATTTCTATTGCTAAAAAGGTAGAGATGGAAGTTGTAGGAGCCGGCAATGTACAGCGAATCCACTATGGGATCATGGTTGAGCTGTAGGTTAGGAATCTCAATAAATAAGATGGCGGCCGAGTCCATCTCCAACGTTTGAGAATGATGCGAAAATGCAAAACGAGGTGAGAATTTAAAGAAATTCTCAATAGGGTTCATATAGGGTGTGTAACTGACGTCACATTCATTCTCAGTTACCTCAGTTTTTGTTTAATTTTGAAAACATGGGATCAAATTGAACTATCCATATTTAATAAGTTTAAGAAATCGTTTGGTCCGAGGCAAGGTTTAGTTTTACTTAGGACATTATAAGAAACAGAATAAACTACTAATAGTGATATATAGAATAATGAGCAAAATAAATAAACATATAGCAGTAAGTAAACATAACAGACAAACTGTAAACAACTTGTAATGACTATTCAATGTGATCATGCAAAATTCATTCTTGAACTTATCTTCATAAACTTTTCCATCACTTGGTCCCTTGGGAGTTCTTGGTCATTTAGACTCTTGGGTAATAGTCTGCTTTTCAGGATCGAGCTCGTTCTTATATAGGAATGCCGGGTTTACTTTCCCTAACCTTCCCACCGATCTATTCCCCTTAACTTTAATTCGGGGTTGGCCCAAGTATTATGGAACTTCCATCATAATATAACCTTTAGGTTTATCATATCATCATAACATGACCTTTATGAACTTCTTGCAAATGCACATGGATTTGAATGTAGATTATAACTCATGCATAAGTTTTACTAAAATTTCGGCAGCTTAACAGAATATGTCTGCTTTCCATGAATAGTGCCAGTACTCAGAACATTAAATTTTCAGAAAAATCATAACACTTTATTCATATTTCAAACATCAAAATTCATGGCACAATTACTGCAATTAAAACATGGTTGTTGTCTCAACACTTGCATTCAACTCCATTTTTGTAAATCAGGCCATAATTTCTATTTAACTCATCTAGAACCCAAGTTTGGATATGCCAAAGTGTTATGTGTCTATTTTCTAACCTCTTTAGTCCCATCTAATTTTGATAAATATGGCTCAAGTTATTTAAGTTTTATCCCGACCTGCCCTATGGCTGGCCAGAATTACACACCTAAAAGTAAAAATCCACTAAAAATCGAAAACAAGTTCAAATCATATGAAATTAACATCATTTTAAAGCTAATAACACAAGCTTTCATTTGCAACAAGTTCCATTTCATTTTCTTTAGTAGAGCTCGAGTTATAAGCCCTGAAATTTGACTTCTTTGAATTGTCCAATTTTGGCCCGGTTTGGACATAGGGTAAATTCTTCGAACCACTGAGAGCAAATGGACTATATCTAACTATAATTTTATAATAGGATGCTCTCCTATGTGTAAGCTTTCTAACAAATTTAGTTTTACTCAATTTGGAGTTGTGTAGGGTGAGTTACGTCCTTCTTAACTCGCACTACCCGGATGAAAGTCCCAATTCCTAGGTCAAACTTCAAAAATTCATATCTCTCTCAATATTAATCCAATGGCCTTATATTATATATGTATGGAAAGCTCTAAATGTCTACTTTCATATAAAAATATCTTCATCAAATTTAACCGGCTATAGGCGGAGCCATACACTCCGCCGTACGGACTGTCGAGGGAATTTGGTCTTCCAGCCCCTCACATCTTCCTATCTTCACCCTTTTCTTCTCCTTAATCAAAGTTAAACACAAAAATAGCCAACAACTAGTCAAAGATCATCATAATCATTCCCTAATCACATAAAAAAGTGAGAACATAAAGCCAAAATCAGCCACCCCAATCAGAATAACAAGCACAAAATTGAACCTCTACCTCTTTGGAGTATGATTTTGCTAGGTGTTGAAGTTTGAATTGATAGAACCTTGTGAAGCTTGAAGGTTTGATGGAGTTAGTTGAGAGGAGGAGAGAAAAAGAAGGCTGAAATCAGGGGAGAGAGTGGCAGAAATCAGTATGGGAATAAGAGAAAAATCTGATTTAAGCATTGAAGGGATAGTTGGCTTTGTGAGTTTTGATTGGTTGAAATTTTGTGGGTAAAGTTCAGCCATGTCTCCTTCTTTGGTGACCAGATTATTCTCCATTTTGCCTAAAAAAGTGGAACTTGCTTCGATTGTATCTGAAATCGGAACTCGTCTCGATTCTGCTTAAAGTCGGAACTCATGCCCATCTTATTTGAAACTTGGAGATGAAATCGGATGTCAGAAATCATATACAATTTATTTGAAACATAAAGTCAGAGGTCAGAAATCATGTCCATTTCATTTGAATTAGAGATGAAGTCGGATGTCAAAAATCATGTACAATTTAATTGAAACATAAAGTCAGAGGTCGAAAATTATACAGCACACAAATCACCTTAAAATTGAAAGTCAAGGACAAGAATATGAAACCTAAAATACTTAAACCCGGAAGTCGGGGATGTTAACATAAACTTGGAAGTCGAGAACTAGGACGTTTTAAAACTCTTATTACACATAATTCTAAAACTCGGTCCAGGATCAATCTCAGAGATCGATTCTAAGCATAACACCGATAATTGGGAATCAAAACATTAACCTTATGTACCAGGAAATCGGAACTTATATAATCTCAGAACTTCCAATTCAATCTCGGAAGTCAGTCATAGGTCAAACTCGGGAACACCAATAGAAATGAAAAGCTCTTGGGAATAAATTCGGAGATCGGAACTCGTGTATAACTTGGAAATCAATTCGGAGGTCGGAACTCGTTGTGGATGTTACATTACCACCCCCCTAAGAAAAAATTTTGTCCCCAAAATTTAGCACCTGAGAATAGTTCAGGATACTCTTTCTTCATATCTGATTCTAATTCCCAAGTGTAGTCTTCAGCATCTTCTTTTCCCCATACTACCTTTACTAATTGCACAGTTTTGTTTTGAAGTTGCCTGCTGCTTCTGTCTCCGATCCGTGCTGGCTGTATGTGGAAAGTCAAGTCCTTTTTCAACTGTATTGATTCGGGTTCTAGAAGGTGTGTAGGGTCAGGGTGATACCTTCTGAGTTGAGAAATATGGAAAACATCATGAAGGTTTGACAAATGTGGAGGTAAAGCGATTTGGTATGCAACTGATCCGGTTCGCTTCAAGATTTGGAAGGGACCGATAAAGCGGGGACTTAGCTTCTTGACCTTAATGGCTCTACCTATCACTGTTGTAGGCGTAACCTTCAGAAATATGTGGTCTCCTTCTTGAAATTCCAGAGGTTTCCTCTTTGTATCCGTGTAACTCTTCTGACAGCTTTGAGCGGCGAGCATCTTACTTCGAATCTTCTTAATCTGCTCGATGGTCTGTTCAACTAAGTCAGGCCCTAATAAAATTGATTCTCCTGTTTCATACCAACATAGTGGAGATTGGCACTTCCATCCGTACAACGCTTCGTAACGAGCTATGCTGATGCTAGCATGATAGCTATTGTTGTATGCGAATTTGGCTAGCGATAAGTATCGATCCCAATTCCCGCGTTGCTCCATTATATAGGCTCGTAGCATATCTTCTAAAGTTTGAATTGTCCTTTCCGTTTGACCATCCATTTGCGGGTGATATGCAGTGCTTAGGCACAACTTAGCACTGAACACTTTTTATAAGGTCCCCCAAAACCGTGAGGTGAACCTTGGGTCTCGATCGGAGATAATAGTTGAAGGGGTCCCATGCAACCTTATAATCTCTTGAATGTACAGTTGCACCAATTTTTCCAATGGATAATTTGCTAGAACGGGTAGAAAATGAGCAGATTTGGTTAATCTATCCACGATAACCCATATGGCATCATATCCTGTTGGTGTTCTTGATAATCCCATTACAAAGTCCATGGAGATACTCTCCCACTTCCACTCAGGGATTTCCAAGGGTTGTAACATACCGGAGGATTTTTGATGTTCTGCTTTCACCTTCTGAAAGACCAAGCATTTGCTCACGAAGCTTGCTACGTTTGACTTTATGCCTGGCCACCAAAACATTTTCTTAAGATCTTGATACATTTTGGTAATGCCGGGATGTATGGTGAATTCACCCTTATGTGCTTCTTCCAAGATTCTTCTTCGGAGACCAATCCTCTCGGGCGCACACACCTTGTCACGGTGTCGCCATATGCCTTCTTTATCTTGAGTAAAATCCGTTAATTTCCCTGATTGCACGAGATTGATCGTATGTTGAAAACTAGTATCTTGCTGTTGTGCTAGCCAAAATCTGCTCCTTAAAGCTACTGGCTACCCTAACTTGGTGTAACTGAAAGGTCCTAGGAGTCATGAGGATTCCCAAATTAAGATTTCGGAAGCTCTCAATAAGCTCTGTCTCTTTAATCATCATCCAGGCTATGGTTAGTGATTTCCTGCTCAAAGCATCTGCCACAATATTTGCCTTGCCTGGGTGGTATTTCAATTCAAATTCATAGTCCTTAAGAAGTTCCATCCACCTCCGCTGCCTCATATTTAATTCCTTCTGATCAAAAAGGTACTTTAAACTCTTATGATCAGAAAAGACCACGAATCTTACTCCATATGGTGATGTCTCCATATCTTCAAGGCAAATACTATTGCGGCTAATTCGAGATGGTGTGTAGGATAATTCCTTTCATGTGGTTTTAATTGTCTGGAGGCATAAGCGACTACTTTTCCGGTTTGCATCAACAGACATCCTAATCCTTGTTTGGAAGCATCACAATAGACCTCAAATGGTCCATGAGGGTTTGGCAAGGCTAACACTGGTGCTGTAGTCAACCTCATTTTTAAATCTTGAAAACTCTGTTCACACTCCGGTGTCCATTCAAATGGAACACTCTTCCTGGTTAGCTTGGTCAAGAGCAAGGCTATTCGAGAGAAATCCTTAATGAATCGTCTGTAATATCCCGCTAAGCCCAGAAAACTCCTGACCTCAATGACTGTGGTCGGCTTCTCCCAATTATTACTGCTTCTACTTTGCTAGGGTTTATGGAGATTCCCTTATGGGATACCACATGGCCGAGAAATTATACTTCTTTCATCCAAAATTCACATTTGGATAACTTAGCATAGGGTTTATTTTCCCTTAAAATTTACAAAACCAGTTGTAAGTGTTCCGCGTGCTCCCGCTCTATCTTCAAATAGACAAGTATGTCATCAATGAAAACCACTATAAACTTGTCTAGATATGGGCCGAATATCCGATTCATATAATCTATGAATATTGCTGGTGCATTTGTCAGCCCAAATGACATCACGGTATACTCATAGTGCCCGTAACGAGTTCGAAAGGCTGTCTTAAGGATATCTTGTTCCCAGACTCGAATTTGATGATATCCGAAATGCAAGTCAATTTTGGAAAATATCGTTGCACCCTGCAGTTGGTCCATGAGGTCATCGGTTCTTAGCAGTGGATATCTATTCTTAATCATCACTTTATTTAGCTATCTATAATCCACGCATAGGCGCATGCTTCCATCTTTCTTTTTGACCAACAAGACTGGAGCTCCCCATAGTGATGCGCTTGGCCGTATGAATCCTTTTCCCAAAAGCTCTTTGATCTGTCTCTTTAGTTCTGTTAGCTCCAAAGGTGACATTTGATACGGAGCTATAGATATTGGTCCCGCACCTGGAACCAACTCGATGGTGAACTCAATTTCTCTCTCAGGGGGGAATTCAGGAATATCTTATGGAAAAACATCGGGATATTTCTTAACAACTGGGATCTCTTCTAGTTTCTGTTCAACTTTCGTCACATTGGCTGATAGGAGGATGTATCCCTGATTCTTCGACCCACTACAGTTTACTAATAAAGAGTTCAAACAAAAGTGTGGTGAGGCTTGGGATTCAGAAGACGAGACAGAGGAGAATACCACTGTCTTATCAGAATAGTTGAGCATGACTCGATTGGCAGAAAGCCAATCCATGCCTAGAATTATGTCAAGTCCAGACAGAGGAAGACAAATCAAATTAGCTGCAAAGGTCCTACTCTCAATTTGATGAGGAACATTGATACATATTTGACTAGTTTTAACAAGTTCATTGGTAGGAGTAGAAACCAATAGATCATAAGACAATTCAAAAATTGGTAATTGTAAAATAGCCACACAATTATGAGAAATAAACAAATGTAAGGCACTTGAATCATAGAGTACAATGCAAGTCGGATTCGAAAAAAAGCCTTTGGGGCTGCTTGCCTTTATTGCCCACCGGTTGAAATCTCCTCTGTTGTTGAAAGTTGGGCTTGAATCTGGGGCCCTGCGATGCTAACCCCTTCTTGAAACCACCACCAAATGCCTTGGCTGCAACCAATTTCAAGTTGCAATCTTCCCCAAGTCGGCATTTATTTACCAATGTGGGAAAATCTCTAATCTCCATTGGTCTTATTGCAGTAAAAATATCTTCTCGTAACCTTCTTTCGAATTTGACGCACTTCCAAGCTTCATCTGGGTTCCTCTGATAAATTTTAGAAAATTTACATAGCTCTTCAAACCTGGCAATATATTCGGATATCGTTCGGTTTCCTTGACGAAGTTGCATAAACTCTAGTTCTTTGGTATTTCGAACCAAGGCAGGAAAGTACTTTTGGTAGAAAACATCTCTAAACACCATTCAGGTGACTGCTATCTGAGATTCTTCAAATAGCCTTCGTACACTGTTCCACCAAAACTCTGCGTCTGCTTCGAGCATGTAAGTGGCAAAGGTCACCTTCTGATGATCCGAACAATCTAGGATAGAGAAAATCTTTTCCATAGCCTTGATCCATTCGTCGGCTTTATCAGGGTCATACGCCCCTCGGAAGCTGGGTGGGTTTGCCTTCCTGAACTTAGCAAATTTAAGGTAGTCCATGTAACACCTTACCAATTTAATGTTATGCTTAAGTCATAGCATGAAATTAAGTAGGTTGTGTTAACATGTTGATACTCTGCTTACATTTCGTTTATCGTATCACATCTCTTTTCTCTTTTTTTTTTTTCTGTTTGTAAATAGAAGAAACGGCGCACTGTACATAATGAACATGTTCAATATCGCAGAACATGACAGAGTTTAATAAAATACAACAGAAAAGATAAGAATAAGTACAAAGATAAGAACATGTACTATACCATCAACTATATACGCTCATATACATATATATATATATATATATATATATATATATATATATATATATATATATATATATATATATGTATATATATATATAAGTTTGAAGCCAATGCTTTAGTTTATGTACAAGTTTCAAAATAGGATACATAATTGGGGCCAGTGTACCAAAAAGACATAAGGCCCGTGTCCATCAAAACGATCCTATGGGGTCCTCAGAGGACATTTCAAACCTACTGCTAAGTCTATGACCCAAAGCTGCATACTGTCAAAAGAGGGCCATGTTGTACAATATCATCTACGGTTGACCTACTCAATCAGATAGCCGTTGGCCATGCCAGGCCCGGCTGGAGAGTAGTCTGCACTGGGTCCTGAGGAGGAGGATGATGAGCTGGTAGCCTCCGAAGGGTCACTCTCGGAGCTAAGCGAAATGTCGGGTACCACTGCGGGGGAGACTCTGGCGTAGGGCCAACAGGAGCTGCAGGTGTTGTGGGTGCAGGAGGTGCTGGAGAAGGTGTGCCACATGCAAAGGGACCGCAAAGTAAGGGGCAGCAGGGTCTAAAGCAGGATGAAATAAAGGAACAGCAAAATTCCTATTACTAAAAAGGTAAAGATGGAAATGGCAGGAGCCGGCTATATACAGTGAGCCTACTGTGGGATCGTGGTGGAGCTGCAAGTCTGGAATCTCAATAAAGAGAGTGGCCGTCGAGTCCATCGTCAGCGTCTAAGAATGATGCGAAAATGCAAAGCGAGGTGAGAATTTAAAGAAATTCTCAGCAGGGTTCGCGTATAGTGTTTAACTGACGTCACATTCATTCTCAGTTGCCTCGGTTTTTATTTAATTATAAAAACATGAGATCAAGCTTAACTATCCAATTTAATAAGTTTGACAAAATATCTGGTCCGAGGCAAGGTTCAGTTTTACTTAAGACAGTGTAAGAAACAGAATAAATTACTAATAATAATACACAGAATAATGAGCAAAATAAATGAACATACAGCTGTAAGTAAATATAATAGACAAACTATAAACAACTTGTAACGACTATTCAATGTAGTCATGCATTCAATGTAATCATGCAAAACTTATTCTTCAACCTTTCTTCATAAACTTTTTCATTACTTGGTCCCCTGGGAGTTCTTGGCCATTTAGACTCTTGGGTAATAGTCTGCTCTTCAGGATCGAGCTCGTTTGTATACAAGAATGCCGGGTTTACTTTCCCCGACCTCCCCACCGATTTATTCCCCTTAAATTTAATCCGGGGCTGGCCCAACTATCATGGAACTTTCATCATAACATATTCTTCATGTTCATCATAACATAACCTTTATAATTTTCTTGAAAATGCACATGTATCTACATGTATATCATAACTCATGCATAGATTTTACCGAAATTTCGGCAGAATAACGGAACATATCTGCTTCCCCATGAATAGTGCTAGTATTTAGAACACCAATTTCTCATAGAAGTCAACATATTTCATTCATATTTCAAATATCAATTCATGGCACAATTATTGAAATTAAAATATGGTTGCTGTCCCAACACTTGCATTCAACCCGATTTTTGTAAATCAGGCCATAATTTCTATTTAACTCATCTGAATCTCAATTTTGGATATGTTAAAGTGTTATGGGTCTATTCTCTAACCTCTTTGGTCCCATCTAATTTTGATAAATATAGCTCAATTTATTTAGGTTTTATCCCGGCCTGCCCTGTAGCTGGCCAGAATTACACACTTCAAATTAAAAATCCACTAAAAATCGAAAAATGTTCAAATCATATGAAATTAGTCTCATATTAAAGCTAATAGGACAAACTTTCATTTGCAAAAATTTCAATTCCATTTTCTCAGTAGGGCTTGAGTTATAAACCCCAAAATTTGACCTTTTCTGAACTGCCCTATTTTGGCCTGGTTTGGACATAGGGCAAATTTCTTGGACCATTGGGAGCAAACGGGATCTTATCTAACTCTGAAATTTTTGTGAAATATTCTTCTATGTGTAAGCTTTCTAAGAAAGTTTATTTCATTCAATTCCAAGTATATAGGGCGAGTTTCGCCCTAAACAACCTAGTCTGCCCAGAATCAAATTCAAAAACCTAGGTCGAACTTCCAAAATTCATATCTCTCTCAATACTAATCCAATAGCCTTATATGATATATTTATGGAAAGCTTTGAATGTCTAGTTTTATTTAAAAATGGTTTCATCAAATTTAAAAGGCGGTAGATAGAGCCGTACACTTTGCCGTATGGACTACCGAGGGTTTTTGGTTTTCCAGCTCCTAACCTCTTCCTACTTTCATCCTTTCTTGTTTTAACATCACAAACAGCTAATAAATCAGCCAAATATCATCATATTCATTCAATCATCACCTTAAGAATTGAAAAAATAGAGCCACCGCTAGCCACCCACAATCAGAATAGCAAGGCAAGAATTGAACCTCTAACTCTTTGTATGTGATTTGGTTTGACTTTGGAGTTTGGATTATCAAAACTTTGTTGAGCTTGAAGGTTTGATGGAGTTGGGTGAGTGGAAAAGAGAAGGAGAAAGCTGGAACAAAGGAGAAGGCAGCGCAAGTCAGGCTGAAGGGAGAAAGAAAGAAATGAGTCATAAAAGCTTTGAGGTGGTAGGTATAATCTTGCAATTTGATTGGTCTAAAACACAAGGCTGAATTTCAGCTAACTTTCCCCATTTTTTATGGCCTTTCTTGCGCCACTTTCATGCGGTAAGTGGCTGAGTTCTCAGCCACTTTAGGTAGGGTTATTGGGTGTAAAATCCTATTGGTTCGGTTCCGACAGTTTAAAATACCGTAATCTTACCGATTTCCATTAAATCGGTAAACCGGTTTCAAGAAAATTTTTATGAAATATTCTATACTTCTAACCTAATCTCCTCATATCTAAACTCAATTAATTGCTAATCAATTGATCCTAAATAAATATTTAATCAAATTTTAATTAATCTCAATTATTCGATAAAAATCGAACAATTGGACGAAAAATGATAAGAAAATTTCCGGTGGATGTTACAGTCCAGGTCAGCTCTTGGGCCATGTGGGTTTCCTCCACAGCTTGTCTCAGGTCACCTGCCTAATTGATCCATCATCTGGTGAGTTGTTGCGGCCTATTCCCACATCGCATGAGCCATTTCTCGTATTGTGGCCAGAAAGTTAGCCAGGTCCTCTTGAGCAAGTTCTGTGCATGGTTTACCCCGCCTTCCAAAAGCCATTAAGTTCTAAGCACACAAAACAAAAATTATTGAGTTGATCAGGCTCAATACTAAGTCTAATGTGCTAGTAAATAATAACTCACACGGTCAGGCACTTCATACACATGCACATCTATATTTCAATCGTAAAGGCAAGATCTAGTGCATGTTATCAGCTAAAAAATACAGAATATGCGCAAAGCATAGTCAGTCCAATCCTCAAGCCTTAGCTAGGACAAACTGCTCTGATATAAAAAATGTAACACCATACCAATTTAATGTTATGCTTAAGTCATAGCATGAAATTAAGTAGATTGTGTTACCGTGTTGACACTCAGCTTACTAATTACTTATCATGTCACGTCTCTCTCTTTTTTTTTTTTTTTAAATGGATGAAGCGGCGGGCAGTATATAACAAACGTGATGAACATCGCAGAACATAACGGAATTTACAGAAAGGCATAATAGAAAGGATACAGATAGGTAATATATCATTAACTATATACATACATATATATATACATACATATATATATATATATATATATATATATATATATATATATATATATATATATGTTTATTTATTTATTTATTTATATATAGGTTAGAAGTCAATGCTTCAGTTTATGTACAGACTCAAAGTAGGATACATAAGTGGGGCCGGTGTAACAAAAAGAACATAGGGCCCGTGTCAATTAAAACAATCCTACAAGGTCCTCCGAGGACATCCCGAACTAGTTGATCCACGTCTATGGCCCAATACTACACTACCAAAAGAGGGCTATGTTGTACACTGCCACCCACGGCTGGAACCTACTTAGTCAGGTAGTCGTTGGCCACTCCAGGCCCGGCTGGGGAGTAGTCCATACTAGGTCCCGAGGAGGAGGATGATGAGCCGATGGCCTCCGAATGATCGCTCTCGGAGCTGAATGGGACGTCTAGAACCATCTGTAGAATGGACTTGGGCGGAGGACTGGCAGGTGCGGCAGGTGCTGTGGGCGTTGGAGGTGCAGGAGGAGGGTGTGCCATATGCAACAGGATCGCAAAATATGGATCGGCAGGATCAATGGCAAGGTGGAAAAGGGGAACAACAAAATTCCTATTGCTTAAAAGGTAGAGACAGAAGTTGCAAGAGCCGGCAATGTACAGTGAATCCACTATGGGATCATGGTGGAGCTACAGGTTGGGAATCTCAATAAATAAGATGGTGGTCGAGTCCATCTCCAACATCTGAAAATGATGCAGAAATGCAAAATGAGGTGAGAATTTAAAGAAATTCTCAGTAGGGTTCATATAGGGTGTGTAACTAACATCACATTCATTCTCAGTTACCTCGATTTTTGTTTAATTTTGAAAACATGGGATCAAATTGAACTATCCATATTTAATAAGTTTAAGAAAGCATTTGGTCCCAGGCAAGGTTTAGTTTTACTTAGGACAGTATAAGAAACAGAATAAACTACTAATAGTGATACACAGAATAATGAGTAGAATAAATGAACATACAGCAGTAAGTAAACATACTAGATAAACTGTAAACAACTTGTAATGACTATTCAATGTGATCATGCAAACTCATTCTTGAACTTATCTTCATAAACTTTTCCATCACTTGGCCTCTTAGGAGTTCTTGGCCATTTAGACTCTTGGGTAATAGTCTGCTTCTCAGGATCGAGTTCGTTCCTATATAGGAATGCTAGGTTTACTTTCCCCGACTTTCCCACCGATCTATTCCCTTTAACTTTAATTTGGGGCTGGCCCAAGTATTATGGAACTTTTATCGTACTATAACCTTTAGGTTTATCATATCATCATTGTATGACCTTTATGACCTTTATGAACTTCTTGCAAATGCACATGGATTTGAATGTAGATTATAACTCATGCATAGGCTTTACCGAAATTTCGGTAGCTTAATGGAACGTGCCCGCTTTCCATAACAGTGCCAGTACTCAGAACATCAAATTTTCAGAAAAATTATAACACTTTATTCATATTTCAAACATCAAAATTAATGGCATAATTACTACAATTAAAACATGGTTGCTGTCTCAACACTTGCATTCAACCCAATTTTTGTAAATTAGGCCATAATTTCTATTTAACTCATCTAGACCCCAATTTTGGATATGCCAAACTGTTATGTGTCTATTTTCTAACCTCTTTGGTCCAATCTAATTTTGATAAATATGGCTCAAGTTATTTAAGTTTTATCTCGGCCTGCCTTGTGGCTGGCTGGAATTACACACCTAAAAGTAAAAATCCACTAAAAATCGTAAACAAAATCAAATCATGTGAAATTGAGATCATTTTAAAGCTAACAGGACAAGCTTTCATTTTTAAAAGTTCCATTTCATTTGCTTTAGTAGAGTTCCAGTTATAAGCCCCAAAATTCGACCTTCCTGAACTATCCTGTTTTGGGCCAATTTGGACATAGGGCAACTTCTTCGAATCACTGAGAACAAAAGGGACTGTATCTAACTTGAAATTTTATTATAGATGTTCTCCTATGAGTAAGCTTTCTAAAAAAGTTAGTTTCACTCAATTTGGAGTTGTGTAGGGTGAGTTACGCCCTTCTTAAGACACACTGCCCGGATGAAAGTCTTGATTCCAAGGTCAAACTTCAAAAATTCATATCTCTCTCAATATTAATCCAATGGCCTTATATTATACACGTATAGAAAGCTCTGAATGTCTACTTTCATATAAAAATAGTTTCATCAAATTTAATAGGTTGTAGGTGGAGCCGTACACTCCGCCGTACGGACTGTTGAGGGAATTTGGTCTTCTAGCCCCTCACATCTTCCTATCCTCACCCTTTTCTACTCCTTAATCAAAGTTAAACACAAAAACAGCCAACAACCGGTCAAAGATCATCATAATCATTCCCTAATCACATAAAAAAGTGAGAACATAAAGCCAAAATCAGCCACCCCAATCAGAATAATAAGCACCAAATTGAACCTCTACCTCTTTGGAGTGTGATTTTGCTAGGTGTTGAAGTTTGAATTGATAGAGCCTTGTGAAGCTTGAAGGTTTGATGGAGTTGGTTGAGAGGAGGAGTGAAAAAAAAGGCTGAAATCAGAGGAGAAAGTGGCGCAAATCAGTATGGGAATAAGAGAAAAATCTGATTTAAGCATTGAAGAGGTAGTTGGCTTTGTGAGTTTTGATTAGTTGAAATTTTGTGGGTAAAGTTCAGCCATGTCTCCCTCTTTTGTGGCCAGATTATTATCCATTTTGCCTAAAAAAGTGGAACTCGCTTCCATTGTATCTGAAATCGGAACTAGTCTCGATTCTGCTTAAAGTCGGAACTCGTGCCCATCTTATTTGAAACTTGGAGATGAAATCGGATGTCGGAAATCATGTACAATTTATTTGAAACATAAAGTCGGAGATCGGAAATCATGTCCATTTCATTTGAATTGGAGATGAAGTTGGATGTCGGAAATCATGTACAATTTAATTGAAACATAAAGTCGGAGGTCGAAAATCATACAGTACACAAATCACCTTAAAATTGAAAGTAAAGGACAAGAATATGAAACCTAAAATACTTAAACCCGGAAGTTGGGGATGTTAACGTAAACTTGGAAGTCGAGAACTAGGACATTTTAAAACTCTTATTACACGTAAATCTAAAACTCGGTCCAGGATCAATCTCGGAGATCGATTCTAAGCATAACACCGAAAATCGGGGATCAAAACATTAACCTTATGTATCGGGAAATCGGAACTTACATAATCTCAAAACCCCCAATTCAATCTCGAAAGTCGGTCATAGGTCAAACTCGGGAACACCAATAGAAATGAAAAACTCTTGGGAATAAATTCGGAGATCAGAACTCGTGTTTAACTTGGAAATCAATTCGGAGGTCGGAACTCGTTGTGGATATTACAGGCGCCACACGTAGGGGTATCTTGGCTAAATCTTGGCCATCCATTCTAGGGTTCTCATAGTATAACTTTTATTGATCTGGTTCCGACAGTTTTAAATACCGAAATCTTACTGATTTCTCTTAAATCGGTAAACCCGTTTTAGAAGAATCCTATGAAGTTAATCATCTTAAATCACACTTAATTAGGTTTAAGTGAATACTAAATCGAATCTTAATTAATCACACTTATTTGCTAAAAACTGAGCAACTCAGTTAAAAATGATTAAAATTTTTCGGACGTTACATTACTACCCTCCTAAAAGAAAATTTTGTCCTCAAAATTTGATTATAATACTAGTTATAATCATAACAGTTTAAATAAAGTTCATACATAAGCACACAATAGATGTAAAACCACTTAGCATAATAGGATCGACTAAAACTAAATTAGCCAATCCCTTATTCTGGTTTATCCCTAATTTTCGCTCTAGTTTCTCTGGGGTGTAGTCTCCTCTACATTTATAGTGAAAACTCTTCCTGAACGTTGCGGTTTAGGAGTCGGTAGTTGGTTCTCAAGGCAATCTCTGATCATGTGACCCAGCTTCCCACACCTGGAATATACATTCTGTCCAGCCAAACAAGGTCTACCTCCATGATCCTTTCCACACTTAAAGCATACTTGCCCTGCGCTTGGCCTCTGTAGTTGTTTACCTTCACATCCATTAAATTGACGTAGCTTCTTTGGTGGTGAGGCATATTCGAGTTCTTGGTTTTCAGGTGCCGGCCTCTTTTCATATACATCCATCCTAATATCAGCGATCTTCTTATTATATTCTTCAACTAATCGACTTTTGTTCGCTAATGCAGCAAAATCTCTTATCTTCATTGGTCCCACCGAGGCCAAAATGTCCGCATTTAGTTCTCCTTCAAATTTGATGCATTTCCAGTTTTCGTCAGGGTTGTGCTGATAGATGGTGGAAAATTTACAGAGTTCTTCAAACTTAGCAATATACCCTGAAACACTCATGTTTCCTTGTTGAAGCTTCATAAACTCCAATTCCTTAGCGTTTCGCACCGATGCAGGGAAATACTTCTGATAAAATGCCTCCTTGAATATGTCCCATGTGATATCAACTTGGGGTTCTTCCAACAGCCTTTTCGCATCGTTCCACCAAAACTCGGCGTTTGCTTCCAACATATAAGTGGCAAAGGCCACTTTCTGTTGATCAGTGCAGGCCAAAATAAAAAAGACTTTCTCCATTGCTTTGACCCAGTCCTCGGCTTTATCTGGATCGAAAACTCCTCAGAAGCTAAGTGGATTCGCTTTCCTGAACTCAGCAAATTTAAGATAGTCCAAGTCTGCTCCTAGGCCATGTGGATTTCCCCCATGGCTGGCCTCAGGCCGCCTACCTAACTGGTCCATCATCTGATGAGCTGCAGCGGCCTATTCCCGCATTACATGAGCCATTTCACGCATTGTGTCCATAAAATTAGTGGAATTTTCTGGAGTGGGTATAGTTCGTGGCCTACCACGCCCCCTGAAAGCCATTAGTTCCTAATCACACACAACAAAACATTGAGTTGATCAGGCTCAATAATAAGTTAAGTGTGACAGCAACTAATAATATTCACAATTAGGCGGTCATGAATATCTAATCCTACATCCTATCTGAATAGATAAGATTCGTCGCGTGACATTAGCTAAAGATTCCAGAGTGCACTAGAAGCATAGTCAGTTCAGTCCTCAGGTCCGATTAGGACCGAACTACTCTGATACCATTTTGTAACGTCCTCCTCTATACATTACTATGCTTAAGTCATAGTACCACACCCTGGAGTTGTCATCATTACCTGAAAGCGGACCTTTATCTAACAAAGAACTTCAAATTGTCTTTGGAACTTCTTGAATTATCTGGAGATAACACGGAAATAAGAGTGAGAATTTTGAATTCTTAGTAGGATTCCTTAAACTACCATATGCTGTGTCATCGCTATTATCTCCAGCTGCTTCGATTTATTATGAAAAATGTGAACATGTTAAATAGATTGTTCAGTTGTATAGTTTGAAAATATATTGTCCGAAGCAGAGTTCATTTTATTCATGCACTTGAGTCACATCGGCAATATTTCACATTCAGAATAATAATCACAGCATAAGTAAATGAAACAGTCCTAGCATCAATAAAACATGGGATACAATTATGCAAATACGTATACTTGAATTCATGCAAATACACTGGTGTCTTTCTTTAACCTTCTTTGCTTTCTTTTCTTGGCACACCTAGGCGTTACGTATCGCCGTCCCTAGGGTGCTTGTGTATGTTTTAATCTTTAGTCTTTACTGTCCTTGGGTAGTTTGATCTAGAAGTGAGCTCAACTTGTGATCGTCGTCACACAGTACTGACCCGCAAGGGGACCCACGTGCCTCTAGTCTTGGAGGGATCTCATTTTGGCTACGTGGCTCTAAATTGAAGGGATCTCTCCTGGTCACGTGCCTCAAGAATAGAGGGATCTCAGCTGATCACTTGCCTTCAATGTAGAAGGATCTCATCTAACCACGTGCCTTCAAGGTAGAGGGATCTCATAGTTTTATATTGCCTTCATAGGGAGGGTCCCAATTAACTGCCTCCAAGTGAAGGGACCCAATCTTATTTTATTTGATTGCCGTCACAAGGAGGAATCTCATAACTGCCTCCAGGTGAAGGGATCCACATTTAATATATTCATATCCTTTCATTCTCATATGCAATTATGCATAGATGTGCTAAATGCACTCGCACATATGCTTTATCATTTGCTTTCATATATTCGTACATGTAGGATATTCATAATTTAAATCTTCATATCCTCATTAGTTGTCACACACAACAAAGTCTCATGAGCAAAGCTTAGGTAGTTAGGTGTAAGTTTAAAATCTTAAGCCTTAATCTATCTTGCAAGCTTTTAAATTTCTATTGATGTTCCCAAGTTTGAGTTTAGGACCGAGTTTCGAGATTGAATTTGTGCCCGAGTTCTGAGATTATGTAAGTTCCAACTTTCGGGATGATGTAGTGCTTTGGTTCCCAACTTCCGGGGTTATATAATGCTTTGGTTCCCAACTTCTAGGATTCGGGTATAAGGTTTCATGTTCTAGTACCAACTTCCAAGTTTGTGTTGGAGATCCTCGACTCCCGATTTCAAAGTGTTTTATGTGCTTGTGATTTCATTTTCCGACATTAATCCATAATTGGTCTTCTAAGACTTATGAATGTGTTTCCTAAGTTCCAAGTTTTTGACATTGACTATGCCCAATCTAGTGTCCTATTTGTTAAGTTCCGAGTTCAACATTAAGTATATCCGGTCTAGCTCTCTGTTTGCTAAGTCCCGAGTTCAATATTAAGTATATCCAGTCTAGCTCTCTATTTGCTAAGTCTTGAGTGCTGGTATTAACTAAACTTGATCTAATATTCATACATGTCTCTAGCCAGAATTACACTCTTATAAGAGAAAATTCACAAAAAATAGAAGTCTAGGTGAAATCATATGAAATGTATATCACTGTAAAGCTAACAGAGCAAGCTTTCAAATGAGATAAGTTTCATATCATTTGAATGAGTATAACTCGAGATATAAGCCCTGAAACTTGATCCTATTGGACTACCCTGTTCCAGCCCGAATTAATCATAGGGCAACTTCCTCAAACCACTGGGAGTAAACGGGACCTTGTCTAACCCTAAAATTTTTATGCAATATTTTTCTATGTGTAAGCTTTCTAACAAGATTAGTTTCATTCAATTTCAAGCCGTAGGGTAAGTTTTGCCCTGAGCAACCCAGTCTGCCCAGAATCAAACTTAAAAACCTAGGTCAACTTCCAAAATTCATATCTCTCTCAATACTAATCCAATGGCCTTATATGATATATGTATGGAAAGCCTTGAATATCTAGTTTCATATAAAAATATATTCATGGAAATTAAACGGCTGTAGCCGGAGCCGTATACCCTGCCGTACGGACTGCCAAGGAAAAACCCTAGCAGCTACTTGAGTTTTCTCTTTTCTTCAAGTTCTTTCATATCAATTCTAATTCTAATCATAACATACATGCATAATCAACTATAATTCATCATCATCACTTCAAATCTCATCAGTATCACAAGATATCCAAGACCCCCATATAGTCCCAAACCAAGGAAAGTAAGAAGAGAAGTAGGATTCCTACCTTGCCTAGTTGAAATCTTGTTGATTTGGTGTCTTAGATGGAAGCAACTCTTGATGAAACTTGAAGAGGGGATGAGGATGGAGTGAAGAGGAGAGTGAATAGAAGAGAAATAAGCGGAGTCTCAGTAGCTAGGTTGGCCGAAAGTTTTCAAGAGAGAAGGAAAGAAAAAGGTGAAGATTTTTGAAGCAAACTTCACTTTGATTGGTGGATTTCACCTTGCCTTCCAATTTGGCTTGGCTTCCCACTCTTCATGGCTAAAAGTGGTGCCACGTGTGGGGGTATCTTGGCTAAATCTTGGCCATCCATTCTAGGGCTCTCACAATATAACTTTTATTGATCCGGTTCCGACCGTCTTAAATACCGAAATCTTACCAATTTCTCTTAAATCGGTAAATTGGTTTTAGAAGAATCCTATGAAGTTTCCTATGGTTCTAATCTAATTTCATTATACCTAATCATCTTAAATCACACTTAATTAGGTTTAAGTGAATACTAAATCGAATTCTAATGAATCACACTTATTTGCTAAAAACTGAGCAACTTGGTTAAAAACGATTAAAATTTTTCGGACGTTATAGTGAGTTCTGTGAATTCCACACAAAGGCTACATAGGTTGCGTTTACCTATCTCTAGCTCTTGTTCAACCTATGGTGATTATGACATGAAGCTCTTTTTATAACTCCTTGTAGGTAGAAGTAACACGAGAAGGGGGATTGAAATGTGCTTCAAATAAAATTTAAAACTTCAAACTTTTATAAAATAACTTTCTCAAGTCTAAGACTTGGAATGCGGAAGCAATTGAGTTAGTAATAAAAGTTGCTTTTAGTATCAAAAGGTATGGTAAAGCATAAAGATATATTGCACATAAATCACTAGACGACGTAAGGCAATAAAGAAGAAAGGGATAGAAAATTCACATAGCAGGATTTTATACTGATTCGGCCAATCACTTGCCTACTTCCAATCCCCAATACTTTGTTGAGAGTTTTATATAGCAAGCATTCTTTTTTCAAGCTTCTCCAAGCTTTTACAACAGAGTAGTCTTTCTCAAGCCTCTTCAAGCTTTCACAACTGAGTAGTTTTTATCCTAACTTCTCGAAGCTCACAGTGACCGCTAATAGGTTTGGTCATAATCTAAGAAAGTTTACGGTTTGTGTTTGCGTCATTCACACTAAGGCTCTAAAAGTAAGTTTGATCAAATAAGTACAGAATGTGTGTCACTTCTCTGAATCCTCAATACGAAAATTTTTGCTAATATAGTTCCTTCGAGAAGATTTTTAAACTGAAGTTACAATATGTAACTATTTAATAGTTTAGAAGGTTGAGAAGGTTAAAGAAAGCATTTAACACTCAAGAATATTCAATCAGTCTAACCTATTCTACTTTGACTTCTAACTTTATATAGACTTTTAAATGTAACCGTTGAAGCTTGCGGATCTTGGGCCTTGTGCCTTTTTGATCCACAAGTCTAAGACTAGAAAGAGAAAATGCAGCTTTCTTCTTCAATACGTAGAAATGACACAAAGAATAGAAAATAGTCGTTGAAGTGTTCATTAACTTTTCAGACTTGTTAGCACTTCTTTTGGATCTTGTCAAATCACGTTTGGCTTTTTGAATTTATCCTTGAGTCGTGCGGAGGAAGCTTTGAGAATGGGAGACTTCATGAGAAGCATCTTTCTGATGTTCATCCTTCTGGATGTAGTCTTCTAAACTGTGCGTCCTTCTGAATAGTCTGAGTATCTTTCTGAAGTTTGTTTTTCCTTCTGAAGCATTGTTTCTAAGGAGAAAGATCATATGTTCCACAAAGCACTCTTTCCAAGGAAGGCATGTTTAGGAGAATGACTAAGGAATAAAATGCTTTGATCGAATCAAAACTATTTTAAGTTCGAGATGAATGATCTTGTAACATCCACCGTTTTTTGCCTAATTATTCGGTTTTATCGAATAATTGAGAATAATTAGAATTCGGTTAAACAATTATTTAGACTCAATTGATTAGCAATTACTTGAGTTTAGATAAGAGAGAATTAAGTTGGAATATAGGAGATTTCATAAAAATTCTGTTGAAAACCGATTTATCGGTTTAAAGGAAATCGGTAACATTACGGTATCTTAAACTGTCAAAACCGGACTAATAAAATTACCAGCTTTAAACCCTATTTTGAGTGGCTGAGTTTTTGAGTGGCTGATAACTCAGCCACTTACCAACCAAAAGTGGCGCAACCAAGGCCACTAGACCATGGAGAAGCTTGGCTGAATTTCAGCCAAGCATTTTGAGCCAATCAAATTCAAGCAAAAATCACTCAAAGCAATCAGATTTTTCAGCTTCTTTAACACCCATTCAGACCCCTTCTTACGCCACTTTTCTCTCCTCTCATTCAGCTCTCTTTCTCTCTTCTTTACACACCAAAAACTCCAGCCAACATCAAGTCAATTCAAGCCTTGCTCACCCAAACCTTCAAATTCCAGCAAAATCATTTGGAACAAAGGTAGGAGTTTAATACTTGCATCAAATCTGTGGCCTTGGCTGGCTGAGCTTGGATTATTTTCATGATCTTTGATGTGTTAATTGGATGATTATGATGATATGTGATTGGTTTTGGGCTGTTTGTTTCGTAAAAATCGAAGTTGAAGCAAGAAAGAATAGAAATAAGAAGAGCTGAGGGGCTGGAGAACCAAAACCCCTCGGCAATCCGTACGGCAGAGTGTACGGCTCCGGCTATAGCCGATTAAATTTGATAAAACCAATTTTAAATGAAACTAGACATCTAGGGCTTTCCATAGATATATCATATAAGGCTTTTGGATTAGTATTGAGAGAGATATGACTTTTTGAATCTCGACCTAGGGTTTTGACTCTGATTCTGGACAGACTAGGTTGCTCAGGATAGAACTCGACCTACACTACTTGAAAATGAATAAAACTAACTTTGTTAGAAAGCTTACACATAGGAGAATGTCCCATAAAAATTTTAGAATTAGATAAGGTCCCAGTTGCTCCCAGTGATCCAAGAAAGTTTCCCTATGTTCAAACCGGGCCAGAACAGGGCAGTCTAAAAAGGTCAGAATTCGGGGCTTATAACTCGAGTCCTACTAAGCCAAAAGAAATGGAACTTTTTGAAAATAAAACTTTACCCTATTATCTTTAATATGAGTCCAATTTCGTGTAATTTGAGTCAGTTTTCGATTTTTAGTGGATTTTTACTTTTAGTTTCCTAATTCTGGCTAGCCATTGGGCATGCCGGGATAAAACCTGAATATCTTGAGCTATAGATATCAAAATTAGATGGGACCAAAAGGATTAGAAACTAGACACATAAGGCTACAACATAGCCAAAAATCAGGTTTAAAGGAGTTAAATTGAAATAAAGGTGGGATATACCATAACTGGGCAGAATGAGGCAGAATCCGCTAAAAGCCCTATTGAAGCTTGTTGAAACTAATGAATGAATTTATGAATGTATGTGAATAATTGCTGCTCTATACTGAAATTGCAAATTGTGTAAATGCATTAGTTGGCTGACACTATTCATGGGGAAGCGGACACATTCCGTTATGCTGCCGAAATTTTGGTAGAATCCATGCATAAGTTATGAATTTCATGATAATACATGTGCATTTCAAGGAAAGTTATGAAAGTCTATTAAGACTTATGTTATTATGAAAGTTCCATGCTACTTGAGCCGGCCCCAGATAAGAAGTTAAGGGGAAAAGATCGGTGGGAAGGTTGGGGAAAGTAAACCGACATTCTGGCCATAGGAGCAGGCTCGATCCTGAGAAGCAGACTATTACCTAGGAGTCTAAATGGCCAAGAACTTCCAGGGGACCAAGAGATGGAAAATGATGAAAAGTAATGTAAAAGGGCATATGACGAAAGGTTTATGATGAAGTCTGCATGATCACATGACTGCATGGTCACCTGGAATAATTATGTCAGAATGTTTACAGTTGTTTATTACGTTTGCTTACTGCTGTTTATTATTTGCTCTGTTTATTATTCTATGCATTATTATTAGCAATCCATCTTGTTTCTTGTGCCGCCTAAAGTAAAACTGAACCTTGCCTCGGACCAGACATTTTCTTGAACTCATTAAAATGGATATTTCAGTTTGAACACACATTTTTATAATTAAATAAAACCCGAGGCAACTGAGAATGTATGTGACGTCAGTTAACCAGTATACCCGAACCCTACTGAGAATTTCTTGAAATTCTCACCCCGTTTTGTATCTTCCGCATCATTCTCAGACGCTGGTGATGGACTCCACCGCTACCCTCTTCATTGAGATTCCAGCTTTACAGCTTCACCACGACCCAGAGTTGGATTCCCTGTATATAGCCGGCTCGTGTAACTTCCGTCTCTACCTCTTCAGCAACAGGAACTTTGATGTTCCTTTACATCATCCCATTTTCGACCCTGCTAGTCCTTACATTGCCGTCCCACTCCACATGGTGCACCCACCTTCTGCTCCTCCTACACCCGCAACCCAGCAAAGACTCACTGACCACGCCCTCGAGTCACCATCGCAGGCAGTCCCTGATATCCCATTGAGTTCAGAGAGTGACCCCTCAGAGGCCACCGGCTCATCACCCTCTTCCTCCTCGGGACCCAGCACAGACTACTCACCGGCCGATCCTGGCATGGCTAACGGCTATCTGACAGAGTAGCTTAGCAGTAGGAGAGGTTGTATAGTATGACCCTCTTTTGGACAGCATGTAGCTCTAGGTCATAAACTTGACTGTAGGGTTAGCAATAGGTTACGAAATATCCTCTGAGGACCATAGGATGTTTTGCCTGATATGGGCATCATTGTCTTTTTGATATCCAGCCCGCTTATGTATTTTACTTTGAAACTTTGTACATAAACTGAAGCAGAGGCTTCTGATATATATATATATATATATATATATATTTGCACGTATACGGTAACGCTATTGTACTATTCTTGTCTTTGGTGATATTTTGTTAAATTCGTTCCGCTTTAAGTATAGCAGCACGCCGTTTCGTTTTGTTCAAAAAATAATAATAATAATAATATGATGATGACTGTTTAAAGAAGAATAATCATGAAAGGTAAACAGAGTGTTAATACAATAACACAATCTACCTAATTTCATACTATGACTTAAGCATAACATCAAATTAGTAGGGTGTTACAGATCTTGCTCACAAAAGAATACATTTTATACCAACAAATCATTAACTAACAAAGATTTTACTTAAAGCTTGATTTTGGCAAGGTTATCAAACTCGAGAGTTTAGATAAACTGGTGAAGTCTTAGCAAACTCGACTCATAGATTCATAAAAGTTTATTTAAAAAATATCACTTAAAAAATATATTTTAGTAATTAAATATAATTAAATGAAATTTTTATGATTAATATTAAACAATTGAAACTTTATAACAACATAAATGAACAAAAAAAAAAATATAGCCTAATATATGATTTCATTTTAATACCATTCTTTACTCCATACATATATTATTTTGTAGTTCGACAAAACATAATTAAATAATAACTAATATATAAAATAAATTGAATAAAACCAATAAATATTACATGAAACAAATAAGTAAACCAAAGCATACAATAAAAATGACTAATATTTTACAGAGCAAAATCAAGTATAATCTTAGACTCGTAAATTTGTTTGTAAAATCAAGAGTTTACCGATTTTGTTAGAGTTTACTTAAATTCGTATGAGTTTAACCAAAAAAAAAATAAGTTTATGCATGAGTTAACTTTTTTTTATGTGGTAGGATTGTAAACTCGTAAGAGTTTAATAGTTAACTTAAGAATTTAATAACTATGGATTTTGGTGAACATCAAAATCTTAAAGCTCAAAATGATTTACGCCTTACAATGGTTTTTGAAGGGTATTGGAGCTTACACTCCTCTCTCGAGTGATTGCAAAACAGCATAACATTTGAGTGTTGGTCAGGCACTCAAAAGAATTCAATGCAATCATAAACAGTTAACCATAAGAAATAGAGAAATTGGATAACATTAAACTGAAAGAAACGTAGTCAAGTTTACTACCCTAGTACGGGTTACAACTGTCTGTCAGTACTGTATCCTGAAAAAAATTCTAAGTCTAAACCCTATACCTCCTTGGAGGGCTATAGGATTAAGACATTTTTATAAGATCAAAAGTCACGGTAATAATTCCCTGGGCACAAATGAGTTGAAAAGTGATTGTCACAAATTTTAGAGAATGGGTAACCCATTGTTTTCAACCCAAAAGTTTATGTTTTCAAAAAATTGTACTAAAATCCAAAATTTTGATTTTGATTTTTAAGGATTTTGATTTATTTAATATTTTTATTGAATCCAAATAGGGAGTATTCCTTTATTAACATTTATGTTAAAGTTAATGGAGAATAAAATTAAAAAGGACATTAACTTAATGTAAATATGTGTATTCAATGAAATACCTGTGCTTCTAGTTCTGAGCCTGTCCTGTTATTATATTTTTCATAATTGTAATCGATTACAATTGTCTGAAATGAGTTCCCAACCATTCTAGATGCCTTCGAGATAAAATTTTCATAATTGTGATCGATTACCTAGAATTGTAATCGATTACAATTATCTAGGTCCATGGTAAATGATTACATAGAATTGTAATCAATTACCAGAGGCTTATATAGCATCCGAGGATGCTCTCTCTCTTCATTTCTCGCGGAACTCTCTTTCTCTAACCCTCAAAAACCCTCCCCCTTCTCTCTAAAATCACTCTTTTCTTCATCCTTTACCTCCATTCTAAACTTTTCACCAAAATCTACTTTAAACACACATTAAACACTTCATATCACCTCAAATCATCATCAAATATGCCACTCTCTCTTTACCTCCACCATTGATAAAGTTGCTGTCAAAAAAGGTCCGCTCAGGTAACAGTAACAACTCTTGAGTATGGTACTATGACTTAAGCATAGTACTGTATTTCGGGAGGATGTTACACCTTTGGCTGTCCTTGGCCAAGGAGTGTTAGGGTTTGGTGGTTAGGATTGATGCATTTGAATTCATCTATCCTTCTTTTACTCTTTTGATTCATATTTGAGATATTCTATCTTTCATTTGATTTGGATGTTTTAAGCATGTTTAATGGCTAGATCCTTTATATTCAGGTGTGATCATGGAACCTATGTTGGAATAATGATGTATTGAGTTTTCCTTTAATTTAATGAACTTCTTTTCAGTTGAGTTTTAATCTTTGTTCTTAATGCTTTTGTGGCTTGATCACCCATAAATTGATTCCATGAGTTGTGTAGACAGTTCGAAAATTGGTACATAACTTAGACCTAAGGATAAATAACATAATTATTGATTATTTGGGATTAGAATTGGTAATTTTGTGGGACTTAATTATGGATTTCATAGAATGGTAAAGCCTTTAACCTTAGGATTCAAGTTAAGGAATTAATATTGAAAAAAAAAAAAAAACTCATGTTTTCATATGCATTTATATTCAGGATTGTGCATATGGATACGCTCAAGGTTCATAATTCCATTCTCAAGGTATTTTTGCCAAGGATTTGGTGGCAAAACAGTTATAATATGGAGTTTCCTAAAATTACAAACAGACAACAAACAAGCCAGAAATCTCGAGGATCAATTCCATCCAATGTACATCACAAAAATTCCAACACAATTATAGCTAAGTAAGGCATAAAGCTGCCCAAACTTCAGAACATCCAAATTAATAGCTATTGCATATTGTTTATACCTAGATCCTACAAAATCAATGCATATAGGATTTCTCAATTAGATTTGGCCCCAAGCCCTTTGGAGACCACTAGATTGAGTTATAATCACTTATGTTACAAGTTAGGTATAATTACTTGATTTTGCCTAGAAATTAAAAAATGCACAAAAATGTCTAATTAATTTGTTTTGATCTAAAATTTTTCAAGGGTAATGCTCTACTTGTCTATTTTTAAAACTCTTTGGTCCCACTCAATTTTGAGGTATATAACTCAAGTTATTCAAGTTTTCCCTACTACTTTATCATCTTATAGGACAATCCTGAGCTCTTGAAAATGGAAAATCACTCAAAATTCATCTCTTATTATTTTGTTCTAAAATTCTACTTGCATATACTTGTATGAACTCTCTTCTAAACAAATGAAGTCATACTCAATTTGACTGAGTAAAGCTTAAGTTATAAGCTTTACATTAGGGTTGCCCCTATATTAATGCTCACATATCATAAGGCAAATTTGTGGAATTACTAGAAACAACTCACTAGGAGTTTGGATCTAAAAATTTAAAAGCTTGTTCATCTATGTGTTATCTTTCTAACAATGCTCGTTGCACTCAAATTGAAGTCTATAGGGCAAGTTATGCCCATTAGAACACCTACTGCTCAGGTTTACTCTCCCTAGCTCACAGCCAATTTAAAAAATTTATAACTCACTTATCCTAAGCTAATTTATCTCAAATTTTGTAGATATACTCTTTACAAGTCAATTATAATAAAAAAAAATTGTTTCACCTCATTTTGGGTTTTCTAGCTTGAGTTATATGTCATGAATTTAGGACTATCCAGTTTTACTCCCAGGGCAAAATTCCTGGTTTGTATTCCTTTGATTCTTTAACTCAATATCACTCACTAACTCAACCTCACAAGCTCTAAAACACTAAAACAAGGCCACATAGCATCATAATCAGCCACCAATAAGCATAGAGAGTAAAGAACATAAACATAAAATAACACAAGTTTCTAGTGCTCTTACCTTGATTTCCAAGCTACCAACACTTAAAGGCGGTCTCCTTGAGTTCCCAAATTTTCCCAAACAACTCAAACAATCCAACCTCCTTATACTACAAAAAAAAAAGCTAATTTGTGGCGGTTTTTTGGGTATTCTGCGGCGGTTATAACCATTGCCAAAAAAAATTTGCGGCGGTTAATGAATGGCCGCTAAGGCAAGCATCGCCAGCCTGTTTTGCGGCGATTTTTACCAATCACTGGTACAACTGCTGTGAGTTCTTTTTGCGGCAGTTCTCACAGCGGTTAAATCGCCACTATTTAGTGCTAGAAAAAGCCCTTTTTCCCCCATTTTGTAGTGATTTTTAACGATTTTTTACTGTGAGTTCAAAGCTAGCTATTTTAAAATGGCTTTTTGCGTGATTCTCACAGTGGTTAAATTGCCACTATTTAATGCTAGGAAAAGCCCCTTTTTCCACCATTTTGCGGCGGTTTAAACCCGCCATGATTTTTAAAATGAATTTTTGCAGCGGTTCAAAACTGGTAAACTGCCGCGATTTTTAAAATAATTTTTTGCAACGGTTCAAAACTGCCGCTATTTTAAACCACTTTTTGCGGTGGTTTCAAGTGATTTTTTGTTTGGGTTCGTCCTGCAACAGTTGCAAACCGCCGTTATTATTATTATTATTATTTATGTTTGCTTTTATACTAACGCTAAATTTTACACCATTTGTGATTTGCAATTTCAAATGCCCACTAAATGTGTCAATTTTTTTCATCTAATAGAATGTATCTCAAATATTAAAGTTAATTCTTTAACCGTTTAAACTCTTTAAAAATAAAATTCAATCATTGCCTTAAAAGAAAACTACATTAAAATAATTGTTCTAATTCATAATAAATTAAGTGCAAATACACAAAATGCAAGTCATGTATCTTGCTAAAAGTGCTAGGTAAATAAAACAAATAATGCTTTGAAACATCCAGAACTTGTTCATAAGACTTGTAATCTTAAAAAGAACTATGGATGAGAAGAAGATGATGGTCCATGACTTTAGGGTTCATGACTAGCAGAGGATGAACGTCTTACCTCTGCTGGTGAGCCTAAATCTATAGCCTAAAATTTAAAAGAAATCCATATTAAAAATTTTACAATAACAACAATAAAATCACAACAACACTTGCTTCTTATATTGCACAAAGACAACCATGAATTTTATTAAGAAACAACAACAATGAAGGTTCAGAAGTTTTCAAAAAATTAATAACACAATCAATAGGTATGCAAAATTCTAATTATTGTACATAGAGATTATCTAGAGAAATTAATCATAAATCTTCATGTGCACTAACAACTTAAAAATCTCCATGAAGTAAGCCTATGATTTGAAAAAATTGAAAAGCCTAGAAAGCTATATATACTATGTATTGTGCATGGGGGGGCCTAACAAGGCCTAGAAAAGCTCTAGGAGCAAGATCGAAAGCCTACTACGAAGCAAGATCGAAAGCCTACTACACTATACAAAAAAAGTTAATTCAAAACAAACCATGAATTTACCTGATTGGTTGGAAAACCAGGTGGCAATTGACCCCCTTGTTGACTCACAAGAAAATTCACTTGCTCTTGTAGTAGTTGTAACTGTGACTTCAAGCTGTCATATTCAGATCTTGATGGGGCACCAATAGCTGAAGATTTCATTGGCCCTCCTGAGCAAGACGATGACCTAAGCACCTGAGATAGACAAACACCAAATCCCACACCTCGAACATATCCCGGGTGCTCTTTTCCAAAGATTTTGGCATATGCTTCATTTTCAGAAGAGCCCTCATCAATCTCTTTTCCTAAATCTTCCTACATGACATCAAACAATATAAAATCAAACATCCAAAACACAAATTATAAGAATTAAGCAACTAAGGACAATCTAAGCACATCAAGCATCCAAAGCATATTTAAGACTTACACTTTTCTTCTGAGCCTCCTCATTAACAAAAGATCCATCTTTCTTCTTGTGGGCATTAGGATACATTTCTCCTCTAGTATGCTCTCGCCCTATTTGAGTTTCCTAACATTTTGACCACAAAATTAGTTAGATTAAAAATTAAAAACTAATCATTTTATTTTCTAAATTAACAAATTAGACATTAAGAGAATAAATCATTTGTACCAGCTAATGTTGCTTACTAGCAAGTTTCTTTGAGCCAAGAGTATGAGGAATTGTTAGCTATTGCCGGTTAGTAGCGTTCTTTTCATTTATCGCCTACATATTAGCATATATAAATGTCAACTGTAACACCCTAATAAACCCATACTACGCTTAAGTCGTATTACGGCGTTTTATTAGTTGTTACTTATGCTCGTGGAAAACTAAACTTTGCTTGAAATTAAGTTACGCGGAAAATACGATAAGATTTTTCTTTGAAATACGTCGTCGCTTTGCAGCATTTTGAAAAGTAAAGCCTTGAGCGAAGAAGCTAGGGCAGTAAGAGGCGTGTCGTATAAAATACGTACTCCAATATCATAAAACCAGAGAAAGATAAATGAATAGTAATTCACAAGTACATTGCATTATATAGCAAAGTCATTACATCGATATGGGTTCATAATATATATACATACATATATATCAACATTACATCAAAGGAGGCTCATGGTCGGGCCATGGTCCAAATACTAGATACTAAGTACAAATTTAAATGACAATGCTCAGCTCAAAAGAAATATGCGGAGGTGCAGAGCGATGGTCGCTACAAGTCCCCAAACAACTTCATCTTGCATCCTACGCCACACATCCGCTCACAGTGTTGGGGATTCACGCTCCACTCCTCCGGATGCGTCGTCGAGATCTGGTGACGATACGGGAGAAATAACTAGGGTGAGAAATGGAATTTCTCAGTAGGACTCGAACCCGACATGAAAGTGTCATCGTCATCGTCAAACCACTTCGGTTTTATTAATAAAATAGTGAGCATGCATAAGGTTCAATTCTTGGATCTTTTGAAAACATGAATATCCGAAGCGGATTCAATTTTAACTTACTCTCTAATCATTTATATCATAATATACATAAGCATAAGTATAATCATATAAAAATGCATGCATTTGTGCTATAAGTTTTTCTTAACTTCTTCCCTTTCTAGGGTTTTGGACCGAAGTCCCTTTTCTTTTCTTAACTTGACTTAATCTTTTCACCCACTAAACATAAGTGGTAATGAGCTCATACCGTGGCCATCGCCATACCATAGAATTCGGTACTTACACTAATTTGGGTCATGCCATGCCTCATGTAAGACCTATCCCTATACTCACACTAGCTGGGTCATGCCATGCCTCATGTGAGTCGTGGGTGAGGGGAAACTTAAATTAGGTTACCTTCCCTTTTGAAGGATCACTTACTTGAATTAAACTTCTTCTTATTTAAGCATTATGATGCAAAATATTTAAGTCCATAATTCTTACGAAATTTCAGCAAAGATAACTACAGAGAAGCTTCCAAAATTTTGCCAAACAGAGAAACCAATATCATGTAACATTAAGCATCATATCATATCATCATCATCATGATCATCATCATAACATCATCATATCATTATCATAACATCATCATATCATCATGATCATTATCATAACATCATGCTTGCACATAAACATAAGGCATATTCTCAAGCAAAGTTTTATGAGCTTAGCTTAGTAAATTTGGTGCAAGCTTTTAATTGAGATTGCCTCTTGTGTAAACTTCTTTTATTAGGCTTAGTGCCAATTTTATCTATTATCCTTTTTGACACTTTTAAGTTGAATTATGAGGGTTCTCTAATGCTTAATGTAAGGGTATTAATGTCTTAAAGCTTATTTCTCCTTATTCTTTAACTTTTACCATAACCAGTTTTACTTTTACAGTGGGGCAGTAACTTTGAAAATTCACCATAATTTCATCTTTTACTCTTTTATTTCGAATTTTTGTGTGGATATACTTCTCTGAGTCTATTTTTAAACAAAAGAAACTCCACTTAAAAATTCATTTTGTAGCTTGAGTTATGCATATTTTATTCTGACTGTTCAGTTTCTAAGTTCACTCTCGGTACAGTGGATTGTTACTTCTCATTATAATTACTCAGAAGGAATCTGAGAAAACTGTTTTATGGGTTTGTTCCTCTATGTCTTAGCTTTCATTTAAACTTGGTCTCACTCAAAAATCATTTTTGTAGCTCGAGTTATACACATTTTAGTGTAGACTGCCCAGACAGAAACCAATCCGAGAACAGTCCACTTTGAAAAATCATATCTCACTCATTTTAACTCCGAATCTTATGTATTTTATATGTATGGAAAGCTCTCTGAGTCTATTTTCATAGAAAAATAGTTTCGTTCCATTTTGAGTTCTGTAGCAATAAAAATACCGCACGCTTTACAGACTGCCAGAATTCCAGATTCACTAGTTTTTAAGTTTTTCACTTCAAGCTTATGGAGAAATTGTTATATCACTTCAAATCACCATTATCATGTTTTAACTCATCATCATACTCAAAGTTTTAGTCACCAAATCAGTATGTTAAACCAAGACAAAGCAAGATACATAAAACCATCATGCCACATATTTTCACTTCAAGGCAACATTTTCAACAAGACAAAGAAAGCTCATAGAGTAAGAAATGGTCATGAGACCTTGGAGCAAGTCCTAAAACCACCTAGCTATGAAGAGCTTAGGGATTCTAGTTCTTGAAAAATATATGGAGAGGAAGGGTTAGAGTCACTACCAAATGGGTTTCTTGAGGAGTAGAAAGAGTTGATGAGTTGGAGATGACCTTCCTCCTCCTTGAGCTTGATAATGGGGCTAAGTGAGTGTTTGTTTTGCTTTCTCAAGAACCAAAGAGGGTGGTCCTTTGTGAGGGTAGTGATAGGAGAGAGAGTGGTGGTGGTGGAAGAGTAAGAAGAACAAGAAAGAAAGTAGGAAAAACAAGGGGAGGTTGAGAGGAAAAGTAGTGGCTACTTTGTGTCTTTGGAAGAGAATGGAAATCACAAATGAGAGTGTGAGGGAGGGGCTTTAGTGGCGCAAAATGGGGGGATGAGGGCTGATTGGTTTTGCTTCTCTAACAAGCAAAGGGAAGTAGGTGAGTTTAACTTCTTTTTCAAGCAAGAAAGCTAGGGACCTTGGGATAAAAGGGTGAGTTGTGTTTCTCTTGAGTCTTGGTGCTTGGGTAAAGACTATTTAGTGTTTTCTCAAGTGGTTAATGGCATGAGCTATCTTAGGATTGGCATTGGATGATTGTGATTACTCCAAGTGTCACAATCTTGATGAAGGAGAGTACAACTCTTATCATGACTTAAGGGATCTACTAATGTGGACTCTTGATCTTGTGGTGTATGATGAGAAAGCAAATGGATGGTTGGATATGGCTCTTGCTTTGACCAAACTTTCAAACAATAAATAAAGGAAAGTTTCTACATCTTTATAATTGTTGTAATTATCTAAATGTTAATTAATTCAATTGGGTTAAATTACTCATTAGCACATTTTAATTAAGAAGGATTTTCCTCATTAATTATGTAAGAAGATGTAAGGGTTAATGTGATTAAGTCTTGAGACTTATATGCTCTTAGTTAATTAGATTAGATCATCTTGATTTTATGTTCTAAATCATGGATTAATAAGGATTGGGCAATTAGGCTTTTAATTATAACTTTTAATGCATTATGTTTCAATTGTTGACTTTTACTTATCTTGTTGACTTGCCTTTAATTTACTAAGCTCTTGCTCATCGAGATTAGCCGATTAATTCTCAGTTAATCGTTAACCTCTCTAATTAGTCAGGATCACTGAACTAATTAGCTTAGACAAAAATTGGGGATGTTACATCAACAAATGTTAAACATAACTAAAGGCAAATTGCTTTTGTATGATCATTACCTAAGCTTTGTCACTTAACCAATATTCCAAAAAAGAAGCCCAATGATCGTTGGAAATCCCATTTGGATACAAGTTGAGATTTGCTTCCCAACCAAGTTCCGATTTATAATTAGCTTGAAATAATCAGCATTTATTATCCTTCCATTTCTTCCCAAGGTTTGAAAGAATATATTTCTTATTAGCTTCATCATCAAGAACAAATTTTTCCTTCAAAGAAAACACAACAAAAAATGGTTAGTAAACAAAATCAATAAAAATCCAAATTTATACAATCAAATATACTTCATACCTTGATAGTATGATTAAAAATATTTTGCTTATATTCTACAGGAACTTTATGCCAATTTTTGCAGATTATGGAGAAGTTGTTAAAATTTCTAGCAATGTGCCCCAAAAATCCTCCCAATAAACCTCCAGACTGTCCAACTAGTTGACCCCTACGATTCCATTCTGTGACCACCCATTTCCCTCTAGGAAGTGCAAGTGCATCTTGCACTCGAAGGCATGCTTCCTTTTCAACACCTTGCTCATCTAAACAGGAAGCCAATTACACAATTAGTATAAAAATACCCTTCACACTAACAGTCAACATAGTGTTACACTTTCTCTTTGAAGTCGTGGGTAATGGACCTTGGTCTTCCAACTCCTTAGTATCACCAATTCAATGTCTGACATACTTTGGGCATTAGATTGAGTTTGTAGCTGAGTCGGAGCTTCATTTTGAGTGGGTGAACTAGTGTGAGCCGCAGATTCACTCCGGGGAGAGATTTGGGATGCATTTTGACTCATGCCTTCAGTACTAGCATGAACCTGAGTGCCTTCAAAATTAGGATGAACCTGAGTGGGTTTTGACTAACACCTAGGAAGATGTCACTTTGTCCTAGGCATATTTGTAACAATTTTTACTCCAAATATTGAATTTAGAATGTGCAAGATGTAAATTAATCACATGATAGTATAAGCATACACATAAATACAAAATGACAAGTATAATGACAATATAAAAGTATACATTAATACACATTTAGAATGACAAGTATATTGTAACAAAAATGATCAAGTAATATATGTACATTCAAAGAGAAAAACAAAACATGACAATATATCTTCCTTGAACATAAATCTAACCATCTTTTTCATACAACCATATCCTCATTCTCATCATTAACATTTTCATTAATTGTGGAACTTTGAGGATCATCATCTGTAACCATTCTTGCCAATTGTATATGTGTAGTATCATCAGAGAAAAAAGTTTCCAAGTTTTGTGGTGGATAAGTCCCATTGGATGCCATAATTTCTTCATCTTCTTCACCCATGTCATATAAATCTCTTGGCTTCAAGTGAACTGGTATACACCAACCTTTTTCCTTCGCATCCTCCACATAATAAACCATCTGAGCTTCAAAAACTTTAATGTATGGCTCATCATCTTGATGTTCACTGGTATGTATTAGCCTTACAAAGTTAATAGAGGTAAAACCCAACTTGTTATTTTTGATGCCTCTAGGATTAGTTGTATTAGCCCATTGACATTTAAACAAAGGAACCGTGAAGCCATTATACACAAGCTCAATGACATCTATCAACTTTCCATAGTAAGGTACTTCTCCAAAACTCATTTGGGCATTCCTATTGCTAGAGTAACTTCTTGTTCCAAATGTGCCAAAAACTCCACTATTTTGAGTTTTTAATGCGTTGTCTCATGCCAAGGTTCGAAATTTGTATCCATTGACATTGTATGCAGGGTACCTTCTAGCTTGGTCATAAGGATCTTGAGCAAGACTGACAAGAATGTCTTTATCCAATTCAGGAAGTTTATTGAGATTATTGTGAATCTAAACAAAAAAATATACTTTTATTAGTCACATGCATATTTCAAAAGGAATAGAATACATACATGCAAATGAGTTATTATTTTACTTACACGACTAGAGAACTAACTAACAAACTCCCTATGAACCTTCTTATCTATCTCAATAGTATTCCTCATACGACTCCTTAGTTTTCTCTTCACAATAGCTCTAAATTCCTTAAATATATACATTGTATTGGATTTTCAAAAAGTAAAATTTGAAAAAAAATGAAAAAGAAGAAGTAAGAACAAGAATTACTTACTCAAGACAGCAATCAACAATAGAACAGTTAGTTAACACATGCCTATGAGCCTCCATCTTCTCAATTGATGTTTGAGTAAAATATGAAGAGCCACCAATAGGCTTTCCTACTTGAGGAAATAGTTTAGATACTCATGACTCGTGCTCTATTTCATTAGGTTCATCATTAACATGACTAGGTTGATTCCATTTTGTCTCAATATTGTCAAGATATCTTGAACAAAATGTAAGAATCTATTACATAAGATAACCTTCAGCCATAGAGCCTTCTGGTCGTGCTTTGTTACGTACATAGGATTTCAATTGTCCTAAATACCTATTAAATCGAAATAGACATAATCAATAGCAATCCTATACATTACTAAAATAATAAAAAAGGAGACTTATCTTTTACCTTTCTATAGGATACATCCATCGATAATGGACAGGGCCTCCAAGCTTAACTTCTTCAACAAGGTAAACAACCAAGTGAACCATAATTATGAAAAATGATGGGGGAATTAACATTTTCATGTGGCATAAAGTGAACACAATCTAATCTTGCAATTTATCTAAATCTTTAATGGACAACACTTTACCATATAACTTCCTAAAGAATGAACATAACTCAATCAATACCGCTGAAACCTGATCAGGCAAACTTGTTCGCAAGGCCAACGGTAGTAATTGCTCCATCAATATATAATTATCATGACTTTTCAACATCCCATTTATCTTAAGATTATCCATATCAATGCACCTGGAAATGTTGCTTGAATAACCATCTGGCACACTGATGTTTCTTAAAGTTGTTAGAAATACCTTCTTGCCTTCATTAATCATTGTATAGATAACCAGAGGATACTTTCCACTTTCATCTGGCTAAAGGTCATGTTTACAACCCATAGCTTTAAGGTCTCTTCGAGTATTAACATGATCTTTTGACTTTGCATTGTCATTTAGCAAAGTGTAGATCACATTATCACACACATTCTTCTCAATATGCATCACATCAAGATTGTGACGCAGTGAGTTATGCTTCCAATAGGGAAACTCGAAGAAAATGCTTTTCTTTTTCCATTGTTGGGTACCTTGTGTAACACATCCACCACGTCTTCTTCTTCCCTTTCCTTCTGTCTCTAGTCTTCGACCAAATATGACATTAATATCTTTGACTTGCTCAAGAATGTCAAAACCAAATAAAGTCTTTGGTGGATTGTGAAATTCTTGCTCTCCATTAAACTGAACCTTGTTCAATCTAAATCTGTGCCTTTGATCAAGAAAATGATGATGACCCATAAAACACCATTTTTTACTAGGAATTATCATTGATAGGATAAAAGATGTTTGCTTCATACATACCCATGGAGGAGTGTTATAAGGGATGAGAATAATTGGCCAAGTACTGTAACTTACATTCATACTACCGAAAGGATTAAAACCATCAATAGCTAATGCAAGACGTACATTTTGTGGATCCTTTGCAAATGAAGAGTTTGTTAAATCAAACATCTTCCAAGCTTCTAAATCTCTAGGATGCCTCATCATGCCATCCTTCTTAGGATCCACAACATGCCATATCATATTCTCTGCCGTCTTTGAAGACAAAAACAATCCATGTAAACGAGGTTTTAGTGGAAAGTAACAAAGAACTTTTGCTGGCACCTTGTTCCTCATATTCCCATCCTAATTAGTTTATTTTATTTGTATTTGAGTTAAATTTGGATACAAATTATATAGTTTAATTATTTTGTTCTATTTTATTTAAGTAGATTTTTCATTCAATATATTTTTCTAATTTTTAAAGTAATTTAACTCATAAAAAATATTAAAATAAATTTATTTATATTTTTTATTTTTTTGGCGGGCCAACCTGCTAACCTGCCTTTAAACGGAGCGGGCTAGAATATTGAGCCTGCCTTCTTAATTCGGTCTGCTTCGCCCCGCCTCGCTTTTGGCGGGTTGGGGCGGGCCAACCCGTTTTGCCATCTCTAGAAAAAACTACAATATAGGTGTAAATGATCAGAATATGTTGCTTGACTATCCAAAATCTTTGTTGAAAAAAACTGCAACATGGGTGCAAGTGATAAGAGGAAAAGAAAAAGAAGGGGGTTGAAGTGGGGTTTAGGGCCGTCAAAATAGGTTAAATCCATCGGGCTAACCTATTTACCCATCAAAATTAGATGTGCTAGATTTGAAAAAAAAAATCATTTAAATTAGCTTGTTTTTAGCTTGACTCGTTTAACTCATAAGTTAAAACGGGCAGGCCCGTACGAGTAAATGGGCAGGCACGCTTACCCGCATTTCTTTTTTTGTTATTTTTTTAAAGAAAGAGGTATAAATTTAAGACATAAAATATAATTTAGTAATTAGATTTAGGACATCCTCATTTTTTAATAAGAAATAAGAATTTTTACCATTTTTTTTAATCAAAATTAATTTTTTAAAACTTGAAAAAAAAATAAAGAGAGAGTGGTTAAACGGGTTCGCCCATTTAAGCCCACGGGCCAGTTTTAAATGAGTTGGGCTAGTAAAATATGACCCATGGGCTAAGCGGGTTAGCCTGGCCGTTTGACACCCCAAGTAGGGTTAATAGTAGGATAGCTTGTAATATATTTTTTAAATTGTTTGCATATTTATTTTTATAAATAGTTTTTTTGTTTGATAGATATAATAGGAAAAAATGTATATGGACTTGAAAAAATATTTAAATACAATGAGGAGATACCAAAAGGTAGTTATTTGGAGAAATCTCCTTTATTAATAGTATATAATATGTATATAATACATTTTTATGTAAAATATATTAAAATGAAAATATATATATATATATATATATATATATATATATATATATATATATATATATATATATATATATATATATATATATATATATATATAAGAGATTAAGTTTTATGTACTAATAGTATAAAAATAAAAATTTATGAAAAATGCCAAGTCGTAATGAGTAACTACCTATTATCTATTATAATAATTATCCATCATAATTTGTGATTTTCTTTAAATTTTATTAGCTAAAAGTGCGAATTTATTTTATATTATTAATACACAGAAATTAATCTCTATATATAATATAATTTAAAAATATATAAGAAATTAATTTTGATACAATATCAATATAAAAGAATTTTATATTATCATTCAATCAATTCTTCTATTTACAAGACTTTTGAAATAGTGATTAGTTGAGTTACATATTTTTATTGATGTGACAATATTTATATAAAATTTTTTTAACATTGGCAGTATATCAAAATTAAATTCAATATATAATATATAAATTTAATACATACAAAATATAAATTTAATATATATTAAAAAATTAAATTTAATATATATATATGTAAATTAATATAAAAAAGATATTTTTTTATAAAAAAGGAAAATTTAATATACAATATATCTTGCGGCAGTTCTAGCCAAACCGCTGTGATTTGTTGGCGAACTAGAAACCGTCGCAGAAACTGTCGTGCTTTGTTAGTAAACAGGGACGATTTGTAAAACCGTCGCTGAAACCACCGCGCCTTCTTGGTAAACAAAGGCGGTTATAAAACTGCCGCAGATTAATCAAGCAGCGACGGTTATGATTAACTGCTGTGAATTGACCACCGCAATCTTACCTATTTGGTGTAGTGTTAGGGACCTTCTTCAATGACTAAAACTTATAGGGTGAGGGGGAGATAATTTTGAGCTCGACTTTGGTGGTTTTGATGGTGATAGAATTTTTGTAGCTGCTATTTATCTTTGTCCTCTCCTTTTCTGAGTCCTCATAAGATGATGGTCAACCACTTGTTCTTTGGGTATATATTTGTTTAGAAACCAATCTCTTTTCATGACCTTGGCTTTTGGTTTCACCATTCTATGGGCAGTTAGTTGATCCTTGTTGCTAACTATAATCCACAATGAATATATGTCCTTTTCTAAGTTGAATTCCACTACTTTCTTCCCCCATGTAGGAATAAGATTCTCAGAGATTTGTCCAACTACAATTTTGCTGCTTATGCAATTGCTTAATTGACCATACCTACTCGACTATGCACTAAATTGGATTCTTTCAAAGATGCTAATCTTTGAGGCTGGTTCCCCCCTTCCTCAAAGTCTTAACAAGTTCCTTGGATCTCCATTCCTATCGTGTTGGTTGTCTGGCCCCTATTTTGAACAACTACTTGAGCTTTCTTGCTTGCAATTTTCTTTCTTAATAGTCTTTAGGAATAGCCAATGTTGATACCATATTGATGGGCATGGCAAGGAAATGATCTATGTCTATTGTCATTTTGACCACCCTTCTTTCAGCTAATTTGAAATTTCCCTCCTTCCATGCCCTTTGTGTGGCATTTTTGAAAACTAGACAGTTGATAGTTGCATGAGAGTAAGAATGATGCCATTTACAATACTTCCTATCCTTTAATTCCCTGACAGAGGAATTTTATGTCCTTTAGCAAATGATCAACAATAGATAAGTTGATATAGCAAAAAGTTGGATCTCTTTATTCTCAAGTCAAGCAATTTCTTTTCCTTTTGGTTAGGTAAGGGTAGCACATCTATATGGCTTACCCTTAGGAATTCTAGCTGCCATCACTTCAACAAATATCTTTTCAACTTCTTCCTCTATGAGGCCATATTCTACCAACAAGATTAGGTTATGGATGGCAGTTGGCATAAAAAGAGGTTTGAATTGTGCCTTCAAATTACCTTTAGAACTTTGAAACTTAGAAATAAATTTCTCAAATATATTTCAACTTGGAATGCAAAAGCATACAAGTTAGTTAAATAAGCTTATTTTTATCTTTAAGAACTTGATTTTATGAAAAACATTCTTTACAATGTTTCGAAAGATATTTTCTATGTACTATAAAGGATTACAAAGTTGTGTGCTTAGAACATAAAAGATAAGGAAAGAGATAATAAGACATAGAAATTTATACTAATTCGATCAAGTACGTCCATCCCCAACAATCAATTGAGAATTTCACTGTAACACCCCAGCCTGAGTGCAGTTACCTGTCGAAACCAGAACCTGAAAAATTCTGAGTCTGAACCCTATGCCTCCTTGGAGGGCTATAGAATTGAGACATTTTCTTAAGATCAAAAGTCTCAGTAATGGTTCCTTAGGCATCAATGAGTTCAAGAGGGATTTTTAATGAATTTTAGGGAATGGATAACCCCTTCATTTTCAACCCTCAAGTTTATAAAAACGCAAGTTTTCAGAGAATTGTACTAAAACCCAAAAGTTAGATTCTAATTCTTAAGGATTTTGAATTTTTAGATATTTTTATTGAATCCAAACGGGGGGTATTCCCTTATTTATATTTATGTTTTAAAGTTAATAAATAAGTCTGTACAATATCCTGGACCTGGGAAAGGACTACAGAAAGAGAGAACCAAGTTTTTGGAGTTGGTAATCCATTACAGAGGACATGTAATCGATTACAATCCTCTTTGTATGCCACGGGTTAAAATTTTTCGTGTGGTAATCGATTACCAAGGATGGTAATCGATTACCAGTTCTGGATTTGTGGTAATCGATTACCACAAACCCAGAACTTTGGTAATCGATTATCGATTCTGTGTGTAATCGATTACACCACTGTGTCGATTACTACAGGTCAATATATAAGCCAAGACGCGTCCCTTCCCCTCATTTCGTGATTCTTTTTCTCTTTCTACTCTCAAACTCTCTCTCTTCTCTCTAAAACATATCTCCCTTCCTTCTTAAACCCAATCCTTCACATCTTTCCATCAAGTTACACCATTCCCATTCACTTAAACTCAATTTCTTTCTTTAACCTCAAATCATACCCTCATCCAACAATCAATATATTTGGCCTTGGAGTTTGGAGGAGGTGACACCAAGGCTCCTAAAGATTTCTTCTTCCTTTTTCCTTTTAAGAGGTAATCTTCAAACTCTTTTCCTCTTCCTTTACCCAGGAACCCTAGGTTAGAAGAATTAGCAATTTTCATATCTAGGAGTAGTAAAGTAGATTAATCCATAGTCTAAGGGACTGACCTTGAATTAAATTGCCATATTATTGATAGTATATACCATTGGAGGACTGGCTTTGGCTCTCAGAGTTCATGGGATTAGGAGTTCGCTATTGGCGTTAAGTCTGTGAGTAGATAGTTTACCCCTATCTTAGTTTTATTGTATTTTGTCTATATATATACATATGCAAATAATTTGGTATGTCTTAGCAATATAATTTAAATTTTGGTAGCTTATCTATTTCTACTGGTTCACATGAGACAATGACTTGATTTCAAAAAGAAAAAAAAAATGTGGCAAATGTTTATTACCTTGGTTTCCTATTAAACTTTGGAAATTTTCTTTGTTTTGAAAGGTTTTTGGATAAAAGCTTTGGACTTTTGGTTCATTCTTGATTTTTTAAAGTGTTAAAGCTTTATTTTCTTTGAAGTTACAATTTTATTGTTTTATATAAGGTATATTGATATGTTTTATAAGAATCTTTATTAAATGTTCTGTATAATGGAAAAGAAAGACTTGGAAAAGTCTAGGCCAAGATCTGTAGGCTAATGGCAGTATGCGTTAGCCCTGGGTGCACCTAGGATATTGGATTTCATGGCCACTCATGGGAGTGGTGCATGCCTGTTATTCACGGCCATACATATAGTGTGGTGCGTGCCTGATATTCACGACCCTTTGAAAGAGTGAGTGCGTGCTGATTCTGAGTTTCACACGAAGGAAAGGCCACCTAAGTGTGATTCCTGACGGATTATCCTGGAATAGATGGACTCTATTTTTGGAAAAGGAAATTTGGATAATATTTGATTAAGATTTCTATTTTGGTTTTGTTATACATATTATTGTATTGCCTTAATATCTATAAGTTTGTACATTGTCTCATGTGGGTTAGGGACATTCTATCTCTCACTGAGTTTCTCAAAACTCACCCCGTGGTTATTATATCCTTTTCAGATACAAGTTCAGGCTTGGGAGCCAACTCTTCTACTCAGCATCATTAGGTTCTTATGTTGGTGAGCCCTCAATAGTAAAGGCCCTGATTTGTAATTCTATTTCAGTTGTAATCTTAGTATGTAGCTCCATAGTACTACAGGCAGGGTCCGGCCTTGACCTAATTATGTTGATTCGGTTGTCTTTCATTTGCTTATACTATGTTGTTGAATTTCTTAAAACGATTTGGTTTTCTAAATAATTCAAGTTATGTGTTTTGGATGAGTATTTGTAACTATATATATATTTCATCGCTATACTATGTGTTGAGGGGTGTATTCTGAGAATACCTGGATCCCTGATGGAAGATTGTGTTTGTTTATCTTGCAGGATAACCTTTTATAATTGGGAAATATCCTAATTACAAAGGGGACTCTGTCAAAATTTTTATAAAATTCTGTGGCGGAAGGCTTGCGTAGGGACTTGTCTCTATGCATCGGTCACGGCCCGGGTATGGGTCATGACATTCACTATCTGACTTGTGTTGTACAAGCTTCTCCAAACTTATAACCGAGTAGTTTGTACTAGCCTCTCGAAGCTAACTAAACCGAGCAATATTGTAATAGCCTTTCCAAGCAAATCTTTTTACCACTATCAGGTCAGGTTATAAAGATATGAAAAGGTTTGTGTATAACACTCTCACTTAAAGAGAGAAAGCGTGGATATACAATTAGAGCACTTAAAGAACCTAATTCCTTTCTGACTTCGCTCAAAAGGTTGAAGGTATATAATTAGAAGCTTGTTTCGAAGGAAGAAGACAATAAATGTGGGCAATAAATTTTTCAGAGTGTCTCTCCTTTATTTAGTGCAACTTGAGTTGAATTTATAATTGATTGATTCGAGGGTTGAGCTCAATCAAATTACAAAACCGAATCACACAAAGTTGTAGTATAGTGTAATCCCAGTCATTTCCCTAGGATGTTAATACTATTTGACCAGAAATGCAAGGGATTTTTTCATCAAACAAAGCATGTGCAGAATGTAATTGAGTAGAATTAAAACAGAATTAAAACAAAATTAAAGCTCTAACCCAAGAATCAAGAGAAAACAATTGTTGCTCTATCATCGAATTCTAAGCATGCATCATTATTCCAATCCAAAGGTGAAAGTTGGATTCAAATGACACCTCAATTCCAATCCAGCATTCAAACATAAAGACCTCCATGCATTAAATTAACACACAATCAATCAAGCTTAGAGGCCTCTAGAACACAATTGACCTATGTTAATTTCAAGCACCAATTCAGTTAATGTTAGATTTAGATATGAAATCTAATTCCTACTCATCCAACAATTGAATCACATAAATCAACTGATTAAAATGAAACCAATCAAATTCTTAATCATCATTTCGGATTGAAAACCTTCAAATCAAAAACTAGATCAAGAATAGGAAGAAGAGTAGATGAAGCCGAGTTGGAATCTTGAATCCCAATTAACCAATTCTCAAGAGCATCAATGCTTCATTTGGATCCTTGAATCAGATGAAGATCTACTCATCCATTAATGGAGGAAAATGAAACTCAGATAGAAGTGAGTAAGAGAGAGGGAGAAGGAAAATAGAGAAAAATATTTATTCCAAAATCCAAAAAATGATTCAAATGTTAAAAAGGCTCTGAGTAATTTTGGTTCCTTCCTATTTATAGCTACAATTAACTAACTAATCTAGAATTACATTAATCTCCTCTCTCTAAGATTTATTTGGACACTTAATTTGCACTACTTAGAGTTTTGGTAAGAGAGGTAGGCCACCCAAAACACTAAATTGAGCTCTCTAGATCCATCCGTGGACTTGCACCACATTTTTGGCCTTTAAGATGCCTATGTTTGGATAAGTTCTCTAAAGATGAAATGTAGCTTTGGGTGTTAGCTTTCAAATGGCACTAGAATGAGCTCAATTAGACTGTTATGGGCTGAGTTATGGTCCAAACAATATACACTACCCAACTCTTAGACCTTGACTTCACTTTCAAGTCCAATTTCAACTTCAAGACTTGAGAATTAGCCTCTGACCTCTTCATAAAAGTTATAGGCCTGGCTCTCAGCTTTCCTACAATTCAAGAATCACAACCTAATGAGGTCTAGAGCTTAAATTATGGTCAAAACACAAAACAATGTTAGAATGAGCACAATACTGGAAAAATTAAATCAAGGCCCAACCAAAATCCAAACGACCAATATGATCCAAATCAATTCAATTGAGAACAAAAAGGTTAATGCACTAATCATGAGGGAATATATATATATATATATATATATATATATATATATATATATATATGAGTTATTTGTTTGGGTATACCCAATACTAGTCATTATTTTGTCTTATTTAGCACATGATAAACTTCTATCTTATCACTGAGTCAAGATGCCAAAACTAAAAACTAGCCATTGTGCCAACCTATCCATAGTACTTGTATCCTCGCATTCTTAGGCTTCATGTTCTTTAGACTATTTGAAATGTCCAAGCTTTAGCTTCCATCATGCTTTTCATGAGATGTTTAATATAAGGTTCCATTCAAAATTGATATCTTATCTTGTCATTAGCATTTGTCCTTCAATTAGGTTCATCTTTCTTGACTTTTGGGATCATCTTGAAATCATTGATATGCCAAGGTTTGGATTTGAATCCTCTTAGTATGTCTAGTGAGCTTTTGAGAGTACCTATTCTTATGAGACCATCACTCAACAAAACATTAGTATAATACTAAGTTTTTCAAATTTTTTGTTAATCATCAAAACCAAGTGAAATAGACATTTAGAAGCTAAATCTCCCCTTTTTTGATAATGACATACCAAGCAAAGAAATTTTAATAATGTAAAGCATGTAAGAATATATCTTTCTTTTACCTTTTCTTTTCTGAAGCACTAAGTTTTTGTCATATATTATCAAATATTTGATTCATTCAGAAACTAGACCACTAAAACACTTTAGGATAAGCATCAAAGTGAAATTATTCATGATAAGAGTGAGAGCTAAAAGGATTTAAAGATATAATCATTTTTACAGCTCACAAGTTCTTATTTTATAAGATAGAAATATGAGCTTATCAAGATCTTTTATCATAGCTTTTTAAAGTTCAAAGCATTGTCTTAGTATCTAAGCTTGTTTTAATATCAGAACATTGTTTTAAGTTGGATATAGGAAAAAATAGTAACAAAAAATATAATAACAAGATAAGAAATATAAATTTACTATTAGAATATTTCAAGATTAAAGAAAAAGGAATAATGTAATTCATGTACTCCTAAATTTTATGCTCCTAGGTTTTCCCTAAGTTTTTGCTCTTATTTCTCCCACTTTTATCATTCGCAAAAGAAGTTAAAGAGTAGAGAGAAAAGAGCATCATCAAAATGCGAGCTCAGGAGGAATCATTCGGGAAAATAGCTTCCATGATTTGTTCCATGAGTGGCACAAAGCAACTTATCCCATAATGTATCTCTAATTCACAAGGAGGTTGAAGTGATCTTCATATTCATCCTTAAAGTGCTCAGAACCTTCTGTCCTATGCTTAGAATACTCTTTTTATGCTTGCTTATGCTTTTCCATCAATATCTTCTTTTATTTCTGAAGCTCTTCAACTTCTTTACTCATTCTTTTGAATCTCTTTTTCTGTTTTCTTGACACCTTTAACATATCAAAGCATCTTTACATTTGTTCATTTTTCAATCTTCCTTTTCAACTTCTCCGTCTTTTCATTTTTTTTTTTACCCTTTTTGAACAAGTCTCAAATTGTAACATGCTAATAATACCATACTATACTTAAGTCATTTTATGGTATTACTAGTTGTTACCTTTAACTAGCGGAAGTGTTTTTTAAGTAAAATTAGCAGAATATATCAAAATAGCATATAATTTTTTTTTGTAAATCTATTTATACTTGAAAACAGAGCCTTTAAGTGCATATTTACATATATACTTACAGACGTCACTACTTGTATCGCTAAGTTACCAAAAAGCATATGATGAAGTAGAAATAACATGGCATGATACTATCAAAAGTCATAATCACACTTAATATTTATCATATATGTAATAGGTCTAATTAAGTAGCAAAACTTCCAACATGCTCTTAATTACACATAAACTACCCGACTAAGGCCCTTAAGAAAATTAAAACGCTACTTGACTATCTCGATCCTCTTTAGCTAAATGCCATAACACGACAGCTCCTCATCACATCCAATCAGGTACCACCAAAAGCGCTATGTTGAATGCCATCAACTCTGTCTGAATATGACACAGAAACACAGGAGTAAGAAACACAAGATTTCTTAGTAGGATTCTGACTAGATAATTAAGGTGTCATCTTCATCATCCCAATCACTTCGGATTTATTATAAAAAGGTGAACATGCATAGATTCAATTTTAAGGGATTTAAAAAAAAAAGTTCTTGAAGCGGGTTTCTTTTAATCTTAATCTTATAAACATAAGGTAGAAACATGCATACGGGAAAGCATAGTATAAACATTCATGACTATGAATATGAGGAAATAAAGATTTATTTACTTTCATGTAATTCATTGACTTTGACTTTCCTTTAACTTGGTTTACTTGGCTTTCATAATTAGTAAATGCTTAACATTCTTTCTTTATGTACCCTTGGATAGACTAATATTGGACATGAGTTCATTCCGTGACTGTTGTCACACAGTACTAATCTAAAATCAGACTAAGCTGACAAGGGTTACCTCTAAATTAGAAAGGATCTCGGCTGCATACCTCTAAAGTAGAGGGGTCTCTTGATGGATCACATTCCCTTTTGAAAGATCACACCCGCTTATCATCTTTGTGGATCACTTTCTCTTTTGAAGGATCATATCCAACTAATTCTTTTCTTTGCGTAGTACTTAATGTTGCATCTTCCATCTTAAATGCATAAGTTCATAGGCAAGATACATATAAGCATGTAATATATATTTCTAAGTTCACAATTTGGACAAAAATTCGGCAACATAACAAAAATTCTCATCTACATATCTTAAGAGATAGATTTCTTAAGTCAAAATCTTTAACACTTTATCTTCCCCATTTTCTTCTTATTATGGCCGAAACTTAAAGTTGGGCTTTTAGCCAAAGTTTTGTCTTCAAATCTATTAATCTTTTCGAAATAGTACACAAGTGATCCCTAGGTTCATTGGATGACTATTGGAGCCCTAATCATACTTATGTTCCCAAAAGATTTCGAGATCCCTCTAGTCCCTTGGATCATAACAAAGTATGCCCATACTTAGAAACCTAACAACACCATATGTTCTCTATCATCAAGAAGTGATTTTTAATTTAAAAAGTTGTAAGACCAAGCTTTCATAACCACACGTTTTAATCTTGGCTTAGTTAAAAACATTTTCTTCTCTTTTCTTTCAACAATGGCCAAATAGGTACCTCAAGATTGGTTAAAATTTCATTTTTACTTTCTTTACTATAAAGTGTGTTGATATTTCAAATAAACCATAGATCTACCTCTAAAAGCATTAAACTCACTTTCCCTCACAACTTACTCATCATGGTCAAAACCATATAGGTACCAAGTTCCAATTTTTATTTTACTTTACTTCTTGTTTCTACTAGTTTAAGGCTTTTGACATATGAACATAAATCTAAGCTTAAGAGTGCCGATTTTATAAAATAAGTCATAAAGTTTGAAACTTTTTCCTTGTTTAAGTTTTAAGACCACTTTCTAATGGCCACTTTGCAACAACTCATAAGTCAAACATAAAAAAGCAACTTTTTAGTAGATATGATTATAAAAGTGAAGAATATGCTAAAGAAACACTCAAACATTTGAATAGGAGCAAACTTTAGGAACTTTTAAGAGGTAAAAACAAGAGATATGCCAAAAGCACCATAACCATGGCTAGGGCTAAGAGCTCTTAACATGGAAGTGAGTGAAAACCAAAACTTTTCATATTCTTTTCAAAGATGATCACTTTAGAAGAACAAAAAAAGTGGTAGAAACATGCAAGTTATCATTTTTCTCAAGAAACTAGAAGCTTTGTGATAAAGCTTGAAGCTCCAAGTTATGAATAAACTTGAGCTCTCATAGCTTGTCATAAGAGGAAACAAGAATAGGTAGTGGATCCTACTATAAGATGATGAACCAAACAAGAAAAAGGTTGAAGCTTTACGGTGCGCACGGTTTTGGCTCCTGAGAGTACAAGATGAAACTTTACTTCCTTGCTTGAGTGATGATGTGTTTTTATGTATTTGTGAGAGCCAAAAGTTGTAGCTTTCACAAGGTTAAGTGAGGTTGGTTGTGGAAGATTGAGAGTTGGGAAGAAGAAGAATGAAGAAGATGAAGAGAATGAGTAGTGTGAAAATGAAAAAAGAGAGATATGAGGGAGAGAGAGAGTGGCTACGGCCACTTAAGGTTAGTGAGGGCTAGGGTTCCTTTCTTTCACTTTTACCTTTTGTGGGGGGAGCAATTTGAATGAGTGAATTAGGGGACACCCTTTTATCACCACTTTTCACCTTTACTTTAGATAAAGTCTTAAATAAAGCATTCTTGTTTTTTACTTTTTTAGTTTAGTAATATTATCAATGCTTTATTGTTTAGTTGACTTAATTTGAATTCTAATTGTGTGATTACATGTTCATGCAACTTATTTGACTTAATTAATAAGAAATTAGTAATTAACTCATGTTTTCATGATTAGTGAAATTTAATTTTTAATTATGCTTAATTATTCTTAATTAAACATGATCAAACTAATTATTGGTGATTAATATTTAATTAGGCTCTTAAGAGTTCGATTCGCTTAATTAGAAATTCTTTAATCTAAATTAAGTATTCTCTTAATTTTTCTCTTCAAAATTACCTTTTTTAATCATTTGATTAAGTCTTTAGTTTTCAATTCTTTATTAAGTGCTTAATTACTCAAGACCAGTGAAGTAATTTAACACAAAAAAAATTGGTAATGTTACACAAATAATTTTCTTACGTGTTCAATTCATGACATGAATGGGATGCATCATTCGCAAACCAAATCAAGGTAATTGGCACATCTAAACTAGTAGGATAAGAACAGACAGTGAACATCTTTTTCTTTATTTCTTAGCGACAGTATATTTCTCATTTTTCTTTTTCTTTTTTATAATTGGATAAAGCTCAACTCTTAAAAGAAAAAAAGAGCAATTACAATACATAAAAAAATCTATAAGAAAAGGCACAAAAGACAATACATGCTTCTCTAAACTCAGGATACAACAACACACTAAACTTGAAACCCAAAACACAGTACACGATCCTAATAGGACATTCACGATAAGTATAAGAAGACTTGTTTGATATGACTTTAAAAGCTTGTTTCTCTGTTTATTTAGTTTGAAAAATCGACAATACTTTAGTAAAGACGATCCTTGGCACATAGAGAATTTTGGGAACCGCAGCCCATGCTAAGTTGCCAAATTGTCCAGTACAAAAGAAGCCAACTTCTGAAAGTGTACAACAAATCAACCCCTTCAATTTAAGAATTAAACTTGAGATTTCTGCCCTATATTTGGCTGCTGAAAGTGTAAGGGTTGAAATTTCTAATACATGAACTAAATTACAAAATTGCTTATTATTTTACATTCCACGCCGAGATACTTGATCCTCAGTAGTGGCAATGAAAAAATAGTTATCAACTATAACTCAACAGTGATTTGACAAGGCCAAAAATCCATCTAGGTGGTCAGAAGTTCTTTAATATCCTCCCACTTGAGACCCCTTCAGCAACAAGAATAGATGTAATTTCCTGCAACGTACGACATTGACTTCGAAAGGTCATGCATTGAAACCAGGGCATTGTAGTGAAAATAAGTTAAGCATCAATTCTTAGCAACCAATGATAACAAGGCTTGTAATCAGTTTTAAAACGTTGAACATCTTTTGGCCATGAGGCTACGGAGCAAAATTTATATGATGAACAAGACTTAACCAAGAACTACAAAAGTGAACAGGACAACATAGAACTAGAAAATGACAACTGCTTATAAATTAGGATGGCCAAGGCCCCAATGGAAGCAGATCCTCTCACATTAAATTTTAACATGACCTGGTTATGTTTAAAATCTTTACTATTTGATGAGCTTGAAAGGAAACCTGCTCATGTTATGAGGGAAACTGATTAACACTGAGGATTCAACATGTCCAGATCATGTTAAAATATAGCATGAGAGGAATTGCTTCCATTCTGAACACATCAAATTAGACCTTTAGCAGAGTTGGGCAAACAGTAACTGCCTAAACATTGTAAAGCAAATACTTCTTTATGGTTGAGGTTGTAACATTTAATTTTTCTAATATTAAAATCCCTTGTATATATTAAATTGTCTGAATGGTTAGCAATGCACAGACACTCGCTATCAGAAGTGCATAGAATCCCCCTCCCCCTCCCCAGCAGCCTCCTTCACCCCTGACACACATCGATAATCCAATCCAGTAGCACTTGCAAATATAGAATAGAACCATATCCTTGGCAAAAGTTTGTGTCCAGTCCAAAGGCACATAGGTTTTTGACACTCCTAGGATGTAATTTTATGACAGCATATGCTATGCAAATGCCAAACTAATGTAAAACTCCCTAAGGCATCTGGTTCAGTTATTAAAATAACATAAGGACTTCAATATATAAATAAAAATAGAAGATAAGATATTAGAGGTCTAAATTATTTCTATCTTGTAACCAAAAAAAAAAAACGAAATTCTATCTTGATAATAAAATATTCCTTACCTATCGGCTGCATAACTCTTTAGCCAAGTTTGAAATTTTAAATAGTAAAATTTTATGCAAGAAAAGGAAGGATGGTCAGGGAATGAAAACGATGACCAGTCAATTGTGATTCAAGCACAATGTCTGAAGATTACCTCGTTACCATGTCAGTTCAAGTTTGAGTAATTCATTTAGTTGTCAGTCATCCAAGTGCTTTATGTTTTAGTTGTGATGAATCATCCCAACCAAAGGATAGTTGGCTTTATTTGAAATCTATTACTGAAAGAGGAAGCAGTGAAAGGCATAAGTACTAAGGGCCTGTTTGGACTCAGAAAATGTTTTTGTTTTCAATTTTAATTACAAAAGTGCCACCGTGTATATATTTTGTTTCTTGCTTTCAGGATTTTGTGAAGAAAACAATGAAAACAACTTTTTTTTTTTTTTTTTTTCCATTGTTTCCTTTACAAAATCTTGAAAACAGGAAATAAAATGGAAACAAAGTGACATTTTTATAGTTAAAAGTAAAAACCGGAAATGGAAACAGAAAATGTTTTTTAAAACCAAAGGCCCTGATTTTTTATTTATAATGAAGTACTATGTCTGGCAGGCTTAGTTTCCCCAAAGCAATCATTGTTGTTATCTTGCTCTCTTTTCAAAAATACGATAGAGATGGCCTTCTACATGCAGCCCACAAGCATCATAGGATACTTAAGTACGCTTCATAAAATGCATATCTCTTCTAGTAACTTATCTGGGAAATATGGTGGCTAAGGACCAGAAGGTTGTGTGAAAGACCACCTTCAAAATTTTTCTTAATTATACAGAGAGAAAACACATTCAAGGAATAACAGCTAATTTCAATAGTAACGCACCTCAGTCATCTGTTTCCGCCCACAAAGTACAACACCAGTTGACAAAGGATGATAAATTTGTTTTGCTCTTGTAAAAGCAGCCTGGGAAGGCAATTATGTGTAAAAATGGAATCTTTCCCCCCTGAAGGTAACTAAGTGAAAATATAACCATACATGTTCAGACAGACACTTTACCTGTACATATCCCCATTCCCCAGTCCAACTATCATCAGGTTCAGATAATACAGGCACAATCTTAACGCCAGAAGATTCCCAGTCTTTAAATCTATCCTATAATAAAGAATGACATAGTTATTAGAATAAACTACAAATGAAAACACGGTCTCAGAATGTTAAGCCAACAAAAAACTGAACAAACCTGATAAGCCATTCTCTGCAGGTTTCTAGCTCCATAATATAGCCTCACGTCATACCTCTCGCTTGCACCAAATCCTGACTCAATAAGTGACCGAATTGGACTGCAAACAAGGAAGTAAATAGGTAAAACCACGTACCATAAAAAGTGAAGAAAAAGAAAATCTAGGATTAACAGCAAATTGCATTATTTTTAATTAATAGATGTAATGCAAAAGTATTCATGCATCTTATGTACATTGATTAACAGAAAGGAGTCATAAGGAGTTTTAACGACAGATAAGCTACCTCTCTCCCTCCCTCCCTCCCTCCCTCTCTCTCTCTCTCTCTCTCTCCCCCCCCCACCCCCTTCCCTCTCTCTCCCTCTCTCTCTTGTTTTATGGTGTTTGGAGAGGACAAAAGATGAAATTTTATTAGATGGAATGAAGGTATACAAAGAAAATGAGAATTAGATAATGTACTTAGACAAGCAAACAATGAAAAGCAACAAAAACAACAAAGCCTTGTCCTTGTCCCACTAAGTGTGATCTGCTTCATGGGTCAAATGATGCCATAGCGTCCTACCGTAAATCAAGTCTACAAGCCAAAACATAAGAGCTCTACATCTCCAGTAACTGCATGTGTTACCAATTAATTGGAAGACCAAAGAGAGACTACAAGAATAATCATGTCCCAAAGCAAGTCAAGGGTCACAAATTTCCCCTTAAACCATGAGCATTCCAGTTTACCCAAGGACACCAAGGAACGAACAGCATACAGAGCTCACCACTTGAATGCCTTCCTTTACTTACCACTAAACTGTCTTAATCTAATCAAAACATTTCACGTTTTGAGGTCATACTCCAAATATAATTATCTATTGGGAAATGCAAATTTAAATATGCAGCAGTCACAAAATTACATCTAAGCATTATAAATACACTAGAAGACAGTGCTTTGTCAGGCACACAGGCCTATGCATTTGCAACATATCATTAGTATTAACCATATTGAGCATCTGCTAGGAAACTGATACTGAACAGCCTGATTTTACTGAATATCCACAAAGAAACTCCTCTGCTTACTGATCTCAGTGAGAAACCAGTACCTAGGAGGCCATTGCGCATTAAAGGAAAACCCGCAAAACAGAAAAGTGAAAGAAAACAAACATATGTCATTAGACAGACCTGTAACTTCTCTCCCAAAACCTCACTCAGTATCTGCCCACCTCTCTCATTGCATTCTCGTCACCAATAAGTTATATCCCATGCAGCCTCTCACTTTACCCTAGCTTCCCACCCCCTTGCCATATAGGCAAGGTAGTTATAGCCCAAATTCGTCTACTACCCCTTACTCATATTTCCCACATTGTTTTTTAGTATAGTAGTGCCTAACAATACCCACTCCAAGAAGATCCACCATGTCCTCAAGGTGGAGGTGGATAAAAATCCAGTAACTGCAAGAAGAAACTATACTAGGAGAATCTATACGAGGTGTTTTCGAATCTATACTATCCAATAAGGTCATATTGTGATGGCAGGCCCATCATAAAGAGAATCTATACCAGGAGGGGATGGAGGGTTACAAGAGATCATACCTCAAATAAATGATTGTGCACAGAAAAGAAGTTAGCAACAGAAACTGTATATAAGGGAGATTAGAGAAAAAGAACAGCTCAGAAGAGTTGAGAATAGGGAGAGAAGTAGAGTGCCATTGTCATCTACCTCTGGTTCAGATGCCACTGCTAAGGAAATACATTTCTTTCTTCTACTTTCTCTCTTTTTCCTATTTCTAAGTCCAGTAGTATCAATTGATATCAGAGCTCCCTCATCCAGGAACCCTTACACAATTGGAACAAGAATGACTAAGCACATGGAGGCAGTAGAGAGAAGCCTCCAAGAACTGAGGCGACAACATGAAGAAGAGCATGAACAAAGGCTGTTGATGAAGCCTCGGATCAAGAACATGGAAACAGCAGTTTAAAAAATCTTGAAAAGTTGGACAAGATTCTTGAAGATTCATCTAAGTTTCAGCACACAGCCAGTGTCAGGAGCAGAAAACGTGATGGCTAGACATTGGACAAAAGGGAGCCATGAGCAGTGGAGGAAGATCGTCATTCCTCTCTTTGCAGGGGAAGATGCTTATAGGTGGGTGAACAAGGTGGAAAGTTATTTCCATCTTAAGGGAGCACTAGAAAAGAAAGAATGTTGGCAGCCATGGTAGGTATGGAAGGGCAAGCCATAATCAAGGAATTGAGCATTCAGGTTTTGTCATTGTCCACCCAAGACTTGATTCTTGCATCATAAATCCTTTCCAAGGCCACCCACTTCAGATTTAGGACCTTTAACTACAACAATGTGTCTAATAAATCCGAGTCCCATGATGCCCATTGCTATGGTGGGTCCACCTGAGAGATCAAGTCAAGTACTCATCAATCCTCTATACAATCCTCTAGCTTATCCATGATAGTAATTTTGAACTTAGAACGGCCTTGTCCCATATTATGGACATTGATGTTGGCCTAAGCCAGCTTTTAATTGCTTCTCAAGTACAAGACAGAACACAAAACACCCCCAGTTAAAAGAAATATTTGTAGGATACCTTTTGGAGATTTCAACTAATAGTAATGAAAGACTGGTGATAACCAGCATGATTACTACCAAAATTAACCAATCCGTGTAACTTATTGCATTTAAAGTATTAGTATTCCCAATGCAAGCTTATCAACATTTAGATAGACAATGAACTCCATACAGTCAACTTTGGGTAATTCTGAGCTGATATATTAATATCATAGACTACAATCCTTGAAATATAAGGGGGTGTTTGGTTTGCCCATTTCTTATTTTCATTTTCAGTAAAAATGGAAAATAGTCATGAAAACGTGTTTGGGTACATTTTGTTAAAAATATTTCATGGAAATATTTTCAGAAATCTTCATGAATTTGGAAATGCCATTTTCACGTTTTCAAAATTTTATATATATTCGTTGGAAATATTTTCATCTGGAAACGCGGTGGCACAATGGTAAATCGGAGCAAATGCCTTCTTTTCCACTCCAGTGTACCGGGTTCGAATCCACAGATGGAAACTCCTCTTAATTTTTTTTCCTCTTCCAATGCTTCACGTGCCTTATTAAAAAATGAGATCCATCCATTCCGGGATTCGACCACACGACCAGCCATATATTGTAAGAGAGCATTGCCGCTGAGCCACATCTACTCATATGATTGGATTGTTGCGTTACATTTTAAATGAAGAAATTGCGATGGATTAAAAACTTGGCTTGATTATATAAAAACTTGATCTAATGAGTAATTAAAAACTTATTATTGAGTCATTCTTTTTCACTATTCATAATCATATGAAGAAATTTTTCATGTTGTCATCTTGGATTTAAGATTTAATGAAAAACATCATTAAATTAAAATTATATAATATTGAAATTATTTGTAACTCATGTTCAACCTTATTAAAAATACCTTATTTTATAGAATTATTTATTATATTAATAACTATTTTTTATTTAATAACAAATATAATTTTATTATTTTAAATTTGATTTTAAAAATTACATTTTGAAAATAGACAACCAAACGTAATTACGAATCAAATATGGAATAATTATCATCGATGATTGATGATAATGACTTTTTGTATTTTATTATAGGATGATATATTTCTCTTTTTCTTTTTCTTTTGTATTTTTTAGCTAGTTGATAGGTTGAAGTATAACAAAGATAATTATAAATAATACTAGTTATTTTGTTCAATTTTGTCTTTTTTTAATATGACTATAATTTACTCACAAACCAAATATATTTTGAACATATTTTGTAATTATAAGTAATTTTTGCAATTAAAGTTCCCTTTATAGTATTTAATTATATAATATTTAATAATAATACTAAAATTACTTAAAAGTAAGCAATTTATTTTATTCTTAATTTTAAAATTTTATAGTTAATTTATTTTAATAAATACTTTTAGTAGATGAACAAAATATGCAAATCAAATATATATAATTTTTATTATGTAATAATAAATATAAATTTATTATCTCAAATTTGATTTTGAAAATATATTTTGAAAACAGATAAACCAAACATATTTTCATTATTTTTACTTTTTGGAAACAGAATATATTTTTATAAATCAAACGTATTTCCTAAATTCAGCACATCTGAAAATGAAAATCCTTTTCAGAAAATAAAAACAGAAAATGAAAATAGGAAATATTTTCACAAACCAAACGCACCCTAAGCTTCTGACCACACACATAACTAGAACCAAGTGAAGATAACATATTGGCTTCAAGCTGTCGAAATGAAGATCCAAAGAAATCAACAGACATGGAGAGCTAATAACTGAAATTTTAAAAGGTTGGATTACTCTTTGAGCCCAGTTCCTTCCTCAAAGGCCTGTTTCCCCCTTCTAATGATCTGGATTAAGTCAGAAAAGGAACCCAGTCTTTGCAATTTTCCCTCTGCCTTCTTTTCTAAGATCCTTGTATTTTCCCCAGTCAATTGAGCTTGGCCAATTAATGCTACAAAGGAATTCTCTTCCATGACACCAAAAGTTTAAGCAACTAATCCAATTGGATGACCATCTACACCCTCAAGTGCACCAAGTATATCGCCAAATGTACTGTCAGCTGCTAGACATGGCCTTACTAGACACTAGAGCTGAAACATCTCCTCTTAGTAATGGCCCATTAATGGGCCTGGCTTGTCAATACTTTCAATCCTGCCCCTCCTTCCTGCCTTCCAAATTGATTCTCTGTATGGCTGGGACACAGAGACCCATTCACTTCCATGCAAAAGTCTGAGTCTGATAGTTTCATAGTTCTCACAATGGCAGTGGACTGACCGGACTTCTCAAAACCCAGAATTTCGTTGCCATCATGTGGCATCCCTTGTTTGAACATCTGCCACCCCTTGGGTACAAATCATTCTTCGTCTTCACCTTCTAACCTAGACATAATTGCATGTCTCACAATCATGTGATCAAGAGGATGGTCCTCATTCACCAAAACAACTTCCTTCTCAATCCTCAAGGAGTCCAATGATCGACCTGCCTTGACCTTCATCCCAGTCCCTTGAACAACTCTACCTCTGGTTCTATTCTGCTTCATGTTCTGATGCGTAGACTAATTGCTCCACCTGAAGCTCCTCCTCTTATGTTAACTCTAAGATCTTGGATCCAAATGTTCTATTTCCTTGACCCATACCCAAGCCAATTGATCCAAATCATACTCATGTTGCAAACGTATCACCATGGCTTTCATGAATGTCAGCCATATCGCACTTTGGTTGCACCAACCCCACTGTGAGGCAAATGAAAGGTTATCGAAACAGGAAAGACAAGATATGGTGGTGGAGTAGCTATAGGTTTTCCTTCTTTGGAATCTCGATTACATACCAAACTCAGAAGGGTTATCGAAACAGGAAAGACAAGTTATATTCCCATGTCATTCAAAGCTGAGCGCTGCTTCCCTCCCATTTGTTTGTAATTTTTGTTTTTATTTGCCCACCCAGATCCATCATTCACTCAAAAAATTTTGAATCAGGTTTCGCCAATGACCACAAGCGATAACTCAATGTGCCCCACGGCAATTGTAGACAGGATGCAATGTCTAATGATTTATTAATATTAACTAATTAACTATTTCTCCCAGCTTCATATACCAGAATTCAAAGATCTTCTTTCAGGGCTCCATTACAAACAAGATGTGCTTAAGAAGAAACGCTATTAAAGCACTCCAGAGTAAAGCAACCCAATATCAACAAATGAGTTTGAGAATTCAGAGTCCACCTTTCAAACCCATCACCAATACCAAATCATTTAAAATTAACACCAAAACTACTTTACACGTCACAATCACTTATCTAATTACATTAAAATAACCAACATTTCAGACATTTGCACACCAAAAAAATTCAAAATCAAATTGGGCTTAGGGGGAAAAAAAAAGCTCACCTTATTCCGGCGCCGGTGGCAAAGATAAGAACGGTTTGAAATTTCTCAGGCGGGTCGAACCGGCCGATATCGAACCCGTTTCCCATAACCTGGCTCAGCTCCACCACATCCCCTCTCTTCAACCGGCACAGGGCCTCGGCGGTGGATCCCGTCACGCTCTTCACGAGGAACTCGAACGCGCCACGGGCCAAAGCGAGCTTCGGCGGCGACGCTATGGCGAGGAACGAGGGCTTGGCGCGGTCGGGAACCCGAAGCTGGAGGTACTGGCCGGCGCATGTGTGGGAGACGGCGAGGTCCGGCGACTCAGAAAGGTCGACGGTCACATGGAAGAGGGACTCGGCCGCGGGTTCGACCTCGGAGAGCGGGGCGGTGGTCCAGACGGCGGTTTCCTGCCGTAGGGCGGCGGCGGCGGATGCGCTGGCAAGGAGGTGGTGGCGGTGGGTCCGATGGCGAAGGTGGCGGGGGAGGTTTAGACGGCGTAAGATAGACATGGGAAGGGGGAATAGGCTAAAGTGCGCATCAGGGTGAAGGGACAAGGCAGTTAGTTAGAGGAGGTTGTGCAAGAAAAAGTAACTTGGCTTTTGGATGCGCAGGTTATAAGTAGGAATCGGTCAGACAAAAGAAAGGGGTCGGTTTCAAGACAACAACGCTTTCATAGCGATAGTATTACCGAGCATGTGATGATTGAATTTCAAGAATTTTATATATGAGAAATGGCGCGTTTTACGGTGAACTCACTGATTAAGGAGCACGGTGTATCTTGTAATATAATGGTGAGATTGTGAGGTGTATCGATACACCAATCACTTATGATATACTTTAATAATATCTAAATTTAAGAAAATTTAAAAATAAAATTAAATATATTTTAAAAATTAATTATCATATACTGATAATGTAAAATTATACTGATAGTATAAAATAAATTTATACTGTCAGTGTAATCAAAAAATTTTATCAGTGTAATGTTATTTTATCAATGTAATTTTACACTGACAGTGTAAATTTATTTTATACTATCAGTGTAATTTTACACTATTAGTGTATAAAAATTAATTTCTAAAAATCATAAAAATTTTATCAATATAATTTTATTTTGTTAATATAATTTTATACTATCTATCAGTGTAATATTACATTGATAATATAAAATTATTTTATATTATCAATATAATTTTATACTGCCAGTGTATAAAAATTAATTTCTAAAATATATTTAATCATATTTTTTATTTTTTTAAAATTAATATATTATTATAATGCATCATAGGTGATTAGTATATCGATACACCTCACAAATCTCTACCATCTGATGCGTTACAGTCACAAGATGTACTAAGCACCTTGGACTACGAAATGCACAGAAGTCGGAGCCTTAGTTTGAGTGCTAAAATAGAGGACTACCAGGGCAAGAAGAGGTGCTAGCGCAGGCAAGGGGTGGCATTTCATGGCTTCAACGGCGATGGCTAGAGGGTGCAGTATGGGTGGTGGTGGCAGTGGTTTTTATGTGGTGGGGAGTAGAAGAACGGACTGTATGCCAAGTGGCGAAGCTTTGCGCTACTAAGCCATGGTGGAGGACAGTGAGGCGATGAAGATGAAGGTGCGGTGGTTCATGGTAGAGGTGAACCAATGGTGGTGGTTTACGAGGCGATGGGGTGAGTGGCTCAGGTCTGTGATGTGGAGGTGGCTCTTTTTTTTTTTTTTTAAGATATTGGTTCTGGGTTTTGTGGTAGTTTGCTTGTGGTTTGTTTATTGGGTGGTGTTTTGCTTCCATGATTGTACCTGAGGCTAATAATAGTGGTCTTTTGACTTTGCTTTTGAGGTTTGGTTTTGCTTGTTTTTACTGCCTATGTTGGTTTTGATATGAGACAGAACTTGAGTGATTTTGGGTTTGCAATAGATGGGAACAGAGAAGCTTAGGTGTTGGAATGTTTATGATCTTGGGACCATACTGTACAAGTGATGAAGAAAACACAAAATGGATGAGTGTATATTTTGTTAAAGAATCAATATTTACCTTCTCCAAGATGTATGTTTCATTGTCTTGTTTAGTATTTAGAATGTTAAATTATGCAAATTTATTAACTCTTGCGAAGTAAATTCATGATGTTAATTATGATACATGAGACTATCATTGGGAAAACTTATATTGAAATGTTGCAGTGATTTTGTTCTTCTTTTTCTTTGATAGATAAGGAATTCTGTCAAATTGAAGAGAATTATGCAAACAATATTTTCTTTGGGAAATGCTTTGGATCAAGGAACTACTTGGGGTAATAATACAGCTCCGGCAAGTATACTGGATCGTACAAGTAATAAAATGATAAGTAAAGTATCATTTCCACGAGGATAGATCAAATACCAAATAGTTTAAGGGAATAACTATTTGGATGGAATGGAATTACTGATGAGGAAATTAAAATAAAAATAAAATAAAATAAATAAGAAAAATACTAATGCAAAAAATTCTAACAGTGTGGATAAATGCAATGGGATGGATGCTAGGGCTAATTAATTTCACCTATTGTAGACGTATTTACTATGAATTTTCGTTAATCAGTTTCTTTCCTAAATGACTTACGGTTGGTTTCCCTTAATTTATTCCTAGCCTCTCTCGAGGTCAAGCAATACTCTTTATCCCACACTGATTGCCTAATCTCTTAGTACAAACTAATCTAGAAAAACGTTGAAGCTCTATGGGTTCCTATATTGACCGCATGAACTGCGTTTGTTTATCTCTAGTTTTCGCTCAGCTCACGGTGTTTATGTTAAGAAGCTCTATTCACAAACCCTCTCTCGAGTTATTATAAATCTCCGAATCAATTAATTGGTAATCAAGCAATTAAAGGCATTAAGCATGAACAAAAACACTAAGCAATTAAGATAGAAACAACATTAACATTAATTCATAAGTAAAATTGTTAAACAAAAAGGGTTCATTACCGCCCTAGCAAAAGAAAACTAGTTCATAATTGAAGAAAAGAAAACAATGGAAGAGTATGAAGATAAGAAGATAGAAGAAACAAAAGCGATAAAGATTTCTGGCTAGAGATAGAAGATTCGGAAGAATGTGAATCTCTCCGTGTTGAACTTGAGCTCTGGAATCCTTGAATCTTCGCCTTCAATCTCTCTGGAAGAAGTCTTTTGTCTTGGGAAGGGTGCGTGAGTATCTAAGGATCTTTTTTTGGACCTTATATGTTGCCTTTTATAGTTTACGGATCCTTTTCTCAAATTTTGGCCCAAACTAGCAACTTGCTGCAAACGGCGTCGCGCTATAGTGCAAGGCAACACGCTATAATGTGCCTGCCTGACAGTGCTAACCATTTTTACACACTTCCATGCTCTATCATGGTCAAAATAGTTGGAATTTGGCCTTGGAGGTAGAAATAGCAATTGTAGATCTTTGAGTAAGCTTTCCAACGCAATAAGAATTAGCTCAATCGGAATTCTAAAACTCTAGATACAAGTGAAAGAGTGATGAAAGGTCAGACTTGATAGCATCATAAATAAGATAAAGCTTTAATCTTGTTTCACCTTTTTCTCCTAGAAGACTCGAGAACTGGAAAAGATGTCCGACAACAAAGTTGAAGATATTCTTCCCTTCTTTCCAAAGAATCTTGAACCATCATAATCCGACTTCTAGAGAGCTAAACATTGATTTTCCAATGCTAAAAGGTCTTGATTTTATTCAAAATAAGCTCTCTTATGGCTCCAAATTCCAACTTGAGTGCTTCTACCTAATGACAGTCAAAATAAGCCCAAAATACGTATCCAAAATATAAGAAAATAATAATACCACCTAATCTAAACTACTTAACCAAAATAAAACAAAATAGCAACAAAACTAAATAACTACGTCTTAAATTAAAAAAAAACTAACTAAAAATATAACTCACCAAAGGGAGTTACCACAACCCCTAACTTACGTACTTGTTTGTCCCCAAGCAAGACTCAAATCAAAGACTCAAAAACAGAAAAAAAAAAAACAAAAGACTCAGACAAAAACACTTAAAACAAAAGGACTCACTAGACAAAATGGTTAAGATAAAAGTTGTTACCTATGGAATTCCTCATCACTACTCCATAACTTAAATCAAAAGTTACCAAGGATCAAAGTCTAAGTACCAAGACCATCTAATTGTGCAATCACATTGTCAAAAGAATGGATCAAGTGTGTGTGTACAAGAGAAAAGCAACAAAGAATTGACTCACCCTATGCTTATGCCATGTTTAAGAAAAGACAAAAACATCAAACTATCCACAATCCTCTCTCTCTGTTCTACATGAATGTCGCTTAGCCAAAGATCAAAAGGACTTCTCTTAGCTTGTAACGGTAGGCCAAGGTAAGGGGTGTAACACCCTAATAAACCCATACTATGCTTAAGTCATATTACGGCGTTTTATTAGTTGTTACTTATGCTCGTAGAAAACTAAACTTCACTTGAAATTAAGTTACGTGCAAAATACGATAAGATTTTTTTTTTTTTGTAATATGTCGTCGCGTTGCAGCATTTTGAAAAGTAAAGCCTTGAGCGAGAAGATAGCTAGAGAAAGAGCGTGTCGCATAAAATATATACCCAAAAATCGTAAAACATGAGAAAGGTAAACAAATAATAATTCAACAATACATTGCATTAAATAACTAACCATTACATTCATATGGGTTCATAATATATATATATATATATATATATATATATATATATATATATATATATATATATATATATATATATACATACATATATATCAGCATTACATCAAAGGAAGCTCATGGTCGTGCCATGATACAAATACTAGATACAAACTTAAATTGACATCGTTCGTCACAAAAGGAATGTATGAAGATGCAGAGCTACGGCAACTACAAGTTCACATCAGCATTTTCTGGCATCCCACGTCATACGTCCACTCATAGTGTGGGGGATCCATGCTTCACTCCACCGGATGTGCCATCGAGATCTGGTGATGATACGGAAGAATAACTAGGGTGAGAAATGGAATTTCTCAGTAGGACTCGAACCCGACATGAAAGTGTCATCATCATCATCACAGCCACTTCAGTTTTATTAATAAAAAAAGTGAGCATGCATAAGGTTCAATTCTTGGATTTTCGAAATGATGAATATCCGAAGTGGATTCAATTTTAGCGTATCCTCTAATCATTTACATCATAATATACATAAGCACAAATATAATTACATAAAACATACGTGTCCATGCTATAAGATTCTCTTAACTTCTTTCCCTTCCTAGAGTTTGGATCGAAGTCCCTTTTCTTTTCTTAACTTGACTTTATTTTTTCACCCACTAAACATAAGTGGTAATGAAGCCTACATACCGCCGTCGCCGCCACCATAGAATTTCCTGATTTACACTAGCTGGGTCATGCCATGCCTCATGTAAGACCTATCCCCTATACTCACACTAGCTGGGTTATGCCATGCCTCATGTGAGTCGTGGGTGAGGGGAGCTTACTTCGGGTCACCTTCCTTTTTGAAGGATCACACCCTTACTTCACTTTCTCTTCTTATTAAAGCTTATGATGCAAAATCATTCTGATTCTTTTCCACATTTAAGCGTTACGTATCGCCGTCCCCAAATGTGGTTCCTTTATCAATCACCTCTGGACATTACGTATCGCCGTCCCCAGAGTGTTCATATTTATTAATCCTTTCATGTATATCATTAAGCATCATATCATCAACATATCATATTCATATCATCATCATTCATTATCATATCGTCATCATATCATTATCATTCTTATCATCATCATATCACTATCATAATCATCATCATCATCATCATGTCATTGTCATCATATTGACACATAGAGGCGTACATATCACACAAAGTCTTATGAGCTTAGCTTAGTAAACTTGGGTACAAGCTTTTAATTGATTTGCTTCTTGCATAAATTCTTTTATTAGACATAGGGCCAATTTCAATCCATTATCCTTTTTGAAACTTTTAAGTTGAATTATGAAGGTTTTCCAATATTTAATGTAAGGGTCTTAATGTCTTAAAGCTTATTTCTCATTAACCTTTAAAACTTTACCATATCCAATTTTACTTTTACAATAGGGCAGTAACTTCAAAAATTCACCATAATTTCATCTTTTACTCTTTTGTTTCGAATTTTGGTATGATTATAGTCTCTAAGTCTATTTTTAAACAAAAAACCCCACTCAAAAATTCATTTTGTAACTTGAGTTATACATATTTTATTCTGACTATTTAGACTTGAAAGTTCAACTCAGGTCAGTGGCTTGTCCACTTCACTGGGAGTTCTTCACATGGAATCTTACAAAACTGTTTTATGGCGGTGTTCCTCTATGTCTTAGCTTTCTAACAAACTTGGTTCCACTCAAAAATGATTTTTGTAGCTCGAGTTATAAGGTTTTTAGTGAAGACTGCCCAAACAGAAACCCATCCGGGAACAGCCAACTTTGAATAATCATATCTCTCTCATTTTAACTCCAAATCTCATGAATTTTAAATGTGTGGAAATTTCTTTGAGTCTACTTTCACAGAAAATTAGTTTCATTACATTTTGAGTTTTGTAGAACGATTGATACTGCATGCATTACAAACTGCCAGAATTCCAGCTTAACTAGTTTTTAAGTTTTACATATCAAACTCATAGAGATGTTGTTATACCACTTCAAATCACCATTTTTATCTTTTATCTCATCATTATATTCAAGGTTTTGGTCACCAAATCAGTATTTTAAAACAAAATAGAGCAAGATACATAAAACCATCATGCTACATATTTTCACTTTAAGACAACATTTTTCAACAAGACAAGAAAAACTCATAGATCAAGAAATGGTCATGAGACCTTGAAGCAAGTCCTAAAACCACCTAGCTATAAAGAGCTTAGGAGTTCCAGAGCTTGAAAAATACATGAAAAGAGTAGGTTAGAGTCACTACCAAATGCGTTCCTCTTGGAAGCTTGAAGAATGAAAATGGTTGGAGATGGCCTTCCTCCTCCTTGAGCTTGATAATGGGGCTAAGTGAGTGTTTGTTTTGCTTCTTCAAAAACTAAAGAGGGTGGTCCTTGAAGGGCTTGTGAGGGTGGTGATGGAAATGAGGTGAGAAGTAGTAGGGAGATTGGAAGAAGAATAAGGAAGATTGGAAGAACAAGAGAGTAGGAATGGGTCTTGGAGAGAGGAGAGAGCTTTATGTGTCTTGAGAGAGAAAATGAAAAATGAAATGAGAGGGAGAGAGAGGGGCTGATTGGCGCACAAAGGGGAGGGAGAGTGATGTGATTTTGCTTCTTTTGCAAGCAAGGAGGCTAGGAACCATGGGATAAAAGGGTGGGTTGTGTTTTCCTTGAGTCTTGGTGCATGCTATGGACTATTTTGTGTTTTCTCAAGTGGACAAAAGCAAGGACCCCTCTTGGGATTGGCTTGATTGAATAAGATCACTCCAAGTGGCATAATCCTAAGGGAGGAAGGTACTTCTCTTGTATTGACTAAAGAGATACTACTAACCTAGACTCTTGATCTAAGGGTGCATGATGAGAAGACAAATGGATGGTTGGATTTTGCTCTTGCCCTTGGCCAAGATTTGGTGCATCAATTAAGAGAAATTTTTAAATCTTCAAAGCTATGAGAATTACTTAAGTTGTTAATTAAATCTAATTAGTTAAATTACTCTTTAACCGATTTCGGTTAATTCATCTTTTAAGACGTTTTTCCTCTTAAAAGAATTGATCTTATGAATTATGTAATTAGGGTGTAAGAATTAATCTATCTCAATTGGTAAGGTAGAACAATTATCTTGTACTTAATTAATAAAATTGGATTAGCTTAATTATATTTCCAAGTTACGAATTAATGAGGTTCGAATAATTAGGTTTTAATTAAACCATTTAGTGCATTATGATTCAATTATTGACTTGACTCAATTCACTAAGCTCTTGCTCATCGAGATTACCCGATTAATTCTCAGTTAATCGTTAACCTCTCTTATTAGCCAGGATCACTGAACTAATTAGCTTAGACAAAAATTGGGGATGTTACAAGGGGTATGATGGAATAGTCATTTAAGCTCAATTAATCCCCTCAACGTAAGGAACCCTCACCCCTAATTCATTCTCCTTGGGGTACCCCCAACTTAGTTGCTTGGCAACTATCATGCTTTCTTGTTAAACCTTGGCATTATATTTTCCTTGTATTGCCAACTTTTCTCTATTTTTTTTCTTTTCTTCATTCTTCCTTCCCTTTTCTTTTTCTTTATTTTTTTCAAATATTCACCCACTCCACTTTTGACTTTAGAAAGCATGAGGTTGGTGCAGTAGAGGTATTACCCTATTCAAATGAGTTTAGAAGTTAAGACTTGAGGGTAAACTATGGAATGAAAAAGGAAAAGCAAGGAAGGGCATTAGGCTCAGAGCATGGTTCAATCCAAGAATAGGCTTTAAGGCTCAAATGGGGTGACTAAGGATCAATGACCAAGGGTGGGCAATGAGGCTCAATTATGGCTACCAAACATGGCCTAAATCACTTCTAAGGCTAAGATTCACTCACATATATTTCAAGAGAGATTCACATGAATAAGAATGCATGTCTGAACCTAAATAAAGCATAAAAAATATAAAGGCCACCTATCTTAAGTTGCTAACTCTTATCAAAGTGAAAGAAAATAATCCTTCTCAATTCAAAAGTAAAAGCACAAGAAGATTTTCAAGACTTAAATCCGGATCCAAAGTTACTTAAGAGTTAACAAACAGAGCAATATTTCATATCAGAGGCATAAGCAACAACAACCAATTGACTAAAATAAAAAATACAAAAAAAAGAAAAAAAATTTTTGCTTTTGATTTTTTTTAGCAAAAAATTGAAATTAAAAAACACTAACAACCAAATCAACAAAACTAACAAAAAGAAACAGGAACAAATAAGAAAGTGCAATAATGGATTTTCCCAATCCCCAACTTAAAATTATGCATTGTCCCTAATGCATGAAAATAAAATCAAGAGGGAAAGGAAAGAACAGTTACTCCTTAACGCATGTATCTCTGCTGCACGCCCCATGTGGTTCTTTTCTTCACTTATGCACTTCCTAATTGCTCCAATAAACCTAAAAAATAAATTAAAATAAATTAAAATTAATCAAAACTAAAATTTTATCTAAATAAAAAAAAAACTAAAAAGATCCTAAATAAGAAAAATTAAAATCAAAGAAAGGTTAGAAAAGTCGGGTTGTCTCCCAACAAGCATTTTGGTTTAATGCCCCTAAGTTAGATATAGTCCTATCACTCATGGTGGTTCCTTCCTCCCTTTCTTTGGTGACTTGTCACCAAGATGGTGGTTCTTCTTCCTAAAAACCAATGAGATAGAATTAGGCTCGAATGGCAAGTGGAGAGCTTCTATCGGCTTCTTAGGTGGCTTAAGATCATCATCCCTTATCCTTTTCTTTTTCTTCTTTATTTCACTATTCCTTAATGGAGGCTCCCAAGGAGGTGTAGCATGTGATGCAGGTACTAAAGTACTTAAGTTAGCTTCCACTACATCCACTTTATAACATTGAGCTGTCTTTGTGGTAGAGTCCATTGCTTGGAACACTTTGAACTTCACTTTATTGTTCTGAAATCTCAGAGTTAGCTCCCCTTCTTCTACATCAATCAGGGCTCTGCTAGTGGCCAAGAATGGACGCCCAAGAATTAGAGGGAGATTGACATCTTCCTCCATATCAAGAATCAAAAAATTAGTGGGAACGAAGAAACGGTCCACCTTCACCAAAACATCTTCAATAATATTATAGGGAAGTTTGACAGATCTATTAGCCAACTGCAGAGATATCCTTCTAGGCTTCACTTCAGTAATACCCAATCTATGCACAATTGACAAAGGCATTAGATTGATACTTGCTCCAAGGTCACATACTGCCTTGTCAATCCTCAAATCATCGATAGTGCATGGAATAATGAAGCCCACAGGGTCCTTCAACTTAGGTGGCAGTTTCCTCTGAATGATTGTTGAGCACTCCTCAGTAAGTGGTACAGTCTCGCCAGTATCCAATTTCCTTTTCTTAGAGAGTAGCTCCTTCATACACTTGGCATAGTTTAGCATTCGCTCCAATACCTCAGCAAACGGAATATTGATGTGAAGCTTTTTAAGCACATAATAACCTTAAGAAATTGCTGCCCTTCTGGTTCCTTCTTTTGTTGCTTCACTCTCTAAGGATAAGGAATTGGGGGTTCATAAGCAGGATGTGCCACATATCCTTTCTCCTCAGGTAGTGCCATATTGGAATCTTTAGCAAGCTTTTCTTCCACCCTTACTTCTTCCTTTTCAGATTCAACCAATTCTTTACCACTTCTCAATATGATTGCATTCACATGCTCCTTTGGATTTTCAGTAGTATTGCTAGGTAAGGAACTTGGTGGCCTTTCAGCTAACTGCTTGGAAATTTGCCCTACTTGATGCTCTAGGTTTTTTTATTGCAGCATCATGAGCTCTAAATTGAGCCTCTGTCCTCTCCATAAAAGCTTCAGTCTTCTCCACAAAAGACATGTGGCTCTTCATGAACTGTTGAAACATGTCTACCAAGTTGGGCTTCTTCTCTTGTAGAGGTTGATTGAACTGTTGCCCAGGAACATAGGTGTTGGAGTAGAAGTTGTGCTTCTGGGCATTCATGTAGTTTACCTACTCATCATAAGAAGGAGGTGTAGTGCATTCTCCATTCGAATGGTTCCCATGGCAGAAATCACAATGCATGACATGTGTTAGTGAAGTGGTGCTGAGCAAGCCCAATTGCTTATGAATGGCTACATTTTGGACAGAAAGGGTTTACATTTGGGCCAAGAGGGTAATGGTACTATCAACTTCCAAAACTCCCCTCTTTTGGTTTCTCTCACTAGGCCTCTGGTAATTGTTACTAGCCAATACTTCAAATAGCTCCCAAGACTGCTCAGGTGTCTTATTGTTCAAAGAACCACCAGCTGCTGCATCAACCATGATCTGAGTGGACATAAGGAGACCATTGTAGAATGTCTGGATTTGCATCCAGAGTGGGATTCCATGATGTGGGCACTTAGTAAATGGCTCCTTGTACCTTTTCCATGATTCGTAAAAAGATTCACCATCCGCTTGGGTGAAGGAGGTGGTGTCATTCCTCATCTTAGCAGACTTGGTAGGAGGAAATTACTTCTCCAAGAATTTCCTGGCCACCATATCCCAGGTAGTAAGTGTCCCCTGTGATAGAGACTTCAACTAGCTATGGCCTTGTCCCTTAATGAGAATTGAAACAATCTCAGCCGAATAGCATCATCCGTGGCACCATTAATTTTTATGGTGTCACAGATCTCCAGAAAATTGTTGAGATGCTCATTAGGGTCTTCACTAGGCAGTCCAGCAAATTGGCAATTTTGTTGCACGAACTGAATGAGTGAAGTTCTTCAGCTCAAAGTTGTTTGCTTGGACGGTGGCCTCATAATGCTAGATGAACACCCTTGAAGAGTGGGTGCCAAATAATCCTTCACGGTCTTATCATTTTGCTCGTTTTTATGTGCCATGGTAGCTTTAGAGACTTTTTCAATTGCTCTTCGTTCTCTTCTAAGCTGACGCAAAGAACGCTCAATCTTTGGATTAAAGAATAAATCTTTGGTGGATTGGCTTCTTCGCATAAACTACAAAATAAAACACAAGAGCAAGTTAAAGTAGGAATAAAATAAAATAAAACAAAATTAAATAAAATAAATAACAAAAGAAAAAGAAATAAAAAGAAAATAAAAAGAAAAATAAATAATAAAAAAATAAACAAGACAAAAACAAATATAAAATAAAAAAAAAATCCAATCTAGTATCCTGTCAACTAAGAATGATATTGATATTATTCCCGGCAACGGCACCAAAAACTTGATGCAGCTCTGGCAAGTATACCGGATTGTACACGTAATAAAGTGATAAGTAAAGTATTGTTCCTACGAGAATAGATCAAATACCGAATAGTTTAAGGAAATAACTATTTGGATAGAATGGAATTACTGATGAGGAAATTAAAATAAAAATAAAATAAAATAAATAAGAAAAATACTAAGGCAAAAAATTCTAACAGTGCGGATAAATACAATAGGATGGATGCTAGGAATAATTAATTTTACCTATTGTAGAGGCATTTACTATAAATTTCAGTTAATCAGTTTCTTTCCTAATTGACTTATAGTCGGTTCCCCTTAATTTATTCCTAACCTCTCTCGAGGTCAAGCAATACTCTTTATCCCAAACTGATTGCCTAATCTCTTAGTACAAACTAATCTAGGAAAAAGTTGACGCTCTATGGATTCCTATGTTGACCACATGAACTGCATTTGTTTATCTCTAGTTTTCGCTTAGTTCACAGTGTTATGTTAAGAGGCTCTATTCACAAACCCTCTCTCGAGTTATTGTAAATCCCCAAGTCAATTAATTGGTGATCAAGCAATTAAAGGCATTAAGCATGAACAAAAAAACACTAAGCAATTAAGATAAACATTAATTCATAAGTAAAATTGTTAAACAAAAAGGGTCCATTAACGCCCTAGCAAAAGAAAATTAGTTCATAACTGAAGAAAAGAAAGCAATGGAAGAGTATGAAGATGAGAAGATAAAAGAAACAAAAGCCATAAAGATTTCTAGCTGGAGACAAAAGATTCAAAAGAATGTGGATCTCTCCGTGTTGAATTTGAGCTCTGAAATCCTTGAATCTTCGCCTTCAATCTCTCTAGAAGAAGTCTTCTGTCTTGGTAAGGGTGCATGAGTGTCTAGGGATCTTTTTTTGACCTTATGTATTGCCTTTCATAGTTTATGGATCCTTTTCTATAATTTTGGCCTGAACCAGTAACTAGCTGCAAATGGCGTCGCGCTATAGTGCAAGGCAGCGCGATAGCGCGCCTGCCTGACAGTGCTAACCATTTTTACACACTTTGAAGCTCTGTAGCAGTCAGAATAGTTGCAATTTGGCCTCGGAGGTAGAAATAACAATTGTAGATCTTTGAGTAAGCTTTCCAAAGCAACAAGAATCACTTCAATCGGAGTTTTGTAACTCAAGATACAAGTGAAAGAGTGATGAAAGGTCAGACTTGACAGCATCATAAATAAGGTAAAGCTTTAATCTTGTTTCGGCTTTTTCTCCTAGAAGACTCGAGAACTGGAAAAGGTGTCCGACAAAAAAGTTGAAGATATTCTTCCCTTCTTTCCAAAGAATCTTGAACCATCATAATCTGAGTTCTAGAGAGCTAAATATTGAATTTCTAATGCTAAAAGGTCTTGATTTTATTCAAGATAAGCTCTCTTATGGCTCCAAATTCCAACTTGAGTGCTTCTACCTAATGACAGTCAAAATAAGCCCAAAATAAGTATCCAAAATATAAAAAAATAATAGAAAATAAGAATATCACCTAATCTAAACTGCTTAACTAAAATAAAACAAAATAGCAACAAAACTAAACAACTATGTCCTAAATTAAATAAAAACTAACTAAAAATATAACTCACCAAAGGGAGTTTTCAGGTAAGTTATAACAGAGTATGCAGAAGTACATGGATGCATCATGAATCATGCATTTGGATAGCAAAGAAAAGTACTTAACAAATTGAAGGAGCAATGATATTTTCTTGTGCAATAAGACAAAGATATATATATTATCTTTGTACATATAGTTCTCAATTACGATTGACCTTAAGTTTTGATTTACAAAGGTACTAAATACTAGCCCATGATTTTGTCCATTGATCATTTATAGCGAGGACTGATATGGAGAAATGGAACTCATGAAATTTTATTATTTGGGGGTTTTTTTTAGTCAATTGTTCTTTTATATTATATATAAAGCCCACTAGATTTCAACTAACTTGATTCAAGCGGGGTCAGCCCACTGCGAGGATAAAACTCTCCCAACACTAGTTTTTTTCATCGACAAAACTCAAACCCAAGATCTTATGGGAAGTGTGGCAATGTTTGGGATCATTGCCATTATGCACCTTGGTGGTCTCCTTTTAAGAAAACAAAAAAACAAAAATAGTTATAATAGTAAAATACCTATTAGATATTAACTAAGTCCTTTCGTGTCTTTCTTGTATCAGTTCTTCATTAAATCTGAGTATACAATATATGTGCCATTTTTTTTTCTAAAGTTTATAAAATATTTTTTTACATCCATTTCTTCATTCAACTATAAAAGTATAATATAGTATGCATGTGTTTTTTTTATTATTTTTTATTTTGCATCATAAAGAGTTAAGGAGAAATTTTGGATATGGCATAAGGGATGTATATATGCATTTGAATTGTCAATTGACTTTCTTTTTTGGGCAACTATTTTAAATTCTTCCTTGTACTATTCTAAGATTATTTTCTATTTTAGCATTGCAGTTATCACTAGAGATTATTGTTGGAAAAGATGACACGAGAAGGATGGTTGAATCGTGTTTTCACTATTACTTTGACCTTGAAAAACTTTTTCAACAATTTTCTCAAGTTCAAGACTTAGAATGTGAAAGCTTTATGATTAGTAAAAATGAGTAGTAGTTATGAGTATAGATATATTTGAATAACTTGAAGACTTCTCAAATATAAAGATTTATGTAACAGAGTAGATAGAGTTAAGGATAAAGAATAATCACACAATGAGATTTATCCTGGTTCGGCCAATAGAAATACCTACTTCCAATCCCCAACACTTTGTTGAGATTTTTATACCAAGAGTATTCTTTCACAAGCATTTACAAATGAGTAGTTTTTCTCTAGCCTCTCCAAGCTTTACAACCGATTAGTCTTTGCCAAGCCTCTCTAAGCTAAATGAGTAGTGTTTTTCCTAGCCTCTCCAAGTTCACTTAGACTACTATCGGGTTAGGTTACAAAGGATATAATCAAGGTTTGTTTTTTCACTCACACTCAAAGCTCTTTACAGAGTTTTAATTCAATAGGTACAATGAGTGACTTCTCTAAATTCTCAAAATGAGAAAATTATCTATTACAATACAGTAGAAAAGATTTTCTTCAAATAGAAGTTACAATGAGTAACTTTCTGAAGGATTCGAGAGTCGAGATGGATGAAGATATGAAACCCTTTGTAACTTTGGAAATTTTGGATAACGTCTCTATCTTCTTCTTCGTATCCCAGCTTTATATAGACTTCTAGATAATACCGTTGGAGCTTGTAGATCTTGAGTCTTATGCCACTGATCCACTGGTCTATAACTAGAAAGAAAAGGAATGGTTTTTCTTCTTCAACAAATTGAGGTGACACCAAAGAGGAAAAGTAGCCGTTGAAGTCTTCACTAACTTTTCAGACTTGTTAGCACTTCTTTTGCAACTTGTCAAACCATATTTGACTTTTTGAATTTCTCAATGAAGCATATGAAGAAGCTTTCAAGGTGTGATTCTTCGTGAGAGATCATCCTTCTGGATCAAGTCATCTTTCTGAATTAGGCGTGTTCCTTCTCGAGACAAGTCTTTCCTTTCTAGTGCTAAATCATCATCCTTCTGAACTTTCTATCTTGTTCTTAAGTGAGTAAAGATACAAACTACAAAGTACAAAGTGATTGTTCCAATATAGATAAATCAACATGTAATACCATGGATTTGACACTTTGTTTGATACAATGTTCATTTAACATAGTTGTCAGTACTAACAAAAGGATGTGTTTAACAAAACATTTGCAACTGAAGAGATTTACTTAAAACTTGATTTGATATTCGTCAAAACCTTTAAAGCTCGAAACGTCTAAAACCATGAGACTATTTCAATTGGGCATTAGAGCTTACAATCTCCCCCTTTTTGAGGATAGCAAATCAATATTTAAGAAAAGATCTTGTTAACACAAAAAAGGATATATGAAATAAATAACTTTCTGAAGTGAGTAAGAAAAGCATGATATTTAGAAACTTCAGAAGTAAACAAAAAAAGGATCAGAGTAAGTAAAGATAAATCCATTTTAAATCAGATGATTTTGAGCATATTCTGAGTACAATTTGCATAAAAATTACTTCTTTTGCATGGCAAATATTAAAACATAGCAAAATAAGGATTCAAATAGTTTAATAATCGATAATTTAGACAGTTATGCAGATATTTTCCACATCAGAAGAAAATTATTCATATTGATTTTTTGACTTCATGAGAAGAGTATGCTCAGTACTAGCAAGTAAATGTTTCTCAGCAGAGTTAACAAAATATCAGACTATTTAGCAATTCACAGATTATATGAGTCTCAGAGAAACATGTTATCAGAGCATACATGATCAAGAAATATAATTATATTACTAGGCAAGAAAATAATCAAGATATATCAGAGCATAATTATCAAAATGATAATAAATGTAATTAAACTGCATTAGAATCTAGAAATGTTTAATAATAAGCATGAAATGTCTCTTGAATGTCAAAATTTTAAAAAAAAAATCACTATATGATATGTATGCAACTGTGACAAAGATATGCATGCTCAAAGTATGCTCCCCCTCAGTCTAAGCTTTTCTTGAATATCTTGCTTTCTCCCCTTTTGACATCATAAAAAAAATGAATATGTGGGATCATAGAAAAGCCATCACTGATTGCCTTTTGCTTTCTGAATCATCTTCAGAATTTGTAATAGAAGATTTTCCATCTTGTCCATCCTTCTATCCAATCTTTGCTGATGAGTTTGAAGTTCAGCTTGATTGGCTATGATAGTATGTTGAATGGCCAGGAGTAGATCCATCTGGACTTCAACAGCATTTGGAAAAATTTCAACAGATGAAGGGATCCTCAGAAGGCAATTTTTCAACATGCTGGCTATGACTAACTGAGAATTGTTGAGGTTCAAAAACAGTCGGAGTAGCTGCTCTATCATATTTGGGAGTGGAGGTTCGTAGCAACAAAGTTTGTGTAGTGACAAGAGTAACAAAAAGCTCTTAAGAGAAAATGGTAGTAGCTAGTGGTGGCATTGGAGTTTTCAATGGTGCAATCTCAGATTCAGCAATAGCAGCTTCATTTTTTGGTTCTGTTACTAGAACAAGTGTCCTTTCTGGCTCGTTCTTTCTAGTGCAGTCTCAGCTCTTTAAACCAATGATTCGTCTTGATTCAAGGGAATCAAAGGTAAGCTAGTAGGTTGACTAGCTAGCTATTCTGTTCTTCTTTTAGCTCCTTCAGAAGGTAACACAACCCTTCACATCTCAAAAGATGGATTGACATCTTTAATGACCACATATTGTTGGTCCACCTCTAGAGATGTAGATGAGCTTCGTGTACCTCCAGTTGAGGCACCAACTACAACTGCTATATCTATTTGTCTTTGCAGCCACGCCTCTATTCTCATTCTATTTTCTGCTGCTTCAAGTAAGGTTTTTGTAACAGAGGAAGGAGGAAGTTCTTCAAAAGGTTGTGCAAGGGCTCTCTTCATAGGCTTCTTCCCTTTCCTTTTAATTTAAGGATCCTCATCCTTATCTGAAACTTCTACTTCAAGTTGCTTCCGTTACTCTTAAGGAGGTTGTTCCTTGATCATAATCCTTTTTTTTTCTAGGTCTGGAGGGTCTTTGTGCAGATTTTGCTAGCATTGCTGCATTCATTGGTTGTGCAGCGATGGCTGACGCTTTATTTTCTGCACTAGAAGAGGAGGATTCTTCAGCAATCTTCTCTTGTTGATTCTCCTTTCTTCAAAGACAAGGGAGATACTTCTCTCATGTCTCTTTTTCTTTCTGAGTTCTTAAAAAGGTTGGGTTTTAACTTTTTAGAGAGGAGCTTGCTTCTTCTTTGGCACCTTCTTCTTCTCTTGTTCTCTTCTTTTTCTTCTTTTCATCCTCTTCCTTCTTTTTCTTCTTTTCTTCTATCTCAAGGCCTTGAAGTTTTAAGCCCATGGCAAAGAATGTTCTCTTGGTGGTGGCAGGGCATTTTTGCATCCTTCCTTTGTCCATCAACAGGAAGTTAGGCTTTTGCGGACATACGTATGAGGAGCATACCATAGGGCATAGTAGCATGTCTCTTTCTTGCTTCATCAATGGCTGAGAGCATGTAGTCCAAAACTAGCCTAACCAGATTTATCTTTCTTCTAGTCATAAGGCAGAACATGACCATATGGTCCACTTTTGTCATAACATCAATATTTCCTATTCTGGGAAGCACAGTGTATTAGACTACAGAATATACAGCCCTAACAGTAATGAGAAGTTTGGAGGTACGGATGCTTCTTAATCATTGGAATTTTAGAGACTTCCTCTTCTGCGGCTCCAAGTTGTTCCCACCACTTGGTACTACCTCTGCACAGGACACCTTCATTAGGTGTGTTGGTGATATGGGCAAGATCAAAAGGAAGCACTTGGATATCAAATCTTCTAATAATGCTCCTTAATGATGTATTGTCTTTATTAACAGAGGTGAGAATACTGTCGAATACACTAACTAGCCCAATGTAGACATCCTCGGAGATTCTCAAAAACTTATTCCACCCTTGGAACTTGAAGACTTCTATAATTTGAGGAAGGAAGGAGAAGTTTTCCAAGTTAAAACTCCTTCCAAAGGCAATGGGCCTAATGAAGAAGTTCTTGTGAAAGTTTGTCTACATTTCTTCATCATCGAACATGTAAGGAACACTGTAGTCTCCCTTTTTGTCATGATGGTTTGAAATGGTAGAAAGTTGGAAGTAAAGGAAAGAAAGTGTATAGGCTAGGTGTATAGAGGGAAGAGTAAAGGTAAATTGATTTGTGAATGAAGAAGATGAACAGTGTGAGGTTTTTCTCTGTAACTTGGGAAGTGAAAGGTTTGAGTGAGAAGTCGATGTGATAAGTGAGGGTTATTAAGGGAAACTGATGGTTAAAGCATGTGAATGGTTTTCAAAGTACAAACGATATCGTTTTAGGATATGTGACCTTTTGGTTTTCCCGCGTCAATGACAATGTGGCATGAGAAGTTATGTGCGAGACCTACATTGCAGAACCATTTCAGTTCTTTAGAAGCTTGATGCTTATAAGAAGCTTGAGTCACCATTTTGATGAGAAAAGATAATTTTCACAAATGAACTTAACAACTTTCTGAAATATTATTTCTGAATCATTTCTAAACCCATCTTTCTCAACTTATACTGCACACCATTCTTTCTCAATCAAGTTAGCAACCTATTCTGAGATAATTTTCTGAACCATCTGAGATAACTTTCTGAGCCAGTTCTTTAACCTTTTCTTGATATGATCTTTTTGAGGCACACTTTGACGTGTAAGAACATTTTTGAGAAAACAAATCCCATTGGGATGTAGCAATCTCAGCTTTAAACTTTTGCTCAAGAAAGGGAGGTACTGGATCAATATAAATGAATGATCAAAAGCTAGTTATCTTCAGAAGGTTCCTTATATGACAGAAATGATCTTCAGCTAAAGGCTTAGTAAAAATGCTAGTAATTTGACCTTTAGTGTTAATAAACCTTAGATCAATATATCCTTTTTGAACATGATCTCTAATGAAATGATGCTTAATGTCAATATGCTTAGATCTAGAATGCTGAATTGGATTCTTTGTGAGATTAATTGCACTAGTATTGTCAAATAGGATAGGGATTTTGGTATACCTTAGATTGAAATCTTCTAATTGATGCTTAATCCATAAGATTTGAGTACTGTAGTTTGCAGTAGACACATATTCAGTTTAGCAGTTGAAAGAGCAATTGTGTTCTGCTTTTTGCTGACCAAGTTATCAGTGACATTCCAAGGAAGCAACGACAACCACTTATGCTTTTTCTTTCAACTCTATCTCTAGTAAAGTAGCATCATAATAACCTATAACATTGCAAGCAGTACCTTTCTCCTACCAAAGACCAAGATTAGTAGTACTTACCAGATATCTCAAAATTCTCTTAACAGTGTTTAAGTTTGATTGTTTAGGATCAGATTGGAATCTAGCACACATTCCCACACTTAACTGTAAGTCAAGTCTACTAGCAATAAGATATAGTAGAGAGCCAATCATACCTATGTATAGTTTCTAAGAAACTTTTTCACCGTCTTCATCAACTTTTAAAACTTGAGAAGGATGCATGGGAGTACTGATACTCTTGGCTTTGTCCATATCAAACTTTCTGAGCAAACCTTTAGCATATTTTTCTTAATGAATTAGAATTCTTTCCTTCAATTGTTTGATTTGCAATCCCAGAAAGAATTTTAGTTCTGCCATCATACTCATCTCAAATTCTCCCTGCATAAGTTTAGCAAATTTCTTGCACAAATTCTAATTAGTTGCACCAAATACTATATCATCAAGATAAATTTGTACAATCAACAAATCATTTTTCTCAGGCAATAGGAACAAGGTAATATCAACTTTTCCTCTTTTAAAACCATGTTTGGTCAGAAAGGAGCTGAGTCTTTCATACCAAGCTTTAGGAGCTTGCTTTAAACCATATAAAGCTTTTAGAAGTTTAAAGACATAGTGAGGAAGGTTTTCATTTTCAAAACTAGGAGGTTGTTTGACATAAACTTCCTCAAATATGAAACCATTTAAGAAGGCAGACTTTACATCCATTTGAAATAAAACAAAACCTTTGTAGGCAGCATAAGCAAGCAGCATTCTGATGGCTTTTAGTCTTGCTACAGGAGTAAATGTCTCGTCATAATCAATGCCTTCTTTTTGGTTGTAACCTTGAGCCACGATTCTAGCTTTGTTTCTAATCATTTTTCCATCTTCATCAAGTTTGTTTTTGAACACCCACTTAGTTCCAATAGCATAATGTCATTTTGGTAAAGGAAAGAGAGTCTAGACTTTGCTTTTTTCAAACTGATTTAGTTCCTCTTTCATTACTTCAATCCAATTTTGGTCTATTAAGGCTTCGTCAATACTTTCTGGTTGAAGTTCAGAGATAAGAGCAAGAGTGGATTCGCCTCTAAGGAAGATCTGATTCTGATTCCTTGAGAAGGTTCACTAATAATTTGTTTTTGAGAGATAGCTCTCAAGTCTCTTATTCCAGTGTCTCTTCGCTTGAAAGATGTGCCTTCTAGATCTTTAGAAGCATCATCAGAAATATGCAGATGAGAAAGAGAGTTAGAAACATCATCATTTTCATTTCTTACGGCAATTTATAGATTCTGCAGATGCTAGGCATTGTTATTTAATGACATATTCTCCATTTCTTTTTCTATATCTACAACTTTCTGATCAAAGTCATTTCTTCTTTCTATAAAGCTTATGTGAATAGTTTCTTCGATAATCCGAGTCTTCTTGTTGTACACCCCATAAGCTTTTGAAACAGAAGAATATCCTAGAAAGATTCTAGGATCAGACTTAGGATCAAACTTTGAAAGCTTGTCCTTAGTGTTAAGTATCAAACATTCAGATCCAAAGACATGAAAACAAGAAATGTTGGGTTTTCTTCCTTTCCATAATTCATAAGGAGTTTTCTTGAGAATAGGCCTTAGGAAAACATGATTTTAAATGTAGCAGGTAGTATTTACTACTTTTGCCCAAAAATGTTTTGATAGACCACTTTCAAGAAGTATAGTTCTGGCCATTTATTGTAAAGATCTATTCTTCCTTGCCATTACCCCATTTTGTTGAGGAGTTCGAGGAGACAAGAAGTTATGAGAAATGCCATTTTCATTACAAAAGTTTTCAAAAGAGTGATTTTTAAATTCTCCACCATGATTTGATCTAATGGAAGTGATACCAAAATCTTTTTCACTTTGAGTTCTTTTTGAAAAGGATTTGAAAGCTTCACAAGCTTCATCCTTATGGATCAGGAATATCACCTATGTAAATCTTGAATAATCATCCACAATGACTAGACCATATTTCTTACCAGCTAGACCGGCAGTTCTAGTTGGTCCAAAAAGATCAAGATGTAAAAGCTCAAATGGTCTAGTAGTTGAAACTACGTTTTTACTATATAAAGAACTTTTGGTCTGTTTGCCTCTAAAATAGAACTCACAAGATAAGTCATTTTCAAAAGTGATTTTAGGAAAACCTTTGACTAGCTTCTTCTGAGAAATGTCAAAAAATAATTTCATATGAACATGACCAAACTTATGCCATAGCCATTTTTCGTCTACGAAGGAAGCTAAGCATTTTACATTTTAATCTAGAAGGCCATCTAGATATAATACGTAAGTATTATTATGGCTTCTAGCAGTAAGAATGATTTTATTAGTAGTCGAATCCTTAATAATACACTGAGAAAGTTCAAAAACAACTATATAGCCATGGTCACAGAATTGACGAATGCTCAGAAGGTTGTGAGTTAGTTCTTTTACCAACATGACATCATTTATTAAATTGGAATTGTTCTTACCAACATTGCCTATACCAATGATTTTGGATTTGATTCCATCGGCAAATTTCACTATTCCACCATCCTTGGTACTGAGGTTTCTGAACCAGGATTATTTCCAGTCATATGTTTGGAACATCCATTGTCTAGATACCATTTCTTTTCCCTTTAATGTAGTGATTTAAGACACACCTGCATTAGAAGCAATTTTTACTTTAGGTACCTGTATCTTCTTGGGTCCTTTTGAGTTAGTTGACTTTTTGGGCTTTTTCACTTTCTGTTTAGTTTTCCTTCTAGAGAAGCATCTTTTAGAAGAGTGTCCCCTTTTGAAACAGTATATACATGCTAGAATTTTAGACAGTGGATTTGGATGAAATCTCATTTGCCTTTTCCATATATCCTAATCTTGTTTTGTCAAGATATGGTTTTTGGCCTCTAAGCATAAAATCAAGATTTTTTGAGCCATTTACCATTTTCTCAAGATCAGATTTTAGAAGTTTGACTAAGTTTGAAGTTTAGAAACATCGGAGGAGACGTTCTAATTGACTTCAGAAGCTTTGGTTGTCATAGTAACATCCTTCTAGATGATCTCATTTTCCTTCAAAAGATCAGTATTTCTATTTTCTAACTTGTCATTCTCAATCTTGAGTTTTTCGAAATCTAGAGATAGTTTTTGAAAGTTTTTCTTTAAAGAGGCACAATGGGAAGCAAGTAACTGAGAATCATCCAAAAGATCATTACAAAATTTTTGAAGATTTTCAAATGAAGGTTCGAGTTTAGAATCAGATACCTCAGTTTCTTCTTCTGAAACAATATCATCCATGAAGCAGATATTTGCTACAATCTCTTCTTCGCTTTGTGATTCAGCATTCTCTTGTTCTTCATCCAGATCCTCCCATGTAGCTATCATACCCTTCTTTTTTGTAGTCTTCTTTTTTTAGGCTTTATTCAGTCTAGGATATTCAAATCTGACATGTCCAAGCTCCTTGCATTCAAAGCAGATGATTTTATCTTGCTTACTCTTACCCTTTTGTCTTTCTTGTGTGCAAGATTCTTTTTCTTTCCTTTGATCCATGCTTTTGTGATCTTCCTTGCTAGATGTGCAATCTTGTCATTTTCATCATTATCTTCAGAGGAGTCCTCTTCATCTTCGTCAGACTCTTTTGAGGCTTTCATTGCCTTGGAAGATTGAGTCCTCTTCTAGGTGGACGTCAAAGCAATAGACTTTCCCTTTTTGACAATCTCATCAGAGACTTCATTAGGCTCAATCTTATGAGTCTTTAATGACCCAATAAGAGCATCTAAGCTAAGCACGTTCAAATCCTTAGCTTCAGTCACCTTTGGATGCCAGGCTTTTGAAAGACTTCTCAGAATCTTTCTCACCATTTTTGCATTAGTATACTTTTTCCAAGGCCTTCAACTGATTTATAATATGCATAAATCTAATTGTCATTTCATCAATATTCTCATGCTCTAGCATCTTAAACATCTCATATTGATGAACTAGCATGCTGATCTTGATCTCCTTGACTTGATCAGTTCCTTCATGTAGAATCTGAAGGCTGTCCCATATTTCCTTAGCTGAGTCACAAGATATGATCTTATCGTATTTGCTTTGGAATTCATTTGGACTCTGGCTTTGTGCTGATCTATCCATTCACTTCTAGGAATAGCTATCACTACTACTGGTGGTGGTTGATCAAGATCTGCTACCATTTAAGGAATTGGTTATTCAACAGTAGGAAAGTAATCACCATTCTCTATTATGTCCCACATATCAAGACTGGTGGATTCAATGAAAAGCCTCATTCTATCCTTCCAGTACGGATAGTCTTCAGCATTGAAGTATGGAGGTCGGTTGATAGAGTGACCTTCAGCAATGCGGTTTATCTGTTGTGCCATTTGTTGGATCTTTGACCTCTACAACTGTTAGGAAGCTCAACCCCAGAGTTAGACTCTGATGCCAATTATTGGAAAAGATGACACGAGAAGAGGGATTAAATCGTGTCTTCACTATTACTTTGAACCTGAAAAACTTTTTCAACAATTTTCTCAAGTTCAATACTTGGAATACGGAAGCTTTATGATTAGTAAAAATGAGTAGTAGTTATGAGTATAGATATATTTGAATAACTCGAAGACTTCTCAGATATAAAGATTTATGTAACCAAGTAGATAGAGTTAAGGATAAAGAATAATCACATAACCAGATTTATCCTGGTTTAGCCAACAGAAATGCCTATGTCCAATCCCTAACACTTTGTTGAGATTTTTATACCAAGAGTATTCTTTCACAAGCATTTACAAATGAATTGTCTTTTTCTAGCCTCTCCAAGCTTTACAACCGAGTAGTCTTTGCCAAGTCTCTTTAAGCTAAATGAGTAGTATTTTTCCAAGCCTCTCCAAGCTCACTTAGACCATTATCGGGTCAGGTTACAAAGGATATAATCAAGGTTTGTTTTTTCACTTACACTCAAAGCTCTTTATAGAGTTTTAATTCAATAGGTACAGTGAGTGACTTATCTAAATTCTCAAAATGAGAAAGTTATCTATTACAATGTAGCAGAGAAGATTTTCTTCAAACAGAAGTTACAATGAGTAACTTTCTGAAAGATTTGAAAGTCGAGAAGGATGAAGATATGAAACTGTTTGTAACTTTGGAAATATTTGGACAATGTCTCTATCTTCTTCTTCGTATCCCGGCTTTATATAGACTTCTAGATGTTACCGTTGGAGCTTGTAGATCTTGAGTCTTGTGCCATTGATCCATTGGTTTATAACTAGAAAGAAAAGGAACAGTTTTTCTTCTTCAACAAGTTGAGGTGACACCAAAGAGAAAAAGTAGCAGTTGAAGTCTTCACTAACTTTTTAGACTTGTCAATTCTTCTTTTGTAGCTTGTCAAATCAAATTTGACTTTTTGAATTTCTCAGTGAAGCATATGAAAGAAGCTTTCGAGGTGTGATCCTTAGTGAGAGATCATCCTTCTGGATCAAGTCATGTTTTTGAATTAGGTGTGATCCTTCTCGAGGCGAGTCTTTCCTTTTGGGTGCTACGTCATCATCCTTCTGAACTTTCTATCTTGTTCTTAAGTGAGAAAACATACAAAGTATAAAGCGATTGTTCCAATATAGATAAATTAACGTGTAATACCATGGATTTGATGCTCTATTTGATACGATGATCATTTAACATAGTTGTCATTCTCACAAAAGGATGTGTTTAACAAAACATTTGCAACTCGAGAGATTTACTTAAAACTTGATTTGATATTTCATCAAAACCTTTAAAGCTTGAAACTTCTAAAATCATGAGACTGTTTCAGTTGGGCAGTGGAGCTTACAACTATTTAATCTTTTTGATATGTAATTTATGTAGGGGTTATGTTAAAAAGGACGAGATAAGGGGGAGGGTGGCTCATGTATTAGACGCAAATGGACTAGTTTGCACTTTGCATTTTTGAGCTAATATATTTATTTAAACCCTTTTTTTATTTTGTTATTGTAGCTAATGGTGAATATTTTGTTACTGTAGCAAGGTTGATATTTATATAATGATGTGTGCATTTATGTAGATTTATGTTGTTGAAAGCCTGGACTGTGAGAAAATTGGCCAAGCAAAGTAGAATTTCAGGTGAGAAAAAAAAATCAATATCATACTATGTATAAGAGAACTATGTTATTTTGTTATGTCTTTGTTACTTTTTTATCTATGTTCTCACAGTTGAATGACTTTACATTAAGGTTATCTATGTGCACTTGTGGATTTCCTACAAGCCAAAGGCCCATATATTATCATTAGATGTGAATTTTCTTCTTTTGATGGACACACACAAGAAGTTAAATGTTATTAAGGTGTTGCCTAGTGATATTTATGCTAGATGTCTTTAATTCTTGCGCATATGCTCAGTTATCATATTGTTATTTGAAGAATGCTATCCATGTTTATACCCGCATTGTTTATCTTTGAAGAAAGATTTTTGCACCATCTTATGCGTTTCTTTGATTTACTTTTGTTATTTCACCCTTTTAATGCAGGTAGTTTATTCATGTGAAGAAGTTTGAATGGAAACTTTTTGGCTGCCATTTCAAGCCTATTCATTAGCATTTTTTTCTATTATGAATTAGACCAACTAGGTGTGGAACATATTGTATCTATGTGATGAATTTATCTTGAAATGTGGGGAATCTTGTAGTCATTCTAGCATAAGTCAAGTATATGGTAATTTATGTGTAAATTAGTTTATATTTTTAAATTTTTAGTAGTAGTACTTGTAGCATTATTTGTTTGTTTGAGAAAAGATTATATTAATTATTTGGCACTAAGATCGTGAAAAAAAAAAATGAAGTCAAGCTGCAAGGAATAGTAACTTGGTTAATATGTTAATCATTTCTTTGTCAGTTAGGTAACTATCTCGATATGCAAGTAACTCAATAGATAATTTAAACTTTTAGTGATAGCACTTGCATCATTATGTGCTTGTTTGAGAATAACTTATAGTAACTATTTGGCGCTATGATCATAAACCAAAAAAAAAAAAAAAAAAAAGCCAAGTTGAGTTGCAAGAACTGGTAACCTGGTTCAATATGTTAATAATTTCTTTATCAATTGTTGGTAACAATCTCAATATGCAAGTAACTTAGTAGATATTTCAAAATTTTTAGTGATAGCACTTTCACCATTATTTGATTATTTGAGAATAACTTATAGTAACTATTTAGTATCAGCCAAGAGTAACTATTCAATACTCTCATTATCACATGTTCATATTCCCATTTTGATTAAAAATACAACTAAAGGACTACAGGAAGCGAAGGTTAAAATTTATTTGAACATATCCCACAGCCCAGTTCATAGTCCATATTTTGCACCTATGCTGGGAAGTTGGTGAAGTTGGTAACTTCTCAAGCCATGGAAGTTTCTGATGTGGGCTTCTCAATTAAAAGGTTTACACCAAACATGTTAAGAAGAGTTCCTATGATTACAGATTGATAAAGGGAGCCTAAACACAATGTGGGAAGAGAGTTGCAGCACTTAAGGGAGATCTTTTTTTTTTTTTTAATGCACATGGTTAGTAATATGGTCTAAAAAGCTGTAACTTCAGTTTAATAAGCTGGTAACTTCTCAGGTCACAGGGACTTTGGAAGTATTGTGCCACTAAATGGGTTACGAGGATTCCTTGTGATTATATATTGATAAAGGGAGCCTAAACGTAGCATGGAAATAGAGGTGCAATGCCAAAAGGCCATTCTATTTTCTTCTGCATAATTCTTTTCACGACCCTATCCCGTGGAGCAATCATGGGCCATGAAGTAAGCCCAAGAACAACATGGTGATAGAGGTGCTATGGCTAAGAGATATCTTTCTTTTCTACAATTGGTTTGTAACATGGCTCAAAAAGTAGATAACTTTAGTTCAATAAATTGGTAACTTTTGAAATAAGCTGGTAACCTCTTAGGTCATGGGAACTTTGAAAGTAGTAGCATGTGGAATAAATTTTGCTACCGCAGAAGTTAAGAGGGCTCCCTGTGATTATAGATTGATAAAGGAAGCCTGAACACACCATGGAAATAGAGGTGCAAGGACTAAGAAGCATACATTTTTTTATACTAGGTTGTTAACTTGGACCTAAAAGCTAGTAACTTCTCAAGTCCTGGGAATTCTTGATACTAGTCTTTTGGAACAAATTTGTGCTACCAAACAAGTTAAAAGGAGTCCCTGTGATTATACATTGATAAACGGAGCCTAAACACAACATGGAAAGAGAGTTGCAAAGCTAAAGGAGATCCCTTTTTTCTTTTCTTGGTTGGTAACATGACTTAAAAAGTGGTAACTTCAGTTCAATAAACTAGTAACTTTTGAAGAAAATTGGTGACTTTTCAGGTCATGGAAAATTTAAAGTAATCGGCTTCTCAAACAAATTTGTGCCACTAAGTATAACACCCTAATAGTCTCATACTATGCTTAAGTCATATTACAGAATTATTAGTTGTTACTTTTGCTTGTGTAACTAACATTACCTTTAATGAAATTACTTTATAAATGAAAATAGGGGTAAATTTTTTTTTGAACGATAAGAACATGAATAAATCATTTTGAAAACTAAGAGCCATGAACGCATTGTGAACATATATAGTCGAACGTCTCTATCTCAATAAGCAGTGCGAATAAAATAAATAGAGGCGACAAGAATAACAAATATCTTAGGTAAATATAACATTCATTCCATGGCCATCATAGTTAATATCATAATAGTAATGCCAAGAGTCATACATAAAGAGATAATGGGTTCGATATCTATTGTCGGCCCTACAAAAGCAACCTAACCAAATACATCAGAAAGAAAAGTGCATAAAAAATCTCTACTACCTAAGCATGCCATACAATAAAATGATAACTTTATATCTACAAACAAAAAGGGCCATCCTCATACTTGGCTTTGCATGCAATCACCATGCCACTCATCGGGGGGAAGGAAACTGTTGCCGAAACGACCGGGAGCAATATTGCCACATCCTCCTCCTCAAGCATGTCCATGCCTACGAGGCACATCATAGGTACGAATGGACCGTGACCATAAACCAAGGGTGGTGCATGATGAAGAGCTGCTAAAGAAGAAGACAAATCGGAAGTCAGGCGAATCACTAATAGGTAAGAAAGCTCGAAAGGGTCAGGCTCCACGTGGTAGCTCGGGTAGGAGGGCTCCAACGGGTCAGAATCCAAGGAAATAGTTAGTGTTAGACAGGTATCCAACTCAGACTCTCTATCAGTAGGGTACCTCGTTGGCTAAAACTAGGGGCGGATGTCATCCAAAGTAACCTTGCCATATGGCTGATGTGGGCAGAAAAACGGACTCATAACTGGTACTTGAAATGGATGATTGTGCAAGATGTAAACCCTCATGGCTACACTCATAGACATCACAGAGGCATTCAGCACTAGGACAATGCGCCAATGCCAAACCGAGAACTCAATAAAGATCATCACCATGCCTGATGCCGGCATCCTCAAAAGATGACACGAAACTGTAGGAGAGAGAAATACTAGATTTCTCAATAGGATCGCGACTAGACCAACACTATGTCATCATCGTCGTCCTAGCCATTTCAGGTTTAATTATAAAAGCAGTAGACATACATAGATTCAATTTTAATGATTTTAAAAATATAAATGCGAGTTACTTTTAAACATAACATCATAACCATATCATCATAAGTAAACATACATAACGAAAGCATGGAATAAACATTTATAATGCATATGGACAATATAGATACATGCACTGACATGCAACCTCATAGACTTAAGCATGGTTTTACTTTAACTTTACTTTCATTCTTAGCACGTGCTTCTCATTTTTTACTTTTCCTTTGAAATAAATTGCTTTTCGACATGAGCTCATTCCATGACTGTCGCCACCAATACTAACCAAATTAGACTAAGCTGATAATGGTTACCTCTAAGTTGGAGGGTCCTCCATGTCACCCTGCCTCCCCCATAGAGGTTCCTTCGATCTTTATGGATCATCATCTCTCACTGCCCATACCGAAGTGATCGAAGGGTCATATCCTATTCTTTCTTTTCTTATCATTATACTTTACATGCATAGTACTTTTTTGACAAGACACATGCAATGATATGACCAAGTCCATAATTTTGACGGAAATCCAACAGCATGATGGCTAGATCGGAGCTTCCCCAAAATGCTAATCGTAAAAATTTCAACCAACAGTCCATCATATCCATCTCATATTATCACACCAATCATTCAATCATGAGACAATGCTCAATCAAACTCATCATCCATCATGTCGAATGGCATCATATATTCACACCCTAGAAGGTTCATAGTTGTGTTATTCTTTGTGAAAAGTCTTATGAGCTATCATATGATTTCTTATGAGTACTCATGAGAGAATCACATAGGCAAAATAAATGTGTATGTAGTCTTTTAGTTACTTAGGCCTTTTGTAAAACTACTCTTTAATTGAGTGCATGTATTATGGAACACTTGTTCAAGTTAACTAAGTTAGATAGTTATTTCCTTTCCTTAAGATAATGCACTTAGTGATTCCTAGGTTCATAATATGCTCAGAAGCCCTAATTATACTTCTGTTCCTAAGGATTTTGAGATCTCTCTAGTCCTTAGGTCATGACAATGCATAACCATCTTCATGAACCCAACAACACCATATTCACTAATCACCAAGGGTGATTTTAACTTAACTAAATTGCAAAGTTTCCAACTTTTATCATTAACATAACAAGATTTTATCTTCAATGTTATTAAAAGTTATCATTCTTTATAAGGTAATGATAAAGTGACATTCTTTAAGAAAGTATGTGCCTCTAAGATTATGCTCTTGTATTAAAGATTCAATCTTAATAAATTAATAATACAAGGTACTAGTTTTAGAATTAAAAAGTATTGTTCTTTATGAAAGTTGATGCTTTTAATTATTCTAAGACCATCAAGGTCTCAACTTTATGACTTAAAGTTATCTTAAAGTCTAAAAGATTCCTACTTTATGAAATAATGATACAAGACATTAGCTTTAGAATTAGAAAGTCTTGTTCTTTATAAAAGTTGACACTTTATGCATTATTTTGACTCAAGATACAAACTTAATAAATTAAAAGTTGCAAGTCAACACTTTTATGACTTAAAATTTCATTCTTGACTAAAGTTTGAAGTTTTATGATAGTCTTATCTTCAAGATTCCATTTTTAATACATAAAGTGACAAATTTTCATTTTTATGACTTAAAAAGCTTCATGTTCTAAAAAGTTTAGACTTTTTCACATATTCTTATCTCCAAGAAGAACAAAATAGAACCACGTGACACTCATAAAATAGTGTCACTTTTCATGTATAAAGAAGCAAACTTTTAAAGCTTTATACTTTTGGAATGATCATAGTCTTATCAAGTCATTAAAAATATGTAAGAATGAAACTTTTTCTAATCATAAGCTCATTAGAAGAAAAGAAACAAACTTTGAACAAAATACCACCGAGTATATCATTCTTTTTCAAACAACTCACAAGAAACATCAAGATCTCGTGCATTAAGAAGGAAAACTAGAAACTTAGAGGCATTCAAGAAACAAACTTTCAAATAACCAAGAACTACTCATAAAGAAAAATATGAACACTTTTTCCTAAAAAGGGAAACTTTTGCTCATGAAGAGCATGAGAGTTTTTCTCAAGCTTTTACTTGAAGATTATAGTCACGAGAGGAACCAAGCTTCAAGCTTTCTTGAGTAAACAAAAGAAAAGAGTAAAGATAACTACCTAAGCTTGAAAATGGGTCCTTGAAGGAGAAGAAGAAGATGAAGAAGACTCCTCCTTTGATGATAGTGGTGGCAGTTTTGAGTGGATGAAGATGGAAGCTCTTGAGTTCTCTTGAAAATGAGTCTTGTAGTATTTAGATCTCTTCTCCAAAGATCAAAAGATGTGGTCTTTGATGGGCTAAGTGAAGAAAGTTTGGTTATGGAGGTGGAGAATGATGAAGAAGAAGAAGAAGAAGAAGAAGAAGAAATGTAGATAGAAGTTGGAGGAGTAAAAAACTTAGTGAGAGAATAGAAGTTGAAAAATGAAAAGTGAAGATGATTGTGTGTGTGTGTGTGTGTGTGTTGGCTGTAAGTTTGAATAGGGTGGGGTGTAATGTTTATGGTTTAATTCTGGATTCTTTCCTTTTAATGTGATATTACTAGTGCATTTTTCCCCGTTGTAATCGATTACACGGTATTGTAATCGATTACCAGGGATCATGTTACGCGAAGACCAAGTTTTTTCTTCATGTAATCGATTACGTAATCGATTACATAAGGTTGAATGGGTTTCCAAAATTCCGCATGTTCTTTGGTAATCGATTACACAGGCTTGTAATTGATTACCAATTCTGGGTGTAATGCAATCGATTACAATGAATTGTAATCGATTACCACCTGTATATATAAATGCCAGCGATGGTTCTCACTCATTTTCTTGTGACGCTCTCTCTCTCTCCTCACCCCGAACTCATCTCTCTCTCCTCCAAAACTTGCCCAATCTTCATCTTAACCCTTCCCCATCAACTTTTATCACATTAACCACTTATAAACGCGCTTTAAACACAAAAAATCAACCCCAACCATTATCAAAGCCATCCCTTTCTCTCTCTACAACTCCATTGAAGACTTTGAAGCTTGGAGGTGGAGGAATCCGTGAATCTACCCTTCCCCTCACCCTCATTGGCTTCCTTAGGGTAATTTCTAACTTCTTTCCTCCTTCCATTCATACAGATTTCGAATTCTTGTTGGTTTGGCGTTCAATCTTAAACCTTAGGTTAGATGCTTTGGGAGTTGAGTATAAGTAGGATTAATTCTCCATGTTAGAAGCTAATATCCAATCATATGGTTGAGCTAGATTGCTCTAAGGGATACCCTTCTTGCTTTGTGGTTCCGGTGTGCTGATATCCTTCCATGGGCTGGTGATCTGTGAGTAGATAGAATTCCTTTGTCTTGTTTACTACCTTAAATTTGTGTTATTTAAATAAATTTCTATGTTGAAACTGTTTTAGAAACTTCACATGAGTCAATGATGAATAAATATGAGAAATGTTTGAAAATGATGCATGTATGTGATGAAAAAGGACTAAGAAAGTCTATACAGGATCTGCCTGCTAACAGCAGTAGATGTTAGCCCTGGTGTAGCTTGACGTATGATTTCACAGCCACTCAAGGGAGTGGTGCGTGCCTGTTATTCACAGCCATACATGTAGTGTGGTGCGTGCCTGATTATTCACAGCTACTCTAATAGTGGTGCGTGCCTGTTTATGAGATTTACACAAAGGGAAGGCCACCTAAGTGTGAATCTTGACAGATTATCCTATTAGATGGTTCCTAAGAATGTTAAATTGAATTGAACTATGGTTTTCATATGTGTATTGACTCATGTATGCAAAGAGGAGTGAGCATTTTAAATTCTCAGTAGGATACTCTAAACTATTACACATAATGTCATCGTTATTATCTCCAGCTGCTTCAATTTATTATGAAGAAGGTGATCATGCCAAATAAATTGTTCAGTTTTATAGTTTGAAAATATATTGTCCGAAGCAGGGTTCCTTTTATTCATACACTTAAGATATAAGAGTTATTATAAAATAAATTTACAATTCATAACTTAAATAATAGTTGCAGTATATTCAAGTATAATAATTCCAATATAATGAAGAAATAGAATAGATCATGCATATGCAAATACAATCACTTGAGTTCATGCAAAATGCACTTGTGTTTCTTTAACTTTCTTTGACTTCCTTTCCTTGGCACACCTAGGTGTTACGTATCGCCGTCCCTAGGGTGCTTGCATATGTTTTAATCTTTAGTCTTTGCTGCCTTTGGGTAGTTTGATTTAGGAGTGAGCTTAACTCATGACCGTCGTCACATAGTACTGACCCGCAAGGGGACCCACGTGCCTCTAGGTCGGAGGGACTTGGTTGGCCATCTGCCTCCAACATAGAGGGACCCAAATAACTGCCTCCAAATGAGGGGATCTTAATATTACATAATCATGTCATCATACAATATTCATATTCATATCATAAATCTTCATAATATAAGCTATTATAATTTCATATGCTTCTACCGAAAATTATGCAGCATAATGGATCAGATCCGTTTTCCCATGAATAGTGCCAATTTCAACAAACAATCAGTTATAGTAATAGATCAAGTATAATACATTAATCTTTCAAATATCGACATGGAATTACAGCACTTAGACTTTAATTGAACTCATATATGCATTAGGGTGTCAAATCCTTTAGTCTTGGAAATCTTACTCATATTCTCCAACTCTGATTGATATTGTAAATTTAGCCATAAATTATATTTAATTCATTTAGACCTAAATTTTTGATATGTTAAAGTATTATATGTCTAGTTTTTAACCTCTTTGGTCCCATTCAGTTTTGATATATATATCTCCAGTTATTAACATTTTACTTGGGTATGTCCTGTTTCTAGGCAGATTTGCATTCCCAAAATTATAAATTCACTAAAAATAGAAACTTAGATAGATTCCAACAAAAGTTATTTCTTTTTAAAGCTGATGAAATAATTTTTCATCTCCAAAATGTTTCATCTCATTTTACTAAGTATAGCTCGAGTTATAAGCTAATAAAATCAGTTTCATTTAGTTTCAACTGCTGTAGGCGGAGCTGTACACTCTGCCGTATAGATCGCTGTGGGTTTCCTTAACCTAACAGATTATGTTTTGTGGCTCTTTGTGTTTTCTCATTCAAATCTCAATCAACCCAAGCAAATACATGCTAAATTAGCCATAAATCATCACACCATCACCATATATCATCAGTTACATAAGAGAAGAAAGTATTCCTAACAGTCATTAATTCAATAAAACCATGCAAAGAAGTTGAATCCTACCTCAAATTAATGTAAAAACTAGTTAAATTTGAGTTTTTGGTGAAGGATATGGGTGGAGCTTGAAGATAGAAGCTAGATAAAGTGAAATAAGGGAAGAGAGAATGAAGAGGGGTCAGCTACAAGGAGGAGAACGAAAATGAATGAGTGAGGAGGATTAGAGAGAATTGTGATATTTTTAAAAGGTGAAATGTAATGCCCGAAAAATTTTAATTGTTTTTAATCAAAATGTTCGGTTTTTAGTAAATAATTATGATTAAATAAGATTTGATTTAGCATTCACTTAAAACTACTTAAGTGTGATTTAAGATGATTAGTTATAATGAAATTAGATTAGAACTATAGGAAACTTCATAGGATTCTTCCAAAACCGGTTTACCGATTTTAGAGAAATCGGTAAGATTTCGGCATTTAAGACTGTCGGAACCGGATCAATAAAGATTATACTGTGTGAACCCTAGAATGGATGGCCAAGATTTAGCCAAGATACCCCACATGTGGTGCCACTTTTGGCCATGTAGAGTGGGAAGCCAAGCCAAATTGGAAGGCAAGATGGGATCCACCAATCAACATGAAGCTTGCTACAAAAATCTTCACCTTTTCTCTTTCCCTCTTGTCATTCTCAGTTACCCAAAGTTGCTGAAGCTTATCTCCTTTCTCTTCTCTTTACTCTTATTTCACTCCATCTTCATCCCTTTTTCAAGTCTCATCACAAGTTGCTTCTATCAAAGCCACTAAATTAACACAAATTCAACTAGACAAGGTAGGAATCCTAATCCTCTTCTTATTTTCCTTGGTTTGGAGTTGTGTGTGGGTCTTGTATATCTTGTAATATTGATGTTATGTGAAGTGATGATGATGAATTATAGTTGATTATGCATGTATATTATGATTAGACTTAGGATTGGTATGAAAGAACTTGAAGGAAGGAGAAAACTCATGAAGCTGGTAGGGTTTTTTCTCGGCAGTCTGTACAGCAGAGTGTACGGCTCCACCTATAGCTATTTAAATTTCATGAATCTATTTTTATATGAAAGTAGACATCCAGGGCTTTCCATACATATATATATAAGGCCATTGGATTAGTATTGAGAGAGATATGAATTTTTGAAGTTTGACCAAGAAATCTGGACTTTCATTCGGGCAGTGTGAATTTAGAAGCGTGTAACTCACCCTATACAACTCCAAATTGAGTGAAACCAACTTTGTTAGAAAGCTTACACATAGGAGAACATGCTATAAAGAAATTCTGAGTTTGTTACGATCTCATTTGTTCCCGGTGGTTTGAGGAAGTTGCCCCTATGTCCAAACTAGGCCAAAATAGGGTAGTTTAGGAAGGTTAAGTTTCAGGGCTTATATATCAAAATATACTCATCCAAATAATATGCAACTTCCTTCAATTGAAAGCTTGATCTGTTAGCTTTATAGAGATGTAAATTTCGTATGATTCCACCCAGATTTCTATTTTTGGTGAATTTTCTCTTATAAAAGTGTAATTCGGGTTAGAGACATGTGTGAAAACTAGACTAAGTTTAATCTGTGTCGGAACTCGGGAAATGGTGAACTTAAGTTGAACTCGGAGAAGTTGAACTCGGAAATCTAGCAGATAGAGAGCTAGGTCCAGTATACTTTAGGTTGACCTCGGAACTTAGTAGACAGAAGACTAAGTCGGGAATATTTAAGGTTGAGCTCTTAAGGATGAACTCGGAAGAGTGACTTAACGTTGAACTCGGGACTTAGTATATAGCAAACCCGATCAGGTATAGTTAATGCTGGAACTCGGGAATGAGCAAATAGGGAACTAGTCCGGCATAGTTAAAGTCGTAAATCAGAAATTAAGGAAGACAGGGTATGGTTAATGTCAGAATTCGGGAATTAGGAAAACATCCGTAAGTCTTGGAGGACCCATTATGGATTTAAGTCGTAAGTCAGGAATCAAGACATTGCCCATTATCTTGGAACTCAGAAATAGGTCTTGAGCTCAAACTCGGGAACACCAGTAGAAGTTAAAAGATTGCGAGATGGATTAAGGCTTAAGACCCAAAAACTTGCACCTAATGAAAGTGCTATATTCTTAGTATGACTATAATGTTCTATCTTGGGTCTGCTGTCTGATTAAAGTTTCTTGGTTGCCTGGTGTAACGCCCTCCCAAGTATAGCACTATGCTTAAGTCATAGTATCGCACCCTGGAGTTGTTACTGTTATCTGAGCGGACCTTATCTGACAGCAACTTCAGCCGTCTTCGGAACTTCTTGAACTATCTGGAGATAACACAGAAATAGGAGTGAGAATTATAAACTCTCAGTAGGATTCTCTAATTATCATACATAATGTCATCGTAGTCATCTCCAGTTTGCTTCGGTTTATTTTGAAAAAGGTGAACATGCTTTACAAACTATTTAATCTTATAGTTCGAAGATATATTGTCCGAAGCAAAGCTTATTTTAATCATACACTTGGCATTTGGGAGAACCCATAAAAATCAATTCATGAACGATACCATAAATAATAATTGCAACATATTAAAATACACATAGTGTAACATCTCCACTTTCGTAAACAGAACGTAATAGGAACTTTGAATTATTTCCCTTAGGCAGTGTGAGAATTTCTCGAGCGTTTATGCCATGACGATCCTCACACTTGGAATTATAAGGTAGTGTAACACTGCCATTGAAAATATGGCACTGCCATATGTTAAAAATTAGGAAATGACAAAAGTGCCCTTATCAGCTTTTGTTAATTTCACTCTTGCCCAAAAGTTTTAGAAATTGTACTTTAACCCAAGTGGATATTTCCACAATAACCCTAGAACTTTTCATGAAATGACTTTTATGTCCCTACATCTATAAGATTAGCAGAATGGGATTTTAAGCAGAGCAGAATCACATGGTGAAACCGAATAAGTGAATTAACGGAGTAAATTAGATATTTTCATAAATCCGGAGCCTTTCTATTTCCAATTTTCTATAACTAATGGCATTTTCTTAATTTTGAACAAGTCCAGGGGCACCCTACGTCATTTCACACCAGACTGCCTCCATGGCCCAATCGACAGAGATTCGGTAGGAATTTATGAGAACTTACGCTATGGATGATTATGCTTTGAATATATTTACATTTACATGTCATATTCATGTACATCATGCATGCAAGTATATATTTAGAACATGATATGATATATACATACTCATAAATGCACCAAGCGTCTGCATGCATGACAAGATATGAAAAGGAAAAGATAATAAGAACTTGCAAGAAAGACGTACCAAGCTACCACGTGAGGCATGACATAGACCCAGCTAGCGTGGGCCAGAGTGGTACTGTCTAAGACTTGGGCCAGCCCCCGACCAGATTTAAGGGGAATAGATCGGTGTGAGGGTCGGGGAAAGTAAACCCGTCACTCATGTATAGGTGCGAGCTCGGACCTGAAAAGTAGGCTATCACCTAGGGGTGAGAGAGGCCATTCACCTCCGGGGGACCAAGTACAGAATGGCAAGGTTAAGTTGCAAGTTAAAGAAGAGATAAGTTAAGTCAAGTGCACTTGCATACATTCAAGTATAAGCATTTATATGTGCATTTTCAATCATCTAGTTAAGTCATAATGCTATTATGACCTTTATTGAAGCATATTATACTATCCGTATTTCTATATCTGTTATATGGTATGGCAAGTGGTTGTTAAAATATAATCCGCTTCGAGAAAGGTGTTTTCAACTTAAAATTGAACCACTATTTGTTTATATGTGCTCATATTTTCATAATAAACCGAAGCGGCTGGAATATTTATGATGACACTGTAAGATTGGTTTGAGTTTACCTACTGAGAACCTTAGGTTCTCATTGCCTACTTGTATGTTTCTCTTTTCCGTAAATATTCCAGCTCCCAAGTTGGAAATCAAGTATGAGGCAGAGTATAGGGCCATTCATTGAGCAAGAATAGGGCACGAGCAAGACCAAGAGACTATTGGAGCTAGCTAACGACTAGTCAGAAGTAAACGCTATGTATCATGCTAGTCACAATTTCCTTTAAAGTGTAATTTTTTTATTTAACCATGTATCAAAGACTATTAGTCAGTAATAAAGTGAGCAGTTAAAGGGCCATGTATTCTATTTTCCATATTTTAAAGATTTCTTAGCACAGTGACAACCTTTTAATATAACTCTATGACTCTAGCATGGCTTATATAATAAAGGGTGTTACACCTGGCACTATTCATAGTAAAGCAGACATGATCCATTATGCTGCCAAAATATTTGGTAGAAATGTAAGAAGGTTATCAATATTAATGTGTTAAGAATGATTTAATTATGATATGAAGTATAATAATGATATTATGATAGTTTCTGTTATGAATACTCATGATATGAACATACAGAATGTGAATCCCTTCACCTGGAGGAAGTTATGAGATCCCTTCTTGTGAAGGCAGTTAAAAGATATGAAGGTCCCATATTCCTAAGGGACATGACATGGCGATCACGCTCTGATAGGGTATGACATGGCGATCGTACTCTGGAATGTGGCATGATGATCCCACACCCTAAGGAATGTGACAATGCGATCACACCTGATAGAGCATGACGACGATCATACTCTGGGACGTGGCAGAAAGAACATATTTCCAAAGAGTGTGACATGGTGATCACACCCTGATGTAGTATGACATGACAATCGTACTCTGGAATAGGTAATGCTGCACTTGAGGATGGCGATACATAACGCTCAAGTGTAGGCAGATGAAGACACCCTAGGGACGACGATACGTAATGCCTAGGTGTGTTGAATGAAAGAAAAGTAAATTTTATATGATTGCATAAATTCAAAGGCATGTGTAGAGGTTATGTTTCTAGTATAATAATGCTATCGTATTTTAATATGTTGCAGTTATTATCAGTCATAGAATAATTCATGAATTGAATTTGTATAGACTCTCCCAAATGCCAAGTGTATAAGTAAAATGAACTTTACTTCGGATAGTATGTTTTCGAACTATAAAGTTAAATAGTTTACATAATATATTCGCCTTTTTCATAGTAAAACCGAAACAAACTAGAGATGACAACAATGACAGTATGTATGATATCTAAGAAATCCTACTGAGAATTCAAAATTCTCACTCCTATTTCCGTGTTATCTCCAGATAGTTCGAGAAGTTGCAAAGGCAATTTGAAGTTCTTTGTCAGTTAAGGTCCGCTCAAGTAACCGTAACAACTCCTGAGTGTGGTACAATAACTTAAGCATAGTATTATACGAAGGAGGACGTTACATGAAAAGTGGTTGAATTGATAGCTTGTAATTGGAGGAAGGTTGAGTGGTTAGAAAGAAGCCAAATCCTTCCTCTTTTTGGGCAGCAGCTAGACACCCAAATTTGAGTGAGAGTGGCTAAGTTTTAGCCACTTATATTAAGGTTTTAGATGCATAATTTTGTTGATTCCGTTTCGGCAGTTTAAGACACTGAATCTTTACCGATTTCCCTCAAATCGGTAAAACATTACTAAGTAAATTTGTGAGATTTTCTATATCTCTATTCCAATCTTCTCAAGTCTAATATCTTTAATTAACACTTAATTAACTCCTAATCAATATTTAACTAACTTCTAATTAATTCTACATAGTCAATAAAGTCAGATAAATATATTAACATCGTAATTTAAACGCATTGTAATTCCGGACGTTATACTAAATAATTTCTCATAGTCTTTTATATAACAATCTAAATTTTCTTTAGCTCTAGTATTTGTAATTCATCCCTAATTACTCTTATTTTTCTAATAAATTGATTAACAGCACAAATCAATTGCACCATTCTTTAGAATTGTTATATTTTCGCTTTTTTCATAAATCCTTTAGAAATTTCTATTTGGCTTCCGTAACTAGTGGCATTTTCGTAATATTGAGCAAGTCTAGGGGCATCCGATGTTATTTCATATATGGATACCCCCGTGGCTCAATCAGCTGAGGTTTAGGTTTCTACGTTTTCGCTATGTGATTCTGCTTCGTTTAAAACCTTACTCTACTAAATCCTATTGATATAGGGACCTAAATATCATTTTCTAAAAAGTTTAGGGGCAAAGTTGTAAATAATAAAAGTTTGCCCAAGGACATTTTTATCATTTCCTATTACGTTATATGGGGATGTTATAAAAGGCCATAGAAAAATTGAGCAAAAGATCCCTCTTGAATCTTAAGAAGTTGTATTTATAGCCCTTTACATGATATAGGATTTGATTAAATCTTTATCATCAATAATAGGACCAAAGCATGTATTTTCGCATCTCGTAGGCCCAAAATAATCAAGTTCAGGTGTTTTCCACATCTTGGACATAGCCTCATGTCATTGGACATGGGGGGTTCATGTGTTTTCTTTCAGGAAAAATTTGATGTTGATATACGTATGGGGACATAGGGTGGGTCATGTGATGCACTGTCAATAGTCAATTGGTTGCTTTTCGAGTCTGTATGGCCTTCTATAATGTGATTTATGCTTAGACATCTTCATAAAATTGTAGCTCTATGTCTTTGCTTTTCAATACTTTTAGAACCACTTCAATTGAACTCCTATAACTCAAGATATGGATGATTTAGTATAGTAAATTAAGGGCTATAAAGATTTAGGATGGATTGCAACTCCTATCTTTTTTCCACTTTTTATCCTAAAATCCTTAGGAATCTAAGAAAGCATCCGATAGTGAAGTTTTAGAACTCATTGTCTTGTCTCTAAATCATCTTGAACCACCTAATTTAGAATTCTGGAGAGAAAGATATGGAGATTTCTTCAAGGTCGTATATGTTGATTTCATGTAAGCATAACACTCGAACTACTTCAATCTAACTTCTCCAGTTGCTAAGATTATGCAAATTTGACCTCAAATCCTCATTTTGCACTTGAAAATCAATCATTCGATCTAAATGCCATGCAGTGCACCAATTTCTAAAAATTTAAATAATAAATGGCTTATTTCATCACTAAAAACACTTAAAACCATGTCAAAACTAGCAATGGATGTGTGTCTTTTTCACACACATAAGAAATCCTCGAAGGTGTTAAATTCAAGACCACCATTTCCTTCTTATGGTGAATCTTAAGTTCTATTGGTATTTTCTCTATCTTTTGGAATAGGAGACAACTTCTCTTTTCCTTTGTGAATAAGTTTAATGTGCTCTTCATCAGTTACGAATTCAATTGCTATAATCTCAGTGTGTTCTTTTTTTATTTTCCTCCTAATTTTCAACAGATTTCTTGATCTCATGAGCAACTTTAAGATGTTCATCCTTTTTCTTTGATTAAGGTTCAGAGATTAGTATTTGTATCACTCGATGCAAAGATAAAGTCTTAAAGGTGTAGTTTTGAGTTTATTCAGTTTGGATCTTAAGAAAGATGTCCTTGTAAGTTAGTTTATCATTTATTTCATTGATTCTAGATTTAGAATATGATTAAGAATAGTTTTGAGCCTTGTGGATGTGTATTGAGTTGTGAGTTAAAAAGAAGATAAGTGTTAAGAAGATAATTTATAATTCTAGCACGGTTGTGGCCTTAGAAAAATTTTCTTCTAGAAGATTTTCTTTGGATTGTTGGGGGAGTTATTGGAGTGAAAACATGTTTAGAAATACCTCTTGGAGCTTTGGAATTTATGCTACAATTGTATGATAAATTGGGAGAATTTTTGGCCTAGAAGCCACGGCCCAGGTGCCCAAATGCAGCGCCTAGGCGATGGACATGCAGAATTGAAGTGCTGTAAGCCCAGCGAGCACTTTGGCACCTGGAATCCACCGCCTAAGCGATGGCGGCGAGAAAAAAAATGTGGCCCGCGAAGCTTCTCCTTCATTCTACTGTTCTTCACTATTTTCCTTTCCTTCTTCTTCTTCCTCCTTTCCCCACTCTTGCACATCAAATCCCTCACCTATAACCTCCATTTCTTCAATTTTTTGGCAGCCCCATATGAAATTTCTATGCTCAAGTGAACATAGAGAGAGAAGGGCACGATTTTGGCTTGGGGAAAGCTTAATGGTGGCGATTGGAGCTCCACCAACGACCCATTTCCTTCTTTGATTCCTTTTGCCTTCCAAGGGTAAGTATTGAACTCCTATGTGTTCCTATTTCAAGAGTTGATTAAGTTTTTCCTTTAATATTGGTTATGGAGTAGTGGAGGTGGAGTTGAGGGTTTTGATTTGGGGGTTTTGTTATGGAAGGGTGATTTAAGGAAATCTTTAGATTTAGAATCTAATTAGTGCTTGATTTGTGTTCTTCATGATGTTAGATGCTCGTGAGGACAAACCATGGGCTTTATGGCATGTTAAGCTTGGATCTCCTCTTCATGGTCTCAAGTGTGAGTGATAGTGTACCTATAACTTGCTTTTGTCTCTAATTTTCTAAAATACATGTTTAATATGAGCTTTGATAAGTTATGATGAAAGGTTGAATAATAGTTTTCTCTATGTTTATGGAAAGTTTGAAAGTGATTATGTTGGTTAAATATATAATTATATGTATTTATGTATATATGTGTAGTTGTGGGATAAGCTACCTTGAAAGTTGATTTCTAGTATTTGAGTACTTTAATATAAAAGATGAAGTTTCATGTTATTAGAAATTATAATGTAAGCTAATACCTTCAGTAATTTGATAGAAAGAAATAGTATATTTTTACTGTTTTGTGGAAAAACTTTAGATAATTTAAGTTGAAAGTATTATACGCGAACCTTAGTTTGGTAGTACATTTTAAAATGTACATGATTTGAGCTAAGGAAAAGTTTAGTGATATGGATTTAGCAAAGAGTAAAGTTTACCTGAGGGAGAGGGAACTGTGACAGAACTGTTTGTTAATGGCAGCAACATTAGCCTTGATGCACCTCGAATAATCCAGCTAGCAGGGTAAATGCTAGCTCGACATGTTTGGAAGATGTAGACACGTTGGGCAAGCCCAAATGTGGGATTTATCAATTACTGTTGGGCAAGTCCAGTCAGGCAGTTATTTTCTAAAATAGGTTCCTCCCTTAAGTCTTATTATGATTTTGAAACAAGTATTTACTCATCATGATATGAGAAAGTATTTCTATCTTTATGCACAGTTTATTATATTTCTTACACATGATTCGTCACCGTTAATTCTACATGTATGATGTTTATATATTCATGAAAAAGTCTATATTCAATTGAATTAAAAATGTGCTTTAGCAAGCTATGGAGGTTTTAATGATAGATCAAATATTAGATATGCTATTATCTGAAGTTTTTATAGTATGTTAATATATATATAGATGAAGTATTTTACTTAAGAAATAATATGAGTTTCTTAAAAAGCTTACAAAGTTATTTTGCTAAAAGTTTATATGTATGCTTGTCCTACTCTTGTTATAGGCATGCTATCTCTCATTGAGTCTGTATGACTCACTCTATCCTCTCTTTCCATATTTTTAGACACGTGTAGATTCGAGCTTGGTGGTGGCTTCCAAAGGTTGTCAACTTTAGGATATATTTTGTGTTATGTCTAGTGGTGCTCCATTGGTCTACAGGCAAGGTTCTTTCTGTGTTAGTTATGATTAGTAGTAAAAGTAGTTGTCTTTAATTATGTTAAGTCTAAATTGTAATAATTATGAATTAAGTTTCATGTATGGATATGTATATGTATATTTTCATAAAAATGATTATATTTTAAACTCCTATATTGTGTGCTGTAGGGTGTATTCTGAGAATGCCTGGATTCCCAATGATATTTGTGTGTTTGTATTGTTTGTGCAGGTAGAGGATTCTTATTTGGGAATAGTCATAAATTCAAAGAAAACTTTGTTCGATTTTCTTTGGAAATGGTCTAAGATAGGCTTGCTAGAGACATATCCCTATGCACCGGTCATGGTTTGGGTTGGGTCATGACAGTATTCTAGCCATTTCTTCAAAACAAATGGGCTATGGAGCTAGTGCCAATATTTGTTGAGGGACTTCTTTAGAGATCTATAGACTTACAAGATCAGCCTCAATCTTTTCATTCTTGGTTACTTAACCAGTGCCTCTAGTACACTGGTTAGAAAAACCCTTAAAATAAAATACACAAGGTGTGAGAAAAATATACTAGTTTTTGAAAAAATTATAGAAAAATTAATTAAACTAATTTACATATAAGACACATAATCATAAGTAAATTCAGTAATACATTGACTAATTAACAAAAGCATCAATTGAATGTTTTATTTAATAAATAATTGACTAAAAGCATAAATGCAATTCACTAAGCAAAGAACTAAGTAATTAAGGCTCAATAGAAAAAAAGTAATTAAGGCTCAACAATAGTAGATTAGTGTTTATACTTGCTGAATACTTAGATTGTATTTGAACAATTATCGTAGACAACTTTGCCTTGGATAAACCCTCACCTTTTCATTAACATTTTTAGTAACCCATGAACTTTTAGCATTTTTGTTGTTAAAGCTTTGTTACACATTTGTTTGTCAACTAGTGTCCTCAATCTGAATATATTAATTTAATTACAAGTAAATTAATTTAAATAAATTTTATATACTTTTAAAAAATTAATTTATTTTTTTACATCTCATACATTTTATTTAATTATTATTTTTAATTTTATAAAATATAATATAAAAATTTAAATATTACAAGTTTAAAACAAACTTTTATAGAAATAATTATTTAAAAACATTGTGATTTTTTCATTTAGTCTCCCTGAATATTAGGTTGTCCATCAAGTTGGGTCAATTTACAAATCTATGGGTTTCAACCCAACCTGATTGAAAAAATATGACTATACGCGTTTGGTTGGGTCTACTATTGGGTTGGGTTGCAAAATCTCTAACTCATGAGATATGAGTTGGAATGTGGGTTTGAAAATTTTCAACTTACAAAACCCAACCCAACCCATCTATTCTTGTTTAGTGGTCTCAAACTTTTATAAAACATGTGGAATGCAATGAGGTTTTTTGTTGGGCTTGAAGAATTGTTTTATTGGGCTTAAAAAATTATTTGAGAAAATATGATAATGCTAATGCAATGTTAATGATACTTTTTGAGTGCAAGTCATTAAAGGATTATTTTTGTTTTGACAATGAGGACCAAAAAAAAAAAAAAAAAACCCTCACTGTGTGGTGCTACATGTGGCGCTACCTATCTATGCTGATCATGTCGTTATGCTTCTAGAACTTATATATGTTTTCTTAAAGTTATGTATGTTGCGACTTATAGTTACCGTGCTTGTTAAAAGAATTTACATATATATTAGAATTTATGTTGTATAAGTATAAATTTATTATATTTGATTATATATCTCCAAATGTTTTTAATAGGTAAATTCTTTTTAAAATGTATATTGGACCGTTGCTTGGAATCCTCCTCCCCCGAATTTCAATGAAGTTAACGTTGATGCTTCCATTCATTCGGCAACAGGTACTACGGGCATTGGTATTGCTGTATAAGGGACCATGTGGGTAATTTCATGGCCGGAAAGAGCCAGTCTCGGACTGATTGTCAGGAGCCTTTCCGAGCGGAGCTAATTGCAGCGAGGGAGGGACTTCTTTTTGCTTGGGAACTTGGCTTTCGATGGATTATTCTTGAAGGAGATGCAAAACAGGTCTACTCAAGTATCAGAAATTCTGCAATGGATTACTCTTGCAATGGCTCCATTTTAAGAGATATTTTATTTTATGCTTCATCGTTTTGTTGTTTTGATTACAATCATATATATTTCTAGACCATGTAACGTAACAGCTGATCAATTAGCTCATAGGGGGTCTTCACGACACAATAATATTTGCGTTGAAGATCCACCTGATGGACTATTATCATTGTTGTTTGCTGATCTTTAGAGCTAATAAATTCATCTTTCCTATCCAAAAATAAAAATGCATATTGGACCAATAAGTTTGACGCAAAGTCACCCCGTGAGTTGGGTTAGGTTGAAAAAAAAAATTTGCACAACCTAGTTCAACCTAATCCACAGTTTGAATAAGTAAGTTGGGTCGAAAAAGTACCGTAAACACACCTAACCCAACTCACCAACACCCCAACTAAATATCATGATTTATCCATTTTGTCTCTCTTTTTAATCTTTTAGTTAATGTCAATATCTACCGAAGATGTCACATTGGCAGCCTAGTGGCGGAAACTAATAGAACACTAATAATGGAGGGACCAAATGAAAATGAAAACAGATTTTGAGGACTAATAAACGAAAACTTGTTTAGCAAAAGAGCCAAATAAAAAACAAAGTGATATTTTAGACAACCTAAAACATAATTAAGCCTTCTCTAACCGTTGGCCCAGTCATGAAGAAAGAAACTTTCTGATAATCTGAGCAAAGACGAAGACAATTCACATATGAAAGGCCATCAAGGCGAGAAATCTCCACAACTTGAATACATATTAATAGCGTCCAATCAGAGGACGTAGAAGGGCCTGGTCTTTGATCAAAGGAGAGAAAAATGGGCATGAACATCCCATAAAAATGAATATGAATACCGGCGTTTACATTTGAAAGTTGATTGATCAGAGTGTCCAAATTAAATGCATGCAGGGGTCAGTCAACTCTCAATGAAATTCCATATCCATTAATTGAAAATAAAATTTTAGATATCCATCAGTGTCTAAATATATGGTTTAGTCAACACTCAATGAAATTTCATATCCGTTAATTGAAAATAAAATGTTAGATATCCATCTGTTTTAGAGATGTGTCTATTGACCACAAAAATAGATGTGTTTATGATATTTATTTACATGGTAAAATTGTAATGTAAATGAGTAGAAAACAATATATTCAATTATAACCAAGTTGTTAAAACTGCAGAGATGTGAGGTTATCTACAAGCATGGTAGGATTATTGGTTGAAAAAGACTAATAGAATTGGATTTTTGAAGATGTGTCAAGGCATGTTTAGATACTAATGAGCCTTTTGTTCCGATGCATCCAATCACTTAATTTAAAATAAAATGGGTATATTTAATCATCATTATTAAGTCAAAATTACATGAGCAAGTGTTGAGAAAAAAAGAATAAATAAATAAAACTAGAGCAGCGCAATGAAGTTCACTTTAGGGTGTGAACGATGACCTCCATAAGCTGTAACTCATATACTAAAAGTTTGATTTTTCTTTTACCTTTTGAGTGTGTATTTGGGTTAATATATTTTCTTTAAATACCTTATAATTAATTTTTTTGAAATTATTTTTTATAAAAAAAAATAATTAAGTCTAAACATCCCTTAAATCATATCGTCGTTACCATAACTCAGACATCTGTTTGTCTTGCCCGCAAGTCTCTCATGTTTGTATTTAAAAGTTAGACTTTCTTAATGTAATTTATTTATTATTTAAATAAGTCTCTTAAGAATTGAAAATATTTTTTCAATAACGTATTGTTAAATCTCGTTAAAAAGACAAAAAGAATATATTTGTACCCAAAAAGAAAGAAAGAAAGTTGAAATATACAATTAATTTTTTCTTTAGTGCCAACTGCAAAAGTCATGCACTGCGCTCGTCTGTGGACGGAAGATTCGTAGTATTTGTTGGTGACATTCACGAGATATTTCTTCAACTAATTCACATTAATAACTGTCGGCGGTAAACAATATTGACGGATTACAATGAGCTATGTCATCATGTTTTCCTATTAATATGCGCTTTGATTACACAATGCATCAACCTACCTTCAAGCCAGCCACCGCTAGCCCCTTCATTTCATGGATAACTTTCCTTCGAAATATTATTATGCGCTTATTTTAGCATGGTCACTATGTGCAACCATGTTTACCGCAGGCATGTGCAGTTCAAAGATCCACTGAATCGAGAAAAACAAACGAATCCTCTTAAACTTCAAACAAGGAGTCACAGATCCATCAGGCCTCCTCTCTATGTGGTCCACTCGACAAGACTGTTGCCAGTGGACTGGAGTCGAGTGTGACAACTACACTAGCAGAGTCATACAACTCAATCTCCTGTGTGGCACCCGAAGTGTCTATGGTTACAGTGACTTAGTTGATAAATCACACTGCCTCACAGGTTACATCCACATATCTTTATTGGAAATGGAATTTTTAGAACGCTTGGATTTGAGCAACAATGACTTCTTGGCTTTGCCATTTGATTCTATGAATGGTCCAAGTTGTCATAACCTTTCGCTAGGTACTCCTCCTTATCAGTGTGAAAACTCTTCAGCTCTTCATTACCTTGATCTATCAGGTAATCTAAACCATCGCATTCATAACCTTCGATGGCTTTCTCGCATTTCCTCATTGAAATACATAGACCTCAGTAGCGTTGATCTTCAAATGGAAACTAACTGGCTTCAGTTGGTGACTATGCTTCCATCACTGCGAGAGTTGCATTTAGAGAATTGTCAACTGAAAGACATTAGTCCGTCTCTTCAGTGTGCTAATTTTACAGCACTTGAAGTTCTTGATCTTTCCTATAATCTTTTTAACTCAGAGTTGCCTAATTGGTTATTCAATCTTACTTGTGATATCTCTGATATTTACCTTGAGATAAATCTTTTGAGGCCAACTACCTAAGACATTGCCAAACCTTCAAGCATTGAAACTCTTGACTTTGTATGGGAATCAGTTAAATGGGTTAATTCCAGATTGGTTAGGCCAACTTGAAAATCTCAAGTACATTGATCTTTCTCAAAACTTATTTTATGGGCCTCTTCCTACAAATTTGGGAAATCTATCATCTTGAGTTGACTTGGGTGTTCAATCAAATCCTTTAACAGGGGTTGTGTCTGAAAGAAATTTTGACAAACTATCAAATTTAAAGTTCTTATTTGTAGACTCGTCAAACATAATCTTTGATTTTGACTATCACTGGATACCTCCTTTTCAACTTGATGGCATGCAATTGGGACCTAAGGGCCCTAAACTTCCTCAGTGGTTGTATACACAAACATTTCTTATGTCTCTAACTATTGTAAACTCAAAAATCTCATTTGAGGATGGAGACAAGTTTTGGACATTTGTATTTAGAATTGAATACCTCAATTTGTACTCCAACTCAATAGATGGGGACTTGTCAAACATGTTGCTTAATTCTACTATCATAAAGCTGTCATCAAATAATCTGAAAGGTGGCCTCCCTCAATTATCATCAAATGTTGGCTTATTCAAGATAGACAATAACTCTCTTTCAGGATCCATTTTTCCATTATTGTGTCAAAATATGGATGGGAGAAGCAATTTGAAGTACTTGGACATGTCTAACAACCATTTATCTAGAGGGCTTACAGATTGTTGGATGAACTGGAAATCATTGATTCATATCAACCTAGGCAATAACAATCTAACTAGAAAGATACCCCCATCAATGGGCTTGTTGGTTAGTATTACATCGCTGCATTTGCATGAGAATAACTTCTTTGGAGGCATACCGTTCTCTCTACAAAATTGCCATTCCTTGTTGATCTTTAATGTTTGCGAAAATAACTTTTCAGGGAATATACGAAACTGGATACCACACGGTGTAAAGACTCTCCAATTAAGGTCCAATCAATTCAGTGGTAACATTCCACCACAAATATGTTAAATGTCTTCCCTCATTATTTTGGATTTTACAAATAACAGAATCTCAGGACATATACTCGAATGCCTAAATAATATCACAGCCTTGGTCTTCAACGGTCCTTTAGTCAATACGCTGGGCTATAGATTTTATATCGAAGGTAACAATTATATCATTGAAGACATTCTTATGTTGCTTATAAAAGGTCAAGGATTAGAATATGTGTCAAACCTGAAGTTTGTGCGCATGTTTGATCTTTCTTGTAATGATCTGACTGGAATAATACCCCCACAAATTTTTAGTCTCATTGAATTGCGTTCCTTGAACTTGTCCTACAATGGGTTAATAGGAAGGATACCACAAGAGGTTGGCAAGATGAGACAACTGGAATCCCTTGATTTATCAAAAAAATAAACTTTCCAGTGAAATTCTTGAGAGTATGTCCAATTTGTCTTTTCTCAATTACTTGAACTTGTCATTCAATGATTTCACAGGAAAAATCCCATTAGGGACCCAACTTCAAGGCTTTAGTGCACTCAGCTATATTGGCAATCTTGATCTTTGTGGACTTCCACTTACAAAAAATTGCTCACGTGATGGTGAATTTGAAAGCACAAAGCCTTTGGATGAGGATGATAATGAATCACAGTTTTTTTCAAGCTTCTATATTGGCTTAGGGGTTGGATTTGCTATCGGTTTTTGGGGAGTTTGTGCTGCCATCTTCTTTAATTGAAAGTGGAGACATGCTTACTTTAGATTTCTGTATGACTTGAGAGAGCAACTTTATGTCATGGTGTTCAAAAAGATGAACTCCTTTCATTGAGATCTAGCAATTGGGCATTGTGGTAGAACTTTTTGTAGTAATTTTAAATTGCAATAGCACATATAATTGTGAAAATTCCTACCTTTTTTATGATCAATTTAATTTTAATAGTGACTTGCATAACAATTATTATTACAAATAAGAGATTAGATAGTTGAAGATTATGCATCCATGACTAACTCTAGATCAAAGATTAGAGATCCAAGAAAGAAGGGAGAGAAACTCGTCCTATTCTACATATAGTTTACGGTATATGTGTTAGTCACGATGGATCAACTAGACATCTATTTATGATTAGAATTAGGAGCCTTTCTCTTGTGTAAATAACCTAATGGGCTAAGCCTATCTATGTCACAAACACTTATGAGGAGTGTTAAATGTAATTAAGCCCAATAACAATATTGGTCACCAAATTGCCTAAGTAATATGCTTTAATATTTTGACATCTAATTCATCTTGGCTTTTAAAATTAAAATGCAATATTAATTTATGATAGTCTACAAAAATAATCCAACACTTTTCAATGAGGTGTTGTCTAAGATATACTTTAATAACTTATACTTTTCCCTAGCCATCTAAGATTTTTTTTTTATTTCTTTAAAAGTAAGTGTTTTAAAATTTTTCTTGTGTCATAAAATATGAAGCAATCTCAGCCATTGGTTTATGCCAAGTGTCATTACTAGAAGAAGACTTAGTGAGGAAGTATATCGAATATTTTCTTTTTGAATTAAATTATTAGGGAATAGTTCATGAATAGTAGATTTGGTGTACCTTGAACATGGCCTTGACTTGGAGAAGTGGACAACCACATGTTCATATTCTTCTTTTCCTCATTTTGGCCGAGCAAAGGAAAGGGAGAGAGTGAGAGTTTTCTTTGCTTCTTCCAATGTCAAGGAAGAAGCTAGTGGGAAAACACTTGTGAGCTTGTGAAGGTGATCTTGTGAGCAATAACTTTGTGTTCTTGGAACTTCCCTTTTCTCACTATCATCATCATCATCCACCACCATCATCATCATCAGCTTTTCCTTTGTTGGTAGGGGCTTCTTATACATCTCACCTCTTTTCTTAATCCTCCCATGCTTTTCTTTTGGTTTATGATTGTCACATGCTTGACCAAATTCCTAAATCTTATTTTCTTGTTTTCTTGCATCATGATGATGCAAAATTAAGAAGGAAGGGGATGTGTTGTTGCTATTGTATTTTTTTTATTTTCCATTGTTTTTATCTTGTATTTTGATGTTATTTGACCTCTTGGTGATGATTCTTGATGGATGTTGGCATTGGTGCTTGAAAAAAGAGAAAAATCTATGTATATGTTGGTATGTGTTGCTATGAGTACAATGGGGGAGAAAGGCATGGAAAATCTTCTTTATGTGGTTTGGATGAACTATTTTCTTGATAAAAGTGACTAAAATGTGATGGTGTAAAGTTTTGTAAAAGAGGAATAGAATTTCATGTGTGGGGGGCTCAAATGGTTTTAGTTGTGTGCTTGTAGTTTGTTCTGTTTTCCTCTGATTTTCACCTATATTTGATGAATTTGGCCTTTTTTGAGTTGGATTCTTGATGGAGGATGTTTTGGTTTTGAAAAGAGGAAAATTTAATTGTATGTGTGTATGTAGTGTGGCCACAAGTTTGAGGGAAAAAAAAGAAGAAGGAAAGAATGGCTTGCTTTGTGTGTCTCTAATTGAGTAGGATATCTTGATGAAGTAAGAGGTTGAAGGTTGTTTATTTTTGAGAAGGAAAGAAAATAAAAATTGTTGGATGTGTGTGTATGGCTTCGGGTATGAAAGGTAAAAGGGGATTAGAATGTGTTTTCTTGTGACATTCATTACTAAACGTGTTTCTTGATATTCGAGATACTCATCTTGCTTTCATTAAGAAAAGAAAGAAATTTAATATGTGTAAGTGTGTGAAAAAGGGATTTCGAGTTTTATATGTTGAATAGGGTTAAAATTTTGATTTCATGGCATGGTATAGTTAAGAATGCTTTAGAATAGGTTAAAAAGGTTGATTTAAGTGAAGAATTGAATGAATGAGAATAATTTCTATTTATGTCCATGAATATGTATGTTTTAGGTATAAAGGCTATTTTCTTGAGAAAGTGTTTTTTGTATATGCTTTATAGTGAAATACAAAGTTCTAATTGAAGCTAACTTGAAATAAGAACAAAATATGAACACTTGTATGTGTGTATGAGGTTTGGGCCGAAATAAAGGTTAAAAGGAAGATTATGTTTTCTTTAAGTGTTTAATGAGTGTGCACTTGAGGAACTGGTCTAGTGGAGGATATGCCCACCTCCGAAAGAAGTGCACCCGGGTTCGAGCTAGCAAAGCTAACAGTGGTTAGGAACCTTCTTCCTTGGGACCCAAAAAAGTGTTTAATGAGTGTGAATATTTTATCAAGCATTATCTCAGATAAGAAATAAAATTTGTGTGCGCTTATGTGTACGTAGATTCAGCCCCTTATGTAACATCCCCCATGTAACACCCTAATAATACCATACTATACTTAAGTCATTTTATGGCATTACTAGTTATTACCCTTAACTAGTGGAAGTTCTTATAATTGAAACTAGTGTAATTGGATTTTTATTTATATTTTTTCCTCATTCTCATGTTTAGTGCATTAGTCCTCTTTTGTACTTAATTGGATTGATTTGAATCACTTTTTTTGTTTGAGTTTTGGTTGGGCCTTGACTTGATTTTTCTAGCATTAGGCTAATTTTGACCTTATTTTGGTTTTTTGGCCATAACTTGAGTTATAGCCATTATTTGATTTTGATTCTTAGTTCGTAGGAAATTTGAGAGCTGTGTCTACAACTCTTATGAAGAGGTCAGGGGCAAATTTTCAGGTTTTGGAGCTGTAATTTGGCCACAAAGAGGAGTTGAGGACGTAGCTGTGATTCCTGAGTACGGTCAAGTGTAGAGGCCATTTCTCAGTTTACAAAAGCCCAATTGAGTCTATTCTAGTGGCATTTGAAAGCTGACATCCAAAGCTTTAACTCACCTTGGCACAAATCCAAATGGATGCATCTTCTTGGCCAAAACCATGGAAGAACACCACTGATTGGTTTAGGGAACTTAATTAAGTGTTTTTAGCATAACTTTCTTTCTAAATTTTAGAAATTTGCAAATAAGGTGTCTAGATATAGCTTATGATAGAGGATTAATGTAATTAAAGAATATTGAATTATTTTTGTATGTTTCAATACGAGATGGCCGAGTAAAAGTAGAGGCCAGAACCTTGTAAGGAATTGGAGAGATTTTGGAATTATAATCATATTTTTAGTTTTCCTTCTCTCTCTTTCTCTCACCCCTTCCCATCATTTTTTGAATTTTCATTCTCCTCCATCCATGGAGGAGTAGGTTTTTATCTGATTCAAGAATCCAAAGAGGTGTTGAACTCTTGAGGATCAATTTATTTGGATTTAGCATAACAATTCGATTTCATCTACTCTTTCTTTTATTTTTGATCTTATTTTGAATTGAAGTTTTTCATTCTGAGCTATTGATTAAAAATTTGATTGGTTACATATTAATCGTTTGATGTATGTAATTTAGTTGTTGAAAGAGTGTGAGTTAGATTTTCAGGTTTGAAATCTAAGATTAATTGCATTGGTAATTGAAATTAACACAAATCAATTAGGTTCTAGAGGTCTCTGAGCATTAACTGATTATGTGTTAATTGAAAGCATGAAGGTTTTCGTGTGAATGCTGGGTTTGGATTAAGCCTTCATTCAACACAAATTTAATCACTGAATTGGAGTGTTGGTGCATATTTAGAATCCGGAGATAGAGGAGTTATTGTTATTCTCTTGGATCAAAATTTCAGATTTTGTTTAATTTCATTTTAATTCCCTACGTTTATATTCTATCTATTTCATTTTAATCTTGAATTATAAAACAAAACCCCTAAAAATTTTGATCACATAGCATTAAAATCTTTGGGAGATGATCCTAGTTGCACACTATACCGCAAGTTTAGGTAATTCGGTTTTATAATTTGACTGAGCTCTCGAGTCAATAATATATAAAAATAGCATGTAATTTTTTTTTTTGTAAAACCTTTATGCTTGAAAACTGAACCTTTAAGCGCTTACTTATGCAAATACATATGGACGTCATTCCTCATATCGTTGAGTTACTAAAAAGACGTATGATGAATTGAAATAACATAACACGATGCTTTAAAACAATAATGTAATCATAGATAAGTCAAGAATCACAATTGCACTTAATAATTATCATATATGTAATAGGTCAAATTAAGTAGCAAAACTTCCAACATGCTTTTAATTACACAAGAACTACCCAACTAGGGCTCTTAAGAAAATAAAGACACTACACTACTATCTCGATCCTTCTTAGCAAGGTGTCATGAAATGACAGCTCCTTGTCACATCTCGTCCGATACCATACCGTGAATGCCATCAACTCTGTTCGAAGACGACACATAAATATGGGAGTGAGAAATATAATTTCGTAGTAATATCTCGACGAGACAGTTAATGTGTTATCGTCATCGTCCCGGCCACTTTGGGTATTAATTATGAAATGGTGAACATGCTTAGGTTCAATTTTAAGGGTTTTGAAAACATAAGTTACCGAAGTTGGTTTCTTTTAGACTTAACCTCATAATTCTACATAAAGCAACATAAACCCATAAAATAGAAACATACATATTAAAGCATGATATAAATATTCATAACCAAGCATATGAGAAAGTAAGAATGCATGCACATTCATGTACCGAATTTTCCATAACTTTACTTTTATACTTAGCACATGCTTAATATTCTTTACTTTACATGCCCTTGGAATAGACTGTTATTGGACATGAGCTCATTCTGTGACCGTCGTCACACAATACTAATCTAAATTAGACTTAGCTGATAAGGGGATTTACATGCCACTAAATTGGAGGGATTTATTTTTGGCCATATGCCTCCAAAGTAGAAGGATTTCACGTCTTAGTGGATCACCTTAATGGCTTAATTAAGCACCACACATAACTAGCTTAATCGAGTTTAATTAAAGATAATTAAGCTTAGTTTCAAGGTTAATTTTTGTTAATCATGATCACATGAGTTAATCACTAATCCTTGCTTAATCATGTTAATTAAGTTGCAAGAGCACTTAATCACATCATTAAAATTTAAATTAAGTCAACTAGACAAAAAAATAAAGAATGATGTCACTAAAGCATAAAGCATGAGATAAGAGTGCTTTATGTGAGAGTAAGTACATGATTTGTTCCCCTATCATCCAATTTGTCCCCGTAATCTTTAATTAACACAAAGTGAAGCAAAATATCTCCCCCCACACCCTCTTAGAAGTTACGGCCACAACAACAATAGCACACAGTCATCCATTTTCATTTTGTGTCATATCATTCTCTCTCTTATTTTCAAATTCTCTAACTTCTCTCTACAATTCTCTCCTTCTTCTTCTTCATCTTCTTCACCATTCTCCACCTCCATAACCAAACCTTCTTCACTTAGCCTTTCAAAGCCCACATCTTTTGGTCTTTGAAGAAAAGATTTAAACACTACAAGACTCATTTAATCAAAAACTCAAGAACTTCCATCTTCATCCTCTTAAAACCACCATTTTCAACCTTGGAGGAGCCATCATCTTCTTCTTGTTTCACTTTCAAGAACTCGCCATTTTTCAAGCATAGGTAGTGATCTTCACTGTTCTTTTTTGTTTACTCAAGAAAGCTTGAAGTTTGGTTCCTACCATGACCAAGATTTTCAAGTGAAAGCTTGAGAAAAGCCTTCATGCTCTTCATGAGCAAAAGTTTCTCTTTTTAGCAAAATATGTTCATGCTTTTCTTCATAAGTTGTTCTTGATCATTTGAAAGTTCCTCTCTTGAAAGCTTCAAAGTTTCTATTTTTCTTTCTTGAGGCATGAGATCTTGATGATTCTTGTGAGTTGTTGGAAAAAGAATGATGTTCTTGGTGGTGTTGGTTTAAAAGTTGTTTGTTTTCTTATGATGATGCTTATGATTAGAAAAGTTTTCATCTTTACATGCTTTCATGACTTGATAAGATTATAAACATTCCAAAAATATAAAGCTTTAAAAGTTTGCTTCTTGGTGCATGAAAAGTGGCGCCATATTTAGGGGTGTCACATGGTTTCATTTTGATCTTCTTGAAGACAAGAATATGTGTAAAAGTCTAAACTTTTTAGAACATGAAGCTTTTTAAGTCCAAAAAAATGAGAACTTGTCACTTATGTCTTAAAAATGGAATCTTGAAGACAAGAACTTTCATAAAATTTCAAGCTTTAACCAAGAATGAAAATTTTAATTCATAAAAGTGTTGACTTGCAACTTTTAATTTATAAAGTTTGTATTTTGAGTCAAAATAATACATAAGGTGTTAAATTTTATAAAGAATAAGACTTTCTAATTCTAAAGCTAATGTCTTGCAGCATTATTTCATAAAGAAAGAATCTTTTAAACTTTAAGAGAACTTTAAATCATAAAGTTGGAATCTTGATAATCTTATAATGATTAAAAGTGTCAACTTTCTTAAAGAATAGGACTTTAAGTCAAAAAGCTAGCACCTTGTATCATCTTCTTATAAAAGTTGAATCTTTAAGACAATAATATAATTTTAGTGACTCATACTTCCATGCAGGATAAAACTCCATAATCATAAAGGTGAAATCTTGCTATTCTAATTATTAAAGTTTGAATCTTATACTTGTTGAAATAAAAACTATCCCATGATGATTGGTGAATATGGTGTTGTTGGGTTCATGTGTCTGGTTATGTGTTGTCATGACCAAGGACTAGAGGGATCTCAAAATCCTTGGGAACAGAAGTATGATTAGGGCCTCTGAGCATACCATGAACTTAGGAATCACTAAGTGCACTATCTCAAGGAAAGGAAATAATTACCTAACTTAGTTAACTTGAACAAGTGCTCCATAAGGCATGTACTCAAGTAAAAAGTAATTTCCCATAAGGACTAAGTAACTAAAAGACTACATACACATTTATTTTAACTATGTAATTCTCTCATAGGTAACAATGGGAAATCATATGATGGCTTATAGGACTTTCCATAAAGAATAACACAACTATGAACCCTCTTAAGGTAAGAATGTATGATGCCATTAGGCATGATGTATGACAAGTTTGATTGAGTATTGTCTCATGATTGAATGATTGATATGATGATATGACATGGATATAATAAATTGTTGGTTGAAAATTTTACGATTGTCATTTTGGGGAAGCTCTGGTCTAGCCATTATGCTGCTGGATTTTCGTCAAAATTATGGATTTAGTCATATCATTGCATGTCCACATGTTATCAAGAAGTACTATACATGTAAGGTATAATGATAAGAAAAAAAAGAATGGGATATGACCCTTCAATCACTTTAGTAAGGGAAGTGAGAGACAGTGATCCACAAAGACTCAAGAAACCTCCATGGGGGAGGCAAGGGTGACATGGAGGACCCTCCAACTTAGGGGTAACCATTATCAGCTTAGTCCAATTTGGTTAGTACTGCATGACGACGATCACAGAATGAGCTTATGTCCAAAAGCAATCTATTTCAAAGGAAAAGTAAAGAATGTTAAGCATGTGCTGAGAATGAAAGTAAAGTTAAAATAAGACCATGGTTAAGTCTATGAGGTTGCATAACAGTGCATTTATCTATATTGTCCATATGCATTATGAATGTTTATTACATGCTTTCATATGTATGTTTACTTATGATGTTATGATTATGATGTTAAACTTAAAAGCAACCTGCTTCGGGAACTTATGTTTTCAAAACTCCTAAAAATTGAACCTATGCACGTCCACTATTTTTATAATTAAACCTGAAGTGGCTAGGATGATGACGATAACACAATATTTGTCTAGTCGCGATCTTACTAAGAAATCTAGTATTTCTCACTCCTACATTTCCGTGTCATCTTCAAAGGATGCCAGCGTCAGGCACGGTGGTGATCTTCATCGAGTTCCCAGTATGGCATTGGCATTTTGACCAAGTATTGAATGCCTCTGTGATTCTTGTGAGCGCAGACATGAGGGTTTACATCTTCCACGATCGTCTATTCTAGGTTCCAGTTATGAGCCCATTTTTCCGTCCACGTTAGCCGCACGGCAAGGTCACCTTAGATAATATTCACCCCTACTTTTAGCCGCCGAGGTACCTCACTAATGGAGAGTCTGACTCAGATACCCATCTAACACCGACTGTTTATTTGGATTTTGATCCTTCGGAGCCATTTTACCTGAGTTATTACGTGGAGTTTGACCCATCCGAGCCTTCCTACCCTTTAGTGATTCGCTTGACTTCCAATTCGTCTTCTTCTTCTGTAGCTCCTCATCAGGCATCATCCTTAGTTTGTGGTCATGGGTTCATTTGTACCCACACTGTGCCTTGTAGGCATAGGCATGCTTAAGGAGGAAGATATGGCAATGTTTCTCTCGGTGGTTTCGGGAATGGTTTCCTCTCGTCTGATGGGTGATGTGGTGATTGCATGCAGAGCCAAGCATGAGGATAGCCCTTTTTGTTTGTAGCTATAGGGTTATCATTTTACTGTATGGCATGCTTGGGTACTAGAGATTTCTGATGTATTTTTTCCTTCATGATGTATTTAGTTAGGTTGCTTTTGTAGGGCTGACAGTAGATATCAGACCCATTATCTGTATATGTATGACTGGTAGCGAGTGTTGCAAGATGCTCCAAATTATAATTTTAAAATACTTAATTACATTAAATTTGAAGTATAGTGCAACCAAGGTTGTCTCACAAGGATGTTGTTGCTCTCTAGTTAAGTAACAAGGGGGTTTGTGCAAACATGTAGTAAATAAGCTATAAAGGAAAATTAGGTGAAAATAAAAATACTAGTTCAAAGAATTCCTTTGGCATAAGGTGAATCAATCATTAATGCACAATATATCAAACACATGGAGTGTGGCTAATTTGAGCTATTAGAGAGGCCTCTACTAACAACCCCATAATTCTACCTAGAGAACTCTAGGAATTCAACTAACCTATAATTGATTGGATAATTGAGATCTCAACTCTAATTAACCTATGTTGATTTCTAGCCCCAATTGCATTAGCCTAGGTTTGAATCCAAACCCAATTTCTAATTTTTTAATTAATCAAGTTCATACCAATTAACCAATTAGTAATCACCCAACTAATTCCACATTCATAAACCCACTTATCAATACCATTCAATGTAAGTATACAAATTAAAGAGGGCAAAGAATCAAGAAAACAAACATGATTGAGATTTAAGCATAGGATTTCAAGATTACAACCATAATGCCCTTGGAGTCTCTTTAAACTAGCTTGAAGTCCTACTCCTTGATAACAATGAAGGTTACAAAATAGAACCCAAAACAAGTAACTTACAAAATGAACGGAAAAGAAAAGAAAAGAAAAGGAGAGGAGAAAAGAAGAGAGAAAAATGAAAAATGTTGGAGATGAGTCTCATTCGCGTCTTGGTTTTCTCTCTTCTTATCAGACTTCAAATATGAATATCCAACATTGCCCATTTGCCCAAATTAATCCTCTGCCTCTTAGCTTTAAGTGGACACCTAATTTACTTAATTTGGTCTTGAAATGAGAGAGTTATGGCCCAATCTTTGTAGTATGTCTAAGTTGTACCTCTATTCATGTCAGTCAAATTCAACAGCCAATAAATCCATCAAGATATCATTATTTTGGAGAGTGTTCTTGTAACACCCTAATAAACCCATACTACGCTTAAGTCGTATTACGGCGTTTTATTAGTTGTTACTTATGCTCGTGGAAAACTAAACTTCACTTGAAATTAAATTACGCGGAAAATACGGTAAGATTTTTCTTTGAAATACGCTGTCGCTTTGCGCTTTTTGAAAAGTGAAGCCTTGAGCAAGAAGATAGCTAGAGAAAGAGCGTGTCGCCTCAAATATATATACTCCAATATCATAAAACAAGGATAAGGTAAACAAATAATAATTCACAAATATATTGCATTAAATAACTAACCATTACATTCATATGGGTTCATAATATATATACACATACATTTTAGCATTACAATGAGGGAGACTCATGGTTGAGCCATGATCCAAATACTAAATACTAAGTACAAGTTTAAATGGCAAAGCCTAACTCAAAGAAATATGAAGATGCAGAGCGATGGTCGCTACAGCTTCGCCTTGCATCCCACGCCACACGTCCGCCACGTGTTGGGATCCACGCCCACTCCACCGATGCGCCGTCGAGATCTGGGTGACGATACGGAGAACAACTAGGTGAGAAATGGATTTCTCGAGGATTTAACCCACACACAAGAGTGTCATCGTCATCGTCCCACCATACACTTCGGTTTTATTAATGAAACTAGTGAATATCATAAGGTTCCGTTAGGTTTTTCTAAAACATGAATATCCAAGTGGATTCACTTTAACATAATCTCTAATCATTTACATCATAATACATGGGCACAAGTATAATCATATAAAAAATGCATGACTGTGCTATAAGTTTTTTCTTAACTTCTTCCCTTGCTAGGGTTTTGGACCGAAGTCCCTTTTTCTTTTCTTAACTTGACTTTATCTTTTCACCCACTAAAACATAAGTGGTAATGAGCTCATACTGCGGGCAAGTCCGCCACCATAGAATTTCTCTTTACACTAGCCGGGTCATGCCATGCCTCATGTAAGACCTATCCCTATACTCACACTAGCCGGGTCATGCCATGCCTCATGTGAGTCGTGGGTGAGGAAACTTAAATTAGGTTACCTTCCTTTGAAGGATCACTTTACTTGAATTAAACTTCTTCTTATTTAAGCATTATGATGCAAAATATTTAAGTCCATAATTCTTACAAAATTTCGGGCAAGATAATCTAAGCAGAAAGCCCAAAATTTTGCCAAACAGAAAACCAATATCATGTAACATTAAGCATCATATCATATCATCATCATTGATCATCATCATAACATCATCATATCATCATCATCATTATCATAACATCATCATATCATCACCATCATTATCATAACATCATCATATCATCATGATCATTATAATCACATCATGCTTGCACATAAACATAAGGCATATTCTCAAGCAAAGTTTTATGAGCTTAGCTTAGGAAATTTGATGCAAGCTTTTAATTGAGATTGTCTCTTGTGTAAACTTCTCTTATTGAGCATAATGCCACTTTTTGTCTAATGTCCTTTTTGACACTTTTTAAGTTGAATTATGAGGGTTCTCTAATGCTTAATATAAGGGTATTAATGTCTTAAAGCTTATTTCTCCTTATTCTTTAACTTTTACCATAACCAGTTTTACTTTTATAGTGGGGCAGTAACTTTGAAAATTCACCATAATTTCATCTTTTACTCTTTTATTTCGAATTTTTGTGTGGATATACTTCTCTGAGTCTATTTTTAAACAAAAGAAACCCCACTTAAAAATTCATTTTGTAGCTTGAGTTATGCATATTTTATTCTGACTGTTCAGTTTCTAAGTTCACTGGTACAGTGGATTGTTACTCATTATAATTACTCAGAAGGAATCTGAGAAAACTGTTTTTATGGGTTTGTTCCTATATGTCTTAGCTTTCAATTAAACTTGGTCTCACTCAAAATCATTTTTGTAGCTCGAGTTATACCCATTTTAGTGTAGACTGCCCAGACAGAAACCAAGCCGAGAACAGTCCACTTTGAAAAATCATATCTCACTATTTTAACTCTGAATCTTATGTATTTTATATGTATGGAAAGCTCTTTGAGTCTATTTTCATATAAAATTGGTTCCACTAATTTTGAGTTCTCTGGAAAAAGTTATACCGTTCGGTTTACAGACTGCCAGAAAATCCAGATTTCACGTTTTGATTTTCCTCATGTTTTCTCCAAAACACTCAACCTCACTTTCAAGAAAACATTCTCAAGTGATAAAACACTCATATACCATGAAAGATTAGTGAAAAACTAACATGTTGGAGTTCAAAATATTGAGTTCAACCATGTATCACACCAAACCGAAAAACATGTTTTCAACAAACCACCATACAAGCAACAACATCTCATTTTATGACAAGAATGGCTATGATGCTCATAATCAATCTTTAAAACCACCTAGCTATGGAGAGCATAGGAGTTCTAAAGCTTGAAAACAAGAGAGAAAAGAGTTTAGAGCCACTACCAAGAGAGAGTTTTCTTGAAGGATTTTGAAGGTGGAGAAGGTTGGAGAGAGCCTTCCTCCTGAGTGCTTGGAAATGGGGCTTGTGTAATGAGTGATCTTGTTTCTCCAAAGACCAAAATGGTGGTCCTTGAAGGGATGGTGATGGTGGTGATAGGAGATGAGGGTGATGGTGGTAGAAAAGTGAGGACTTAGGGTAGGAAAACAAGAAGAACAAGAAGAAGAAAGTAGGAAGAACAAAGAGAGGTTTAGAGAGAGGTGAGAGCTTTTGTGTATATTCTTGAGAGAGGAAATGAAAATGAATTGAGGAGAGATGGAGGGCTGAATGGCGCAAATGGGGAGAAAGGTGATGTGATTTTTGCTTACACAAGCTAGGAGTGGGAAAAACCATAAGGGCAAAGAGTGTGTTGTGTTTCCTTTGAGTCTTGCTTGGGTAAAAGACTACGTAGTGTTTTTGTCAAGTGGTTAAAAGATGACTCTCTTAGGATTGGGCATTGGATGGCTAGGATCACACCAAGTGTCATGATCTTGGTGAAGAAGAGTACAACTCTTGTCATGACTTAAGGAAGCTACTAATATGGACTCTTTATCTAAGGGTGCATGATGAGAAAGTAATTGAATGGTTGGATGTGGCTCATGCTTTGACCAAACTTTCAAACAATAAAATAAAGGGAAGTATCCACATCTTTATAATTGTTGTAATTATCTAAATGTTAATTAATTCAATTGGTTTAAATTACTCATTAGCACATTTTAGCTAAGAAGGATTTTCCTCATTAATTTTGTAAGAAGATGTGAAGGTTAATGTGATTAAGTTTTGAGACTTATGTGCTCTTAGTTAATTAGATTAGATCACCTTGATTTTATGTTCTAAATCATGGATTAATAAGGATTGGGCAATTAGGCTTTTAATTATAACTTTTAATGCATTATGTTTCAATTATTGACTTTTACTTATCTTGTTGACTTGCCTTTAATTTACTAAGTTTTGCTCGAGATTAATCGATTAATTCTCAATTAATCGTTAACCTCTCTAATTAGCTAGGATCACTGAGCTAATTAGCTTAGACAAAAATCGGGGATGTTACAGTTCTCATATGAATTGAAGCTTTATATCTTAGCTTTCAAATGGCACCTGTTTCACCTCAATCCAATGTCTACAACTCAAGTTATGACCCAATTAGTGCACACTACTCAGGTTCAAGTGCAATAGCCCTGTTCTAACTTCGTGGTTGAATTTGTCCTAATAGACATTTGAATTGGTTTTGACTTCTCCATCGAAGTTGTAGATCTTTCTCTCAGCTTTCTAAAATATAAAATTTGTAATTTTTAGAGGTCAAAAACTCAAGATATGCTAAAAATATAGAAATATTATAAATTTGAAATAATGCTAAAAAATACAATTATGCCCAATTAGAGACCAAACTCATAAACCGTGTCTAATATTGATCAATTAAGCACAACAGAGGTCCAATAAACTAAATATGAGGGTTGATCATTGTATCAAAATGTTACTTATCAATGACTCTTGGCACTACTCTTATTATATTAACTATGATGGTCATAGAATGAATATTATATTTACCTAAGATGATTATTATTCATGTCGCCTCTATTTATTTTATTCGCACTGCTTATTTGAGATAGAGCTGCTCGACTTTACACGTTCATGATGCGTTCATGGCTCTTAGTTTTCAAAATGATTTACTCATGTTCATATCGTTCAAAAAAAATTTTACCTCTATTTTCAGTATAAAGTAATTTAAAAATGGTAAAGTTAGTTCTGCAAGCAAAAGCAATAACTAATAATTCCATAATATAAGTAAAGCATAGCATGAGACTATTAAGGTGTTACACTTACCATACATCATACTCAATACAATCACACATTCATTCCCTAACGGGTATCTATGGTTGCATTATCCATTGTGAGAAGTCATATGAGTCATCATATGATTTCTCATGTTCACTCATGAGAGGACCACATAATTTAAAAGTTAATCTGCATTGTAGACTTTTAGGTACTTGATTCTTGAGTGAAGCCACATTTTACTATTGGGATTCATTTTTTCCTAGACAACTTAATTGCTTTCCTATGTACACATCTTAATGAATGGTTTGTTTAAGTTAACAAAGTGTGACACTTATTTTCCTTTTTCCTTTTTAACATGGACAAAACCGAATATGGTGTTTTAGCCAACCTTTTGCATTCAAATCTTTTAGTTTCCTTGAGATAGTACACTAGTGATTCTTAGGTTCATGTTATACTCAGAGGCCCTAATCATACTTCCATTCCCAAAGGATTTCGAGATCCTTCTAGTCCTTTTGGTTATGACAATGCATAACCACACTCATAAACCCAACAATACCATGTGTTCACCACTCATCAAGAAGTGATTTTTATTCCAAATAAGTTACAAGATTCAAATTTTATTAAATTAAATTACAAGATTTCACCTTTATGATTATAAAGTTTCATTCTTTATGAAAATATGAACCTTTAAATTATATTATGCCTTCAAGAACTAACCTTTATAAAATAATGATACAAGACTCTAACTTTATGGCTAAGAAGTCTTATTCTTTAAAAAAGTTGAAACTTTTAATCGTTTTTATACCTTCAAGATTCCAACTTTATGACTTAAAGTTACCATAAAGTTTAAAAGATTTGAAGAAAGTTCGAAACTTTACTCTACATTTTTACCTCAAGGTTCAATCTTTACAAGATAAAGTTGCAAGTTTTTATTTTTATGACCAAAAAGTTTCACCCTTGATGAAAGATTAAAACTTTATGCAATGTCTTGTCTTAAACATTCAATCTATACGACATTAGGTGACAAGTTCTTACTTTTATAACTAAAAAGCTTCATATCTTGGTAAAGGTTAGACTTTTACAACTATTTTTGTCTTCAAGCAAAACAAAATGAATCTTTATGAAGCATATATGATTAGCGCCACTTTTAGTGCATCAAGAAACAAACTTTTTAAAGTTTTATGCTTTAGAATCTTCTTGGTCACATCAAAATCATATTGAAGATGTAAAAAAAAGAATCTTTTCAATCATAACCTCTCCATAAAGAAAGAAACAACCTTTATACAAAATACCACCAAGAAGACATCTTTCTCTTCAACAACTCACAAAATACCAAGAACACATGCATTAAGAAAGAAAAATGAAAACTTTTGAAGCATTCAAGAAGAGAAACTTTCAAAAAAACATAGAATATCTCATGAACAAACTCAAGGAATAAACTTTGCCAAAAATAGAAACTTTGTTCAAGAAGAGCAAGGAGTTTTTCGTAAGTTCTCACTTGAAGTACTTGGCCATGGTGAGAGCTAAGCTTCAAGCTTTCTTAAGTAACAAAAAGAAGAAGTAAAGATCACTACCTAAGGGTGTGCTTGGCATCTTCTTTAAAGAGGAAAATAAAGAAGATGAGAACTCTTGTGGTCTTGAGAAAATAAGGCTTGGAGTGTTTGAATCTTGTCTCCAAAGATCAAAAGATGTGATCTTTGAAGGGCTTAGTGGTGAAGGTTTGGTTATGGAGTCTTGAAGAATAATGAAGAAAAAGAAGAAAATGCGGAGAGAAGTTGGAGAGTTTGAGAGCTAAAGAGAGAATGAGAAGTTGCAAATGAAAAATGATCTTTGTGTGTGTGTGTGTGTGCATGTGTATGGCCGTAACATATCAAGTGGTTTGGGGGGACATTTTTGCCTTTGTGTTATTTTGTGCTAACTAAGGATTACGGGGACAAATTGGATGATAAGGGGGACAAAGAGTATACTTACTTTTACAAAAAGTAATCTTATTTTATGCTTTATGCTTTTAATGACATCAGTATTGACAATGTGATTAATGTAACACCCTAATAGTCCCATATTGTGCTTAAGTCATATTATGGAATTACTAGTTATTACTTTTACTCGCGGAACTAACATTTCCATTGGAAAATACTTTTGTATGAAAATAGGGCTAATTTTTTTTTTTTGCAATAATAATTAAATTATTTTGAAAGCCAAGAGCCATGAGCGCATCGTGAACGCATATAATAAACAACGCTATCTCATACATACCATGCGAATAACAATAAATAGAAGCAACAAGAATAGCAATAACTTAGATAATGATAACATTCATTCCACGGCCATTCATAGCTAATATAATGCTAATAGTGTTACCAAAAGTCATACATATAGATAATGATAGGTCCGATACCTACTGTCGGCCCTACACATGAAACCTACCAAGTACATCATAAGGAAAATACATCATGAAATCCCTACTGTCCAAGCATGCCATACAATAAGATGATAACCCTATAACTACAACCAAAAAGGGCTTTCCTAGTGCTCGGCTTTGCATGCAATCACCACATCACTCGTCAGGCGGGAGGAAACCATTCCCGAATCCACCGGGAGTAATATCACAACGTCTCACTCCTCAAGCACGCCCACGTCCTCGAGGCACAACACGAGTACGAATGAACCTACGACCGTGAACCAGGGTTGGAGTGTGACGAGGAGCTGCTGAAGATGAAGATGAGTTAGACGTCAGACGTATCATAGACGGGTAGGAGGGCTCATATGGGTCTGTCTCCACATGATAGCTCGGATAAGATGGCTACGAAGGATCGGAATCCAATGAAACGGTTGGAGTTAGATGGGGATCTGAGTCGGTCTCATCGTCAGTAGGGTACCTTAGCAGTTGAAAGTAAGGATGGATGTCATCCAAGGTAACCTAGCCAAATGCCTGATGTGGTCGGAAAAATGGGCTCATCACTGGAGTTTGAAATGGACGGTCGTGGAAGATGTAGACCTTCATCGTTGCGCTCGCAGACATCATTGAGGCATTCAACACCGGATCAAAGCGCCAACGCCTTACTGGGAACACAATGAAGATCACCACCGTGCCCGACATCGACATCCTCTGAAGATGACACGAAAATGTAGGAGTAAGAAATACTAAATTTCTCAGTAGGATCGCGACTAGACAAACACTGTGTCATCGTCATCGTCCCAGCCACTTCGGGTTTGATTATGAAAACAGTGGACATGTATAGGTTCAATTTTAATGATTTTGAAAACTTAAACCCTGAAGCAGGTTGCTTTTAAACTTAACATGATAACTATATCATCATAACTAAACATACATACTCAAGCATAGAATAAATATTCATAATGCAAATAGACAATATCAAAGACATGCATCATCATAAACTTAACCATGGGTATACTTGACTTTACTTTCGTTTATAGCACATGCTTAACATTCTTTACTTTTCCTTTGAAATAGACTGCTTTTGGACATGAGCCCATTCCGTGATCGTCGTCATGCAATACTAAACCAAATTAGACTAAGCCGATATTGGTTACCCCTAAGTTGGAGGGTCCTCCATGTCACCCTTGCCTCCTTCATAGAGGTTTCTTGAGTCTTTGTGGATCACCGTCTCTCACTTCCCTTATCGAAGTGATTGACGGGTCATGACCCATTATTCTTTTCTTATCATTATACTTTACATGCATCATACTTCTTTGATTTGACAGAAATCCAGCAACATAACGGCTAGATCGGAGTTTTCCCCAAAATGCCAATCATAAGCTTTCAACCAACAGTTTATCATATCACAATAATCAATCAATCATGAGACAAAGCTCAATTAAACTCATCATTCATCATGCCGAATGGTATCACATGCTCGTACCCTAAAGGGGTTTATAGTTTTGTTATTCTTTGTGAAGACTCTTATGAATCATCACATGATTTCTAATGGTTACCCATGAGAGAATCACATAGTTAAGATATATGTACGTGGTCTTTTCGTTGCTTAGTTCTCATGTGAAATTATTCTTTACTTGAATTCATATCTTATAGAACACTTGTTCAAATTAATTAAGTTAAATGATTGTTTCCTTTCCTTGAGATAATGTATTTAGTGATTCCTAGGTTCATGGTATGCTCAGAAGCCCTAATCATACTTCTGTTCCCAAGGAGTTCGAGATCCCTCTAATCCTTGGGTCATGACAATGCATAACCACATCATGAACCCAACAACACCATGTTCACTAACACAACAAGATCTTACCTTAAGTATTATAAAAGTTATCATTCTTTATAAAGTAGTCATAAAGTTTTATTCTTTATGAAAGTTGACACTTTTATTTACTCTAAGACCATCAAGGTCTCAACTTTATGATTTAAGGTTGTCTTAAAGTCTAAAAGATTCCTCCTTTATGAACTAGGAATATAAAACATTAGCTTTAGAGTTATAAAGTCTTGGTCTTTATAAAAGTTAACACTTTTATGACTCAAAAGTTCTGTTTTTGCTTAAAGCTTGGAACTTTACTAATATATTCATCTAAAGATTCCACCTTTACAAGACTTAGTGTGCAAGCTTATAACTTTATGACTTAAAGTCACCTTCTTGATTAAAGTTTAAAACTTTATGAAGGACTTACATCCAAGAATCAATCTTTACAACATAAAGTGACAAAATACCATTTTTATAACTCAAAGAGGCTTACTATTCCAAAAATTTAAACTTTTACATGTAGTCTTGTCCTCAAAACAAAACAAGATAAGACTTTTATGAAGGCACCACACTTGCACCACTTTTTATGCATCAAGAAGCAAACTTTTTAAAGCTTTAAGCTTTTAGGATGTTCATAGTCTTATTAAATCATGAAAAGCATGTAAAGATGAAACTTTTCTAATCATAAACTCATCATAAGAAAAAGAACAACTTTAAGCAAAATACCACCAAGAACATCAAGAACATTCAAGAATAATAACATGAATATATTTTACCAAAAAAAGAAACATCAAGAACACTTGAAGAAGAACAAGAACATATTTAACCAAAGATAGAAACTTTTGCTCATGAAGAGCATGAAAGATTTTCTCAAGTTTCACTCAAAGATCTTGGTCATGAGAAGAACCAGCTTCAAGCTTTCTTGAGTAAAACAAAATAAAAGAGTAAAGATCGCTACCTCTACTCAAAATGGCACTACAACAAGAGAAGAAGAAGAAGATGATGATGGCTCCTCTTGATGATGATGGTGGCAATTTTGCAAGGAGGAAAGAGAAGCGCTTGAGTTCTCTTGAAAATGAAGCTTGTAGTGTTTGAATCTCTTCTTCAAAGACCAAAAGATATGGTCTTTGAAGGGCTAAGTGAAGAAGGTTTAGTTATGGAGGTGGAGAATGGAAGAAGAAGATGAAGAAGAAGAAGAGAGTTTTAGAGAGAAGTTGGAGGATTTGGTCTCAACAGAGAAAATGAGATAATGAAAATAAAAATGGATAAGGGTGGGAGAGAGAGAAAGTGGTGTCCCCAACATAAAGGGAAGGAGGGAGATATTTACTTAATTTTGTGCTAGTTAAGGTTTAGGGGGACAAAATGGATGATAGGGGAACAAATCAAGTACTTACTCTTACATAAAGCACTCTTGTCTAATGCTTTATGCTATAGTAACATCAATCTTTTACTTTATTATCTAGTTGACCAAATTTGAATTTAATCATGTGATTAAGTGCTCTTGCAACTTAATTAAGATGATTAAGCAAGGATTAGTGATTAACACACAAGAACATGATTAACAAAAATTAATCTTACAATTAAGCTTAATTAACCTTAATTAAACTTGATTAAGCTAATTAAGGGCGATTAGTGCTCAACTAAGCTATAAAGGCTCTGACTTGCTTAATTAGAGATTATCTAATCTCAATTAAGCATTCTCTTGACTTATTTCACCCAAGTTGACTCATAAACTCTTCGTTAATCCCTTTAATTAAGCCTTAATCTCATAATATCTCATTAAGTGCCTAATTACTCAGGGTTACTAAGGTAATTTAGCACGACAAAAATTTGAGATTGTTACAATTAAGTGCTCATGTAACTTAATTAACTTGATTAAGTAAGGATTAGTGATTGGCTCATATGACCATGATTAACAAAATTAAACTTAATTACCTTTAATTAAACTCGATTAAGCTAATTATTGATGACTAGTGTTTAATTAAGCTATTTAGAGTTTGACTCGCTTAATTAGAGATTTTCTAATCTTAATTAAGCATTCTCTTTACTATGCTCTTCATGATTACCTCATTAATCCATTGATTAAGCTTTAATCTCTTAATTTCTTATTAAGTGCCTAATTACTTAGGGTTACTAAGATAATTTAGCACGAAGGAAAATTGAGGATGTTACACCCCACTTCAAGACTAGTAGCCCAATATGGAAGGGAGCTTCACCCCGAGATAGTGGCAAAATAGTAAATATTTAGTTTATGGTAGTCCAATGGAAAACTTGTAAATATTACCTTATAGGTGTCAAGAAGGGCGTTTAGAGTAAAAATCCTGATTCTGGGATATGTGGGTCTTATGGCACTAGTAGATAAATAAAATACTTGTAATAACACTACCATTGATAAATAATGCACAATATTTTAAATAAAAGCGAGAGATTACTTACTCACAAAGATAACACCCCAGTAATTTTGAGTGCCCAGAATAATTATCGGATACTTGAATTAATTATCAAGGGTCCTATATTGTTTGAGATGGATTCTGGGAGTGGCAAATTGTTCCTTTGAGCATAATAAATCAAAGGTAATAACTTTAGATAGAATTATGAAGTGTGAAGGTTTCATACATGATTATGTGCCACTCTTATGCATGACCATCTTTATATTTGCTTCATTAGTTACTCTACACTTCATAACACACAAGTACAATTCTCTAACTCTCTTATTTTCTCCTTCCATGACCAATAACCCCCACTAACACCATCATCATCTTTTCCAAGCACCACCCAAAACCGTGGCCTTCTTTGGCATGCATGGTGACCAAAACCTCTTCAAATCTCTTTGCTCTTAGAGAAAATTGATCCTCACCTCTTCTTTTACCAAACCCCTAAACAAATTTGAAAATCAAGAAGCATTTGGAGCTTCCTTACTCACATCACAACCATGGCGAAACTTGGGTTTGAAGGGAAGGAGTTGCCTTTGGTTCAATTGTTTCTATAGCTTCAAAAATCTAGAGGTAGGCAACTCAAATCCTAGGTTATTTCTCTTCAATTTCTTGTGCCCTATATATTGTTCAAACCCTAGTTTCCCTACTGAATTCTAATGTTGGTTGGTTGGATTATGTAGTTAATGATATGGTTATGTGATGAATGAACTTTAAAATGTTGGTTTGAGCTTGATTATGTACTTGATTGTTTGTTATTTTCTGTGCGTATGTTTCGGCCATATAGAACTAGAATGAGAGGGTGTATGTTTCAATTTTTGTGATTGTTATGTTTGCTAAACAAGGGTTAATTTGATGATGGTAATAAATAGCACAAGAATCTAACATAAGACAACCTTTAGAATAACTAATTAACTAGAAACGTCAAGCTTTAATTAAATTAAATTAGGAACTTATGTGAAATGAACTAATGCCTTAATTAATCATAAGTCTCTTAAAGTCTCTATGGAAGAATTGAAGTGAGTGAAGTCCGTAGGAATTGGGCAAAATAAATTTAAAGTAACATGATATAAAAAGGAAGGCAAATAAACCACTACTTTGAACTCCCTGTATTGTAAAGATTGTTTCTGGACCTTTAAGTGGGACTTGTTTTATTTGAAACCTAACATATAGGGTTACCTTCAGGTAAAATTTGGTGAAAATCTAACCAAAGATGAATTTTTAAGTAATTTTACAATTTGGCAGTTCGAATTTAGAAGTCAAAATAGGGCAATAAGGATGTCTAACAAATTGGAGTAATTCAAGTAGCTTTATGGACTTAGGACTATTTTTCCCTGAAAGTATGAGATATGTAGAGTATGTGTACCAAAAACCTTAACCATATAAGTCCTAATGAATTAAATATGAATTTTTTTTATCAAAACAAGATAGGATAAGAACTAATTCATGAACCTTGTTTTGAGATTTCAATATCTCGGTCTCTAGAGCTTGGATTTCGGTGAATCGAAGTTTGTTTGAAGCTTTGATGTGAGTAGAACAAACTAACAAATTTTAAATTTTATTGACCGATAACGAAATTATAGCTAATTTTTCAATGTTAATGCCCATAATTGGAATTAAAACAAGACAACCTTTTTGGATATGTTATAACTTGACCTATGCTTAATGAAATGCAACAAGAAGTGTAGATATATAGTTTGAAAAGTAATGTCACTATAAAAAATGAGGGTAAAATGAATTGAGATAGATTTTTAGAGAATTAATAAAGTACAGGAAGATATAAGCCCTTCAAGAATAATGAATTAAGTTTAGCCTTAAGGCTATGAACTTGAGCACGGGAAATCCTTATGCATATAAATGCTATGGAAAACGAAATCAGTTTTTGAAACCAAACTTGACCTAAGGATGAATGCATAATGGTCCCCTCTGATTGATATGCTATGAGTTGCATGTTCACAATAATTCTATAAGCTTTTGAGTATGTTATGCTATGAAATTATGTTTCCAATTGTAAATTGTGAAGAATGCAAATGATCATGATGTTTTATGAAGAACTGTATGTTATATGTGCCCACAATGATAATATACATGACATGGTATGTCACATAAAATGCATGATATTTGATGACCAAAGGGCATTATGAAAGTAGTGGGGCCATGCATGCGAAGCATAAGTAAATGCTTCTGAATGGTAAAGATGGCTACTAGCCAAATGATACGATGGGGCAAGGTGCCCAAAGTTCCCCCTATGATATTATGGCACCGGAATGAGCTCATTTTCACACACGGGAAGCAATTATTTATTACTTGGGATTGGGTTCCTTAATGGGCTGGTGGCCCCTAGTAGGCAATTGAGGGTAAATAAGGATTCCCAATGCTGCTTTAAGGGATGAAATGAATAAAAGTTATGGAAGGAAGGCATGACATGCCAATCATGACCTTCAAGCACATGCTAAAGTAAAAGACTTATGGAAAGAAAAAGCGTGTACATGCATTATAATTGTAATGATGATGTTGCATATGCCATCTTTATATATGATGATGCTTATAATGAGTAGCTCATGTGCATGATATTATTCTCATTTTGAATATGATGTTATATAGTCTATATGCCTATCTTGTGATGAGCGAAATGATTGCTAAAATGAACCCAATCTGAGAATTACATTTTTTAAACTTAAAAATGGACTAGTATTTATTTGTATGTGTCCACTTTTTCATAATAAGCCAAAGCGGCTGAAATAATTATGATGATAATGTATGTGATTAGGGGGTTGAGTATAACTACTAAGAATTTTAAATTTTCATTATATGTTTATATGAGTCCATATTATTCAAGATCAGGGTAATGGCCCTAATGATAGGGTACATTGAGCCTATGACCTGGTCATGGACCTTTGACTTTGAGCGCCCCAAGCTTGAGATAATAGGGCATTTTAGAGTCAGAGCATACATCTCCTTAGGTCACTGGTTTTATCCCCATGTAGATAGCATTCACTTTAGACCTACTTTTTGTTATAAAGTTTCATAGCAGTAACAGGGCCAGGAGAGTCTAGCATTAGGAGTGACTTTGGCCTCCTTTTCCATGAAGATAGATCCTTTGAAGGCAACCTCAGAGTCCATGGAGTCTGACCCATTCAAGGAAACAAGTAGATTTGTAGGCAGGGTCCTTGATGGAGTCCGTACTCCATCAGTTATGCCATAGGATAGCTTAGTGCAGAACTCTTAATTGTACATAAATATGTAGAATGGTTTTCAAAACTTGGGAAATGTAATGTTAAAGTTTAAATTTCCTACGACGTTTTACAACTAGAATGACGGATAGATAGTAACAACTTCTAGATAAAGAGTTATGACTATAACATAACCCTCATATCTGGAAGGGTGTTACACCTTAAAGGGAATATGGATGAAAATGTGTTTAGAGTGCATGACTCACTTGCTTGAGTGTCATATAGGATTTGATCATGATTTATTACATGAGTTGAATTTGGCATGCTTCTTGAAGGTTGCATTCAACCATAGTATGTTATTCTTTTACTGATGTGTATTTGAAGCATGAACATTTTGCATGGTTGCTTAATCTTGTGTGCTGGAGCATCTCGTGCCCATTACTGGAATTGCACAAAAACAAATTAAAGATAAGAATACTGGCATGGTGCTTGTAAGTGCATTATGGAAAATGGTGCTTTGGCAAAGTTAGAAAATGGCCATGTTACCAAGCAAGACTGCATGGGCCCATAGTGATTGTAGGAAGAAGTAGCAGAAAGGGTTGAATCATGCTTCTAAAAATTTTTATTCCTGAAACTTTTTAAACAATCTTTCTCAAGTCTTTGGTCTTGGAATATGGAAGTGTTTTAAGAAAAAACAAAAGCTATGGAAGTGTTTTAAGAAAAAACAAAAGCTATTGTTTTCACAATAACCTTATTATTCAACAAGTAAATAAGCACATAAAATAAAACACAAAGTATAAAAGCAGTAAAAAGCAATAAGGATAGAAAATCACACAAGGAGATTTTATACTAGTTTGGCCAACAACTTGCCTATGTCCAATCCCCAACAACTTAGTTTAGATTTTTATAAATTGAATATTCTTTGTCCAAGCTTCTCCAAGCTTGTACAACCGAGTAGTTCTTTCGAGCTTTTCCAAGCTAACAGTGAGTAGTGTTTTATCCTAGCCTCTCTAAGCTCACAAAGACCATTACCGGGCTAGGTTACAAAAATAATATTGAATGGTTTGTGTTTAGATCAACACTTACACTAAATCACTTGAAGGTGTATAAAACACCTAAGTACAGTGTGTAATGACTTCTCAATACTCTCAATAAGAGGATATTGGCTAACACAAAGCAAATGAGAATATTTTCTTTTGAGAAATTAAAATGAGTAACTTTTTGGATGGTCAGAAGGTTGAGAAAGATGAAAACTTGATAGATATTCAAATGCACAGAGTTCTTAAATGACTAACTTCTTCTTCATTATCTTCCATGTTTATACAGGCTTCAAAAATCTAGCTGTTGAGACTTCAGACCTTAAGCCAAGAGCTTTTTAATCCATTGGTTTAAGATTGGAGAGAAAAGTAGGTTGCTTTCTTTCTCAACAAGTAGATACATCACCAAAGAAGAAAACTAGTCGTTGAGGTTCACCAATATTTTAGAGTTGTCAGTGCTTCTTTTGGATCTTGTCTTGTAAATTTTGACTTTTAGGAATGATCCATGAATTATGCAAAAGAAGCTTTGAGGGTGAGGTATTTCATGTGAATCAACTTTTTGGAGGTCACCCTTCTAGGCATAGCCTTCTAGACAGTTCATCCTTCTGAAGTGCTCGTGATCCTTCTAATGGCTTGATTTCTTTCTGATCACATAAATACTCCTTCTGGTCCTCTTAATGCACTTCTTGAGAGAGAGAGATCATAAATACTTTGTGACAAAAAGTTCTTTCCTTGTGGTATATATACAAGTTACATAGAAGAACTTTTAACTTTGTATGATCTAATTCTCATCCTTGCACATATTGTGTGATCTAGTGCAAATGGAAATAAACACTTGAACCAACCATTAGTCAACACAAAAGATTTTACCAAGAATTGATTTGTTGCTTATCAAAACCCTTAGCTCGATAAAGTTCAAACCACTTAGTGCTTTTTGAAGGGCATAGGAGCTTATAATCTCCCCCTTTTTGATGATGACAAACCAAAACTTGAGAAAAACTTTTGTTTTATAATAAGAATTGAAAGCACATAAGCATACAATTTGTTCTTTGTTTGAATCTTTCTGATTTGTAATTATACTTTTTGAAGTTGATATCAAATGTTCATGATAACCAGAAACTTCAAAGAAAAGTATAGTTGATCAGAGCAAATATTTGGTCAAAAGTTAAACACCATAAAAATTTTAAACAAGTTTTTTTTATATTAAAAATCAGAGTGAGATGAGTCAATTCATCACTCCTCAGTAGTTCAAAAAAGGTTCATGATTAATCAGAGGGAAAAAGTTAAGTACAAGGAGATTATAACATATAAGAATTATAACAATCGAAGTGAACTATATGTATAATTAGAGTAATAAGAAATAATCAAAGCAATTGGAAGTATTAATAAGAATTGTAACTTCAAAATTTTTGCATAATCAAAGTGATAGAGTGGTCAACACAATTGTAATAACTATTAGAGCAGGCTATGCAAAAATAGATATCAGAGCAAAACTTATAATAGAAATATTTATTGATAAATATCAAAATAGAAAGTAAAATATTTTAAGATAAGTATCAAAGCATAAGAATATCAGAGCATAAATTTGCACCAGATATCATAGCAGAATAATTTGTAATATCAAAGTGTGATATCAAAATAAACTAATAATATTGAATCATAAAAAAAATGATAATCAAGATAAAATAATATCAAAGAAAATAACCAGATAAAATAAATTGTTCTGTAATTGATATAAACATAACCAAAGGAAATTAAAAATTTTCCCATAATGCCAAGATATACTAAATGAATATGAAAATATGAATGTATGAGATGTGGATGTGCTTGTTGTAGCTCCAGAGCAACTCCAGCTCGCCCTCAATCTTTACTCCCCCTTAACTAAGCTTTTTTCTATTTATCTCCCCCTTTTGATATCATCAAAGAATGAGTAGGGATCGTAGAAGACCATCACTGATTGCCTTTCGAATAGGGATTGTAGAAGACCATCACTGATTGCCTTTCAAATTTCCTTTCTAAAGAGCCTTTAGCATCTGCAGTAAGAGATTTTCTATCCTGTTTATTCTTCTCTCAAGTGCATGCTGATTAGCTTGAAGTTCATGCTGATTGGCCATAATGGTCTATTGGTTGGCTAGAATAAGGCCCATTTGTAGTCTGGCAACATTTGGGAGGACATCTACAGTAGATGTTTCTTCAGAAGTAGCTTTTTAGTGTGAGCAGTTGAAGACTTTGTAGATTCAGAACTAGCTTAAGTTACTGTTTTGTCAAATCTTAGGTTGGAAGTCAACAGTAGAAGAGTCTTAGCAGTAGTTGGGGTGGCAAGGATGTCTTGGGATACAGTGGCAAAGGCTTACTTTGGCATTAGAGTAGAGATGGGTGCAGCTCCAAGTGTAAGGACAATATCAGCTTGAGCTTCTGTCACCAAGGTTAGAGCCTTTTCTGTTTCAGTCCTTTCTAGCACAGTAGCTTCAGTTGTAGCCTCAGTCCTCTTAACTATGGCTCTTTCTTGACTTGCAAGTACCAATGGCAAGTTTAGAGGTTGAGTAGTAGCTTGTCCCGCTTGTTCAAATTGTTGCCCAAAGGGTACAATTACCTTTCTCATCTCAAATGGAGGATTTGCCTTCTCAATCACCACAAATTGTTGTTCTACCGCTTGTGAGATAGAAGAGCTTCTAGGTTCTAATGCTCTAACTCTAGTAGCCAAATTTCTTTGTCTCTATAGCCATGCCTCCTCTCTCATTTTATTATTATTATTATTTTTGCTTTTCTATGAGTTCTTCTCAAAGGAAAGCATGCGGACTTTCAAGAAGGAATAGTAGAGGCTTTCTTCAATTTCTTATTTCCTTTCCCTTTTAAAACCTATTCTTGTGTAGTTTCTCCTTGAGACATGGATTCCCTGATTATGATTCCCCTTTGATTTAGTCTTGCATCTTGAGTAGCTCATTGGATAACAAGTTCGGCCAAGTCAATGGGTTCTCCACCAATTGTAGAGACCTCATTTTCAGACCTATAGGATGAAGAGGAATCTTTAGCAAGTTTCATAACTCTTCTCTTGCTAGTCCTTCACTCCTCAAGAATAAATGAGAGGCTTTTTTCTTTTTCTTTCCTTTTCTAGAAGGCTTGGATTTCTCCTTCTTGTCACTAGTCTCCCTGATAGAAGAATCTTTCTTCTTCTTGTCCTTTTTCTCTTTCTCTTTCTCCTTTTCCTAGGCTTGGGACTTTAGTCCCAAAGTTGAGAACATCTTCATCGTGGTTGTTGGCCTTTTGTTATCTACCCTGTGTCCATCCAATGGCAATTGGGCTCTAACGAAAACATTTGTGAGGAACATGCCATACGAAAGGGAGGCATGCCTTCTTTGCTCTGTATTCATAGTAGACAAGATGAAGTCTAGAATCAACCTTACCAAGTTGATCCTTCTCCTTGTCATGAAGCAGAATATTACTATCTGATCCACCTCCGTCATGACATTTATGTTACTATTCTGAGGTACCACAGTGTGCTAGACTACTAATTATACAACCTTAACATGAACCAACAAATGAGAGGTTTGAATGTCTTTTACGTGCATACCTCTCTTTCCTATGAGGACTTTAATAACCTCTTCTTTTGTAGCACCAAATTCTTTCCACCATCTTTCTGCAGCTCGGCATAGGATACCATTATTTGGTGTGTTGGTAATCCAGGTAATGTCGGAGGGTAGGACTTGCAACTCGAAGCTTCCAATAATGCTTTTGAGAGAGGTGTTGTCTTTGTTAGAAGGTATTAGGGCGCTGTAGAAAGTAGGGATCAACCTTGTGTAAATGTCTTCTGATATTCTCAAGAAGTCATTCTGCCCTTGGAACTCAAACATGTCAAAAAGTTCAGGAAGAACTGTGAAATTTTCTAAATAAAAACTCCTTCCTTTAGCAATGGGTCACCAAAAAAATTTGTTTTGGAAGTTTTTTGCATCTATTCGTCATCAAAGATGTAAGGAATGCTTTAGTGGCTTTTGTCTGCCATTGTAAAGTGCAAATGTTTAAGCTTGAAAGCAAGAAGGGAATGTGTTTGGGTTGAAGATGAAGATGAAAGTAGAGTGTTTGAAAGTTTCAAACTTGGGAGCAAAGATGAACAGTTGTGAACGGTGTTTTGGAGTTTCAGTAACTTGGGAGAGAAGGAAAAATTTTAGATTGAGTAAATAGTTTAGTGGTTAAAGAAAATGGCTAAGGGTTAAAGGAATTTGGATGATTTCGAGGTTGAAATGATGACGTTTCTATGTGAGAGTGGCTTTTGGTTTTCCCCGCTTTACTAAGTTATGGCAATATGGCACAGTGGGGAACTACAAAAATCATCCAACATTCCAAAACTGCCTTGACTTTGCATATTCAAATATCTGATTAGAAACTTGAGTCATCTTTTAATTGAAATCTTCTTTTTGAACTTAAAGCTTGAAGCACATTTCTGATAATCCCTTTCTGAAATAACATTTTGAACACATTTTGCATATCATTCTGAACTAATCTTTCTAAAAAAAAAAATTCCAGTAAATCTTTTTGATCTATTTCTAAAGACTGTTCTGAACTTGTTTGTTTTGAATCATCCCTATACATCATTCTGAGTTGATATTTTTGAGCATATTCTGAATACCATTCTGAGCTGGTCTTTCTGAATTATTTCTAAGAAGTCTTCTCTAGAAAGGCAACATGCTTTGGACGCACAATACTAGCTTTAAGCATTTATTGAAGCTTTGGAGATAGAATCCATGTGTTATGAATGCACGCTCAGAAGTTAATCATATTCAAAAGGTTCTTTATATAATATAAATGATCTTTAGCTAGAGGTATGAATATATCAGCTATTTGATCTTCTATATTTACAAATCGTAGCTCAATATCTCCTTTTTGAACATAATCTCTTATGAAACGATGCTTAATGTCCATATGCTTAGATCTAGAATGTTGAATGGAATTTTTGGCAAGATTAATAGCACTTGTATTATCACACATAATAGGGATTTTGGAATACCTCAAGTTGATATCCTCCAACTAATGTTTAATCCACAGAATCTGAGCATAACAATTTGCTGCAGATGCATATTCATCTCCTATAGTTGAAAGAGCAATTGTATTCTGCTTCTTGCTTGACCATGTTATCAAGGATTTTCCAAGAAAACAACAGCAGCCACTTGTGTTTTTTCTTTCAACTCTATATCTAGCAAAGTCAACATCATAATAACCTATAATATCATAAAGAGTGCCTTTCTTGTACTAGAGAACAAGATTAGTAGTACCTACTAAATATCTGAAAATTCTCTTGACAACATTTAACTGTGATTGCTTTGGCTTAGATTGAAATCTAACACAAATACCTACACTTAATTGTATGTCAAGTCTACTAGCAGTAAGGTAAAGTAATGATCCAATCATAGCTTTGTAAAGTTTGTCAAAAACTTTATCTCCAACTTCATCACCTTCTAGAACTTGAAAAGGATGCATGGGAGTACTAATGCTTTTGGCTTTATCCATGTCAAATCTTTTATGCAAATCCTTGGCATATTTTTCTTGAAGAATACGGATCCCATCTTTCTGCTACTTTATTTGCAAGCCCAGAAAGTATTTAAGCTCTCCCATCATGCTCATCTCAAATTCTCCTTGCATAAGCTTAGAGAAACTGTTGCATAGATTTTGATTAGTAGCATCAAAAATGATATCATCTATATAAATCTAAACAATAAGAAAATCATTTTTCTAATGTATGATAAACAAAGTTGTATCAACTTTTCCTCTTTTAAAACCATTCTTAAGCAAAAAAGAGCTAAGTCTTTCATACCAAGCTCTTAGAGCTTGTTTCAGGCCATATAAAGCTTTTTGATAGTTTAAAAACACGATAAGGGAAGGTTTCATTTTCAAAACCAAGAGGTTGCTTAACATACACTTCTTCTGATATAAAACCATTTAAAAAGACAAATTTAACATCCATTTCATACAGAATAAAACATTTGTATGCTATAAAAACAAGTATCATTTTGATGGCTTCGAATCTTGCAACAGGAGCAAATGCTTCATTATAATCAATTCCCTCTTGCTGATTATATCCTTGAGCCATTATCTTTGCTTTGTTTCTGATTACCTTTCCACTTTCATTAAGCTTGTTTCTGAATAGCCATCTTGTGCCAATGAAAGAATGTCTATTAGGCAAAGGAACTAGAGTCTAAACCTTGCTCTTTTCAAACTGATTCAGTTCTTCTTGCATTGCATCTATCCAACTTTGATCTTGAAGAGCTATATCAACACATTCTGGTTGAATTTCTAATATCAAAGACATTTTGTATTGTGTTCTATAAGAAGATCTGGTTCTGATTCCTTGAGATAGTTCACCACTGATTTGATTTTGAGAGACAACTCTCAAATCTCTTGTACTGGTATATCTTCTATTAATGGGTGACTCTTCTGAATCTTCTACAATATCATCAGAAACATGTTGAGAATAGGGAGGATAAGAATCATCATTGTTTTCTCTTGTGGCTATTCAGAGACAGATTCCCTATGGCTTCTTCTAGGTCATGAACATTTTGGCCAATATCCTTCTTCTCTTTAAAGAATATGTGAATGGTCTACTCCACAACCCGAGTCTTCTTACTGTAAACTCTGTATGCTTTAGACATAGAAGAGTATCCTAGAAATATACCAAGATAAGATTTAAGAACAAACTTTGACAGCTTGTCCTTATTGTTAAGAATAAAGTATTCAGATCCAAATATATGGAAATAAGAAATGTTGGGTTTCTTTCCTTTCCTTAATTCATAAGGGGTCTTCTTGATTATTGGCCTTAAGAAAACACTGTTTTGAACATAATAAGAGTATCAACAAATCCATTTTGTTAAGGAGTTCTAAGAGAAATAAAATTATGAGAAATGCCATTTTCATTACAAAAAATTTCAAAAACATGATTTTCAAATTCATCACCATGATCAAATATGATGGATGAAATAACAAAACCTTTTTTTATTTTGAAGTCTTTTTGAAAACATTTTGAAGGCCTTACAAGTTTCATCCTTATAGAATAGGAATATAACCCATGTGAATTTTGAAAAATCATCCACAATGAATAGACCTTATTTCTTATCACCCATTTAGTAAATTCAGGACGTTATAAATTCTTTTAAATTCTCAAAACATTACTAATGGTCTTCTTAGATTTTCTGTTTAACAAACTTAAGTTTTCTAATTCAAATGTTTATATTCCTCCCCTAATTAAGTGTATCTCTCTAACAAAACGAAGTAATTCAATCAACAATGCTAATCAGAAGCACTATTTCTTCGGGATTGCTACACTTTAGTTTTTTGTAAATCCTTTAATATTTTCTATTTGTTTTTCTATTTCCTGTAACTAATGGTATTTTCAAAATTTTGAGCAAGTCTAGGGGCATCCCATGTTATTAACATGTGGACACCTCCGTGGCCTAGTTGGCTAAGAATTAGATTTCTATTATGTCATTTTTAAGAAAATAGGGATCTTACATTCTACCTATCGGAAAAAGAATTTTGTCTTCAAAACTCCTTTGTTCCTAGTACGCTAGCTGAACGCCATAGATTTCCGCCTATACCAATATTCATGTTGACGTGATCAGGCTCAATATACAGTCAAGTGCGGTAGATAAACTACAACACACAATAAGGCTGCCATGTGTAAGCATCTATGTCCTTATTAGATAAGGACCTAAAGCATGGCCTCTCTTAACCATTACAGTATGCCTCCTCGAAAGTATAAATAGCCTATCCCAGGTCCGATTAGGATGAACTACTCTGATACCATTAAATGTAAGTCCGGTTAGGATGAACTACTCTGATACCATTAAATCTAACACCCTTCCAAGTATGATATTATACTTAAGTCATAGTACTATACTCAAGAATTGTTACTATTACCTGAGCGGATCTTATCTGGTAGCAACCCCAATCGTCTTTGAAATTTCTTGAACTATCTGGAGATAATATGGAAATAACCCTAAGAGTGAGAATTTAACATTCTCAGTAGGATTCTTTAAATTGTCACATAGAGTGTCATCGTTATTATCTCCAGTTGCTTTGGTTTATTGTGAAAAAGGTGAACATGTTATATAAACTTTCTAGTTTTATTATTGGAAAATATATTGTTCAAAGCAGAGTTCATTTTATTCAAACACTTGTTAATTGAGCAAGCAGTCTCGTAACAATAACAGCAAGATTATAATATTTATGCATATGCAAATGCATATCATATAATCATGCATATGCTTTTATGCTTTCCTTAACTTTCTTAACTTTCTTTACTTAACACACCTACGTGTTACATTTCGCTATCCCTAATGTGTCGGTATGTAGATATCTTTAATCTTTACTGTCCTTGGGTAGCTTGATCTTAGAGTGAGCTCAACTCGTAGCTGTCGTCACACAGTATTGAATTGCAAAGGGACCCACGTGCCTTTAAATTGGTGGGACTTAGTTGGCCAACAGCCTCCAAAGTAGAGGTAGCCAATAGTTTTAGCTGCCTTCATAAGGAGGGACCCAAATAATTGCCTCAAAGTGAAGGGAGCTCATATTATTTGTTTATATTCTTTCATGGTTCATATTGCTCATGTATTCATATGTGAATATGCTTCAGAGACTTATGCACATGATTCATACCTTACTTTCAAATATTCATACTTGTATCATATTCATGTACATAACATATAGGCATTCATAATTTTCATATGTTTCTATTGGAATTTTGGCAGCATAATGGATCAGGTCTATTTCCCCGTGGATAGTGCCAGCTTAAACAGACAATTCGTCATAGCAGTAGAGCCAAAATAATATATAAATCTTTCAACATTACCATAGATTTGCAAGATTGACACCTCTATTGCAACTCCTACACATATTGAGGTAGCTAAACTTCCAATTTGGCAAACCTGCCTACGCTATCCAATTTGACCTGTTTTGTGTCTTATGTCATAATTTCTACTTAAGTTATTTAAATTCGAATTTTTAATATGTTGTAGCATTATGAGTCTATTTTCATTCCTCTTTGGTCCCACTAAGTTTTGATGAATGCAGCTCAAGTTATAAAAGATTAATTTAGGTCTGCCCTATGTTAGATAGAATAGGGGTCTAAAATGTAAAAATTCGATAAAAATAGAAATCTTATTGGATTTGAGTGAATCTTATATCATTGTAAATCTAACAAAACCATCATTCATTTCCAATAAGTTTCATTTCATTTAAGCAAGAAAGCTCAAGTTATAAGCTCGTAAATTTGGTGGAATTGGTCTATCGTATCTCTGTCCACTCAGGACATGGGTCAACTTTGATAAATTATTGGGAGCAACAGGATCGAATTTGACTCTGAAAATTTTATTGCATGTTGCCCTATGTGTAAGCTTTTGAAAAAAATTGGTTGCACTTAAATTGAAGGTGTAGAGCGAGTTTGCACTGCACAACCCACTCGAGTTAGGTCTAGAGGCAGAAATCTAGGGTAAACTTAAAAAATTCATATCTCACTCAATACTAATCCAATGACCTTATAATTTAAATGGTTAGAAAGCTATAGATGTCTAGTTTTATCTGAAATTAGTTTGACAAAATTTGATGATTGTAGGCAGAGTCGTATACTCTGCCGTATGAATGCATCTAGAATTTTTGTTTTCTAGCAAGCCTATTTTTGTTCTTCTTTGAGTTTTTACCTAATTAACCATCCCAAACCAAGAATACCCATATTTTATCACTTGAAACATGTCATAAGATCATGAAATTATCTCAGAACAAAAAGGAGCAACTCAGACCCAATTAGCTACATATCATTAAAATTAAGCAAAAAGTAAGAATCCTACCTTAGTTTTGATGTGTAGAATGACTAGTTTCAAGTTCTTAGTGGAGGACATTGATGAAGGTTGAAGATAGAAGAAGAAGAGGATGGAATGGATCAAGAAATGGAAGAGAGCTCTTAGCCGAAGGGGGCGAATTTTTGTGGGAGAAAAAGGGAAATTATAAGATTGTTATAAGAGTTTGATAGTTGGAATGGATGGTTGGATATTAGTTGTAACACCCTAATAGTCCCACACTATGCTTAAGTCATATTATAGAATTACTAGTTGTTACTTTGCTTGCGGAACTAAGGTTACCATTTGAAAAATACTTTATAATGAAAATATGGGTAATTTTTTTTTTTTAACAATGATCATTAAACTATTTTGAAAACCAAGAGCTATGAGCGCATCATAAACGTATAATACAAATGTTGCTAACTCATACAGACCGTGCGAATAAAATAATTAGAAGCGACAAGAATAACAATAAGTTAGATAAACATAAAATAGATGTCATCCAGGGTAACCTCGCCATACGGCTGATATGGGCGGAAAAATGGGCTCATCATTTGAACCTAAAATAGACAGTCGTGGAAGATGTAGACCCTTGTTATTGCGCTCGCAAACATCACTGAGACATTTAGCACCAAGTCAAAGTGCCAATGCCAAACTAGGAACTCAATGAAGATCACCACTATGCCCGATACCATCATCCTTTGTGTAGCACCCTAATAAACCCATACTACGCTTAAGTCGTATTACGGCGTTTTATTAGCTATTACTTATGCTCATGGAAAACCAAACTTCTTTTATAAGTTAAGTTGTGCGGAAAATACGGTATATGTATTATAAATTTTTTTTTGAAATATGTTGTCGCTTTGCAACGTTTTGGAAAGTAAAGCCTGGAGCGAGAATACATATAGGAAAAGAGCATGTCGCATAAAATACATATCCCAATATCATAAAACAAGAGAAAGGTAAGTAAATAGTAATTTGCAAATACATTGCATTACATGGCTAATCATTGCATCCACATGGGTTCATAATATATATGAGCACAAGTATAATTATATAAAACATGCATGACTATGCTATAAGCTTCTCTTAACTTCTTCCCTTCAAGGGTTTGGACCAAAGTCCCTTTTCTTTTCTTAACTTGACTTTATCTTAAATCTTTTCTTTTCACCTACTAAACATAAGTGGTAATGAGCTCATACCGTGGCATGATATTTTGGTACTTACACTAGTTGGGTCATGCCATGCCTCATGTAAGCCCTATCCCCTATACTCACACTAGCTGGGTCATTCCATGTCTCATGTGAGTCGTGGGTGAGGGAAGCTTACTTTGGGTCACCTTCCTTTTGAAGAATCACACTCTTAGTTTATTTTCTTTTTATTAAAGATTATGATGCAAAATATTTCTAAGTCCACAATTTTTGCAGAATTTCGACAACATAATGGCTAGACCGAAACTTCCCAAAATTTTGTCGAACAGAGAATCCAATATCGCATATCATTAAGCATCATATCATCAACATATACTTATCATAATCATATCATTATCAAAATCATCATCATCATCATCATTATCATTATCATATCATCATCATCATGATCATTGTCATCATATTGACGCATAGAGGCATACCTAACACACAAAGTCTTATGAGCTTAGCTTAGTAAATTTGGTGCAAGTTTTTAATTGAGGTTGCCTCTTGTATAAAATTCTTTTATTAGGCATAGGGCCAATTTCATCCATTATCCTTTTTGAAACTTTTAAGTTGAATTATGAAGGTTTTCCAATACTTAATGTAAGGGTCTTAATGTCTTTAAGCTTATTTCTCATTATCCTTTAAAACTTAACCATAACCAGTTTTACTTTTACAGTGGGGTAGTAACTTCAAAAATTCACCATAATTTCATATTTTACAATTTTGACTTGAATTTTGGCATGATTATAGTTCTCTAAGTCTATTTTTAAAAAAACAAGTCCCACTCAAAATTTCAATTTGTAGATTGAGATATGCACATTTTATTCTAGCTACTCAGCTTTTAATTTTATTCTCGGTATAGTGACTTTTAAACTATACTACGAACTTTTCACAAAGAATCTGCCAAAACTTTATGGAGACGTTCCTCTATGTCTTAGCTTTCCAACAAACTTCATCCCACTCAAAAATGTTCTGTATAACTTGAGTTATTAAGATTTTATTACATACTACCCGAACAGAAGTACATCTGGCGATAGCACACTTTGAAAATTCATATCTCTCTTGTTTTAAGGCCAAATTTTATGTATTTTATATGTATAAAAATATCTATGAGTCTATTTTCATTTAAAATTAGTTTTGTTGCATTTAGAGTTATAATGAAAGAGTTATTAGTCATTCTATACAGACTACTAGAATTTCCCAGCTTCCACGGTTTTGGTCTTAATGAGTTTTCTTGTAAAAACATTAAGTTTTCTCCTCAAATGACCACTTTTCTCTTCCAAACCACTTTTATACTTTGAGATCTTGGTGAAAAATCAATATTTTGAGTTCTCAAAAGTTTGGTTCAAAATAAGAATAAATGCACAACAAATCATTTTCCAAGAAAAGAGCAAAAATCACAAACAACTTTATATTATGAAAGTATGGCCATGAGGCCTTTAGAGCAAGTTCTAAAACCACCTAGCTATGGAGAGCTTAGGAGTTCTAGAGCTTGAAAAACATAGAAGAAAGAGGGGTTAGAGTCACTATCAAGTGGGTTTCTTGAAAGCTTGAGGAGAAAGAAAGGTGTTGGAGATGGCCTCCTTCTTCTTGAGCTTGATAATGGGGCTAAGTAAGTATTTGTTTTGCTTCCTCAAGAACCAAAGAGGGTGGTCCTTGAAGGGTTTGTGAGGGTGGTGAAAGGAAAGAGGATTGAATAAGGTGAGAAAGAGAGAACAAAAACAAGAAAGGTTGGAAGAACAAAAGAGCTAGGATAAAGTTTAGAGAGAGGTGGGAGCTTGGGCTTGTAGTGAGAGGATAAAAATCACAAATGAAAGAGTGAGGGGGGCTGGTTTTGGCACAAGAAATGGGGGGAGTGGGCTGATGTGTTTTGCTTCTCCAATAAGCAAGAGGAAGTAGCTGAGTTTAACTTCTTTTTCAAGCAAGAAAGCTAGGAACTTTAGGGTAAAAGGGTGGTCGTGTTTTCCTTGAGTTTTGGCATTTAGGTAAAGACCATTTAGTGTTTTTCAAGTGGTTAAAGGCATGACCACTCTTAGGATTGGCTTGGGTGGATATGATCACTCCAAGTGTCACAATCTTGATAGAGGATAGTACATCTCTTGGCTTGACTCAAGAAATACTACTAACATAGACTCTTGATCTAATGGTGCATGATGAGAAGGCAAATGGATGGTTGGATATGACTCTTGCCTTGACCAAACTTTCAAACAATAATTAAGGGGAAGTTTCTAAATTTTTCACAATTGTTAAAATTATCTATATGCTATTTAATTCAATTGGTTTAATTACACCTTAACACATTTTCATTGAAAAGGATTGTCCTCATTAATTATGTAATACCCTCTATTATATAAGACATGCTCAAGTCATGGAGTTATATTAAGAGGTTGTCACTGTGCTAAGAAAACTTTAAAATATAGAAAATATAATACATGGCCCTTTAACTGCTTACTTTATTACCGACTAATAGTCTCTGATACATGGAAAAATATAACATAATTACACTTTAAAAGAAATTGTGACTGATATAATACACAGCATCTACTTCTGACTAGTCGTTACTAGCTTCAATGGTCTCTTGATCTGGCTTATGCCCGATTCTTGCTCCATGAATGGCCCTTTACTCTGCCTCGCACTTGGTTTCCAACTTGGGTGCTAGAATGTTTACGGAAAAGAAAAACATGCAAGCAGGCAGTGAGAATCTAAGGTTCTCAGTAGGTAAACATGAACTATTCTCATACAATGCCATCATAAACATTCCAGCCGCTTCGGTTTATTATGAAAATATGAGCACATATACACAAACAGTGGTTCAATTTTAAGTGGAAAACATCTTTCTCGAAGCGGGTTATGTTTTAACAATCACTTGCCATATTATATGACAAACATAGAAATACAAATAGTGCAATATGCTTCAACAAGAATCTTAATAACCTTATGATTTAATGGGATAACTGAAGATGCACATAAAGATGCTTGTGTTTGTCTGTATGCAAGTGCACTTGACTTAATTCGTATCTTTCTTTAACTTGCAACTTGATCTTGCTCTTTTCTGTACTTGGTCCCCCGGAGGTAAATGGCCTCTCTCACCCCTGGGTAATAGCCTGCTTTTCAGGTTCGAGCTCGTACCTATACATGAGTGACGGGTTTACTTTCCCCGACCCTCACACCGGTCTATTCCCCTTAAATCTGGTCGAGGGCTGGCCCAAGTCTTAGACAGTACCGCTCTGGCCCACGCTAGCTGGGTCTATGCCATGCCTCACGTGGTAGCTTGGTACGTCCCTCTTGCAAGTTCTTATTATCCTTTTCTTTCCATATCTTATCATGCATGCGGATGCTTTGAGCATTCATGGATATGTCTATTGCCTTACTTCTCATATCATATTCTAATTATGCTTGCATGCATGACGTACATGAATAGGACATATAAATATGTTCAAGGCATAATCACCCATAGCATAAGTTCTCATAAATCCCTGCCGAAAATTCGGCAGCATAACAGATCGAGTCCGCTTCCCCATGAATAGTACCAGGCTACCAATTCAATCAATTAAGTATGCAATTCAATGTAAAACAGCAAGTTACAGCAACATTATTGATCATATGGTATGTTAAAATTAATAGAAATATCAATAGAGTTTTCTGCTCACTCTACTCTCTTCTGCCCGAATTTTGTAAAGTCCACTCTTATTGCAATTCAACTCATTTGAATCTAATTTTTAGAATGTCATAGCCTTCTGTGTCTAGTTTCTAACCCTTTTGATCCCATCTCATTTTGATTTGTGTAACTCAAGATATAAATATTTTACCTCAGATTGCCCTATTCTTAGTCAGAATTGGGTTCTTATAAGTAAAAATTCACTAAAAATAGAAACCTAGGTGAAATTATACGAAATTTATATCAAATTAAAGCTAAAAGGACAAGATTTCGAATGAATTAAGTTTCATCTCATTTGAATGAGTGTATTTTGAGATATAAGCCCCGAAACTTGACCCTACTAGACTACCCTGTTCCAGTCCGGTTTGAACTCAAGTCAATTTCATTGATGAACTGGGAACAAATGGCAACGAATCTGACTCTGAAATTTTTATGGAATGTTTTCTTACATGTTATCTTTCAAACAGCGTTCATTGCACTCAATTTGGAGTTGTGTAGTGTGAGTTATACCCTTCTCAGCTCATACTGCCCAGATGAAAACCCAGATTTCTAGGTCAAACTTCAAAAATTCATAACTAATTCTATACTAATTCAATGGCCTTATATTTTATATGCATGGAAAGCCCTGAATGTCTAGTTTCATATAAAAATAGTATCATCAATTTTAAATGGCAGTAGGCAGAGCCGTACACTCCGCCGTACAGACCGTCGAGGAGAAAACCCTAATAGCTTCTTGATCTCTTCTTGGATTCATGTTGTTCTCTAATCAATCCACCCAATCTTCAATTCAAACTCACATATACACCTTAAACCAATCTTAATTCATCATCATCACTCAAGATAGCATTAGAATCTTGCAAGAAATTGGGAAGAAAGTGGAGTCCCAATCAGCCCAATTCAAAGAAAACAAGAAAAGAAGTTGGAATTCCTACCTTGGTGGTGTGAAATCTTAATGGAACTTGATCTTGAAGTGAAATTGATGGTTGGGGCTTGAGTTTGGGGATGAGAGGAAGTGGAAGAAGATGAAGAAGAGTGCGGAAATGAGGCTGGTAGTGGAGGTTGAAAATGATAAGAAGAAGGAAAGAAAAGGTGAGATATTTGGAAGCTAAATGCATGGGATTGGTGGATCTCTTCATGCTATCCATTTTGGTTTGGCTTCCACCATCATGGGCTGCCTTAGGCACCACTTGGGTGGGTTATTTGGCTAAATCTTAGCCATTGATCCTAGGGCACTCATAGCATAATTTCTACTGATCCGGTTCCGACAGTTTAAAACACCGTAATCTTACCGATTTCCTTTAAATTGGTAAAACAGTTTTAGAAAAATCCTATGAAGTTTCCTATGGCTCTAATCTAATTCCATTATACCTAATCATTCTAAACCACACTCAATTGGCTTTAAGTGAATGCTTAATCGAATCCTAATTAATTCCAATTATCCGATGAAAACCGAAAACTTGGTTAATAATGATAGAATTTTTCGGACATTACACTCTTCACTCACTTGGCGGCCAATTGGCGCCATCCCTTAGGGTAGAAGTGGCTCAATTTTCATCCACTCAAACTAGTGAAATTCTACTGATTCGGTTCTAGCGGTTTAAAGCACCGAATCTTCGCCGATTTTCTTCAAATCGGTAAAACTTTACTAAATGACTTTGAGAGGATTTCTATATCTCTATCCTAATTGTTCCTAAGCCTCATCCCTCTAATTAACATCTATTTAACTCCTAATTAATATTTAATTAAATCCTAATTGCCCTTACATAACTGTTGAAACCGAATAGATAGATTAACAGCATAAGTTAGACATTTTCGCAATTTCGGAGCCTTTTGTTTTCTGTTTTCTATAACTAATGGCATTTCCGTAATTTTGAGCAAGTCCAGGGGCACCCCTCATCATTTCACACCAGACTGCCTCCATAGCCCAACCGACAGAGATTTAGACTTCTACGGTTTTATCACGTGATTCTGCTCTGTTTAAAATCCCATTCTGCTAATTCTACAGATGTGGGAACATAAATGTCATTTTATGAAAAGTTCTAGGGTGGATATTAAGGTCATTTTATAAAAAGTTCTAGGGTTATTGTGAAAATAAGTTTTTGGGGTCAAAACATAATTTCTAAAAATTTAGGGTATCACTGCAATTAACAAAAGTTTACAGGGGCACTTTTGTCATTTCTTAATTTTTAACATATGGTAGTACCGTATTTTCAACGGCAGTGTTACACTACCCTATAATTTCAAGTGTGAGAATCGTCATGGCATAGCGCTGCCTGAGAAATTTTCACACTACCTAAGGGAAATAATTCAAGGTTTCTATTACGTTCTATTTACGAAAGTGGGGATGTTACAAATTATGTATAGAGGACGTGAGGGATAATTTGTCATATGTGATTAAGATGTAATGTTTGTCATGCACTTAGTTAATAAGGTTAGGTCACCTTGATTATATGTTCTAAATCATGGATTAATAAGAATTGGGTAATTAGGCTCATAACTGCAACTTTTAATGTGTTATGCTTTAATTGTTGGATTTTCTAATTAATCGTTGACTTTCAATTATCTTGTTGACTGACCTTTAATCTACTAAGCTCTTGCTCTCGAGATTAGTCAATTAGTTCTCAATTAATCGCTAACCCCTCTAATTAGCCAGAGACACCGAGCTAATTAGCTTAGATGAAAACGGGGATGTTACATTTCTCCCCTCCTTGAAAAGAATTTTGCCCTCAAAATTTGTTACCTGAAAACATGATGCAGGCCCCATGGATATAAAGATCTAGAAACCTCAGGCACACATTTTGATAGAAAACAAGATGTAGAACAAAGACCCTCTCTACTAAACCCCCAAGAAACCTGCTCTTGAAAACGTAGATAACATGGAAATCCCTACTAAACCCCCAAGAAACCTGTCCTTAGAAACGTAAATAATAGGGAAAAGATAGAAAGTTCTGCATCACACAAAACAAAATGAGGAAAACCTCACAACTATATTGGCAGTCAAACCATGATAAAAACTATATAATAAAATTCTCTGTTGTCTATAAGCCAAGTTGCCTATTTATACATAAATTCTAAAACTAGAAATTATCTAATCCTATCTAAAAGATTTGATTTGAAACTAAAACTTATAATTAAAGATATGATTATATTCTAAAAGATTTATTCCTATCTAATTTTAAATCAGATTTGATCTTTATAGATTAGATCATATTTGATTTAAATCTTAAAAGATGAGCTAATTTAATTCAAATCTAGACTAAGTCAAAACTAAACAAAAATAAATCTAGACACAATCTAAACATATTTCCAACATAATCAAATTGCTTGCTTTCCAAGTTAATTTTAATTAAGCTTAATTCCTTGATCTCCAAGTAACTTGAGATGAGCTCGTGGATTGCTTGATCTCCAAGGCAGAATCAACTTGCTAGAAACAAGCTCTTTTACAATATTGAAATGACCAAATTTTCCTCCTGAGCATGTATCATTCTCCCCCTCTTCAAAAAGATTCGTCCTCAAATCTTGCCTTTGTAATCTTCAAAGACATCTCCACCATTGCCTTTCCTCCATGAAGCCATCTAAGAACCTACAATTGAAGAATCACACTAACACTCTCTCCTCTCTTTTTTTTCCTTTTTTTCTCTCTCTTTTTTTTTTCCTTCTTCCTTTTTCTTTTTTTCTTTTTTGCTTTTTTTCCTTCTTTTTTTTCTTTCTTTTTTTTTTTTGCTTTTTTTTTTCTTTTTGGAACTGCATATACCTCAAATACAAAAAAAAAAAATATATGGACAAAGTAGACACAACAATTAAGGAAACGAGACTTAAAACGCAAAGAAAAAAAAACTAGGGAAATAAAATTAACAAAGCGGAAACGAAATAGAGATAAAGGATAGTAAGCATAGGGTTTTCCTACTAGATCTCTAAGAAACCTGTCCATAGTAACCTAGATCAAAGGAAAGAATTTCCCTACTAGACCTTCAAAGAACATGTCCTTGACAAACTAGATCAAAGAGAAAAAAAAATTATGCTTATAATCCTTACCTTTTCTAATTTCTTCTCTTTTTTTTTTCTTTTTTTTTAAAAAAAAAACTGAACTAGCAATAAAGATTGAACGCAAAACAAGAGAAACACATAGATGGAACAAAGATGTGACAGCAACACAAAAGGATAGAATGCAAAAACACAAAAAACAAGAACGCAAATGGACAAGGAAAAAAGACAAAAGATAAACGTAAAAGACAAAGATAGATAAATAGGAATTTATCTAGACCTTGCTCTGACACCAAATGATGCAGACCCTGTGGATATAAAGATCCAAAAACCCCAAGCACACATTTTGATAGAAAATGAGATGTAGAATAAAGACCCTCCCTACTAAACCTCCAAGAAACCTGTCCTTAGAAACGTAGATAACAGGGAAAAGATAGAAAGTTCTACATCACACAGAACAAAATGAGGAAAACCTCACAACTGTATTGCTAGTCAAACCATAATCAAAACTATATAATAAAATTCTCTGTTGTCTATAGGCCAAGTTGCCTATTTATACATAAATCCTAAAACTAGAAATTATCTAATCCTATCTAAAAGATTTGATTTGAAACTAAAACTTATAATTAAAGATATGATTCTATTCTAAAAGATTTATTCCTATCTAATTTTAAATCAGATTTGATTTTTATAGATTAGATCAAATTTGATTTAAATCTTAAAAGATAAACTAATTCAATTCAAATTTAGACTAAGTTAAAACTAATCAAAAATAAATCTAGACATAATCTAAACATATTTTCAACATAATCAACTTGCTTGCTCTCCAAGTTACTTTAATTAAGCTTGATTCCTTGATCTCCAAGTAACTTGAGATGAGCTCATGGATTGCTTGATCTCCAAGGCAGAATCAACTTGCTAGAAACAAGCTCTTTTCCAGTGTTGAAATGACCAAATTTCCCTCCTGAGCATGTATCAAAATAGGTGGGGATAATCTCTTTGCATCTCTGCCTCGAGCTCCCACATGTGCTCTTCCAAGTTTCCTCTTCCCCAGGCCACTTTTACCAAGGGCATAGACTTGTTCCTCAGCTGCTTGACCTTCCTATCTATGACTCTCATAGGCGGTAGGTTGAAGGTTAGGTCTTCCCTTAACTTTACACTTTCTGGCTCAAGAAGATGATTGGGGTCGGAGTTGTACTTTCTCAATTAGGAGACATGGAAAACATTGTGAAAGTTTGACAAATGGGGTGATAATGCTATTTGGTAGGCAACTGTTCCTAGTCATTTTAAGATTTGAAAAGGGCCAAGAAAACGAGGACTCAACTTTTTGACTCTAAGGGCTCTACCAATACTTGTTGTTGGAGTGATTTTCAAGAATATGTGTTCTCCCTCTTGGAACTCGATTGACTCTTATCCGCATAGCTCTTCTGACAGCTCTGTGCAGTGAGAATCCTTTCCTTTATCTTCTTAATTTGTTCAGTGGTTTGTCTAACCAGATTAGGTCCAAAGAGGCTTTGCTCACCCGGTCCATACCAACAAATCGGAGATTTGCACTTTTTGCCATACAGGGCTTCATAAGGCACCATCCCAATGCTAGCATGGAAACTATTGTTGTAGGCGAACTCGATGAGGGGTAGGTGTTTGTCCCAACTTCCGGGTCGGTCCATTACACATGCTCTCAACATATCCTCTAGGGTTTGTATGGTTCTTTCCGATTGTCCATCAGTCTGGGGGTAGCAGGCTGTACTTAAATAAAGTTTGGTCCTAAATGCCTTTTGCAAGGCTCTCCAGAACCTAGAGGTAAACCTTGGGCCTCTATCAGACGCAATGGTCACAAGTACTCCGTGCAGTCATACAATCTCTTGGATGTATAGCTGGGCTAGCTTATCCAAAGGATAATTCGCTCTTATAGGTAAGAAGTGGGCAGACTTTGTCAATCTATTCACAACAACCCATATGGCATCAAATCCAGCTTGTGTTCGGGGTAAACCCATCACAAAATCCATAGAGATTCCATCCCATTTCCATTCAAGGATCTCCAATGGCTACAGCATGCCTGAGGGCTTTTGGTGTTCAATTTTCACCTTTTGACAAACTAAGCACTTATTCACCACATCTGCTACGTCCCGTTTCATGCCCGGCCACCAAAACATCCTCTTGAGGTCTTGGTACATCTTCGTCATGCTAGGATGCATGGTGAAATGACCTTTGTGAGCTTCTTTTACAATCATCCTCCTCAGGTCATCCTTAGCAGGTACACATATCCTCCCTTGGTTCCTCCACATGCCATCAGCATTTTGAGTAAATCCTTTCAACTTTCCCTCTTTCACCTGGGCTACTATCCTCAAGAACTCTTCATCCTCTTCCTAAGCTTGCATAGTTTGTCCTTTGAACTCACTCGTTACCTTGATCAAATTCAACCTTATGCTATGACGGGTTAGGGCAACTCCGAGGTTCATGTCTCTAAAACTCTCAATCAACTTCGTTTCCTTGACCATCATCCACGACACATGTAATGGCTTGCAGCTCAGCGCATCTGCCACCACATTGGCCTTACCAGGGTGGTAGTTTAAACCGAAATCATAATCCTTCAAGAATTCCATCCATCTCCTCTGCCTCATATTAAGCTCCTTTTGATCAAATAAGCACTTCAGACTCTTGTAATCTGAGAATACCTCAAACCTAACTCCATATAAGTGGTGCCTCCATATCTTCAAGGCAAACACCATGACCGCTAGCTCCAGGTCATGGGTTGGGTAATTAACTTCATGAGGTTTTAGTTGCCTAGAGGCATAACCTACCACATTACGATCTTACATCAAAACACAACCTAAACCTCTTCTAGAGGCATCACAGTAAACCTTAAAGGCTCCCTTAGGGTCAGGCAGAACTAGTACAGGCATGGAAGTCAACTTCACCTTCAACTCTTGAAAACTTTTTGCACACTCTATAGTCCAAACAAAAGTAGCATTCTTCCTAGTAAGTTTAGTCAAGGGTAGGGATATCTGAGAAAATCCTTTTATAAACCTCCGGTAGTGTCCAGCTAGGCCAAGAAAACTCTGAATCTCCATCACCGTCGTAGGTCTCTCCTAGTTCATTACGACTTCTACGTTGCTTGGGTTCACAAATATCCCTCCCTTAGACACGACGTGACCCAAGAACTTCACTTCTTCCAGCCAAAACTCATACTTTGACAACTTCGCATAAAGCTTCTTATCCCTCAGGATTTCCAACACAATCCTAAGGTGCTCTTCGTGTTCCTCCTTCGTCTTTGAATAGATGAGGATATCATCTATAAAGACCACAACAAACTTATCCAGATATGGCCTAAAGATCCTGTTCATATAATCCACAAACACAGCTGGGGCATTGGTCAATCCAAATGACATTACTCTAAACTCATAATGCCCATACCTAGTCCTAAAGGCCGTCTTGGGAATATCTTCCTCCTTCACTTTAATCTGACGATATCCCGACCTCAGATCTATCTTTGAAAACACCTCTGCTCCTCTGAGTTGATCCATCATGTCATCTATCCTTGGCAAGGGGTACTTGTTCTTCACTGTGCCCTTGTTCAACTGCTAATAATCTACGCATAGCCTCATGCTTCCATCCTTCTTCTTGACAAACAGCACCGGGGCTCCCCAAGGTGAGGCACTTGGTCTCATAAACTTCTTTTCTAGCAACTCCTCCAGTTGAGTTTTTAGCTCCTCTAACTCCAAAGGGGACATTCAGTAAGGTGCAACAGATATCGGTCCAGTTCCTGGCACCAATTCTATGGAAAACTCTATTTCTCTCTCAGGGGGAAACTCAAGGATATCCTCAGAAAAGACTTCAGGATACTCATTTGCCATAGGAATCTCATCTATTTCTCTCTCAGGGGGAAACTCAAGGATATCCTCAGGAAAGACTTCAGGATACTCATTTGCCATAGGAATCTCATCAAGAGTTTGTTCTAGTTCAGCCTCACTAGCCGATAGGAGAATGTATTCTTGACTCTCAATCTTACAACAGTATAACACAATGGGTTTCAAACTTAAACTAACAGGTTTAGAAGGTATAGAAGGGAATACGATCGACTTGGCAGCACAATCTAACATAACATGGTTGGCTGAGAGCCAATCCATGCCTAAGATTAAATCTAAACCAAATAAAGGAAGGCAGATTAAATCAGACTTGTAGGTTCTACCATCAATGTGAATTTCAAACAACACAGACAAGTTCCAACTGGCTTACTAGTGGGAGTAGAAACAATCAACATATAAGGCATTTTAGAAATAGACAACCCCAATCTACTTATGCAATCATGGGAAATAAAAGAATGCGTAGCACCAGTACAGTTAAGATGTTACTGTTCACTTCACACATACCTCGAATGAGGTCATTAGACTCTGTGGTCTCCTCAGCATTCATGGTGAAGACCCTCCCTAGGCATTGCGGTTTAGGGGTAGGCGTGTCCTTGGTGCAGTTCTTAGTGAAATGCCCAGGTTGTCCACATTTGAAGCAAACATTTTGTCCGACGTAGCAAACCCCTTTGTGTTGCTTCCCACACTTAGGGCAGACGGAATTTGTTGCAGGCTTCGGGGGCTAGCTGGTGGGTCTTGGAGAATTGTTGGAGGGCCTCTGTGGTTACTTGCCCTTAGAACCTTCACCATGGTAGGGCTTCTTTTGCGGGGGCTGCTTCGGGTGTTGCCCTTGAGATGCCTGCCTCTTCTTATGGTCCTCTAATCTCTGGATTGCCAATTTATGATTGTATTCCTCCACCACGCGACTCTTATTGACAAGGGCCGCATAGTTTCAAATCTCCAATGGGGCCACGGATGCCAAGATGTCAGCCCTCAAGCCTCCTTCATATTTCATGCATTTCCAATGCTCATCTGGGTTTTGCTGATATAGTGTAGAAAACTTACACAGCTCCTCGAACTTCGCCTTGTATTCAGCAATGCTCATACCTCCTTCGTAGAGCCTCAGGAACTCCATCTCCTTCGTGTTCCTTATAGACATCGAGAAGTACTTCTCATAGAAAGTTGCCTTGAAGACATCCCAGGTGATTTCTCTTTGGTCGCTCTCCATTAAGCTCTTTGCTCCCTTCCACCAGAATTCAGCATCCGCCTTCAGCATATAAGAAGCAAAGGCTACCTTCTAGGTCTCTGAGCAAGTCAGCACAAAGTAGATCTTTTCAATCTCTTTAATCCATTCATCAGCTTCTTCAGGGTTGAAAGCCCCTTTGAAACTGGGCGGGTTTGCCTTGCAAAACTCCAAGAACTTCTGATACTCGGTACTTGCTCCATTTCCATTGACAGATTCTTCAGACCTTCGGTTTAGCTGATCCATCATGTGTTCGGCTGCTGTAGCTTGAGCTTGCATGGCGTTTGCCATTTGCTAGAAAGTCCTCATGAAATCGGCGATGTTCGTGCTGTCGCTAGGCTCATTGGTGGTACATCTGCGAATTGCCATTAGTTCCTGAACACACCAAAACAAAAATATCGAGTTGATCAAGCCCAATATCAAGCATAAACATGGCTGAAGTTAAAGGCAATCTCACATGACAGTCATGCATTCTAAGTCCTACATCCCATCTACAGACAGGATCTACAATATGACTTAACATGGCACACGTAGAGTTATGCTTGGAAGCATAGTCAGTCCAACCTCAGGCTTTAATAGGATGAACTGCTCTGATATCATAATGTACCACTCTAATAAACCCATACTACACTTAAGTTGTATTACAACATTTTATTAGTTGTTACTTATGCTCGTGGAAAACCAAACTTCTTTTATAAGTTAAGTTGCACGGAAAATACGGTATATGTATTATAAATTTTTTTCTGAAATACGTCGTCGCTTTGCAGCGTTTTGGAAAGTAAAGCCTGGAGCGAGAAGACAGATAGGGAAAGAGCGTGTCACATAAAATACATACCTCAATATCATAAAACAAGAGAAAGGTAAGTAAATAGTAATTTGCAAATACATTGCATTACATGGCTAATCATTACATCCACATGGGTTCATAATATATATATATACATACGTATATATTAGCATTACGTCTAAGGAGGCTCATGGTCATGCCATGATCCAAATACTAGATACTAAGTACAAACTTAAATGACAAAGCCTATCTCAAAAAGGAATATGCGAAGGTGCAGAGCAATGGTCACTATAAGTCCCAAAACAGCTTCGTCTGGCATCCTACGTCACATGTTTGCTCACAGTGTGGGGATCTATGCTCCACTCCATCGGAGGCGTGACTCGTGCGTCGTAACACGAGCAAATTAAACCGAATAGCGACTATAGTATAGTAGCCAACTCGGATCGTTTCCCAAAGATGAACACACTATTTGATCAGAAAATTCAGGGGGGTTTTTATAACAAACACTTAAAATGCAATGCTGAATTCCAAAGCAAACAGAAAACAAAAAGGCTAAACCGAATTAAAATTCTAATCCAAGACACACAAGAAAAAAGCAATCAACACTCAATCATTGGATTCAAATATACATGCACACTCCAATTCGATGATTAATTTTAGATTCAATTGAAACCTCAAATCAAACCTAGCATTCACATGAAAATCTCCATGCATTCAACTAATCACTCAAGCAATTCGGTTTAGAGACCCTAAAGCAGAATTGATTTTGGATTAGCTTCCAAACCAATGCTCTAATCTCATATTCATATCCGAAATATGAATCACACTCTTGAACAATCGAATCACATATATCAACCGAAATTATACATGATTTGATTGACTCTTAATCAACATGCATGAATGAAAACCTCCAATTCAATTACGAGATTAAGAAGAAGAGAAGAGGAGTGAAACCGAAGTGGAATTTCCATGTCTTGATGCACCAATCCTCAAGAGCTTGAATGCTTCTCTTGATGCCTTGGATCAGAGGAGGATCACCCTCCATTAATGGAGGAAGCAAAAGAGAGAGAGAGAGAGAGAGAGAGAGTTTTTCTTATTTAATAAAACTCAAAATTACAAAATGAGCAAAAAGGTCCTGAAGCATAATCAGAATTTCTATATATACCTCTAATTAAAAGTCACTAATTACTTAATTAAAATAATCCTCTTTTCCTAAGCTAAATTTGGATAGCTCATTTGCCCAATTTGGATGCTTAGAGAGAAAGTTGTGCCCAAAACAAGTTGAGTGGGCTCTCTTAGACTCGATAGTGACTTCCAACACGTTTTTGGGCCTCATAACGGTTCTTCTTGGCTTAGTACTCTGAACATAAAATGAAGCCCTGGATGTTAGCTTTCCAATGCCACTGGAATGGGCTCAATTGAGTCCCTGTAGCCCAAGATATAGTCCAATCATTGAAGGCTGCTCAGAAACCGCGCCCAAACGCTTCAGTTCAGTTCCGAGCCCAATTTCGGCTTTAAGATCTCAGAATTAGCCCTTGCCCTCTTCATAGAAATTGTAGCTCTATCTCTTAGCTTTCCTACAAATCAAGAAGCATAATAAAATGAGGTATAGAGCTCAAGATATGATCTAAACACTGAAGCAGGAGAAAATAACCAAAATGCTGCAAAAATTAACTAAGTCTCACTAAGATCCAAAAAAAAGAAAATGATCTAAACTCAACCAATTAAGCACAAAGGAGGATTAATGAGACAAGTATGAAGGATAAAAATAGTATAAAAATCCAATTCATCAAATTCCCCCACACTTAGCCCTTGCATGTCCTCATGCAAGACTCAACCTAAAGGAAACTAAACAAGGAAAATACCAAAATCAACTACAAACCAAAGTGGAAAAACTTATTCTCCAATGAATCATCAAAAGTGCTAAGTTTAGGGACAAAGTAGCATGTGAGGCATCAAGAATTTTCCAACAATCAAATTAAATGATCCCCACCTCTCTAAAGTATAAACCAAGCAACATCACTCAAAGTGCAAAGATCAAGTATGAAGAATCTCACAAGATGGTGGGTGAGTGTATGAAACTCACTAACTCTCTCTCAAGTGTGTGGGTAGAAATGTTTCACTCAATTCACCTCAATGGATCATGCATTACCATAGGCTTGCTAATCTTCTACTTCTCCACTACTTGCAATCATATGCAACACAAATCAAGAGGGCTTCATTAATGGTTGTAATGGGGTTAAGGTAAGGGTAGGAAAAATAGGGAAATGACAAGGTAGAACCTAAGGCAATAGGAGAAATATTGGTCAAGATATAAGCCAAGTTCACAAATGTGGGGGGTTTCCCAAAGTCATTCCATAACATATTCATTCCCTTCATGAACACTCCCATTTTGTTCGCCTTTTCTTTCTTTTTCTCTTTTTTTTTTTTTTTTGTTGTTGTTGTTTTTTTTTTTTTTTATTTGCACACTTGCAATTTATGCTTTATTTGTAACCATCCACACTTGCAATTGATGCATATATGACTTTCATTTTACCCCACATTGATCTCCAACACAATAATGATAATGAAACCAATGCCTTCCTATTCCCTAAGGTTGGGTAGAATCATGGTTTCCAAATGGGTTTAGGCTTGTAATGTGCTAGAATTAAAGAAAGAAAGGTCAACAAGGCTCAAAGGGTTAACAAGGGAATTAATGCAAGGTGGGCTATATGGCCAAGTAGTTAAAAATGAAAAGAAATGCCTCTATCATGTCCATGAATGCATATGAAAATGTAGCCTCAAGAAGAATCAAAGTAAAGTTCTAGAATGACATAAACTATGAGGGTTGACACACAAGAAAGAAAGGAATGGTATGAAATGCAACCATCCAAACATAGCTCAAACGCTCACAAAGGTAGTATTCATCATACTCAATCCAAGCAAATCAAGATCAATCACTCAATTCACACACATTGCAAGGGAAAAGAAAATGGGAAATCATGTTGGAACTCCATCCACCTCAATATTTAATGTCTAACTCAGCAACCATCAATTCATCAAAGAAGAACAGAGCAAAGATTATTTCAACAACAAAACAAACCCAAAATGCAAGACTAGCTGGAAAAATGCAGAGATAAACTAAAACTAATCATCCTCCCCACACTTCAACTGACATTGCCCTCAATGTCATGCGCAACAGAATAGAATGCAAGGCAATTAGAAAGAAGTAGGAGAGGAAGAAGAAAACATCCTATCAAGTATAGGTGGCCTTCTTTGAGCCTCCTCAATGGTGTCCACGGATAGCTCCTCATGAAATAGCTTCAGACGGTGGCCATTCACAGTTAAAAACTACTGTCCGTCCAGGCTCCATCGCAGCACCATAGGGAAAAATCCAGGTAACAATATAAGGACCAAGCCAGGGAGGCAAGCTTACGGAGAAAGCAGAGGCGAGGTTGTAGAGGAGCACTTTAAGCCATCGAGAACTCCTTCAACAACATCCTATCATGGATGAGTTGGCCTTCTCCTTGTACATGCAGCATTCTCATAGGCCTCAAAGCGAATCTCCTCCAACTCTGGTGGAGCTTTCTATGAAGGCTGGGGCCGGTCCAGATCCAAGTTGCGGTGTTTAGCTGCCCAATAAGCTACTGGCTCGATCTCTCTGGAAGGTGGCATGCCTTACCAAAGACAATCCTATAGGGGACATCCCCAAAGGTGTCTTGTAAGCGATCTGATAGCCCAAAAAGCATCCTCAAGTCTCTTGCTCAATTCCTTCTGTTAATTGACAGTTTTCTCCAAGATCTGCTTCAACTCTCTGGTGGACACCTCAGCTTGTCCATTTGTCTGGGATGGTATGGAGTTGAGACCTTATGGGTGACACCATACTTCTTCAGACAAGGTAGCCATGTTAGGTTGCATAAATGGCTTCCCGGTCAGATGATAGCTCTAGGCACCCAGACACCGCAAAATATCTGTGATCGACAAAATCTATGACAACATGAGAATCATCGGTCAGTGGCCTTGGCCTCCACCCATTTAGAGACATAATCATGACCAGAATATGTAAACAAAACCAAAAAGAAACAGGAAAAGGCCCCATAAAGTCAATACCCCAAACATCAAATATCTCACAAAACAATAAGAGTACTTTGAGGCATCTCATTCTGAGGAAATACTACGTCTTCGGCATTGTTCACAATTCCTACAATATGTGTAGGCATCGCTTGAAACAAAGTGGGCCAGTAAAACACTGCATCTAAAATCTTCCCTAGCGGTCTGTGGACCAAAGTGGCCAGCCGCAGTAAAGTGTGACAAAGCGTAAAATAGATGGCATCTCAGGACTCATGCACACAACGCCCGAATGACACGATCACTACATCCTCCACAAATACGGATCATCCCAAATATAGTACTTAGCCTCATTCCTAAGTTTATCTATCGATGCTTTTTAAAATAAGCGGGTAACTTCGTGACAACCAGGATAATTAACTAGATCGACATACCATGGGTCCTTACCTTGCCGGTAGAAGCTGCTCATCCGGAAAGGTCTCACGGATAGGAAGAGGCTCTAAGTGCAGATTAGCTCGGCCCAGTGATCCGCTACTAGATTCTCGCTCCACTTTTGTCCTTGATCTCTATATCAAACTCACACGCAGCGGCAACATCCACCTAATGAGCCTAGGCTTAGCATCACAGCTTCTTGGCCGAAACTTGAGTCTTTGCATGATCGAAAAAACAAGCAGATCACTTTAGTTCCAAAAGGTAAGCACAGAAATTTATCTAAAGCAAAGACAATGGCTAAGCTCCTTCTCGGTGGTGGTATAGTTGGCTGCGCGGTGTCCAAGGTCCAGGAAGCATAGGCTATAACATGGGGTATCTTCCCGACCACTGCGTGAAAGAAACTGCTCCAACCGCAAAGTTGGGCGTCACACATCGATTCAAATGCATACTCCCGATTCATGGTTGAAGCAAGGCCGGAGATAGTCTTTGCTGACGTCAGTCAAATGCCTCTCTACTCATCATCGAACCGGAAGTCAACCTCCTTACGCAATAGTGCGGATAATGGGAGTGCTATTCACTGGCTGAAATCTGGATGAATCGCCTATAGAAACCTGCATGGCCAAGAAAGGCCGCACTTCCCTTGACGCATGCGGGTAAAGGCAAAAAGCAATGACATCTATCTTGGATTTATCATGAAATACCCTCCTTAGAGATAATATGACCTAAGACCACACCCTAACCATACAAATGACACTTCTCAAAATTTAAGACAAGGTGTGATTCAACACATCTACCTAAAACTCTAGCCAGGCTATCTAGACATGCATCAAAAGAAGAGCCGTAACAAGAAAAATCATCCATGAAAACTTCCATACAGTCCTCACAGAAAGTCGAAGAATATACTCACCATGCACCTGCAGAAATGTGCAGGGCGTTGCATAATAAAAAGGGCATCCTCCGGTATGCAAATGTGCGAATGGACGGTGAAAGTAGGTCTTCTCTTGATCTTACGGTGCAATATGAATCTGAAAATAGCGGAGAAACCATCAAGAAAAGCGATGGTGAGGTGACACGCCAATCTCTCAGCATCGATCGATGAAGGCGAGAGGAAGTGGTCTTTTAGTGGCTTGGCTCGACTCACGTAGTCAATGGAACTCTCCGGTGTTTGCACTCGTGTGGGTACTGACCACCACCATCTGAATTCTTCACTACTATAATACCCGGTCTTCTTGGGGACAACTTGCAGGGCTCACCCACTTCTATGCGAAATTGGATAAATGATGCGGCTAGAAACTGGTCGACTTCTTTCTTGACCACATCCAAGATCGAGGATTCAGTCTCCTGCAGGTTGCCTCAGTTTCACACCCTCTTCTGGCGATGCATTGCATGCGTAGAGGGCTAATCCAGTATGTCGCCAATGTCCACTAAAGCCTTCATGTTACCGCCTTAGAATGTTTAACAACTTCTCCTCTTGTTAGCGGCAAATCCTTGGCTATGATGATGGCGACTTCTCATTCGGTGCCAGGAATGCATACTTCAAGTTTTAAGCGGAGGCTTCAACTCCAAGGTGGGTGGCTCTTGTATGGAGGTGCTAATCTTGGAATTTGTTACATTTGTTTAATTTACTTTGCAACACATGAAGAATCTTGCAATGGCATTAGAATCAAGAAAAACAGTGGATTCATCCATACTATCGAAAGCGGATCCATAGAATTTGCACAAATAGAGTCACTATATGTCACGAATTTAAAATAGAAGGAATAACAAACCAGAATTTTATGAAAATGCACTTACAATTTAACCAACCGAATTTGTAGCTTTGCGAATCTAAACAGCTGAAACGATTTGTTAGCGGCAATATTCATGGAGTTTGAGTTTACGGTGTTGGACGAAATGAGGCTGGAATGGACATCATCAACAAGCAGAACCAAAATTAATAGCATCGAAATGGAATTTTAAGCGAAATTTCAGGAGCAAGTTGAGAAACAGAAAGTGCGATAGAGAAATTTCAGAAGCAAATTCTCAGCAATGAAGTTTCAAAATGCGAAAAGAATAAGAGAATTTGCACTCTGAATGGCGAGGTTAACAACTTCAAAACTTGCAGAAACTAAATCAATACTGCGAGTTCAAATCCACAAAGCTGCTGTCGAGTTGGAGTGCGAAAGCGGAACCAGAAATTTCAGCATGTAAATTAGCACAATTAAATGGTTGAAATCTGAATCATGGAGGCATGCATCAATCTCGACAAACAACACATTTATCATGAATTCCATCACAATCAGAAACATTGAAATTCATCTTTAAAGCCTACAATTTCTGGAAAATCAGCAAACAAATGTTCATACACATTATCAACCAATGAATCAATGATATCTATTTGAAAAATAGAATGTTCTTCCGATTAGAATTTCATGGCATCACACAAGTTAAAATTCACTTTGCTATCTCAAATTCCATTGACAAGGTACGAGAATGCACATCAATCTTGGTTTTTGCAGGTTTTAGAAATGGCCTACCTAAGATCAATGTTGGTTGATTAATATGCATGTCATCCTCCATATTCAACACATAAAAATCAGCCGAGGAATATCAATTCATTTACTCTCACCAAAACATCTTCTAAAACTCCTTGAGGTGGGTTATTGCTGGTTGGCTAGTTGAATGACCAGCTCCCGTTGGCTTGAGCTCTCCCATGTGCAAGGACTTGTAAACCGATGTTGGCATGACATTGATTGAAGCACCAAGGTCTGCATGGCTTTGATTGAATTGCTTGCTCCCTATGGTGCAAGGGATGGTAAAGTGCCGGATCCTTGCATTTAGGTGGAATGCTCGGTTGGATGATGGCGGATACATTTACGCCCATGCTTGACTTTTTCATTTCCCTTCACCTCCTTCTATGAGTGCATAAGTCTTTGAGGAACTTTGCATATTTGGGAATTTGCTTGATTGCATCGAGTGGAATATTAACTTCAACTTTTCTGAATGTCTCCATGATCTCCTTGTCCAGTGCCTTACGCTGCCGCTTCTTGTTTTGTGTCACTCTATTGGGGAAGAGCGGTGGCAATTTCTCACTTTGTTCAACTTGCATTGCTTGGTTGCATAATTTTCCTCGATTCTGCGAGAATCAGATTTTCTTGTATCCTTGGTTGTTCTACTGAATCTGCGAGTCTGGTTGTTCAACATCAGGAACCTTAAGTTGCTTGCCACTTCAGAGTGATGGGCCGACATTCCTTGGATTGCTCACGGATTGGGAGGAGGTTGCAGAACCAGCAGGATTTCAGGCTCATTCATTTGTTGTAGCCAGCCATCTGTGTTTGCAGACTCCCGGATCTTAGCCACATTCTTTCTTTGGCCCGAACAACTGCTGGTTGCCATCTGCTTCACCACTGCCAAGCTTGGTTACGAGCTCTTGCTTTGTGGTGGTGCCGGTTTGGCTTGCTCACGGATCATAACATCTCATGTTTGGTCTGCGACATTGTGCTTGACGATATTGAAATTTCGCTGCTTCTGTGTTGGAATTGATTAGCATTACCATACCTCTCGGGTTTGAGGTGGCCTCCATCAGGGATTGTATGAATTAGAAAAGGGTCATAATTCCCTCTGCTTCTTTGGTTCTGTAGGCATTTGATAAGGCCTCCCGGAAAAATTCGACCATTTGTTTCATTGCCTTCTTGCGGCCAATTTGCGGACATTGGTCTGGCTGCATGACACAGTATGACAAATTCCACAAAGGCTTCTTTGGTGGTGGTATGGATTGTGGCTGTTGTATCGACCAAGTGCCATTTGCCTCACTAAAGTTGTCAACTAAATCCTAATGCATTCTCCATCCTCTGCTGGTTGGATTATAGGTATTCACTTCATTCAACTCCTCTTGTAGGCACTATGGCTCGGGTACCAAATTGTTGAGCATTTTCAGCCATGTTAGCAATCAAGTCTGGCTGAAGAGGGTTTTATCTACTAGAGCTCCTCTGAAGCGGCATCAATCATACTTCTATCCATTGGCATCAGGACCTTCATAAAAATCTTGAATGAGGAGTGGTCACTAATCTGGTGGTGTGGAACTGACTTGCACACAATTTCTTGAATCTCTCCCAATATTCATGTAAGGTCTCACCATGGATCGCCTTATGCCACATATATCTTTTGATTGCGGCGACTCTTGAAGCGAGAAAGAATTTCTCTAGAAACGACCTATTCATGTCTTGCCGGCATGTAATGGAACCAGGATGCAGGAGATAGTAAAGCCAATCCTTTGCAGCTCCATCAAGTGAGAAAGGAAAAGCTCTCAATTTAATGTGATCTTCATCAACTCCATGTGGCCTCATGGTGGAGCACACCACATGGAATTCCTTGAGATGCTTGTGTGGATCTTCTCCAGCCAGACCATGGAACTTAGGAAGCAAGTGTATCAATCCTGATTTGAGCTCAAAATCCGCATGCAATTCTGGGTATTGGATGGCAAGAGCAGTAGTTGACATCTGTGTCTTGCCGGCTCTTTCAAAGTCTATCATGATTGTTAAAAGCCATGTTTTCTGGAAATAGTCGGTGATCTCAGAACTCAAGTCAGTGAATTCAGATGCAGACTCACTAAAACTATCACTATGCAAGCTACTACTATGCAAATGAAGCACAAGAAAGCTCAGATCAAAATAAGCTTGTTTGCTACCTGAAAATTGAATTAAAAAAATCAGAAAATCTTAAAAATGAAGAAAAAATGGCCTAAATGAGGTCTTTTTGAGAAATTAGGCCCAAACTGCCTCCGGCTGTTTGTCTAGCTAGATCTCAAAAAGTTATATGAAATGGACATATCATTTGCATCAATCGGAGTTATATGCAAAAAGTTATGCCACTTCAAAGTTTTAGCCTAAAATCTTGAAAAAGTCATACCAGATGATGGAATATGGCAAAAATAGGTGTCACCTGACCCTTTGGGTCACTTTTGCTCAGGATGATGGTAAAACTTTGGACAAGAATCCCTGGCTACAAACTCCAACTTAGGATCTACTTCCAACTCTATTAGGGCTCCCTTATGCTCCTTGGTGTAATTAGAAAAAGCAGAGGTCAGCACTCACAACCAAGGTTAGCAACAATCCTAATATGATTAATGTGGTCTATAGAAGCAAGGAAAGACTAGCATTCTATTGGTTGATGCACGAAAAGTGCTATGATAGGTACTTTCGAAATGCTATGCAAGGTGAGGCTAAAGATACTCACGATATGGATGCAGGACTAAGGCTTATATGAATGACTATTCTATGATGCAAACTCTATTAATGTCGCAGACTAGAAAATGTAGAATGGAGGTTATGTGCGAACTAGTCTATGAGCTGGTTTATGCGGATGAGAGAATTTGCCTAGCCTAGCTTATGAAGGTTCCTAGTTGAGGATGCCAGGGATGCAGAATGCGAGAATCTTGGATCACGGGATCAGAGAATCACGAGAATCTGAGGGAATCTGAAGAGAAACCAGAGAATGCAAGGATAGAAGCCAAAATGTGCAGTGTAGGACCACACAAAGAAAATAGATGGACACTAGCACTAAAACTAACAACTTCAGAGCCATCAAACAAAACAAGCAGAAAGCAGAGAGAATTTGGGAGACTGTATGGATGCAAACCACAACATAAAACAGGATTAAACACTAAAGACTCGGAAACACTACTAATTGAGAACTACTCTTAATGCAGGACTACTCCTAGTGCAGCTCAGAAATGCAGAAATCTAAATGCAGTATATCTGAGAATATGCACAAACTGACAAAGAACTCATGAACACAACACACGAATCACACATGCCCGACTCACGGACACAAGCACAAGCAGGGAGTTAACATGATATTCACAGTATGAACATGATCAAACATAATGTATCATCCTAATGGCGCAAAATTTGACTCAAGGCGTCGTAACACGAGCAAATTAAACCGAATAACGACTATAGTATAGTAGCCACCTCGGATCGTTTCCCAAAGAATGAACACACTATTTGATCGAGAAAATTCAGGGGGTTTTTATAACAAACACTTAAAATGCAATCTTTGAATTCCAAAGCAAAGCAGAAAAACAAAAAGGCTTCATCGAATTAAAATTCTAATCCAAGACACACAAGAAGAAAGCAATCAACACTCAATCATTAGTTCAAATATACATACACTCCAATTCGATGATTAATTTTAGATTCAATTGAAACCTCAAATCAAACCTAGCATTCACATGAAAATCTCCATGCATTCAACTAATCACTCAAGCAATTCGGTTTAGAGATCCATAAAACCGAATTGATTTTGGATAACTTCAAACCAATGCTCTAATCTCATATTCATATCCAAATATGAATCACACTCTTGAACAATCGAATCACATATATCAATAGAAATTATACATGATTTGATTGACTCTTAATCAACATGCATGAATGAAAACCTCCAATTCAATTACGAGATTAAGAAGAAGAAGAGGAGTGAAACCGAAATTGGAATTTCCATGTCTTGATGCACCAATCCTCAAGAGCTTGAATGCTTCTCTGTGATGCCTTGGATCAGGAGGAGGATCACCCTCCATTAATGGAGGAAGCATAAAGAGAGAGAGAGAGTTTTTCTTATTTAATACAACTCAAAATTACAAAATGAGCAAAAAGGTCCTGAAGCATAATCAGAATTTCTATATATACCTCTAATTAAAAGTCACTAATTACTTAATTAAAATAATCCTCTTTTCCTAAGCTAAATTTGGATAGCTCATTTGCCCAATTTGGATGCTTAGAAAGTTCTGCCCAAAACAAGTTGACTGGGCTGTCTTAGACTCAGCAGCGACTTCAACACGTTTTGGGCCTCATAACGGTTCTTCTTGGCTTAGTACTCTGAACATAAATGAAGCCCTGGATGTTAGCTTTCCAATGCCACCGGAATGGGCTCAATTGAGTCCCTGTAACCAAGATATAGTCCAATCATTGAAGGCTGCTCAGAAACCGCGCCCAAACGCTTCAGTTCAGTTCCGAGCCCAATTTCGGCTTTAAGATCTCAGAATTAGCCCTTGCCCTCTTCATAGAAATTGTAGCTCTATCTCTTAGCTTTCCTACAAATCAAGAAGCATAATAAAATGAGGTATAGAGCTCAAGATATGATCTAAACACTGAAGCAGGGGAAAATAACCAAAATGCTGCAAAAATTAACTAAGTCTCACTAAGATCCAAAAAAAAGAAAATGATCTAAACTCAACCAATTAAGCACAAAGGAGGATTAATGAGACAAGTATGAAGGATAAAAATAGTATAAAAATCCAATTCATCAAGGCGCCATCAGATTCTGGTGATAATACGGAAAGGTAACCAGAGTGAGAAATAAGATTTCTTAGTAGGACTTGAACCCAACACTAAAGTGTCATCGTCATCGTCCCAACCACTTCGGTTTTATAAATGAAAATAGTGAGCATGCATAAGGTCCAATTCTTAGATTTTCGAAAACATGAATATCCGAAGTGTAACACCTTACCAGACAAAGTACTATACTTAAGTCATAATAAATTATTTGATAAGTGATTATGTGTAGTGAGCTGATTAAATTCTGTTTTCTGTCTCATTATTAATTATCCATGTAGAGATGACTATTTGCATAATAAATTTTTCTGCTTGACGGCGAAATAAATACTAGTAGTTAATTGTTATACTGTAACTAATGTAACATAAATAAAAATGCGATATAGACAAAACTACTGCAAAATACATCATAAATATATATGTAGACGTCTGTTTTCAAAGTTTGTCAAGCGATACATAAGACGGCACAAGGTAATAAAAATAAGTCCGCTAACACAAAATAAATCGGCCGGTCCCTATGAACAGTACCCTAGTTGGTCCCCATGGGATATTTCATATACAACTCCGAATTTCTACCCATCTGCCCATGACCAAGACTGCCAAAAGAGGGCCATTCTGTATATCTACTACTGCTATATCATGCACACTATCTAAATGGAATCCGAAGAAAGAAATCCGTTCGCCATGCTGGCATCTGCAGGAAGATGGTCCACGCTTAGAGCAAAGGATGAGGAAGAGGAACTTGCTGCCTCAGATGGATCCTCCTCAGACATCGAGACTGAGGGCATCTGCTACGGTGGTGAGGCAGGAGGGGCCATAGGAGTTGGAGCTGCTGCTGCTGTTGGTGGAGGTGGAAATGGATGGACCATGTAGAGGGGAATGGCAATATAAGGGACAGCGAGGTCAAAAAGCAGATGCATGAGCGGTACAGCAAAATCTCTCTGGAAGAAAAAGTAAAGGCGAAACTGACATCTACCGGATATATATACAGAGTCCAAGAATGGGTTGAGGTGGATATGCAGCTCAGGGAACTCAATGAACAGAACTCCGGTTGCTGCGTTCTCCATGGTCTGAGAATGACACGGAAATATACAGTAGGGTTAGAAATAAAGATTTCTCAGTAGGAATTCCTAGTTTCTACATATCTGTCATCGCTGTCATTCCTAGTTGTTTCAGTCTTTCCATAATTTAAAATAGTACGACACAATAGTAATATTTAACTTAAATACTTATTTATAAAACACACACCGAAGCAAGCTCAATTTTAGTTAATAGATATGCTAATGCAATTCAAGCAGTAACTATAAGGAAACCATAATATATCAAGAATAATAAATAGGTAACTAGAACAATCAAGTAAGGAATATCACACTGTACATATTACTGTACAATTCGAAAGTACATCTTATCCTTGAAGGCTTTCACCTCTTAAAACTTATTTCCATCCTTGGTCCCCTGAGAGTTATTGGCCATATACTCCTGGGTAATAATCCGCTTTTCAGGACCGAGCTCATTCTTATACAAGATTGTCGGGTTTACTTTCCCTGACCTTCCCACTGATCTATTCCCCTTAAATTTGTTCACGGGCTAGCCCAAGTAATATGGAATCCTTTGCAATATCCATTTATTGCATGCACAACTAACTTTATACTTTCAAACATCATGTGTTCATGCCATTGTAATTTACATAACATATGAATTTCTTGCCGAAATTTTGGTAGCAAAACAGATCGAGTCTGCTTCTCCATGAATAGTGCCAGACAATTAGTACAATTGTATAAATTTGCAATTCAACATGGACCAGCAAATATAAATATATTCATAGCATCATTCATAAATTTCAATTTAAGCATCAATAGGGTTTTCGGTTTATTCTCCCTTATTCTGTCCGAGTTTGGTATTCTCCACCTTAGTTCAATTCAACTCATTTAAATATAATTTTTGGATAGGTCATAACCTTATGTGTCTAGTTTCCAACCCTTTTGGTCCCATCTTATTTTGATTTGTATAACTCAAGATATAAGTATTTTACCTCAGACTGCCCTGTTCTTAGCCAGAATTGTGGTCTTATAAGTGAAAATTCACTAAAAATAGAAATCTAGGTTAAATCATCCGAAATTTATATCAAATTAAAGCTAATAGGACAGGATTTCAAATGAAATAAGCTTCATGTCATTTTCATAAGTATATCCTAAGTTATGAGTCCCGAAACTTGACCCTACTGAACTACCCTATTCCAACCTAGTTTAAAACTTAAGTCAACTTCATTGATGTGTTGGGAACAAATGACAATGAATCTGATTCTAAAATTTTTATGGGGTGTTCCCTTACATGTTAGTTTTCAAAAAGATTTAGGTTCACTCAATTTGGAGTTGTGTAGGGTGAGTTATACCCTTCTCAACTCATACTGTCTGGATAAGAATCCAAATTTCTTGGTCAAACTTCAAAAATTCATAACTAATTCTATACTAATCCAATGATCTTATATTTTATATGTATGGAAAACCCTGAATGTATAGTTTCATATAAAAATAGATTCATCTAATTTAATCAGCTGTAGGTAGAGCCGTACACTCTGCTGTAAGGACCGCCGAAGAAAACCCTAGCAGCTTCTTAAATTATTCTCTATTCTTCAAGCTATTTGCTATCAAATCCAATTTTAATCACAACACACATGCAAAATTAATCATAAATCATCATCATCACTCTACATAACATCAATATCACAGATTATACATGATCCCCATGCAGCCTCAAACCAAAGAAAGTAAGAAGAGAAGTAGGATTTCCTACCTTATCTAGTTGAAATTGAGTTGATTTAGTGTCTTTGATGGAAGTAACTTTTGATGAGACTTGAAAAAGGGATTGAAATGGAATGAAAATAAGAGTGAATGAAATGAGCTTCAGCAGCTAGGGGTGGCCGAAATTTACAAGAAGAGAAGGAAAGAAAAGGTGAAGATTTTTGGAAGCAAGGTTCATGGTGATTGGTGGACTTCACCTCATCTTCCAATTTAGCTTGGCTTCCCATCCTCAATGGCTGATCAAGGTGCCACATGAGGGGTGGTTTGGCTAAATCTTAGCCATTCATCCTAGGGTACTCATAGAAAAATTTCTATTGATCCGGTTTCGACTGTTTAAAATACTGAAATGTTACCGATTTCTCTTAAATCGATAAACCGATTTGAAAATTTTCTGTGAGGTCTCCTATGCTCCTAATCTAATTCCATCAAGCCTAATCTTTTTTAAATCACATTTAATTGGCTTTAAGTAAATGTTTAATCAAATTCTGATTAAACCCACTTATTCGATAAAAACCGAACAACTCAGTTGTTAACGATAAAATTTTTTGGACGTTACATTTCTACCCTCCTAAAAAAAATTTTGTCCTCAAAATTTAGTACGTGAGAATAATTCGGGATATTCCCTCCTCATATCAGATTCTAACTCCCACGTATAGTCCTTTGAGTCTTTATGTCCCTATGCCACCTTCACCAGCTGTACGGCTTTGTTCCGAAGTGTTTGATGCTACTGTCCACTATCCGTGCTGGGGGTACATGAAAAGTTAAGTCATCCCTTAACTGGGTTGATTCAGGTTCCAAAAAGTGAGTAGGATCAGGCTGGTATTTTTTGAGTTGAGAAACGTGGAAAATATCATGAAGATTTGACAGATATGGAGGTAAGGCGACTCGATATGCAACTGGCCCGATTCGCTTTAAAATTTGAAAGGGACCTATAAAGCAAGGGCTTAGCTTTTTGACTCTAATGGCTCTACTTACTCCAGTTGTGGGTGTGATCTATAGAAACACGTGGTCTCCTTCTTGAAACTCCAAGGGCTTTCTCCTGACATCCGCGTAGCTCTTTTGATGGCTCTGAGCTGCAAGTATTTTACTACGAACTCTTTTGATCTGCTCTGTTGTTTGTCTGACTAGTTCTAGACCTAACAGACTCTGTTCTCCTGATTCATACCAACATAGGGGAGATTGACACTTCCGTCCATATAAAGCCTCATATGGAGCCATGCCGATGCTAGCATGATAACTACTGCTGTACGCAAACTCCGCTAACGGTAAGTAGCGATCCCAGCTTCCATGTTGTTCCAGAATGCATGCTCGTAACACATTTTCCAAAGTCTGAATCATTCGTTCTGTTTAACTATCCGATTGCGGATGATATGCGGTACTTAGACATAGCTTAGTACCGAATGCCTTCTGGAGTACTCCCCAAAACCGTGAGGTGAACCTTGGATCTCGATCTGAAATGATTATTAAAGGAATACCATGTAACCATACCACTTCTTGAATATACAATTGAGCCAACTTTTCTAGAGGAGAATTAGCTCGAATGGGTAAAAAGTGAGCAGACTTAGTTAGTCTATCCACTATGACCCATATAGCATCATATCCTGAGGGGGCTCTTGGTAAGCCCATCACGAAATCTATAGAAATGTTCTCCCATTTCCATTCGGGAATCTCTAAGGGTTGTAATGTCCCTGCCGATTTCTGATGCTCTAATTTTACCTTCTGGCAAGTTAGACATTTATTCACAAAATTTGCTATATCTATTTTAAAGCCTGGCCACCAAAACATCTTTTTGAGATCTTGATACATTTTGTTAATGCTAGGATGTATAGTAAACTCGCTCTTATGGGCTTCCTCCAAGACCTTCTTCCTGAGGTTGTCCTCCTCAGGTATGCATATCCTCCCCTGATATCGCCATATTCCTTCTGCATCCCGTGTAAATCCTTTTAGCTTGCCAGATTGCACTAGTCACACTGTATGCTAGAAGTCATCATTTCTTTGTTGTACTTGCTGGATTTGGTCTTTGAAATCACTAGTTATCTTAAGTTGGTTTAAATGAATAGCATTGGGGGTTATAGAGATTCCCAAGTTGAGGGCTTGGAAACTTTCTATAAGTTCCGCTTCTTTGATCATCATCCACGCCACTGTTAAGGATTTTCTACTTAGGGCGTCTGCTACCACATTTGCCTTACTAGGATGGTACTTTAGATCAAACTCGTAATCTTTAAGAAACTCCATCCACCTTCGCTGCCTTATATTCAATTTCTTCTGATCAAAAAGGTATTTCAAGCTTTTGTGATCAGAAATACTTCAAACTTCACTCTGTAGAGATAGTATCTCCATATCTTCAAGGCAAATACTATCGCTGCTAGCTCGAGATCATGTGTTGGATAATTTCTTTCATGAGTTTTCAATTGCTTGGAAGCATACGCGATGACGCTCCTGTTCTGCATTAACACGCACCCTAATCCTTTCTTAGAAGCATCACAATACACTTCGAACGGTCCATGAGGATTTGATAAAATAAGTATTGGGGCTGTCGTCAATTTTTCCTTTAATTCTTGGAAACTCTGTTTGCACTCAGGTGTCCATTCGTATGGAATGTTCTTCCTGGTTAACTTTGTTAGGGGTAGGGCTATTTGAGAGATGTTCTTAACAAATCTCCTGTAGGATCCTGCCAACCCTAAGAAGCTCCTGACTTTCGTAACTGTTATTGGCCATTCCCAGTTTAATACTGCTTCTACCTTACTGGGGTCCATTGAAATTCCCCTATGGGATATCACATGGCCAAGAAATTTTCCTTCTTTCATCCAAAATTCACATTTGGATAGCTTGGCGTAAAGTTTCTTTTCTCTTAAAATTTGCAGAACCAGTCGCAAATGTCCTGCGTGCTCCTGTTCCGTCTTCGAGTAAACAAGTATGTCATCAATGAACACTAACACAAATTTATCAAGATATGGTTGGAATATTCGATTCATGTAATCCATGAATATTGCCGGTGCATTCGTCAATCCGAAGGACATCACAGTATATTCATAATGTCCATAACGAGTCCGAAACGCCGTCTTCGGAATATCTTCTTCTCAAACCCGAATCTGGTGATATCCAGACCGTAGATCAATCATGAAAAATACAGTAGCCCCTTGCAGTTGATCCATAAGATCATCAATCCTTGGTAACGGATACTTGTTCTTGATCGTCGCCTTATTCAACTGCTTGTAATCCACACATAGTCGCATTCCTCCATCTTTCTTCTTAACTAACAAGACTAGGGCTCCCCATGGTGATGCACTTGGCCTAATAAATTTCTTTTTAGGAGTTCTTCAATCTGCTCCTTAAGTTCGGTCAGTTCCAAGGGTGACATGCAGTATGATGCTAAAGATATTGGCCCTACTCCTAGCACTAATTCAATGGTGAACTCAATCTCTCTCTCGGGAGGGAACTCGGGAATATCTTCAGGGAACACATCAGGATATTCCCTAACAACTGGAATATCGTTTAACTCCTAATCAACCTCCGCTACACTAGTTGATAAGAAAATATACCCTTGACTTCTATTCCCACAGTGGTGTACTATTAAGGAACTTAAATAAAGACTTACAAGGATTACTGATTTAGAAGATGAAATAGGGGGAAGTACAATGGATTTATCAGAGCAATTTAACAGGGCTTGGTTGGCAGAGAGCCAGTCTATACCCAAAATAATGTCAAGTCCGGACAAGGAAAGACAAATTAAGTTAGCCAAAAAAGTTCGACCTCCTATCTGACAGGGGACATTCATACAAATATGATTGGTCCTAACGGGCCCACTTGTAGGAGTAGAAATTAGCAAGTCATAGGGTAATTCAGAATTAGGTAACTGCAAGGCTGACAGGCAATCATGAGAGATGAAGGAGTGAGATACACCTGAATCGTATAAAACAGTTAAGGTCTTACCATTCACTTCACACATATCTTGAATCAAATCTTCCGACTTGTTGACCTCATGTGCATTCATAGTGAAAACTTTTCCCTGGCATTGTGGCTTGGGAGTCGGTTGAGAATTTCTGGCAAGACATTCATAGATTTTGTGGCCTGGTTTGCCACATCTAAAACAGACATTTTGACTTGCTTAGCAGGGGCGGTCGCCATGATTTCTGCCGCATTGGTTGCAAGTCTGGTTCCCAAAAGGCCTCTAAGGTTGCTTGCCTTTGTTGCTCGTCGGCTAAAACTTTCTCTGCTGCTGTAAGTTGGGCTTGAACCTCAGGCCTTGCGAAGCTAACTCCTTCTTAAAGTTATTGCCAGATGACCTAGCAGCAACTAACTTCTTGTTATAATCCTCTACTAGGTGGCACTTGTTCACCAAAGTAGGGAAGTCTCTGATCTCCATTGGTCCTATGGTGATAAAGATGTCTTCTCTCAGTCCACCTTCAAACTTCATGCATTTCCATGCTTCGTCGAGGTTCCGTTGATAAATGGTGGAAATTTTGCACAACTCCTCAAATTTAGCAATGTACTTCGACATGCTACTATTCCCTTGACGGAGGTGCATGAACTCCAATTCCTTAGCATTGCGGACAGACGCAGGGAAGTACTTTTAATAGAATGCATCTCTAAATACGTCCCAAGTAATATCTATCTGGGATCCCTCTAATAATCGCTGTGCACCATTCCACCAGAATTCTACATCTGCTTCTAGCATATAGGTGGCAAAAGTCACCTTCTAATGGTCTGTGCAATCTAACATGGAGAAAATCTTTTCCATAGCGTTAACCCACTCATCTGCCTTATCTAGGTTAAAGGCTCTCCTGAAGCTGGGTGGGTTGGCCTTCCTGAACTCAGCAAATTTGAGGTATTCCAGATCCACTCCAGGGCCATTATGATTCCTTCTAAGACCTACCTATGACTGCCTTCCTAGTTGGCCCATCATTTGAGTCGCCGCAGCTGCTTGCTCACGCATAGCATGCACTATCTCTCGCATTGTGTCCAGGAACTCCGTAGATTCCTCCTTGGTTGGGGAAGTTCGCGGCCTACCTCGCCTTTCAGAAGCCATCAAGTTCTAAACACACAAAACAAGAGTAATTGAGTTGATCAGGCTCAATACTAAGTTCAGTGTGCTAGTAAATAATAGCATACGGTTAGGCAAACTCCCTCACGTGCATCCTATCTATATGGACAAGACTCAGTGCATGATAATACCTAGGGAATATAGAGCATATGCGACGCATAGTCAGTCCAATCCTCAGGCCTATATTAGGACGAACTGCTCTGATACCAAAAATGTAACATCTTACCAGACAAAATACTATGCTTAAGTCATAATAAATTATTTGATAAGTGATTACGTGTAGTGAGCTGATTAAATTTTGTTTTCTGTCTCATTATTAATTACCCACGTAGAGATGACTATTTGCATAACAAATTTTTTTGCTTGACGGCGGAATAAATACCAGTAGTTAATTGTTATACTGTAACTAACGTAACTTAAATAAAAATACAATATAGACAGAACTACTGCAAAATACATCATAAATATATACACAAATGTTTGTTTTCAAAGTTTGTCAAACGATACATAAGACGGCATAGGGTGATAAAAATGAGGCCGCTAACACCAAAATAAATCGGCCGGTCCCTATGAACAGTACCCTAGTTGGTCACCATGGGACATTTCATGTACAACTCCGAATTTCTACCCATCTGCCCATGACCCAGACTACCAAAAGAGGGTCATTCTATACATCTACTACTGCTACAGCATGCACACTATCTAAACGGAATCCAAAGAAAGAAATCCGTTCGCCATGCTAGCGTCTGCAGGAGGGTGGTCCACGCCCGGAGCAGAGAACGGGGAAGAGGAACTTGCCGCCTCAGACGGATCCTCCTTAGACATCGAGACTGAGGGCATCTACTGCGGTGGTGAGGCAGGAGGGGCCATAGGAGTTGGAGCTGCTGTTGGTGTTGCTGCTGGTGGAGGTGGAAATGGATGGACCATGTAGAGGGGAATGGCAATATAAGGGACAACGAGGTCAAAAAGCGGATGCATGAGCGGTACAGCAAAATCTCTCTAGAAGAAAAAGTAAAGGTGAAACTGACATCTACCGGATATATATACAAAGTCCAAGAACGGGTCGAGGTGGATATGGAGCTCGGGGAACTCAATGAACAGAACTCCGGTTGCTGCGTTCTCCATAGTCTGAGAATGACGCGGAAATATACAGTAGGGTGAGAAATAAAGATTTCTCAGTAGGAATTCCTAGGTTCTACATATCTGTCATTGCTGTCATTCCCAGTTATTTTGGTATTTCCGTAATTTAAAATAGTACGACACAATAGTAATATTTAACTTAAATACTTATTTATAAAACATACACCGAAGCAAGCTCAATTTTAGTTAATAGATATGCTAATGCAATTCAAGCAATAACTATAAGGAAACCATAATATATCAAGAATAATAAATAGGTAACTAGAACAATCAAGTAAGGAGTATCACACTGTACATATTACTGTGCAATTGGAAAATGCATCTTATCCTTGAAGGCTTTCGCCTCTTAAAACTTATTTCCATCCTTGGTCCCCTAAGAGTTATTGGCCATATACTCCTGGGTAATAGTCCGCTTTTCAAGACCGAGCTCATTCCTATACAGGATTGCCGGGTTTACTTTCCCCGACTTTCCCACTGATCTATTTCCCTTAAATTTGTTCACGGGTTGGTCCAAGTAATATGGAATCCTTTGCAATATCCATGAATTGCATGCACAACTAACTTTATACTTTCAAACATCATGTGTTCATGCCATTGTAATTTACACAACATATGAATTTCTTGCTGAAATTTCGGTAGCATAACGGATCGATTCTGCTTCCCCATGAATAGTGCCAGACAATCAGTACAATTGTACAAATTTGCAATTCAACATGGACCAGCAAATATATATATATATATATATATATATATATATATATATTCATAGCATCATTCATAAATTTCAATTCAAGCATCAATAGGGTTTTCGGTTTATTCTTCCCTATTCTGCCGGAGTTTGGTATTCTTCACCCTTAATTCAATTCAACTCACCTAAATCTAGTTTTTGGATATGTCATAACCTTATGTGTCTAGTTTCCAACCCTTTCGGTCCCATCTTATTTTGATTTGTATAACTCAAGATATAAGTATTTTACCTCAAACTGCCCTGTTCTTAGCCAGAATTGTGGTCTGATAAGTGAAAATTCACTAAAAATAGAAATCTAGGTGAAATTATACTAAATTTATATCAAATTAAATCTAACAGGACAGGCTTTCAAATGAAATAAGTTTCATGTCATTTACATAAGTATATCATGACTTGTGAGTCCCGAAACTTGACCCTACTAGACTACCCTGTTCCAGTCCAATTTAAAACTTAAGTCAAATTCATTGATGTGCTGGGAATAAATGGCAATGAATCTGATTCTAAAATTTTTCTAAGGTGTTCCCTTACATGTTGTCTTTCAAACAGCTTTAGGTTCACTCAATTTGGAGTAGTGTAGGGTGAGTTATACCCTTCTCAACTCATACTGTCTGGATAATAATCCAGATTTCTCAATCAAACTTAAAAAATTCATAACTAATTCTATACTAATCCAATGGCCTTATATTTTATATGTATGGAAAGCCCTAAATATCTAGTTCTATATAAAAATAGATTCATCCAATTTAATTGGCTATAAATGGAGCCGTACACTCCGATGTACGGACCACTGAGGAAAACCCTAGCAGCTTCTTAAATTGTTCTCTATTCTTCAAGCTATTTGCTATCAAATCCAATTTTAAATCACCACGTACATGCAAAATTAATCATAAACCATCATCATCACTCTACATAACATCAATATCACAGATTATACATGATCCCCATGCAGCCCCAAGCCAAAGAAAATAAGAAGAGAAGTAGGATTTCCTACCTTGTCTAGTTAAAATTGAGTTGATTTAGTGTCTTTGATGGAAGCAACTTTTGATGAGACTTGAAGATGGGATGGAAATGGAGTGAAAATGAGAGTGAGGAGAAGAGAAATGAGATGAGCTTCAGCAACTAGGGGTGGCCGAAATTTTCAAGAAAAGAAGGAAAGAAAAGGTGAAGATTTTTGGAAGCAAAGTTCATGACGATTGGTGGACTTCATCTCGTCTTCCAATTTAGCTTAGCTTCCCATCCTCAATGGCTGATCAAGACGCCACATGAGGGGGTGGTTTGGCTAAATCTTAGCCATTCATCCTAGGGTACTCAGAAAAATTTCTATTGGTCCGGTTCCAACAGTTTAAAATATCGAAATCTTATCGATTTCTCTTAAATCGGTAAACCGGTTTGAAAAATTTATGTGAGGTGCTAATCTAAGTCCATCAAGCCTAATCTTTTTTAAATCACACTTAATTGGCTTTAAGTATATTTAATCAAATTCTGATCAAACCCACTTATTCAATAAAAACCGAATAACTCAGTTGTTAAAAATAAAATTTTTCGGACGTTACACGAATTGGATTCAATTTTTAACATACCCTCTAATCACTTATATCATAATATACATGAGCACAAGTATAATTACATAAAACCTACATGACTATGCTATAAGCTTCTCTTAACTTCTTCCCTTCAAGGGTTTGAACCAAAGTCTCTTTTTCTTTTCTTAACATGACTTTATCTTAAGTCTTTTCTGCTCACCCACTAAATATAAGTGGTAATGAGCTCATACCGTGGTTGTTGCCACCATGAAATTTCGGTACTTACACTAGCCGGGTCATGCCATGCCTCATGTAAGCCCTATCCCCTATACTCACACTAGCTAGGTTATGCCATGTCTCATGTGAGTCGAGGGTGAGGGGAGGTTACTTTGTGTCACCTTCCCTTTTGAAAGATCACACCCTTAGTTTATTTTCTTCTTATTAAAGATTATGATGCAAAATATTTCTACATCCACAATTTTTGCAAAATTTTGGCAGCATAACGGCTAGACCGAAACTTCCCAAAATTTTGCAAAACAGAGAATCCAATATCGCATATCATTAAGCATCATATCATCAACATAGACTTATCATAATCATATCATTATCAAAATCATCATCATCATTATCATTATCATATCATCATCATCATTATCATTATCATATCATTATCATTATCATATCATCATCATCATGATCATTGTCATCATATTGATGCATAGAGGCATACCTAACACACAGTCTTATGAGCTTAGCTTAGTAAATTTGGTGCAAGCTTTTAATTGAGGTTGCCTCTTGCATAAAATTCTTTTATTAGGCATAAGGCCAATTTCATCCATTATCCTTTTTAAAACTTTTAAGTTGAATTATGAAGGTTTTCCAATACTTAATGTAAGGGTCTTAATGTCTTTAGGCTTATTTCTCATTATCCTTTAAAACTTTAACCAGTTTTACTTTTACAGTGGGCCAGTAACTTTAAAAATTCACCATAATTTCATCTTTTACAATTTTGACTTGAATTTTGGTGTGATTATATTTCTATAAGTCTATTTTTAAACAAATTAAACCCCAATCAAAATTTCAATTTGTAGCTTGAGATACGCATATTTTATTTTGGCTGCTCAGTTTTTAAGTTTATTCTCAATACAGTGAATTTTAAACTATGCTACGAGCTCCTCACAAGGAATCTACCAAAACTATTTTATGGGGATGTTCCTCTATGTCTTAGCTTTCTAACAAACTTAGTGTCACTCAAAAATGTTCTGTATAACTTGAGTTATTAAGATTTTATTACATACTGCCCAAACAGAAACACATCTGGGGACAGCACAATTTGAAAATTCATATCTTTCTTGTTTTAAGGCCAGATTTCACGTATTTTATATGTATAAAAATCTCTATGAGTCTATTTTCATTTAAAATTATTTTTGTTGCATTTGGAGTTATATTGAAAGAGTTATTAGTCATGACATACAGACTGCTAGAATTTCCCAGCTTCCACGGTTTTGGTCTCAATGAGTTTTCTTGTAAAAATATTAAGTTTTCTCCTCAAGTAACCACTTTTCTCTTCCAAACCACTTTTATACTTTGAGATCTTGGTGAAAAATCAATATTTTGAGTTCTAAATGGTTTGCTTCAAAATAAGAATATATGCACAACAAATCATTTTCCAAGAAAAGAGCAAAAATCACAAACAACTCCATATAATGAAAGCATGGCTATGAGGGCTTTAGAGCAAGTTCTAAAACCACCTAGCTATGGAGAGCTTATGAGTTCTAGAGATTGAAAAACATAAAAGAAAGAGGGGTTAGAGTCACTACCAAGTGGGTTTCTTAAAAGCTTGAGGAGAAAGAAAGATGTTGGAGATGGCCTCCTTCTTCTTGAGCTTGATAATGGGGCTAAATGAGTGTTTGTTTTGCTTCCTCAAGAACCAAAGATGGTGGTCCTTGAAGGTTTTGTGAGGGTGGTGAAAGGAAAGAGGGTTGAATAAGGTGAGAAAGAGAGAACAAGAACAAGAAAGGTTGGAAGAACAAAAGAGCTAGGATGAAGTTTAGAGAGAGATGGGAGCTTGGGCTTGTAGTGAGAGAATTAAAATCACAAATGAGACAGTGAGGGGGGGCTGGTTTTGGCACAAGAAATGGGGAGTGAGCTAATGTGTTTTGCTTCTCCAACAAGCAAGAGGAAGTAGGTGAGTTTAACTTCTTTTTCAAACAAGAAAGCTAGGAACTTTGGGGTAAAAGGGTGGGTTGTGTTTTCCTTGAGTCTTGGCATTTGGGTAAAGACCATTTAGTGTTTTTCAAGTGATTAAAGGCATGACCACTCTTGGGATTGGCTTGGGTGGATATGATCACTCCAAGTGTCACAATCTTGATGGAGGATAGTACATCTCTTGGCTTGACTCAAGAAATACTACTAACATAGACTCTTGATCTAATGGTGCATGATGAGAAGGCAAATGGATGGTTGGATATGACTCTTACCTTGACCAAACTTTCAAACAATAATTAAGGGGAAGTTTCTAAATTTTTCGCAACTGTTAAAATTATCTAAATGCTATTTAATTCAATTGGTTTAATTACACCTTAACACATTTTCATTGAAAAGGATTTTCCTCATTAATTATATATAGAGGGTGTGAGGGTTAATTTGTCATATGTGATTAAGATGTAATGTTTGTCATGCACTTAATTAATAAGGTTAGGTCACCTTAATTATATGTTCTAAATCATGAATTAACAAGAATTGGGCAATTAGGCTCTTAACTATAACTTTTAATGTGTTATGCTTTAATTGTTGGATTTTCTAATTAATCATTGACTTTCAATTATCTTGTTGACTTGCTTTTAATCTACTAAGCTCTTGCTCTCGAGATCAATCGATTAGTTCTCAATTAATCACTAACCTCTCTAATTAGCCGGAGACACTGAGCTAATTAGCTTAGATGAAAACGGGGATGTTACACTCTGAAGATGACACGGAAACGTAGGAGTGAGAAATACTAGATTTCTCAGTAGGATCGCGACTAGACAAATGTTGTGTCATCGTCATCGTCCTACCCACTTCGGGTTTAATTATGAAAATAGTGGACATATATAAGTTCAAATTTTAGTAATTTCTGAAAACATAAATCCTGAAGCGAGGTTGCTTTTAAGTTTATCATCATATCCATAACATCATACACAAGCATACATGTTAACACATGGAACAAAAATTCATAATGTGTATAAGAAATATAGATACATGCATGACTATGCGACTCATCAACTTGACTATGGTTCTACTTTGACTTTACTTTCGCTCTTAGCATGTGCTTAACTTTCTTTACTTTTCCTTTGAAGTAGACTACTTTTGGACATGAGCTCATTCCGTGACCGTCGTCACGCAATACTAAACCAAATCAGACTAAGCCGATATTGGTTACCTCTAAATTGGAGGGTCCTCCATGTCACCCTTACCTCCTCCATAGAGGTTCCTTGAGTCTTTGTGGATCACCGTCTCTCACTTCCCTGAAGTGATCGAGGGGCCATATCCCATTCTTTCTTTTCTTATCATTATACTTTACATGTATAGTACTTCTTTGACCAGACACATGCAATGATATGACTAAGTCCATAATTTTGACGAAAATTCGGCAGCATGACGGCTAGACTGGAGCTTCCCCAAAATGCCAATCATAAAACTTTCAACCAACAGTACATATCATATCATCACACTAATCATTCAATCATGAGACAGAGCTCAATCAAACTTGTCATTCATCATGCCAAATGGCATCATACATTCATACCCTAAAGGGGTTTATAGTTGTGATATTTTTTGTGAGACGTCTTATGAGTCATCATATGATTTCCCGTGATTATCCATGAGCGAATCACATAGTTAAAATGAATGTGTGAGAAAGCTTTTCATTACTTAGTTTATAGGAATTTACTTTTTACTTGGGTACATGTCTTATAGAACACTTGTTCAAATAAACTAAGGTGATTATTTCCTCTTCTTGAGATGGTGCACTTAGTGATTCCTAGATTCATGGTATGCTCAGAGGCCCTAATCAAACTTCTGTTCCCAAGGAGTTCGAGATCCCTCTAATCCTTCGATCAGGTCAATGCATAACCACACTCATAAACCCAACAACACCATGTTCACTAATCACCAAGGGTGATTTTTAACTTATCCAAGTTGCAAAGTTTCAAGCTTTTATCATTAATATAACAAGATCTTACCTTAAATATTATAAAAGTTATCATTCTTTATAAAGAGGTTATAAAGTTTCATTCTCTAAGAAAGTAAGTGCCTTTCAAATTAAGCTCTTGTCTTAAAGATTAAATCTTTAGGAAACAATAATACACAATACTAGCTTTTGAATTAAAAAGTCTTGTTCTTTATGAAAGTTGACACTTTTAATTATTCTAAGACCATCAAGGTCTCAACTTTATAATCTAAAGTTGTCTCAAAGTCTAAAAGTTTCCTACTTTATGAACTAATGATATAAAACATTAGCTTCAGAGTTAGAAAGTCTTAATCTTTATAAAAGTTAACACTTTTATGACTTAAAAGTAACATTCTTGCTTAAAGCTTAAGACTTTACTCAATATATTCATCTTAAGGTTCCATCTTTTCAAGACTAAAGTGCAAACTCATAACTTTATGACTTAAAGTTACCTTCTTGATTAAAGTTTAAAACTTTATGAAAGGATTTACGTCCAAGAATCAATCTTTAAAACATAAAGTGATAGGATATCATTTCTATAACTTAGAAAGGCTTTATATTCCAAAAAACTTAGACTTTTACATATATTCTTGTCTTCAAGATAAGACAAAATAAAACTTTAAGGAAGCACAAAACTTGCACCACTTTTAAGGTTGCAAATAAATGACTCAAGTGTCAAGTTCGGTCAAATTACAAATAAACCGAATTACACTAATTCGTAGCAAAGGGTGCAACCCGAGTCATTTCCCAATGATGACAATGTTATATGATTAGGAATTTGGGGGGTTTAGGCATTAAAAATGAAAGAAATAGAATATGAATCATGAAATTAAAATAAAATGGGAAGCATCCAATCCAAGAATCAAAGGAAATGACAACAGGCACTCAATCATCGAATTCTAAAATTAATTCAGCAAACCACTTCAGTGATGAAGAATAAATCTGAATGAAATCTCAATTCGAACTTAGCATTCACACAAAAACCTTCATGCATTTGATCAACACAAAATCAGTTAATGTTCACAGACCTCTAGAACCTAATTGAGTTGTGTTAATTTTGGGTATTAGTGTAGTTAATCGTAGAACTCAAACCTGAAATTATAATTCACACTCTTTCAATAATCTAATCACATATATCAACCGAATAATATGCAACAAATCAAGTTTTCAATCTACAATTCAGAATGAGATTAAAAATGTGAGAAAGAGTAGATGAAACCGAAATTTGTATGCTAAATTCTATCACACCAATTCTCAAGAATCTTGGTGCTTCCTTGATCCTTGAATTAGATAGAAGTTTACTCCTCCATGGATAGAGGAAAACGAAGTTTCAGAAGTGTAATGGTGGGGGAGGGGGAGCGTGAGAGAGAAAAAGAGAAAAGAGAAAAGACCAAAAACAAAGTCTTATTCCAAAAAAAATCCTCTTGAGTTACAAGTTCTAGCCTCTTGTTAAACTCGACCATCACCAAATGAAAACATCCAAAAATAATAAATTGGTCACTAACTACATTAATCTTCTATTTCTCCTTTGAATTTGGACACCTTATTTGCTAAATTTCGAATTATAGACAAAGAGTTACACTAAAAACATGTAGGTTCTCTAATTGTATCAATAAAGTTTCTCTGCGGTTTTGGCTATGAAAACCCATCTGTTTGGATTTGTACTATGAAAGTGAGTTGTACCCTTGGATGTCAGCTTCAAAACACCACTAGAACAAGATTAATTGGGTTTTTGTGGACCGAGATATGGCCCAAATACTACTACCTACTCAGAATCCGTGAGTGCACCTCTTCAGCTCAATTATAGGCCCAATTGCATCTCCTTATCATCAGAATTGGCCTCTAACCTCCCCAAGAGAAATTTAGGCCTATCTCTTAGCTTTCCTACAAACTAAAGATCATGATCAAATGAGCTCTACAACTCAAGATATGGCCCAACAATCAAAGCAATGTTAGAATTAGCCTAATGCTAGAAAAATTAAATCAAGCCCAAACAAAATCCAAACAACACAAAATAGTCCAATTCAAAACAATTAGGCACAAAAGAGGATTAATGAGCTAGGAATGAGGGAAAATAAGTATATAAAAATGCAATTGATCAGTAACAAACTTTTTGGAATTTCATGCATCAAGAATGTGTTTAGTCTTGCCAAATCAAGAGAAAATGGTAAAGGTGACAACTTTTCCAATCATAAGCATCATCATAAGAAGATAGACAACTTTCAACTCAAATACCACCAAAAATATCAAGATCTCATGCATCAAGAAAGGAAAATGGAAACTTTAAAGCACTTAAAGAAAGGAACTTTTCAAAAAAAAAAAAAACACTCAAGAACACTCATGAACAAGAACATAAATATATTTTCCCAAAAATAGAAATTTTTGCTCATGAAGAGCATGAAAGATTTTCTCAAGCTTTCACTTGATAATCTTGGCCATGAGAGGAACCAAGCTTCAAGCTTTCTTGAGTAAACAAAATAAAAGAGTGAAGATCACTACCTAGAGTCAAAAGGGGCGTCTTTTACAAGAGGAGAAGAAGAAGATGAAGGCTTCTTCTTGATGATGATGATAGCGATTTTGGGAAGAACAAGAAGAGAGCTCTTGAGTTCTTTTCAAAATGAAGCTTGTAATATTTAGATCTTGTCTCCAAAAGCCAAAAGATGTGGTCTTTGAAGGGCTACGCGAGAGTTCTGGTTATGGTGATAGTGGAGAAGGGAAGAAGAAGATGAAGAAGAAGAAGAAGAATGTAGAGAGAAGTTGGAGGATTTGAGTTTAAGAGAGAGAATAGAATGATATAAAATGAAAATGAGAGTGTGTGTGTGTTGTTGGTGTAGCCGTAAGGTATAAAGGGTGGGGGAAAGATATTTTTGTGTTAATTAAGATTTAGGGAGACAAATTAGATAATGGAGGAACAAATCAAGTACTTACTTTCCATAAAGCACTCTTGTCTAATGCTTTATGCTTTAGTGACATCACCTTTGCTTTATTGTCTAGTTGACTAAATTTGAATTTAATCATGTGATTAAGTGCTCTTACAACTTAATTAACTTGATTAAGTAAGGATTAGTGATTAACACACAAGAACATGATTAAGAAAAATTAATCTTGTGATTAAGCTTAATTATCCTTAATTAAATTGATTAAGCTAATTAAGAGTGATTAATGCTTAATTAAGATATTAAGGCTCTGAGTTGCTTAATTAGAGATTATATAATCTCGATTAAGCATTCTCTTGACTTTTCTCATCAGAGTTGACTCACAAACACTTTGTTAATCCCTTAATTAAGCCTTAATCTCATAATTTTTCATTCAATGGCTAATTACTCAAGGTTATTGAGGTAATTTAGCACGACAAGAAATTGAGTATGTTACATTTCTATTCACCTTAAAAAGAATTTTACCCTCACAATGCGTCATCTGTAAACAAATCAGGATACTCGTTCTTCATCTCAGACTTTGGCTCCTACATATATTCTTCCATATTTCCTCTGCCCTAAGCCACCTTGACCAAGGGTACCGTCTTATTTCTCAGCTGTTTTACACCACGATCCGAGATAGCGGTAGATTTAAGGCTAGGTCCTCCCTAAATTGTATACTTTCGGGTTCAAGTAGATGATTAGGGTCGGAATGGTATGTTCTCAACTGAGACATTTGAAAGACATCATGAAGGTTTGACAAATTCGGGGGTAAGGCCATTTGATAAGCAACTGACCCAACATGTTTCAGAATTTGAAAGGGGCCAAGAAAACAGGGGCTTAACTTTTTGACCTTCATGGCTTTACCTATACTAGTCGTAGGAGTGATTTTCAAGAACACATGTTCTCTTTCTTGGAATTCTAGAGGCTTTCTCCTTTTATCTGCATAACTCTTTTGATGGCTCTAAGCTGTAAGGATTCTATCTCTAATCCTTCTGATTTGCTCTATGGTCTACCTTACAAGATTAGGTCCTAGTAGGCTCTGCTTACCCGGTTCAAACCAACACAGGGGAGATTGACACTTCCTTCCATACAAAGCTTTATAGGGTGCCATACCAATACTTGCATGATGACTATTGTCATAAGCAAGCTCAATCAAAGGTAAGTATCTATCCTAACTTCCTCAATTGTCCAACACACAGGCTCTCAACATGTCCTCTAAGGTTTGGATAGTTCTTTTGACTGTCCGTCTGTCTGCGGGTGATAAGCCGTACTTAGTCAAAGCCTCATCCCAAATGCCTTTTGCAAGGCTCCCCAGAATCTAGAGGTAAACCTCAGGTCCCTATCCGAGATTATAGTTGAAGGTACACCATGCAACTTTACTATCTCTTGAACATATAGTTGGACTAACTTTTCCAAAGGATAAGTAGCTCGAATGGGCAAAAGTGAGCAGACTTGGTTAATCTATCAACATTTGCCCATATTGCATCAAAACTAGCTTGCATTTTGGGTAAACCCATCACGAAGTCTATAGAGATACTTTCCCATTTCCATTATGGGATCTCCAATGGTTGCAATATACCAAAGGGCTTTTGGTGTTCAATCTTTACCTTTTGGCGGACCAAACACTTGTTCACCAACACCACAATGTCCGTCTTCAATTCCAGCCACCAAAACATCTTCTTAACATCTTGATACATCATCATCAAACCAAGGTGTATGGTGAAATGGCTCTTGTGAGCCTTCTCCAAGATCCTTCTTCGGAGGTCACTACTTGCGGGTACACAAACTCTTCCTTTAGACCTCCATAGTCCATCTATACCTCAAGCAAAACCCTTCAACTTTCCTTTTTCCACCAACGCTAAGGTTTTTAGGAAATCCTCTTCCTCACTTTAGGCTTGAGCAATTTGACTCTTGAAATCGCTCGTCACTCTAGGCTGATTCAAGCTTAAGCTAGGGTCAACAGTACTTCGAGGTTAAGGCCTTTAAAGCTCCTTACTAGCTCATCCTCCTTGACCATCATCCATGATGCATGCAAAGATTTCCAACTCAAAGCGTCAACCACCATATTAGCCTTCCCAAGATGATAGTTTAACCTAAACTTATAATCCTTTAAAAGCTCCATCCATCTCCTTTGCCTATATTCAACTCCTTTTGATCAAAGAGGTACTTCAAACTCTTATGATCAGAAAACACCTTAAACGTCATTCTAATACAGATAATGCCTCTATATCTTCAGGGCAAACACTACAGCTGCTAACTCTAGGACATGGGTTAGGTAGCTTACTTCATGAGGCTTCAACTGCCTAAAGGCATAAGCTATCATGTTCCTATTCTGCATTAAGACACAACCTAAATCTCTCCCTGAGGCATCACAGTAAACCTCAAATGGTCCACTTTGGTCAGGCAGCTCTAATACTGGGGTTGAGGTTAACTTCCTCTTTAGCTCTTGAAAGCTTTTCTCACAATCCATAGTCCACAAAAATAGGACATCCTTCCTTGTTAACTTGGTTAAGGGCAAGGATATCTGGGAAAATCCTTTTATAAAACTATGATAGTAACCGGCTAAACTCAAAAAACTCCTTATCTCGATTACCAAGGTTGGTCTCTCCCAATTCATCACAGCCTCAATCTTACTTGGATCCGCAGTGATACCTCCTTGTGCCACCACATGTCCTAAGAACTTTACTTCTTCCATCCGGAATTCATACTTAGATAACTTAGTATAAACCTTCCTCTCCCTCAAGATTCCCAACACGACCCTCATATGTTCTTCATGTTCCTCCTTTGTTCTCGAATAGATGAGAATATCATCTATGAAAACAACTACAAACTTATCCAAGTAAGTTCTAAAAATTTTGTTCATATAATCCATGAAAACAGTAGAGGCATTAGTCAAACCAAATGACATCACCATAAACTCATAATACCCGTACCTTGTCCTAAAAGTTGTCTTGGGTATATCCTCCTCTTTCAATCTTATCTGATGATATCCAGATCTCAGATCAATCTTAGAGAACACAGCTGCACCTCGTAGTTGGTCCATGAGATCATCTATCCTAGGCAAAGGATACTTGTTCTTAACAGTTACTTTGTTCAATTGCCTATAATCTACACATAGCCTCATACTCCCATATTTCTTTTTCACAAACAACACTAGGGCTCCCCAAGGTGAGGCACTAGGGATCCCCAAGATGAGGCACTAGGTCTTACAAATCTCTTCTCTAACAACTCTTTCAATTGTCCTTTCAACTCTGACAACTCTATTAGGGACATCCTATAGGGTGCTATAGAGATTGGCCTTGTTCTCGGTACCAACTCTATAGAAAACTCGATTTCCCTCTCCAGGGGAAACACGGGTATGTCGTCAGGAAACACATCTGGGTATTCCCTAACTACAGGGATCTCTTCCAATACTTGCCCGAGTTCCACTTCACTTGCTATAAGGAGAACATATCCCTGATTACTGGACTCACTACTCCCTATCTTAATAGAATTCAAAAACAAACTAATAGGTTCAACCGGCTTAACAGGGATAGGAGGAAAAACAATTGATTTCTCAAAACAATTTATCATAGCATGGTTAGCCAAAAGCCAATCCATGCCTAGAATCAAATCCAAACCAGATAAAGGCAAACAAATCAAATTTGCTATGAAAGACCTACCATCAATTTGGAATCAACAATTCAAACAATAATGACAAGTCTTAACTGGTTTTCTAGCAAGAGTAGAAACAATTAACATCTAAGGTAATTCAGACACAGATAATACCAATCTATCTACACAATCATGAGAAATAAAGGAGTGTGTAGCTCCAGAGTCATATAGTATAGTTAAGGTCCGACCGTTAACCTTGCACTTATCTTGGATCAGATCGTCGAACTGAGTGCCTCCTCAGCATTAAGGGTAAAAACCCTTCCTTGGTGTTGGGGCTTGTTGGTAGGGGACAATAGCTCGACAGTGTAGTCTCAAGCTATATGCCCAAGCTTTCTGCATCGGAAACACACATTCTGGCCAGCTAAACACGGGCATCCTCCATGGTGTTTGCTACACTTAGGGTAAGCTTAACCATTTGCAGGCTTAGGTGGATTCCCAATGGGTTTCTAGGGTTGCTTTCCTTTGAAGCCTCTACTTTGAAACGGCTTCTTCAAGGGTTAGGGCTTGAACTTCTATCCTTTCGGTGCCAACTTCTTCTTGTAAGCTTTGGACCTTACCACAAAAAGTTTGTGGTTGTAATCCTCCACCAAACGGCACTTGTTGAGTAGTATACCATAGTCACGGATCTCCATGGGTCCTATAGACGCCAGTATCTCCTCGCACAATCCCCCTTCAAACTTGACACACTTCCAGCGCTCTTCAGGGCTCCCTTGATAAATCGTTGAGAACTTGCATAGCTCCTCGAACTTGGCAATATACTCAGCAACATTCATAGTCCCTTGACACAAACTCATGAACTCCAACTCCTTTGCATTCCTCATGGATGCGGGAAAATACTTCTCATAGAAGTGTGACTTGAAAATATCCTAGGTGATATGGGTCTAGGTGCCTTCCAACAGCCTCTTGGTGCCTACTCACCAGAACTCAGCATCAGCTTCCAACATGTAGGTAGCAAAGGCTACCTTCTGCTCCTCAGTGCAGGCCAACACTATGAAAATCTTCTCAATGGCCTTGATCCATTCATTAGCTCGATCGGGGTTGTACATCCTTCTAAAGCTCGGTGGATTTGCCTTCCTGAACTCAGCAAACTTGAGGTATTCAAGATCTACCATAGCTCCTTCGTTGTGCCCTTTGGGATACTCTTCATCCCTTTTCTCCATCTGTTCTATCATACAATGGGTAGCAGCAGCTTGCTCCCTCGTGGTGGTAGCCATTTCACAGAGCGTCCCCATGACTTCCTTGGGACCTTCTGGCTCGTTACGGGACCTACCGCATCTCCCTGATGCCATTAGTTCCCGGTACATAAAACAAAAGACATTGAGTTGATCAGGCTCAACATTTACGCTGAGCGAACGAGCAATTAACCATATTCAAAATAGACGATCATGCATGTTTAATCCCTATATCATATCATATAGATGAGACTCTTTACGGATGGACTACTCTGATACCAAAATGTACCACCCTAATAATCCTACACTATGCTTAAGTCATATTATGGAATTACTAGTTGTTACTTTTGCTCGCGGAACTAAGGTTACCATTTGAAAAATACTTTATAATGAAAATAGGGGTAATTTTTGTTTTGTTTTTGAACAATGATGAATAAGCTATTTTGAAAACCAAGAGCCATGAGCACATCATAAACGTATAATATAAACATCGCTAACTCATACATACCGTGCGAATAAAATAATTAGAAGCGACAAGAATAACAATAAGTTAGACAAACATAACATTCATTCCACGACCATTCATAGTTTATATAATCATACCAAGAGTTATACATAGAGATATAATGGGTTTGATATCTTTTATCAGCCCTACAAAAGAAACCTAACTGAATACATCATAAAGGAAAATACATAGAAAATCCCTACTGTCCAAGCATGCCATACAATAGAATGATAACCCTATAACTACAACTAAAAAGAGCTATCCTCGTGCTTGGCTTCGAATGCAATCACCACATCACTTATCAGGCGGGAAGAAACTGTTCTCAAAACCACTGGAAGTAACATCACCATGTCCTCCTCCTTGAGCACGCTCACACCGATGAGGCACAACATGGGTACGAAAGAACCTACAACCATGACCGGGGGTGGAGTGTGATGAGGAGCTGTTGAAGAAGAAGACGAATCAAACGTCAGGTGAATCACGGACGGATAGGAGGGCTCAAATAGGTCAGTCTCCACATGGAAGCTCAGATAGGACGGCTCCGAAGGATCGGAATCCAATGAAATAGTTGGAGTCAGATGGGTATCTAAGTCATTCTCATCGTCAGTCGGGTACCTCAGCGGTTGAAAGTAGGGATGGATGTCATCCAGGGTACCCTCGTCGTACAGCTAATGTGGGCTGAAAAATGGGCTCATCATTGGAACTTGAAATGGATGATCGTGGAAGATGTAGACCCTTATTGTTGCGCTCGCAGACGTCACCACGACATTTAGCACTGAGTCAAAGTGCCAAAGCCAAATCGGGAACTCAATGAAGATCACCACCATGCCCGACACCGGCATCCTCTGAAGATAACATGGAAACATAGGAGTGAGAAATACTATATTTCTTAGTAGGATCGCGACTAGACAAATGTTGTGTCATCGTCGTCGTCCTAGCCACTTTGGGTTTAATTATGAAAAAAATAGACATATATAAGTTCAAATTTTAATAATTTCTGAAACATAAATCCCGAAGCGGGTTGCTTTTAAGTTTATCATCATATTCATAACATCATACATAGGCATACATGCTAACACATGGAACAAACATTCATAATGTGTATAAGAAATATAGACACATGCATGACTATGCAACTCACCAACTTGACCATGGTTCTACTTTGACTTTACTTTTGTTCTTAGCATGTGCTTAACTTTCTTTACTTTTCCTTTGAAATAGATTGCTTTTGGACATGAGCTCATTTCATGACTGTCATCATGCAGTACTAAACCAAACCAGACTAAGCCAATATTAGTTACCTCTAAGTTGGATGGTCATCTATGTCATCTTTGCCTCCCCCATAGAGGTTTCTTGAGTCTTTGTGGATTACTATCTCTTACTTCCCTAAAGTGATTGAGGGGTCATATCTCATTCTTTCTTTTCTTATCATTATACTTTACATGTATAGTACTTCTTTGACTAGACACATACAATAATATGACTAAGTCCATAATTTTGACAGAAATCCGGCAGTATGACGGCTAGACCAGAACTTCCCCAAAATGCCAATCATAAAACTTTCAACCAACAATCCATATCATATCATCATACTAATCATTCAATCATGAGACAGAGCTCAATCAAACTTGTCATTTATCATGCCGAATGGTATTATACATTCATATCCTAAAAGGGTTTATAGTTGTGATATTCTTTGTGAGATGTCTTATAAGTCATCATATGATTTTCCATGGTTACCCATGAGAGAATCACATAGTTAAAATGAATGTGTGTGAAATCTTTTAGTTACTTAGTTCTTATAGGAATTTAATTTTTACTTAGGTATATGTCTTATGGAACACTTGTTCAAATTAACTAAGTTAGGTGATTATTTCCTTTCCTTGAGATAGTGCACTTAGTGATTCCTAGGTTCATGGTATACCTAGAGGCCCTAATCATAATTCTGCTCCCAAGGAGTTCGAGATCCCTCTAATCCTTGGGTCATGACAACGCATAACCACACTCATGAACGCAACAACACCACGTTCACTAATCATCAAGGGTGATTTTTAGCTTATCCAAGTTGCAAAGTTTCAAGCTTTTATCATTAACATAACAAACTTACCTTAAATATTATAAAAGTTATCATTCTTTATAAAGAGGTTATAAAGTTTCATTCTTTAAGAAAATAAGTGCCTTCAAATTAAGCTCTTGTCTTAAAGATTAAATCTTTAGGAAATAATGATACATGATACTAGCTTTTGAATTAAAAAGTCTTATTCTTTATGAAAATTGACACTTTTAATTATTCTAAGACCATTAAAGTCTTAACTTTATAATTTAAAGTTGTCTCAAAGTCTAAAAGATTCCTACTTTATGAACTAATGATATAAAACATTAGCTTTAGAGTTAGAAAGTCTTGATCTTTATAAAATTTAACACTTTTATGACTAAAAACTGATATTCTTGCTTAAAGCTTAAGACTTTACTCAATATATTCATCTCAAGGTTCCAACTTTTCTGGACTAAAGTGCAAGCTTATAACTTTATGACTTAAACCTACCTTCTTAATTAAAGTTTAAAACTTTATGAAAAGATTTGCATCCAAGAATCAATCTTTAAAACATAAAGTGACAAGATATCATTTCTATAACTTAAAAAGGCTTCATATTCCAAAAAGCTTAGCCTTTTACATATATTCTTGTCTTCAAGATAAGACAAAAATAAACTTTAAGGAAGCACAAAACTTGTGCCACTTTTAAGGTTGCAAGTAACAAAGTTTTTGAAATTTCATGCATCAAGAATGTGTTTAGTCTTGTCAAATCAAGAGAAAATGATAAAGATGACAACTTTTCCAATCATAAGCACCATCATAAGAAGATAGACAACTTTCAACTCAAATACCACGAAAAGCATCAAGATCTCATGCATCAAGAAAGGAAAATAGAAACTTTAAAGCACTTAAAGAAATGAACTTTTCAAAACAACTCAAGAACACTCATGAACAAGAACATGAACATATTTTACCAAAAATAGAAACTTTTGCTCATGAGCTTCAAGCTTTCTTGAGTAAACAAAAAAAAAAGAGTGAAGATCACAACCTAGAGTCAAAAGTGGCATCCTTTGCAAGAGGAGAAGAAGAAGATGAATGCTCCTTCTTGATGATGATGATGGCAATTTTGGGAAGAACAAGAAGAGAGCTCTTGAGTTTTCTTGAAAATAAAGCATGTAGTGTTTAGATCTTATCTCCAAAAACCAAAAGATATGATCTTTGAAGGGCTAAGCGAGAGTTTTGGTTATGGTGGTGGTGGAGAAAGGAAGAAGAAGATGAAGAAGAACAAAAGTGTAAAGAGAAGTTGGAGGATTTGAGTTTAAGAGAGATAATAGGATGATACAAAATGAAAATGATAGTGTGTGTGTGTGTTGTTGTTGTAGCCATAAGGTGTAAGGGGTGGGGGAGAGATATTTTCGTGTTAATTAAGGATTAAGAAGAGAAATTGGATTATGGGGGAACAAATCAAGTACTTACTCTTACATAAAACACTCTTGTCTAATACTTTATGCTTTAGTGACATCACCTTTGCTATATTGTCTAATTGACTAAATTTGAATTTAATCATGTGATTAAGTGCTCTAGCAACTTAATTAACATGATTAAGCAAGGATTAGTGATTAACACAGAAGAACATGATTAAGAAAAAATAATCTTACGATTAAGCTTAATTATCCTTAATTAAACTTGATTAAGCTAATTAAGGATGATTAGTGCTTAATTAAGCTATTATTAAGGCTCTGAATTGCTTAATTAGAGATTATCTAATCTTGATTAAATATTCTTTTGACTTTTCTCATCAGAGTTGACTGATAAATGCTTTGTTAATCCCTTAATTAAGCCTTAATCTCATAATTTCTCATTAAGTGCCTAATTACTCAGGGTTACTAAGGTAATTTAGCATGATAAGAAATTAAGGATGTTGCATTAGCCAAGTCTTATTCCATCCTATGGCTGGTTAAGCGCCACTTTGAAGGGCAAGTGGCTAAAGATTACCCACTCCAACTAGGGTTAAGGTTGTATAAATTCCTACTGACTTAGTTCTTGCGGATTAAAATACCGAATTGAAACTGATTTCTTTTAAACTAACTAAGTATTGCTAGAATTTTCTGCATGCTCAATTTAGTTTCTCCTAATCCTAATCTTTTTAATTAACTTCTAATTACCTACTAATTAATCTCTAATTAACATTACATATCCTATAAAATCGAAAAAATCAATAAATTAAATGTTTAGTAAATTCGAGACATTATAAATTCTTTTAAATCCTCAAAATATTACTAATGGTCTTCTTAAATTTTTTGTTTAACAAACTTAAGTTTTCTAATTTGAATGTTTATATTCCAACACTAGTTAACTATATCTCTCTAACAAAATTAGATAATTTAATCAATAGTGCTAATCAAAAGCACTGTTTCTTTGGGATTACTACACATTATTTTTTTGTAAATCCTTTAATATTTTCTATCTATTTTTCTGTTTCCTGTAACTAATGGCATTTTCATAATTTTGAGCAAGTCTAAGGGCATCCCACATCATTTCACATGTGGACACCTTTGTGGCCCAATTGGCTAAGAATTAGGTTTCTATTATGCCATGTTTAAGAAAATGGGGATGTTACAAATGCTAAGCATTTTACATTTTGATTTAGAAGGTCATCTAGATATAATACATAAGTATTATCGTGCCTTCTAGTAGTAAGAATGATCTTATCTGATGTAAAGTATTTTATAATGCACAGAGAAAGTTCAAACACAACTTTGTAGCCTTGGTCACAAAACTGACTAATGCTTAGAAGGTTGTGAGTCAATCCTTTAACCAACATACCATTAGTAATCAAGTCAGAGTTGTTCTTACCAACATTGCCTATACCAATGATCTTTAACTTGATACCATCAGCAAACTTCATGACTCTTCCATCCTTAGGTTTGAGGTTTCTGAACCAAGACTTGTTTCTAGTCATATGTCTAGAATAGCCGCTATCGAGATACCACTTTATCTCCTTCTAGTAGTATGATTTAAGACACATTTGCATCAAAAGCAACCTTCACTTTAGGTACCCACATCTTTTGGGTTAGTAGCATTTTTGGGCCTTTTTACCTTTTAGCTAATTTCTCATCTTTTTCCTTCTCATATCCAATTCACATCTTGTCAAAATATGGCCTTTGACTACCAAGCATCAAATCTAGATTTTTACAGCCATTTACCATCTTCTTAAGATTTAATTTGAGAAGCTTAACTATTTTCTGAAGTTTGAAACATCAAAAGATGTATTATGAGAAGATTCAGAATTTTCAGTTTTTAAGGCACTTACATCCTTCTAGAAAAGGGTATTTTCTTTTAAAAGCTTAGTTTTTTTCATGCCCCAACTTCTCTTTCTCATTCTTGAGGTTTTCAAATTCAAGGGAAAGTTTTTGAAAATTTTTCTTTAAAGAAGCATAATGAGAAGCAAGTATTTAAGAATCATCCAAAAGTTTATCATATACTTTTTGAAGATCATCATAGGAGACTTCAGGTTCAATTTTTGTTATCTCAGTCTCTTCATCAGAGACTATGTCTGCCATGAAGCAAAGATTTGCAACTATCTCTTCTTCTTCTTGAGATTCTACACCTTCTTCTTCCTCTTCCAAATCTTGCTATGTAGCCATCATGCCCTTTTTCTTGGGTGTCTTCTTCTTGGAGCTTTTTTTCAGCTTAGGACATTCTGATCTCAAATGTCTAGGCTCCTTACACTCAAAGTAGATGATTTCACTTTGCTTAGCCTTTCTCTTTTTGTCCTTTTTAAGGACAAATCATTTCTTCTTTTTCCTTCTAATCCAGGTTTAGAAATCCTCTCTACTAGATAAGCAATTTCATCTTTCTCATCATCATCATCATCATCATCAGAAGGATCTTCTTCTTCTTCATCTGATTCTTCTATTGCCTTCCTCACATTAGAAGAATTGGATCTTCATTTAGTGGATTTTAAGGCAACAGATTTGCCCTTTTTGTTGGTTTCCTCAGAGGCTTCGTTTAGTTCATTCTTATGAGTCTTCAGGGACCAAATGAGGGCATCAAGACTGAGCACATTCAAGTCCTTGGCTTCTTGAATGGCTGTCACCTTGGGACACTAACCTTGGAAAGGCATTTCAAAATTTTTCTTACCATTTCAGCATTAGTGTATCTCTTGCCCAATGCTTTCAACTGATTTATGATGTGCATAAACTTGGTTGTCATCTTATCAATATTTTCATGTTTCAATATCTTGAACAATTCATATTGATGTACCAATATACTGATCTTAGTTTCTTTAACTTGATTAGTTCCTTCATGAAGAGTCTGGAGTCTATCCCAAATCTCTTTTCCAAAGTCACATGAAATTATTTTGTCATATTCACTCTTGCTTAAGGCACACGTGAGAACGTATTTGGCCTTGGCATTCCTCTACACCTTGGCTTTATGTTGGTCAGTCCATTGATTTCTTGGAATAATTCTAACCACTACTGGTGGGGCCTAATGTGAATCAGCAACCACATGAGGCACGAATTGCTCAATAGTTAGGACATATCTCCATTTTCGATGATCTCCCCCACATCAATGTTGGTAAACTCAATGAGTCTCATTATATTCTTCTAGTAGGGATAATCTTCTCCATCAAATTATGGAGGGTGGTTAATGGACTGTCCTTCAGCAATGTGATTCATTTGTTGTGCCATATCTCAAGATCTTTTAACCTTTGCAACTGTTTGGAAGCTCAACTCCAGAGGCCGAGTTTTGATGCCAATTGTAGGAAAAAGTAGCACAAGAAGAGAGGTTGAATTATGTTTCTAAAAACTTTTTGTTCCTAAAACTTTTTAAACAATCTTTCTCATGTCTTTGGACTTGGAATACAAAAGCATTTTGAGTTTAAAATGAAAGTTATTGTTTTCATAATAACCTTATTAGTCAACAAGTAAATAAGCACACAGAATAAAATACAAAGTATAAAAGCAATAAAGAGTGATAAAGATAGAAAATCATGCAAGGAGATTTTATACCAGTTCGACTAACAACTTGTCTACATCTAGTCCTTAACAACTTAATTGAGATTTTTATAAACTAAGTATTCTTTGTTCAAGCTTTTACAACCGAGTAATTCTTCCTAGCCTCTTCAAGCTAACTAAATGAGTAGTCTTTGCAAAGCCTTTCCAAGTTAACAATAAGTGGCATTTTATCCTAGCCTCTCCAAACTCATAAAGGCCACTATTTGGTCTGGTTACAATAGTAATATTGAATGGTTGGTGTTTGGATCAACACTCATACTAAATCACTTGAAGGTGTGTAAAACACTTAATTACAGTGTGAAGTGACTTCTTAATACTCTCAGTAAGAGGATATTGGCTAATACAAAGCAAACAAGAAGATTTTCTTTTGAGATGTTACAATGAGTAACTTTCTAGATGTTCAGAAGGTTGAGAAAGATGAAGACTTGATAGATAGCCAAATGCACAAAGTTCTCAACTAACTAACTTCTTCTTCATCATCTTCTAGGTTTACATATGCTTCAAAAATGCCCTTGAAACTTCAGACCTTGAGCCCAAAGCTTTTTGATCCACCAGTCTAAGACTAGAGAGAGAAGTTGCAACACCTTAATAATCTCATATTATACTTAAGTCGTATTATGTCTGATTATTAGTTGTTATTTTTGCTTGTGGAAACTTAAACTTTTTTAGAAAATCTATTATGCAAAAAATAGGGTAAATCTTTTTTTTTTTTTGAAATACACTGTCATTTTAAGAAAAACGTGAGCCTCGAGCATGAATAGAGGAGTTAAGTGGGCGTGCTGCACGAAGATCCATAGCATAAACAGATAAATAGGGCATAAAGGTAATATAAAATACATTAGTACATAATAAGTCTTACTTCCATTCCACGTAAATAAAATTCATAATGTCAAGCATTACATAAAATATACTCATGACTAGGTCATCACTAAATGCCAAATACAAGCCAGCATAGTAAGTTTCAAAGCAAAATAAAATACATGATGTAGAGTTACAGCAGTCTATGCACCCTAATACCAAACCAAACCCTAGCATCAGTCTCATGCAGCACACTCCTCGATTCTACGGACATCATGACCCAAAGAGGTGGTTTCCCCTAGCTCATCACCCTCATGGATTGTAAGGTATATGGATCATGAGGGGATGCCTGTTGATCACCTCGATATGGCGATGGTTGGGCTGAGCCTCGTGCAGAGTGCAGCTGGCTGCCAAAAATAGCTCCTCAGACAGATCCTCTTCAGATAATAGGACAGCACCCAGATGAGGCTCCGGACATGGCAGTAAGGCGGCTGTGGCCCTAGAAGTGGTCATGGAGCTTAGCTCTGCACCTGGAATGGCTAGCTGGGGTTCGACTGAGGGTAGTGCTGGGGACATGGGCTCTATCTCAAAGTCCAGCAATGGTTATGCCGAAAAGTCCCACGGCCCTAGTGGCTGCCCAAGTAATGCTCCAGGAAACTCGCCAGGGGCAGGCGGTACGATAGGCAGAACAACGGACTTTGCTTCTTCATGTATACAACCTAAGTGGATGTATGTCCGCACGACTGTGGTGGTTGTGGCCACGATCGTGTTGGTGTTCTCATCATGCTCCTATGCGTACTCAAGTGGATCCATGATCCACTCCGCGAAGTGGGCCATCAGAATCTAGTGACAACACGGAAGGACAAACTAAAGTGAGAAATAATATTTCTCAATAGAACTCCAATTCCACACGAGGGTGTCGTCGTTATCGTCCCAGCCACTTCGGGTTTTGTTAAGAAACTCAGTGAGCATGCATATGGTTCATTTATTAAGTTTTTGAAAACATTATTATCCGAAGTGGATTCACTTTTAACATACACTCTGATCATGGGAATTACATCATAACAAGCATAGGAACAAGTATAATTAAATATAACATGCATGGATATTTTATAAGCTTCTTTTAAGACATTCCTTTCAAGGGTTTGGACCGAAGTCCCTTTCTTTCCTTAAACTTGACTTTATCCTAAATCTCTTAGTACTACCCTCTAAGCTTTGAGTGGTAATGAGCTCAGACCATGGCTGTCTCCACATTAAATTCCTAATACTTACACTAGCTGGGTCATTTGCCATGCCTCATGTAAGCCCTTAGGGAAAGAGGGATCTTTGTGTGAGTCATCTTCCCTTTTGAAGGATCATACCCTTCATGCTGTCTTTTCTTATTAGTACTTATAATGTATAAAAATTAGGCTAAGTCCATAAATTTTGCGAAAATTTGACAGCATAACACTTAGACTGGAGCTTCCTTAAAATTTTGCCAGACTGAGAAATCCAGTCAGAAAACATCATCATACATTACTTAACAACGTATGTATCATACTCATCATTAACATATTCATCATAACCATCAGCTTCATCATCATCATATCATCATACTTGCACATAGACATAGATATATCACAAGCAAAGTTTAATGTGTAACATCTTCAATTTCCTGTAATGCTAAATTACCTCAATAATCCCGAGTAATTAGACACTTATTGAGAAATTAGAGATTAAAGCTTAATTAATCAATTTATATGGCAATTTGGAAGAGAAAAGTTAAGTAAATATTTAATCGAGATTAGATAATTTCTAATTAAGTGAGTCAGACTCTTAATAGCTTAATGAAGTACTAATCACCCTTAATTAGCTTAATCGAGTTTAATTAAGGATAATTAAGTTTAATCGCAAGATTAATTTTTATTAATCATGATCACATGAGTTAATCACTAATCTTTGCTTAATCATGTTAATGAAGTTGCAAGAACACTATATCATATGATTAAATTCAAATTTAGTCAATTAGATAATAAAGTAAAGAGTGATGTTACTAAAGCATAAAGCATTAGACAAGAGTACTTTATGTAAGAATAAGTACATGATTTGTCCCCCATCATCCAATTTGTCTCCCTAAACCTTAATTAACTCAAAAATTAAGAAAAATGACCCCATCCCCATGGCCTAAAAGTTACAACCAACACACACACACACACATTCACTTCATTTTTCAATTTCTATTCTCTCTCTAAAAACTCAAATCCTTCAACTTCTCTCTACAATCCTCTTTTTCTTCTTCTTCCTTTCTCCACCACAACTACCATCACCAAACTCTCACTGATCCCTTCAAAGACCACATCTTTTGGTCTTTGGAGACAAGATCTATACAGGATAAGACTCATTTTCAAGAGAACTCAAGAGCTTCTTCCTTCTTCATTCAAAGCCGCCACCATCATCCACCAAGGAGGAGTCTTCATCTTCTTCTTCCCTTACAAAAACACCATTTTTTGGCCTTAGGTAGTGATCTCTACTCATCTCTTTTGTTTACTCAAGAAAGCTTCAAGCTTTGTTCCTCTCATGATCAAGATCTTCCAGTGAAAGCTTGAAAAAAACTCTCATGCTTTTCATGAGCAAAAGTTTCTATTTTTGGTAAAATATGTTTATGTTCTTATTCATGAGTTGTTCTTGATCTTTGAAAGTTTCTTTCTTTAAATGCTTCAAAGTTTCTATTTTCCTTTCTTGATGCATGAGATCTGGATATTTCTTGTGAGTTGTTGGAAAAAGAATTATGTTCTTTGTGGTGTTTGGGATAAAAGTTGTTTATTTTCTTATGATGATGCTTATGATTGGAAAAGTTGTCATCTTTAATCATTTTCTCTTAATTTGACAAGATTAAAAACATTCTTGGTGCATAAAAATTTCAAAAAGTTTATTTCTTGCAACCTTAAAGATGGCGCAAGTTTTGTGTCTCCCGAATTTGTCTATTTTGAAGACAAGAATATGTGTAAAAGCTTAAGCTTTTTGGAACATGAAGCCTTTCTAAGTCATAAAAATGAGAACTTGTCACTTCATGTATTAAAAATAGAATCTTCAATGTAAGACCTTTCATAAAGTTTTAAACTTTAATCAAGAAGGTAACCTTAGGTCATAAAGTTGTAGATTTGCACTTTAATCTTGTAAAGGTTGAACCTTGAGCTAAAAATATTGAGTAAAGTTTTAAATTTTCTTCAAGAATGTCACTTTTAGTTATAAAAGTGTTAACTTGCAACTTTTAATTTATAAAGTTTGTATCTTGAGTCAAAATAATGCATAAAGTGTTAAACTTCCTTCTAGGAAGGATTATTTTAAATTGTAATAAAACTTTAACTCATAAAGCTAAGACCTTGATGGCCTTAGAATAATTAAAAGTGTCAACTTTCATAAAGAACAAAACTTTTTTAGTTTTAAAGCTAATATCTTGTATCATTATTTCATAAAGATTGAATCTTTAAGACAAGAGCATAATTTTATAGGCACCTACTTTCTTAAAGAATGAAACTTTATAATTACTTTATAAAGAATGATAACTTTTATAACATTAAAGGTAAAATCTTGTTATGTTAATTATAAAAGCTTGAAACTTTGCAACTTGGATAAGTTAAAAAACCATCCCTTGGTAATTGGTGAACATGGTGTTATTGGATTGATGAGTGTGGTTATGTATTGTCATGACCTAAGGACTAGAAGGATCTTGAAATCTTTGGGAACAAAAGTATGATTAGGGCCTTTAAGCATACCATGAACTTAGGAATCACTAAGTGCACTATCTCAAGGAAAGGAAATAATTACCTAACTTAGTTAACTTGAACAAGTGTTTCATAAGACATGTACTCAAGTAAAAAGTAATTTCCCATAAGGACTAAGTAAATAAAAGACTACATACATATTTATTTTAATTATGTGATTCTCTCAGGGGTAATCATGGGAAATCACATGATGGCTCGTAAGACTTTCCACAACGAATAACACAACTATAAACCCCCTTTAGGGTATAAATATATGAAGCCATTTGGCATGATGTATGACAAGTTGATTGAGCATTGTCTCATGATTGAATGATTGGTGTGATGATATGAGATGGATATAATGGATTATTGGTTGAAAGCTTCATGATTAGCATTTTGGGGAAGCTCCGGTCTAGTTGTCGTGCTGCTGGATTTCCGTCAAAAATTATGGACTTAGTCATATGGTAGGTGGTCATCCCTTAACTGTATAGATTCGAGTTCTAAGAAATGACTGGGATCAGGGTGACATCTTCTAAGTTGTGATGCATGAAAAACATCATGAAGATTTGACAAATGTGGGGGTAAAGCCACTCGGTATGCTACTGGCTTAATTCATTTTAGAATTTGAAAGGGACATATGATTCGAGGGTTTAACTTTTTGACTTTGATGACTCTACCTTTTCCTATTGTAGGTGTTATCTTCAAGAATACATGTGCTCCTTCTTGAAACTCTAAAGGTTTCCTCCTCATGTTGGCATAACTCTTTTGACAGTTTTAAGCTATGAGGATCTTGCTAAGGATCTTCTTTATTTATTCCATAGTGTCAGACTAAATTAGGCCCTAACAGGCTCCTTTCCCCTAGTTCATACCAACACAACAAAGATTGGCATTTCCGTCCATCTAATGCTCTAATACTAGCATGATAACTGTTGTTATAGGCGAACTTAGCTAATGGCAGATATCGATCCCAGTTCCCTCGTTACTCCATTATGTATGCCCTCAACATATCCTCTAGGGTTTGAATGGTTCTCTTTGTTTGTCCATCTGTTTGGGGATGATAAATGGTACTTAAGCATAATCTTATTCCAAATGCCTTCTAGAGTGCTCCCCAGAACTATAAAGTGAATCTTAGGTCTCGATCTGAGATTATAGTCAAAGGAACTCCGCGAAACCTCACTATTTCTTTAATATATAGTTGAGCTAGCTTCTCTAAGGGGTATTTTCTCGGATAGGTAAAAAGTGAGCAAATTTAGTCAGTCTATCCACAACGACCCAAATAGCATTGTACCAGGTGGATGTCCTTAGTAACCCCATTACGAAATCCATTGAAATGCTATCCCATTTCCATTTAGGGATCTTTTAGGGCAGCAATGTTCCAAATGGTTTTTGTTGCTCTATCTTCACTTTCTGGCATACCAACCACCTACTTATAAAGTCTGCTACATCTTTCTTCATACCTAGCCACTAGAACATTCTCGTAAGATCTTGATACATTTTGCTAATTCTAGGATATACTGTGCATTCACTCTTGTGAGCTTCTTCTAAAATCCTATTTCGAAGACTATCTCCTATAGGCACACATATTCTTCCTTGATTTCACCATAATCCTTCTTTATCCTAATCGAACCTTATCAATTTCCCTAATTGCACCAAACTTATGGTGTTTTGGAAGCTAGGGTCCTACTGCTGTGCACATTGAATTTGCCCTTTGAAATCACTAGTCATCTTAATCTGACTTCGTTGGATGCTTTGAGGACTCACAGAAATCCCTAAGTTGAGATCTTGGAAACTCTCTACAAGCTCGATCTCTTTAATCATCATCCAGGAATAGATAGAGATTTTCCGCTTAGAGCATCAGCTACTACGTTAGCTCTACCAAGATGGTAATTTAGGTAAGATTCGTAGTCTCTGAGGAATTCCATCCACCTTCGCTGGCTTATATTTAATTCTTTTTTATCAAAGAGGTATTTCAAACTCTTGTGATTAGAAAAAATCTCAAACTTTATTCTGTAGAGGTGATGTCTCCATATGTTTAAAGCAAATATCCTATAATTTGTTTCGTCACCAAATACTTATGGCTCATCCGGTGGAGTGGAGCATGGACCCTCCCCACCATGAGTGGACCTACGATGCTGATGCCCAGGATATCGTGGCTATGACCACCACGGTAGTCTGCACCTACTTTTACCTGGGTCATATACATGAGGGAGAGAAGCCCGATATTCTGCCAGCCCCAGTAGACATTTCTTCAGCATACTTTGGACAGCCGCTGGGTCCTTGGGATTTTCCCAGGCCCTTGTCGAACATTGAGATGGAGCCGATGTCTCTGAACCTGCCCGCAACCGAGCCCATGCCGCAACCTATGATTCCCGTGGTTGACGTGAGTTCCACGGCCACTTTGAGGGCCACAACTACTTCGTTGCCACACCCTGAATATCACCCTGTTACTTGTAAGGAGGATCCCTCTAAGGAACATTCTTCGGTAGCCAGCTGTACTCCGGGTCATCGTGTTCGTCGCATCGAGGTGATCAGTAAGCACCCTCATATCATCCATACTCCTCACGTTCCCCGAGGTCGAGGAGCTAGAGGAACCAGGCACTCAAGGACCTGATTTCATCTGATCGAGGAGCTCGGAGGGGGCAAAGGAACCAGAATGTGACTACCTACTTGGGCCTATTTTATTATTGCTCCTTATCTTATGTATTTCATTTTGTGACGAACTTTGTCATATTTGCTTATGCTTGATATTTTGGGGCCATGGCATGACCATGAGTTTCCTTTTCCTGTATTGTTGAATATTATGAGACTTTATATATGATTGTTTGAGTAAGATGAATGCATTATATTTCTATTTATCCATTGTCCCCTTATTTTATGACTAAATTTATGTGACACGCTCGTTTATATCTATCTACTCGCTCAATGCTTTATTTTCCAAAACGCTGCAAAGCGACAATGTATTTCAAAAAAAATTTTACCGTATTTTTCACGTAACTTAATTTATAAATGCAGTTTAGCTTTCCGTGAGCATAAGTAACAACTAATAAAACGCTGTAATACGACTTAAACGTAGTATGGGTTTATTAGGGTGTTACAACTCCTGACTTTGGTAACTATGGTTGGCCGTTCCCAGCTTATCACTGCCTCAACTTTGTTAGGATCCACAGAAATTGCTCCCTGAGATACTACATGCCCTAGAAATTTCATCTCTTCAATCCAAAATTCGCACTTAGACAATTTTGTATAGAGTTTCTTTGCTCTCAGAATCTACAACAGTAGTCTTAAATTTTCTACATGTGCTTGTTTGGTCTTAGAATAGACAAGTATATCATCGATGAAAGCCACCATGAACTTGTCTAGATATAGTCAAAAGATCCAATTCATGCAGCCCATGAATACTGCCAGGGTGTTTGTCAATCCAAATGACATCACGTTGTATTCATAGTGTCCATAACAAGTTCAAAAGGATGTTTTAGGAATGTCTTCATCCTGATCTCGAATTTGATGATATCCTGATCGCAAGTCAATCCTTGGTAGAGGATATTTGCTCTTTATCATAACTTTATTCAGTTGTCGGTAGTCAATGCACAACCGCATACCTCTGTCTTTCTTCTTGACTAATAGAACAAAAGCTCCCCACGGTGACACACTGGGTCTAATGAATCATTTCACCAAAAGTTCTTCAATCTGCTTCTTGAGTTCAGCTAATTCCAAGGGCGATATCCTATATGGAGCCATAAATATTGGTCCTATTCCCAATGCCAACTCAATGGTAAATTCAATTTCCCTTTCTGGGGGAAAGTCATATATGTCTTCTGGAAATACGTCTAGATATTCTCTAACTACCAGAATCTCATTCAACTTCTGATCAATTTCCACCACGCCAGTTGAAAAGAGAATGTATCCTTGTTTTTCCTTCCCACAACAGTTTATCGACAAGGAGTTTAGGTAGAGATTTATAGGGGTTATAGGTTTAGAAGATAAAGTGGAAGGAAACACAACGGTTTTCTCATAACAATTTAGCTTGACTCGATTAGCAAAAAGCCAATCCATGTCCAGAATTATATCAAGCCCAGATAATGGAAAACAGATAAAATTAGCTATAAAGATTTTACCCTCAATTTGAAGAAAAATGCCCACACAAACTTGACTAGTTCTAATGGGTTTATCTGTAGGGGTGGAAACTACTAGGTCATAAGGTAACTTAAAAATGAGTAATTGCAAAGTGGTCACACAATTACTAGAAATAAATAAATGTATAGCACCCGAATCATATAGTATAGTTAAAGTCCTACCATTCACTTGACATGTACTGCGAATTAAATCTTCGGATTAGGTAGCTTTTTCCGCACCCATAGTGAAAACTCTTCCTTGGCGCTGAGGTTTAGGGGCAACTTGTGAGTTCCTAGTTCAGTACTCATAGATTTTATGCCCTAGTTTGCCACATCCATAGCAAACGTTCTATCCTGCCAAACACAGTCGATCACCGTGGTTCTTTCCACATTGAGCACAAGTCTGCTTTACAAAAGGTTTCAGGGGTTGTTTTCTCCTGTTACCTGTCGGCTGGAATTTCTTCTATCGTTGTAAGTTGGGCTTGAACTTCGAGCCTTGCGGCGCTAATCCTTTTCGAAAGTTGCTACTTGCAAACTTGGTAGCTACCAACTTCCAGTTACAGTCCTCTACGAGTTGGCAATTATTCACCAAAGTAGGAAAATCCCTAATCTCCATAGGTCCTACTACTGTGAGGATATCTTCTCTTAATCCTCCTTTACACTTGATGCACTTCCATACTTCATCCGGGTTCTATTGGTAAATTGTGGAAAAATTACATAACTCCTCAAATTTGGACATGTATTCCATTATGCTCCTACCTCCCTAATAGAGTTGTATAAACTCCAGCTCCTTGGCATTCTAAATTGAGGTGGGGAAATACTTTTGATAAAAAGCATCCTTAAATACCTCCCAAGAGATGTTAGTCTGAGACTCCTCTAACAGCTTTTTCAAGCCATTCTACTACAATTCGGCATCCATTTCGAACATGTAAGTAGCAAATACTACTTTCTGAAGATCAGTGCAGGCTAAAATAAAAATGACCTTCTCCATTGCCTTGACTTACTTCTCAGCTTTATCTGGGTCAAAGGCTCCTTCTAGAGTGCTCCCCAGAACTATAAAGTGAATCTTAGGTCTCGATCTGAGATTATAGTCGAAGGAACACCGTGAAATCTCACTATTTCTTGAATATATAGTTGAGCTAGCTTCTCTAAGGGGTAGTTTGCTCAGATAGGTAAAAAGTGAGCAAACTTAGTCAGTCTATCCACAATGACCCAAATAGCATTGTACCCGGTGGATGTCCTTGGTAACCCCATTACGAAATCCATTGAAATGCTTTCCCATTTCCATTTAGGGATCTCTTAGGGCTGCAATGATCCAAATGGTTTTTGTTGCTCTATCTTCACTTTCTGGCATACCAACCACCTACTTATAAAGTCTGCTACATCTTTCTTCATACCTAGCCACTAGAACATTCTCGTAAGATCTTGATACATTTTGCTAATTCTAGGATATACTGTGCATTCACTCTTGTGAGCTTCTTCTAAAATCCTATTTCGAAGACTGTCTCCTATAGGCACACATATTCTTCCTTGATTTCTCCATAATCCTTCTTTATCCTAATCGAACCTTATTAATTTCCCTGATTGCACCAAACTTATGGTGTTTTGGAAGCCAGGGTCCTAATACTGTGCACATTGAATTTGCCCTTTGAAATCACTAGTCATCTTAATCTGACTTAGTTGGATGCTTTGAGGAGTCACAGAAATCCCTAAGTTGAGATCTTGGAAACTCTCTACAAGCTCGATCTCCTTAATCATCATCTAGGAATAGTTAGAGATTTTCTGCTTAGAGCATCAGCTACTACATTAGCTCTACCAAGATGGTAATTTAGGTAAGATTCGTAGTCTCTGAGGAATTCCATCCACCTTTGCCGCCTTATATTTAATTCCTTTTGATCAAAGAGGTATTTCAAACTCTTGTGAGTAGAAAACATCTCAAACTTTATTCTGTAGAGCTTTTCTTGCCTTGTTGAAAATATTGTCTTAAAATGAGATTATGTGGTATGATGGTTTTTATGTATCTTACTTTATTTTTTTGATCTAAAATACTGATTTGGTGATTAAAACCTTGAATATGATGGTGAGATAAAACATAAAAATGGTGATTTAAAGTGGGATAGCAACATCTCCACAAGTTTGAAATATAAAACATAAAAACTAGTTGAGCTAGAATTCTGGCAGTCTGTAATGCATACTGTATAACTTATTCTACAAAACTCAAAATGTGATGAAACTAATTTTTTGTAAAAGTATACTCAAAGAGTTTTTCATACATATAAAATATGTGAACTTTGGCTTTGAAACGTGGGAGATATGAATTTTTGAAGTAGGCTGTCTCTAGATATGTTTATGTCTGGGCAATCGGTACTAAAACATGCATAACTCGAGTTATACAAAACATTTTTTAGTGGAACCAAGTTTATCTGAAATCTAAGACATAGGAGAACACTCCCATAAAAACATTTTTGTCAGATTCCATGCGAGGAGCCCCAGTGGAGTTGACAAGCCACTGACTCGAGATAAACTTTCAAGTTTGAGCAGTCAGAGCAAAAAGTGTATAACTCAGGCTACAGAAGGAATTTTTGAGTGGGACTTATTTCATTTGAAAATAGACTCAGAAAATTACAATCCTACAAAAAATCAAGTTAAAACTATAAAAGAAGAATTTATGATTAATTTCTAAAATTACTGCCCTGCAGTAAAAGTAAAAACTGGTTAAGGTAAAATTTCTAACACTAATGAGAATCTCACTTGAGTACACTAAGACTCTTAATTTAAGGTAATGGAAATTTCATAATTCAACTTAAGAAGGTTTAAAAGAAGTGATAGGCGGTACTCGCCCTATAATTAGTGAAAGAACCGAACGAGATGACAATCAAATTAAAAAGCTTGCACCTAAGTTACAAAGCTAAGCTCATAACACTTTAATGTGGTATATCTGTGTCTATGTGCAATACGATAATATGATGATGGTATGATTATGATGACAATGATTATGTTGCATACGATGTTGATTAATACATATGATGATGTCTTGTGATTGGATTCTCTGTTTGGCAAAAATCTTGGGAAGGTTCGGTCTAGCTGTTATGCTGCCGAAATTCCGTAAAAATTGTGGACTTAGAATAATTTTGCATCATAAGCCTTAATAAGAAGAGATTGAACTAAGGGTGTGATCCTTCAAAAGGGAAGGTGACCCATAATAAGAAGCTCCCCTCACCCACAACTCACATGAGGCATGGCATAGACCCAGCTAGTGTGAATATAGGGGATAGGGCTTACATGAGGCATGGCATGACCTAGCTAGTGTAAGTATCAAAAGTTTATTGTGGCGACGGCCACGGTATGAGCTCATTACCACTTATGTTTAGTGGGTGAAAAGAAAAAGTGTAACACCCTACTAATTTAATGTTATGCTTAAGTCATAGCATTCAATTAAGTAGGCGTATTCTGGTGTTAATGTTACCTTAAATTTCGTGATTTGTATTACAAACAGTTGAAGCGGCGCGCTGCTATATAATAGATATGAATAGCATTATACAACGTAATACAATTTAATATAACACAACAGAAAAGATACGAATAAGTGGCATATTACCAACTATATATGTACATATGTAGGCTGGAAGCCAATGCTTCAGTCTATACATATATATATTAGAAGCAGATGAAGTAAAGATACAGCAAAATGCCTATTGCTAGAAAGCAGAGACGGAACTAGCAGGAGCCGACTGCGTCCAACGAGTCCAACATGGAAACCTGGTGAAGCTACAGGACTGGGATCTCAATAAAAGGAGTGGTCGTTGAGCCTCTCGCCAGTGTCTGAGAATGATGCGGAAAGTATAGCACGGGGTGAGAATTTCAAGAAATTCTCAGTAGGGTTGGTGCATAGTGATTGTCTGACGTCACATACATTCTCAGTTGCCTCGGGTTTTATTTAATTATAAAAACATGTGTTCAAACTGAAATATCCATTTTAATGAGTTCAATAAAATATCTGGTCCGAGGCAAGGTTCAGTTTTACTTTAGACAGCATAAGAAACAGAATAGGCTACTAACAGTAAAACATAGAATAACGAGCATAGTAAATAAACATACAGTAGTACGTAAATATAACAGACAAACTGTAAACATTCTGAAATAACCATGCCATGAAATCATGCATTCATGTAATTATGCAAAACTTATTCTTGAACTTTCCTTCATAAACCTTTCATTTCCTTTCATCATTTTTCCATCTCTTGGTCCCCTGGGAGTTCTTGGCCATTTAGACTCCTGGGTAATAGTCTGCTTATCAGGATCGAGCTCGTTCCTATACAGGAAGTGCCAGGTTTACTTTCCCCGACGTTCCCACCGATCTATTCCCCTTAACTTCTTATCCGGGGCTGGCCCAAGTAGCATGGAACTTTCTTAATAACATGATTCTTAATACACTTTCATAACATTTCTTGAAATGCACATGTAAGATCATGGAATTCATAACTTGTGCATGGATTCTACCAAAATTTTGGCGGCATAACGGAATGTGTCCGCTTTTCCGTGAATAGTGCCATCCAACCAGTACATCATTTTATCACAAAGAACACAATATCACATATATACTTCAACATTAAACTTATATCAATATCAAATTAATCAAAGCAGAATTCCTGCCTCAGCATGTTCAACCAACCCGGTTTTGATAATTCAAACCATAATTTCTATTTAACTCATTTGGACCTCAAATTTAAGCATGTTAAAGTGTTATGTGTCTACTTTCTAACCTTTTTAGTCCCATCTAATTTTGGTTTCTCTAACTCAAGATATCTAGATTTTATCCCGGCATGCCCAGTGGCTTGCCAGAATCAGGCAACTAAAAGTAAAAATCCACTAAAAATCGAAAACTGACTCAAATCATACGAAATTGGTCTCTTATTAAAGCTAACAGAACAAAGTTTCATTTGCAATAAGTTCCATTTCATTTGGCTTAGTAGGGCTCGAGTTATAAGCCTCGCATTCTGACCCTCCTAAACTGCCCTGTTCTAGTCCGGTGTGGACATAGGGCAAATTGCTTGGGGCACTGGGAGCAATTGGGACCTTATCTAATTATGAAAATTTTATGGGACATTATAATATGTGTAAGCTCTCTAAGAAAGTTGGCTGCACTCATTTTCAAGTAGTATGGGTCGAGTTCTATCCTAAACAAGCTAGTCTGCCCAGATTCAGAGTCAGAACCCTAGGTTGAAATTCAAAAATTCATAACTCTCTCATTTCTAATACAAAAGCCTTATATGATATATCTATGGAAAACCCTAGATGTCTAGTTTCATATAAAAATGGTTTCATCCAATTTGATCGGTTGTAGGCGGAGCCGTACACTCCGCCGTACGGACTGCCGAGGGTTTTGATTCTCTAACCCATCAGCTCTTTCTATTTTCATGGTTTCTTGCTTCCACTTCGGTTTTAATCAATCAAACAGCCCAAAACCAATCATATATCATCATAAACATTCATTTAACACATCAAATAGGATGAGAATAATTCCAGCCCAGCCAGCCAAGTGCATGGATTTGATGCAAGAAATCAGAATTCCTACCTTTGATCCAAGTGTTTTTGCTAGAATTTGAAGGTTTGGATAAGCAAGGCTTGAAGTGGCTTGTTGTTAGCTGAAGTTGTGAGTGTAAAGAAGAGAGAAAGAGAGCTGAAAGGAGGCAGAAAAGTGGCGTGAATGAGGGTCTGATTTGGTGATAAAGGCAGCAGAAAATCTGACCACTTGATGGTGTATAGGTGGCTTCCTTCTTGCATCTTGATTGGTCCAAAAGGCTTGGCTGAAATTCAGCCAAGCTTGCCTCCTTTCTTGTGGCCAAGGTGGCACCAACTTGAGGGATTAAGTGGCTGAGTTATCAGCCACTCAAGGTAGGGTTGATGAGTTAAAATTGTATTGGCTCGGTTAAACGAGTTTAAAATACCGTAAAGTTACCGATTTCCTTTAAATCGGTAAATCGGTTTTCAATAAAATGTTTATGAAATCTCCTATATTCTAACTTAATTCTCTCTTATCTAAACTCAAGTGATTGTTAATCAATTGAGTCTAAATAATTGCTTGATCGAATTTTAGTTATTCTCAATTATTTGATAAAACCGAATAATTAGGCAAAAAACGGTGGATGTTACAAAAAGACCTAAGATAAAGGTTAAGTGAAGAAAAGAAAGGGACTTCAGTCCGACCCAAGTAAACAATGAAACTCTCAAGATGTTCATGCATGATACGAATTGTCATATAAGCTCCTATGTATACCATGATATTGTTATTTTAATGAGAATACGTACTTAAAGTTGAATCCGCTTCGGATACTTATACTTTTGAAATCTAAGAATTGAACCTTATGAATGCTCACTGTTTTCATTTATAAAATCGAAGTTGCTGAGACGATGACGATGACACTTTCGTGTCAAGTTCGAGTCCTACTGAGAAATCTTATTTCTCACTCTAGTTATTTTTTGTTTCGTCATCAGATACTTATGGCTCATCCGGTGGAGTGGAGCATGGACCCTCCCCACCATGAGTGGACCTACGATGCTGATGCCCAGGCTATCATGGCTATGACCACCATGATAGTCCGCACCTACTTTTACCTGGGTCGTATACATGAAGGAGAGAAGCCCGATATTCTGCCAGCCCCAGTAGACATTTCTTCAGCATACTTTGGACAGCCGCTGGGTCCTTGGGATTTTCCCCGCAGGCCCTTGCCGGACGTTGAGATTGAGCCGATGTCTCCGGACCTGCCCGCAACCGAGCCCATGCCGCAACCTATGATTCTCATGGTTGACGTGAGTTCCACGGCCACTTTGAGGGCCACAACTGCTTCGCCGCCACTCCCTGAATATCACCCTGTTACTTCTGAGGAGGATCCCTCTGAGGAACATTCTTCGGTAGCCAGCTGTACTCCGGGTCATCGTGTTCGTTGCATCGAGGTGATCAGTAGGCACCTTCATATCATCCATACTCCTCACGATCCCCGAGATCGAGAAGCGAGAGGAACCAGGCACTCAAGGACCTGATTTCATCTGATCGAGGAGCTTGGAGGGGGCAAAGGAACCAAAATATGACTACTTGGGCCTATTTTATTATTGCTCCTTATCTTATGTATTTCATTTTGCGACGAACTTTGTCATATTTGCTTATGCTTGATATTTTGGGGCCATGGCATGACCATGAGTTTCCTTTTCTTGTATTGTTGAATACTATGAGACTTTATATATGGTTGTTTGAGTAAGGTGAATGCATTATATTTCTATTTATCCATTGTCCCCTTATTTTATGACTAAATTTATGTGACACGCTCGTGTATATCTATCTACTCGCTCAATACTTTACTTTCCAAAACGCTGCAAAGCGACAATGTATTTCAAAAAAAATTTTACCGTATTTTTCACGTAACTTAATTTATAAATGTAGTTTAGTTTTCTGCGAGCATAAGTAACAACTAATAAAATGTTGTAATACGACTTAAACGTAGTATGGGTTTATTAGGGTGTTACAACTCCTGACTTTGGTAACTATGGTTGGCCGTTCCCAGCTTATCACTGCCTCAACTTTGTTAGGATCCACAGAAATTGCTCCCTGAGATACTACATGCCCTAGAAATTTCATCTCTTCAATCCAAAATTCGCACTTGGACAATTTTGTATAGAGTTTCTTTGCTCTCAGAATCTACAACACTAGTCTTAAATTTTCTACATGTGCTTGTTTGGTCTTTAGAATAGACAAGTATATCATCGATGAAAGCCACCATGAACTTGTCTAGATATAGTCAAAAGATCCAATTCATGCAGTCCATGAATACTGCCAGGGTGTTTGTCAATCCAAATGACATCACATTGTATTCATAGTGTCCATAACAAGTTCGAAAGGATGTTTTAGGAATGTCTTCATCCTGATCTCGAATTTGATGATATCCTGATCGCAAGTCAATCCTTGGTAGAGGATATTTGCTCTTTATCATAACTTTATTCAATTGTCGGTAGTCTATGCACAACGGCATACCTCTGTCTTTCTTCTTGACTAATAGAACAGGAGCTGCCCACGGTGACACACTGGGTCTAATGAATCGTTTCACCAAAAGTTCTTCAATCTGCTTCTTGAGTTCAGCTAATTCCAAGGGCGATATCCTATACGGAGCCATAGATATTGATCCTATTCCCAATGCCAACTCAATGATAAATTCAATTTCCCTTTCTGGGGGAAAGTCATATATGTCTTCTGGAAATACGTCTAGATATTCTCTAACTACCAGAATCTCATTCAACTTCTGATCAATTTCCACCATGCCAGTTGAAAAGAGAATGTATCCTTGTTTTTCCTTCCCACAACAGTTTACCGACAAGGAGTTTAGGTAGAGATTTACAAGGGTTATAGGTTTAGAAGATAAAGTGGAAGGAAACACAACGGTTTTCTCAGAACAATTTAGCATGACTCGATTAGCAAAAAGCCAATCCATGTCCAAAATTATATCAAGCCCAGATAATGGAAAACAGATAAAATTAGCTATAAAGATTTTACCCTCAATTTGAAGAAAAATGTCCACACAAACTTGACTAGTTCTAATGGGTTTATTTGTAGGGGTGGAAACTAGTAGGTTATAAGGTAACTTAGAAACGAGTAATTGCAAAGTGGTCACACAATTACTAGAAATAAATAAATGTATAGCATCTGAATCATATAGTATAGTTAAAGTCCTACCATTCACTTGACACGTACTGCAAATTAAATCTTCGGATTAGGTAGCTTTTTCCGAACCCATAGTGAAAACTCTTCCTTGGCGCTGAGGTTTAGGGGCAACTTGTGAGTTCCTAGTTCAGTACTCATAAATTTTATGCCCTAGTTTGCCACATCCATAGCAAACATTCTATCCTGCCAAACACAATCGATCACCATGGTTCTTTCCACATTGAGCACAAGTCTGCTTTACAAAAGGTTTCAGGGGTTGTTTTCTCCTGTTACCTGTCAGCTGGAATTTCTTCTATCGTTGTAAGTTGGGCTTGAACTTCGAGCCTTGCGGCACTAATCCTTTTCTAAAGTTACTACTTGCAAACTTGGTAGCTACCAACTTCCAGTTACAGTCCTCTACAAGTCGGCAATTATTCACCAATGTAGGAAAATCCCTGATCTCCATAGGTCCTACTACTGTGAGGATATCTTCTCTTAATCCTCCTTCACACTTGATGCACTTCCATACTTCATCCGGGTTCTATTGGTAAATTGTGGAAAAATTACATAACTCCTCAAATTTGGATGTGTATTCCATTACGCTCCTACCTCCCTAATAGAGTTGTATAAACTCCAGCTCCTTGGCATTCTAAATTGAGGTGGGGAAATACTTCTGATAAAATGCATCCTTAAATACCTCCCAAGAGATGTTAGTCTGAGACTCCTCTAACAGCTTTTTCAAGCCATTCTACTAGAATTCGGCGTCCATTTTGAACATGTAAGTAGCAAATACTACTTTCTGAAGATCAGTGCAGGCTAAAACAGAAAAGACCTTCTCCATTGCCTTGACTCACTTCTTAGCTTTATCTAGGTCAAAAGCTCCTCTAAAGCTAGGTGGATTTGCCTTCTGAAATACAAAAAACTTAAGAAATTCTAGGTCCACCTCCAAACGATTCAGATTCCTTCCTTGATTGGCTTTAGATTGTCTTCCCAACTAGTCTATTATTTGGTGTGCTGTCACCGCTTACTCTCTCATGGCATATGCCATTTTTTGTAGTGTACCCATGAGGTCAACAGGGTCTGCTGGAGCTAGTTGAGCTCGTGGCCTTCCATGCCTGTCGAAAGCCATTAAGTTCTGAACACCCAAAACAAAAGTTATTGAGCTAATCAGGCTCAACACTAAGTTCAGTGCACTAGTAATTAACAGTTTACACAGTCAGGCACGAAGGTTTAGTACAATAGAATAACTAAAAGGTTCAGTGTATGCACAAAGCATAGTCAGTCCAATCCTAGGGCCTATACTAGGAAGAACTGCTCTAATACCAAAAAGGGAACACCCTACCAAATATAATACTATGCTTAAGTCATAATATTACACTAGGTAGTTTGTTATATAACATTAATTTTAGCAAAATTTACCTTTGGATTATTAATTTAGCGAAGTTTATCTTTAGCTAAAATATGGATAATCAATTACGTTTTATTTACATGATAGGTATCACACGGGTGTGCCGTAACATAAAAGAAAAGTAATTGAAAAAGGTAGAAATGATATTCATCACTATACATTTGATACATATATAACCAAAGTCTCATGTATTCATTTGTATACAAGTGCTAAGTATATCATGTTGGACCATAAATAAAAGGAACTAGGTCCATATCTGTCAAAAAGCATCCTATAGTGGTCCTTAGAAGGACATAAAAGGTCATAAAAGGCATGTCTGTGGTCCAAGGTCATTAAAGGCATGAAAAGAGGGTCATTCTATACAGCTATGGTATCCCAAGTCAAATAGCTCTCCTAACCAGACTCCGACTAGAGAAATCCATTCAGGATAATGTCTGCGAGTCCATGATCAGCGGGCGCGAGTCCATCACTAAGGGTTGAAAAGGAAGAGGAGGATGAAGAAGACTCTATCCACTCAAAAGGATCACTCTCAAATGATGCAGGAGGTGCCGGTTAGGGTGGTGCCTAGTGCGATAGTACGGGATCGAATGGGCCATGTATAATGGTACTCCTAAGAAAGGAGCAACAGGGTCGAAAAGGGGGTTAAGAAATAGTATAGCAAAGGCTCTACAGAAAAAGACATATAAACAAAAGTGGGAGGAAGCTGTGAGGTACAGAGAGTCTAAGAACGAATCGTACTGCCAGTGCCACTCTGGTACCTCAACAAAGAACACGATCATTGCCATCGTCATCATCTGAGAATGACACAGACATATAACAAGATGAGAATTTAGAAAATTCTCAATAGGATTTCTTATCTAGTTTATACTGACATCGCGACCATCTTCAATTTGTTTCGGTTTAGGTTAATTATGAAAAATGTGACTAGCAAGGTAAATGTCTCTATTTATAAGTATTAAAATAAAGTGGCCTGAAGCACAATTCCACTTTTACTTAAGAATTGATAAATAGAAAAGAACACATATACTAAATAGAGTAAACATCACAGATATTAAGTCACAAATCAAACTAAATCACAATAAATTAGATAATACATATAAACTGAGCAAAATAGAATGTAAATGTAGATACATCTGACTCATAACCTTTCTTGACTTACATCTCATAGTTTTTCATACTTAGTCCCCTAGGAGTTTCAGGCCATATAACTCCTGGGTGATAGTCTGCTTCTCAAGATCGAGCTCGTTCCTATACAAGATAACCTACTTTCCCTGACTTTTCCACCGATCTATTCCCCTTGGTTTCATACTGAGGTTGGCCCAAGTGATATAGAATTCTCATATTTCTCATAACATATGTAATCATGAATAATTAAACTTGAGAGATGAATATACTTATAGTGCATCATCCACGTAGATTTTGCCGGAATTTTTGCAGTATTAGGCTTAAAATCCACTTCCCTAAAATGCAACAGGCACATTTCCAGCCAACTAGTCAAGATACCAAAATTAATATGATAACATACCAACATTTCAGTAATAGAATAAAGGAATTTCATTAACAAATCTCAACCTTTAGCTATTCATGGTCTAAGGGTGTTCAACCACCTAAACTTGGTACTTACACTTCAATTTCCTAATTCTGCCCTATTTTAGAAATTTTGCCATAATTTCATCTTAATCATTTGAATCTGAAATTTGGATATGGCGTGGCATTGTTTGTCTATATTTAGTTTTATTTGGTCCCACTAAGTTTTGATAAGTATAAATTAAGTTATTGAGATTTGACCCAAGGCTACCTACTATCAGGCAGAATTGAGTACTTAAATATAAAAATTCACCAAAAATAAAATACTTATTAGTTTTATCCAAAATTTATATCTGGTTAAAACTAATTGAACCATCTTTTATTTCTCACAAGTTTCATTTTGTTTGACAGGTAAAGCTCAAGTTATGAGCTCTCAAATCTGGCCTAAAAGGTCCGCTCTATTTCAGTCCAGACAAGACATAGGGCAATTTCAAAGAATTTTTGGGATGAAAGTTATGAATCCAAAATTTTTATAGCATTAACATCTATGTGTTAAATTTCTAACAAAATTAGTTGTACTCAATTTGAAGTTGTATAGGGCGATTTATGCCTTTCCCAACCCATATTGGTCAAAATAATGGATAGAATCCTAGGGTTTACTTTAAAAAAATTCAAAACCTTTTCATTGCAAATCCAATGGGCTATAATTTATATAGTTAGAAAGCTATGAATGTCTAATTTCATCTAAAAATGGTTTCAACAAAATTTAGGCTCTACAGGTAAGGCTATACACTTCACCATATGGATAGGTTTTAGGGTTTTCACCCCAGCCATTCTATTTGGATCTTTTCTTGAGTTTTGATCAATTATTGAACCCAAACCAAAAGTTTCCATATTTAATCAACCATAACAAATCATATAATCGTCACATATCATCATATTAAAGAGAATAATAGAAATCATAGTCAGCCACAACAACACTAATATCAAGAAAAGCTGATGAATCCTACCTAGATTTCAAGCTTGAGTTAGTAGGAAGCAAGTCTTGGGCGGTGAAAACTTGAGTAGGATGAAGGAATGAAGATGAGAAGGAAGTTGAGAAAGAAAATGAGAGGGAGAGAGATCAGATTACGATCGAAAATTGGGTGGAGGAATTGGGAAATTATGTTTTGTAATGAGTCATAGACAAGATGACTCATAACAATATGATTGGTGGATTTAATGGTTAATTCAAATGGCACTTAGCTTCCCCATTTGTGTGGCTAATATTATGCCAACCAAAGGAGTGTATATGGCTCAATTTTTGGCCATTCAATTTAGGGTTTTAGCTGGTATTCAAGTGATCCTACAATATAAGTTTCTATTGGCCTAATTCTTGCATTACAAAATACCGAAATCAAAGCGATTTTTCCTAAATTAACATGACATTACTAATAGTTAAATATTCTAAACCATAATATCCATATATCAACCCTAATTAAGTGTATCTCTCAAATGCAATGAAATAAATCAACTAATAGTGCTAATCAAATGCATTGTACATCGGGATGTTACAACATATGGTTAAGGCATTCTACATAGAATGTCCAATAAAGTAGTGTGTGCTATTTCTTAAGATAAAGTTAGGCGATCAAGACTTTTAATAACAATGTTCAGAAATAAAGAGCATGCAAGAAAGATATAGGAAATTAGTTTACTTCTAAAGTAACAAGGATAGGTATGAAGTTCTTACTGTCCAACATGGATATAATTGAATCTAGTGCTTGTATAGAGAATATGGTAGTTAGAAAGTATTTTCTCTGAAGACAGATTTCTGTTGTCAGAGACTTCCCCTTTTTTGGTGGACATAATGCTTTATGACATGTCTAAAGGAAACCTTTTCCTTGAAGAACAAGGAATAGTTTCATTAGACCATGATTATGGATGATGACCTCTTGATAAAAAGGTTGCTTTTGAAGTGAAAGAAGTAGAAGTAATGTTCAAAATGGATATGCTAGCAAGTGAGAAGTTGCAAATATAGTTTTAATAAAGTTCGAAGGAAATGGGACGGAGGGAAGAGACAAGCTGAATGTATTTAACCCATCTTTTGGGACGGAATGGCACTAGCAAAATTCAAGAGAAAAGTAAATTATATTTCCTAAAGGAAGTAATCATGGTTAGTGTAACACCCTAATAAACCCATACTACGCTTAAGTCGTATTACGGTGTTTTATTAGTTGTTACTTATGCTCGTAGAAAATTAAACTTCATTTTGAAATCAAATTATACGAAAAATACAGTAAATTCTTTTTTCTTGAAATACGTCATCGCTTTGCAGCATGTTGGAAAGTAAAGCCTGGAGCGAGAAGATAGCGATAAATTGTCGCATACATACAAACCGTAAAATAATGAAACAATGGATAAGTAGAAAGGAAATACATTCATCTTACTAGAACAAGCATACATATATAAGGTCTCATAATATTCGACAATACATAACAAGGAGACTCATGGTCATGCCATGGCCTTAAAATAACAAACATAAACAAATATGACAGGGTTCGTTACAAAATGAAATACATAGGATAAGGAACACAAATAAAAATAGGCCCATGTAGACACATACTGATTCCTCTGCCCCTTCCGTGCCTCTCGATCGGATGGACTCAAGTCCTCGAGTGCCTGGTCCCCCTCGCTCCTCGGCCTCGAGGGACGTGAGGAGTACGAATAATGCGAGGGTGCCTACTGATCACCTCAATCCGATGCACGCGATGATCTGGGGTATAGCTGGCCACCGAAGAATGTTCCTCGGAGGGATCCTCCTCAGATGTGGCGGGATGATACTCGGGGAGCGGCGACGAAGCAGCTGCGGCCCTAGGGGTGGCCATGGAACACACATCAATCACAGGGATCTCCGGCGGTGGCATGAACTCGGCTACGGGCAAGCCCGGAGACATTGGCTCCATCTCGATGTCGGGCAACGGCTCAAGCGAAAAATCCCAAGGACCTAACGGCGGTCCAAGGTGAGCCAAAGAAACGTCTACAGGGGCTGGCGCGACAACTGGCTCCTCTCCTTCAAAAATTCGACCCAGGTGGAAGTGTGTGCGAACTACTGTGGTGGTCGTGGCCACAATAGCATGGGCATCCGCGTCATAGGCCCACTCATGGTGGGGAGGCTCCATGCTCCACTCCATCGGATGTGCCATAGGTATCTGGTGACGAGACGGAAAAATAACTGAAGTGAGAAATAAGATTTCTCAGTAGGACTCGAACCCAACACTAAAGTGTCGTCGTCATCGTCCCAGCCACTTCGGTTTTATAAATGACAACAGTGAGCATGCATAAGGTTCAATTCTTAGGTTTTCGAAAACATGAATATCCGAAGCGGATTCAATTTTTAACATACCTTCTAATCATTTGTTTCATAATAAACATAAGCACAAGTGTAATCACATAAAACATGCATATCCAAGCTATAAGATTCTCTTAACTTCTTCCCTTTTAGGGTTTTGGACCGAAGTCCCTTTTCTTTTCTTAACTTGACTTTATCTTTCCACCCACTAAACATAAGTGGTAATGAGCTCATACCGTGGCCGTCGCCACCATAAAATTTCGGTACTTACACTAGCTGGGTCATGCCATGCCTCATGTGAGTCGTGGGTGAGGGGAGCTTAAATTAGGTCACCTTCCCTTTTGAAAGATCACTTACTTGAATTAAATTTCTTCTTATTAAAGCTTATGATGCAAAATATTTCTAAGTCCATAATTTTAGCAGAATTTCAGCAGCATAACGGCTAGACCGAAGCTTCCCCAAAATTTTGCCAAACAGAGAAATCCAATATCACATATCATTAAGCATCATGTCATCAACATATCATGTTCATATCGTCATCATATCATATCATCATAGCATCATGCTTGCACATAAACATAGGCATATTCTCAAGCAACATTTTATGAGCTTAACTTAATAAATTTGGTGCAAGCTTTTAATTGAGATTGTCTCTTGTGTAAACTTCTTTTATTCGGCATAGGGCCAATTTCATCTATTATCCTTCTTGAAACTTTTAAGTTGAATGATGAAGGTTTTTTCAATGCTTAATGTAGGGGTATTAATGTTTTAGAGCTTATTTCTCCTTATTCTTTAACTTTTACCATAACCAGTTTTTACTTTTATAGTGGAGCAGTAACTTTGAAAATTTACCATAATTTCATCTTTTACTCTTTTGTTTCGAATTTTTGTGTGGATATACTTCTCTGAGTGTATTTTTAAACAAAATAAGCCCCACTTAAAAATTCATTTTGTAGCTTGAGTTATGAACATTTTATTCTGACTGTTCAGACTTGAAAGTTTAACTCGGGTCAGTGGCTTGTCAACTCGACTAGGAACTCCTCACATGAAATCTGACAAAACTGTTTTATGGGGATGTTCCTCTATGTCTTAGCTTTCTAAAAAACTTGGTCCCACTCAAAAATGTTCTATATAACTTGAGTTATGTACGTTTTATTACCCACTGCCCGGACAAAAACCTATCCAGGAACAGCAAACTTTGAAAATTCATATCTCTCTCGTTTTAAGGCCAAATCTCACATATTTTATATGTATGAAAAGCTCTTTGAGTCTATTTTCATATAAAATTAGTTTCATTGCATTTTGAGTTTTTTGGAGTGAGTTATACCGTATGCTTTACCGACTGCCAGAATTCCAGATTTACTAGTTTCTATGTTTTTACATGTTAAACTTATGGAGATGTTGTTATACCACTTCAAGTCACCATTTTCATGTTTTATCTCACCATCATATTCAATATTTTAGTTATCAAATCAGTACTTTAAAACAAAATAAAGCAAGATACAAGAAAAAAAAACCATCATACCACAAAATTTCATTTCAAAACAACATTTTCATCAAGGCAAGAAAACTCATAGAATAAGATATGGTCATGAGACCTTGAAGCAAGCTTCAAAACCATGTAGCTATGAAGAGCTTAGGGGTTCTAGAGCTTGAAAAATACATGGAGAAGAAGGGTAAGAGTCACCACCAAATGAGTTTCTCTTGGAAGCTTGAAAAATGAAGTGGTTGGAGATGGCCTCCTTCCTCTTGAGCTAGCAAAGGGGGCTAAATGAGTGTTTGTTTTGCTCTACCAAGGACCAAAGAATGTGATCTTTGATAAGTTAGTGAGGGTGGTGATAGAAGATGAGGGTGATGGTGGTGGAAAAGTGATGACTTAGAGTAGGAAAAACAAAAAGAACAAGGAGAAGAGTAGGAAGAGCGAAGAGAGGTTTAGAGAGAGGTGAGAGCTTTGTGTGTATTCTTGAGAGAGGGAACGAAAATGAATTGAGGAGGGAGAAGGGGCTGAAGGTGGCGCAAATGAGGGGGGAGGGAGTGATGTGACTTTGCTTCTTACAACAAGTAAGAGAGTGGGAAAAATCTTGGAGCAAAAGAGGGAGTTGTGTTTCCTTTGAGTCTTGGCACTTGGGTAAAGACTTGTAATGTTTCTTTTCAAGTGGTTAAAAGCATGATCTATCCTAGGATTGGCATTGGATGATTATGATCACTCCAAGTGTCATAATCTTGATGGAGGAGAGTAGATCTTTTGTCTTGACTCAAGGAATCTACTAACATGGACTCTTGATCTTGTGGTGTATGATGAGAAAGCAAATGGATGGTTGGATAAGGCTCTTGCTTTGACCAAACTTTCAAACAATAATTAAAGGGAAGTTTCTAAATTTTTACAATTGTTATAATTATCTAAATGCTAATTAATTCAATTGGTTTAAATTACACATTAGCACATTTTAATTGAGAAGGATTTCCCTCATTAATTATGTAAGAAGATGTGAGGGTTAATGTGATTAAGATGTGATACTTATATGCTCTTAGTTAATTAGGTTAGTTCACCTTGATTTTATGTTCTAAATCATGGATTAATAAGGATTGGGCAATTAGGCTTTTAATTGTAACTTTTAATGCATTATGTCTCAATTGTTGACTTGCCTTCAATTTACTAAGCCCTTGCTCTCGAGATTAGCCGATTAGTTTTTAATTAATCGCTAACCCCTCTAATTAGCCGGAGACACCGAGCTAATTAGCTTAGATAAAAATAGGGATGTTACAGTTAGGTTGATACAATCCCAAAACCATAATAGTAAAGAGGAAAAAGAAGAAGATAAGGATACTACACAGATTGAGATAATGTCAAGGTAGGATAATGAGGTAGTGCTAAGTTTGAGGGTTAAGTTGGAATGTTCTTGGAGGCCTGGCAATGGTTCCTCCAAAGTAAAACTAGTGAGTGGTGCTAAAGAAAACAAGGGAAATAGATTCAAAAGTAGCAATAGCAAGGAAGTAGCTACAGGAATCCGATCTTGAGGATGGAGTGGGTGGTAAATTTAAATGTAGAGTGGAAATATGGTAAGTACTAATAAAGAACTTGAAGATCAAAAGCATGAGCGAGAAGATATTGCTTGAAGAATTGTAGTAGGAAGAGGAATTTGGTTAAGTTGACTAATGACTCAGAATCTATGGACAGGAAATGCAAAACATATGTTATGATGAACAATACCTAGCGGGGTTATGTTGGTAGGAGATGCGAATTTATGCAAGGCTGGGTTATAGATTTTGGCTATGAAGAATTCTAAGCTAACTAGAGCTTATTTTAAAAGAGAGTAGAGGAATTTGAAGAGTTTAAAGAGAATGCGATAATTTCTAGTAGATGTTTTGATGAAGAGAAACATTCTTGTAGTCAAAAGATTAGCAGAAGCTTGCCTAGTATGGCTACTAGAGTAGTGCCATTACTATTTCTGTAATTATCCAATAAAGGTAATTCAGCAAGGATAGTTTATAGAATTAAAGGACAACTTTGAGACTTGTTTAAGCCATGAAGACTTATAGCTGCATTGTAAAGTGGAAGGCATTATGTAAGGACTAGAGAAGGAATTAGACCCATGTTAAGAGGAATTGGAATTCAAATGGATGGGCCTTGTTCCATAGCAAGTAAGGTAGGTGGGGGTGACCAAATAGTGATGGTGGATTGCCTCAAGGAATCCTTAATTAATAAAGGTGCCTCAAGAGGAATAACCTCTAGTTGGAAGCTCATCTCCACAATGGAGTCAATATAAGATAAGATTCGCACCTCATAATCCAGTAAAGGTGTGCCCTAGAAAGGAAATGTTAAGATATCCATTTTTTAAAAAATCCCTTTTTGAAATTTGGGGACCAAATCTTGAGGGGGGAGAATGTAATGCCTAAGTTGAGAATTAAATGAATTGTGATACCTTATCCTATCGGACCCTGCGGAAGCTTTAAGTTTGGACCCTATGCCTCCTTGGAGGGCTATATGATTGTGAAATTTTCAGGGGATCAAAAGTCCTGATAATTGTTCTTTAGATATCCTAGAATTGAAAAGTGATTTTTAATGAATTTTAGAAAGTCATTAACCCTTTCATTTCTAGTTCGAAAGTTTAAGGAAATGCAAGTTTCCAAAAATTTGTACTAAAGTCCAAAAGTTGGATTTTGATTCCTAAGGAGTTTAATTTTTCCAATACTTTTATTGGATTCAATGGGAGGTATACCCTAATTTACATATATGTTTTAAAGTTAAGTATATGGTAATATTTGAGAAGTGTAAAAAAAAAGGGGAGGCTGGCATCTAGACGCCCAAGGCTAGCGCTTAGGCATTGGTTATGCTGCAAAATGATGGCTTTCAGGTAGGTGGGTGCCTAAGCGGCCAAGTTGCAGCACCTAGGCACTCGCTGGATGGGATAAAGAAAGGTTATTGACCCTTCTTCTCTATTTTCCACCAAAGTCTCTCCCTCTCTCTTCTTTCCCTCTCATCTTTCTCTTCCCCCACATGAAACCTATTAATCTTTCATCAATTATTACTTAAATCTATCACCAAATTCATCTTTTTCATGTCATCATCATCACTTACATTGGTTTTCTCTCTTTGAGCTCTCTCTCTTTCCTCCTTTCTAGTAAGAGAAAATGATGGTAGGAAAAGATTCGCTGCTTTCCTCGCGCTCCATCGCCTTCCTCCGCTCTCTAAGGCAATTCTTGAGCTTAACCCTCCTTGCAATACCATGGATTAGTTATCTATGAAATCAAGGTTTGAGCTCGTGAGGGGGGGTTAGGGTTCAAGAATTAGGGGATTTTGCTCTATAAGGCAAATCCGAGTAACTTTTACAATGGTTAAGTTATGGGAGTCTAATTCATATATTTGTTGTGTTAGATACTCTTCAAGATCCCTTGGTGGCTCTAAGGCTTTGTCAAGCTTGAGCTCCTTCCTTTCCAGATTTCATTTGTGAGTTGATAATATATCTATAGATTATTTTAAGTAAATATATGATTTTAGAAATGTTATGTTTATGGTTTGAGTTGTTACATATGTATGTATATATGTATGTATGTATGTATGTATGTATATGGGACAAGTTACCTTAGAAGTTGATTTTCAATATTTGAATAATTTGATAGAAAGAGATGTAGTTTTGTGTTATGAGAAATGATGAAAAAAAAAATTCAAATCCAATATTTTGAGAGATAGAACTTAAGGCTCTTTGAGTTGAATGTATTTGAAATTATTGTTCCTAGAAGTTGTATTTGGTAAAATAGAAATTTTAAAGACGTATGAAACTTATCTTTTGATTATGCAAGACTATAATGATTAAAGAATTAAAGAGGATTCAGGAATCAATATTGTGAATACTAAAGCATGACATGTTGAGAACTATGAAATTCTAAAGTTTTAAGAGGTTAAGTAATGTATTTAGAATCAAGACTTGATGTCTTGAGTAAAGTTATTTAAGGAATCTTATATGAGATATTGAGCACATGGTTTTCTTAATGGGATGGATTCTTTAACAAAACCGTAGGCTAACGGTAGGTGGTAGCGAGTGTTGCAGCCCGCTCTAAATTATAATTTTAAAATATTTAATTACACTAAATTTGAAGTATAGTGCAACCAAGGTCATCTCACAAGGATGTTGTTGCTATCTAGTTAAGTAAGAAGGGGTTTTGTGTAAACATGCAGTAAATAAGCTAAAGAAAATTAGGTGAAAATAAAAACACTAGTTCAAAGAGTTCCTTAGGCATAAGGTGAATCCATCACTAACACACAATATATCAAACACATGGAGTGTGACTAATTTGAGCTATTAGAGAAATCTCTACTAATAACCCCATGATTCTACCTAGAGACCTCTAGGCTTTCAACCAACATACAATTGATTAGATAATTGAGAATTCAACTTTAATTAACCTATGTTGATTTCTAACCTCAATTGTATTAGCCTAGGTTTGAACCTAAACCCAATTCCTAATTCTTTAATTAATCAAGTTCATACCAATTGACCAATTAGCAATCACCCAACTAATTCCTCATTCATAAACCCACATATCAATACCATTCAATGTAAGTATACAAATTAAAGAGGCAAAGAATCAAGAAAACAAATATAATTGAGATTCAAGTATAGGGTTTCAAGATTACAACCATAATGCCCTTGGAGTCTCCTTGAACTAGCTTGAAGTCCTACTCCTCCATAGTAATGAAGGTTACAAATAGAACCCAAAACAAGTATCTTACAAAATGAAAGAAAAAGAAAAGAAGAGAAGAGGAGAGGAGAGGAGAAGAGAAAAGAGAAACATGAATAATGTTGGAGAGAAGAGTCCTTTTCTTTCGCGTCTCTATTTTCTCACAACCTATCAGACCTAAACCATGAAAATCCAAAAATTCCCTTGAGCCCAAATTAATCCTCTGCCTCTTAGCTTTAAGTGGACACCCAATTTGCTTAATTTGGACTTCAAATGAGAGAGTTATGACCCAATCTTTATAGCATGTCCAGGTTGTACGTTTATTCGCATCAGTCAATTTCAACAGCTAATAAGTGTATCAAGATTTCATTATTTTGGAGAGTGTTCTTCATATGAATTGAAGCTGTATATCTTAGCTTTCAAATGGAACTAGTTTCACCTCAATCCAATGTCTAAAACTCAAGTTATGGCCCAATTAGTACATACTGCTTAGGTTCTAGTGCAACAGCTCTGCTCTAACTTCGTGGCCCAATTCGTCCTAATAGACATCTGAATTAGTTTTTGACTTCTCATCAAAGTTGTAGATCTTTCTCTCAGCTTGCCTACAATATAAAATTTGTAATTTTTAGAGGTTGACAACTCAAGATATGCTTAAAATACAGAAATAGTATAAATTTGTAATAATGTTGAAAAATACAATTAAGCCCAATTAGAGCACAAACTCATAGAATGTGTCTAATATTGATCAATTAAGCACAAAAGAGGTCCAATAAACTAAATATGAGGGTTAACCAATATATCAAAATGTTACTTATCAGTAGATACGTTAGCCCATGGTGCACCTTGATAGAATCCTAGCTAGCAAAGGGATACTAGCCCTGCGTGTTTGGCCGACACAACTAGCTCGAGTGTCAAGCTCGGTCAAATTGTTAAAAATCGAATTACACAGGTTTACAGTAAAGGGTGCAACCCGGGTCATTTCCCAATGATGACTATGTTATATGGTTAGGAATTCGGGGTGGGTGGGTTTGTTTATAACTCAAAGACAATATGAAATGAACAGAAACTAAAATAAAAATGAACAGAAATTAAAACATCTAATCCAAGAATCAAAGGAAACAACCACGACACTCAATCATAGAATTCTAAAAATAACTCAGCAACTTGAATTAGTGATTAACATTGAATCCAAATGAAACCTCAAGTCAAACTCAGAATTTTATGAAAACCTTCATGTATTCGATTAACATAGATTCAATTAAAATTCAGAAACCTTTAGAACCTAATTGAATTATGTTAATGTCGAGTGCCAATGCAGTTAATCGTAGAACTCAAACCTGAAATTTTAATTCTACTCCTTTAACAATCTAATTACATACATCAACCGAGTAATATGCAACCAATCAAATTTCAATCATCAATTCAGAATGAAGAAATTCAATTCAAAACAAGATTAAAAATAAGAGAAGAAGGTGTAAATGAAACCGATTGTATGCAGAGTCTGATCAAACTAATTCTCAAGAATGTTGTTGTTTCTTTAATCCTTGAATCAGATAGAAGATTAAGCCTCCATGAATGGAGGAAAAATGAAATGTGAAGGTGGGGGGCGTGAGAGAAGAGAAGGAAGAGAGAAAACTGAAAAAAAAAATTCTATTTCCAAAATTCTGCTCAATGTTTACAAAATTCTGGCCTCCCTCTTAACTCAGCCAATTACAGAATCAAAATGCCTAACTAATTCCATAATAGTCATTGCATTAATCCCCTATCTCTAAGATGAATTTGGACACCTTATTTGCTAAATTACGAATTATATACAGAAAGTTACACTAAAAGCATGTAATGAAGTTCGTTAATTCCATCAATAACATTCTTTTGCTATTTTGGCTATGAAAATAGTTCTGCTTGGATTTGTGGTCTTAAGGAGAATTGTAGCCTTGGATGCCAGCTTCAAAACGCCACTAGAATGGGCTTAATTGGGCTTTTGTGGACTGAGATATGGTCTCCACAATGCATACTACTCAAGATCCACTGCTACAATCAAGACTCTACTTCCAGGCCCAATTTCAGCTCCAATGCTTCCAAGTTTGCTCTGACCTCTTCATAAGAGTTATAGGCCTATTTCTCAGCTTTTCTACAAACCAACGGTCATGATCAAATGAGCTCTACAACTTAAGATATGGCCCAAAAGCCAAAATAGAGTCAAAATTAGCCTATACTGGAAAATTTAACTCAAGCCCAACTAAAATCCAATTAACACAAAATGGTCCAAATTAATCCAATTAGGCACAAAAGAGGATTAATGAGCGAGGAATGAGGTAAAATAAGTATATAAAAATCCAATTGATCAATGATCGAAAATGAGTGATGGACACATTGGAATCAGGTTGTCTGTGCTGCCCAGTAGGGATTCTAGAATAGAAACCTCTGCAGAAATACACAATTATTATACCTTCATTATAATTGATTGCAACAACTATTTTTAAATGTTCTATGGATATGTATACAATGAAGTTTATATCTAGTTGAATTGATAAGGTGATTTAACGAACCGTCAATGTTTTAGAGACAGATCATATATCAGGTGTGTTTTACCGGAGATTTTTATGATTTATTTTCGATATGTATACAGGTGAGTATTTTTACTTGAGAAATGACGTATGAGGCTCTTAAGAAGTTTTATAAATTTTTTCTTTGCTAAAAGCTTATTCAAAGGGATATGTAAAGTGAATTATGAGGCCACAATGAAGTAGTGAAAATTTTTTTATGTGGTTTTAAGTTTTAAGTCTTATAGCCATGACTCCTCCATAGTGTATTTTCGTAATAAGTATATGTTTTATAAAAACAACTTATGTTTAAGCTTGTCCCACTCTGGTTATAGGTATATTATCTCTCATTGAGCCTGTATGACTCACTCTTCTCTTCTCTCCATGTTTTTAGACAGGTACAAACTTATGTCTGAGTGCCTCCGGCTAGTTGAGGTCATTGGATTTCCAGTAAATCCACACCCTTGTTCGTGTGGTTTCTAAAGGTTTTCTAGATTTGAGGTTTATAATTGATGGTGTACCATTGTATATATATAATCTTTAGTGATGCTCCATTAGCCCACAGGCAGGCTCTTACCTCCTATCTGTTGTAAAAATGTTAAGTAGCCTCATGGTTGATTAAATTTTATGTCATGTTAAAGTTTAATGGATGGTTAGAGTTATGTTATTATAACTATAATATGCATGTTGTGGGGTGTATTCAAAGAATGTCTGGATCCCCAATGATTAAATATGTAGGCTATTTTCTATAGGAAGAACCTCTACATTTGGGAAATTACCCTAAATACAAGGGAAATCACAGCTCGGGTTGGGTCGTGATAATGATATTTTGCAAGACTTGAAGAGGGTTGAAGCTATGCGGTGTCATGTTGAGCTTGATTTTTGTTGAACTTGATATTGTTTGCATGCTTTTTTCATGTAACTAGATGTAGAAGCTTGAATCTAGATTTTGAGCACAAAAGACATTTATTTCCTCTTGTTTTCATTTTCAGCCATATGGAGGGCAGCCACCTTATGCCATGATTTTGTAATGTTTTGGGTTATATTTTGATGAAATTTAAGTGTTGGATCCATATAGATATGTATCCCTTTGTTTGTAAAGCATAAGAACTTGAAAATACATGATTTTGGTGATGTTTTTTGAGGTTGGAGCATGCTATACAAGAAAATAGCTATGGAGCTGCATCTTGTTTCATGTTTTCTATATGGTTTTGGGGTTGTTCTTATGCCTTTTCTCTTCATTGGTTAAAGAATAATGCTTTATTATGTTGTTGTGATTTATTTGAGCTTGAATCTTGAATAGATTCCAATTTAAGACATGTATAAGCTAACATAATCTCATATATGTTTGCTGCCCTGTCATGTTGTGATACTTCCAGCATATTTTATTATGTGTTAAGGTGTGTAAAATTGTTATTTTGATGTGACCTAACCTAAAGTTTAATGCTATGTGCCTATATGTTTATTCTACATGAATTTGGTGCATGAAACTTGTGTTTTAATTAATTTATGTGGGATGTTCTATTTTTGCTGCACCTAAACTCTTTTTATTTTACTCATATTTGCATTTAAATGGTTGATTCTATGTCTTAGATGATGGATTTTCACTTGAATAAGCTTTTGAACTTATACATGCAAGATGCATGCTTATTTTCTTAATCTAAGCACTTGAAACTTATGAATAAGATGGATTCAAAATTCTGATCCTTTGAGCTGTGACTCCCAACATGATTTTGAAAGTGTTTTGATATTCTAAAATGTTGATTTGATGCTCAAGAATTTATATTATCATGCTATGAGTTTATTTACTAAGTTTCTTGAATTTTGGAGTTGATTTCCTTAATTAAAAGTTGAGTTTCAAAGCTGCCCTGTTTTGGGGCAGCAAGCTTTTCAAAGTTAATTCCCTTGTTTTAGTGTTCTATAAATTTAGTTTGATACCTTGAATCATGTATTTTTACTTGATCAAGCTTTGTATACAAGTTTGAAAGGTTTTGAAGCAAAATACCTTGTTTTTGGCTATATACATATTTTCGCCCATATGCATCTTTTTAATATGGAAGTTATTTCAATTACTTTGCAATGATGAAATGTTTTCAAACCTTTGAGCATATTTGAATTAGTGTAGTTTATGTAATAGTTTCTTTTGGAACCATTAAGACTTAATAAGACACTAAAAATCACTTAAAATTAAATAAAATGAACTATGACCAATGCTTGGAGTTTATGACTCTATGAACATTGACCTATGCTATTGGACTTTGTATGGACTTATTTAGACTATTATCAGACTTTGAGACTTGTATTAGACCTATTTGAGATCTTTTAAGGTCATACCTCCGCACTAGAGAGCATTTGCTTGGACATGAATCACGAACCCTGAATTATGGACCTTGGACTATGACTACGGACTTTGGACTTAATCACATTAAAGAACCTTAAACATAAAGATTTAAGCTAAAGGTCCCATTAGAAATGTCATGTGAACTATCTAGTTCCTTGCTTGAAGTGGTTTTCTAAGTTTTATTTGAAGAACATGTGTTTTCTTGATATAGTCTTTAATGTTTGTTTTAGAAGCTTTGTCTTGACAAAAGATATGTTTTTTATGAGCTTCAAATTGTATGCATAAGAGTTTAGTTGAATCATATGTATTCTTGTGTTATTCTATGCCTATATGCCTTCAAGACATGCATGTTAGAATTTATTGCTTGAAATGGGTGTAAAATGAAAGTTGTGAAGCATGCACTTACACATGACTATGAGCTTAATTTAGAAAATTGAAAACATATACTTTGATTGTGACTTGATGGCATTATAAATTAATTATGATATTATGTGTACATGAACATGATTATAGTGAGTTCAGAATATGAAATCATGTGATGAAAATAAGTATTCTTAAGTTGATGGTTATGAGAGCATGTGCACTGTGTTAAGGATGAAATAATGTGTGTTATGTGCACTTTGTGTACGAATGAACTCATTTATGATATGTGCACGATCTGAATAAAATTACATGTGTGCACTTGGTGACTGGCTATTATATGAGTACAAACGATTAAACAATCCCTCAGACCCCACCTTGCTAGCGGACAAGGACTTGGTGGTCATTGTGTGACACCTCAGGCCTCGCCATGCTAGCAAACACAGACTTGGTGATCACATAGTCTTGCAGTGGCTAAACAACACCTTGGGCCCTAACTTACTAGCGGACAAGGACCTGGTATTCATTAAAGTGATGACTCGGGCCCTGCTAAGATAGTGGATGAGGAATTGGCATTCACTAATCTGACTAGGGGGCTCTCACAAGTCCAGATAATTGACACAGACTCTGCAAACTTCAGCTATCAGAAGAGGAAACAAGAAGCAGGAAAAATAAGGCCCAAATGCAAGCTAAGGCCCAAATCAAAATTACGTACAACAGGGTTCCCTATTATAGCGGAGCGGTACTCTCCTCGCATGTTGCTGATGAACTTGGACCCATCCACCAACCTCTAACTGTTGGAAGTCTTGAGTTATCCCCTCTCATTATAAAACTAGCCCCCTATCTTCTCAACTATATACTTATATAAATAAGGGTCTAGTCATTGAACTCAAGTACTTTTTCTACCCTCTTATATAACCTCTTGCACTCTCTAACTTGAGCATTGGAGTCCTTGCAAGTACCCCCCACCACCATGGGATCTTAACTCCAATAGCATATCAATTGGACCGGAGCAGCCTGGGTTCCAATTCTAGTTTAGACTTCCCATCAGGTAACCCACTTCCGAACACTGTCGCCATCTATGGGAAACCCAAATGCTCATTTCCGTCATTCCATGGCAAATACCATACCAATGTCTTCTCACCCAAGGCAGGAAAATGTGGTAGCACACGACCTCGCGAGCAACCAACAACCACTGGTGGACGGTCGGACAACTTCCAATTCAGCTTCGAACATTGGAGATCGTCATCATGAGCAGAACTCGATGGCTCACCGCTCTCTTATCCAGCTTGTGGGGAATGTGGTCACCTCCAGGGTGGAGCTCCGCCCTCAGGCCAACATCGACCCGCTCATCGAGATAGTAACCCTGATGCGGGAACAAACCACCCACAGTCAGAAGCTAGAACAAAACTTGGACCGCATAAAAGATGCCGATCGAAGATGATGTCAGGAACGACATCGTCAACATGACAGGAGCCTAGGGCACAACAGAGGCCAAAGTCCAAGAGAATGCAGTCGCAATTCTGAATGATGACATCAGGGAAACTCACAATGTTGGAGCATTGTTGACAATCAGAGACAACCTCGAGTAGAACATGGCCAACACCACCCCGAGCACTCCGAATCCTGACCTCTCCTTGGGTACGCGGATCAGCATTCAAGGCGTGGCTCTGAGCATCACGAGGACCCCGAGGATAGCGATGCCATTCTCCGACTACATCATGGGAACTCAGCTCCAAAAGATTTCAAGCCCCTATCCAACATGGAGCCCTATGACGGGAGCACTGATCCCCAAGAGCATATGGATGCATTCAGGTTAAGGATGGCGTTGGCTAGAGTCTCGGAACCCGTTAAGTGCCTAGCATTCCCTATTACTTTGATAAAAGCAACACTCAAGTGATTCAACTCTCTCTCGCCTAGGTCGATCAACCGATTTTCCAACCTTACCTCACTATTCTTGGCTCACTTCACTACTAAGAAGTTCAAACCAAAGCCGATTTCTAGCCTCCTCGGATTACATCAGCAGTAGAGTAAGTCGTTCCGAGATTTTCTCGAGCGACATAACGCTGAAACTTTGCTTGTTGAAGAATTACAGACTCAAGTAGCGATTCTCACATTATTAAATGGATTATGACCTGGGCTTTATAAAACTTCACTGTCAAAAAGGCCACCGCGATCCCCCGAGGAAATACAGATAAGAGTTGAGAAATATATTTTCCTCGAAGAAACGGAGAAAGCCACAGCCAACTCAAGAAGGCACCAATCCGACAAGAAGGCTGGCGGCCAAGATAACAACCCAAGGAAGGATATACATTCAAGGGCCAGTAAATACAAAGAGTATACCCCCTTAACATATCCCTCTCCAAACTATTCCGAGAAGTTAGTTAGGTCGAAAGGCTTCCAAAGCTGAAAATTCTCAAAATAAGGGTTAACACAAATAAGTCCTTATTTTGCGAGTACCATAACGGCTTCAGGCACAAAACGGAATACTGCTATGATCTCCAAGGCACAGTAGAGCAGCTGATAAGGGAACGCCGATTGGCCAAGTATGTGGCTTCACAAAGAAGTCTACAAAGAAGATGAGCGTCCAATCACGGGGACGACAAAAGATGAAATCTGAGGAGCCAAAGAACCTCAGAACCGGAAAGGAATCAAGGCCATGACGTTATCTCAAAGAACCTCAAAATTGGAAAGGAATCATAATTGGTAGGCTGACATTGAAAAAGATAGGCGCCATTATCCCAATGGCATCCTTAACCATGAAGTTTTTCACCGACAGAGGAGAAATTACCATAGTAAAAGAAGATCAAGTCGCAGCCTGGTGATACTACAGTGTCAACCTCGAGATCTAAAGACACAGGAAAAAGGGATCTCACAACAGCTTCCAGCCTCCTAATTTCTTAAAGGTCATGATGGTAGACCTAGACGAGAGGAAGGTCGAAGGAGGAAGACCCGAGTCGGATGAAGAATTGGAAGAAGTCCAAATCAGTAAAGAACCTAGATAGACAACTCAAATCAATAAGGATCTCCCGACCTTGCTGAAACAAGATCTAATCACCTTCCTGAGATCTAAAGCACATTTATTCGCTTGGACTGCAGCAGATATGGCCGAAATTGACCCGGAGTTCATGTGCCACCAACTCTCCATCTTCCCCGGATCCTAACCTGTAGCCTAGAGAAGAAGGAGAATAAGCCCAGATAGAGCCCTCGCCATCCAAGAGCAAGTCTGAAGCCTCCTAGACTCCAGGTTCATACGCGAGGTAATATATCCAATGTGGTTATTTAAGTCATTATGGTCAAGAAGTCCAATAGGAAGTGGGGTATGTGCATCGATTACACCAACCTAAACAAAGCCTGCCCAAAAGATCCCTACCTGCTGCCAAGCATAGATAGGCCAATAGACACTGCCTCCGGCTTCCGTTTCCTCTCTTTTATGGATGCTTACGCGGTATACAACCAACCATGGTGAAAGAAATACAACATCTCAATAGAAGCCGAAAAGTGCGCATTCGTAATAGAAGCCGAAAAATTCCTAAGATTCATGCTTACACATTGGAGAATCGAAGCAAACCCCGTTAAGTGTCAAGCTATCCTTGAAATGAAAAACCTAACCATGATGAAAGAAATACAACATCTCATCGGAAGAATTTCCTCCCTCTCCAGATTCATGGCAGCATTAGCTTAGAAGGCCCTCCCTTTCTTCTCTCTCCTAAAAAAGGGAAATACCTTTGAATGGACATCGAAGAGTGAAGCCGCATTCAATGAATTCAAAAACTACCTTTCTTACCCTCTGATACTAAGTAAGCCAGAAGCTAGGAAGCCTTTGTTTTTATACCTCTCTGTGAGCAACGCGGTGATAACCGGGGCATTGGTCCAGGAAGATTCCCAACAAAAGCACCTCGTATACTTCGTCAGCAAAGTACTCCAAGGCCCCGAGATACGATATCGGAAGATTGAAAAAGTCGCTTTAGCCTTGGTCATAGCAGCGCGAAGGCTCCGCCAATACTTCCAAGCTCGTACAATTGTCATCCAAACCGACTAGCCAATCCGACAAATCATCCAAAAACCAGACTTGGCAGGCAGGATGATGTCATGGTCCATAGAGCTCTCAAAGTTCGACATACTGTACGAACCAAGAACGGCCATTAAGGCCTAAACGCTAGAAGATTTCTTAGCCGAAATGGTGGATGATGGGGATTCCCAAGAACCGGGATGGACGTTACAGGTCGACAGAGCCTCCAACTCAAAGGGAAGGCAAGCTGGAGCCATACTGGAAAAAGAAGGCAAAATCGTCATCAAGCTCTCTATTAAGTTCGACTTCCCACTTTCAAATAACCAGGCCAAGTACGAGGCCCTAATAGCAAGCCTAAAGTTAGCTAAAGACATCGGCATAACCCAACTTTCAATATGCAGTGACTCCCAAATTGTCACCTCCCAAGTAAATGGGATATATCAAGCTAAGGATGCGCTGCTCTAGAGGTATCTCATGAAGGTCAGAGAACTAATAAAGGAATTTTCCAACATGTCCCAAGAGAGGAGAATGTCAAGGCCGATGTCCTCTCCAAATTGGCAAGCATGAAGCCTCGAGGAAATAACCAAAACCTAATCCAAGAGACATTAAAATTCCTTTCAATAACAGAATCCATTCTGACCTTGACCATTGGAGGGGTTCTGAGCTGGATGACCCCTGTCATGCAATGCTTGCGTAACAGAACCTAACTAGTACACCCTGTGGAGGCAAAACGGCTGGCTAGAAAAGCCTCTTACTATACCATCATCAATGAACAGCTATTCAAAAGAGGTTTGTCCTAACCATTATTGAAGTGTGTGGGACTAGATTAGTTCCCGATCATTCTCGAGGAAGTCCACAAAGGCTCTTATGGACACCACCTCGGAGGGAAATCACTGGCAGTAAAGGTGCTACGAGCTGGCTACTACTAGTCAACAATGATCGAGGACTCAATTGACTATGTGAAAAAGTTCTCTAACTGCCAACAACACACTAACTTCCATCTTGCCCCTGCTGAGAAACTATTCTTGGTTATGTCCCCCTGGCCTTTCAGTAAATGGGGAATCGACCTCCAAAGTCCTTTCCCACTAGCCTCGGGACAAGTAAAATACCTAATAGTGGCAATCGACTACTTCAACAAATGGATAGAAGCAGAGCCGCTTTCCACCATTACTGTTGCACAAACTCAAAAGTTCATATAGAGGAACATCTTCACCTATTTTGGGATACCCGACTCCGTGGTTACAGACAACAGAACCCAATTCATCGATCAAAAGTTCTGAGGTTTCCTCGCCAGCAACAAGGTCAAGAACCACTTCACTTTTGTTGAGCACCCAAAGGCCAATGATCAAGTCGAAGCAACTAACAAGGTCATACTCCAACAATTGAAGAAGAAACTCGGCGAAGCAAAGGGGGCATGGGCGGATGAAATCGGAAGCGTTCTATGGTCTTACCAAACCACTCCACATTCAACGACAGGAGAAACTCCTTTCAAATTGACTTATAGGGTGGACACAATGATACCGGTCGAAGTTGAAAAGCTCAGCCCATGGCTTATGTTCTGAAATACAAGCTCAGAATCACTTCGGGAGGAATCTGACCTGGCTAACGAAGCAACGAAATCACGCACATACGAGAAAAAGCCCTGAAGCACCAAATCGCTTAGAGATATAACTCCGAGGTTATACCTTGAAAGTTCGAAAAGGGAGACCTAGTTCTCCAACTTGCTAATATCGGAAGACCTTCCCCTATGTTTTGGGAAAAGGAGTATATAAGCTTTCCACGATTTCGGGATCTGAGATTCCTAGGATGTGGAACTCCTCCAACTTCCAGAGATTTTTCATTTAGTGTAAACCACATAAGGATCCGTACTCTTTTTCCTACCTCGTGTTTTGTCCCACTAGGTCTTCCCGAGGAGGTTTTAATGATGCGGGACTTCGTGGGCCAGTAGTATTCACAAATTTCTACTTGGTTTTTGCTTTTATATTGTTACAATTCTTTTTTTTTTTCATATCTACATTACCATGTTATAATCTTGTATTTTATTTCTTACTTTCGTAATGAAGCTTATCATCTGCATTATACTTATGTTTTCTACTGGCTTTAACCCTCCTAAGGGACTGATCACCCCTTAGTCAAGAAAAACAACCGAAACTCAAACGTAAGCTGCAAAATCTAGGATTTGCCTCAAGTTCGATAAGCCCTTGAAGCAAACTTAAGCGAAAGTAAAGAATCCTTAAGTCTTAACCTTGAAGGAATATCCGTCCAAAACATTAAAATGTTGAAAAATCCAACTTGGATAATATCTAGTTCGATAAGCCAGCAATATGTTGCTATTATTCCCTTCAAGTTATTTTACTTAGGTGAAAGTAAGAGCATATTAATGAAAGATATTCATTAAAATCCGAAAAATGGAATATAGCTCATTACAAAAAATCTCGAAAAATAGGAAGGTATTCCATACAAACAAAAGCCCATGTTAGGGCAAACGGGAAAAACAAAACATAAGATATCAAAGGTCAGTGGGTAGGTCCATGTGATTGGATTCTAGGTCCCCAACACCTTCATCGTCCTCATCGGGAGTAACCTCGATGCGACCATTAATGATGACCTTGTCTAACCCAACCTCGCTGAAATCGACATAAGGGCAAATGACTAGGCATTATTCTAGAAGGTTATTTTTTATCTCATGAGCCGACTATGCCCATAACTGCCCCATATGAGCCACTTCGGCAACAGCTTTAGCTGACTTAACACGATCCTTCTCCAGCTCAGATATCCGAACCCGAAGCTCATCCGGCTACCTATCCCTTGACTGTACTTGCTCTTTTAGCTCATCAGTCTTGACCCATTTGACCGTCTGCAAAGCCATCTTTTCATCTTGAAGAAGAGAGAGCTTTTCCTTCAAGTCTTTGACTTCACTTAAGGCTCGGACACCGGAAGTAACCACCGGCTCCAAGTACCTAAGTAAGGCCGCCGACTTCAACAATGCATGGCCAGCCCTTTGAAATTTGTCTACTAGATTTTCATCATCACCTTCGAGGCGCTTAAAGAAAGCAAGGACCATTAGTTCCCTATACATAAACTCAGGATAAGGAAACTCCTTCTCCATCACGTGATACTTCAATCTTTCCTTTGAAGTCAGAGGATCTTCTGGTCGACGATGATGGTTTTCTCTTTAGCTGCCTGTTTCCCTTTATGCCTTTTAGGAAGGTTGACCTCAGGAATAGAAGCGTTGGGAGCAGCAGTGAAAACAGGCACTCCCGATCTATGGGATGCTGGGCTGTTGCTCTCACCTCCTTCTAGTGGCCTTTTTAAGGCGCGACATCGAAATTCGGCCAAAACAAATTTTGGAGGTGCCATTTCGTCTACAAAAAAGAATCCAGGTTAGAAAATGACTAAATAAAGAAAAGAAAATAATGTCAAGAGAAAAGAGCTAAGTATCTTTTAGCCTTCCTGAAATCCACACCCATGAGGTTTTTCAAATTCAAGTGATTCTTCCCAAAATATTGAAGGAAAAATCGTGCTATGAGCTGTTCTTAGGGTTTAAGGTTACTCTCTTCTACCCGAGGAGCATCAAAATGTTTATTCCAAAAGCAGTTGAATCGGAGCTCCTTCTCCGACATCTCCCAAAAGGGAATCGAACCCAAAGCTCCAAAGACTTTGAAATACATGGGCTTAAAATGGTGGAACGATTCTTCATACAAAAGGAACACATTTTGGTTAGTATACGGCCGAAATAATAGCCAGTCCGTGGTCAAACCACCACCAGTAGGGTGGGTTAAAGTAAAAAGGAAAAAGAATACATTCAGTAAGGGCAAAATTTGAGATATTCGCACACGATATCAAAACCCCCCATGATGGCCTAGCTGTTTAGATGTAGTTGGGAAGGAGCTGGCTCCGTTTGTTGCAAAATGGCAACTTGAAAATGAGTGAATGGAATCCGAACACCCAATTTTGCAATAAGAATATCGTACATCCATAGCCACCTCGGACCACCATCGTGATTGATGTAGCATACCTATCGCTTGGACCAGGAGCTTCCAAGACGTATTCCTCCTCATATTCACCTTCCAGAGTGATCAAGTTCTCTTCTCGAAAGTGATGTAAGAACTCGAGGGTTACCGCTGAAGGGATTCCTAACACCTCAGGCTCCACTCAACAATATATCCATGGAATCAACAGAGGAAATACAAGTATTTTTTATTTTCTTGCCATCCCAGATCACAGATAAATACCTACAAAGGAAACCACCTCTACGTTACAAACTCAGAAATTTGAGGCCAGAAGTTCTCAAACAGAATGGAAAATGAAAAGGTAAGTTCCCTGCAATGTTTCCTACTAAGAACATTGAAGGGCGACGAAAATAGGAAAATGCAGAGAAGCAGAGGCTAAAACCGCCCCTATACGGTGGGGAAACACGAACAAATGTGGAAGAAACTCAAACCACCACTGCTCAACCACGTTCCATGCAAAAAAACACACCACAAATGAAAAAAGAATGAAAAGAAAGAGAATGCATACCTACAGCAAAGGATGGAATGCCTTGTTACGAAGAAACCACCGCGTAAGCAACCACTTCCCTCTAAATAACTTCTCTCCCACTAAGTAAGTAACTTGGACAAACAGAAATGAAGCAAAGAAGAAAGAGAGTATTTATAGGGACGTGAGCACCCCTCCACCGTGCAGACCAAACGCCACCAAGGGCATAGCATGATGGAGTAGGGGGCAAAATAGAGAAAGCACCCCAATTCAAATGATGTGGGCGCTCGAATCAAGGCACCAAAATGACACATGTTTCCTTGGGATAACGAAACACGACTTACGAGGCGAAAGGACGTCGCTACTTCACAAGGATGCAGCGCATTTCCACAAGTAAACGTCAAATCAATCGAAAAAGGGCTCACCTACTCCTCAGGGCATGGATTGTGAAGTTAGAGCAAACGAAGAACTTGGCACCCGATGAAGTCACCTCGGTTTCCAAGTTGGGGGAACTATTTCAGACTAGAAATAATAGGCCTAACTCGACCCAACAACGAAACCCAATACAATGTCGGATTGAACACTATCCAATACACAGTTTGGGCCCCCATGCAAGCTAAGGCCCAAATATGAATTACATACAATGGGGTCCTTATTATGGTGGAGCGGTACTCACCACGTGTGTTGCCAATGAACTCGGACCCATCCACCAACCTCTAACTGTTAGATGTCTTGAGTTATCCCCTCTCATTACGGAACCAACCCCCTATCTTCTCAACTATATACCTATATAAATAAGGGTCCAGTCATTGAACTTAGGTACTTTTTATACCTTCTCATATAACCTCTTGTACTCTCTGACTTAAGCATCAGAGTCCTTGTAGGTACCTCCCACCGTTGTGGGATCTCAACTCCAACAACCTATCAATTAGATCGGAGTAGCCTGGGTTCCAATTCTAGTTCGGACTTCCCGTCAAGTAACCCACTTCCGAACATCAGTGTACCATGGTTCATCTCCATCTTCAAGGTTTCCTACAAAGGAGTCTGAACTCGCCTGTGAGATTGTTTTCTATGAGTTTATGATACCTCATTCCTTGCTAAGTGCTTATTCATCGCCTCCAAGGTTATAATGAGGCATTCAACCTACTTCTGTATTGCCTTGATGGCAGACTATTCGTCCTCTTCAAACTTCTGAATGTGGCATTCTTACCTATAGAAAATCATTATTCCAACAAATAAAATAAGGTCTTACTAGTCACTCCCTCACATGTTTACACTCATAGGATAATCACTCAATCCACTAGTGTTTACACTCAACTTTTTCTTAGCTTTTACTCTTTAATGATCTCACCACTCTTACCTTTTACCACTAAAAAATTGCTTAAACTCTTGATGATAAGTAAGTAATCAATATTCGAGGTCTAAATAACACCACACAAACAAAGGATTAAGAAAACCCAAACTGCGGATGAAAACCAATCCCAAATTCATTAACCAACTTCAAACAGCTATAACTTTTGATTTGGGTATTAAAATGACTATTATTATATTTTTCTGTAAAGCCCCAAATGAGAAAAATGCTACTTGAGGGCTGTTTCAATGCCAATAAAGGTAGCTTTGGCATTATTCCGGTCACTTTTTTACCAATAGTCAGAGAAACTACCAAAAGAATATGTGGAAAACTGAATAAAGATTTTTTTTAACTAAATTATCTTTTGCTTCTCTTTTTTTATTTTTGCATGACTATTATTTTTTTTTTATGATTTTCTTTTTTTATGCAATTTTTTTTTTTAAATTGAATGAAGATGAAATAAAATAAAAAGACACAAACTATGAATACCTAGGAAACAAGTAACATGAAAATAAGATAAAATAAGGATAGATAAAGCCGAAGCTCTAATTACCAAATTGAAACGAACCTTGTGTAAAGATGCAACACCCATAAGAGATTTGGAACCTTACTCAACCCGTAAATAAAAACATTGGGATATGCCCTCATGATCCTCAATCAACCCATGACGGAGAACCTTGGGATAAGGATCAGGACTCTTGACCCATTGTTTATAAATGAAACAAAAACAAAAATATCAAGAACTCATACAATATGAGAATAAAAGGAATAAATTTCACAGTTATATTGATAGTAAAACTGAATAGTCAACAGGCTAATTAGCCTATTTAAACATAAATCCTAAAGTTTAATAAAAACAAAAATTATTTAATTCTATCTAAAGAATTGATCCTAAATAAGTATCCTAAAAGATAAATCATAAATAAATCTGGAACCAATTCTAATTTACTAATCCTAATTAAATCCAAATAAAGAAAATCAAATCTCAAAATATCTTAATCAGTAATATCCAATTACTGGGCCAAAACACAGATGATAATTATGCCTTCCAAATCAACCCAAATATTATAAGAGCAATCCAAATGAGCCCAGCCTTTCAATTGCGATCAAAGTCAACCACCTTGGCTCTATAGCTAGCTCAGTCTCCTCAATACAGTCCTTTTAGAGACCTTTTCAACCAATCATTATTTCCTAACCGCACAATTGGGACCCCTAGTTTGGTGGAGCCCATCAATAGCAGCCCAAGCCCAAAACAAAGAGTCCATTAGCTAGGGAATCTTTGAAACTTTAGAGTCTCAATCACATGAAGGAGTTTGGCTAGTTTTAGATCCATGATTACAAGTCGTTTATTAGTTAGTTATTGTTTTTGTTATTTTGGTAAGTGCCAACTATTATCAAATGGGTATATATATGTGCTTCAAACTTGGCTGGTGGCTTGGATGATGCATGTCATAAAACATGTGAGTCTCATGGACCGTGTTATGGACAGTGCATGTGATGAAACATGTGCATCACTTGGACGGTGTCATCCAAAATCCTCTACATTTCCCATTCAACCATATCTATAAATACCCATCTTTGCAACCTATTTGTCACACACACACATACACACACGCACACCCACACACACACATAGCTTCTACTTCTCCTCTTCTTCACTTCACATACAACTTTCTCTCCTTGCTTTATTTTGCTTCATCCTTATAACAAAGGTATTAGTTGCTCATTGAGGAAATATGTGAGGCTGAGTTACCCAAAAACACCATATCTAATCCGAAGGGGTTGCTCATCGATGCCATTTCCACCAAGCACTACTTTGGGTAGGGCAATGATATACTCTTAAGGATAATGCACTGCACGATTTGTGGTATATTCCTTTCATTCCTCATTTCTTTGTTAATTTTTATTATCATCACTAATTTGATGGTATTTAATAGTAGTTAAATATTTTAATCCAAAACTATTCTTTTTCCAACACCAACTGTGAATATTGGTTAAGCTTCAATTACTAAATTAAGTAGGGTGTTTAGTTTGCTTTCCTTGATTCATCATGTATATAAACCTATACAGAACCCTAGTTGGACGAGTTAATCATTTCGTTCCATCTTCCCAAATTAGATTTCTTTGATCTTAAAACTCTCTCTCTCTCTCTCTCTCTCCCCCCCCCCCCACCCCCTTAGATCTTTGCTTCATCTTCTTATTACTTGTGAGCAGAGTTGATAAATTTTGTGCTTACATAATTAAATAAAAATAAATTTTATTAGTCTAACTTATAAAATATCTCATTATTTTACTAAAAAAAAGTCAAAAGATTAAAAAGAAGTATAAATAGATAAATAAAATACCAATATTTTCATTTTACTACTAAAGTTTAGCCAAGCATGATATCATACCAACGCAATGTTTGGACTTTTCTTTACTCAAGGTGCTCATTCGCTCTTTTCTCTAACTGTCTTTGTCATCAGACTTATTGCTATTTAATCCATGCTGCCTGTCATGTACAAAGCCATAATTTATCATTTTCTTCCTTTCTTTCTTTTATCTTCGGCCTAATTTTACAATCATTGTTACGCCAAGGTTTCCACATAAGGCCGACATGAAACAGCCACTTAGGCGATGACAAAGACTGCTATATAGTAGAACTAATATCTCATTGTACTGGACAAGCCAAAGGCAATCAAAGACACGGCCAGCAATTCAAACCCCACTAACTTTAACTGTTGCTGCTGTTCACGCCTTTCGTGCCACTTGGCCACGCATACCCTCGCTGCAAATTGAAAATAATGATAATAATAATAATCAATACATACTGATCACAACTCTTTCATAATTAATTTGGTTTTTGGATTTACACAGGTGTCTATGAACCACACTCCCCATTTACAAAAGTTCTTTTCAAGGATGCATCCAATGTGACTTCATATTATATGTTGTTTCTCCGATAATATCTCTTTTTTATAATTAAATTAATAACTTCTTGTCACTTCGAATTTCATTTCATTTATTATCGTTAATATTTTTAAAATGTTATTGTTATTCCCTTTGCAATTTATATATATTTGTGAAAACAAATATATTTTTTTAGTTATTTTTCATAAAACATATTAAAATTAGATATTTCATATAAAAGTTAAATAATTAAAGACATGAAGGTGGCTGAAATTTATTCTCAGGATCTTAAATATAATTTAGAAGATGAATTAATTTTTTTTATAATTTACATTCATTTTGAAGGATGATAATTTTCTATGGTTTTTTCAACATTTTATTGATATCATAAATAGGAAAATAAGTTTTGATAATTTTTATTAAAATATAAAATTTTGATTTTAATAAAATAAAAATTTTATGATAACTTTGGAGTTTAACAAATATTAATTAACAATGCAAAATAATTTTCACTCGATCATCTAATATTGTGGTTGTCATATAATTAAATGAATTTGATATCTAATATATTATCAAACATTATCAGAAGTTAAATCTAATGCATCAAAATCCCTTATTTTCAAAAGCGGGGATGACGAACTAGGACAAAGTTACAATAAAAGTTATGGGTTAATACGAACAAACAATGGCATTGTATGTTTATTTATATAAAAATACGTCAACCATATGTATGTCTTATTCCATCACATTTATCATTTTAGAGCTTTGTATTTCCGTCATTTTTAATAATGATACGTTTTATTTCTCAAGTAAAACAAAAAGTTATTAACATCTTTAATGATTTTTTGTTCTTGAATAAAGTTATATTCTCGTAATACTAAAAATGTTATATTCTCGTAATAGATTAATTGGACTCCGACTCAGACTCAAAATAGATTAATAGAATAAGGTAGACTCCAAATATGACACTAAAAATTTAGAGAATAAAAAAGTATTAATTTAATTTAGTTTTTCTAAGAAATAATGATCAAACAAATTAGATTCTCAAGAGTGTCTGTGTCAGACTCTCATTTTCTTTTGGAAGAGAAAAAAAACAAAGCACTAGAGAACGATAGGACAACTTAAAATTTTATGAGAACTAGCTTGCACTTGTCAAAATTATTTTTCAAGAACTAATTTCGCAATATTTCAAAATAGTAAAATAAGTTACCTACGTTTATGAAAATAATGATCTTATCCAGATTTTTTTCGCTTGGCCAATCCGTAGTTGTCGGATAAAATTACTTTTCTAACCACAAGTACTCTTATGCGAACATATGTCGAAAAACAAGTTATAACAGTAGTATTGTTTAAGACAAATAAAATTATCAATTATATATTCATCAAGATACAGGACCAAGGAGAAATAGTGTGTAATCACCAATCACATTTTTTGAAAGCCCTTTTTATTTTTATTTTTCGAAATATCTTTTCTCTTTCGAATTTAATCACTAAGAATGATTGACAGTCTGCAAAGATCTAGTTAAAAATGTAAGAATTATGTACCCAAAAAACAATTAAGAATTTTGTACATATTATTTCGGTGCTAGTGTGCTACTTAAAAAAAATAAATAAATAAGGAAGAAAATGATCATTTGCAAAACCGGGGGGAGGGGGGCACAATTTGTAAAACGCTTCTAATTGTAAGTTTTTGTCACCACCAAACCTAAGCTTGAAGAAGCAAGTTTTCATTGGTCCCACACGCATTAACAGCGAAGTTTCAGCTCCATTGACAACCATAAACGAACTGCTTGGCCTAAACATTGCACCTTCTCCCTTTTTTTACCTCCAGTCTTTCCACGGAACGCGGATTTCCAAACTCCAGTCCAATTGCACCTTTACAACCATAACCGCCACAACCACACCGGTCAACACATCTCACACTCACACGCACATGATAACTCTTCACAACGTGAAAATCCAACTTTTTATCAACCAATCAAATTTTTCTGCTTTCATTTACTCTCTCTAAATAAAATAAAATAAAACTTTCTTCCCCTTTGTATATATGTGCCTACCTTTCACATTCTCTTTCACACCAAGTTCAGCCAAAACCATTTACCAGTTCCATTTTCCAATTCCCCCTAGAGCTTTTCCCCATCAATCCCGCAACCCATTTTTCCTCTTAAGTCCTTATTTTCTCTTCCTAGCTCCAAGCAAGTTTTTTTTCTCTCGCGATGGGAAATTACATTTCATGCACTTTGGCTCCTCCTTTGATGAAGAACACAAGGGCTGCAAGGGTGATCTTCCCCACAGGTGAGGTGAAGCAGTACAAGGAGCAAGTGAATGCCGCAGAGCTCATGCTGGAGTGCCCAAGTCACTTCTTGGCCAATTCAAGGTCTCTTCACATTGGTCGTAGGTTTTCTGCTCTTGCGGCTGATGAAGAGTTGGAGTTTGGTAACGTCTACATCTTCTTCCCCATGAGGAGAGTCAATTCTGTGGTCACGGCGGCCGACATGGCGGTGCCCTTCATGGCGGCTAACTCGGCGGCGAAGCGGATATCCGGAGGGAAAATCCGCGTGCTGCCGGCGGAGAGTGGCGGCGGAGAATCACAACTGGGCGGGTCTGGTGAGGCGAAGCCACACTCGATGGGTGTTGAAAATGAGGTTCCAAGGTTGAGTTTGGAAGGAGTTGAGTCAGGGTTTCCGAATAGGTTGAGTTACTGTAGGTCAAGGAAACCTGTTTTGGAGACTATAAATGAGGAACCGATTTGGTCAAGATGAAGTGATCAACAGAGAGAGAACGCGATGGCACCATAGGATTTTTTTTTTTTTTTTCGGGTCCGTCGATGGCATCATAGGTTAGTGTGCTAGATACTTATTAATGTCCATACAAGAACTGATATGTGCTCTTTGAAAGATTTTAGCTTAAAGAAAGGTCACAAGTCACAGCACTTTGATACATTCCAAAAAAAAAAAAAAAAAAACAAGAAAAAGTTTAGATGGATATTATAGGTGGTGACTTTGTACAAAATTCAATTGCAGAAAAGGAAAAAATTTCTACGGTTTATATACTACTTGAATTTTTCCTTTTTCTTTTTTTGTGAGTGCGATGACGCTTTTCTTTTTCTCTATTTCTTGTAAATGGAATTATGAGGTGAGATTTAGATTATAGGATACTTGATATTGAGTTTGACATTTTGTTTTGGTTATCAACTACAATCTGCAACTTCATGCCATCCTTATCTTTTGTTAGAGTTCATCTATTCTGTTTTGCTAGAGAGTTCATCTGTCCTTATACTCAACTTTGTCGTCTGTTCTTGTTTAGCTTCCCTGATTACCCTTTGCAGTTCTGTATATTAACAAATGTAACATAAATACGACAGTACGTAGTTTCTGCCAAATTCACTCCTCCGCAGAATTTCTTTGCTGTTTTTTTTCCATTTTAAACGAGAACATTAATGTTGTGCGAATTTTTCAACGGTTCAACCATTTGTGGCTTAAATTAAGGGTTTGGAAAAGAACTTTCGGGCGCTGGTGGGACGACGGAATGGCTAAGCAGCGCTAGCAACAGAAAATAGAGAATGTTACGCTGGGGGATACATTCACCGTTCGGACTATTGTGGGAAAATTGAATAATTAAAAAGGACTAAGGTTTTGGTTCTTAATTTAGTAATATATCGATCGCCTCTGAGGTGAGGAGAGGCCTCTACCAAGTTGAGAATAGTCTTCCTTGATTGATTTGGACTTCTAAACTAGAAGACTTCGTATTCGTTCTAGCATCTGTTTCGACCAAGTTTTGCACATAACAAAATCTTTAGCACATCTTAAATCCGAAAAGGCTAGGTTGGTAGTTGATATTTAGACTTGTAACCGATTGCATGATCGCAAACGACATGTTTGCTTTCACCACCAGATTAATCATTGCTCCTTCCCAATTAAGTTATAAACCAAACTATTTACTTGCTTTGGAAGAGTTTTATCCCGACAATTGATCGACACAACTCGAGTTAGATTAATTAAAGTTTAATAGATTTTAGTTTAGATAAAAAAATATATATATTTAATATATTAAACTCTAAACATCATTCCACTAAAAGAGTATAAAATGATTAAAATGAGAGTTAGCTCAAGTATTCACTACAGAAAAAAAAAGGACTAAAATCCTATTTTGTGTTATAAAAAATGTGGATATCCATTATCTTGGTTTGATTTATATAATTTTTTTGGTGGGTTGATTTATATTTTTATTTATGTTTTAGATTGAGATCAAATTATAATGTTGGTATCTAATAAGTGTGTTAATTTTTTATAACACACATTTAGCTATTTGTTTTTTTCCATAAGTAAGAGTGCAGTGCAAAGGCTCAAAAATAACACTCCTACAGGAAAGGATTCAAACCAGTCCAACACAAGTAACTACAACTCATCATAGGAACCGGATGCAAACAAACCAAAAAAAAAAAAAAAGGAAATAGAACGCAGAAATAGACAGAACAAAAAAACTAGAATAGACCAGTTACAAAACCACAAAAATTAGAAATTGTTTTCCAAATGATCCATTGTATGTTAATGTTGGCACCAAATTTTGTCCATGTATCTACATTATGATTAACTTTCTCCTTTGCTAAAGAAAACTTAAGTCCTTGAAGCATCTCTTGAGAGATTGTAGTTTATTCCAATAGAAATGCATACTTCATGGGACACTTGTATTCAAACCAATTGAAGACAAAGCAACCAATGAGTCTGATTATACATGGCTTTTGACATGAAACCTCTAGAGCAAAAACAGCAATCATAAACTCAGCTCCATTAGAATCACAAATACTCATAAAAGCATAAAACAAACAAAGAATTTTTCCAGTATAATCTCTAAGAATAGTCCCAGTGCCAGCTTTACTTGATTTCCCATTTTAATTAGGACCGATCAATATTCCATTTATCAGTACCCAAAGGCATGAGTGGAACCCACTATAAAACTTGTTGCCACATTACATGCAGCCTTCTCCACCTTCTAGAGTCTTGCAACTTAGATTTTAACATTTGTGGGGACAAAGGAAAGAGAAGTGATAGGGGAACTCAATTCTTGTGGGACACCATGCCGACTCACCACTCATCCACTATTGGATGGGATGTAGGCCCAATCTAAGTGGGATCCACATCCCATCCAATGGTGGATAAGTGGTGAGTCGGTACAGTATCCCACTAGAAATGAGTTCTCTCAACATTTCTCCAAAGGAAATTCAACACTCCATCCTCTAGGCTAATACCTAAACCTCAAATTTTATTTATTTATTTTTTTAAGTATTGACCAAACCTCAGTTTTACTTCAAGTAATATTTGCACCCAATTTGGGTCAACCTTATCGAAATCCTTTTGATTTCTAGTATACCAAACAATCCAAACAACCACAAAAGATAATGACTTACATAATTTTTTTTTAAATCCTTTCAAATTAGCATCCATCCAAGAATGAAAGAAAGACGGTCAATTCTTTGGTAAAGCCCAATATACTTGATGTGTGTGAAAAATACACACATGCTATGCTAGTTTTAACACCGCTAATTTTGAAGGAAATTTGTGATAAGATTAGTAGCTTGTGATCTAATTATTGTTGAATTGCGTATAGAATTAATGATTAATTGATGATTTCAAGTAAAATATGAGAATTTGAGTTTGAATCACTACAATCTTGGCAATTGGAGATAAATGAAACTAATATTGATGTCATTCGAGTGTCTAGCTTGCATGGAATTGGAACATATCACAATGAAATCTTCATAATTTATTCTCTAGAGGACAAAATTCAATAATTCAAGTGATAAAATAAAGAAAAAAAGATAGGAAAGTTAAGATAGGATTTTCCTACTAGACCTCTAAGAAAATTGTTTTAAACAATTTAGTCATTGGAAAAGGCTTTGTTCCTACTAGACTTTTAAGAAACTTGTTTTTAGCAACCTAAGCTACCGAAAAGGGGTTTTCCCTACTAGACCTTCAAAGAACCTGTCATTGACAACATAGATCAAAAGGAAGGAAATTCTATACATCATACAGAACCAAAATAAGGAAAACCTCATAATTGTATTGATAGTAAAAAGCTATGATAAACTATGTATTGTCTATAGGCTAAGTTGCCTATTTATACATAAATTCTAAAACTGATAAAAATGGAAATTATTTAATTATATCTAAAAGATTTGATTTGAAACTGAAATTAAAAGATCTAATCCTAAGAGCAAATGTGAGAAGTCAAGGACGAGAGACATCATCATGGTTGGCATCCCCGAGATCACAGAGAGCAAGGCCATGACAAAACTTGCCATCATTGATCACACTGTCATAGTAAAGAGCCAAGCCCCCAACGCAATGATCAACCTCGAGAGAAGAAGCGTGGACATTATCGAGAGCACCGAAGTGAACACTCCTATCATCACTATGACCACACCGATTTGCATCCTTCCCAGTAGAGAACGGATCAGTACCACTCCGATAGGTATGAGGACTCAAAGGATGGCGATGAAATGCCATTCTCTGACTAAATTATATGTGTCGGTCTTCCCAAAGGGTTCAAGGCCCCAACGGATATGGAGCCCTATGATGGGAGCACATGGACACCTTTAAATCCAGAATGGCTCTCGTCAGGGCCTCTAACCTTGTTAGGTGTAGAGCCTTTCCAATTACACTGAGGAAGGCAGCCCTTAAGTGGTTTAACTCGTTACCTCCGAGGTCCATCAACAAATTCTTGGACCTCTAGTCTTTGTTTTTGGCTCATTTCATAGCCCAAGATTTAAGCAAAAGCCAGTTACTAGTTTGTCTGGATTATCCCAACAACAAAGAGAACCGCTCCGAGATTTTTTCCAGTATTTTAATGCAGAGACACTGTTGGTGGAGGAATTGGAGATCCAAGCAGCAGTACTTACATTATTGAATGGGCTCTAACCTGGCATCTTCAAGGACTCATTGTTTAAGCAACCAGCGAGAACCATGGATGAAATCCAACTAAGGGTGAAAAGGTACATCTACCTAGAAAAGATGTAGAAGGCCACAACAAACTCGACAATAAGTCAAGCTGAAAGGAAGTTGGGCCCACAGTAGGTGAAGCGTCTGAGGAAAAAAACACAGACATTGAGGGTCAAAAGATACCATAAGTATACTCCCCTCAATGTGTCTCTCACTGACCTATACAGGAGGGTCAAGCAAGTAGAAAGATTTCCAAAATAAAAAGCTCTCCAAGTAAGGGCCAACACCAATAGGTCCTTATTCTGTGAGTACAATGGTTTTAGGCACAAGACAAAGGATTGTTATGACCTCCAAGATGCAATCAAGCAATTGATTCGAGAAGGAAGATTGACGAAGTATGTTGCCTCACAAAGAAACCCCCGAAAGAAAAGAGCTTCCCCTTTTAGGGACGAAGAAAGATAAAACCTCAAGCATCAAAGGGCTTTAGAACTGCAAACAGCCGAGGGAGATCACGAAGAGATGAAGGCAGTCACGAGGACCATTAATGTCATCATTTGAGGTTTTGTGGGAGGTGGACTTTGTCCTCTGAGAAGATGAAGAAAGCACATAAGCCGTCATCCACCCTTGAAATCGTCTTCTTAAGCTCTGACCTTGAAGGAATTATCCTGGGACACGATGATCCCATGATCTTATTGACAGTGATGGTTAACATTGAAATAAAAAAGGTCTTCGTGGACCAAGAAAGTTCAGCTAATATCATATTCTAAGATGCTTGTGACAAGTTGGAGCTCAAAAACTCTGGCCTCCATACGTACAAAAAAGAGCTCATCAGATTCTCTGGGGAAAAAGTACACCTAATTCGTAACCCTTCACCTAAATCTGGGGACCCAACCTAGAACTAGAATTGTAAAGGTCGACTTCCTAGTAATAGATTGCCCTTCTGCATTTAATGTGATCCTTGGTAGGCGAACCTTGAATAAAATCGGGGCCATCATTTCAACAACATGTTTAACCATGAAGTTCTTCATTGATAATCAAGAAATTGCCACTATGAAGGCGAATCAGGCAATAACCCGCCGATGCTACAGTGCTAGTATGGAAATTCAAAATAGCAAAAAGGAAAACTCAAGAAGTCATTCCGGCCCTCCAAGTTTGTCAAAGGTTATGATGGTAGACCTAGACACTCAAGGGTGAAAAGAAGTGAAAAGACCCAAGCTTGATGGCGAGCTCGAAACCGTTTAAATCGAACCAAAGTCAGACCAAACAACTCATATCAATACAAGCCTACCAACCTCTTTGAAGGAGGAGCTCCTAACCCTTCTTAGGAAAAATGCGAATTTATTAGCCCGAATTGCTACCGACATGCCCAGGATTGACTCGGAATTCATGAACCATCTACTAGCGATATTTCCTGGGTTTCGACTTGCAGCCCAAAAAAGGAAAAAGATGAGCCCAGATAAGGCCCTTGAAGTCCAAAAGCAAGTCCAAACCCTTTTAGATGCAGGTTCCATCCGCAAGGTTATGTATCTGACTTGGTTATCTAACGTTGTCTTGGTGAAGAAGTCCAACGAGAAGTGGTGAATATGCGTCGATTACACTGACCTCAGTAAAGTATGCCCAAAGGATTATTAACCTTTGCCGAGTATAGATGGACTAGTCGACACAGTGTCCGGTTTCTGGTTTCTATATTTCATGGGCGCATACTCCGGGTACAATCAAATCCCGATGCACCTTTGTGATGAGGAAAAGACAGCTTTCATCACCCCAATGGCTAACTACTACTTTAAAGTTATGCCATTCAAATTGAAGAATGTCGAGGCCATGTACTAGAGGCTAATGAACAAGTATTTGCCGACTACATTGGAGCCCTAATGGATGTTTACATAGGTGATATGTTGGCCAAGAGGACAGAAAGCTCCTTTCCGACCTTGAAATTATCTTCGACTGTTTGTGCAAGCACAAGATGAGGTTAAACCCTAGAAATACGCCTTCGCTGTCGAAGCCAACAAGCTTGTAGGATTCATGCTCACATATCGACGAATTGAATCAAACCCAACAAGTGTCGAGGAATATTGGAAATGAAAAGTCCAAGCTCTGTGAAGGAAGTTCAACAATTGATAGGGAGGATAGCCTCCCTCTCCAAGTTCTTGGCGGCATAAGCCCGAAAGGCACTCCCTTTTTTTGCAATATTGAAGAAAGAAAGGACTTTTGAATAGATCCCAGAACATGAAGCAACATTCACCAAGTTTAAGAGGTACCTCGCTAGCCCACCAATTTTGTACAAGCCAAAGATCGGCAAACCGTTGTATTTATACCTCTCAGTGGATGACACGACCATAGCTAGCACTCTAGTTCAAGAAAATGCCAAGCAACAACACCTAATTTATTTTGTTAGCAAGCACTACAAGGACTCGAGCTCCGATACCAGAAGTTGGAGAAGGTCATTTTTGCCCTAGTAGTTATTGCAAGACATCTTCGTCAATACTAGGCACACCCCATAGTGGTCAGAACCATCTAGCCAGTCTGGCAGATATTGCAGAAGGCAGATCTGGTAGGAAGAATGGTGGCATGGTCGGTGGAACTCTATGAATTCAACATCCGATATGAGCCTAGAACTGCCATAAAAGCCCATGTACTAAGATGGTACATGATAGAGAGTCCCAAGATCTAAGATGGATATTGTATGTAGATGGAGCTTCTAGCACCAAAGGAAGTGGGGCTGACGTCAAATTAGAGAAAGAGGATGAAATAGTAATTGAGCTGTTGATTTAGTTCAATTTCTCTGTCTTCAATAATCAAGCTGAGTATGAGGCGTTGACAGTAGGACTCCAGCCAGCCTCCGATGCCAACGCTACCCAACTTACAATTTGCCATAACTCCCAAATTGTTACATCATAAGTGACTAGGGCATACCAAGCTAAGGGCATTCTGTTGCAAAAGTACTTGGCCAAAGTAATGGACCTGACAAAGAAGCTTGATAACTACGATGTTCGACATGTCCCTAGAGAAGAGAACGTTAAGGTCAACATCCTTTCTAAGCTGGCCAGTACAAAGCCAAGGGGAAACAACAAGAGCCTAATTCAAGAAACACTGAAGTCCCCTTCTATAACTGAAGGGATTGCGACATTACTCATAGAAGGAGCTCCGAGCTGGATGACACCCACCATTCAATATTTACAGAATGAAATCTGGCCAAGCGACCCCATGGAAGTGAAGAGGATGGCAAAAGAAGCCTCCTACTACACTATAGAGGGGAAGGAGGAAGAGCTGACGGATTCCATTTTTGATGCACACAGAAAAAGGCTTCAACTCTGAACTTCAAATTAGGAGTGAAGTTGAAAGCGAGATGAGTTAAGGAGTTGACAAACGATGTGGCGCCATGAGAAGGAGGGTTGTGTGAAAAGAAATGTTAGGTAGATTAGGGTTAGTTTTTTTTGTTATTATTTCTCAAAAAAAAACAAGTAATAATGGGCTTATGGGCCCTATTTCTTAACTTGACTAATTGGAGCGAGCCTCATGCCCTCAAGTCATAGTAGCTGAATTATTTTTGTTTGGGTCTTGATTCTTGAGTAAGCTAGTGAGATTTTAAAAAATTAAAATAAATTTTTATTTTAGATGTATTTTTTTATAATTTAAATGTACCAATTATATATAATAATTATATGCATATTTTCATATATATTTGTCATAGCATACAAATTTTTAAAGTGTGTTAAATTATTAATTACTTGTGTCATTTTATTGTATTTATTTAAACTCTAATATACTTTTATATATTTATTTAATTAAATTTGGTTCAACTAACTCAACCAATGACCCACTAATTGCACTAGTGACCCAGTGACCTGGTGCTTTGACCGAGTTAATTACCAAGTCAAGTCTTATAACTATGGCTAGGAGTGGATGAGGGTATTGGAAAGATGAATGAAACAAAAAAGTGAAGGTATTTTTGCTCTTGACTTTTAAAAGTCAAGGGTGCCTTGAGAGAACCTCATGGGTGCTTTGTAGAGCTGACTTATACTTTTTAAAAATTAAAATACTAATATAACCTCAAGAGAAATTATTTTATTTAATATTTATGTCTATTATAATTTTTTTAAATTTTAAGAGCAACTTTATAATATATTTACCAAATAATATTCTTGTTACTCCTCCTTAATTAAACCCACATTTTTTACCAAACGGTACAACTATATACTTTTTAAGAACAGTTTCTAGAAAGTTTATAGAGCTCATGAGCAACTCTAAAAAGGCCATAACATTATCAAACCTAGCCATATTCAACTCTATATTCTACACTAGTGTATTTGACCCATGCATTATGTGAAATACATATATGTGTAATTTGTTGTAATAATTTTGTTATTAGGATTTTATTTTATTGTATAAATTTAATAAAACAATTATAAAATTTGAATTATAATATGATTATATAAATTAATTTAAAGTATTATAAAATTAAAACAATGAAAAATGAAATAATTATGTAAATAAAAAGTATAATTGTGAACTTTGTATTGAATAAATTATTTCAAATAGCATTTGTAGAAAGTTATTTTTTATAATAACTCATTATTAAAAATATATTTTTTATAATAAAGATATGTACGTCTAATTTTTTAAATAAGGATAGAACAAATAAAAAATTCCCCTCCCCCTCCCATTTCTTTAGTCACTCATTATTAAAAATATAATTTGTTTTATAAGAATATCTGCATTCAATTTTCAAGTGAGCATTAAACAATTAAAAAAATAGATTCTTTTTTTCTTATCATTCTCTTTCTGCGGCTTTATAGTAAGGTGACTTTAAAAAAAAAAATTCAAATAAGCATTCTATTTAACAACTCATTATTTAAAGTACAATTCACTAAAGGCTTTACTTCTAATTGTTTAGGTATGGATAAAATAACTAATAAACAATCCAATTGATTTTCGTCCATCATTTCTGTAACGTCCCCCAATTTCCGACCTCCGACCTCATCTCCAATTCTAGTGAAATGTTCAAATTTTCGACCTCTGACTTCATCTCCAAATCTCAAATGAAATGGCTATGATTTCCGATTTTCGACCTTATGCTTCAAATTAATAGGATACGAGTTCCGACTTCATAGTTGATTGTTCAAAATACGAGTTTTGACTTCATGGTTGATTGTTCAACCAGAATAAGACACGAGTTCCGACCTACGAGTTGATCTCAACCAGAAATGGACGCGAGATCGGATCTCTGAGTTGGTCTCCAAGTTTGACCAAAATTTACATGAGTTCCGATCTCCTACTTTATTCCCAAGCTTCAAATAAAACGGACATGATTTTCAATCTCCGAATTTATGTCCAGGTCTCAAATAAGGTGAGCACGAGATCCGACATCCAACTTCAGCTTCAAGTTCAAATAAAATGGACGCGAGTTCCAATTTTACACAGAATAGAGACGATTTCCGATTTCAGATAGAATGGAGGCAAGTTCCACTTTTAGGTGACGTGGACAATAATTCAGCCACTTGATCCACGAAAGTGGCACCACCTTGGCCATAAGAAAGGAGGAAAGTTGGCTGAAATTCAGCCTTGCATTTTTGAACGAATCATGTTGCAAGAAGCCAACTACCACCTCAAGCTTATATGACTCATTTCTTTCTCTCCTTTAGCCCCATTTTCTACGCTGCCTTCTCCCCTCTTTCAGCTCTCTTCTCCTCTTCTCCACTCATCCAACTCCATCCAACCTTCAAGCTCAATCAAGTTTTATTGATTCAAACTCCAAACTCAAACCTAATCAAATAACAAGAGGTAGAGGTTCAAATTTTGTTCTTGTTGTTTTGATTGTGGGTGGCTGATTTTGATTTTATTTCCTCACTTCTTGATGTGATTAGTGAATGAATATGATGATCGATAACTGTTTTTGTGTTTAAATTTGATTAAGGAATAGGAAAGGGTGAGGATAGGAAGATGTGAGAGACTAGAAGACCAATTTCCCTCAGTAGTCTGTACGGCAGAGTATATGGCTCCGCCTATAGTAGGTTAAATCTGATGAGACTATTTTTATATGAAATTAGACATTCAAGGCTTTCTATACATATATCATATAAGGCCATTGGATTAATATTGAGAGAGATATGGATTTTTGAAGTTTGACCTAGAAATCAGGACTTACCTCCCGGTAGTGTGAGTTGAGAAGAGTGTAACTCACCCTATACAACTCCAAATTGAGTGAAACTAACTTTGTTAGAAAGCTTATACATAGAAGAATAACTATAAAGAAATTCCGAGTTTGTTACTATCTCATTTATTCCCAGTGATTAGAAGAAGTTACCCTATGTCCAAACTGGGCCAAAACAGGACAATTCAAGAAGGTCAAATTTCGGGGCTTATAACTCGAGCCCTACTAAGGCAAATGGAATGGAACTTTTTGCAAATGAAAGGTTGTCCTGTTAGATTTAATATGATACTGATTTCGTATGATTTGAATTCGTTTTCGATTTTTAGTGGATTTTTATTTCTAAGTGTGTAATTCTAGCCAACTACCGGGCATGCCGGGATAAAACCAAAATAACTTGAGTTATATTTATCAAAATTAGATGGGACTAAAGAGGTTAGAAAATAGACACATAACACTTTAACATATCCAAAATTCAGGTCCAAATGAGTTAAATAGAAATTTTGGCTTGAGTTACAAAAACTGGGTTGAATGATTATGCTGAGGCAATAATTCTATCCTAATGTAACTAATGCTCCTATGAGTTCAATGTTTGAATTATGAATGGAATATTATGACTTCTATGAGAAATTTGTGCTTTGAGTACTGGCACTATTCATGGGGAAGCGGACACATTCCATTATGCCGCCGAAATTTTGGTAAGATTGATGCATAAGATACATGTGCATTTTCAAGAAATTCATAAAGATTATGATATGATGAGCATAAAAGTTATGTTATGATGAAAGTTCCATGATACTTGGGCCAGCCCCAGAATAAAGTTAAGGGGAATAGATTGGTGGAGAGGTCGGGGAAAGCAAACCCGGCATTCCTATATAGGAACGAGCTCGATCCTGAAAAGCAGACTATTACCCAGGAGTCTAAAATGGCCAAGAACTCCCAGGGGACCAAGTAATGGAAAAGTTTATGAAGAAAGGTTCAAGAATAAGATTTGCATGATTACATTAAATGCATGATTACATTGAACAGTCATTACAAGATGTTTACAGTTTATCTATTATATTTACTTACTGTTGTATGTTCATTTATTCTGCTCATTATTCTGTGTTTTACTATTAGTAGTCTATTCTGTTTCTTATGCTACCTTAAGTAAAACTGAATCTTGCCTCGGATCAAACGTTTTCTTAAACTTATTAAAAATAGTTATGTTTGAACCCATGTTTTCATAATTACATAAAAACTGAGGCAACTGAGAATGAATGTGACGTCAGCTAAATACTGTACGCGAACCCTACTGAGAATTTCTTCAAATTCTCATGTAACACCCCAGCCTGAGTGCAGTTACCTGTCGAAACCGGAACCTGAAAAATTCTGAGTCTGAACCTTATGCCTCCTTGGAGAGCTATAGGTTTAAGGCATTTTCTTAAGATCAAAAGTCCCGGTAATGGTTCCCTAAGCATCAATGAGTTGAAGAAGGATTTTTAATGAATTTTAGGGAATGGATAACGCCTTCGTTTCCAACCCTCAAGTTTTGAAAAACGCAAGTTTTCGGAGAATTGTACTAAGACCCAAAAGTTGGATTCTAATCCTTAAGGATTTTGAATTTTCAGATATTTTTATTGAATCCAAATGGGGGGTATTCCCTTATTTACATTTATGTTTTAAAGTTAACATTAACTTAAAATTAAGAAATGTAAATAAATCTGTGCAATATTCTGGACCTGGAAAATGACTGCAGAAGGAGGGAACCAAGTTTTTGGAGTTGGTAATCGATTACAGGGGATCTGTAATCGATTACAGTCCTCTCTGTATGCCCACAGGTTTAAATTTTCCGCGTTGTAATCGATTACCATATTTGGTAATCGATTACCAGTTCTGGGTTGGTGGTAATCGATTACCAGCATTGGTAATCGACACAGACTTTTGGTCGTGTGTCGATTACCACAATTGGTAATCGATTACCAGTTCTTCGTGGTAATCGATTACCAGCCCTTGGTAATCGATTACCAAAGGTCAATATATAAGCCGAGACGCGTCCCTTCCCTTCATTTTCGAAATTCTCCTTCTCTCTCTAACCCAAACTCTCTCCCTTCTCTCTAAAACACATCTCCTTTCATTCCTAAACACAATCCTTCACATCTTTCCATCAAATTACACCACTCCCATTCTTTTAAACTCAATTTCTTCCTTTAATCTCAAATCACATCTTCAACAAGAAATCAACACATTTGGTCTTGGAGCTTGGAGGAGGTGACACCAAAGCTCTCAAATCTTTCTTCTTCCTTTCCCCTTCTAAAAGGTAATCCTTCAACTCCTTTCCTCCTCTTTTCCTATGAAATTACGAATTATTTCCCCTATAGTGAGTTTCTGGAGAACCCTAGGTTAGAAGAATTAGGAATTTTCATATCTGGGAGTATAGTAGATTAATCGCTAGTCTAAGTGACTAACCTTGAATTAAATTTCCGTATTATTGATAGTATATGCTATTGGAAGACCGGCTTTGGCTCTCAAGTTCATGGGATTAGGATTTCGCTTTTGGCATTAAGTCTGTGAGTAGATAGCTTATCCCTATCTTACTTTAATGTAATTTGCCTACATATATAGATATATGCATATGCAAATGATTTAGTAGCTTATCTATTTTTACTAGTTCACATGAGACGATGACTTGATTTCAAAAAGAAAAATGTGGCAAACGTTTATTACTTTGGTTTCTATTAAACTTTGGAAAATTCTCGTTGTTAGAAAGGTTTTGGATAAAAGCTTCGAACCTTTATTCGTTTTTGATTTATTAAGTGTTGAAGCTTTACTTTACTTTAAAGTTACAATTTTATTGTTTATTATAAGAATATTTATTAAATGTTCTGTTTATGGAAAAGGACGACTTGGGAAAGTCTAGACCAGGATCTGTAGGCTAATGGCAGTAGGCGTTAGCCCTGGGTGCACCTAGGATGTTAGATTTCATGGCCACTCAAGGGAGTGGTGCGTGCCTGGTGTTCATGGCCACACATATAGTGTGGTGCGTGCCTGTTATTCACGGCCACAGGAGGAGTGGTGCGTGCCTGATTACGAGATTCACATGAAGGAATGGCCACCTAAGTGTGTTTCCTGACGGATTTATCCTGGAATAGATGGTCTCTGTTTTTGGAAAAGAAGACTTTGAATAATATTTGATTTAGATTTCTATTTCGGTTTTCGTTATACATATTATAGTATCACTTTAATATCTATAAATTTGTACATTATCTCATGTGGGTTAGGGACATTCTATCTCTCACTGAGTTTCTCAAAACTCACCCCGTAGTTGTTCTATCCTTCCAGATGCAGGCTTAGGATTGGGAGTCGATTCTTCAGTTCAGCATCATTTGATTCCTATCTGGTGAGCCCTATATAGTAATGGGCCTTGATTTGTAATTCTATTTTAGTTGTAATCTTGGTATATAGCTCCATAGTACTACAGGCAGGGTCCGGCCTTATTTTGTTTTTGTTGATGTTATGTATTCAGTCATACATGTATTTGTATATTTCAACTTGTTGGAATTAAAGTTGTTTAAAGGGTTTGTTTTCTGAAGAACTTAAGTAATGTATTTTGGATATACGATTATACTTATATTTTTTACTATTATATTATGTGCTGAGGGGTGTATTCTAAGAATACCTGGATCCCCGATGAAATATTGTGTTTGTTTATCTTGCAGGGTGTCCTTTTGTAATTGGGAAATATTTGGATTACAAAGGGGACTCTGTCAAAATTTTTATAAAATTTTTGTGGTAAAAGGCTTGCGTGGGGACTTGTCCCTATGCGCCGGTCATGGCCCGGGTTGGGTCGTGACAAAGATGGTATCAGAGCTTTAGGTTTCCCTGTGTACTATGGAGCAAGTGTCCTTTGGTAGGATCACGACTGTGCAAATGGAAGCGCGCCCATTTTCACAGATTGTGGCACTACGAGAGGTCTCTAGGAATGTCATCTTTGTTTACACTCTGTCAATGTTGTTTATTCTTATTCTGGTTACGCTTCTTGTCTTTCCCCTCACTCTAAATGTTCATTTTGCTAAGTGAGCGTATTCGTCCGAGTACGTGTGGAAGCAATAAGACGCAGGGCTTCCATTGTGCGATCTAAATGCGATATCCTCTCTTATGGCAAGAGAGTCTGAGATAAAGTAGGGTTGGACATTAGGGCATAGTGGATGAGGCAAGTTAGATGGCCATTCAGGCGGAAGATGTGGGTCGGGTATCCGTAACCCAGCAGAAGGATGTTGTTAAGGTGGAAAAGATCAAGAGGGCTTGCTAAGCCGTTAAGCGATAAGCTAGTTTGGTCCAGTAGGATTAGATGAAGTATGAGGGCAGGGAGAACCCACGTTTCAAAGGTTATTTCCATAGTTAGTAGAAAGAATGTTAGAAATCTTAAAGAGAAGATAACTTAACAATGATCAGGATACGTAAAGACCATGTGCTTGGCTTCTTCAAGAAATGCAAGTCACATACTTAGAACCTACGGTGAAGTTCATCCTATCCTTTGATGCAAAAAGGAGCATAGAGGAGCTCGCTATGTACAGCTTTGAGTATTAATTGAACATGCTGACTTCAAGAAAGAAGATCACCTCGGTTACTACAACCAGCAATTGATGGGCTCAGGCCAATGAGTAATTCTCTCATTTCGGAGGATGTAAGATGCTGGAAAGTGATTACCAATTTCCTTAATTGGTCTTGATCATTACCTTAATTGAGTAATATATCGCATGAAGTTGAAGTCCCTATTTGACTTGTCAAATGGATACACTCTAATCATTTAGGGCTACTTGAGCAATGCGGCCTACACAAGAAGTACTCCTTGTATTGGTTACCCCGATTCTGGTACAATTCTAGGCTCTCAGAGATTGTTGTAGCCATTGCAACCAATAGAGTCAACGAATTTCCTCCCAACTGTGGCCGACAGTAACTTACGTTAAATATTCTCAAGCAAATCATGTTAGCACCATGGGTATTGTTTCCATACCACGTGAAGCTAGAAATAAACATTATCCAATTTTCAGTGGCAGCTCAAGGTATGTCCAAAAGCATTTGGTAGAGCATTACACAGTGTAAGTTACACCTGGGGAGTGCATTGGAGAGTTTTGAATGGTGACAACTATACTCATGATGAGCTTTCTCAAATGGGTATATTGTTTGAATAGAGAAGTTTAATAGGCCAAAGGTAGTGGCTAGGATATACAGTGAAGGCAAGGCACGAGTTAAGGAGGTATTAAGGCGTAGGGTTATGGATTAATCCAAGACCCGACGATTGCAGAGCTGAGTCTTACACATTGCATTAGATTACGAGTAGTATTACGATTGGTAGCTAAGTTATAATGTTCCTAGGGACCTGATTATGGTTCCTTTTGGAAGAGATGGATTAGTAATGCAATGGGAGGGAAGAATCCTAAGAGGACCAATTTACAACTGTAAGGGTTTGTAAGGAGAAAGGAGAACCATATCAAATAAGAAAAGCAATTTTTGTAGTCTGACCTTGGAAACTTTCGGCGGTAATGGATTTTAGTGTGCAGATGTCAAACTCAGGATAGCATAGACCACACGAGGATAAAGAAACAGATGAGCAATGATGATAAGAGCCGAATGTTTAAAGTTTGAATAAGGAATTCTTGCTTCCCCCAAGAAGAATATCAGGCCCATTTGGGCTTGACAGGAAATAAGAGAAGGGTGAGATAAGTCCAAAGACGTGATAGTAAGAATGAGTACTTTAACGGAAAACGAGTTGGGTAAGCTTGAGCATTTCCCTTAGGAGTACTTGCATGTTTCGAAGAAGATAAGATGTACGTTTGTGAAGGATTATGTTCTCAGGATGCTATGATGAACATAGGATTGTCAAGGACTTGAATATATCAAGAAAATGGAAAAGAGATAGGGGATTGGCTTACTTCAATGGCAACGGAGTTAGGAAGATTATTTAATCTTGAATCAGGGAGGTCTTGGGCACCGAGGAGTTCCCAAGGGCATGATGAGAATGTAAGATGGAAGTTGAAGGTCAATCTTTAATGGTATGTCAACGGTTTAAAATCTCTCGGTAGAGTTTTGAGAGATACCTTAGATGGAGGAAAGATATTAGGTTGATAACAGAAGAGGAATGTTCTAGGAGATTAGATGATGAGTTTCCCATTGATTGGTGGTGTAGGAAAGAAAAGGAAGGAATTTACTTCAATTGCATGACCGAGCATAACTAAAGTTGGAATAATTCATTCTAGGCTAAAGCATGGGTGAATAAGTAGAAGACGAATTCTAAGTGCGCTAAGATACAAGTAATAAGGATCATGAGAAAAGAAGGAAACGAGTTAACAAATAGATTAGTGTCGAAAGCTGATCGTAGAATTGAAATTCGTAACGGGTTTCAACAAAGGGAAAAGCACACTGGCATGGTTCTTATGGTCAGTATTGATGCACCAAGGGGCTATGATGAGGAGTTGGCGAATTCAGATGTTTTGGCATGTACAAGACAATGAGGAATATGATTAAAGCTCGATTAATGATCCGAAGGTTATAAGTTTATGGGAGGAAGATAGTAATCGGTATTAATGGATGGTTGACGCTTGTGTGATGTTTAAGGGAAGTGGGTGGTTAGTGATGCCTCACCTCTGGTTAAGATGGAGAAGGTGTTTGAGGACTTTCAATCTAAACTTTATGATGCTCTTTAGATCCTTCTATGCAATCTTTCAAGGTAAAAGAACTTTGACGTTTAGTGGTAGCGACTACTAGAATTATCGTTTGATTCATAGCTCCGACCAAGGTCAATGAGCAGCATTGAACAGAGGTTTGCATGAAAACCAATGTCTTAGTTTTTTTTTATACTCTGGAATTAAGTATAAGGCCTATGCCCTATCCCATCTCCTAAGGGTGAGCTTAAGGAAGGGTTTACAAGAGAAGCTTGGGCATATATAGAACAATATAGGCGTTGTAAGTGATGAGCTCTAAGATTTCAAGGAAGGCAATCAAGGTTAGGATAATTTCTGATTGTTTAAGAATTCGAGGACGAATTCTTTTTGAGAGGGGGAGAATGTAACACCCCAGCCTGAGTGCAGTTACCTGTCGAAACCGGAACCTAAAAAATTCTGAGTCTGAACCCTATGCCTCCTTGGAGAGCTATAGGTTTAAGGCATTTTCTTAAGATCAAAAGTCCCGGTAATGGTTCCCTAAGCATCAATGAGTTGAAGAAGGATTTTTAATGAATTTTAGGGAATGGATAACGCCTTCGTTTCCAACCCTCAAGTTTTGAAAAACGCAAGTTTTCGGAGAATTGTACTAAGACCCAAAAGTTGGATTCTAATCCTTAAGGATTTTGAATTTTCAGATATTTTTATTGAATCCAAATGGGGGGTATTCTCTTATTTACATTTATGTTTTAAAGTTAACATTAACTTAAAATTAAGAAATGTAAATAAATCTGTGCAATATTCTAGACTTGGAAAATGACTGCAGAAGGAGGGAACCAAGTTTTTGGAGTTGGTAATCGATTACAAGGGATCTGTAATCGATTACAGTCCACTCTATATGCCCACAGGTTTAAATTTTCCGCGTTGTAATCGATTACCATATTTGGTAATCGATTACCAGTTCTGGGTTGGTGGTAATCGATTACCAGCATTGGTAATCGACACAGACTTTGTCGTGGGTAATCGACACACAATTGGTAATCGACACAAAGGTCAATATATAAGCCGAGACGCGTCCCTTCCCTTCATTTTCGAAATTCTCCTTCTCTCTCTAACCCAAACTCTCTCCCTTCTCTCTAAAACACATCTCCTTTCATTCATAAACACAATCCTTCACATCTTTCCATCAAAATACACCACTCCAATTCTTTTAAACTCAATTTCTTCCTTTAATCTCAAATCACATCTTCAACAAGAAATCAACACATTTGGTCTTGGAGCTTGGAGGAGGTGACACCAAAGCTCTCAAATCTTTCTTCTTCCTTTCCCCTTCTAAAAGGTAATCGTTCAACTCCTTTCCTCCTCTTTTCCTATGAAATTACGAATTATTTCCCCTATAGTGAGTTTCTGGAGAACCCTAAGTTAGAAGAATTAGGAATTTTCATATCTGGGAGTATAGTAGATTAATCGCTAGTCTAAGTGACTAACCTTGAATTAAATTTCTGTATTATTGATAGTATATGCTATTGGAAGACCGGCTTTGGCTCTCAAGTTCATGGGATTAGGATTTCGCTTTTGGCATTAAGTCTGTGAGTAGATAGCTTACCCCTATCTTACTTTAATGTAATTTGCCTACATATATAGATATATGCATATGCAAATGATTTAGTAGCTTATCTATTTTTACTAGTTCACATGAGACGATGACTTGATTTCAAAAAGAAAAATGTGGCAAACGTTTATTACTTTGGTTTCTATTAAACTTTGGAAAATTCTCGTTGTTAGAAAGGTTTTGGATAAAAGCTTCGAACCTTTATTCGTTTTTGATTTATTAAGTGTTGAAGCTTTACTTTACTTTAAAGTTACAATTTTATTGTTTATTATAAGAATATTTATTAAATGTTCTGTTTATGGAAAAGGACGACTTGGGAAAGTCTAGACCAGGATCTGTAGGCTAACGGCAGTAGGCATTAGCCCTGGGTGCACCTAGGATGTTGGATTTCATGGCCACTCAAGGGAGTAGTGCGTGCCTGGTATTCATGGCCACACATATAGTGTGGTGCGTGCCTGTTATTCACGGCCACAGGAGGAGTGGTGCGTGCCTGATTACGGGATTCACACGAAGGAATGGCCACCTAAGTGTGTTTCCTGACGGATTTATCCTGGAATAGATGGTCTCTGTTTTTGGAAAAGAAGACTTTGAATAATATTTGATTTAGATTTCTATTTCGATTTTCGTTATACATATTATAGTATCACTTTAATATCTATAAATTTGTACATTGTCTCATGTGGGTTAGGGACATTCTATCTCTCACTGAGTTTCTCAAAACTCACCCCGTAGTTGTTCTATCCTTCCAGATGCAGGTTTAGGCTTGGGAGTCGATTCTTCGCCAAAGATCATTTGATTCCTATCTGGTGAGCCCTATATAGTAATGGGCCTTGATTTGTAATTCTATTTTAGTTGTAATCTTGGTATATAGCTCCATAGTACTACAGGCAGGGTCCGGCCTTATTTTGTTTTTGTTGATGTTATGTATTCAGTCATACATGTATTTGTATATTTCAACTTGTTGGAATTAAAGTTGTTTAAAGGGTTTGTTTTCTGAAGAATTTAAGTAATGTATTTTGGATATACAATTGTACTTATATAATTTACTGTTATATTGTGTGCTGAGGGGTGTATTCTAAGAATACCTGGATCCCCGATGAAATATTGTGTTTGTTTATCTTGCAGGGTGTCCTTTTGTAATTGGGAAATATCGGATTACAAAGGGGACTCTGTCGAAATTTTTATAAAATTTTTGTGGTAAAAGGCTTGCGTGGGGACTTGTCCCTATGCGCCGGTCATGGCCCGGGTTGGGTCGTGAGATCTCACCTCGTTCTGCATTTCCGCATCATTCTCAGACACTGGTGATGGATTCAACAGCCACTCTATTTATTGAGGTCCCTGACTTACAGCTCCACCAGGACCCCATGTTGGATTTGTTGTACTTAGCTAGCTTCCGCCATTTCCGTTTCTACTTTTTAGCAATAGGAATTTTGCTGTTCCTTTGTTTCACCCGTTCTTGAATATACATAGATAAACTGAAGCGTTGGCTTCCAACTTACATATGTATATATATGATTGATCATGTACTATCTGTCTTTATTCCTCTCTGTAGTGCTTTTATTTAAATTTTGTTACATTTTACAATACTGATTATATTTATTATATATTGCACGTCATTTCGTAGGTATATTCATCAAATATATACATACATATATTAGAGAAAAAGGCGAATATAAAATAATAAATACAACTTTAGACGGAGAACTAACATGGTAACGCAACCTATCCAATTTCATGCTATAACTTAAGCATAACATTAAGTTGGTAGGTTGTTACAATTTCTCCAACCTCTAGTAAAGTAATTTAAGAAAACTATAACAAAATATTTTATACAACAACTCATTATTAAACATGCAACTTGATTATAAGGAATACACTTTTAAATTTTAAATAAGAATTGAACAACTAAAACTGAATTTAGTTTCCCTCTCCCTCCCATAAAGTAATTTTTTTTTAAAAAAAATTGTGTAAAACCATTCAATATAAGAACTACTTATTAAAAATGTAATTTGTTATATATGAATATATACTTTCAATTTTTAAGTGAGGAACAAACAGCTAAAAAGGATTAATTTCTTTTTTATCTGCCCCTTTTTTTCAATGAATCTTGTAATAAAATAATTTTAAGGAAAAAAGTTTACAAAAATATTTTATATTACCCATTATTGAAAATATAAATTTTTTACTAAACAATTTTTAACTTAAGTTAGTTTGAGAACTAATTAAATAGGATAAATCGCATCGATTTATTATTTTTCATTTATATTTGGATTATCACAACTCCAAAATGAATTTTCTCACATCATTGTCCAAGCCAATAACCATCCACCAATGAGATTTAACATTTTATTGAATTCTTGTTTTGGTTTGTGAACCTAATGGATAGATTCATGGTATTAAGCCTTATTTTAGTATATCGTCCAATTAAATGGACATACACTTACTCTTTGCTTGAATAAAAAGAAAAAATAAAATAAAATAAAATAAAGAGAAATGTATATTTTCTTTCTTATTGATTGGTTAAGAAGAAAAGTGAAAAGAAAGAAAATATAATTATATGTAAAAGATAATTTTACCAATTTATTTTATATGATTAAAAAAAAGATTAAAGGGATAAAGTAGATAATTCAAAATATGAACCTCCTCTCTCTCATTTTCTCACCAATGGAGAAGAGAAAATTTTTTTAAGTGAGGCTCACACTTTTTTTTCTTTTTTCTTTATTTTCTTTCCTATTCAAGCAAGTGAAAACTCTCATTTTCTTTCTCTCCTACTTCTTTCCTCCCATTTTCATGCTATCCAAGCGAAGGGTTAATATCATTTAGTTTCCAAAAAAAGAAAACACTTAATATCATTTAATTTTAATTGTTTTATATTTTTGTTTAATTTTAAATTGATAATTTTTCAAATTAAAAAATTTTCCTTAATTAATTATAGAGAAGGGTAGCAAATGGCTGTCACATGGCAAAATTTCCTATTTATGCCTCTACTTTATTATATGCATAGATAGACAGATAGATTTCCGGCATTCAGATATTTATTTATTCGAGTTTTTTATTCTTTTACTGTGACATGCAAAAGAGTGTAATTGTCCCAAAAACTTTATTCTACTTTTTCATGCTTTCTGATCATTATAACACAACAACAGTCCCAGCCAAAGGATTGCGACCCTCTAATTGATTAATGTTGGTTACAGATAGGTCCACCTAATTTATTAAAAGGCTCTGTGCCTAGCCACTTTAACTTATTATTAGTTACTTTGTTCGAAGCAAAATTTCGAAGACTACAAACGGAAAACATAAATGCAGGATGGTGAATCGATTCCAAAGAAATCTACAAGTTGAACATTCATGAACGAAATTAATTCGGATATCCCCAAGAGATTTGGAAGTTGAAACGGTGATATGTTAACTGCGACCAACAGTCGTGGGCGGCCTTTATAAACCATGACAGACGAGAGCCTTTGCATTGCAGTGCTGAGTATCTCCCGTTACATTTCCTCTTATTATTAGAAGAGAGAGAAGCGGAAGAAATCGAAAATGTTTTGGCTAAACGTTTTGAGCACTGTGGCTGCAGTTTTGGCAGCCATCGTCCAGGTTGCGTCGTTTTGGCGGGATTTTGGGTAAACAACAGGCTGTAGAGGATCCACAAAAGTATGACTTTTTGTATGAAGATTGGAGCTGCGCACCCTCTCTTCTTTTTAGTATTTTGTTCATGCTGAATAAATAAAACGTGGATCCTCTGTTATTTTGGTTTTTGCTTTCGACGAAACTGTTTTCCTTTTTAGTGTCTATGACTCAATGTTATGATTTACCCAGAATGAAAGCTTGAGCTTGTTTCTATTCGAATTTTTGTTTTGTCATCTCCTTTCTCTTGATTGTGACTTTTTTATTTTTTGTTACATATTTTTCATTCAATCTACTATGCATTTAGAACAGAAGATTTTAAGATTAAAGATCGCGAACATCAAAGTGGAGTTATTGGTTTATAGCTGTTCATCAAGATATTGCATTTACAGCAGTGAGTACACCAATTGGTTGTAGGTTTAAATTTTGATGGTAGCATGTCGAAATTAAGTACATTAGCTTGTCTACTTGTTACTGTCCTATGTCGAGGAATTTGTTGTTATGCAGCCGGAGATTGCTACTATGTCCTTTAAAAGTTATAAGGAAGACTTTTCTTTCAATATGGTCTAGGATTTTGCGCTCGAGCTTTCTTTAGTTTGATACGTATGTCAATAGTTTATGGCTGACGGATAATTGTTTGGTACTTTGAAATTGGTATTTGAACTAGGGCAACGTGATTCACAGTCCAAGTTACTTAGTACATTTTATGACTGTAATATATCAGATAGTAGAGATTTATGATATGTATTGATATATCAATAATCTATGATGCATTATAGTAATAAAATTATATTGATAATATAAAATAATTTTATATTATCAATATAATATTACACTGATAGATAGTATAAAATTATATTAATAGAATAAAATTACACTGATAAAACTTTTATAATTTTTAGAAATTAACTTTTATACGCTAATAATATAAAATTATACTGACAATATAAAATAATTTTACATTATCAATGTAAAATTACACTTACTGAGTAAAATTACATTGATAAAATTTTTTGATAGAATAAAATTACATTGATAAAATTTTTTTTATTATACTGACAGTGTAAAATTATTTTATATTACCAATATAATTTTACACTATCAAATATATGATAATTAATTTTTAAAATATATTTAATATATTTTTAAATTTTCTTAAAATTAGATATTACTACAGTAATCATAGGTGATTAGTGTATCGATGTACCTAATAATTTTACCATCAAATTACAAGGTGCACCATGCTCCTTAATCAGCTGGGAGCATTGTAGATGGCACCTTGAACTAGAAGTCAACTAATCGGGGAGGGAGGGACCCTGAATTCCATCGCCCTTCAACCGCACCGAGATCTTGGCCAATAACCATATTTACTTCATCTTCAAGAGCAAGCATCCTTGCTCACGAGATTGGATATACCCAAATAGAGTGCATAATAATATCTTCTATTTAAAGCAGAAAATGAATAAATTAGTTCCATCTAGATTATTGAAACTTGCAGCGAGTTATTAATCAATTGCGTAGATTACTAATATTTTGATTTTGGGCTTTGTTCCCTTGTGTTATCATATTAAAATATGGTACATTTGCTATTTCGTTCTCAAATCACTCCTTTCTAGTGTATTTCATTTTAAGCTCAGTACGGTTTACGGGTGACTGTTGAATATCTCTGCTGCAAATGCCATTAGATAAGCACTTAGGGTGTTGCGATGTTGAGATGTTTGTTCTTGTAGACCGGGTTTTCATTTTCTGTGTTTGATATAAAGGAGGTCAACTCCTTAATAATTTGATTTTTGAAAAATCTAGAGAGCCAGAAATTTTTACCAGAATTTAGTTATAAAAATAATGTGACACTCTACCGTTTGAGTGAGCCCTTCCACTCCACCTCATCTAACTACCCTTATGATTTCTTTGAGGAATTCTAGCGATATTTTTATGGGTGAGAAGTATTGTTCTTCGATCTTATTTATGCTTTATGAAGTCAAACTGTGTAGCTATTATTTTTTAGTGCCAGTGGTTTCTTGGCTTCCTTCAAAAGTCATTGTCTCTCCTTCGCGTGTCTATTTTCGTCACAGATTACAGAACTACGGATGATAATTCATTTGTTAGTTGTAACTATGATGGAAGAGTACATATACAGAATCTTTCAGTGCGTTAGAATCAGAATGGGTTGGTAACTAGTAGCTATAAATCGTTATTAACTTATTATTGTCCTTCCATATCTGTGTGCCCTTATCGAATTGAAGACGAATTAGCACAAAAAATATTCTTATATGACAAATATAGGAATACTTTAATTCTTCATATACGTAAAGTAAAATGTTTATGCAAGATTACTCCTAGATAAAAGCAATTTCTTCTTCCAACGGCAATTGTGACCGTACGGGAACTAATCTGTCCATGACGCATTAATTTACCTCTCGATACGCTTTTATAGCTATAATTGATAAGCAATAGCGAGCACAGTTGAAGAAAAAACAAAAAAGATGAAGAAAGTAACAATGACAGTTTTAAGTTTGCAAGTGAAAAATCATAGCAATGTTAATGAGGGAGTCATGCTGATGCTCAACAAATCAAAGTGATTTTTTCTTCATATGAATATATACGTATAGTACACTAGATTTGGCTAAGTGGCTACGATATTTTAACTCAAGATGCAGCTTCGCTTCATCTTGGTTTCAGCCCTTACTACAGGGTACAGTAAAATATTAGTTTACTTTTTTTTTTTTTCTTTCCAACAAATCTTCTATTGTACAACCTATACTTCACTAGCACCATTTGGCAATGGCGAATTTGTGGTGTTGCGGTTCTTGTTAAATCTTTTCTTTAGTTTCTCAGCTAATGATAGCTTCACAAACACTTCCTCCCGTTGGGGGCGGTTTGCATAAAGTATCCAGAGAACAAGACAGAGCAAGACACCAACTGAAATGAGGCCCAGTCCAACATTGATAACCTTAAGATAGTGGTTCAATGGAGGACAGTAACTAGAAGTGATTTCTTTGAACGTATCCCTCACAAAATTGCAATTCTGAAGGCTTAGTAAAAGTGGAGTATAATGTTCTAGTGCATAGCTTTCATTAACTGCACCTACTAACTCCGAGTAAATCTGTGGGGTCACCCTCCCAGCAGTGGTGCAAATACCATATTCAGATATCTCACATTCATACTTCTTCCAAGCCTGAAATGTTCAAACAATGAACTCGATTAATTACGTGTGTGTATCATTGGCAAGATGTAAAACTAAACACATTGAAAAAAAAAAAAAAAAAGTTCAAGAGCGAAATATAGCAATACTTCTTCTCATCCCACTTCCCTGTTAACAACTTTTATTTAGTTCAATGAGTTGCAAATGTTCAAGAACGGTAATGTCTAAAACATGTGCAGTTTTACCCATTTAGCATTATATGTCAGTCAATCATCCTGGTACAGAAACACCAAACAGTCGAGGTTCCAAATGCCAGTAGAACATTTCAACCACCACAAGGGATTACAAACTTAAAGCCTAACGTACTTCGGTACACCAATATTTTTGGACAAACCAATTAAGAATTGATTTAAAAAAAATTAAAAAAATAGATGAACACGTTTTCCAAATAATTGTTGACTTCCAGAAGAACATAGATGCCTATAATATCTCCCATTAAACATGTGATAGACATGTAGTTCATTGCAGTCTAAACTTCCCACCTTAGGCAATGTAAACCAACAATCCAAACCTTAGAAAACTACCAACTTTCTTTTAATCTTGCAGGGTTCGAGAGAGAGAGACTAAGAAAAATATTCAAAAGTCAAGCCATGAAAAGCATACCAATGAAGCATTGGCCGAGGAAACTTCTTGAGCTGTGCACTGGCGCTCTCGAAACTGAGAGTCAAAGGGATAGCACAAAGGTGGCATTGCAGGTCCAGACTGATTGTAATAGTTCATGCTACCTGGTGTTGGATTTGAATCTGCAACGCTATAGATGAAACGATTGACAACACTGACAATATTGATGACCACTTGTTTACTCTGAAAGAGTGTCTTATTTGTGGTTCTCTGATCAACACATGGAAGGATATTGCTAAGAGCTGATTCCGCATGTGGATTCTCCACCCATTCTCCCATAGCCATACAGGTATCAGAAATTGCACTGTAATAGAAGTAATATAAATCGTGTAAGGTCCATTGGTTGTTAGGGTAAGCTTATGAACAGAAGATTGAAATTTCCAGAATATGCACAAAATTCCGTTTCAAGGGAACATGAAGTCCTGGAGGCAGCTAATAAAGTGCATATATAATTCCTTCTTAAAGAGCATGTTAAAGTGAAATCTCAGACAAAATATCCAATGGCTTACTTGTTAAGGATCATGAACACTCCACAAAGAATGAATGTGGTTGCAACCAGTAACCATCCACTGATGACAAATCTGCAATAACATTTTGAAATCATTTATAACAAGAAGAAAAGGATCCTTCAGGTAGATAGTGGCACGATAAGCGAAGGTCATATCAATAACCTATAAGCAAACATAACTTACACGAGGACCGCATGTTGATGTCCAAGAATAGAAAGGACTGCAGAAAATATATCAGTAAATTATGAGAAAGGGTTCAAGAATATAAGTATAGAATAAGCTTAAATTATTTAAAAATTAAGATTCTATAATTAATACATACGTAGTCCAATTAGAGCCAGTAGAAGCATCACCGCAGCCATCAAAATTAAAGCGAGACGCCTACAAAATGGAGCAGTTTAGCATTATGCAGATGCCAATATTAGATTCAAGAATGAACATTGTGGAGTTTATGGTTGCATACATATCATTAAACACTTTTCGTATTTTAACAGAATTTTCATCTGTCTTCCCGGAAAGTGTATTTGCTGCAGCATTTAGATCAACATTCAAATTATCAATATCAGCCATGATATCAGATGGAAGAAGCATCTGAGCCACGTTGATAGATTTTGCAAGCGTGAGATACTCCGTGACATTCCTGAGAGTCTGCACTGTATAATCTGACTGATTGACAACGTAACGGAGGGTATCCAAGGCCTCACTGTGGAATTTATCCTGCCCAACAGTGAGAAGGATACAGCCAGTCCTGTGTGATTAAGAGACCAGAAAATGTTAACCAGGAAAGATTTACCAGGCAAGGTTGAATGCATCAATTTTGGAATGATAATTAAACATAATAATCAAAGTCAAACATTATCTTAAGTTCAGGTTCCGGACCATCGCTTTCTTAGTACTCCACAATTACAACTGACATTGAAAAGGAACTGGAATTTAAAGAAACAATGAAGCAACATGATTCTTATCAGAGCATTGCTTTTTCAATATAGATATCTTCGGGGCAAAAATAGGAAAATAAGGAGAGACTAGCAAAACCAGATAACTCTAGGATCCATTTTTTATATATTTCCTTTTCCATTACCGATGCTTTCAAGTTCCAAACAGTGTTATTTACCAGTATCGAACTCGCAGATAGTAAATTTGTGACAAATGAAAGTTTGAGCTAACAAATATATACAGAACTTTTGCCTTTGCAAGTAGAATGAAAAAACTGAATCTTAAAATCATCAAGGTTGGTATTTTCATGAAATTCTATTAGTAGCATTCATAACATGTTTGTTTAGGAAGTAGAGTTGCAATACAAAAGAATACTCGGTAACCAATCATGAGAACAGATAATTAAACAACCAACTTTATATATCTGTAATTAAAAGAGCTATGAAATATAGCATAAGAAAAAAAAGCATTCTGTGACAGAGGTTAACAAAGGAACATTGAAACAAAGTTCAGAGAAATACGCTGCAGCACAGGTGAATAGCAAAAGCAAAATAAGGCAAATTCTTTGCGAATGATTCGATCCTTCATCCTTGATGTTAATCCCCCATCCACAGCATAGATGAATCACAAGTGCCAAGCCAAATGAAATAAACCACAGGACAGCGAGGATGAAACCAGCCGCGCCAGTGAATCCAACTGACTGCACAAATAATGATGACAAACTGGTTATTTGAAGTAAATAACATTATTACTGAGGCTGCTTGCAAGAAGAGGGGAAAATATGAATCTGCTGAAAGTAGAATCACAAAGCAACTGAACAGTACAAGCCCAACTTAATTTTAATGACTACTTCAGTTTCGAAATTCAATTTATTTAACATATATAAAGCATGGGGAAAATTAACCATGCCTCATTACCACCACGGCTAAAAATTTTAGAGCAACAACAGAAACATGGTTAATGATGCACATCTATTGTAAGCAAAATTAGACAACCAGATAAAACAGGCTGAATAACTCAACTTTCAACCGACAGACCAAAGAAATTGAGTCCTCACTAGGAACTTCACTTAGTTATCATTAATCCAATTGGCATGAAGAACATAATAAACCAGCCATTTCAGAGCATGATAAACAGGAATTATGGTACTTACGGCCCAATAATGCCGATTTGCAATGTCCCAACCACCTCGGTAACGTCGAAATCGTCGTAGAATGTCAGGCCTATCCGTCCTGTTTGCGGCCAGCACAAGGGTACCCGCAGGAGCATCCGTTCCGGGACTTGGTGCTAGAGCCACTTGCGTGATCTCATTCTTCCATTGACCCAAATTCTCTTCTCCTGAAAACAGAACAAGGTAGGAACACACTCAATTCAACAACAACAAAAACTTTCCAGAAAAAACGGATAATCCGATTACAGAAATTATGTCCTTCAAAGCATTATTCATTATCGAAATAGGAACCTTCCTTGATCAGTTGGTACAAAAAAAGATGTACCAAAATGGAAGGTACAATATTTTTTTGCCATTTCTGGGAATGCACATAAGCATTTAGCAACAAAATTGTCAACTTGAGCTTAATTCAGCTTATGCGAGCCAATATCAACAAAATCTTTTTCTTTTTCTTTCTCTTTTTTCTTTTTTGGGTTATCTTTCCTTCTAATTCCCCAGCTTTCAGTGTGAGAACAAGATCTACAGCTAACCCATCACCAAAACTATCAATGTGAAGCATATTCACAATAACAAAAGTTGCAGGGACACTTGCAAGAGGCACCAACCTAGGATAAACTTGGCGGTATGTCTGTTTGACCCACTTGGAGATAAAGCTGAGATTGAGCTAAGAGACACTACTATGGTCAAGATGAACAAGAAAAAAGACAACCCATTAAAGTAAACACCCTTCATTGCTTGTTCCTTGCAAGAAAGAATTCACTCGTCATCTTAGAGGAGGCCACCCCACCATTTTGGATTCTCAGTCCAAGACGACAAGAACAAACCAACTCCAACATCACAAACACGGAGCATGCATAGTGATTGTGTTAGAATCCTTTAAACATGGTGTTTATTACGGTAATAGTGTGTATCTATCTAACTAAAGAGTGGAACTTTGGATGATTTATAGAAACAGAGAGAAAGTAAAATGGAGACGTGAGGAAGGAAGGAATGAAGCAAGGGAAGAAAGTCACATGGGGTGGGGTAGTGATGAAGACTTGGATGCGAGGAAAACGAAAAAGGCGGGTGTGATTTAATCAAAAGTGGATTAATTAATATTTTTCACTGTGATTAATCCCACCGAGTTAAGTAAAGCATGGCCATATAATAGCCAATAGAAAATGAAAAAAAATAATAATAAAAGAGACAAAGAAAGTAAAGATTGCAGCAGCTTTATTCATTTTGCAGTTTGCTTGCACCAATTGTTTTGTCTTTTCTGCTTTTGTGTTTTCCTTTTCGATTGTTTTTCATTTGCTTTTTTGTTTTCCCACATTTTTCTTGATTATCTTGATCGTCCACTCAGCGTGATCTTGATCTTGCAATTTGCAATCGATTAAAATGCTCTTTATTCTGAAAGTCATGAATGTCCTTAACTGACACACACTAGAAACGCAACCTGATGTTGGTGGTTGCACTGATTGGTTGCGCAGATGTGGGGTCATTCACATTCAAAATCACATTTCTCATATAGATCTGTTTACATTTTAACTCTAAATAAGTGTGGGATTTTTTAATCAGTTACTCATTGTTAAAGAAATTATAAAAAAATAATATTATTTTTAAAATTTTTAATACACTAATGTATTGATAATTTAAAATTTTCAAACAAATACTCAAAATTAAGCCAATAGGAATTGTCTAATGACCAAGAATTTGAATCATTTGTATAAAATTTTCGATTTAAATATCATTACCATTCATGTAAAACAAAAGAGCACTCAAAATTAGAAAAATTCATTAAATATTGTAAGGAATTGTTGCAGTTGTACTTGTACTTGTTTTCTCCAACTGAACCAGAACACGTTTATATTTAAATTTTTTTATATAAAATTCTGAAATTGGTATGGTAGCTTTTAGAATCTTTTAAACCTATTTAGAAAGCTTCGTTTATTCTGAAATCTACGTCACATTAATTATAACCATAAACTGCATAAATAAATAGATTTATTATTTCCTATAAAAATAACCTCGTATATTTATTTAACAAAAAGTACTGTAAATAATTACTTTCACTAAAAGGTTAAAAGCGGTAAAACAACAGTAACAGTGAACAGGCACGGAAGCAGTGGCACTGTGTCATCTACCATAGCATGCGAACAAATCCAACAAAACAAAGAAAAATATCTTTTGTATTATTAGAGTAGGTAAATAATTTAGACATCTAAAAATAAAAAAAAATTATAAAAAAATGAAATAATTAATAAAAAAAATTAAGAGAAAATATTGGAGTATTAAAATTTTGAATATATACAAATAACCAAATCACAAAACAAAAGCATTTCTCTCTTCAATCTTCATCACAACTGAAACGGCGTAGCACGATGATGTGATCCTTTTGGAAACTTGTTTGTTTGTATTTGCATCATAATAAATAATAATAAAATTTAATTGAGCAAAACACCATCAAGTGTGACTAGGTCCCGCAAAGCCATACCCCCGATTTTGTGCTTCGGGTGGATTGATAAGGAAAAGAATCTACAAGTGGTTGGGGTTGGGTCCCATATATACGACCGTACACTGTAGTGGTTTGCCAAGTGAACGTCGGTATGTGGGAGAGATTCTCATGGGACAATATTATAATGGCTTCTATGCAACATATTTTATAATATGCACAATATATCTTATTATTTAATAATTAAAATATAATAATATATTTTATTTATGATATATCATAAAATTATCTCTAAATTCGGCACTTGTAAACTTGAAATTATAATTCGTAAAATTAAATTCGGAGCTCGATTGAATTTGGAACTCGAGATAAAAAATATTTATGATATGTCATAAATAAGATGCACTATTTTTTGAGTTCTGTGTTAAAAATTTCAAGTTCCATGATCGATGTAAGTTTTAGAGTGTATTATAAATATGTAAAATATAGAAATATCAACACATCTTAACCTTTAAATTATAAGGTGTATGGTACATCTTATAAAATGAGATGCATTGTAGCCTTCATTCAAAGTTTATCACATATGTTAGCCAGTTCTAGATAAAATATGGTGTATAGTGCACCATATACTTTGTGTGTGATTCACCATACAGCTTAATACTCATCCAAACCATGTATAGTGATTGTCAAAAATTGGATGGTGGGATTTGGGTACCTTTGGATGGAGCACAACACCCTCACATCCTCATCCTTCAAGCTCCGCAACCTATATCTTTGACCTCTGCTCGCCATCACTTCCCCTGCCCACAACCCCAATGCCACATCCAAACCACCCAAGCACCCAACCCAAGCTCATCTTGCCTACCACTGATTAATTGAATTTTTATATATTTATTTTCCCTAATATTTAGTTCATTAATCCTCTTTTGTGCTTAATTGGATTGATTTGGACCAATTTGTGTTTATTGGATTTTGGTTGAGCTTGATTTCATTTATCCAGTATTAGGCTAATTCTGACACTACTTTGATTTTTGGGCCATATCTTGAGTTATAGAGCTCATTTGATCATGATCTTTGATTTGTGGGAAAGCTGAGAGATGGACCTACAACTCTTATGAAGAGATCAGAGGCAAATTCGAAAGTCTTGGAGCTAGAATTGGGCCTGGAAGTAGAGTCTTAACTGCAGCTGCAGATCCTGAGTAGCATGCATTGCGGAGGCCATATCTTGATCCGCAGAAGCCCGATTGAGCCTGTTCCAGTGGCGTTTTGAAGCTGACATCCAAGTCTACAATTTTCCTTCAGACACAAATCCAAACGGAACAGTTTTCATAGCAAAAAATAGCAGAAGAACATTACTGATGGAATCAAGGAACTTGATTACATGCTTTTTGCGTAACTTTCTATCTATAATTTGAAATTTAGCAAATAAGATGTCTAGATTCATCTTAGAGACAGGGGATATAATCTAATAATTGTTATGGAATTAGTTTAGGCATTTTTTATTTTGAATTGGCCGAGTTTAATCAAGGTTAAAACCTTGTAATAGGGAGACAGAGTTTTGGAATAAAAAAAAAATTGTTTCGATTTTCTCTTTCTTTCTTCTCTTTCACGCCCCCTCCAACCTTTTACACTTTTGAAACTTCATTTTCCTCCATCCATGGAGGAGTAAACTTTATCTGATTCAAGGATCAAGGAAGCACCAACACTCTTGAGAATTGGCGTGACTGAATTCAACACACAAATATTAGGTTCATCTACTCTTTCTCACATTTTTAATCTTGTTCTGAATTGAAGTTTTTTTGTTATGAATTGTGAATTAAAAACTTGATTGGTTGCTTATTATTCGATTGATGTATGTGATCAGATTATTGAAAGAGTGTGAATTAAAATTTCAGGTTTGAATTCTATGATTAACTGCATTAATACCTGAAATTAACACAACTCAATTAGGTTGGAGAGGTCCCTGAATATTAACTAATTTTATGTTAATCAAATGCACAAAAGTTTTTGTGTGAATGCTAAGTTCGAATTGAGATTTCATTCAGATTTATTGTTAATCACTAAGTTGGTTTGCTAAATTAATTTTAAAATTCGATCATTGAGTGTCTGTTGTCATTTCCCTTGATTCTTGGATTGGATGCTTCCCATTTTATTTTAATCTCGTGATTCATATTCTATTTCTTTCATTTTTAATTCCTAAGCCCCCTAAGATTTTGATCATATAGCATTGTTATAATTGGGAGACAACTCGAGTTGCACCCTTTATTGCATTCGATTTTTACAATTTGACTAAGCTCGAGACTTGAGTTAACCGCCTCTCTCTCTCTCTCTCTCTCTCTCTCTCTCTCTCTCGCGTACCTTGATGTTGCTCAGAGTCAAGATTGCGACAGCGGTGCAGGCAACGAAATACCTCTTGGACAAAGCTCATGATAGTGGGCCCCTTTCACAATGCGATACTAGAGTTCATTCGACGCTTGAGCTACTGTAGCTATGGGAGAATAACTTCATAGGGAGCATTCCTAAGAGCTTGGGGACCTTCACCACCATTGTCAATCTTGTTAGTCTATTTATATGTGAAGCTCTGTTTTATAGGATTTTGGAATTTGATTTGTCTTTGTAACATCCAAGCCTTGGGTACGATTTGATTTGAGAGCTTAAGGGATGATAGCAAGTAGGCAATGCGTGTGCTTAACCTCAAACATTTATTTGTTTTTAAAGCGCTGTCCCTAATGCACCATGTTAATCATGGTGCATCAAACACCTTGGAGTTGTCTTCCATCTAAGCTGTTGGACTAACCATGCACTTAAATCAGGTAATGCATTGCAGGAGTCCTCGGTTGTAAGATCGGAACTCATGCGAAAGATCCTGCTCCAACTCGGAGGGTGGGTCCGATGTGGGAGTAAGCTGTTGTTCGCATAATATCGGAACTCGTGTGAAAATTCTATTCCAACTTGGACGTTGAGTCTGCTAGTAAAATAAAAAAAAAACCTGGCATAAGATTGGATCTCATTATTAAAATTTCGATGTGGGAGTAAGTATAATATCGGAAATGGGGTGAAAATCCTATTCCAACTAGAACGTTGAGTCTGTTAGTAAAATAAAAAACTGGGCATAATATCGGAACTCGGGCTCAAAAATCCTGTTCCAATTTGGACGTTGAGAGAGTAATTTTTATGGTATACCATAAGAAGTAGATGTATATATACACCTGAACATCCAACCCATTGGATCACATGGTGCATGGTGCACCATTTTTAACGCGATGCATATTAAAACGCGCCTGTTTTTAATTGTGAAATATGCTTATGTGTTCATTGTTTTGTTGTCGGCATTAAATTTGGTGAACAATTTGGATACCATTACTAGGACCAAGGAATTCATGGAGGCCTTGCAAGCTAGGTCAATTGGGCATCTTCTACTCTGCTTACTTGGTTGTAGAGAAGGTGTTTGTGACCACCAAACACAACGATGATGAACAACGCATCTAGGAATGACAAGTTGAGGTTGTTAGCTCCTTCAGCATTATGGGGATGTGAATGGCGAGCAACCTCTTCACCAAGCATGTGAGGGTGCTGCCAATGTTTTCATTTTTATAGTGGATGGTGTATGATGGACTATTGAGGTGCACGGTGGACCTCACTTAAGGTAAATAGTGCACCGTGCACCATATTTTATCCAATACATCATAGAATTGGCCATATGTTATATTATTTATTTTCATTTTTCTCTGCTTTTTTTACTAGTAATGACTCAATATATATTGGTTAGAATAATATTACTTACTGATACTTATGCACTTAAAAATATTATATTGATTAACCTATAGAAAGCATAATACTTGACATATCATGAATTAAAAATAACATACAAGAAAATTATATTATGAAGTGAAAATATTACTTTTAAATATTTATTTATTTTAAGGATATATCACTTTAAGTCATCTTTGGTTTGATTTATTTATTATCACCTAAAAACTAAATAATTATTTTCAAATTTCAACTTTATTTTTTAACATGTCTACTAAGTGAAACAAAAGTTTTACTAATATGATATTTAAATATTTTGAACAAAATTAATTTAGCCAAATATAATTATTTTTATAATTAAAATAATTTCAATTTTCTTGACTTATAATTCCACTCAACTATGAATATTTTAATATAAAGTAATATTTTAATTTTTTTACAAGAGATGATAATGTATAAAAAAAATATGTTTAATATTAATTGTATATATTTTATTACATCATTTTTATATTTCTTTCTTCTTCTTTTTGGAGCTATTTTTATGTTTCTTTCTATTTAAATAATAAAAGAAAAAATACGTAAATTTTAAAACACTGTATAAATTCCTCTTAATAAGTTTATGTATCAATCAATAAACAGTTCGCATGAAATGCTATAGTTAAGGTGATTTTTGCTGGAGAGATGCATCAAATATCTTATAGGGTTAATGATATGAGTTGTATTTATGCAACTCATATTTAAATACAACTCACATTTAATCATTAATTTTACAAAATATTTGATATATCTCATAAAGATATTTGATGCACCTCACAAAATGAGGTGGATGGCATAATCCGCCTATAATTAAATCCATTATCGCCGATGTACAAAATTACAATATCCAAAAAGTATATAGAACGCGGTGGCGGGTGACTCGACGCTGGGGAGAAAGGGAAATCTTACATAATTTAGGAGTATCACATAATTATATTTTTAATCAATTATATAAATATATTTTTATAAAATTATATATTAATAATAAATCTTATATAAAATACAATTATATAATTAATATAAAAATATAATTATATAATACTTCCCAATCACATAAATATTTACCCTCGGCGGGTGTATGCAACTTTCTATCATAAATCAGCATGGGGGAGGAGTGTCGGAGGGCAAGGCACGTGACCCGTGATCTGGTAACGTGGGGCCCACATGATCGACATAGGAGATAGGGTGGGCCCTACCCTGTTGCATGAAAAGCAGCGCACCGCTTGATGTATAGATTAGGGGCCTTTACGCATTTACGGCTGACACGTTTTTTACGCGCATTGCTTTTTGTGTTGTGGTGTCTAGTGTAGACGTAGCTCCGTTCCATTCAATATGTGCGGCGCTGCTTTGAACACTTGTTCGAAAATGTATATAAAATTGTAAATACATGGCGTATACAGGAGGCTGGACTTTATTGATAAAAATAAAAAAATAAAAACTGGTCCAAGAATCATACAAGTTGGTACAAATCATAGCTCAGTAATATAAAAGATAAAATTCGATTGATTGATAGTAAAAATACTTTATACTGACCATATATTTAAATTAACTTTTCAATTAAATTATATCTTACTTATTTTCTGCATATCTACACTATGGTTTTGCTACATTTATTTATAATATAAGGTGGTACATTTATTTATAATATAAGGGATGGAGCCTATAAGGTGATGTGTATTTTGAAGATGAACATAAAGCATAATTCCATGACGAGTTATAGATTACGACCCAAAAATTTTCTAGAATGACTCACTACTTTCCTTAATGACACCAATGTCGACATGTCATTTCACTTTCTGACATGGAATGGCCGAATGGGTATAAATCTAGGATAACAGTTGCAATGAATCAGGCAGAAACAGATATGGGTCTCTGTCAAATGAATCACCTAACACCACGTTAGTGCATACGTTGAATTCCAACTTGGCTAATTTCCCATTGTTATAAGTTGGATTAGTTTGAAGGTTGATTCTAACCGTACGCGACGCGTCAGGTTCGTCCTTCTATTTTAATGATAAATAAAAGAGGTGTATTGATATTTTTTTTATATGATATATTATAATATTTTTTTAAATTATATAAATAAAAATTAATTAAGTTTAAAAGTGATTAAATTTTTATTTTTATTTTTATAATACTTAAAAATATCAAATTTTATCTGTATGATATTTAATAATTTTTAGTTAATTCCAGGATTTTATAAAAAATAATCAGATTTTATCTACATAATATTTTTTATATTTCAGAAATGACTAAATTTTTATTTTTATGACACTAAAAAAATCAAATTTTATCTGTGTGATATCTAAAGATTTACAGATAATTTCAGGATCTTACAAAAAAATTTTTGATAATTTTCAAAACGTATTTAACCTTTTTTCTTTTTAATTTGACTAAATCAAAAAAATTACAATATACCATATAAGAAAAGATATATGAATATATTCTTTTGATCAATTATTAGATTTCAAAGACCAACTTAATTCTTGTTAAAAACTCCCCATATCGATATATCAAGTGGAAAACAGCTTATATAATTTCTCCGTTAGAAGAAACAACCAAAATACGAGACAACCTTTCTGTCATTATCTTATCTTGCATTTCATAAAATTATCAGGAAACAAATTGCCAAATTGATACTAATTAGTTATATATAGATAGCTGATTATTTATACAGATCATACATTAAAGTTATTATTATTTTCTTTAATTTAAGTGTCAAATCTCATAAAGGAATAACTTTCCTTTATAAAGCAAAAGTTGATTTGTTTGTTATTAAGTGAATCAGAAAGAAGACAGGGAAAAAGAAAAGAAAAGAAAAGAAAAGAATAATTATTTTTTCAACCGAGCTTGAAAGATGTGGATAACTTGAGAAATTTATGTAAACAAAAGTTTAATCGACATTCAATAGCATACAAATGAAGAGTGCTGTGGAAAATTAAGTAACATCATCATTGACAGGTAAAAAGACATGAGTGGTGCATCACTTATAAAAAAGAGTGATGCAGCTTTTCTGATCAAGTGGATGGAGATTGAGAAGCTAATTACATCGATTTAACGTTCTTCCTGAATGTAATTAGGTACACAATTTACTTCGTGGATGTTACATAACGGGCGTCGCTGTTAAAATCGTAGTATACGCATGTTCAGCATCATGGAGACATTAGTTTCAACTTTGATCTAAAACCTTAACTTACAAACGCGTAGATTGTTCTGCTGTCCTTGTAATTAGTCCATCACTTAGTTATAGTTAACACATTAATTATATTAGATTAGGGGGTTTGTAATCACGTTCATGGCCTCCAGTGAAAATGATAGAAATGGCATTCCGGATAACTTTCATGAACGTGTCCACTTTAAATACGAGTATACCAAAAAGAAAAAGAAAACTACTAATAATCAAGATAACTTTAGACAACATTTACGCACCAAATATTAATCGAGAACAAACTCTTAAAGAGATCCTTCACAAAATAGAGCACGACATTCTAACACTTAACTGATTTAAGTAATTTGGTATTTGCTTAAATAATTAAAGTATTGGATTTAAGTATTATGAATAGAAGAAATTAATGCTGAAAGGATTTTATCTTATAATAAAATAACCCAACTTAAAACGAATTAATTGGAGTTCAATAAATTTTAAATATTGATAGTTTAAAAAAAAGAAAAAGAATATGACAACATTTTCACTTAATATAGCTAACTAAGCCCATGCCACCATTTTTTTTGCAAGTATACCGGCGATGTTTTTACTAATCCTACACCCAATTTATTTTTGTAGTTTGTTTTATGAAAATAATAATGGTCTGTGTTTCATGCAATGCAAGGAATAATATTAAAAAGTAAAATTATGATTGTACAGTAAATAGTATTTTAAATACAAATTGCAATAGTAATGATACATGACAAAAATAGAAGGAAGTAGATTCACATGGTAGAATTTTAGACTTAGAATATGTTTGTTTGAGGTAAAAATGGAGGTGAAATTTTTATGAATAAGTTTCATGGATAATTTTATACATAAAACTTATTCATTAAATTTTTACCCCTTAATTAAATACACCCTTATAGAAAAAGACAGTCATGAGTGGTTAATCGAGTAATGAAGATAGCCAACAGCTGAAGAATAACTATAGATGATAGTTGAGGGAATGAACCTCCTATTAGAAATGGGCATTTACAGTTCTTAATAGTTAGTTATGACAATTATTACATTTACATTTCCTTTACATTACATTTCAGTTTTCATTTTAGTTTCATTTCACATTTCACATTTCCTTTCATTTAACATTTGCTGTTATTATTATTATTATTATTTTATATTTTCATATTACTCTTATTTTTTTTCTTTTTATTTTCTCTTTATCCAAAGATAGGAAGAGAAAATACATTTTCTCTATTAACGTGCGGCTTGCCGTAGTTTTTTGTGGGACAATACAGGTACGTTCCAGTGCGAATTTGCTGCTTTTCTAGGTAATTGCCAAGTGACCGTTGCAGAGCTATGGGGGATGTTTTGCGTTGCAAATGTCTTGGCCTATGCATCTCAGACAAGTTATCTTAGAAGTGGACTCAGCTGGAGCATTGCAACTGGTGGAGAATCCCTTGACCAGGAAGCTTTTGTTTGCCTCAGTCATTCCGAGAGTGCAGGAACTCCTCTGCAAGGACTAAATCGTGAAGCTCTCTCCTGCTTTTAGGGAAGTTAATAGAACTACGGATGGCCTAGTTAATCACTGTCATTCACTTGAGCTTGGAGAAGATGGGCATGAGGTAGCTTTTCCCAGGCCTGGTCATCTTATTTGCGTTTTCAGCTTTGCTTTGGGCTTGGGCCCCCTCCCCCTCTCCACAATAAAAAAAAAAACATTTTTCTCTTTATGTTTTTTCCTTTTCATTTTCTATCCTCTTATATTTTCTTCCTCTTCCTATCTAAACATGCGTTGACAATATACATATATATATATATATATATATATATATATATACACTTCAAAATTACCTACTATAATCAATTATAAACATTGGTAAAATGATTTAAATATTAACCTTTATTTTAGATTTTACTCTAATATTATTTTTAAACCATTCCCTATTGTTCTCACCGCATCCTTCCCAACGTTGCATATCTATCTTCTCTCTAATAAGAAGTTTTGTCACCCTCTACCGCCACCCAAGCACCGCTAATGGACCGCATCACTATGAGCATGGCCACCAACTGAGCTCCCTCCACCCCAACAACAGGGCCACCCGTGGCTTGGCTTTTAACTGGGGTGGCAGGGTGGAAGTGAAGCCTAAGGAGTAAATGCTACTTATGCCCTTCATCAATCAAACTCCCATAACTACAAGCAACTAAAACTGCAAGTAAAGTAACATAATTGTGCATCTTCAGGCTTCATATATCCTTCGCTGAAGAGATTTTAAAACCTCCACAACCCTTCCATGGTATTCAGATATTAGAGTAGTTCCAAGTAATGATCTTTCTGCTAAAACATTTATCAAACATACATTATGACCAAGGCAAAGGTCGTGATTTTGCCAAAGCCGAAGGCAAGGGTAGCGACCATGTGTGAACGTGGGTGAGGGAACTCTGAGTGAGATAGAAAAGATAGAACACATTTTCAACTGAAAAAAAAAAAAAAAGAATTTTATGGTTTATTTTGTAATACACAAATTACTGGCTCTTCAAAGTAGCTGTAATTAATACCAGCCATAGATCAATTTAAGTATCAATCCAATGGTCAAATTTATAATGACCATGACTGGACCCTTCACTACAAGTTCCAGCATAAACGATACCAATCTGAATACCTCAGGAAGCAGTCTCTAAAAAAGGAAAAAATACACCCTCAAATCAAATTAAACAGTCTGCACTTCCCAAAAGAGATTTAAAAAAATAACATCAAAAAGCTGCGATTGTTTGGCAAAAATCATCTCGAGTCAATCCAGAAGGCATCCCTCCATGTAGGTAGACAAACCAAATAATAACGTTACTCAAACCTATACGTCTTTCATCTCGAAGCTTTGAGTCCTTATATCATCGACTTTATCAGTATGCTAAGGATGTCCATTGATCAGTAAAAACATTTAGTACAGACTGGAACTAAAGGAGGCCCCCCAGTGATCTTCAGCAGCAGAGAAAATGAACATAATTTTCCCAGTAAACTTAATAACACTTCTCATCAGAACCACAATAAAGCTTTAAATTTAAAGCTTTTGTTAACAGAAAAAGTTGACTGCTAAGCTAAAGTTATTAGTTAAATTAGCTTAGTAGTCAACGGAAAAACACCATCCAGTGCAGGCAGTTACTAATTGAATGCTTAAAAAAAATGTGCAAATTATACGCCAAAACTGTCAAATGCGCAAACTTTCAGAAAAGGAACGTAGTCGACCAATGAAACAGTGAAACCCTGCTCAAGATCATAAGAACATTATTGGCTTCCATCATCGGTGCCAAACCAATACAGTATGCAAAGCAAGAAACAATTCTATCACAATCATTCCTCCTTTCTCCAGAGGACAATGCAATGGCAACAGTCTTCTAACCCACCAACCACAACGTCAATGTAGTAAACCATACAGCTAACTTAGACATACACAATTATTTTGAAATAGATTACAATGTACAAGGAAAGGGAGAATAAGGCAAACACATGCTGCCAGAAGAGAAGTGCTGAAGCTTCGCTAACTGCATAACCCCTCAAGCTGGCTATTGCTCCCAGTAAAATAGCACTTGGTGTTGTATACTGTAACAAAAGCACAAATCTAAACATAGCATCATTCTCAACCAAGAAGTTTAGCTTATCCGACAATGCCACAATCCCAATTCCCAGGAGAGGAAGCACCAGGAGTCTTGCCACAGATATACCAATCGTAGTTCTAAGTCCAAGTTTCGACTCATTTGGTCCTTCAGCGAGCATACCCCCCAATACAAGCATCACAGAAGGTACCATTGCTCCACCTAAAATTTCCAAACTGTCTGTAATGAAAGCTAATGGAGCGTCAAATCCAAAGAACAAAGCTTTCAGCTGAGGCACCGAGCCAATAAAGATAGCTAACAGAGAGGCAATCGTTGGGGGTTGAAGTATGTGCTGAATTGGTGTTTGTTCAGCAACAATCCTGATCCTCCTGACAACTCTAGATTCTGCCAAACAACTAATGGACCTGGGACTGTTCCCACTGTTCCCACTGCTTTCCCCCGTGATTTCAAGATCGGGAATAGTGGACGAGGAAATACCAGAGATGCTCTTAAAGACCCTGGCAATGAAGGGTGTCTTAGAATGTTCAGTTTCTTTATCCTCAATGCCAGGCCACTCAGCTTCTACAAGAAGCGGTCTACTAATATCATTAAGCGCACGCACTTCCTCAATTTCAGCCCCTTCCTCAACAATCTCATAATACTTCATAGGAGGCTCCATCATGTGATAGACAAGGGTGTACACAAGGATAACAGCAACCCATTGAGCAAAAGAAACATAAGATACCCCTCTCGTGTTGCAGTGAGGTCCAAATGGATTATCCTTAGTGTGGCAAACAGATCCTACCACAGCAAGGGGGAGATTTCCAGTGTTTCCAAATCCGGTCATTATAATAGTAAATCTGGTTAACTCTGGCGGTGGGCGACAGATAACCACCACTAAGAGCCCAAGCAAGCAACCAATAGCTGTGCTCACTAGCACATTAACAGGTATAAACCACCAATCCACAAAGTTCTTAAGAGTAATGCTTTCACCGAGCTCGGTTAATATAAGGCACGGCAAGAACAGAGCAAATACAAGTTTACTGAGGAGTTTAAATGTGCCTCTGGGGATGAATTGCATTCTAGGGTTTGCAAGAAGCAGCCCTATGACTGTTAGGCAGAGCAGCTTCAACAAAGGCACTATAGCAGTTCCCAGATCTGCATCTCCAGACCTTATATTGTTTTCATGCAAACCAACAAACGCTCCTGACATGTTTTTACCTCAATAGCTTCAAGACAAAAAGGAACAAAATCCCCCTCCTGCAATAAATCACGCAATGAAAACAATAGTGAATTTTCCATTGCCCCCCAAAAAACGGCAAAACCCATTAAACAGTATTCAAATTATTGTCAAGACAAAACCCTGATTCCAACAATCAACTAACCTAAGTCAATAGCAAAGTCAATAGCACAAAATACCACCAACCAACAATCAAAATATATAATATAATCGGTTTTAAAAAAAATCCAATTGCAGTAGTAACTAGAAGAAAAACTGGTAGTACGAATAACCTCAACAGGAACTAAAATCAATGAAAATAAGATAATGATCCAAAGACCGTGACTAGAGTTGTGATTAAAAAAAAAAAATCAATAAGAAAATGGGAGTTCGTTGAAAATAACAAGTTGAAGCAGAATCTACAGAAGGGAATGAAGAAAGAGGGAAATTACAAACCTGTTTTGGAGACCCAAATGGGCAAAGGTCGGAAGCCTCAACGTTTCGCCCGCTGGAGCCAAAGGAAATGAGTACACGGAATTCTCAGCAAGCTCAGCACAAAAGGAAGAGCTAATCAGTCTCCGCCAGATGCTCAGATCCTGAGCAATTTGAGAAGGTATGTTGTACGGTGGAACTGATATCAATCCTCGAAATTGTGCTCATTCATTCATTTATTTATTTATTGTGAGTAGAGGCCCATTTTCATATTTCTGTGCTTTTTTTTCTTTTAATATGAAACTCAATGGATCTTATTCCCCTTTGTTGGAGCGCAAATAATAGCATAACAAATCCAAGAAAAATCAATTATTATTTAATAGAATAAAGCCCTAAATTGATCTCTAACAAAAATATTATTGGATAGATTCATACTTGAGAAATGAAAATTTCTAGCTTAGTTATCGATAATTGAAAATATAGGGCAAATTAGTTCTTCTTAAGGATTTATGTATCTATATTATAAAATATTTTTGAGGGGCTAATTTACTTTTAAAAGAGGATTAATTTGGCCCATAAATTAATTCCCAAGGACTATAGTGGAGTTTTTATTTTCCAGGGACAATTTTATTCTATGAAATTTTTGTCAATGATCAATTTGGTGATTTACTCTATTTTATATGATAACATAAAAAAGTTAAATTTGTTATGTTATGGAGTTCATGGATTGGATTATACAATTTAACATCTTTGATGTAGTGAGACATTCCTTGGAGGAGTACTCAATTATGCAGTTAGATGTGATTGGAAGTCGAGTTAAGGAAAATTACGATAATTTGTGTGCAAAATTTCTTGAGCTAACTAATTTTGATAACTCTAATTGTTGTAATTCATGTACTATATGTAATAAGGATAAATTATATTTACATGCCCTAAGGTCCATTGATATTGCACTTGCCTCCTCCTAGTTTTAAAATTGACAACTAACTCTCTTATTTTATTTAATGATAGTACACTAGTCTCCCTCGACATTAACGAACCATCAGCTCTGTTAGTAACACGTTAGTTGCATGTGATTTTTCATTTTAAAAAATTGAAAAAACACATAAAATGTCTTTTTTTTTTCCCCTCTATTTCTATTTCATTGCCACTCCCATAATGACGACTCCACCATCTCCCCTATATACAAATTCATGCTTTCCTTTTCCTCCATAACAATCTTCACAAAAACAAAAACAAAAAAATAAAATAAAATCAGATCTATTAACAAAATCCTATGATCCACACACCCAACCTTGCTATAGCCATCCTTCCTCCTCTTCAAACCAGATTTGCATGCTTTGCCTAGGAACCACTGCATTGCCACCTTGCACTAGCACCCACCAGTTACAACAAGTCCTACACAAATAGGCGGTGGGGTTGGACATAGAGGAATGCTTTGATCTTGATTCTTACTAAGTCAATTTGAAACTTGAAAACTGTGAAATGGGTCACCCACTATTACTTCTAGCACCTTTTTCTCCCTCATTCTTTCATCTTTTTCCCTATTTCAACCCAGTCACTAACTCCACCTCTTCCTTTATGAACAAATTTTCACACTTTGGTATTAGATTTACTTGAGAGAGAGATAAGAGTGTGCAAGAGCACGACTAGGTGTGATCTTGAAAGCAATGGGTTGTGGCTAAGTTCCTTGGTAAGTTCTTTGCTGGTCTAGTGATAAAGAGAAAGGAGAAAGAGAGGGGAGAAGATGGAGCATACCAAAGGAAAAGCGTGCAAGGATTTGGGGTAGGGAAATGGGATATTGAGTTTCATTAAAATGGGTATACTTGTCTTTTCATCCATGGTGTTAACAGAGGTTAACTCCGTTAGGGGTCAAGGGAGTTGAGTGTCACGTGAAAAAATTGAAGGGTCCAAGTGTAATATTGATGGACCTTAAGGGAGGAAAATATAATTTACCCTTTGAAAAATGATAATATTATTTTGATAGATGGTGATGTAGGTATAGATCATGCCTTTTTGTTAATAGATCATGCAGTGGCAATATATCATGTTCAGATTCCAACTGAAGAAGTGACTTATGGCCCCATAATCATACCACCTACACTTGAGTCGGATATGAGTAGCGTAGAGCCTCCACATGAGTATAAATTGAACTGTCACAAATATGCTTACTTGGAAAACAATTCTCAACTTTGAGCCATATGTGAAATAGAAGAGGAGCTACATGAGGAAAGGGTCATCATTAAGGACAATAAAATTAGGATTTTCACAATCAACTGGAACACACAAGAAATAATTAATTATGGTTCACATAGATCACGGAGGAGGACAACTATGGTGGGAGCTCCTCCAACAACTTAAATATAACTTGTAACACCCTAAAAAGCCATATTATGCTTAAGTCATATTATAGCACATTATTAGTTTGTTACCTTTTGTTTAATGGAACTTTAACTCATTTTAGAAAATACGTTATGTGAAAATAGGGGTAATTTTTTTTTTTTTATAAATGTATTGCATTTTATCTTGAAAACCTATGAGCCGTTAATGCGTAGGTTTACATTCACGTAACATACATGGATATACAGTTGCATGATAAAATAAAGTAATAACAGGAAAATAAACATACATGAAAAATATATAACCATATCTTATACAAAAGGGTTATAAAATGCTCGACCACAGCATAAGTCCTAACACATCATCTAGAGAATACTAAAAGAGTACCAGCATTACAACTATAGGGAAAAAGATCCGTAACATAAGAATTGAAACAGGCCAACAAGGATTTGTAAAAAAATAAAGAGGGAGGGACCACACAACACCTTAAGTGATGTTGCACACTCTAAACCCCCCTCTTATTCTTCCTCATTCTGGGAACGTCCCCCTATTTCTTCCTTCCTTCATCGTCACTCTCTCGGTCTCAATCTTTCTCGGTTCTCTATCTCCCATCAGTCTCTCTTGTCTGCATCTCTCTCTCTGCTGCACCACCTCACTTTGTTTTGCTCGTGCTCAAACACCATCACCATTGCCAAAAAGCTTCCTCTGCCACCACCACAATTTCATCTCTCCCTCCGTAGTTCTCTCTCACAATTTTGCATCCCTCTCTCTTTGCCGTGCGTTTCCAATTCTTTCCTCTGTCTCTAATTTTGGTCGCCCCAAAAGAGTGCGCTCCGATGTTGTTGTTCAAGATGCTATTAATTGTATATCATTAAGAAATCTGGTGGATTATTGTAGAGAGTGGAATAGGACTTGGAAACTTTGATTTTAAATTAAGGGAATTAAATGAGTTTGTGAGGTAGTGGGCTTAATTTTATTTTGACCTTGGAAGTTAACTAATTTAACTTGTTATTTTTATTGTTGAGTAACTGTCTTGGCTACTAAAGGAGTTGGTATCTTAGAGTGTTTATTATGATAAAGATGCTAGGAGCTTTTGAACAAATTTTAATTCTTGAATATAATGGGTACCCACAAGTGAATTAATTTTGTCTAAACTAAGTTAGCACTACCCACTAGCCAATTGGTTTATACTAATTCTTTTAACAATGATTGATCCTTAATAATAGATAATTAAAGTATTCAAACTTGCTATCATAACTAGAGATGTGTTATGGTCTATATTCATATATTATAAAAAATAAATTAATTAGTTGTAACATAAAAAATAATTAAATGGTATTTCACTTGATTTTATATGGTTGAATAAAGAAAAGTGAGACTAGGTCTTAACCCATAATTTATGATTAAATTAGCAATAATCACTTGTGTGTAATTTCAGATTCTCCAAGAGATCAACCCGCGAGTTCAATAGCCCCAAGACGTAGATGGGACATTCCTTGGCATTCTGTGAGTGGACGATGCTGCTATGGCATATGCGTCCTATAGCAACAACTCTACTCTTGAGTTTGAATTAATTTGAGAATTTATTACTATATAATTAGTCATTTATGAATAATTATTTAATGTTATTTGAGTTTCTATGTATATATATATATTTTAGTATGTGTAATTAATTCTGTATATTTGTTTTAATTTTGGGGAAAACCAACTGGTATGATTTTATTGCACACTGGAAGAATTTCTTCGAAAATGGATTTCTTTAATATGAAAGGACAAATTCGATAAATAATTGTTTGGGGTTACTAAACTGAATTATTGAGTAAATTGTATTCTGGATTTACAAACTTTGCTGATTACTTCTATTTATTGGAAATTTGATTTGCTATTTATTACTTCAGCTTTTTATTACTATATATATATATATATATATATATATATATATATATATATATATATCTATATATATATAGGAATCTTAGTTCAACGGTAGCTAGTGGTCGCTAACGCTAGCCTTGGTGCACCGTGATTTGAACCCAGTTAGTAGCGGTGTTGCTAGCTCGATGTGTGTGTGTGTGTGTGTGTAGGAGAGAGAGAGAGAGAGAGGCCAACGCACATCGCCGACTCAGTTGAATCTAAAGGGGCTAATCTTTGTTTAAAAGTTTTTCTGAATTGGAAGCCTTCCTGCTTTGGCATTTGTGTTTGAGAAATATTCTTTCAAATCTATGAAGTAATGTTAAGTCTTTATATACTTCCATAGTTTATAATGTTGATTGTGTATTTATACATTATTTAAAAATGATGAATCCTTATTTATGCTTAGTTCACAATATCAATTCTTATTTATGCGTAGCTTGCTTGACTCCTAGAGCTTGTCTTTATATGTTATAGTTTCATCACCCCTTACTAGGTCGATTGTATTCACCCACCTTACCTTCTTGTTTTAGATTCTAGCACTGCATCTGACTCAGTTCCTTCAACTCTGTATAGTGCAAAAACTTTTGGATAGCCCCTTTATAAGTGAGGGCCTTTTGTACTATCTTATTTTGATATTTTGGACATCTGCCACTTTAGAGTTGTTCCACAATCCACAAGCAAGATCTTGTGACCTGACGAGTCTTTTAGGATGGGATATTTTTGTATAGGAGTCTTTCCATTTTGAAGCTATGCTTAAGTAGCAAATGTAGTGTGTAAAGGCTGTGTATGCATATAAACATTTTTAGTAAAGTTCTTCTCGCCATAATCTAAACATTTTTAAGCCAGATGATGAAACTATAATTTATTTAATTACAACTCCATAAGTTCTTAGTAGATGAGAGAGTCCACCTTTCTCTAGAGCGTTACTTGACTAATTTGAAACCACCAGAAATAAAGTGAGAATTGAAAATTCCCAGTAGATAATGAAGAGTTCTAGAACATTTGAACTATGATGGTTCCAACCGTGTCTTAGAACGAAAATCGATACGACTACTGTATCATAATCTCATCACATTACTTATAATTAAATCATAATTCATAACATTGTAAGCAGTAAATGTTAAAAGAACTATATTCTATGCAATACATAATGTGGCAAGTATTAATATAATCATAATCTCTTTACTTTAAGTTCCATTTTCCTTTGTCTATTTGTCTCACATATAATTGAAGGTATTCTTTTAGGGAATTCCCATTCTATGGGGTAACTCTTAACATCATGATGACAAAACGAGACATTTACGCCATACTAACAAAGACACGTAACATAGAAGGATCTTACATCTCATCCCTCTGCCTTCTTAGTGATTAGCGGCAAATCTTAATTAAATTTCTTTCTTTCAAAATACTTGCCATAATGTATAAATTCACAATAAACATACAAAGGCATAAACTTAAGCCATAAATATAACTTAAATAAAAGATTCAAGTAGCATAAAATAAACAATAATAATACAAATAAATTGACCTCATAATAAATTAAATAATAAAACATAGGATTAAGCAATAAAGTGTAGAAGTTATAAATTAATTGATAAACTTAAAAAAAACAAAGTGCACAAGGACCGAAATAATATAAACTTGAGTAATATAATATCTCAAAAAAAATTCTCAAAATATAGAGTTGCCATATCTAAATATTAATTTCTAAAGGGACTTTATTTAATATTATTTTATTTAATTTTTTAAACTTTCTCATCACTGTCCTTTGTCTGCCTTTATCATCATGATGTATTTAGCTCTCAAAGGTTATTTCCTTGCAAGGGTCATAGTACTGTCCATAAGTCAAAAATCATCATATTGTCTGTAAGTTAAGGTATAAAATTTCAAGTAAAGGTGTAAATAATTTAATAGCTTAGATCTATATGAAATCAAGTTTTACTCATTTTAAATGTCAGATGTAATAATTTGCTCTTAATATTGGTCCCTTAAAGAAATTACCATAAAAAGTGACAACACAAATAATATATCATTATATAAATAATATCTTAACAATAATAATAATAATAATGAGCAACCGTAAAAATAAAATAAAAAAATAATTAAATAACTTGTTTAGTAATGGGCAATAACTAAATTTTAACACAAAATAAGGGAGTGATTTTAATGTAAATGAGTAAGAAATAACGTAACTGGAAATAGATAATAGATAGCATAAATATAAAGAAATGATAAATGAAATAAATTGAAGTAGAACTAATACTGAGCAACTTTTAATATAAAAGGACAATAATTAAAATAATTTGGAACAATAAATAAACTGCAATAATAAATAATAGTAAGCGACTTTAATATAAAAGGACAATAAATAACTTGAAACAATAAATGGATTGTAGAAATAACAGTCAATATTATAAGGAACATTAAATAAGATAACTGGGGAGGATAAATAGAATAATTTACATCAAGAATAATATAGAGCAATTTTAATAAATAAAATAACTTAGAACATAAAATAGACGGTGAGAATAGATAATAATAAGGAACAACATAATCTTGCAATGAATAAATATAGCCATGATTTTATTTCGTAAATAATTTTATTATCTACCTCTAATTATTGTTGGCAACCGAAAATGATGTAAGTATGCTGAACTTCTTTCCTTTCTTGTTTGCTGTCGCTCGCTCTCTTTCTTTCTCTTTTTTTTTTCTTCCTTCTGGCCTCTTGGTTTTCTCTCTGTTGTTTGACTCTCACTATTCTTTTAGTTGATTGACGACTTCTTCTTAATCCTCTCCGTGACCCCTCCTTCATCTCTTTATATAGACTTTCAAAGTTTAACAAAACATCATTTGTGACATTTTGGTTATTAATTTATTATTATTAAATTTATTAATATCTACCTAAAGTCTTTTTTCAAATTTTACGTTGCTGACTTAAGTTCCTTCCAGATTCATTCCTTTTTTTCTTTGTTTCATAATCATTACCACGTTGCTTTTTTTTTTTTTCTCACAATGGTTTAATGTTAACGACTTCAAGCAAGACTTCTTGCTCGTGAGTCTTCCTTTTCCCTCTTTTTTTTCTTTTTATTAACATCTCCCCAAAAGTCTTCATGCAAGACTTCTCGTAAGTCTCCTTTTTTGTTTTTAATTTTACAATTATGATTATATTAGCATTGTTTTTATGAGTATTACTATTATTGTTCTTCTAATTAATAATATTTGATTTTTTTTTCTTATCTTAATAAATAGAGTAGTATATTTTGAAGTTATCATTATTGATAGTCTCAAATTAATGTCTATGACTTAACAATTTGATCATTCTAAAGTAATATTTTATGACAAAAAAAGGATGTTACAATTCTCCAATCGTTTTAGAAATTTTATCCCCAAAATTCACCAGCCTGCTTGATATAACTCTGGATAAGATTTCTCGATTTTGTCTTCTAATTCACAGGTTGCTTCTTCATGTGACAATCCCTTCCATATCACTTTCACAAAAGGAATTTCTTTCCCTCTTAAGTGTTTGACAGATCTATCTATTATTTGTATTGGTGTGGTTTCATAAGTCAAATCATCTCTTACTTGCATTGTTTCGTATTCTATGATGTGTGAAGGGTCAAAACAATATTTTCTAAATTGAGAGACATGGAAGACATTATGGAGATTTAAAAGATTAGGGGGAAGTGCAATTTGATATACAACAGGTCCTATTTTTTTTAGAATTTGGAATGGATCAATAAATTTTGGATTTAGCTTTTTGGATTTGAGGGCTCTACCAATCCCAATAGTAGGAGTGACTCTAAGGAAAACATGGTCCCCTTGTTCAAATTCTAGAGGTCTTCTTCTATGGTAAGCATAGCTTTTCTGCCTACTCTGAGCAATGAGTAATCTTTCTCTAATGAATTTAATCTTCTCTGTGGTCTGTTGTACCAAATCAATTCCTAGCAGGCTTTTCTCTCCTACTTCAACCAACACAAGGGTGATCTAAATTTTCTACCATATAAAGCTTCAAATGGTGCCATCCCTATGTTGGAATGGTGACTATTGTTATAATCAAACTCTATCAATGGTAGATGAGTATCCCAACTTCCTTGAAGTTCTAACACACAAGCCCTAAGCATGTCCTCTAAGGTCTGAATAATCCTATTTGTTTGACCATCTGTCTGAGGGTGGTAAGCTGTACTAAAATGAAGTTTAGTACCTAAAGCTTCTTGTAGAACTACCCAAAACTTAGATGTAAATCTAGGATCCCTGTATAAAACTATGCTTGTTGGTATCCCATGCAATCTTATAATTTCTTGGATGTAAACTTGAGCCAACTTATACAATGGGCAACTAATCCTTATTAGTAGGATATGGGTTGACTTGGTCAATCTATAAACATCACCCATGTTGCATTATACCTTGAGGAAGTCCTAGGTAATCCTACTACAAAATCCATTGATATACTATCTCATTTCTATTCAGGAATATCTAAAGTTTGTAAGAGTGATGCAGGGTTCTGGTGCTCTATCTTAACCTTCTGACAGGTAAGACATCTAGCTACAAAACTAACTATGTCTCGCTTCATCCCATTCCACCAAAACAACTTTCTAAGGTATGGATACACCTTGGTTGTACCAAGATGCATAGTGAACTTACTGCAATCTGCCTCAAATAAAATCTTATTTCTCAATTCTTCATTATTGGTACACATAGTCTTCCCTCATATGTCACAGCTCCTTTATCATCAATTTGGAAGTGCTCAATTTGTTCTGTTTGAAGCTTATTCTTTAGAGACTTCAGAAATTCATCACTTTCTTGAGCTTCTCTTATCTGATTTCTCAAATCATATTCTATCCTAAACTCACTAGCATATAGACAGTGAGGTTTCAAGAACACTGAAATCTTCAAATTCCTAAATTCCTCCAACAACTTATGCTTCTCTATCATCATTAAAGACATGTGTAGGGATTTTCTACTCAGTGCATCATTGACCATATTAGCCTTGTTAGCATGATACTTCAAATCAAAATCATAGTCCTTCAAAAACTCTATCCACCTTCTTTGTCTCATATTCAATTCTTTTTGATCAAAAAGATATTTCAAACTCTTATGGTCACTATATACCTCAAACTTCACCCCATACAAATAGTGTCTCCAAATTTTTAAGGCAAATACTACGACAGCTAACTCTAGGTCATGGGTTAGATAGTTTTCTTCATGAGACCTAAGCTGCCTAGAGGCATAAGCCACAACTCTCTCTTCTTGCATCAACACACAACCTAGTCCTTTCTTTGATGCATCATAATAGACTGCAAAATCTTTTCTAGGATTAGGAATTGTTAAGATTGGGGTAGAGGTAAGCCTATCCTTTAACTCTTGAAAACTGGCTTCACAAGTTAATTTTTACTCAAAAGACTAGTTTTTCCTAGTTAACCTAGTCAAAGGTAAAACTAGTTGAGAGAATCCTTTGATGAATCTCCTATAATAACCTACCAACACCAGAAAACTCCTAATTTCAATGATCATCTTTGGTCTGTCCTAGTGAACTACAACTTTAACTTTGCTTGGATCTACTGCAACCTCTTTTTAAGTGATCACATGACCTAAGAATTTTATCTTACTCAACCAGAACTCACATTTGGATAACTTGGCATATAATTGCTTCTCCTTAAGATTTGCAACACTACTCTAACGTGTTGTTCATGCTCTTCCCTAGTCTTAGAATAGATGAGGATATCATCTATGAAGACTACCACAAACTAGTTAAGGTAAGACCTAAAGACTCTATTCATGTAATCCATGAATATTGTAGGAGCATTGGTAAGTCTAAAAGGTATCACCAGATATTCATAATGCCCATACCTAGTCCTGAAAGCTGTCTTAGGTATATTTTCCTGTTTCACTCTTATTTGATGGTATCCTGATCTCAAATTTATTTTAGAGAAAACTAAGGCTCCTAGCAACTGATCCAATAGGTCATCTATCCTAGGGAGTGGATATTTATTCTTGATTGTGACCTTATTCAACTGCCTATAGTCAATACACAACCTCATGCTTCCATCTTTCTTCTTGACTAAAAGAACAGGTGCACCCTAAGGAGACACACTTGGCCTAATGAATCTTTTAGCCAACAGTTCCACAATTTGTTTCTTAAGTTCAGTCAACTCTAAAAGAGATATTTGATAAGGTGCAAAGGATAAAGGTCCTATTCCTGGTATGAGATCAATGGAAAACTCAACCTTTTTTTTTAGGTGACAGGTTCACTATATCATTGGAAAACACATCTGGGAATTCACTTACTATGAGTATGCTATCTATTTCTTGGTCGACCTCTAAATTTAAAAAATAAAGTAGAAACTAGGGATGTCAACAGGGCGGGGCGAGGCGGGGGATAGGCCCCCGTTCCCCGCCTCGCGAATAAATACTTGCCCCTGTCCCCCGTCCCATGTCCATGCGGGTACCGATTTTTTGCTTACCCGCGGGTTTACGGATACCCGTGGATATCCATGAATACCCGTTAGAATATTAAAAATTTTAAAAATTTCAATTAAATATAAAAATTCTAATATCATAAAATACTTAAAATAACCATAAATAATAATCTAATTTAACAATTAAAATTCTAACAATTTAATATACTTAAAATAAAAATAAACACATAGAATAAATAAAAAATAAGTACAATAATCCAATTCTATAATCCAAATTCTAACAACTTAAAATACTTAAAATAAAAATAAACACATAATAGTAATCCAATATTAGTCTAATATATAATAAGTACAAATAAATCTAACTTATAAATTTAAACCTTAGTCTAATCAATTTAAATAACAATAATATTAGTTTAATTAAGTTAATAATTTAAGGGTAAATTAGTAATTTCATTGCAGGTACTCGCGGGTATAGGGATAGTGATCCCTGCCCCCGCCCCGTTTAACATGCGGGTATTTAAAATCCCTGTCCATATTACCAATGGAGGCAAAATCTTCCCCCCATACCCACCCCGTTGCGGGTATTACCCGCGGGCGTGGGTTTTTTTGACACCCCTAGTAGAAACTCTTAAGCTCCTTCTGAGTGGCACTTCTCTACTTAGGTGGCATTAAGGAATAAGGAATCACAAAACTTTTGTTTATTGAATGGGTCATTAGGAAAATAGGCAAGTCTTCCAAAACAATCTAGGAGGATGTCATTACTAGATAATCAATCCATTCCAATTATGATATCAATACCATTCAAAGGCAAACAAACAAGGTCAATAACAAAAGGTTTTCCTTTAATTAAAATAGGACATTCAAACAGGCTTGAGAAGTAGAAACTTTTCCCCTTATGGAAGTAGAAACTAACAAATCAAAAGGCAAGGATGACAAAGGTAAATTCTTCTTCACACAATCAATAGATATAAAGGAGTGCATAGCTCCTAAGTCAAACAATGCAATTAAGAGACTGTTTTTGATAAAAACATGTACCTTTGATCATGTTAGGAGACTGAGTTGCCTCTTTTTCACTTAGAGTGAATACACTTCCTTTAGTTTGTCCTTTAGGCACAGGACTGTTTAACGGCTTTCCACTGTTGCAATCTTTGGCATAGTGTCCTGGCTGCCTGCATTAGTAGCAGACATTTTGACCAAAAAGGCAAGATTTGAAGCCATGTGATTTTCTGCACTTGTTGCATGGAGGCAAAAGTTCCCTAACTAGCATCTGCCTACCCTTCCCTGGGTTCAGTTTACTCTTAAAATTATTTTTCTTTTTCATTTCTACCACCCTTTTTTTTTGGAGGAAATTCTGTCTTTCTCTCTCAAACTCCATTTACAGGAAACTCTTTTTTGCTATCCTACACTTATTCATTAGAGTGGCAAAGTCCTTGATCTCTAGGGTGGATATTTTCTCCCTTATCTCAGACCTTAACTCCCACCCAAATTTTGTAGCCTACTAACGACCATCAAGGTTATTTTTCAAGTAAGAAGAGAATTTGGACAACTTATCAAACTTAGCTACGTACTAACCTATAGTCATACTTCCTTGCTTCAATTGTATGAATTCATCTTTTTTTTCATTCTTAACACTATTAGGAAAATATTTATCAAAGAAAGTGATTAAGAATACTTTCCAAGTGATCTCGGTTCCACTAGACTCTAATAGACTTTTAGCACCTCTCCACCATTATTCTGCTTATCCAACATATAGGTAGCAAAAATTATCTTTTGTGAATTCGCACATCCCATGACTATAAAGATTTTTTCTAACTGCATGACCCATTCTTTAGCCAAAACTGGGTTGTAATCTCCATGGAATGAGGGTGGTGTGGCCTTTCTAAATTCAAAGAGTCCTTGGTAACAAGGATTAATTATAAGGGCTTCTCCTACTGAGTTTTTGCTTCCTTCACCATGGTGATTGTTGTTCCTATCTTGAGTTTCCTGCATGCGCTGCAAAACCAATCTATTTGATTCTGCATGGGCCATGACAGCTTCAGCCAAACCCTTAACGGCTCCCATGATCCCTGATAGAGTATCATTTGGTGTACTCTGCACTTCTGGGATCCCTTGTCCTTCTGATGCCATATTGTCCTACAAGTGGATAAATAGACCAATATTGAGTTGATCAGGCTCAATATTGTATAATTAGTGCATTGAGAATACTATAAGGCATACAGAGAGATATTAGAGCCACCATGCAGATAACAGAGACTCAGCCTACTCCTAACTCCTATTCATACCTAGAACGGGGCTCTGATGCCAAAAATGTAACACCCATTTATAGTAAAACTAATTGCACAACTTTACATAGAAAGTTCGGAGTTGAACTTTAATATACATAGATATAACATAGAGTTCAAAAGCATGAGTAAAGTTCTACTCGCCATAATCTAAACATTTTTAAGCCAGGTGATGAAACTACAATTTATTTAATTACAACTCTATAAGTTCCTATTAGCTGAGAGAGTCTACCTTCTTCTAGGGTGTTACTTAACTAATCCGAAACCACCAGAAATAAAGTGAGAATTGAAATTTCCAGTAGATAATGAAGATTTCTAGAACGTTTGAACTATGATGGTTCCAGCTGTGTCTTAGTACGGAAATCCACACGGCTACTGTATCATAGTCTCATCACATCACTATAATCAAATCATAATTCATAACATTATGAATGGTGAATGCTAAGAGAAGTATATGCTATATAATACATAATGCGACAAGTATTAATATAATCATAATCTCTTTACTTTAAGTTCCATTTTTCTTTGTCTGCTTGTCTCATACATAATTGAAGGCCTTCTTTTAGAGAATTCTCATTTTCTGGTGTTACTTTTAACATAGTGATGACAAAGCGAAACTTTTACGCCGTATTAACCAAAATAGGTAACATAAAAGGATTTTATATCTTATCCCTCTGCCTTCTTGGCGGTTAGCAGCAAATCTTAATTAAATTTTTTTCTTTCAAAATACTTACTTGCCATAATATAATAAGTTCACAATAAACATACAGAGGCGTAAACTTAAGCCATAAATATAACTTAAATAAAAGACTAAAGTAGTATAAAATAAATGATAATAATATAAATAAATTGACCTCATAATAAATTAAATAATAAAACATAGGATTAAGCAATAAAGTGTAGAAGTTATAAATTAATTCATAAACTTAAAATAAACAAAGTGAGCAAGGACCAAAATAATATAAACTTGAGTAATTTAATATCTCAATAAAATTTCTCAAAATATAGAGTTGTCATGTCTAAATATTAATTTCTAAAAGGACCGTATTTAATATTATTTTATTTAATTTTTTAAACTTTCTCATCATAGTCCTTAGTCTGCCCCTATTATCATGACACATTTAGCTTACAAAGGTCATTTCCTTGCAAGGGTCATAGTACTGTCCATGAGTCAAGAATCATCATATTATCTGTAAGTTAAGGTATAAAATTCCAAGTAAAGGTGTAAATAATTTAATAGTTTAGGTACATATGAAATCAATTTTTTTCTCATTTTAAATGTTAGATGTAATAATTTGCTCTTAATATTGGTCCCCTAAAGAAATTACCATAAAAAGTGACAACTCAAATAATATATCATTATATAAATAATAACTTAACAATAATAATAATAATGAGCAACCGTAAAAATAAAATAAAAAAATAATTAAATAACTTGCTTAGTAATGGGCAATAAATAAATTTTAACACTAAATAAAGAAGTGATTTTAATGTTAATGAGTAAGAAATAAAGTAACTAGAAATAGATAATAGGTAGCATAAATATAAAGAAATAATAAATGAGATAAATTGAAATAGAATTAATACTGAGCAACTTTTAATGTAAAAGGACAATAATTAAAATAGTTTGGAACAATAAATAAACTGCAATAATAAATAATAATAAACGACTTTAATATAAAAGGACAATAAAATAACTTGGAATAATAAATGGATTGTAGAAATAACAAGCAATATTATAAGGACATTAAATAAGATAATTGGGGAGGATAAATAGAATAATTTGCAACAAGAATAATATGGAGCAATTTTAATAAATAAAATAACTTAGAACATAAAATAGACGGTGAGAAGAGATAATAATAAGGAATAACATAATCTTGCAATGAATAAATATAGCCATAGTTTTATTTCATAAATAATTTGATTATCTACTTTTAATTATTGTAGGCAACTGAAAATGATATGGGTATACTGAACTTCTTTCCTTTCTTGTTTGTTGTTACTCGCTCTCTTTCTTTCTCTTTTTTTTTTCTTCCCTTTGGCCTCTTGGTTTTCACTCTGTTGTTTCACTCTCACTGTTCTTTTAATAGATTGACAGCTCCTTCTTAATCCTCTCCGTGACCCCTGTTTCATCTCTTTATATAGACTTTTGAAGTTTAACAAAACTGCATCTGTGACGTTTTGGTTATTAATTTAATGTTATTAAATTTATTACTATCTACCTAAAGTCTTTCTTCAAATTTTACGTTGCTAACCTAAGTTCCTTCCATATTCATTTATTTTTTTCTTTGCTTCATAATCATTACCATGTTGCTTTTTTTCTCAACAATGGTTTAATGTTAAAGACTTCAGGTGTAACGTCCGCGATTTTCGACCTCATCAGTAAAATTCCCGACCTCCGACTTCATCTCCAAGGCTCAAATGGACTGGCTAGGATTTTCCGATTTCCGACCTCATGTATGTAATACACGATTTCCGACCTTTGGCTCGAGTTAGAATGGACGAGAAATCCGATATCCGAGTTGAGCTCAACCAGAAATGAACGCGAGATCAGATCTCTGAATCGGTCTCTAAGTTCGACCCAAAATTTACACGAGTTACGATCTCCGAGTTTATTCTCAGTAGCTTTTCATTTCTATTGATGTTCCCAAGTTTGCCTATAACAGACTTCCGAGATTAAATTTGGAGTTCCGATTTCCTGGTACATAAGATTAATGATTTGATTCCCGATCTCCGGTGTTATGCTTAGAATCAATTCAAGTTTACATAATGTCCCCGACTTTCGGGTTTAAGTGTTTTGGTTTCACATTCTTGTCCTTGACTTTCGATTTTAAGGTGGTTGGATGCTGTATGATTTTCGACATCCGACTTTGCTCTCAAGTTTCGAATCAACAGACAAGATTTCCGAGTTCCGATTTTTAAGGTACGAGTTCCGATTTCATTTTCAGATACAATGGAAGCGAGTTCCACTTTTTAGGCGACGTGGAGAGCAATTTTGTCACAAAAAAGGGAGACATGGCTGAACTTTACCCACAAAATTTCAACCAATCAAAACTCTCAAAGCCAACTACCACCTCAAGCTTATATAACTCATTTCTTTCTCTCCTTCAGCCCCATTTCTACGCTGCCTTCTCCCCTCTTTCAGCTCTCTTCTTTTCTTCTTCTCTTCTTCACTCACCCAACTCCATCCAACCTTCAAGTTCAACCAAGTTTTATTGATTCAAACTCCAAACTCAAGCTTAATCACATAACAAGAGGTAGAGGTTCAATTTAGTTCTTATTATTCTGATTGTGGATGGTTGCTTTTGAATTTATTTCCTTACTTCTTGATGTAATTAGTGAATGAAAATGATAATCTTTGGCTGTTTTGTGTTTGAATTTGATTAAGGAATAGGAAAGGGTGAGGAGAGGAAAACCAATTTCCTTCAGTAGTCCATACGGCGGAGTGTACGGCTCCGTTTACAGTCGGTTAAATTTGATGAGACTATTTTTCTATGAAACTAGACATTCAGAGCTTTCCACACATATATCATATAAGGCCATTGGATCAGTATTGACAGAGATATGAATTTTTGAATTTTAACCTAGGAATTAGAACCTTCATCCGGGCAGTGTGACTTGAGAAGGGTGTAACTCACCCTACACAACTCCAAATTGAGTGAAACCAACTTTGTTAGAAAGCTTACACATAGGAGAACATCTACAAAGAAATTTCGAGTTTTTTACCATCCAATTTGTTCCCAGTGATTCAAAGAAATTGCCCTATGTCTAAACCAAGCCAAAATAGGGCAATTCAAGAATGTCAACTTTCGAGGTTTATAACTCGAGCCCTACTAAGTCAAATGGAATGAAACTTTTTGTAAATGAAAGGTTGTCCTGTTAGCTTTAATATGAGACTAATTTCGTATGATTTGAGCTAGTTTTTGATTTTTAGATTTTTACTTTTAGGTATGTAATTCTGGCCAGCCCCAGGGCAGACTGGGATAAAACCTAAATAGCTTGAGTTATACTTATCAAAATTAGATGGGACCAAAGACGCTAGAAAATAGACACATAACACTTTAACATATCCAAAAATCAGGTTCAGATGAGTTAAATAGAAATTTTGGCTTGAGTTACAAAACCCAGGTTGAATGATTATGCTGAGGCAGTAATTCTGTTTTAATGTAACTAATATTCCTATGAGTTTAATGTTGAAGTATGAATGGAATGTTATGGCTTCTATGAGAAATTGGTGTTCTGAATACTGGCACTATTCATGACGAAGCGGACACATTTCGTTATACCGCCGAAATTTACCAAACTAAAGCTTTGGCTTCCAACTTATATATGTATATATATAACTGATAATATATATTTCCTGTCTTTATTCTTTTCTGTAATGTTAATCACGTTTATTATATAAAGCGCCCTATCTTGTAGGTATATTCGTCAAACATATACATATATATATCAGAGAAAAAGAGAATATAATATAACGAATATAGCTTTAAACGGAGAACTAACATAGTAATGCAACCTATCCAATTTCATGCTATAACTTAAGCATAACATTAAGTTGGTAGGGTGTTACATCAAGCAAGACTTCTAACTCGTGAGTCTTCCTTTTCCCTCTTTTTTTTTTTTTTATTAACATCTCTCCCAAAGTCTTCATGCAAGACTTCTCATAAGTCTCCTTTTTTTGTTTTTAATTTTATAATTATGATTATGTTAGCATTGTTTTTATTAGTATTACTATTATTGTTCTTCTAATTAATAATATTTGATTTTTTTTTCTTATCTTAATAAATAGAGTAGTATATTTTGAAGTTATCGTTATTGATAGTCTCAAATTAATGTCTATGACTTACCTATTTGATCATTCTAAAGTAATATTTTATGACAAAAAAGAGGATGTTACAATATAAGCCTACATATGACATATAGTAAAAGTGATTGATGATATTAATAATTAATTAACACATTACTTACATAAAAGGTAATTAAAATTCAACTTTAAAATTTTAAATATATTTACCATTTATTATTTTAGATGGTGTAGTAAATCGATTTGAAATTGACGTTGACCTTCTATCATTAGAAAAAGATGAGAAATTCCTTATGTAAGGATTGTATAGAATATATTTGTTATACAAACTAAACCCTAAACAGAAAAAAAATTATTTGATTAATAGTTTGAAAGAAAAGTATAATTCTGAAGTTAAATAAATAAATAAATAACAAATGAAAATTTCCCCATGTCAGTTATTATCTCAACAAAAAAAGGAACCAAAATTCCATTCACTACCAAATAGTCCAGAAATTCCAATTCCAAGTGTCCTCCACTGTTCCTGTGGCCACACAAGAAGCAGCAGTGTCGGTGGAGGAGCACGGCCACTCCTACCGTAACAGAAATCACGTTGCAACATCCACCATCAACTTCGTTAAGAAGTTGTTAACAGGGAGCATTGATATTCCACTTTTGCCACAGATTTCAACAGACAGCAATGAAATTGCCGAAGAAGGGATGTGAGGAGGGTACTGCTGAAGCGTAGCTAAGGGTGACCGTGGAGTAGAGGCCTTTGCCATTTTGGTTCCTCAACTTCAAAATAGAAGGCCATGAGATGAACATAAACACAACAATTGAGGCTTTATAATTCAGAAAAGGAATTTTGAGCAAAAAGCCAAAAAATACATCTGTTATTTCTTGAACGTTTTTGCCACATCACAAATCAATTGTCTTTCCAATCTCGCTTGCCTGGATTGGGCAAAGGAAGGAGTCTTGATGTTGTTCTCCATGGTTCGACGAAGACGAAGAGATGTATAGGTAAAAGAAGGAATAGATGTTGTAATAAGTTAATAGCTAAAGATTAAGATAAATAGTTAAGTTTTTTAACTGACTCTTGTAATAAATTAATAGCTAAAGATAAGAGAAGGAATAGATGTAGTAATATGTTAATAGCTAAAGACTAAGATAAATAGTTAAAATTTTTAAATATGACTCTTGGAATTCTGAGTAGATATAATTTCATTAAACAATATGGTTGACTCTAGCGGTTAAAAATAAGCTTAATAATAGTGTGATTTTTATAAAAAAAATATATATATATTACATTCAATAACTTTTATAAATATTATTGAATTAAGCTATTTAATAAAACTTTGTATATAAGATATAATTAAAACTTATAGATATATCATGTACATACGATTTAAATTAAATTCTGAGATCAATAACACTTTTAGTTGGTGTCAGTAAAGCAAATTATGAATATAAAAGTTTAAGGCCTATATGGGATGATTCCATATATATATATATATATATATATATATATATATATATATATATATATATATATATATATAGTTCTTCGTACTTGCATTCATTCATATACAAAAATTAGATTTCATTTTCGGGCTTTGCATAGCCAAGAATTTAGGTTCGATTGAATTATAGGCATGGGGATTTGATGAAAGAAAAAGTTGTATGTAAATATTTATTAATCATTAGAAAGTATTTCAAATGAAAATACAGTATGGGCTATTAATAGAATCACAGAATATAACTATAAAAAGAATAGAATTATAGAACATATATTATTGGGTAAAGTTTACAAAAAAAAAAAAATAATCCTGAATTCTAATTAAAGATTTTAGTACGAAAATGTTGAAGTTAAAACATATTGACACAAGATTCACTTGTTCACCTAAATGCTTGCATGATTTCAACATGTTACAACTATAAATGTCTTGTCTGTAAATGAATTGAGGTTAAGAAATTCATAAGGTAATGAAGAAAGGAAATTCTATGTCATAAATTTGATAATAAAATCATTGCCCAGGAACATTATGATAGAGATTAAAGAAAACTTTGCATAATAAATTTTGTTCTAAATAGGCCGAAATAGGTCCCAAAACGTCGTTAAGAAGTCTAAATTCTAAAAAGTAAAAGGTAAATATAAAAGAGATGGTTACAACAAAAATCCTAACACCAATCAATCATAATACAAAAAACAATAGTCCAAAATAAAAAGCAACTTCACAAAGCACAATTATAAAGAAGAAGGAAACGTGTACTTTACCTCATAAATTATAAGTCATATGTATTTTATCTCCTAAATTTTAAAAATATGCAAATCGATGTTCTAAACTTTTGCGAATGTATATTTTAGCCAAAAATAAGTATATTATATCCCCAAAAATTTTGGATTATGTGTAAATCGATCCCCTGAACTTTCTTAAATACTCAACCCAGTACTCTAAATATTCTTGAATGTATAATATTTTTATTAACAATTGATGAAAAATTTAATAGAAAGGTCAATTTCAACATTCAAAAAAGTTTAGGGAATCAATTTGTATATTTTTAAGATTTAGGAGTTAAAATATATATAACCTATAGTTAGGAGGGTAAAGTACAATTTTCCTCAAAGAAAATTCCACTAACACAAAATGAAAGCAAACGGATGGCATAGCAATCAAACTCATCAAGAAGTCCTTCTCAATCTTTTTCAATTTTCACTCCCTTGAGCTTATTCGTAGACATGTCTCCATCAAGAATCGGCTGAAACTCATCAGAAGTCCCTTTAGAAGGTGTATAATTTGGCACTTCACTTTCAGCTTGAGAAAGTTCTATAGAATCCTTTTCCCCAAATTGGGTCATCAGATTTTGTAAATTTTACACATAATAAAGTATAGACTTATACTATAGCATCAATGAAAACATAAATTCAATAATGAATTTAAAAGAACATTGATAAACCTTGGCAACAAAAGACTGAGTGTCTTAAAACACTAAACTCCAAAAAGACAGGGAGAAAAATTTCAATTATGTGCAGTAAATAAAAAAGATCTCAATACAATGAATCAAGATAAAATAAGGGATACAAAGTAATATTTTTGTAACCTTAGGATAAAAAATAAGAAGCTTTAATTTCCTTGAATTTTGAAAGAACTAAAGGATCATAACAGAAATCAATAGCATCAATTGATGGTTCAAATTCATTCTTTCCAGCTCTCTTGACCTCGATCTTAATAATCAATTCTTTCTCAGTAAACACTTGTTCAAATTCTGGAGGATGATCAAGCGGTCCTCTATTCTGTTATGCAAATAAACTCAGATTAATGTCATACATGATGTAATATATTATTTCCAATTTAAGAGCACAATTTTTTGTTGAATAATAAATATGCATTTTCAATATATTTAAGCATTTCAAAACATGATTTTTTCAACAATAGGCAGCCTTGACGGTCATAAAGCACAAATGTAGCAGAAATCTCAGTGATCAATCACTACTTTAACCTTTATCATTAGGGGTGTAAGCGGATCGGGCTGACCTGATGAGTGCTTGATCCGGTCATCAAATCAGGGGGTTTGAGAACCAATACTCGACCCGACCTACGGACCCCTTACTATTATTTTTTTTACACCCTAGTAGCCACTACCTTTCTCTAAGATAGTAACATCCAAGCCCTCCCAATCATCATTTTGTTTATGAACCCTAGCTTGGCCGCCAGCAATCTAGATGCCATCACCCACTAGCATTATGTTGTCAACTACCACTGCCTTCAGCCCTCATCCGTGACGTTAACCTCTACCATCTTTACTGCAACTTCAGGCTTCAGCTGCACGATCTCCACTGTGTGAACTTAGTCCTCGTCCATCGTGTAATCTTTGCTGACCACCGCCGCCTTTCACCTTTGTCCATCCTATTAATCTCTGCCAACCACCATCGCAAGATCTTAGCTATGCGAGCTTCATCGAACGCATGATCCTCTTTGTTGTTTATTACCCACTCCATAAATCTGTATTGCGTCAATGTTTGTCTTCCACCACTGATGTGCATCAACGTTCGTCTTCTACCCGTTGCTCACAGCCTCCCACCACCATTGCAGCTGCGGTTAACCAATCACCCAGATCTGTTATGATCCATTGTTGCACTTCCTTCTATTCTTCCACACACATCCTGATGTTCTTCTATAGCACTATAGCAGCCTAACCGCAAATCTTTTCTCTTATCATAAGTTTTGATTTTTGATTTTTTATATAGATAATTATATTATTATTTAGTTTAATTAATTTTTTGAGATTGGGCATTTGGGTATTTGCTTTGTTTCTGTTGATTTTTATGGTTCTAAGAGCATGGTGATATCCACACGATTTCAATCGTTTTGCTTTGATTTTGCTATTTAAATTTTGGTTTTGATGCTTGGGGTGCTTGGACTAGATTTTGAGATTGGGTACTCGAGCACTTGCATCACCTGATTTTGATTGCTGCAGTTTGGTTTGAATTTGATCAAAAATGTTATCAACCTGAACCAAACCAAAACAATAAAAAATTGGTTGGTTCGGATTTGTTTTACCTTCAAATCCGAACCAACCCCACCCGATTACACCCCTATTTATCATATATTTGAATAATTATGAAATCTATAGATTAATGAAGATTTATCAAAGAAAAGAAATAAACACACTCAAAAGGAAAAAACAATAAAACTAATCTTGGGATTACAACAAAAACATGTTGATTTTGCTGCATTTGTACACAGTGAACCATCAATCCTATCCATATTTTACTCCAATCACAAAAGCTAAATTGCAAAAGAATCCATCCTATGATTAAATATAGATTACAATATTGTAACTAAATAAAAGGTTTAAATATGTTTTTGGTACTTATAAAATTAGTGAATTTTGATTTTACTCCCTAAGAATTTTATTTTATTTTTTGGGTTTCAGTTTCAATATTTCTAAAAGTTTTGGTTTTAGTCTCTATTGTTAGTTAAATGATGACGTGGATGATGGAGAGCCACATTACCCTTCACATGTGGCAACTTAAATATGAGTTAAATTTAAATAGTATAAATCCATACATAAAAGTGAAGCACAAGTTTAGAAAAAAGAAAACAAAAATGAGACCTATACAACAAGCACAAGTTTAGATAACAACTTAATAAGAGTTAAATTTTAGTGATTGCATTTAAATAGTATAAATCCATACATAAAAGTGAAGCACATGTTTAGAAAAAAGAAAACAAAAAATGAGACTTGTATAACAAGCAAATAATGGAAAGAACAAAACATGCAAGTCTTACAAAACACCATAAATAGATCAAGTACAATGCAATCTATATGCACAAGAACATAAACATCCTCGAAGTTATGAAAACAAAAGAGTTTTACACTCTTATACAATTATATGTCATTATACGTAGATTTTTGAAGTAGTAGGTGTAATATCCCCAACTCTGATGGTAGACAAATATAGAGAGAAGCTGGTCCCAAGATAGAGGAGCCGGCCTCGAGGTAGGGGCCGAATAGTAAATAGCTGAACTATAGTTAAGGAATATCTCTAAAAAATACAAGGATTAGATAACGAGAAATGGATTTATGGTGAATTTCTAAAGTGAGAGCAGATTTCTAGTGGCTTATAACCCAAGTATTAAACAAGACATAGCACTATGAGTTTAGGTTACGACCATCGTCAGGTATGTAAGGGTTATAACAAATGACTTAATTCTTGAAACTAAACTTGACCTAAGGGTGAATGTACATTAAATCCTTATTTATTAATGAAATACTATACTGTAAGGGTCATTGCTATATTTTTCTCAATTAAAAAAGTTTTCATAGCACCTGTAACAATATATAAATATAACCTCATAACTTAAGCATGACATATATGTTTAGGGGGTGTTATAGTAGGTGTGAAAGTCAAATACTTTTACTAATGCAGTAACACATGATTGGATATCTATATAAAATGTTTTTATACTAACAGTGCATCAAAATTAAATTCTTATATATATTCAAATTATAAAATATTGAAAGCACAAATTAAGATTTAATATTTTTACAAGATATTCATAAGTATATTAAACAAAAATTTAGTTTAGATTAATACATTTTGATTTTTAAAAGCTTTTGAAAATTATATCATAACATACCAGATAAAAAAATAAAGAAAATTAGATCTTAAAATAGTTTATTTTTAAAACCGTTAACCTTTATCTAACATCAGTTACGTTAGACCAATTTAAATTACAACCTGAACCTAATCTAAAAACCATTAAGTTTAATATTTTAAAATTTAAACACAGCCTCATTGTTTCGAACTTTGACATGTTATCGGGCAAGTTGAGATTTCATTGCCTACGGTTGAGAATAAATCAAACAATTTGTTAGGAGCTTATATTATGATTGGACTTATTTATTAAACAAATTAGCTAAAAAAATTTTTAAAAAAAATCTTCTTAACTAAAAGGAGTAGGTTATTAAGAAAGACTTGTAAGCTAGTCACGTAATTATGTACAATAATATTTATTAAACAGAGAGAATGACCGATTTATTAACAAGAGAGAATATATAATTTATTAAAGAGAAAGAGTCAATTTATAATGACAATAATTCTCTTGTTAATTTGCAGGTTATTACAATTTAGCCATATTTTTAAAGAATTTAATTGGTATGTATTGACAGTGTAAAATAGTTTTACATTGTCAACCAATAGAAATATTAAAAAATAAAAAATCATGGTGGATCTCTCATTATAATGGGTGATTATTTATATAAGTTAATACTTTCTATTATTTATATTGGTTAGTGTATTTAAATTAACTTCATTTTTAAATAGATTCCTATAATTTAAAAGTTTTTAATTGGGTATTTTGTAGTTGAGTCATTAATGTGAGTTGATTATTCATTCTTTGTTACACCGTACACACATGGCCGTTAACCATGCTATGATGTTGATGATTTAGTGAAGAAAAGAAAGAGCATAATATACGCAAAAACAAAATATTTTGTTTTTTTTTAATTATTTTTAGAGTATATATGAGAAAAAAAATTAGGAAAAAAGTATTATATGTAGAAATTAGACAAAAACATTGGTGTTAGCAAATTTAATTGAAAGCCTATATGGTATGTATGGTGTAATAAATTACAGCATGATTAACAATCACATGCGCATGATTTAATAAAGATTAAATGACTAACTCATGCTAGGGACTTAACTACAAAGTTTATAAAGTATAATGACCTCATTAAAAACTTTTACGCCTATTTAAAAAAATTTCAAAATTATAGATATATGCAGATTAATTTAACCACAAAAAAAAAGATAATGGAGCATTTTATCCATAAAAAAAAAAGTGAAGAATGCTAACCTTCACTCAAAAAGGGTGAACATTAGCATTCTCCTGATCTAATACCAGAAAATAACATCAATTTTTTAGCTAATGATGTATAATGTTTGGTTAATTACTTATATTTAGTGGTTAATGCAATAACATTAATTCTTTTGTTGACCACAAAATAAACATAATTAATAAACTTCAATGTTTTGCGACTTTCATTATAGTAATTGATTATCATTGTCTTCATCATTAAATATACATAATTAAATAACAATTTATACATAGTTATTTAAGATTTAATTTTAGTATACTGATAGTGTAAAAAAATACTCCCTCTGATTCACAATATTTATCAATTTGGGTAAAATTTGTTAGTTCATAATAGTTTCTAATATATTAATGCAATATTTATTGCTAATTTTTCAATTTTATGCTTTATCTTTATTGGTTAAAAGAGCTGGCTACTTTACAGCACATACTAATAATACACCTTGGGTAAAACATTAAGAAATCTTGCTTTCCATCATACAATGAATTTAATAAGGGTATTTTCATAAATCTATATCATGATTATGCATTGAATTTAGGTTTCTTAATCTATGTTAAAATGGTCAAATTAACAACTATTTTGAACCAGAGGGAGTATTATACTATCATTCAATTATTATATATTATTATTTTAGAGGACATGTAACATCCCCGACTTCCAACCTCATCTCAGCCAAATGGTCAGAGTTCCGACCTCCAGCTTCATCTCCAAGTCCCAAATGAAATGACTATTATTTACGAATTCCGACCTTATGTTTCAAATACACAGGATGCGAGTTCCGACTTCATGGTTGATTGTTCAAATAGAACAAGACATGATTGCTGACCTTCGAGTTAATGGACGCGAGATCGGATCTCTGAGTTGGTCTCCAAGTTTGACCAAAATTTATATGGGTTCCGACCTCATACTTTATTCCCAAGTTCAAATAAAACGGACATGATTTCCGATCTCCGAGTTTATGCCCAGGTCTCAAATAAGGTGAGCACGAGGTCCCACATCCGACTTCACCTTTGAATTTCAGATAAAATGGGATTATTTCAGACTTCCGAGTTCGTCTTCGAATTTCAGCATAATTTACCGACTTACGACTTAGCATTCGAGTCCGGAAACATGAACGTGATTCCCGATATCCGACCTCATGTCTCAAAGAAAACGTACCTAATTTTCGATCTCATAATTCATCTCCAACTTTCAAGCAAGATGACGCGAGCTCCGACCTCAGATCTCATATTTCAAAATAGTGTATATGGTTTCCGACTTCCGAATTGATAGTTTAACACAATGGTTATAAGTATCGACCTCCGAGTTTAACGGAACGAGTTCCGGCCTTAGAGTTGAACTCAACTAGAATGGACACGAGTCCGGATCCTTGAGTTGATTTCCAAGTCATACACGAGTTCCAATCTCAGAGTTTATTCCCTGAAGCTTTCCATTTCTGTTGGTGTTCCCGCGTTTGAATGAGGAGTTCCGAGATTATGTGATGGTAAGCTGTATGACTTCCGACATCCGACTTTGCTTCCACGATTCGAATAAACCAGACAAGTTTTCCAATATCCAAATTTACTCCCAAGTGTCAAATAAGGTGGGACGAGTTCCGACATCATGCTTTAGCTCCAAACTCAAGTAAAATGGCACGAGTTCCGACTTTAAGTCGAATCGAGACGAGTTCTGATTTCAGATACAGTGGAAGCGAGTCCCACTTTGGGGACGATGTGGAAAGAAATCTGGCCACAAAAGCAGGCGACATGGCCGAACTTCAATCACCAAATTTCAAGCAATCAATACTTACAATTCCAACTATCCCCATGTATTTAAGTCAGACTCCCCTTCTCATTTCTAACTAATGTACGCCTCTCTCTCCTTCTCCCTCTTGTTCCAGCCTCCTTCTTCCCTTCTCTCAATCAACTCCATCACTTTTTCAAGCTTAGCAAGGTTCTATCAACTCAAGCTTCAACACCTAGCAAAATCACACTCCAAAGAGGTAGGATTCCATTCTGTTCTTGAACTCTTTGTACTATGGCTATATGAAGTTTTATTCTTCATGTATTTGATGATATATTGAATATATATGAGGGATTACGATTGGATTAATATGAAATCTTGAGTTAGAATTATGGTTAGAAGGAGAAAAACTAGAAGGAATGGAGGATTAGGATGTTGTCCTGGTGAAAAGTCCACGACAGTCTGGATGGTGGAGTATACGGCTCCACCTATCGCCAGTTAAATCCGATGAAACTATTTTTAGATGAAAGTAGACATTCAGAGCTTTCCATACATGTATCATATAAGGTTATTGGATTAGTATTGAGAGAGATATGAATTTTTGAAGTTTGACCTAGGAACTAGGACTTTCATTCGGGCAGGGTGACTTGAGGAGGGTGTAACTCGCCCTACACAACTTCAAATTGAGTGAGACCAACTTTGTTAGAAAGCTTACACATAGGGGAACATCCCAATATAAAATTCTGAGTTTGTTCTGATCCTAATTGTTCCCAATGGTTCGAGGAAGTTACCCTATGTCCAAACCAAGCCAAAATAAGGTAGTTTAGGAAGGTCAACTTCCAGGACATATAACTCGAGGTATACTAAAGCAAATGAAGTGAAACTTGCAAATGAAAGGTTGTCCTGTTAGCTTTGATATGGCACTAATTTCGTATGATTTGAGCACAGTTTCGATTTTTAATGAATTTTTACTTTCAAGAGTGCAATTCGGACTAGTAACCGAACATGCTGAGGCAAAATTTAAATATATTGAGTTATATAAATCAAAATGATATGGGACCAAAGAGGTTAGAAAGTAGACATATAGAGCTATGACATATCCAAAATTCAAGTTTAAATGAGTTGAATAGAAGTAAAGGTGGATTATACGAAATTTGGGCAGAAATGACCAAATTGATGGTTTTGCAAGTGTTAGTGAACATATAAGGTTTGAATTGATGGATATGTTAGATTGATTATACTGTTATGACTGATTTGTCCGTGAGAGCTGGCACTATTCATGGGAAAACGGATCTAATCCGTTATATTGCCGAATTTACTGTAGAAGTCTATGAGATTATGAATGTTTATATGCAAGTATGAATTTAAGTATGATATGAGTTATGACGTATATGATGAAGCATATGTATGAGTGCATTCAACATGTCTATGCACAACCATGTATGAGAACGAAAAGACATAAGTATATTAAATGTGAATCCCTTCACTTGGAGGCAGTTGTGCTTTGAATCCCTCTCTGTGAAGGCAATTAAATAAGATAAGATATGAATCCCTTCACTTGGAGGCAGTTGCACTTTGAATCCCTCCCTGTGAAGGTAGCTACCCTCTACCTTGGAGGCACGTGGTCAGATGAGATCCCTCTATATTAAAGGCACATGATCAGATGAGATCCCTCAATTTTGAGGCACGTGACCAGAAGAGATCCTTTCAATTAGAGGCATGTGGCCATAATGAGATCCCTCCAAGATTAGAGGCACGTGAATCCCCCTGTGGGTGAGTCGGCATGACGACGGTCACGAGTTGAGCTGACGAGCTCGCTCCAAGGTCAGGCTACCCAAGGGCAGTAAAGGCTAAAGACTAGAGACTAAAGATTAAAGGTTAAAGCATATGCAGGTACCCCACTCACATGAGGCATAGCATCGACCCAGTTAGTGTGAGTATAGGGGGCAGAACTTACATGAGGCATGGCATGACCCAGCTAGTGTAAGTACCGAATAAAGGTCCCATATTCTTAAGGAACGTGACATGGCGATCACGCTCTAATGGAGTATGACATGGCGATCATACTCTGGAATATGGCATGATGATCCCACACCCTAAGGAATGTGACATGGCAATCACATTCTGATGGAGTATGATATGGCGATCATACTCTGGGACGTGGCAGAAAGAACATATTCCTAAGGAATGTGACATGGCGATCACATCCCGATGGGGTCTAACATGGCGATCATACTCTGGAATATGTGTAACAAGTAAAGGAAGATAAAGAAAGAAAAGTAAATTTTATGTACCTGCATAAATTCAAGTACAAGTAAAGTCATATGCAGATTTTATGTCTCTAGTGTATTGATGCTATTGTATTTTATTATGTTTCAGTTATTATTTATAATATAATTCATGAGTTGATTTTGTATGGGCTCTCCCCAAATGACAAGTGTATGAATAAAATGAACTTTGCTTCGGATAATATATTTTTCGAACTGTAAAATTAAACAATTTACATAACATGTTCACCTTTTTCATAATAAACCGCAGCAGACTAGAGATGACAACGATGACATTATCTATGATAATTAGAGAATCCTACTGAGAATTTATAATTCTCACTCCTATTTCCGTGTTATCTCCAGATAGTTCAAGAAGTTTCGAAGACGACTGAAGTTGCTGTCAGATAATATCCACTTAGGTAGCAGTAACAACTCTAGGGTGTGGTACTATGACTTAAGCATAGTACTGTACTTGGGAGGGTGTTACATTAATGGTATCAGAGCAGTTCGATCCTCCTCGGACCTGAGGATTTGGACTGATTACGTTTTCAGTGCACTCTGGAATCCTTAGAAAATGTCATGTGACAAATCTTATCTGTCTATATAAGATATAGGGAATTAGATATGCATGACCGCCTAACTGTGAACGTTATTAGTTGCTATCACAATTAACTTATTGTTGAGCCTGATCAACTCAATGTTTTGTTGCGGGTGATTAGGAACTAATGGCTCCCAGGGGGCGTGGTAGGCCACGAGTTGTACCCACTCCAAAAAATCTTGCTAATTTTATGGACACGATGCGTGAAATGGCTCATGCAATGCGGGAGCAGGCCGCTGCAGCTCATCAGATGATGGACCAGTGGGGTAGGCGGCCCGAGGCTAGCCATGGGGGAAATCCACAAGGCCTAGGAGCAAACCTGGACTATCTTAAATTTGCTGAGTTCAGGAAAGCGAATCTGCCTAGCTTCCGAGGAGCTTTCGACCCAGATAAAGCCAAGGAGTGGGTCAAGGCAATGGAGAAGGTCTTTTTTGTCTTGACCTGCACTGATCAACAGAAAGTAGCCTTTGCCACTTATATGTTGGAAGCGGACGCCGAATTTTGGTGGAATGGCGCGAAGAGACTATTGGGGGAACCCCAAGTTGATATCACATGGGACATATTCAAGGAGGCATTTTATCAGAAGTATTTCCCAGCCTCGGTGCAAAATGCTAAGGAATTCGAGTTTATGAGGCTTCAGCAAGGAAACATGAGTGTTTCAGAGTATATTGCTAAGTTCGAAGAACTCTGTAAATTTTTCACCATCTATCAGCACAACCCTGACGAACATTGGAAATGCATCAAATTTGAAGGAGGACTAAATGCGGACATTTTAGCCTCGGTGGGGCCAATGGAGATACTAGATTTCGCTGCATTAGCAAACAAAAGTCGATTAGTTGAAGAATATAACAAGAAGCTCGCTAATGCTAGGATGGATGTTTGTGGAAAGAGGCCGGCACCCGAGGACCAGGAACTTGAATATGCCTCACCACCAAAGAAGTTGCACCAATTTAATAGACGTGGGGATAAACCATTTCAGGGGCCAAGTGCAGGACAAGTATGCTCTAAGTGTGGAAAAGCTCATGGAGGTAGACCTTGTTTAGCGGGACAAAACGTATGTTTCAGGTGCGGGAAGCCGGGCCACATGATCAAAGACTGCTTATATACACATCAGTCGTCTACCCTTAAACCACAATGACCAGGACGGGTCTTCACCTCGAATGTTGAGGAGCTATTTCCCCAAATAAGCTGAAGTAAAATCAGGAGTAACCTAGGACAAGGATCCACTTTTTGCTAAAACTATGTTATGTTAAATTATATAACTAGGTTTACTGTCTTTTCTTTGACTATGTCTATTCAACTTCAGTGTGCTTATGTGTGAACTTTTCTTCAAACTCTTATGATGATAAATAGTTAGTTTTGTAATTAAATTTTGAGGACAAAATTTTTTTAAGGAGGGTAGTAATGTAATGTCCCCGACTTCCGACCTCGTCTCAGCGAAATGGTCAGAGTTCCGACCTCCGGCTTCATCTCCAAGTCCCAAATAAAATGGCTATTATTTACGATTTTTGACCTTATGTTTCAAATACATAAGATGCGAGTTCCGACTTCATGGTTGATTGTTCAAACAGAACAAGACACGATTCCCGACCTTCGAGTTAATGGACGCGAGATCGGATCTCTGAGTTGGTCTCCAAGTTTGACCAAAATTTATATGGGTTCTAACCTCATACTTTATTCCCAAGGTTCAAATAAAACGGACATGATTTCTGATCTCCGAGTTTATGCCCAGGTCTCAAATAAGGTGAGCACGAGGTCCCACATCCGACTTTACCTTCGAATTTCAGAGAAAATGGGATTATTTTCGACTTCCGAGTTCGTCTTAGAATTTTAGCATAATTTACCGACTTACGACTTAGCATTCAAGTTTGGAAACATTAACGTGATTCCCGATATCCGACCTCATGTCTCAAAGAAAACATACCCGATTTTCGATCTCATAATTCATCTCCAACTTTCAAGCAAGATGACGCGAGCTCCGACCTCAGATCTCATGTTTCAAAATAGTGTACATGGTTTTTGATTTCTGAATTGATAGTTTAACACAATGGTTACAAGTATCGACCTCTGAGTTTAACGAAACGAGTTCCGGTCTTAGAGTTGAACTCAACTAGAATGGACATGAGTCTGGATCAGAGTTGAACTCAACTAGAATGGACACGAGTCCGGATCCTTGAGTTGATTTCCAAGTCATACACGAGTTCCGATCTCAGAGTTTATTCCTTGAAGCTTTCCATTTCTGTTGGTGTTCCCGAGTTTGAATGGGGAGTTCCGAGATTATGTGATGGTAAGCTGTATGACTTCTGACATCCGACTTTGCTTCCACGATTCGAATAAACCAGACAAGTTTTCCAATATCCGAATTTACTCCCAAGTGTCAAATAAGATGAGACGAGTTCCAACATCATGCTTCAGCTCCAAGCTCAAGTAAAATGGCACGAGTTCCGACTTTAAGCCGAATCGAGACGAGTTCCGATTTCAGATACAGTGGAAGCGAGTCCCACTTTGGGGACGATGTGGAAAGCAATCTGGCCACAAAAGTAGGCGACATGGCCGAACTTCAATAACAAAATTTCAACTAATCAACACTTATAATTCCAACTACCCCCATGTATTTAAGTCAGACTCCCCTTCTCATTCCTAACTAATGTACGCCTCTCTCTCTCTCCTTCTCCCTCTTGTTCCAGCCTCCTTCTTCCCTTCTCTCAATCAACTCCATCACTCCTTCAAGCTTAGCAAGGTTCTATCAACTGAAGCTTCAACACCTAGCAAAATCACACTCTAAAGAGGTAGGATTCCATTTTGTTCTTGAACTCTTTGCACTATGGCTGTATGAAGTTTTATTCTTCATGTATTTGATGATATATTGAATGTATATGAGGGATTATGATTGGATTAATATGAAATCTTGAGTTAGAATTATGGTTAGAATGAGAAAAACTAGAAGGAATGGAGGATTAGGATGCTGTCCTGGTGAAGAGTTCACGACAGTTTGGATGACGGAGTGTACGGCTCCGCCTATCGCCAGTTAAACCCGATGAAACTATTTTTAGATGAAAGTAGACATTCAGAGCTTTCCATACATATATCATATAAGGTTATTGGATTAGTATTGAGAGAGATATGAATTTTTGAAGTTTGACCTAGGAACTAGGACTTTCATCCGGGTAGGGTGACTTGAGGAGGGTGTAACTCGCCCTACACAACTCCAAATTGAGTGAGACCAACTTTGTTAGAAAGCTTACACATTGGGGAACATCCCAATATGAAATTCTGAGTTTGTTATGATCCTAGTTGTTTACAATGGTTCAAGGAAATTACCCTATGTCCAAACTAAGCCAAAACAGGGTAGTTCAGGAAGGTCAACTTCTAGGACTTATAATTCAAGATATACTAAAGCAAATGAAGTGAATTGCAAATGAAAGGTTGTCTTGTTAGCTTTGATATGGCACCAATTTTGTATGATTTGAGCTCAGTTTCGATTTTTAGTGAATTTTTACTTTCAAGAGTGCAATTCGGACTAGTGACCAAACAAGCTGAGGCAAAATTTAAATATCTTGAGTTATATAAATCAAAATGATATGGGACTAAAGAGGTTAGAAAGTAGACATATAGAGCTATGACATATCCAAAATTCAAGTTTAAATAAGTTGAATAGAAGTAAAGGTGGATTATACAAAATTTGGGCAAAAATGACCAAGTTGATGGTTTCGCAAGTGTTAGTGAGCATATAAGGTTTGAATTGATGGATATGTTAGATTGATTATACTATTACGACTGATTTGTCCGTGAGAGCTGGCACTATTTATGGGGAAATGGATTTGATCCGTTATATTGCCGAATTTACGGCAGAAGTCTAAGAGATTATGAATGTTTATATGCAAGGATGAATTTAAGTATGATATGAGTTATGATGTATATGATGAAGCATATGTATGAGTGCATTCAGCATGTCTATGCATGACCATGTCTAAGAACGAAAAGACATAAGTATATTAAATATGAATCCCTTCACTTGGAGGCAGTTGCACTTTGAATCCCTCCCTGTGAAGGTAGCTACCCTCTACCTTGGAGGCACGTGGTCAGATGAGATTCCTCTATATTGAAGGTACGTGGTCAGATGAGATCCCTCAATTTGAGGCACATGATCAAAAGAGATCTCTTCAATTAGAGGCACGTGGCCAGAATGAGATCCCTCCAAGACTAGAGGCACGTGAATCCCCTTGTGGGTGAGTCGGCGTGACGATAGTTACGAGTTGAGCTGACGAGCTCGCTCTAAGGTTAGGCTACCCAAGGGCAGCAAAGGCTAAATACTAAAGATTAAAGGTTAAAGCATATGCAAACACCCCACTCACATGAGGCATGGTATCGACTCAGCTAGTGTGAGTATAGGGGACAGAACTTACATGAGGCATGGCATGACCCAGCTAGTGTAAGTACCGAATGAAGGTCCCATATTCCTAAGGAACGTGACATGGCGATCACGCTCTAATGGGGTATGACATGGCGATCATACTCTGGAATATGGCATGATGATCCCACACCCTAAGGAATGTGACATGGCGATCACATTCTGATGGAGTATGACATGGCGATCATACTCTGGGACATGACAGGAAGAATATATTCCTAAAATATGTGACATGGCGATCACATCCCGATGAGGTCTGACATGGCGATCATACTCTGGAATATGTGTAACAAGTAAAGGAAGAGAAAGAAAGAAAAGTAAATTTTATGTACCTGCATAAATTCAAGTACAAGTAAAGTCATATGCAGATTTTATGTCTCTAGTGTATTGATGCTATTGTATTTTATTATGTTTCAGTTATTATTCATAATATAATTCATGAATTGATTTTGTATGGGCTCTCCCCCAAATGACAAGTGTATGAATAAAATGAACTTTGCTTCGGATAATATATTTTTCGAATTGTAAAATTAAACAGTTTACATAACATGTTCACCTTTTTCATAATAAACTGAAGCAAACTGGAGATGACAATGATGACATTATGTATGATAATTAGAGAATCCTACTGAGAATTTATAATTCTCACTCCTATTGCCGTGTTATCTCTAGATAGTTCAAGAAGTTCCGAAGACGGCTGAAGTTGCTGTCAGATAAGGTCCACTCAGGTAACAGTAATAACTCCAGGTTGTGATACTATGACTTAAGCATAGTACTGTACTTGAGAGGGTGTTACAGGACACATTTGATTCTCATACCAACTATATAAAATTTTTTGCATATGATAAGATTTGATTTGATAACAGTGAAAACTCTTTTATGTTAATAGTATATTAAAATTAAACTCAATTAATTAGGTCAAATTGGTCGGGTTCCTAATAATAGGACTTGGATATCGGTGGTTCAATCAAGACTAAAGAAAATAAAAACTCAATTAGTTAATATAAAATTGATTTAAAAATAATGATGTGAGAGATACATTTTGGTTTATTAAAAGAAGAATTTAATACATAATTAAATAATAATATAAAACTATTTTATACTAATAAATTATTAATTTTTTAAAAATATTTTGTTAAAATTAATCTCTTATTATAATACTTATAAGCAACTTTTGTTTTCAATGACACTAGGGAAATGAGTCATCTTTTGTACTTTGTGGAGGAAAAAAAAATTCTTCCTCCATTAAGCCTTATAACTACTCATTCAATTTTTTATTATATATTCTCTTTCAATGTAGATTGGATAGGTTCTTTGGTAACACTATATGCATCAATACATGGCCAAACATTTTGGTAACACTATATGCATCAATACATGGCCAAACATTAAAGTGACCCATTTACAATCTTCCTCCTCAGGTCACCAACCAATTTTGCTAGAAGTTAAAGACCCTAGACTACAAGAGGAGCACAAAAGGATAAACCATTTAGATTTGAAAAAATGTGGTGTAATGATGAAGGATTTTCAAAAATTGTATCCACTGCATGGAATAGAATGGGATCTAAACCATCCACGGGTGAAGTGCCTACTGCTATAGATGAACTTGGGAAGGACTATAAAATCTGGAACAAGAACGTCTTTGGGAACTTAAACTCCCAAATTAAGGAAGCTTAGATGAAACTGGAGAAATCAGCAGTTAAAACCTCAACAAGGGAGAATCTACCCCAATTATAGTACCAAAAGAAGATCCAGAATCATTTGCTCCAAAAGTAAGAGATTATGTGGCGGTAGAGGTCTCGGGTAAATTGGTTAAAGGAAGGGGAATTAAACACAAATTTTCCATGGGAGGGCATCTATGAGGAAGAGGAACAAAATTTCCAGGTTAAAAAACAAAAAAGGGGAATGGATCCATGATAGAGAGGAAACTAAAAGAATGGCTAACAACTATTTCATGGAGCTTTTCTCAACATCCAACCCTAGTGGAATTAATGAAGCTCTAGAAGCTGCAAATTGGAAAATCAACCAAGAAATGGCTGCTTTCTTGGATCTCCCCTTCACACAACTAGAAATAAACCCTCTTTCAAATAGGATAAACAAAAGCACCAGGACCAGACATTATGCTTGTACTATTTTATCAAAAATACTGGTATGTTGTAGGTGAGGATATCACTAGAGTTGTGCTTAAGATACTAAATGATAATGACTCTATCATAGAAGTTAATCACTCCTATATTATCCTTATCCCCAAAATAAAAGCCCCTCAAGATCTCACTCATTTTAGGCCTATATCCTTATGCAATTTGTTGTATAAAATAGCTAGTGAGGTCATGGCTAACATGCTGAAAATTTTTCTACCTAGAATAATTTTAGAATCACAATGTGCATTTGTGAAAAATAGGCACATCACTGATAACGTAGTAATTGCATATGAATTAATTTATGCCTCAAAAAAGGGGGATATGACAGGATTGAATGACAATTCCTTTTAGCTATCATGAGGAAGCTAGGATTTAGTGAAAGATGGGTCTATCTAGTGAACCAATGCATATCTACTGACTCCTACTCATCATGCTAATAGATATCCTAATGAGCCTTTTTTCCCTCAAAGAGGGCTTATGCAAGGCGACCCCCTTTCCCCATACCTATTTGTGATTTGCGTAGAGGGATTTGCAACTCTTCTTCAGAAAGCTGAAGAGAGGAACTAGATCTTAGGATTGAGAATGTGCAGGGCGGCTCTGAAAGTATCTCATCTATTTTTTCCTGATGACACTATTATTTTCCCTAAAGCATCTATAAGGGACCATGATAGAATTTTAAATGCTATTCACAGTTATGAGAATCCATTAGGTCAACATATTAATCTAGAGAAATCATTAATACTATTTAGCCCAAATGTAAATAAGCAAATATAGGAACATATAATGGATGGTAGTCGAATTAGATCGGTGGTGTTTTCAGAGATATACTAGGGACTCCCGTCTATGATAGGAAGATTAAAGAATAATACTTTCCAATAAACAAAAGACAGAGCATGGAAAAGGGTACAAAGCTGGAAAGAAAAATTGCCATCAAAAGGTGGTAAGGAGGTTCTAATTAAAGTAGTTGCACAACCCACCTACACCATGTCCTGCTTCAAAATCCCCATCTCTTTATGTATCGAATTGGAAGGCATTATGGCAAAATTCTAGTGCGGAGACTAGAATGACAACAAGAAAATTCACTGGGTTAGCTGCAAAAAAATGTGTTAGCCTAGAGAGGCAGGGGGCCTCGACTTTAAGGATTTGCACAGCTTTAATCTAGCCATGCTAGCTAAACAAGAATGAAGATTGATGACTAATGATAACTCTCTGGTGGCTAGAATTGAAAAGGCTAAATATTATGTAAATACTAGCTTTATGGAGGCACAGCTAAGATCTTATCCATCCTACACTTGGAGAAGCCTACTAGAAGGGAGACTAGTCCTAGAGAAATGTATGCTATGGAGAATGGGAAATGGGACAAAAATAAATATCAGGAACTCCCCATGGGTCTCTAATGCACCAAACCCCAGGGTGCAAACTAATGATCAAGCCATAGAAGGAATTGAATGGGTGAGCCAACTTATCCTAGAAAACCCGAAAATGTGGAACAAACCACTGGTTGACCAAATGTTTGAGCCTCAATCTGCACTTTGGATCAAATAAATTCCAGTTGCCGAAAATGATCCTTGGGACCTTATGTTTTGGGCCTATGGTCAAAGTGAAATGCAGATATAAAATATTTTGGAAGTCTAAGATGGAAGAGAAGTTATCAAACAACCAGGACCAACATGAGGTGTTCACTACCTTAACACAATACAAACAAGTATCGAATTACATATGGAAATTAAAAGTTCAACCAAGAACAAAAATTTTCATGTGGAGACTTGCAAGGAATATCCTACCTACTAGAAGTAAATTGCTCTAAAAGAATGTTTCAGTAGGGAATGGATGTTACTTTTGTGATAATGTATCCGAAGAGGTATGCCATCTATTTCATGACTGCCAATACAATGTTGCTTTGATGAGTTTCACTGACTTGCAAGTACCAGTGGCAGCGAACTCAAGATCTAGCATCATGGTTGGATTTTCTGCCATCTTTTCCTGAGGCTTTGCAGGAGCAAAATCACAACCTTGTAGCAGCAACCTGGGAAGGCATATGGCAATAGTGGAACCAAGCATGGATAGGAAAACTAGTGGCGGCACCTTTCTAGCTATTCCTATAGGAGACAACGAATTTGAGAAGCTTCAAGCAAGCTCAAGGCAAGAACACAGAGAGAACCTACCAAGAAACCAAACCTATGACAAATGGGAAGCACTGCCACTTGGAACCTTCAAGATTAACACAGATACAGCTCGATTTGAGGATCTAGAAGCAACATGGATTGGGATTATCACTAGGGACTAAAGGGGACAAGTGACAGTGGTTGGTTCGAAATTCAAGGGCGAGCTTATGAAGGTGGGGCGAGCTTATGGAGGTGGAGCGAGCAGAAGCAGTGGCCATCAAAGAGGGATTGGACTTGGCTTGGAACCTAGTTTTGTAGTACATAATACTAGAAGAGGACTATAAAACCATATTAGAGGCGTTCAATAATAGTGAAAGAAATTACTCTTACATGGGCTCTATACTTTCAAAAGCTTTTAATTTAGCCTCTTAAGTTTAGTTTTTTTAATGCCCAGTTTGCCCCTAGACATCGTAACCAAGTGGCTGATAGTTTAGTTAAATTGGCTAGAAGTATGAGCAGTCAAACATGGCTAAATGAGGCTCCTACATGTATTAGAAATACATTTTCCTTTGATTCTTGTTGATGAATAAATTCAAGTTTTTCATCAATTTTTTTTATATTATTAATGTATATAAATTATATATAAAAAAATTATCAATAGCTATTCGTTCTTTTGATGGCTCCGTTATTTTAGTATGGTAATAATATAACAATAAAACGACAATATTGTGTTTTAAAATTTATTACAGATATATGGAAATATTGTGAAAGAATTCGCCCCCAGATGGTCACATGAATTACTACTTTTGTTGGTGCGAAATTTGACACAAAAGTTTTGCAGGACGTTCGCCGTGTAGAATACTGAAAAACTCTTCTGTCTCGTGAAATGTTTTGGGGGGGGGGATTTTTTTTTAAGAGCACACTGTACGGATATTTGTTCTTCTTTTCTCTTTCCTAACTAGCCACTTCTATATCTTGAATGGGGCAGCATTTAAAATGGTCTTAGGTAAACCTTACATGGTAACATACAATTTTAGACCATGGGTGGAGAATCAGTAATTGGATTAATGATTTTAGCAATCAAAATTAATGCTTCTTGAAATGTCCAATATGAACACGGCGCTGGTGGATGTTACGAAGGTGCAAGAATAAGTCATTGGACTCAGCTAACTAGTAATAAAAATAATAAAAATACATATTTATATGGATAAAGATATGGTAACACATAGATTTAGTTCTCCATGTTTTCATATTGAAGGCCTTGCAGCATGATGAATAATAAAATAGCATGAATAATGAAAGTAATAAAAACTATATATAAAATATATTTTTAATACAAATATTGAATAATAAAGAAAAAGTTTTATACAATATTTAACATAAAATTAACAGCACAAGCTAACATAAATAATATATTAATAATAATAAATGATAGTTAACGTAAATTTAATAATAAATACTAAATATCTATACAACTAAAAAATTTTATTTTTGATGAAATACTTAATAAATTTATATTTATTATAATTTTCGCTATCTTATAAATAAACAAACAATTAAATTTATATTGATATGCACATATTGCATGTTTTATTTCTTAGTTTGATAAATACGAAAAGCAAAATATTGTAAGGTTTTGTAGGTATTCGATGACGAAACATAAATTTAATCATCATTATGGACGGATACCAACATGGTGAGGTATATACTAATTGGCTCGATGAAATCCCACAAGAGAAATAGGTTCAAGCTTTTGATGATGGACATAGATACAGACATATGACCACGAATTTAGTGGAGTGCGTCAATTTTGTGTTAAAGGGCACTAGCAATCTTTCCATTACGGCCTTTGTTTGAGCAACATGCTTTCAGTTGACTGAGTTATTTGCAACCAAAGGTCGAGAGACACATGCTTGAAGAGATGCAAGATTTGTTTTCTCGGATGCCTTCACAACACGGTTGAGAGAAATCCAGCAAGCAGCTGGTAATGTGCGTGTCACGCAGTTTTCAAGACAGAATCAAGTTTTTCATGTTCAAGACCTAACAAATGTAATAGAATTCAATGTTGATCTAATTTGAAGGTAATGTGACTGTGGTGATTTTTACACTAATTATTATCCATGCATCATGTAATTGCATGTTGCGCCAATCAGAACATTGATTTGCAAATGTATGTCAATCGTGTTTACAGCATGGAGCATGTTTGCAGAGTGTACGACAGGTCAAATTAAAAGATCGGCCAAGATCAACCTGTTTTCTAAACGAAATGGATATGCATAAGATGTGATGACCAAAATGGCGTGGTCTATGCAATGGTGTAGGATATTATCGCGGATAATGTCCACTCAGACTTGGAGCTAATTAGTACTGAGTAGTAAATTGTTCTTATTTAAATATTTGTTTGGATTGGATTTGATTAGATTAGATTGTATTAGATCAAATTTCAATTCCAATTTTCAACACCATTCTCATCAAATTTAAATTGATTAATACCACATAATAACAAAATTATTATAAAAATAGTGATAATTTATTAAAATAACCTCTTAATAGAGTAAATTGCTATCTTCCTAAAATAAATGCCATTTACTATAAAATTGTTAAGCACTTAAAATTTTGTAGTTTTAATCTTTTTATAATAATAAACTAGTAAGCTCCTTGACTTATTGATGAGTAATTTTTTTAGCTTTCATCTATTCATTATCATTAAGCACAATTGAATTTTATTTTTTATCATGTGATAGTATTTTAAAGAGTTTATATAATTTTGTAGGTGTATTTTTTATAAAATAATTTTTGTAATTTAAATATTTTAAATAGCATAATGATACACAAATTTAAATATTTAAATATTTTAAACTGTTTGTGTGCATGAGGTTGAAATGCTTCGCATAAATTTCAGCATGCTTTTCATTGTGCTTCATGTGCATAATTCACTATGCTTCACCTCTCAATTTTTGCCATCCTTAAAGTAGAATTTGATTAAAAAAATTCTTGCAGGTAGTGTCTCAAGTTTCGCCATCCTCCAAGTAGAATTCGATTAAAAAATTAATAAATACTAAACTCTACCTCATCCATGATGAAATATGCTAAACATTCCCATAGACATGTATTTTCATATATTATCCCATATTATCATAATTTTAACCTATAATTCTTATATATAAAATAAAAAGCCTTCGTTTGACAATGAAACGATAATATAGACTGTATTCACCGATCCGAGTTTATATTACATCTAAATTATAAACAATATATTTTAAAATTATAAATATATAATTATTAAAAAATTAATGATTGATATCTATTATGGATTCGGGTCGACATTTCTCTTATGAAACGTTTTTTCTACTGTCTACGTTACATTTCACATTCTCAATTTCCTACGCAGGTCCACTGTTATCAATATTGTTATTGTTCCCGTCGCCATCTCTGATAATTTAATTTTGACAAGTGCAGCTGCTTTTTCTTTTTTCTTTTTTAACAATTTTTTAGATTATTTTCATATCAATAGTTTTTGAAATCAATGAAATAATGAATCAGACTGCCCTTAGACAGGGAAAAAAAAAAAAGGAAAGAATCCCCTGATCTCCGTTCTCGTCTGACTCCCAGCACCAAATCTAACCTGAAAAAAAAAAAAAAAAACCCTAGCCCTGTCTAACAGCACACTTACCCGCAAATTACTTCAGAAAAAGCAATTCCGGGAGAACATTTTTAAACTTTCTGATCTGGGTTTTTCATCTTTCAATCACCATTTTTCCCTCTTCATGTGTCTAATTACTCCAGTTACATTGATAGCTCCCATATCCACCCCCAGCACCCTCACTAACCACACCGTCAAACCGAGAAAAGGCAAGATCTTCAATGACCCATTAACCCAAAAAATGCCAAAATCTAAAATTTTGCAACACACACTTCTCAAAATCCTTCCTTTTTAGCGAACAAAGCCATAGATTATAGATACACCCATATGCCCCAATACCACACCATCACCACCCACAGGTACCATTTTCATAGTCACTAGTACTATTGATGGGTGCTGAGAGGAAATGGCTCTTCACCCTTTTCACTTCAGCATTCCTCTCCCTCAGCCTTCTCTTACTCTCTTCCTTCTCTTCCTTCACCTCCCCAAAGCCTTTCCCCTCAATTGTTCAACATGGTGCTCACTACCCTCCTGCATTTGCCTACTTCATCTCTGGCGGAAACAGGGACAAGGACAGGATTTTCCGGTTGTTGCTGGCAATCTACCATCCCAGGAACCGTTACCTGCTTCATCTTGGAATGGACGCCAGGGATGAAGAGAGGCGGAGGCTCGCCGCCGCCGTCATGTCGGTGCCGGCGATTCAGGCCTTCGGGAACGTTGATGTGGTTGGGAAGGCTGACTATGTGACATACTTGGGGTCCTCCAATGTTGCCACCACTCTGCGGGCTGCTGCTATTATGATGAAATTGGATGATGGATGGGATTGGTTTGTCACTTTGAGTGCACGTGATTACCCCCTCATCACCCAGGATGGTAATGCCAATACGGTAATTTCTGTTTTTGGTTCATGGGTTTGCACTGTGAATTTGATTTCTTTGGTAATAATTCAATGTTTAGATTGTTGTTGCCCTTGTAGGTTGTCTTGATGATAATTGGCAAGTTTCTATAGCTTTTTAGGAGTTTTCTTCTGGTTTTCGTTTGTTTTAGGAAGTTTGAGGTGTGATATAAATTGGAAAATTCATTTCTCTGGAGTTGATTATTCGATTCACGGTATTCTTACTCAATTTATAATACTAGATTTTGGTAAAATGGTTTCTTATAGTTGCGTTCTTACTATTGAAAATCTAAGATGACTGTATTCCAGACTTTTGTGATTAATCTTATTCTGCTTTTTCATAATTTCTATTCTATAATAGGCTTGGATTTTGGATCTCCCAAATCTGGAAGTTAAGGTAGGGAGGGAAGGGATAAAAAAACCGAAGATATGCCCTAGACCCTCATTTCAGTAGTGATTTAGATAGTACCTTCATTAATCTTGGTATATATTTGCATATTTTTGGAAGCATCCACCATCTAGTCTTGAAATATGTTGAGAGAGGTAAGGTGATTGAATTAACTGTTGTTTGTCAACATATTCTTTAAGATTTAACCTTAGGTATATCACTGCAACATGTAACTAACAGCTAGTTTTCAAAAAACATGCAGTATTCAGATGAAGACTTGGATTTGCTGATGATTGTGAATCTAGGATTTCTTTTTCCCTCTTAATTGGAACCTGTATAATGCAATTATATTAGGTCCAATTAGATTGGTTTTAACAAACAGCTAGTTTGAAAGATTAATTGTATTAGCAGGTTGGGCTGAACTCTATAATGTATACCTTTCTGCATAAGTGTAAAATGAATGTTGCACTGAAGTCAATAAAATATTGATGTTATTATAATCTTGGAAAGATTTCACCTTTTCTATTTTTTAGTATTGTTATTTAATTTGAAACCTTGAAGTTAAGTTGGTTCTTTATTAATAAGACTGAAATGCCATTAGGTTGTAAGGGTGGATGTTGTAAGGCTAGATTGGATGCCACGGGCTAATATTACATTTAAATTGGTATTGCCCATGATTAATGAATTTGCTTAGGACTCTAAGGTGAAAGACAGGTTTTCCAGCTGATTAGTTGTCTTTACATAAAGGAATGTGTGGTTGGAGCCTCAGCTGGAACCAAAACAACAGTTGTGCAGCCCAAGTAAAAGAAGTGTGGAGTTGAAAAAGGAGGGAAAGACTTGATGGGAGGGGGTTACAAGTAGTGAGAGAGGAGTTGGCAGGTAGAGGTTGTAGATGGGTGTTCAAGGGTAGCGGATGATAATGGAATCTTAGGTAGTTAGAGATTCTTATAAACCTCCCCTCTACACCAAATAAACTCAGCTGAAATTCTTATGATCTGGTTCACTTTACTAGTGAATGATTTTAGGTTATCTTATGCATGTTAAATACTGAAGTTGATTTATGCGTTTACCGTTGCACAGTTTGTCTTGTTTGGTAAGAATTTCACACTCCCGCTAAAATTGATCTAAACTGTACATGACAAAATGCGTTGGTATTGCATATGTATTGCTATATGGAAGGGATTGCTTATAAGCTGGATATGTTATTTATACCATACAATTGATTATCTTGAATACTTTTGCTAGCCAAAATCTAATAAGGGAGCAACTCATATCTTCCAATTGCATAGTATTTTATCTTACGGGTTACAATTTGATAAATTAGAATAGTGATCTTGTTACATAGATTTAATAGAACTGTATTTATGGACTTATAGTTGGAGGGATATTTTTAAGCATCCTTACAAAGTTGGATCTGTGGAATTAAGTTTCTAATGATGAATTAGTTGGCAGACTGATTGATATTGTGATTAGAGGGTCTCATTTAGCATGCTCAAGTGAATAAGTCATCATAAATAACAAAGAAAAATATGTAGACACTCAAATGTCTCAAGTCGGATCTGGCAACCTATATAGAAGTTAAATATTGGTTGGAGACTTATGTGATGATTATGGTAAAAATGAAAAGAATTACATACGTTGCATCATGATACATATATTTTGTACTTAATACTGCTAGTTGTACATGCAAATTTTAAGAAGATAGTCCATCTTCAAAATGCTAGAGATCAATTGATGTGTGCATGAAAGCTCTTATCACAAGAGCAATGGAAAATGGACAATGGAGCACATGAAGCCTGGCGAAAACCTTGTGAATGACAGATGTATACAGGGGAACTTGTCCAAGGCAATCAGTAAGAAAAGAACAAACACATAGAGTAAAATGATCTCATAAACCATAAGAAATATTCTCTGGCGTATACTGGGAAGCAATTGTAAGGTGGAGTAAAATGTTAACACTGAAGTGTTCGGAAAACACTCTTCAAATGTGAAATGTATCTTTTTCCTTTTGTTTTTTTACACCTGGCAATAGAATTTCATATGACTGGTGTCAATGAACTCGTGCACCCCTGCCCCCCACTTTCAAAGCTGGTGGACCCTGATATCTTTTAGGTTAGACTAAAGAATATCATTAGCCTCTTGATTGGCAAGTGGCTACATTGTATACTGTATTTGTTGTTGCTGACCTAACAATAACATAGCCTTGTTGTTTGTAAATAAACTTTGGTGTTTCTCAGATCTCAATAAAACTGGGCATCTGTTGGTTTTGCTCTATATTATTGCAGTTCCAACTCGAGAACATTTACCATCATCATTTTATTTTATTTGATCGTATAGTTAATGAAATGCTCTATATAACTATATTGTTTTGAACTTTATTTACTGAAATATGCTATGCTTTGTTTAGGAATGTCAAATAAAACTGGGCATGTTTGTTTTGCTCTCTATTGTTGTAGTTCCAACTCAAGAACGTTTATCTTATTATATTATACTGTATTATATTATATTGTTTTATTTTATTTTATCTTAGAGTTGATGAAAGGCTCTACACCCACATTGTTCTGAACTGTTTTTGCTGAATTATGCTATGCTTTGTTCATGGACAACTGATTTTTCATATTCTTCGGTTCTTAATATGATCTTTGTTTTCTCGCTGCAGACTTATCTGATGTACTAATCTGTACTCGTTTTATCTGTATCAGATCTATCCCATGTTTTCTCTTCTGTTAGGAGGGACCTCAGTTTCATTGATCATACTGGTGACCTTGGATGGAAAGAGTAATGAAAACTACTGCTAATTCTAGCTGCTACATTGTGCCACACTTTCATTTGGTTATAGATCATATATTTTTGTTTTTTTGTTTTTGCATGCAGAAGTGATCGATTCCAGCCTATTGTAGTCGACCCAGGAATATATTTAGCAAGGAGAAGTCAAATTTTTCAAGCTACGGAGAAGCGGAAGACACCTGAATCTTTCAAACTCTTCACAGGCAAATCCGCTCTTTCATACGCCGTGTCTGTCCAACACCATCTTTGCCTATGAGGCTCTGTATGTTGAATCTTTTCCTTGCCTTGCAGGTTCACCGTGGGTCATCTTGAGCCGATCCTTCTTGGAGTTTTGCATTTTTGGCTGGGATAATTTACCTAGAACGCTCCTGATGTATTTTACAAATGTTAAGTTATCCCAAGAAGGTTACTTTCACTCAGTCATTTGCAATGCACCAGAATTCAAGAACACAACAGTGAACAGTGACTTACGGTATATGATCTGGGACAATCCTCCAAAGATGGAACCACACTCCCTTAATGTTTCTGTTTACAGTCAGATGGTAGAAAGTGGAGCTGCTTTTGCTAGACAGTTCGAAGCCAACAACCCTGTTCTGGACATGATTGATGAAAAGATCCTCCATCGAGGGCATAATCGAGCTGTCCCAGGGGCTTGGTGCTCTGGCCGGAGGAGCTGGTGGATGGATCCATGCTCCCAATGGGGTGATGTTAATGTTCTTAGGCCAGGACCTCAGGCTAAGAAGCTTGAGGAGACTGTTTCAAGCCTTCTTGATGATTGGAGCTCACAGGCGAATCAGTGTGACACTGCTACTGAATAGACACAAGAATATAAACATTCAAGGAAGCTGTGCACTATCTTGCACCATGATTTCATGGACCAGTAGCAGTTGCAATTTAATGAGAACACGTTCTTTGGTCACCAATGTAGTCTAAATTTTAGAAAATGGGTTGATGGGGGTGGATGGGACTCCTCTCATAGCAGCAGTCTCTGCGAGTATGCATACTCGCGGATTTGGAGTGGGGAAGGGATGTATTTGAGTTTTTGGGCTATATCATTGTTTTGGAGGCCTAGCATTTGTGGTGGATCCTCCAATACCGTAAATTATTTTGACGATATTTCCCCTGCTTCCATTTTCATCATGTTGTATGTTCTGTATGTCAACTCCTCCCCATAGGGATTCTTGATAACTAGAGCAAAGTTCATTCTTTTTAAGATCTTATTGTCCCTTTTCGTGCTCGCTCTCTTTGCACCTCTAATCCCGAATTTCTTTTTAGACAAATGATGTTTGGACTAATATTTTTGTGTGATGATCAATTATTGGTGATTTATGTATAAATAAATAAATAATTTATGAATAATAATTAAAAAATTAGGTGATAATATTATTATTTATTATTGTATTCACTCAATTTTTTAATTATGTTGATGAATTCTTTATTTATTTGTACATAAATTATTAGTGGTTAATTGACTTTGCAAAAACATATTTTCAAATAACAAGATTGTCCTAGACATCTTTCAAAATATAGGATGTGGTTAAAATAGTCCAAGGGCCATCTTAATCTTGAATATTGTCTATTGAATTTTGTATATAATATTTTTTATATAATAAAATAATTATTGATAAATTTTTTCTATGTACATTATTCAAGAACTAAGATAATTCATAACTGAACAAGGCCAATTTTAAAACTTTCTCAAAACATAAAACTCTGGAAGCAGGGAGGGATTTGGATTCTCAGGAAAATACTCCTATTTGATATGATGTAGACTACCTAAGATTTGCGCGTGGATTTGACATCCGTGTGAGGCTTTACAATTTATCTTTTGCAAACTCACATGAAAACATTCAAGTCTCGTTAGTGGGGAATCAACTGTTGCCAATTAAGTATGTTGTGCACTTTAGTTAGCTGATGCTGTATGTAAATCTCGTGTCATCATTGATAATTGACCCCACCTTGATAGTACTTCTGTTGCTTTTCGATTATTTTGAACGTGGCTGTGCTCCTACTTAAGTATCGCCATCAATTATTTTGAATCTGGTTGGGTTTTCGTTTATATAACCATAACATAAATGAATATGGGATCTTTTATTGATAAATTATTTGTAAGTACCTCAAGGTTAAGAAAATCAGATTAGGTATTGAATCAATCAAGGTAGGGGTTCAAAAGTTCAGAAGTTTAACTGATTCAACCAAAATATAATAAAAAATATATATATTTAATTATTTATATATATAAAAAAATATATATATGATTAATTAAAAAATAAAATATTATATTAAATTATTAACAATGACATAACTACAAGATTAAAAAAATCAGATTGGGCATCGAACAAATCAAGATAGGAGTTTAAAGGTTCAGAGATTCAATCGGTTCAATCAGGGGTTCGATCAGCACATAATAAAAAAAAATATATATTTAGTTATTTATATATATAAATATATACATATGATTAATTAAAAAATAAAAAATTATATTAAATTATTAACAATAACATAATTAATGTAAAATAATATTTATTATAAGGCACTTTATCGAATATCTTAAATGTAAAATCCATTTATTTTAATTCTCACTTATATTTCTTTTGAGAAGTACTTACAGACAATATAACAATTATTTAGTTTTTTATTTTTAAATTAAGAATATATAGCAAATAAACATACTAAAAGAATCAAGGTGCTAAAAAAAATAAATTTTTATTTTGACTGAGCTTCTCCTTCTTTTTTTTAATAAAAAAAATAATAGCATTTTCAAAAATAAAAAAAAACCAATTTTTCCCGATTTTGACCACATCTGATTTTATGGTGAAGACCGAACCGACCTGGGACTCAGTTTAGTTCGATTCTCTTAACAATGCATAATTAATGCAAAATAATATTTATTGTGAGACACTTTATTAATTATCATGAATGTAAAATCCATTTATTTTAATTTTTAGTTACATTTCTTTTGGAAAGTAATCACAGATAATATAATCATTATTTTTAGTTTTTTATTTTTAAATTAATTTAAGAGTATATAACAAATGAGCATATCAAAAGAATTAAGATTCTAAAAGAAATAAATTTTTATTTTGATTGAGCTTCTTCTTCTTTTGTTTTTTTATAAAAAAAATAATAGTCTTTTTACCAAATTTTTTTTTTTAAAAAAACCAAACCAGTCAACCGGTTTGACCGATTCGGTTCACACCGGTTCACTGATTTTTCGCCATTTTAATCGATTTTTGACCATATCTGATTTTATGATAAAGACTGGACTAGCCTGAAATTTAGTTCCCGGTTGAACCAATTCGACTGATCGGTCCAATCCGATTCTATTAACAATGAAGCACATGCGTAGGACTTGATAAACTCAAAGCCATATTTTAATTTTAAATTGAGATAAGCTTTTCTTTCGACATAAATTATTTTGTATTGAAAAAAGACACATTGTAATATATTTTCACTATACCGTTCGAACTGATTTGTGTGTGCGGGAATTTATCCTATGCTAGGAGAAATCATAGAATTTTTATTTTATTTAATATTTTTTGAAAAAAGTTGAATTTTAAAATTCAAATAACTAGATTAAAAGTTGTCTCGGTATGCAAATCAAGTTCACAAAATTTCATATAATTTTAAAAAATTGATATTTTTATCCAACTATTTTATTTAAACGTATAAAATGTTTTTACAGTAAATATCAACTAAACGTCTAATTTCTTTTTAAAATTTTGGTATTAGATAAAATCACACGATTTAACAATTTGACTGATCAAATTTGTATTTTAACAATATGTAAAAACTTAATCATTTTAAAAAATAAAGTAATAATTAATGTAATTTATATTCTTTTTTTTTTTAATTTCTCCTAGGTATACATTGAAGGCAATTCTCTGAGGCATAGTCAAGCAATAAATGCAAACATCTTTCCCAATTGGTATTTAAACTATGGTTCACCATGATATGGAGAGATTAATCTCTTTTGCTAGACCTAATTCTTATTGTTATGTAATATATATGGAGTTTAATTAGTGTGCACTGACAGTAAAAAATAGTTTTATACTATCAACCAATAGAAATACTAGAAAGTGAGAAATCATGGTGGACCCCTCATTATAATGGGTGGTTATTTGTATGAGTTGGTATTTTTAACTATTTCTATTGGCTGATAGTATAAAACTGTTTTACACTGTCAGTGTATTTAAATTAAATTCATATATATAAAATAATTTTGTTCATTCACTTGTCTCCCACCGAACAACTCTTGGTGTAACACCTTCTTGATTACAATATAATGCTTAAGTCGTAACATCACACTTACAAGTTGCTACCAATAAATTAGTGGACCCTTACTTAATTATTTATTATATTTTTGAGAAAATAGCATAATATCCATTATCGTAGCACTAAGTAGATATATAAACAAGTGAATAGGGGAGATAGAAAATTTCCTTATATACACAAATATTTACATCATAGTTGTAATTATCAGGTAACATAACCAGACTCTTAGCCTTGCATAACAACCTTTCAAAATGCATAGACAACTCCACTACGAGCTTCAACTAACGAAACAATCCTCTAGTGATAACATATGTATATTTTTTATAGCTACCTTCAGCAGCTAATCTAGTCTCGATCAGATTCTTCCAGGAAGGTCACCATCAAGATCTCCTAAGCTAGACACAGAAACATACATAGGAGTGAGAATTTTACAATCTCAGTCAGCATCCTAAGTGTAACACCCTAATAGTTCCATTCTATGCTTAAGTCATATTATGAAATTATTAATTGTTACTTTTGCTCGCGGAACTAACATTACTTTTTAGTAATTACTGTTTAAATGAAAATAGGGGTAGATTTTTTTTTTTTGAGCAAAACAAGTAAACCATTTTTGAAATCGAGAGCCATGAGCGCATCGTGAACGTATAATACAAATATTGCTATCTCATTCATACATCGCATTCAACATAACTAAAAGCATTGAGAATAATCACAATCTTAGATAAAGATAACATTCATTCCATAGTCATCCCATATTTAATATAGTAGTAGTAGTAGTAGCAGCAGTCATACACAATGATAATAAAGGGTCTGATACCTACTGTCGGCCTTACAAAATACCTTAACGATATACATCATAAAAGGAAATATATAAGAAATCTCAATCCATCCATACATGCCGAATGAAAATAATAACCCTCGCTACAACCAAAAAGGGGTTATCCTCACACTCAGCTCCGCATGCAGATCAACACCTTACTCATCTGGCGAGAGCTAGCCGTTCCCGAATCCACCGGGAGGAATATCACCACGTCCTCCTCCTCGAGCACGGCCACGTCCACGAGGCACGGCATGAGTACGAACGAACCCGCGACCGTGAACCGGGGGTGGAGTGTGATGAGGGGCTGCTGAAGAAGAAGACGAATCGGACGATAGGCAGATCATAGATCGGTAAAAAGGCTCAGACGGGTCTGTCTCCACATGGTAGCTCGGATAAGACAGCTTCGAAGGATCGGAATCCAACGAAATTGTCGGTGTCAGGCGGGTGTCCGAGTCAGAATCTCCGTCAGTGGGGTACCTCGGAGGATGGAATGGCGGGCGAACGTCGTCCATAGGATGTCCTCGAACGGCTCATGAGGGCGGAAAAACGGACTCATCACGGGTGCACGGAACTGGTGGCTATGGAACATGTAGACCCGCATCGCTGCCTGAGCAGTCAGCACAGATGCATTCAGCACCGGGTCAAAGTGCCAATGCATTATCGGAAACTCAATGAAAATCACCACTGTGCCTGACGCCGGCATTCTCTGAAGATGACACGGAAACGTAGGAGTGAGAAATACTAAATTTCTCAATAGGATCGTGACTAGACAAACACAATGTCATCGTCATCGTCCCAGCCACTTTGAGTTTAATATCAAAATAGTGGGCAGATATCGGTTCAATTTTAATAGTTTCAGAAAACGTAAATCCTGAAGCGGGTTACTTTTAACTTTATCATCATATCCATAGTGTCATACATAGGCATATAGGCTAATATACATAATAAACATTCATAATGCACATAAGGAATATGATAGCATGCATGACTATGCAACTCATCAACTTGACCATGGCCCTACATTAACTTTCATTTTTAGCACGTGCTTAACATTCTTTACTTTCCTTTGAAATAGATTGCTTTTGGACATGAGCTCATTCCGTGACCGTCGTCACGCAGTACTAACCAAATCAGACTAAGCCGTATTGGTTACCTCTAAGTTGGAGGGTCCTCCATGTCACCCTTGCTTCCTTCATAGAGGTTCCTTGAGTCTTTATGGATCGCCGTCTCTCACTTCCCTTACCGAAGTGATTGAAAGGTCATGTCCCATTGATTCTTTTCTTATCATTATACTTTACATGCATAATACTTCTTTGACTAAATACATGCAATGATATGACTAAGTCCATAATTTTGATGGAAATCTGACAACATAACAGCTAGACCGAAGCTTCCCCAAAATGCTAATCATAAACTTTCAACCAACGGTTCTTCATATCTACATCATATTGTCACACTCATCATTCAATCATGAGACAAAGCTCAGTCAAACTCATCATTCATCATGCCGGATGGCATCACACATTCATACCGTAAAGAGGTTTATAGTTTTGTTTTTCTTTGCAAAGAATATTATGAATCATCATATGATTTTTTGTGGTTACCCATGAGAGAATCACATAGTTAGGATATGTGTTTGTGGTCTTTTAGTTACTTAGTCCTTGTATAAAAATATTCTTTACTTAAGTACATGTCTTATGGAACACTTGTTCAAATTAATTAAGTTAAGTGATTGTTTCCTTTCCTTGAGATAGTGCACTTAATGATTCCTAGGTTCATGGTATGCTCAGAGGCCCTAATCATACTTCTGTTCCCAAGGAGTTCGAGATCCCTCTAATCCTTGGGTCATGACAATGCATAACCACATTATGAACCCAACAACACCAATGTTCACTAATCACCAAGGGTGATTTTTAACTTATTCAACTTACGAAGTTTTAAACCTTCATTAATAACATATTAAGGTTTTACCTTAAACATTATTAAAGTTATCATTCTTTATAAAGTAGCCATAAAGTTTTATTCTTTATGAAAGTAAGTGCCTTAAACATTAAACTTTTATCTTAAAGATTAGATTTTTATGAAATAATGATACAAGTTACTAGCTTTTTAACTAAAAGGCTTGTTCTTATGAAAGTTGACTCATTTAATTATTCTAAGACCATCAAGGTCTTAACTTTATGACTTAAAGTTGTCTCTACATTGAATAGATTCCCACTTTTGCCAACTAGTGATATGAAACATCAACTTTAAGGTTAAAAGTCTTGATCTTTATAAAAGTTAACACTTTTTGGCATTATTTTAGTTCAAGATCTAAACTTCATGGATTAAGTGTTACAAAATAACACTTTTATGACTTAAAGGTTTCATTCTTGATTAAAGTCTGAAACTTTATGAAAGGTCTTTTCTTTAAGGTTTGATTTCTAAGACATAAAGTAACAAGATATCATTTTATAACTCAAAAAGGCTTGTTATTCTAAAAAGTTTAGACTTTTACATGTATTTTTGTTTTGAAAATAAAACAAAAGAAGACTTTATGATGGCACTAAAACTTGCGCCACTTTTTATGCATCAAGAAGCAAACTTTTTAAATTTTAAAGCTTTTAGAATGTTCATAGTCTTATCAAATCATGAAAACATAATAAGATGAAGCTTTTCTAATCATCAACTCATCATAAAAAGGAACAACTTTAAGCAAGATACCATCAAGAACTTTCAAGAACCTATTTTGCCAAAAGTAGAAACTTAAAAACACTTGAAGAACAATAAGAGCATATTTTACTAAAAGAAGAAACTTAAGAACACTTGAAGAAGAACAAGAATATATTTTACCAAAAATGGAAACTTTTACTCTTGAAGAGCATGAAGGATCTTCTCAAGTTTTCACTTAGAGATCTTGGTCGTGAAAGAACCAAGCTCCAAGCTTTCTTGAGCAAACAAAATGAAAAAGATGAAGATCACTAACTTTCTTTAAAAATGGCGCAAAACTAGAGAAGAAGAAGAAGATGATGGTGGTTCCTTTCCTTTGTAGATGGTGGCGGTTTGGCTTGGTGGAAGGAGAAGCTCTTGAGATCTTGTGAAAATAGAGGTTGTAGTGTTTTGATATTGTCTCCAAAGACCTAAAGATGAGGTTTTTGAAGGGCCAAGGGAGTGGTTTTTGGGTGGTGGTGGTGGTGAAAGGAAGAAGAAGATGAAGAGAGTTTTAGAGAGAAGTTGGAGGATTTGGCTTTGAAGAGAGAAAATAGGATGAGTGAAAATGAAAATGTGAGTGTGTGTGTGTGCTTAAGTGGCGTCCAACATTAAGGGAGGAGAGTGAGATATTTTGCTTAATTTTGTATCATCTTGTGTTAATTAGTGATTAAGGGGACAAATGGGATGATGGGGAGACAAAGCATGGTCAAACTCTTACATAAAGTAGTCTTGTCTAATGCTTTTTGCTTTAATTACATCACTCTCTACTTTATTATCTAGTTGACTGAATTTGAATTTAATCATGTGATTAAGTGCTCATACAACTTAATTAAGATGATTAAGCAAGAATTAGCGATTAACACACAAGAACACAATTAACAAAAATTAATCTTATTATTAAGCTTGATTAACCTTAACTAAACTCGATTAAGCTAATTAAAGGCGATTAGTGCTTAATTAAGCCATAAAGGCTCTGACTTGCTTAATTAGAGATTATCTAATCTCCATTAAGCATTCCCTTGACTCTTTCATCCGAGTTAACCCCTTAATTAAGCCTTAATCTCATAATTTCTCATTAAGTGCCAAATTACTCAAGGTTACTGAGGTAATTTAGCACGACATGAAATTGAGGATGTTACATTTCTCCTCACCTTTAAAAAGAATTTTGCCCTCAAAATTCGTTACTTGTAAACAAATTTGGATACTTGTTCTTCATATTAGCCTCTAGCTCCCACGTATACTCTTCCATATTCCCTCTACCCCAAGCCACCTTGACCAAGGGTACTGTCTTACTCCTCAGCTGTTTTGCCCCACGATCCATGATTCGAGATGGCAGTAGATTGAAAGTCAGGTCCTCCCTTAACTGTACACTTTTAGGCTCAAGTAGATGACTAGGATTGGAATGGTATTTTCTAAATTGAGACACATGGAAGACATCGTGAAGGTTTGACAAATTTGGAGGTAAGGCCATTTGGTAAGCAACTGACCTGACACGTTTTAAAATTTGAAAAGGGCCAAGGAAACGGGGGCTTAACTTTTTGACCTTCATGGCTCTACCTATATCGGTCATAGGAGTGATTTTCAGGAACATATGTTCTCCTTCTTGGAACTCTAGAGGCTTTTTCCTCTTATCCGCATAACTCTGTTGGCGGCTCTGGGCTGTAAAGATTTTGTCCCTAATCCTTCTGACTTGCTTTGTGGTCTGCCTCACCAGATCAGGTCCTAATAGGCTTTGCTTACCCGGTTCAAACCAACACGGGGGAGATTGGCACCTCCTTCCATACAAAGCTTTATAGAGTGCCATACCAATACTTGCATGATGGCTATTATTATAGGCCAACTCAATCGAAGGTAAGTATTTGTCCTAACTTCCTCGGTTGTCCAACACACAAGCTCTCAACATATCCTCCAAAGTTTGGATAGTCCTCTCTGACTGTCCATCTGTCTGGGGGTGATAAGTTGTACTTAGGCAAAGCTTCGTCCCAAATGCCTTTTGCAAGGCTCCTCAGAATCTAGAGGTAAATCTCGGGTCCCTATCTGAGATTATGGTTGAAGGTACGCTATGCAGTCTTACTATCTCTTGAACATACACCTGGGCTAGCTTTTTCAAAGGATAAGTAGCTCGAATGGGCAAAAAGTGAGCAAACTTAGTTAATTTGTTAACAATTACCCATATTGCATCAAAACCAGCTTGCATTTTGGGTAAACCCATCACGAAGTCCATAGAGATACTTTCCTATTTCCATTCTGGGATCCCCAATGGTTGCAACATACCAGAGGGCTTTTGGTGCTCAATCTTTACTTTCTGGCAGACTAAACACTTGCCTACCAACTTTGCAACATCCCTCTTCAATCCTGGCCACCAGAACATCTTCTTAATGCCTTGATACATCTTTGTCACATCGGGGTGTATGGTGAAATGGCTCTTATGAGCCTCCTCCAAAATCCTTCTTTGGAGGTCACCACTTGTGGGTACACATACTCTTCCTTCAAATTTCCATAGTCCATCTGTACTTTGCGCAAAACCCTTCAACTTTCCTTCTTTCACCAACGCTAGGGTTTTCAAGAACTCCTCTTCCTCGCATTGGGCTTGAGCAATTTGACTCTTGAAATCGCTTGTCACCCTAAGCTGATTCAATCTTATACTATGGGGGGTCAACATAACTCCAAGGTTAAGGTCTCTAAGGCTCCTTACTAGCTCATCGTCCTTGACTATCATCCATGATGCATGCAAGGATTTCTGACTTAACATGTCAGCCACCACATTGGCTTTCCTAGAATGATAGTTCAACCCAAAATCATAATCCTTTAGAAACTCCATCCATCTCCTTTGCCTCATATTCAACTCATTTTGATCAAAGAGATATTTCAAGCTCTTATGATCAGAGAATACCTCGAACCTCACACCATATAGATAATGCCTCCATATCTTCAGGGCAAACACTACAGCTGCTAATTCCAAGTCATGGGTTAGGTAGTTTACTTCGTGAGGCTTTAACTGTCTAGAGGTATAAGCCACCACATTCCTATTCTGCATCAAGACACAACGTAAACCCCTCCCAGAGGCATCATAGTAAACCTCAAACGGTCCACTAAGGTCCGACAAAACTAATACTGGGGTTGAGGTTAACTTACGTTTTAGCTCTTGAAAGCTCTTCTCACAGTCCATCGTCCATACAAATAGGGCATCCTTCCTTGTCAACTTGGTTAAGGGTGAAGATGTCTGGGAAAATCCTTTTATAAACCTATGGTAGTAACCAGCTAAACCCAAGAAACTCTGTATCTCAGTCATTGAGGTTGGCCTCTCCCAATTCATCACAGCCTCAATCTTACTTGGGTCCACAGTGATATCCCCTTGTGACACCCTTTCCCTAAGAACTTTACTTCCTCCATCCAGAATTCACACTTAGATAACTTGGCATAAAGCTTCTTTTTCCTCAAGATTCTTAGCACAACCTTCAAATGTTCTTCATGTTCCTCCTTTGTTCTCGAATAGATGAGAATATCATCTATGAAAACAACTACAAACTTGTCTAAATAGGGTCTAAAGATTCTGTTCATATAATCCATGAAAACAGCAGGAGCATTAGTCAATCCAAATGACATCACCGTAAACTCATAATGCCCATACCTTGTCCTAAAAGCCATCTTGGGTATATCCTCCTCCTTCACTCTTATCTGATGATATCCAGATCGCAGATCAATCTTAGAGAACATAGCTGCACCTCGCAGTTAGTCCATGAGGTCATCTATCCTAGGCAAGGGATACTTGTTTTTAACAGTCACTTTGTTTAATTGCTTATAATCCACATACAACCTCATACTACTATCCTTCCTTTTCACAAATAATACCGGGGCTCCCCAAGGTGAGGCACTAGGCCTTACGAACTTCTTCTCCAACAATTCTTCTAATTGTCCTTTCAACTCTGACAACTCCATTGGGGACATTTATAGGGTGCTATGGAGATTGGCCCAGTACCCGGCACCAACTCTATAGAAAACTCGATTTCCCTCTCTGGGGGAAACTCGGGTATGTCATCAGGAAACACATCGTGGTATTATCTGACTACAGGGATCTCATCCCATACCTGCTGGAGTTCCACTTTACTTGTCATAAGGAGAACATATCCTTGATCACCCAACTCACTACTTCCTACCTCAACAGAGTTCAAAAACAAACTAACAGGCTCTACGGGCTTAATAGGTATAGGGGGAAGAACAATAGATTTTTTAGAGCAATTTATCATAGCATGGTTAGCTGAAAGCCAATCTATGCCTAGAATCAAATTCAAACCAGACAAAGGCAAGCAAATCAAATTTGCTATGAAAGACCTACCATCAATTTGGAATCAACAACTCAAGCAACAATGACAAGTCTTAACTGGTTTCCCAGCAGGAGTAGAAACAATTAACATATAAGGCAATTCAGACACAAATAATCCTAACCTATCTACACAATCATGAGAAATAAAGGAGTTTATAACTCCAGAATCATACAGCACAGTTAAGATCCTACCATAAACCTCGCACTTAACTTGGATCAGAACGTCGGACTGAGTGGCCTCCTCAGCATTAAGGGCAAAGACCTTTCCTTGGTGTTGGGGCTTGTTGGTAGAGGACAACTATAACATCCACCATGAGTTCCGAGTTCCGAGTTCCGAGTTCCGACTTCATCTTCGAATTTCATATAAAATGGATAATTTCCGACTTCTGAGTTCGTCTTTGAATTTCAGGATAATTTCCGACTTCCGACTTCATCTGGCTAATTTCCTTACTTCCGACTTAACCTTCAAGTCCAAACAACATGGACGTGATTCCTGATATCCAACTTTATGTCTTAAAGAAAACGGACCCTCCGATCTCATAATTTATTTCCAAGTTTCAAGCAAGATGTACACGAGTTCCGACCTCATACTTCATGTTTCAAAATAGTGTACATGGTTTTTGACCTCCGAATTGATAGTTTAACACGATGGTTATAAGTACCGACCTTTGAGTTAAATGTAACGAGTTCCGACCTTAGAGTTGCACTCAATTGGAATGGACATGTGTTTAGATCTTTGAGTTGATTTCCAAGTTGTAAACTATTTCCGATCTCCGAGTTTATTCCCAGGAGTTTTCCATTTCTATTGGTGTTCCCGAGTTTTTGGAGTTCCGAGATTATGTGATTGTGTGTTGTATGATTTCCGACATTCGACTTTGCTTCCAAGTGTCGAATAAACCGGACAAGATTTCCGATATCCGATTTCATCTCCGAGTGTCAAATAAGTGGCACGAGTTCCAACTTTAAGCAGAATCGAGACGAGTTCCGATTTCAGATAGAGTGGAAGCGAGTTCCACTTTTGGGGTGACGTGGAGAGTAATTTAGCCACAATAGTGGGAGACATGACTGAACTTCAATCACAAAATTTCAACCAATCAACACCCACAATTCCAACTACCCTCATTTCCTAACATCAGATTTTCCCCCTTGGCTTCGTTCATGTTACGCCTAAGAGAAGGAAAGGAAAGGACGACCAGCTGCTCCATCTCATCTTGTGCTGGAACTTCCATAATCTTGATTTGTACAATCTACAGCCCACATCTAGCAAGACTACACCTAGAGGAGGTAGGATTCCATTTCTTTTCCTACACCCTTTGAACTGTGGCTGTATGAAATTTTACTCTTCTTTATATATTTGATAATATATTGGATGAATATGATGGATTATGGTTGGATTAATATGAAATATTAAGTTGGAATTAAAGTTAGAAGAAGAAAACTAGGAGAAGTGAAGGATTGGAATGTTGCCTAAGTAAGAAGCCCCACGGCAATCCGTATGGCGGAGTGTACGGCTCTGCCTATAGCTAATTAAATCCAATGAAACTATTTTTATATGAAAGTAGACATTCAAGGCTTTCCATACATATATAATATAAGACCATTGGATTAGTATTGAGAGAGATATGAATTTTTGAAGGTTAACCTAGGAATCAGGACCTTCATCCGGGCAGTGTAACTTGAGAAGGGTGTAACTCACCCTATACAACTCTAAACTGAGTGAAACGAACTTTGTTAGAAAGCTTACACATAGGGGAACATCCCATTATGAAATTCCAAGTTTGTTATGCTCCCATTTGTTCCCAATGATTTGAGGAAGTTGCCCTATATCCAAACCAGGCCAAAATAGGGTAGTTCAGGAAGGTTAAATTTTAGGACTTATAACTGGAGCTATACAAAAGCAAATGAAATGAAACTTCTTGCAAATGAAAGTTTGTCCTGTTAGCTTTAATAGGAGACCAATTCTGTATGATTTGACTTTGGTTTCGATTTTTAGTGAATTTTTACTTCCAAGAGTATAATTCAGACTAGTGACCAAATAGGCTGAGGCAAAATTTAAATATCTTAAGCTACACATATTGAAATGAGATGGGACGAAAACCAGTCAAAACTATGCATATAGAGCTATGACATATCCAAAATTTAGGTTTAAATGAGTTGAATATAAGTAAAGGTGGATTATACAAAATTCAGGCAGAACTGAATAGAATTGGCAGAAATGACCAAATTGATGGTTTCACAAGTGTTAGTGAACGTATAAGGCTTGAGTTGACGGTTGCAAGTTTTACATTGATAAATATGTTAGATTGATTATACTGCTATGACTGATTTGTCCGTGAGAATTGGCACTATTCATGGGGAAACAGATCTGATCCGTTATGTTGCCAAATTTATGACAGAAGTTTATGAAACTATGAATGTTTATATTACAAGAAATTTATGATATGAACAGCTACACAATTATGAATATGTATGTGAAAATTCTATATGCAAGAATAATTTAAGTATGATATGAGATATGTGAAAATAAATGATGAAGTATATGTATGAGTGCATTCAGCATGTCTATACTTGATTATGTATGAGAATGAAAGGATATGAACATACTAAATGTGGGTCTCTTTACTTGGAGGCAGTATTTTGAGATCCCTCCTTGTGAAGGCAGTTAAAGACTAAAGATTAAAACATATGCAAGCACCCCACTCACATGAGGCATGGCGTCAACCTAGCTAGTGTGAGTATAGGGATTAGGGCTTACGTGAGGCATGGCATGACCCAGCTAGTGTAAGTACCGGAAATTTATGGTGGCATATAAATATTCATGATAAAGGATATGATGAAGGTCCCATATTCCTAAGGAGCGTGATATGGCGATCATGCTCTGATGGGGTATGACATGGTGATCATACTTTGGAATGTGGCATGTAAAGAATTTATGATGAAAGATATGATGATGAGTCTATATTCCTAAGGAACGTGACATGGCGATCATGCTCTGATGGGGTATGACATGCGATCATACTTTGAAATATAGCATAATGATCTCACACCCTAAGGAATGTGACATGGCAATCACATTCCGAAGGAGTATGACATGGCGGTCATACTTTGGGACATGGCAGGAAGAACATATTCCTAAGGAATGTGACATGGCGATCACATCCCGATGGGGTATGACATGGCGATCATACTCTGGAATATGGCATGATAAGCAGAAGATAAAGAAAGAAAAGTAAATTTTATGTATCTGCATAACTTCAAGTACAAGTAAAGTCATGTGTAGATGCTATGTCTCCAGTATATTGATGCTACAGTATCTTAATATGTTGCAGTTATTATTCATAGTATAATTCATGAATTGACTTTGTATGGGCTCTCCCAAAAGCCAAGTGTATGAGTAAAATGAACTTTGCTTCGGATAATATATTTTTGAACTATAAAATATAACAGTTTATATAACATTTTCACCTTTTTCATAATAAACTGAAGCAAACTGGAGATGACAACGATGACAGTATGTATGATAGTTAATGAATCCTACTTAGAATTTATAATTCTCACTCCTATTTCCGTGTTATCTCCAGATAATTCAAGAAGATCCAAAGACGGCTGAAGTTGCTGTCAGATAAGGTTCGCTCAGGTAACTGTAACAACTCCAGGGTGCGGTACTATGAATTAAGCATAGTACTGTACTTGGGAGGGTGTTACATTAATGGTATCAGAGTAGTTCAATCCTCCCCGGACCTGAGGATTTGGATTGACTACGTTTCCAGTGCACTCTGGAATACTTAGAAAATGTCATGTGATAAATCTTATCTATCCAAATAAGATATAGGGAATTAGATATGCATGACCGCCTAACTGTGATTGTTATTTGTTGCTGTCACACTAAACTTATTATTGAGCCTGATCAACTTAATCTTTTGTTATGTGTGATTAGGAACTAATGGCTTCCAGGAAGCGTGGTAGACCACAAACTGCACCCACTTCAGAAGACCCTGCTAATTTCATGGACACTCTACGAGAGATGGCATATGCCATGCGCGAACAAGCTGCTGCAGCACACCAAATGATGGACCAGCTGGGAAGACAATCTGGAGCCGGTCACGGTGGAAACTCGAGTGGCCTAGGATTGGACTTGGAATACCTCAAGTTCGCAGAATTCCGAAAGGCGAATCCACCTAGTTTTAGAGGAGGTTTTCATCTTGATAAGGCTAACGAGTGGATTAAGACAATGGAGAAGGTCTTTTCCATTTTGGATTTCATTGACCACCAGAAAGTGGCCTTCTCCACTTATATGCTTGAAGCAGACGCAGAATTCTGGTGGAATGGTGTGAAACGGCTATTAGAGGAGTCCCAGACGGAGATCACCTGGATTGTGTTCAAGGACGCTTTTTACCAGAAATACTTTCCTCTATCAGTTTGGAATGCCAAGGAGTTGGAATTTATGCAACTTTGCCAGGGAAGCAATAGCATGTCAGAGTACATCATCAAGTTTGAGGAGTTATGTAAGTTTTCTATGATCTATCAGCGGAATCCAGATGAGATGTAGAAGTGTGTCAAATTTGAAGGCGGATTGAGAGAAGATATCCTCACATCAATAAGCCCTATGGAGATCAGGGATTTTTCTACCTTGGTAAACAAGTGTAGACTTGTGGAAGACTATAACAAGAAATTGGAGATTTCCCAGTTTGATACTTATGGCAAGAGGCCTGCACCTGAAAACTAGGAACCTGAATATGCTTCACCACCAAAGAAGCAATTTCACCTTAGTGAGTATGAGGGCAAGCAGCTGCAAGAATCAGTGGTTGAACAACAATGTCCGAAGTGTAGAAAGAATCATGGAAATAAGCCTTGCCTGGTTAAATAGTATATGTGTTTTAGATGTGGCAAGCCAGGACATATGATCAGAGAATACCCTGAAAACCAACCACCGACTCCTAAACCGCAATGTTCAGGAAGAATCTTCACTATAAACGCGGAGGAGGTGACACCCCAGAGGAGCCATCGTGAGAATTAGGGATAACCCAGGACAAAGATTCACTTTTCGCTAACTGTGCTATGTTGGGATATATATCTGGGTTTGCTGTATTTTCTTCGATTATACTTATCGACTTTCTATATGCTTATATATAAACTTTTTTTTTTTCTAAACTCTTATGGCAATAAATAGTTAGTTTTGTGATTAAATTTTGAGGACAAAATTTTTTTTAAGGAGGGTGGTAATGTAATATCCACCACAAGTTCCGAGTTCCGACTTCATCTTCGAATTTTATATAAAATGGATAATTTCTGACTTCTGAGTTCGTCATTGAATTTCAGCATAATTTCCGACTTCCGACTTCATCTGGCTAATTTCCTTACTTTCGACTTAACCTTCAAGTCCAAACAACATGGACGTGATTCTCGATATCCGACTTTATGTCTCAAAGAAAACGGACCCTATTTCCGATCTCATAATTTATTTCCAAGTTTCAAGCAAGATGTACACGAGTTCCGACTTCATACTTCATGTTTCAAAATAGTGTACATGGTTTCTGACCTCCGAATTGATAGTTTAACATGATGGTTACAAGTACCGACCTCCGAGTTGAATGTAACGAGTTCCGACCTTAGAGTTGAACTCAATTGGAATGGACACGAGTTTAGATCTTTGAGTTGATTTCCAAGTTATAAACTATTTTCGATCTCCGAGTTTATTCCCAGGAGCTTTCCATTTCTGCTGGTGTTCCCGAGTTTTGGAGTTCCGAGATTATGTGATTGTGTGCTGTATAATTTCCGACATCCGACTTTGCTTCCAAGTGTCGAATAAACCAGACAAGATTTCCGATATCCGATTTCATCTCCGAGTGTCAAATAAATGGCACAAGTTCCGATTTCAGATAGAACGGAAGCGAGTTCCACTTTTGGGGCGATGTGGAGAGTAATTTAGCCACAACAGCGGGAGACATGGCTGAACTTCAATCACAAAATTTCAACCAATCAACACCCATAATTCCAACTACCCTCATTTACTAACATCAGATTTTCCTCCTTGGCTTCATTCATGTTACGCCTAAGAGAAGGAAAGGAAAGGATGACCAGCTGCTCTATCTCATCTTGTGCTGGAACTTCCATCATCTTGATTTGTGCAATCTACAACCCACATCTAGCAAGACTACACCTAGAGGAGGTAGGATTCCATTTATGTTCCTGCACTCTTTGAACTGTGGCTGCATGAAATTTTACTCTTCTTTATGTATTTGATGATATATTGGATGAATATGATGGATTATGGTTGGATTAATATGAAATCTTGAGTTGGAATTAAAGTTAGAAGAAGAAAACTAGGAGAAGTGAAGGATTGGAATGCTGCCTAAGTAAGAAGCCCCACGGCAGTCCGTATGGCGGAGTGTATGGCTTTGCCTACAGCCGATTAAATCCAATGAAACTATTAAAGTAGACATTCAGGGCTTTCCATACATATATAATATAAGACCATTGGATTAGTATTGAGAGAGATATGAATTTTTGAAGGTTAACCTAGGAATCAGGACCTTCATCCGGGCAGTGTGACTTGAGAAGGGTGTAACTCACCCTATACAACTCCAAATTGAGTGAAACTAACTTTGTTAGAAAGCTTACACATAGAGGAACATCCCATTATGAAATTCTGAGTTTTTTATGATCCCATTTGTTCCCAGTGATTCGAGGAATTTGCCTTATGTCCAAACTAGGCCAAAATAGGGTAGTTCAAGAAGGTCAAATTTCAGGACTTATAACTCGAGCTATACTAAGGTAAATGAAATGAAACTTTTGCAAATGAAAGGTTGTCCTGTTAGCTTTAATATGAGACCAATTCCATATGATTTGACTTTGGTTTCAATTTTTAGTGAATTTTTACTTCCAAGAGTATAATTCGGACTAGTAGCCAAATAAGCTAAGGCAAAATTTAAATATCTTGAGCTACACATATCGAAATGAGATGGGAATAAAACGGGTGAAAACTAGACACATAGAGCTATGACATATCCAAAATTCAGGTTTAAATGAGTTGAATAGAAGTAAAGGTGGAACAAAATTCAGGCAGAATTGAATAGAATTGGCAGAAATGACCAAATTGATGGTTTCACAAGTGTTAGTGAACGTATAAGGCTTGAGTTGACGGTTGCAAGTTTTACATTGATAGATATGTTAGATTGATTATACTGCTATGACTGATTTATCCGTGAGAATTGGCACTATTCATGGGGAAACGGATCTGATTTGTTATACTGCCGAATTTACGGCAGAAGTCTATGAAGCTATGAATGTTTATATTACAAGAAATTTATGATATGAATAGCTGCACAATTATGAATATGTATGTGAAAATTCTATATGCAAGAATGATTTAAGTATGATATGAGGTATATGAAAATAAATGATGAAGTATATGTTTGAGTGCATTCAGCATGTTTATACTTGATTATGTATGAAAATGAAAGGATATGAACATATTAAATGTGGGTCCCTTCACTTGGAGGCAGTATTTTGAGATCCCTCCTTGTGAAAGCAGTTAAAGACTAAAGATTAAAGCATATGCAAGCACCCCACTCACATAAGGCATGGCATCTACCCAACTAGTGTGAGTATAGGGGATAGGGCTTACATGAGGCATGGCGTGACCCAGCTAGTGTAAGTGCCGAAAATTTATGGTGGCATATAAATATTCACGATAAAGGCTATGATGAAGGTCCCATATTCCTAAGGAACGTGACATGGTAATCACGCTCTGATGGGGTATGACATGGCGATCATATTCTGGAATGTGGCATATAAAGAATTTATGATGAAAGATATGATGATGAGTCTATATTCCTAAGGAATGTGACATAGCGATCACGCTCTGATGGGGTATGACATGGCGATCATACTCTGGAATATAGCATAATGATCCCACACCCTAAGGAATATGACATGGCGATCACATTCCAATGGAGTATAACATAGCGATCATACTTTGGGATGTGGCAGGAAGAATATATTCCTAAGGAATGTGACATGGTGATCATATCCTGATGGGGTATGACATGGCGATCATACTCTGGAATATGGCATGATAAGCAAAAGATAAAGAAAGAAAAGTAAATTTTATGTATCTGCATAACTTCGAGTACAAGTAAAGTCATGTGTAGATATTATGTCTCCAGTATATTGATGCTACAGTATCTTAATATGTTGCAGTTATTATTCATAGTATAATTCATGAATTGACTTTGTATGGGCTCTGCCAAATGCCAAGTGTATAAGTAAAATGAACTTTGCTTCGAATAATATATTTTCAAACTATAAAATATAATAGTTTACATAACATGTTCACCTTTTTCATAATAAACTGAAGCAAACTAGAGATGACAACGATGACAGTATGTATGATAGTGAATGAATCCTACTGAGAATTTATAATTCTCACTCCGATTTCCGTGTTATCTCCAGATAATTCAAGAAGATCCAAAGACAAATAAGGTCTTTGTCGGATAAGGCCTTTCGAATGTAGAATAACTCAGGTGTAGTACTATGACTTAAGCATAGTATTGTACTTGGGAGGATTTTACAACAACAGCTTGACAGTGCAGTCTCAAGCCATATGTCCAGGCTTTCCGCATCGGAAACAAGCATTCTGGCCAACTAAACAAGGGCGTCCTCCATGATGTTTGCCACACTTAGGGCAAGCTTGACCATTCGCCGGCTTGGGTGGATTCCCAGTAGGCTTCTGGGGTTGCTTTCCTTTGAAACCTCCACCTTGAAATGGTTTAGTTGGGGGTTGGGGCTTGAACTTCTGCCCTTGCGGTGCCAACTTCTTCTTGTACGCTTCGGACCTTGCCACGGACAGCATGCGGTTGTAATCCTCCACCAAACGGCACTTGTTGATGAGTGCAGCATAGTCACGGATCTCCATTGGTCCTATAGATGCCAATATCTCCTCACGCAATCCCCCTTCAAACTTCATACATTTCCAGCGCTCATCTGGGTTACCTTGATAGATCGTCGAGAACTTGCATAGCTTCTCAAACTTGGCCGTATACTCAGCAATACTCATGGTCCCTTGTCGCAGACTCATGAACTCCAGCTCCTTCGCATTCCTCACGGATGCGGGAAAATACTTCTCATAAAAGTGCGTCTTGAAAACTTCCCAGGTGATGTGGGTTTGGGTTTCTCCTAATAGCCTCTTTGTGCCTACCCACTAGAACTCAGCATCAGCTTCCAACATATAGGTAGCAAAGGCTACCTTTTGCTCCTCTGATGCAGCCAAAGACCGTAAAAATCTTCTCAATGGCTTTGATCCACTCATCAGCTCGATCGGGGTTGTACGTTCCTCTGAAACTCGGCGAGTTTGCCTTTCGGAACTCAGCAAACTTGAGGTACTCAAGATCTACCTTAGCTCCTGCATTGTGCCCTTTGGGATTCTCCTCATCCCTTTGCTCCATTCGTTCCATCATGCGATGGGCAGCAGCAGCATGCTCCCTTATGGCAGCAGCCATTTCGCGGAGCGTCCCATGACTTCCTCGGGACCTTCCGGCTCATTACGGGGCCTACCACGTCTTCCTGAAGCCATTAGTTCCTGGTACACAAAACAGAAGACATTTAGTTGATCAAGCTCAACATTTACATTGACTGAACCAGCAACAACCACATTCAGAACAGACGATCATGCACATCTAACTCTGATGTTTCATCATACAGGCGAGACTCAAAGCATGACTTAACTAACATGTATGCTTAGAAGCATAGTTAGTACATCCCCAGGCTCTTCAAGGATGAACTGCTCTGATACCAAAATGTAACACCCTAATAGTTCCATTCTATGCTTAAGTCATATTGTGGAATTATTAGTTGTTACTTTTGCTTGCGGAACTAACATTACCTTTAGAAATTACTGTTTAAACGAAAATAGGGGTAGATTTTTTTTTGAACAAAACAAGTAAACCTTTTTTAAAATCGAAAGTCATGAGTGCATCGTGAACATATAATACAAACGTTGCTATCTCATTCATACATCACATGCAACATAACTAAAAGCATTGAGAATAATCACAATCTTAGATAAAGATAACATTCATTCCATAGCCATTCCATAGTTAATATAGTAGTAGTAGTAGCAGCAGTCATACACAATGATAATAAAGAGTCCGATACCTACTGTTGGCCTTACAAAATACCTTAAGGAAATACATGATAAAAGAAAATACATAAGAAATCTCAATCCGTCCATACATGCCGAATGAAAATAATAACCCTCGCTATAAACAAAAAGGGGTTATCCTCATGCTCAACTTCGCATGCAGATCAATACCTCACTCATCTGGCAGAAGGTAGCCGTTCCCGAATCCACTGGGATGAACATCACCTTGTCCTTTTCCTCGAGCACGGCCATATCCATGAGGCATGGCACGAGTACGAATGAACCCGCGATCGTGAACCGGGGGTGGAGTGTAACGAGGGGCTGCTGAAGAAGAAGACGAATCGGACGACAGACGGGTCCATCTCCACGTGTTAGCTCGGATAAGATGGCTCCGAAGGATCAGAATCCAACGAAACTGTCGGCGTCAGGTGGGTGTCTGAGTCGAAATCTCTATCAGTGGGTTACCTCGGAGGATGGAAGTGTAACACCCTTTATTATATAAGCCATGCTCGAGTCATGGAGTTATATTAAAAGGTTATCACTGTGCTAAGAAATCTTTAAAATATGGAAAATAGAATACATGGCCCTTTAACTGCTCACTTTATTACTGACTAATAGTCTCTGATACATAGTTAAATAAAAAAAATTACACTTTAAAGGAAAATGTAACTGGCATAATACATAGCGTTTACTTCCGACTAGTCGTTAGCTAGCTCCAATAGTCTCTTGGTCTTGCTCGCGCCCTATTCTTGCTCAATGAATGGCCCTGTACTCTGCCTCATACTTGATTTCCAACTTGGGAGCTAGAATATTTACGGAAAAGAGAAACATACAAGTAGGCAATGAGAACCTAAGGTTCTCATTAGGTAAACTCAAACCAATCTTACAGTGTCATTACAAATATTCCACCCGCTTCGGTTTATTATGAAAATATGAGCACATATAAACAAATAGTGGTTCAATTTTAAGTTGAAAACACCTTTCTTGAAGCGGGTTATATTTTAACAACCACTTGCCATGTCATATAACAGACGTAGAAATACGGATAGTATAATATGCTTCAATAAAGGTCATAATAGCATTATGAACTAACTAGATGATTGAAAATGCACATATAAATGCTTATACTTCAATGTATGCAAGTGCACTTGACTTAACTTATCTCTTCTTTAACTTGCAACTTAACTTTGCCATTCTGTACTTGGTCCCACGGAGATGAATGGCCTCTCTCACCCCTGGGTGATAGCCTGCTTTTTAGGTTCGAGCTCGTACCTATACATGAGTGACGGGTTTACTTTCCCCTACTCTCACACTGGTCTATTCCCCTTAAATCTGGTCGGGGGCTGGCCCAAGTCTTAGACAGTATTGCTCTGGCCCATGCTAGCTGGGTCTATACCATGCCTCACGTGGTAGCTTGGTACGTCTTTCTTGCAAGTTCTCATTATCTTTTCCTTTTCATATCTTGTCATGCATGCAGACGCTTGGTGCATTCATGAGTATGTCTCATACTTTATATATCATATCATGTTCTAAATATATACTTGCATGCATGATGTACATGAATATGACATGTAAATGTAAATATATTCAAAGTATAATCATCCATATCATAAGTTCTCATAAATTCTTGCCGAAAATTCGGCAGCATAACGGATCGAGTCCGCTTCCTGATGAATAGTGCCAGGCAACCAGAACAAATATACAAACTTGCAATTTCAGAATATGTAACACCCTACTAATTTAATGTTATGCTTAAGTCATAGCATGAAATTAAGTAGATTGTGTTACTGTGTTAATACATTGTCTACGTTTCCTTTATCCGTATCTTTATTTATTTATCTATTTATTTGAAGAAGTGGAACGCTGTATAAAGAACGTGACAGGGTTTAATTCATCACAATAGAAAGACAAGAACAATTTTACACTTATGCTGTCAACTGTATATATATATATAGATATAAAGAGCCACTGTTTCAGCTTATGTACACGTTTCGAAATAGGATACATGAGTGGGGCCGTGTACCAAAAAGACATAAGGCCCATGTCAGTTAACCTGATCCTATGTGGTCCTCAGAGGACATTTCAAAAACCTACCACTAGTCTATGACCCAAAGTTGCATGCTGCCAAAAGAGGGTCATGCTATACAATACTGCTTGTGGCTGACCTACTCAGTCAGGTAGCCGTTGGCCATATCAGGCTCGGTTGGTGAGTAGTCAGTACTGGGTCCTGAGGAGGAGGATGCTGAGCTGGTGGCCTTTGAAGGGTCGCTATCGGAGCTAAGAGGGATGTCAGGTACGACCTGCGGAGGTGACTCTGGTGTAGGGTCGGCAGGGGCTGCAGTCGGTGCAAGGAGAGTCTTTGGGGAGGGTGTGCCGTGTATAACGGAACAGCAAAGTACGGGGTAGCAGGATCAAAAGCGGGATGGTGTAAAGGGACGACAAAGCTCCTATCACTAAAAAGGTAAAGACGGAACTGGCAAGAGCCGGCTATATACAGCGAGCCTACTGCAAGGTCATGGTAGAGCTGCAAGTCTGGCACCTCAATGAAGAGGGTAGCTATCGTGTCCATCATCCACGTCTGAGAATGAGGCGGAAATGCAAAACGAGGTGAGAATTTAAGGAAATTCTCAGTAGGGTCGTGCATGGCGTTTAACTGACGTCGCTTTCATTCTCAGTTGCCTCGGGTTTCATTTAATTATGAAAACATGAGATTAAATTTAACCATTCATATTTAATAAGGTTAAGAAAATGTCTGGTTCGAGGCAAGGTCCAGTTTTACTTTAAACAGCATAAGAAACCGTCTAAACTACTAACAGTAATACACAGAATAATGAGCAGAATAAGTGAACACATGTTGTAAGTAAGCATAATAGTTAAACTGTAAATAACTTGTAATCATGCACTTAATGCAATCATGCAAAACTTGCTCTTGAACTTTCCTTCATAAACTTTTCCTTTGCTCATATACTTTCTTCATTACTCATAAACTTTTCCATTACTTGGTCCCCTAGGAGTGCTTGGCCATTTTAGACTCCTGGGTAATAGTCTACTTTTCAGGATCGAGCTCGTTCCTATACAGGGATTGCCGGGTTTACTTTCCCCGACGTCCCCACCGATCTATTCCCCTTAACTTTTTATCCGGGGCTGGCCCAAGTATTATGGAACTTTCATCATAACATATTCTTGGGTCATCATAACATGAACTTCATAGCTTTCTTGAGAATGCACATGCATCTATATGTACATCATAACTTATTCATATACTCTACCGCAATTTTGGTGGCATAACAGAACGTGTCCGCTTCCTCATGAATAGTGCCAATATTCAGAGCTAGTTTCTCATAGAAATTATCATAGTTCATTCATATTTCAAACATCCATTCATGGCACAATTATTGAAATCAAAACATAGTTGCTGTCTCAATACTTGCATTTGACCCAATTTTTGTAAATCAGGCCATAATTTCTTTTTAACTCAGCTGGATCTCAATTTTGGATATGTTAAAGTGTTATGTGTCTATTTTCTAACCTCTTTGGTCCCATCTAATTTCGATAACTATAACTCAGGTTATTTAGGTTTTATCCCGGCCTGCCCAGCAGCTAGCCAGAATTGCACACTTAAAAGTAAAAATCTACTAAAAATCGAAAACTGGTTCACAGGATACGAAATCAGTCTCATATTAAAGCTAATAGAACTATATTTCATTTGCAAAAATTCCCATTCCATTTGACTCAGTAGGGCTCGAGTTATAAGCCCCGAAACTTAACCTTCCTGACCTGCTCTGTTTTGGCCCGGTTTGGACATAGGTTAACTTCTTCAAATCACTGGGAACAAATAGGATAGTAACAAACTCGGAATTTCTGGGTAGGATGTTCTCCTATGTGTAAGCTTTCCAACAAAATTAGTTTCACTCAATTTGGAGTCGTATAGGGTGAGTTACACCCTTTTCAACCCATACTGCCCGGGTGGATGTCCTGATTCCTAGGTCGAACTTCAAAAATTCATATCTCTCTCAACATTACTCCAACGGTCTTATATGATATATGTGTAGAAAGCCCTAGATGTCTAGTTTTACCTAAAAATGGTTTCATTAATTTTAAATGGCGGGAGGCTGAGCCGTACACTCCGCCGTACACTCCGCCGTACGGACTGTCGAGGGTTTTGAGTTCCCCAGCCTCTCAACTTCTCCAAATCTGCATCCTTTCTTATTTCCAATTCAACTTTAATTTCACAAACAGTCAATAAACCAGCCACAATTCATTATGAATCACTCAGTCAATATATCAGAATTGAAGAATTAAACCACCAATAATAATTCAAAATCAGAAAAATCGAGACAGGAATCAAAACCTCTACCTCTTGCTTTGAGTTTGGAAATAGGGATGGGTTGAACTTGAAGGCTGGATAGAGTGGGAGAGTTGAGAAGAGGAAAGAGAGCTGAAGTGAGTAAGGGAAAGCAACGTAAGAAATGAGCTGAAGAGGCAGGAGGAGGATATATATAGACAAGGCTTCGAAGTGGTAGTTAGAATAAGGGGCTTTGATTGGGTGAAATTTTGTGGGCAAAGTTCAGCCATGTTTCTCTCTTCTGTGTCAAATTTGCTCTCCACGTCACCAGAAAAGTGAGACTCGCTTCCAGCGTATCTGAACATGACGTCGGAACTCGTACACTTCTTAAGGTCGGAATTCGTGGAAGTCGGAACTCGGAAATATTGTCTGGTTTATTCAAAACTTGAAAGCAAAGCCTGATGTGAAGCCAAGCACTTAAAGTCGTAAGTCGGGAATTATGGATCTCAATCTCGGAAATCGGTAGGATAGATAAATGAGAAGCTCCTGCTACTAAACTCGAGATCGGAACTCAACACTTAATCTCGGAAATTGGAAAAATCATAGAAATGAAAAGCTCTTGGCAATAGCCTCGAATTTGGAAGTCGTGAAAATTTGGCCGAATTTGGAGACCAATTCAGATAAACTCGGAAGTCGGATATCGTATACATTATATTTCATGATAATTTCGGAAATAGGAAAATCCAAGCCATTCCATTTGAGCATAGTAAGATCGGAAATCGGGATATGTTACTGATGAGGTCGGAATTCTTACATGCTTACTAAGGTCGGAAGTCGGAATTTATAACTCGGAACTCGGAAATTTCAAACCTTAAGTGACGAGATCGGAAGTCAGAAATCGGGTTGTTATAATCACTACCTTTCTTTAGAAATGGCGCAAAACTAGAGAAGAAGAAGAAGATGATGGTGGTTCCTTTCCTTTGTAGATGGTGGCAGTTTGGCTTGGTGGAAGGAGAAGCTCTTGAGATCTTATGAAAATGGAGGTTGTAGTGTTTTGCTATTGTCTCCAAAGACCCAAAGATGATGTCTTTGAAGGGCTAAGTGAGTGGTTTTTGGGTGGTGGTGGTGGTGAAAGGAAGAAGGAGATGAAGAAGATGAATAGAATTTTAGAGAGAAGTTGGAGGATTTGGCTTTGAAGAGAGAGAATAGGATGAGTGAAAATGAAAATGTGAGTGTGTGTATGTGTGCTTGAAAGTGGCATCCAACATTAAGGGAGGAGAGTGAGATATTTTGCTTAATTTTGTGTCATCTTGTGTTAATTAGTGATTAAGGGGACAAATGTGATGATGGGGAGACAAAGCATGGTCAAACTCTTACATAAAGTAGTCTTGTCTAATACTTTTTGCTTTAATGACATCACTCGCTACTTTATTGTCTAGTTGACTAAATTTGAATTTTATCATATGATTAACACACAAGAACACAATTAACAAAAATTAATCTTACGATTAAGCTTGATTAACCTTAATTAAATTCGATTAAGCTAATTAAGGGCGATTAGTGCTTAATTAAGCTATAAAGGCTTTGACTTGCTTAATTAGAGATTATCTAATCTCCATCAAGCATTCTCTTGACTCTTCTCATCTGAGTTAACCCCTTAATTAAGCCTTAATCGCATAATTTCTCATTAAGTGCCTAATTACTCAGTGTTACTGAGGTGATTTAGCACGACATGAAAATAAGGATGTTACACTAAGCTAATCAGACAATCAATGTCATTATCATCGTCCCAGCTGCTTCAGTTTATTAAAAAAAAGTGATCTCATACATAGGGATAAAGGTTCATTTATTAAGTTTAGAAAACATATCTTTCCGAAAGCAAGTTACTTTTAACTCATACACTTAGTTCAAGCATGGCAATAATCACACACTGATAATGATGCTTGGTCGTAACAAATTATGCTATTAAATAAAAGCAAATAAGCTATATGATCATAAATGCATGACTTGATACATTTTCTTATTTGCTTTCTTTCTTAGCATGTGTTCTTAATCTTTACTACCCTTAGATAGATTGTTCAAGGATTTGAGCTCATTTTGTGACAATTGTTACACAGTACTAATTTCAAATTAGACTAAATTGACAATAGGATTCACGTGCCTCTAATTGGAGGTATCTTATTTTTAATTAACTACCTCCTATTAGAGGGATCTTGTAACACCTTACTAAGCCCAGTACCATGCTTAAGTTATAGTACCACACTTAAGAGTTGTTACTGTTACATAAACGAATCTTGCCTGACAGCAACCTTCGACCATCTTCAACATTTCAATCAACTTTGTTTGGGACAACTATCTTTAATATCTCCTAAGCTATCTGAAGATAACACGGAAACATACATAGATGTGAGAATTACAAATTCTCAAGAGGATTTCCTAGACTACCACATATAGTGTTATCGTCATTATTTTCAGCTATTTCAGTTTATTATGAAAAGTGATCATGCCATATGAACTATAATTTCATTTGAGAAAGTTCAAAAATGTCCTTTCGAAGTAGGTTAATTTTATTCATACACTTGGCAAACAAAGAAAGAGCAAGATCATAAGTATGGCAAGTTGAAGGACAGATAAATAATGTGCATAGATAAATGTCAGTGACTTCTTGATGCAAGTGCATTTGTCTCTTCTTAACTTTTCTTACTTGACACACTTAGGCGTTACGTATTGCCGTCCTCAAAGTACAGGCTTTCTTATCTTCCTTTACTTGGTCCCCTGGAGGTGAATGGCATATCTCACCTTTGGATAATAGCCTGCTTTTCAGGACCGAGCTAGTTCTTATACAAGATTACTGGGTTTAGTTTCCCCAACTCTCCCGCAGACATATTCCCCTTAAATCTATTCAGGGGCTATCCCAAGTAATAGGGAATCTTAATCATATCTTGGATCATATATTCATGAATAAATCAAACTTAAAGGACTTACAATACATCATTTATATGCATTTTTGCCAAAAATTTGGCAGCATAACAGCTATAACATAATGCTTACCCAAAATGCAACAGGTGAATTTTCAACCAGCCAGTCAAGATACCAGGATCATCATAGTCATATACCAATGTTACAATAGTTTAATAGAGAATTGCATCGATAAATTTAAATCCTTGGCCATTCATGGTCTAAGAGCTTTCAACTACTTGAAATTGTCAATGCACTTCAAAATTCCTAAATCTATCTTGTTTTATAAATTGTGGCATAATTTCATTTTACCTCATTTAAATTTCAAAATTTAATATGTTGTGGTATTATTAGTCTATTCTTTGTCTATTCTTAGTTCTCTTTAGTCCTACTACTTTTGATGAGTATAAACTAAATTATTGAAATTTTACTCAAAGCTGCCCTATTGTTGAACAAACTTGAGCACTTAAATGTAAAAATTCACTAAAAATAAATTTTTCATTAATTGTATTTGAAATTTATATAAAGGTAAAGCAAATTGAACCATTTTACATTTCTCACAAGTTTCATTTTGAATGAGTAAGTAGAGCCTGGGTTATAAGCTCTTAATTTGGGCTAAAAGGGACTGCCCTGTTTCAACCCAGACAAGACATAAAGTAACTTTGAAGAATTTTTGGGAGCAATGTGCTTAAGATATGAATCTGAAATTTTTATGACATGATAAACTATATGTTAGTTTTCTAACAAAATTGTTTGCACTCAATTGGAAGTTGTATGGGGCAATTTATGACCTTCACAACCTATACTGGTTAGAACAATGGACAAGATTCAAGAACTTACTTCAAAAATTCATAACTTTCTTATTTCAGAATGAGCTTATAATTTTTATGGTTGGAAAACTCTAGATGTCTAGTTTCATCTAAAAATGGTTTCATTAAATTTTGACCTCTGTAGGTCAAAATGCACCATTCGTGGTACAGATAGGCTCTAGGGTTTCAGTTTTCAACAATTCTATTTAAGTTCTTTCTTGAGTTTTTGATTAATTTTCCAACCCAAACCAAGAATTTCCATGTTAATTCATTTGAAATAAGTTGTATAATCATCAAACAACATCATATTAAAGAGGAATAAAGAAATCTTAACAGGTTACATAAACCCTAATATCCAACAAAACTCAAGAATCCTACCTCAAATCTCAAGTTTGAGCTAAAAGGAAGCAAGTTTGCTTATAGATGTAGAAGTGGGATGAAGAAACAAGAATAGAGAGATGAAGTTGAGGAAGAAAAATGGGAGAGTTAGAAGGGTCTGATGGTAGGCCAAAATTTAGAAGGGGAAAATGAGAATTTATCGGTCTTGATTCATAAAGAAGAAGGATGACTTATAGAAGGCTATTGCTGGATTCCAATCTTGGTGAACTCTAGTTGATTTTTCCCCTTTTTGTGGCTGATATGGCACCAACCAAAGGGTGTGAATGACTAAATTTTGGCCACTTAATTTAAGATTTTAACTAATATTTGTGTCATCTCAAGGTATAAATTTCTATTGATTTGGCTCTTGCATTACATAATCCTGCAAGTAAACCGATTCTTCTTAAATTGGCTAGACATTGCTAATGACCTTCATAAAATTTTCTACATAGCAAATCTAAATGCTCCTAACCCTAACATTCACATCTCAACACTATTTCTAACGCAATGAAATAAATCAATTAACAATACTAATCAGATGTATTGTTCTTTAGGATGTTACAGATCTCATAGTCTTAGTATAACTGTCTCCCAGTGGAGGGATCTTATTCTCATATTCTTAGCTTTCAGAATTTGTTCATACTTGTAAATAAGGATACTTGTGACTTGAGTGTCGAACTTGGTCAAATTACAATAAAACTGAATTACACTAAATTCGTAGCACAGAGTGCAATCCGGGTCGTCTCACGTGATGATAATATTATATGATCATAAATGCATGGGGGGGGGGTTTGATTTATCAAACAAAAATGTAGCTAATTAAAATGGAAATGAACAGAAATTGAAACTCTAATCCAAGAATCAAAGGAACAACCACAGACACTCAATCATTGAATTCTAGAAATAACTCAACAAACAGAATCAGTGATGAACATTGAATTCGAATGAAACCTCAATTCAAACTTAGCATTCACATGAAAACCTTCATGCATTCGATTAACACGATTTCAATTAAAATTCAGAAAGCTCTAGAATCTAAGTGAATTATGTTAATTTCATATGCTAATGCAGTTAATCGTATATTTCAAACCTGAAACTCTAATTCATATTCCTTCCACAATCTGATTACATATATCTACCGAATATTATGCAACCAATCAAATTTCAATCATCAATTCAGAATGAAAAACTCCAATTCAAACGAGATTGAAATAGGAGAGAAGGAGTAGATGAAACCGATTGTATGCCAAATCCGAATAAACTAATTCTCAAGAGTGTTGTTGTTGTTTCTTTAATCCGTGGATCAAATGTAAGTTCAAGCCTCCTTGAATGGAGGAAAACGAGTTGTTAAGGTAGGGGGGGCGTAAGAGAAGAGAGAAGGAAGAAGAAGAAGTCAAAACCGAGAAAATTTCCTATCCAAAAATCTGTCTCCCTTACAAGTCTGGCCTCCCTCTAATTCAGCCAGCCAAAACAAAGTCAAAATGTCTCCCAATCAATCCGTAACAGTTATTACATTAATCCCTTCTCTCTCCTTTGAATCTGGACACCTTATTTGCTAAATTTTGAATTATATAAGGAAAGTTATGCTAAAAACATGCAAGTAAGTTCTCTAATCCAGTTAGTAACGTTTGTCCACATTTTTGGCAATGAAAACGCATCAGTTTGGATTTGTGGTCTGAAGATCACTTAAAGCTTTGGATGTTAGCTTCAAAATGCCGCTGGAATGCTCAATTGGGCTACTATGGACCAAGATATGGTCCAAATACTGCACCCAATTCAGAAACCGCAACTGCACCACTTCAGTTCACTTCTAGGTCCCCAATTTCAGCTCCTTAACACCAGAATTGGCCTCTGACTTCTTCATATCACTTGTAGGCCTATCTCTCAGCTTTCTTATCAAGAATCACAATAAAATGAGCTCTATAACTCAAGATATAACCCAAAAACCAAAACAGTGTCAGAATTTGCCTAATACTGAAAAATTTAACTCAAACCCAAACAAAATCTAAACAATACAAAATGGTCCAATTCAAAACAATTAGCCACAAAAGAGAATTAATGAGCTAGGAATGAAGGAAAATAAGTATATAAAAATCCAATTGATCAACTTGATGCACTTATACTCATGCTACATAACATGATTTGGAAATATTCCTATCGAAAATTTGGCAATATGATGGCTATAATGTGTGGGTTTCCAAAATTTACAATAGCAGAATCAATAGCCAGTCCACAAAAAAGAACAATTCCAACACATATTCATATAAGCCAAGGAATGCCTCATTCACAAGGATTCAAATGAATAGCAGTACTATGACATATATATCAATATGGCAGTGAAACCAACATATATCCTTTATCCTCTTCATTAGTTTTGGTCCTATATGGTTTGTCGACCTCTAACTTATCGGTAATATAACTACAAATTAGACTTAGGTTCCTTAATTTTGCCAAAAATTACAAATTACACCAAAATTTCAATTTAAATCTTTTTAAGCTCAAATTCTATAGAAATGTTGCTCTATTAGTCTATTTTTAAATCTCTTTAATCCCACTAAATTTTGATAAATATAACTTAAGTTATTCAACTATAACCCACTATTGCCCTATTTTGAGACAAACTTGGCCACTAAAAGTAAAAAATCACTAAAAATTCATTCCTTATCATTTTGCCTTGAAGTTTTATATGCTTATACTAACATGAATCCTCTTTCAAACAAATGAAGTCCTACTCAATTTGGCTAAGTAAAGATTAAGTTATAAGCTCTATATTAGGGCTATCCTATTTTGACATCTACAGAGCATGGGGTAAATTCATGAAATTACCGAGAGTAACTTGTTGGGAGTTTCAATCTGAAAATTTACATATTTATTCCTTTATGTGTGGCTTTCTGATAAAATTTATTTCACTCAATTTGAAGGTCTATGGAGCATGTTATGCCTATTAGAATGCCTACTGCTCAAGTCCGTGTTACTCCATCTACAACCTAATTAAAAGATTTGTAACTTACCCATCTTAGGTCTAGTGGACCTCAAATTTCGTGGGTATGCTCTCCTATTAGCACGTTTCAAATAAAATTGGTTTCATCTTAATTGAAGTTTCCTAGCTCAAGATATGAACCATAGATGCACTATTGCTCAAATTTGTTCGTATTTGCTTATTTCTATTTATTAGCATTTTTGGGTTCCTGGTTTGCTTCTCTCACTAACTTAAGTTTCACTAGTTCTAATACATTAATATGGCCCCAAAGAACACCATCCTCAACCAAGATATATGAAAAACAAAAAGGATGAAAGCCCTAGCTCTTCTAGCAACATAACCACATATAAGGTGGTTTAGGAGCTAACCTCACTTCCAAGCTCAAGGATAATTCAAATCTTGCTTTCTTCAACTCTAAAACCCTCTTAGAAACACAAAACAACAGCTAAACTCTTCCTTCCTTTTGCTCAGTTAAAGCTAGATATGATCCAAAGAGGAGAGATTTTGGTTTCTATGTGGTTTAGGGGATAGAAAAATGCTCAAAAGTGAGATAGATGTTGAAGAATCAAGAAAGGACTAAGGACTTAAGGATTTGTGAAAAGCAACAATAGAGGAGAGAAAATGAGAGAGACAGTTTGGCCAAGGGTCTTTTAGAGGAGAGAGGATGATGAACATTCTAGGGTTTTGGGTAAGGCTATCAAACGAGCCGGGCTGGCCCGTTTAAGCCTGGCCCATTTAGACCTGTGAAATAAATAGGTTGGCCTGTTTAGTCCGCAGACCAAAGTTTTTTAGCTTGACTCGTTTAAGACTAATCCGCGATCTTAAACGGGCTAGCCGTTTATGTGTTTTTTTTTTTTTTTTGCTTTTCATGTTTTGAAAATTATTTTTTATTTAAAAAAATAAAAAAAAATTATTAAAAAAAGTGAAAATGCCCTAAATCTGATTATTAAATCATATTTTTATATCTTAAATTTATACAATTTTACTTTAAAAAATAATAAAAAAATAAACATTAATAAATGGGTTGGCCTATTTACCCACGCAGGCTAACTCGTTTAACCCGCAAGTTTAACGGGCTGGGTTAAAAACCGGTTAGTTTAAACGGGTCATTATTTTTTAAGCCCATTCCACCTATTTTTGGCGGGTAAACAGATTGGCTCGACGGGTTTGGCACATTTTAACGACCCTAGTTTTTACGGAGATATTTAGAAAAAGCAAGGGTAACTCATCATAGTGACTCATCATCGATGTATGACCCAAATATAATAGGTATAATCTCCTGATGATTAAACTTCCTTGTGTTTTTAGTTCCTACCAGATCAATTTCTTATACTTTGAGAAACTGTTCTTAAAATTTTTGCAGTCTGGTTAAAATTCTATTTTAATAAAAATTCTAACTATACATTGTTACTACTTGTATTATTCTACATTCTCTTCTTTATTTATAGATTTAGTGTTAATTAATCTCTAACAACGTTAATTACAGACATAGTTAAATCGGGGTGTTTACACTTGGTCTTCCATTGCCGCTTCAATTTTGGATGTTGATAATTTCTAATTAAATGAGGATGAGTTTTTAGCGGGTTCTTAGATGGTCATCGTGAGTTTGCGACAATATGGAATAGGTTAATATTATAATAAAAAATTAAACAAAATTACTTTTTAACCTTTTTTTATTTTATTTCATTTTTTTAGGGGTGCAAGTGGATGAATTTGATCCATGAACTTGAAGATCCGAACCAAATCAGTAAAATTATTATTGCTTCGAATAAATGGTTCATTTTAAGATGGAACCAACCAAACCAATTATTATTGCTTCGGTTTCAAATTTACAATTTATTTATTTATCTATTTATATCATTATCAATTATATCATAACCGAGCTTTATACTATTTTAAGTTGTTATAAGAATATTTTTTTAGGAAAAATTACTTTGACTCCCCGAGGTTAAGTGATATTAAACACAACACCCTTCGATTTGCATAAATATATGCTGTATTGAACTGATTTTAGAGCTTGGCCCAATGAGCATATGTAACCATTGTGTAGAAAGGAGAGCTCTATTTTGGCTATAAGTCAGAAAGGAAAGAATTCTTGGTTTGACTGTCATTGAAGATTTTTGAATATGGATCATACTTATAAGTGCAGTAGGTATGGGCTTAGAAAGAACACCATAGAGAATATGAAGGCTCTTGTTAGACTTACCAATCAGCAAATTTGGGATGGTTTAAGCGACTTCCAAAGGTTATAGAAGTTGGGAAATCCGTTGGATTACCTGGCTATGGGATAGAACACAATTGGACCAAACAAAGTATATTATGGAAACTACCCTATTAGAATGATCACTTAGTCCGTCATTATTTAGATGTGATGCATGTTGAGAAGAATGTATTCGATAATATTATACACACTATGATGAATAGTGATCAAACAAAAGACAATGAAAAAGCAAGGATGGATTTAGAAGAGTATTGTAGACACCTTGAATTAATTTACAACCCTTAAGAGATGGTCATTGGTGTAAGCCTAAAGCTAGTTATACAATGACCTTTGCATAGAGATGATGTGTGTAAGTGGGTGCAAGAGTTAAAAATGCCAGGTGGTTAAGCCTCAAACTTGGGTGGGTGTGTGAATATTATACACTGTTTTTGGGCATGAAAAGTCATGACTATCATATATTTATGGAGTGTTTACTGCCTATTGCATTAAGAGAACTACCTGATCATGTTTGGAGTCATTCACTAAGTTGAGTGAGTATATCAAAGATTTGTGTTTATCCACTCTCAAGGTTTATGATCTTATAGTGATGAAGAAGAACATTCCCATTATTCTTTATAAGTTAGAGAGGATATTTCCTCCTTGCTTTTTTGACTCTATAGAGTACTTGCCTGTACACTTGGCTTATGAAGCACGAGTATGTGAACCTATCCAATATAGGTGTATATATCCATGTGAGCAGGAAATATGAGGGTTCAAAAGAACAATAAAGAATAGAGTTAAAGTAGAGGGATCAATATGTCAAGCATATATTTCGAAAGAGACATCTAACTTTTGCTTTTACTACTTTGAGTCGCATGTCCAATCTAGGAGAATTAGAGTTAGTCGGAATGATGATAGTGGTGAAAGCTCAATCAAACCAACCTTGTCAGTATTCAATCAACCTGGCCATGTTGTTGGACGATGCAAAGACCGATGGTTAATTGGGACTAAACAGAAATATGCACATTTACATATATCGCTAAATTGTGATAAAGTGGAGTCATTCAGAAAGCTACTAATAAACTATTTTATTGTACTCTTTGTTAAATAATTCCTCAAATCCTATATAATGGTAAATTGTGACAAGCTATCTTATCTTATACTTTGTAATGTTTACAGGTATTTTGAATAGCTATACGATCAACAATCCCTTGAACAATTTCCCAAATGGTTCAAATCATTTGTATGTGATAAAGTGATTCTATTTTGTTGTTCATATTTTTGTTCTTGTATTATTATGTTATTAATATTCCAATCTTTATATTTAGGTGCATGATCAAAGGAATGGTGTAACCAATCCTCACTTGTCCAATTTAACTTGGGGTCTGAAAATCAGAGCTATAAGTTGGCCAATGTACCTTCTTAATAGTTACAAGTTTCATACAACTAAATTGGGAAAGTGAAATAAAATCGACAACACTAGGGTTTATGCTAGGGGAGATATTGGAGATGGAGAAAGTGATTGGCATGGAGTAGTTAATGAAATACTTGAATTGGAGTATTTTGGTGAACCTCTTAAAAGGGTTTTGCTATTTTCTTGTGAATGATATGATCCAACACATCTCAGGGGAACACGTAAACACAATCACTACAAAATAATTAAGATTAACCACATTAAAAGATATAAAAAATTTGATCCATTTATCATCACCCAAAATGTAAGACAAGTTTATTTCTTGCCATACCTTGGAGGATGCAAAGCTAACTGGAGGATGGTAATAAAATGCAAACCAAGGGGTAGAGTAGAGCTTGAAGAAGTATCTGAGCAAGCTTACCAAACTGATGATCCAAGTCCTTCTATGGTTGTTGTTGATACTGACATCCCTTCTAATCTAAGTTCTATCTAAAAGGAAGTTGACATAATTGAACTCCCAAGACAACATTCAATATGTCAAGTTGATGACAGGGATGTCGACACTAAGGATGATGATCAAGAGAAGAAGAGAAATTTGACGATGATGTTGAAACCGAGAGTGATGAAGATAGTCCTCAACTTTCTAAATAATGAGGTGCCTAATGTATTGTGTCTTTATTTAGTTAACATGTCTTATGTTTTCAATTTTGTGCATATATATTTGGATATTATAGTTTGATTCTTTGCATTTGTAGTTATATGTATGTTATGTCTGTTGAATACGTTTATTAATTTATACACATGTTATACAGATCATTTATGGTAGGACGAGGAACTAATTCCGGTTTCGGACGAGGCAGGGGTAGATAGACTGAGGAAGCATGGTTTATCCCCTTGTGATATCAGGATTTTTTTGAAATTAGGATTATAATATGACAATTTTATTCTTTTTCTTTGTTATTGGCATTTTTTATTTTAATTAACAATGCATATCTTTATATTTTATTATGTTTTTATTTATATGGATTTGTGAATAATTAAAACAATAATTTGAAATATTTAAATATTAATTTCAAATTTTAACAATAAAAACTGGAAAAAAATTAATAAATCTTATTTACTGACGAAATTTTTGTCGGTAATACAAAAAAATATAAAAATAAATTAAAATTACCAACAAAAAATCCATCCATAATTATAAATACATTCGTCGGTATAATTTGGTCAGCGACGGTTTTTGACGCTAATATTGCCAATGTTTTTTTTTATTATATCGACTAATATTTTCTGTCGGTAAATTTATGAATATTATCGATGCGTCTTTTATCGACGGATTTATTGTGTCGGTAATTGACGCATTTCTAGTAGTGAGTTAAGGTCCCATTAGAAATTTCATACAAACTAGCTAGTTTCTTGCTTGAAATAGTTTTCTAAAGCTTAAAGTGTTTCCAATGGGTTTTTCACTTAAGTTATTACTTTTACTCATTCTTATCCTTTGTTTGATTATTTTAGCATTCTTACTTAAGGCAAGTGTTCTTTATGGCATTGATGCATGTGCAATTCACATGGTACATGTGTGAATTAGTAAAGGAATTATTCATTTTGCTTCGCTATGATATGTGAATATGGCTATTTTAAAGGATTATGTTATGTTGCCTTAGTAAATATCCATGCTTTGTGAACTTATAAATATTTGGGACTATGTGATTAGTATTTTCTTGAGGGAATTGTGGAATCTTATGAGCAAGATATGAAGAAAAATAATCTATGTGCACTTTACATTGAAAGTATACAAGTAATGATAAGTTTATCTCATGGCATAAAAAGTGAAGTCCAAAGACTTGAATTATGTTGTGTGCACTTTGAGTATGTTTGTTTGGTGTCTAAGCTTTGAGTACGGCATGTGCACCTTTATTCAAGCATGTGAAATTCCATGGCACATGATATATGATGCTCTGCACTATATGTTGAACATGATATCCTATGGCATGAATTATGCATTCTCACAACTACTATGAAATATTTGTGAACTATGTGATGGTTATGAAATTTTCGTCCACTATGTGATGGATATGAAATATTTGTGCACTAAATGATGCATATAAAATAAATATGCACTATGCGATTGAATATGAGATATATGGCTGCTATGCGAATTAAATGAACAAATGAGTGTATGGGTCCCACTGTGTAGTGTATAAGCCACGCATTTCATTAAGTGACATCTTGAGCCCCGCCATGCTAGTGGATCAGGACTTGGTGATCACTAAGTCTTGGAGTAGATTAAATGACACTTTAGACCCCTAGCAGATAAGACTTGGTGATTGTAGTGTGACACCTTGGACTTGGTGATTGTAGTGTGACACCTTGGGCCCTACCTTAATAATGGATCAGGACTTGGTATTCAAAGAGTTATGCCTTGGGCCCCACATTGTTAGTGGACTAGGATCACTGATTTGACTAGGGAATGCCCTAATAATAAGAGCTCTCACAGATCCAAATATATAGTGCAAACCCTGTAGAATTCAACCATCAAAATTGAGTAAAAGGCCATAGCTCAAGAGTATAACAGTACACTTATTTAATCAAATTATAATTATGCTATTTCTGATAATATCCATCTAGTTCATTATTAAATTATATGCTAATAGCTTACTTGATATATCATTGCCTTTATGAAATAGATAGCAACGATAATTTATTGTGATTTGACCTTTTAATAATGTTTAGAGCTTTGTTAGTTCACATTTTCCCGCTAAATGTTCTATGAGTCATGAGTGTGCAGCATCTTGCTCGCTAATAACTCTCCAATGAGAGTTATAATTGTTAGTGTTTTTATATAGTTTTTAGGACTTGCATGCATATTAGGTAATAGTCTAGCATTAATTTAGCATTATATTAGGGATTTTGTTATGTGATGGCTTAATATTGAAATTTACATACCTTCTGGAACATTTTCACTTATTATTAGTCATTTTCGATTGAAGGTATGAAGATCCAGCTCAAAGAAAACGAAATGTCAAATTTTAGGACCCACGCTCGAGCATGCAACCCTATGCTCGAGCATAGGTTGGTATAGGGAGCTTAAGAAATTGGACAAGGGCCACGCTCGAGCACCGCCTCACACACTCGAGCGCAACCCATAAAAGGGGGACACTACAAGGTTCAGGGAGGCACGCTCGAGCACAAACCTACACGCTCGAGCATGGCCTCGATAAACAAGGAAATCTGTTATTTCAAACCAATCGTTTGGGAGAAGATCTTGGGACATATTTAAACAATTAGAATGCCGTTTTGAAGTCGTCCAGAGGCACTTAGCAACCCTAATCCTTGTGAAGAACCTTGGAAGCATTGGAGGTAAAGATTGAAGGTTCCTAAAACCTAATGGAAGCTGGAGAGATCCGAGTCAACCTATTTTCTACACTTCCTCTGTTATCCATGGATTCTTCCTTGTGCTTTTCACTTTTCTTTTCATCCTTTGTCTTTATTTTCATCATGAACTAAGTCCCTCTTGTTAGGGCATTGATGTAGCCACTCATTAACATTGTTAAACTTATTTTAATGTTATCCAAGTTTCTTTTCTTTGTGATATAGTGTTATGACTGTGTTGAATGCTTTTAAGTGCTTGATCACCACTTGAATGATTTGAGGCTTTGCAATTAATTGAGAGAGAAGTTGTGAAGAGAGCTCCAAGTCATAATCACTATAAGTTGAGTGAAAACTAGAGATAGATAAACGTGACTTATGTGGCCTTTAGGGATAATCCACGGAGCCTATCCTCCCTTAATCTAGGATGTGCTAAGAGATTAGATAATCATATTAAGTAAGAGAGAATTACCTGATCTTGAGAGAGACTTGTAATTAAAATAGGGAATTTAGCCATAAATCTATAGGATTAGAAAGTGGATAACTGATTTACAAGGATAACAACGTTAAAGAGTAGGTGAAATCAATAGCCATAACATCTTTGATTAATCAAATTAAACTTAAAACAATTCTTCTGTTTGGTTCTTGAATTGCTCATTTTGAGTTTCTTTTATTTATTATTGCTCTTCATCCTCTCTACTCAACTTGACACTCAATTAGTTAACTTCGGTACTTGAGCTATCCTCGTGGGAGCGATATCTTTTTCACTACTTTATTACTTGTACGACTCGGTATACTTGCCGGAGCCGCATCAAGTTTTTGGCGCCATTGCCGAGGATGGTTCAATATCACTTTTTGGCTAATTGGGTTCTAGATTGAGCCAATTTTTTTTCCTAAATTTAGTTACTATTATTTTTATTTTTATTTTTATTATTTTTTATCACTCATTTCTTTTTCTTTTGGTTGCAGAGTTAATGAGAAGGAGTTGCTTAAAGGGTGAACTCATTTTCAATCCATAAATTGAACATACCTTGAGATAGCTAAGAAGAGAAAGAAGAGTGCATGAAGAAGATCAAGTAAGCAACATAGATGAAAAAAACAATCAAAATCAAAGAGCCATGAAGGATTACTTGGCACCTTTTTCGGATGGGTGAGCTTCAAGCATAGTGAGACCTCCAATTCAAGCCAACAATTTTGAGTTGAAGAGTTCACTAATTCAGTTCATTCAGAACAACTGCCAATTCTCAGGCTTGCCAACCGAAGATCCCAATGAGCACATCAGTACATTCCTAGAGATTTGTGACACGGTTAAGATGAATGGAGCCACTGATGATGCTATCCAACTGAGGTTGTTTCAGTTTTCTTTGAAGGACAAGGCCAGAGCATGGTTAAAGTCTTTACCCTAAGGAACACTCACTACCTGGGACATGGTAGCTAGGAAATTTTTGGAGAAGTATTTCCCACGCGCTAAGTCAGCAAAAATGAGGAATGATATTACCTCCTTTGCTCAATCAGAAGGGGAGTCTTTCTATGAAGCATGGGAGAGATACAAGGACTTGTTGGCTCCTCATCATGGCATCCCTCTTTGGATGCAGATTCAGGTCTTTTATAATGGTTTGTTGATTTCCACACAAGTCATGGTAGATGTGGCTGCTGGTGGCTCATTGAACAATAAGTCACCAGAAGAATCTCAAGAGCTGTTTGACTTGATAGCTAGAAACAACTACCAGAAGCCTACTGAGAGGGTTCATAAGAGAGGAGTCCTAGAAATTGATACCACCACGGCCCTCCTTGCTTAGATGCAAGCTCTTGCCGTTCAAAATGCTGTGATTCAGAAAAAGTTGGGTATACTTCCAAATCCACCATCTGCTCAAGTATTGAAGTGCGATTTTTGTCAGGGTGATCATCCTAATATGGAGTGCCATGTGGAACCATCCTCTAAAGAGCAAGTGAATTACATGAATTCCCAGAAGCACAACTTCAATTCCCATCAATACATGCCTAGACACAGAGAGCATAACAACTCAGGTGTTATCGTGGCATTCAAGGTCCTCCCAAAAACTCATACAACCAACTTGCCCAAGAGAAGAAATCAAACTTGGAAGATATGTTTCAGCAGTTCATGCAGACTCACTCCAACTTTTTGGACATAACTGAAGCATAATTCAAGCAATATGATGCACAGTTCAAGAACACAGAAGCTTCTATAAAAAATATAGAAAACCAATTAGGGTAAATATCTCAGCAATTGGTTGACAGACCATAAGGCTCTATGCCAAGCAAAACCGTTGCCAACCCAAGAAACGATCATGTAAAGGCAATCACTTTGAGGAATGGTAAGGAATTAGCAGAGCCTAAGTAGTTTGAGGAGGTGCCATCTAGTGAAGTGGAGGTACGAAAGGGGCAGAAATATGAAATCCTTATAAGGCGGAATAGTGGTGAGAAAAATGAAGACAAGACTATTGAATCAGCAGCACTTTCTACTTATGACCTTTCTATTCCCTACCTACAAAGAATGAGACAACAGAAGAAAGAACAACAAGACAAGCAATTTGCCAAGTTTCTAGAAGTCTTCAAAAAGCTGCACATTAATATACCTTTTTCGGAGGCTCTTACTTAGATGCCTAGCTATGCAAAGTTCATGAAGGAGATCCTTTCTCAAAAGAGGAAGATCAAAGATGATGAGATGGTTATGCTTACGATAGACTGTAGTGCCATATTACAGAACAAATTACCTCCTAAGCTAAAGGATCCAGGGAGTTTTACTATACCTTGTGTTATTGATGATGTTTATTTTAATAAAGCTCTCTGTGATTTAGGTGCTAGCATAAATCTAATGCCTCTTTCTATTCTCAGGAAACTTGTAATTAGGGAAGTGAAACCAACCACGGTATCACTACAACTGGTAGATCGGTCCATCAAGCATCCTAAAGGCATCATTGAGGATGTTCTTGTGAAGGTGGACAAGCTGATTTTCCCAGTAGATTTCATTATGCTAGACATGGAAGAAGATAGAGAGGTCCCTCTTATTCTGGGAAGACCTTTCTTAGCCACCGGGAGAGCCTTAATAGATGTCCAAGAAGGGAAACTTGAGCTACGGGTTCAAGATGAGAAGGTTACTTTTAATGTATTTGAGGCAACCAAGTTCCCCACAGAAGCTAATTTATGTTTCAGAGTGGAGGCTATTAAGGATTCAATAGCTATTGCATTCCAATTCAATTCCCTCACTACTCCCTTGGAGTTTTTTTTGATGAATCCCAAGATAGTGGAAGAATGGGACGATGATAGTATGGAGCTATGCCATCAGCTAATGGAAGCCCAATCTCCTAGGCTCAAGTCATACATAGAAGACCTGGATGAAGAGGAGTTCAAACCAACCAAGGATAAACCACCCAAGTTAGAACTCAAGCAGCTACCATCTCACTTGAGGTATGCATTTCTGGGAGAAAAGAACACATACCCCATCATTATCAATGCCTCATTAAGTGAAGTAGAAGAGGAGAAATTGCTCAGAGTCCTTAGTAACCACAAAAGGGTAATTGGGTGGCAGATTTCTGATTTGAGGAGCATCAGCCCAATATTCTGCATGCACAAGATCTTTATGGAGGATGACTACAAACCTTTTGTGCAACCACAAAGAAGCTTGAACCTTACAATGAAGGAAGTTGTGAAGAAAGAGGTGGTGAAGCTCTTGGATGCTGGAATCATATATCCAATTTCTGATAGCCCTTGGGTGAGTTCGATCCAAGTAGTGCCAAAGAAGGGAGGAATCATAGTGATGAAGAATGATAACAATGAACTGATTCCCACTCGTGCAGTTATAGGATGGCAGATGTGCATTGACTACAGAAAACTCAATGATGCCACTCGCAATGACTACTTTCCACTCCCATTTATGGATCAAATGCTAGAAAGAATAGCAAGCCATGCCGACTACTGTTTCCTTGATGGTTACTCTGGTTATAATTAGATTCATATAGCCTCGGAGGACCAAGAGAAGACTACTTTCACCTGCCCATATGGCACCTTTGCCTATAGAAGGATGCCATTTGGACTTTGCAATGCACCTGCAACTTTTCAAAGGTACATGTTGGTAATTTTTCATGACATGGTGGAAAGGTTCATTGAGGTTTTTATGGATGATTTTTCTGTTTTTGGTTCTAGTTTTGATGATTATTTATCAAATTTATCTTTGGTTTTGAAAAGGTGTCAAGAAACTAACCTTGCTTCAAATTGGGAGAAGTGTCACTTTATGGTGCAGGAAGGAATTGTGCTTGGCCATCGGATCTCAGCCAATGGCATTGAAGTGGACATAGCCAAGATAGAAGTCATTGCAAATTTGCCTCCACTAACCAATATTAAGGGAGTTAGAAGTTTCTTAGGGCATGTTAGGTTTTACAGGAGATTTATTAGGGATTTCTCTAAAATTTCTAAACCTTTGAATACCTTGTTGATTAAAGATGTTCCTTTTAATTTCAATGATGAGTGTTTGCATGCCTTTGAACTTCTGAAAAATAAATTGATTTCAGCCCCTATTCTTGTTGCACCTGATTGGAATTCACTGTTTGAACTTATGCGTGATGCTAGTGATTATGCCATAGGTGTTGTTTTGGGGTAAAGGAAAGATAAATTGTTGCATGTGATTTATTATACTAGTAGAACCTTAAATGAAGCATAGCTAAATTATGCTACAATTGAAAAAGAACTTTTGGCTATTGTGTTTGCTTTTGCCAAGTTTTGTTCTTATTTGATAGGTGCGAAGGTCATTCTTTATACGGATCATGCGGATCTCAATTCCTTGTTGGAGAAAAAAGATGCTAAGCCCAGGATCCTCAGATGGATTTTGCTTTTTCAAGAATTTGATTTAGAGATTAAAGAGAAGAAAGGAGCAGAGAATCTAGTAGCAGACCACCTCTCTTGACTACCCATTACTAACCCTGAGGAAAAAGAAGAAATAAGGGAGACCTTTCCTGATGAACAACTCTTTACGGTCCACACAACAACATGGTTTGCCAATTTTGCCAACTACTTGGTGAAGAAAATCCTACTTGAAGGTCTATCCTACTCCCAGAAGAAGAAGTTTTTCTCTGATCTTAAGTATTACTTTTGGGAGGAACCTTTTCTCTATAGACATTGTGTTGATCGGATCATCAGAAGATGTGTCCCTCAAGAGGAAGTGACTAATATTCTTTATCATTGTCATGCATCACCAGTTGGGGGACATTTCGGACTACTCGCACAGCAGCCAAGGTCCTTCAATGTGGTTTCTATTGGCCAACAATCTTCAAGGATGCTGATCACTATGTTCAAAGTTGCAATGAATGCCAAAGAGCAGGAAATATCTCAAGGAAACATGAGATGCCACTAAACAACATTCTAGTCTGTGAAATATTTGATGTTTGAGGTATTGATTTCATGGGACCTTTCCCTATGTCTTTTGGTAACAAGTATATCTTGGTCGCAGTGGATTATGTATCCAAATGGGTAGAAGCTGCAGGCTCACCTACTAATGATGCTAGAGTGGTTACCAAGTTTCTCAAGAAGAATATCTTTTCAAGGTTTGGTACCCCAAAGGCAATCATTAGTGACTGAGGAACACATTTTTGCAATAGACAATTTGAGGTTCTTCTTACAAAGTATGGGGTCACTCACAAGGTTGCCACCCCCTATCATCCACAAACAAGTGGCCAAGTGAAAGTCTCTAATAGGGAACTGAAGAGAATACTTGAGAAGATAGTAAATACCTCAAGAAAGGATTGGTCAACAAAGCTTGACAATGCTCTTTGGGCCTATAGGACAACCTTCAAAACCCCCATTGGGATGTCCCCTTATAGGCTGATTTTTGGAAAGACATGTTACCTACTGGTTGAGCTAGAGCATAAAGCATATTGGGCCACCAAGTTGTTGAATTTTGATTTGAAGAAAGCTGGGGAGAAGAGAATGCTGCAACTCAATGAGTTAGATGAATTCAGACAAGAGGCTTATGAGAATGCCAAGATATACAAAGAGAGAACTAAGCAGTGGCATGATAAGCATATTATGAGGAGAGAGTTTCATGTGGGCCAAAAAGTGCTTTTATTCAACCCCAAGTTGAAGCTTTTCCCTGGAAAGCTAAGGTCAAGGTGGTCTGGATCATTTGAAGTCACAAGTTCTACCATTTGGGGCTATAGAAGTCACACATCTAACCAAGGGGACTTTCAAGGTCAATGGCCAAAGATTGAAGCCTTATATTGATGGAAACTTTGACAAGCTCAAGGCATCAATCCCACTCCAAGATCCTCAGTAACTTATGAGTCATATCCAACTTAGGGACACTAAATCAAAGTACCGGTTGGGAGATAACCCAACATTCTTTCTTTTAGTTCTTTTTGTTAAGATTTATTCATATCATTAATTAGGATGCAGTTAGGGTAGTTTCATTCATTCTCATATCCCTACATTATTTTTAATTTTATTTTAACTTCATAGGTGAGAAGGAGCAATGCAAGCAAAAAAATCAAAAAGGGAATGGAGTAACTTCGCATTATGCAGAAAAATAGAAGATGCAGACTCAGGGATACATGCTAGAGCCCAGCCCCACATGCTCAAGTGTGGTCCTTAGAGGTAATAGGGAGTATTTCTTTTATTTCCATGCTCGAGCATGGGTTGGTACAAAGGGCACTGAATCTAAATCGTGGATTTAAGATGGACATGCTCGAGTGTACAACACCACGCTCGAGCGTGGGTTAATTACGAACAAAAATTTTAACCTTCAGTGGAGCATGCTCGAATGCAGCCTTGCACGCCCGAGCGCGGCACCATAAGCGGCTTGCAAATGTTTTAAAAAAGCCTCGCACACTCGAGCCCTCCTCACTCTCCCTCTCACACCCACTCACTCCTTCCTTCCTTACTTGAAAAAAAAATCGACCCTCTCACTACACCTTCTCCCTCTCATACTCACTTTTCATCACCCCACCATCTTTCACCTTGCATTCACCCTTATTTCACTCGCACAAAACCCTAATTCGTGATTTGGGAAGGGGAGGCTCTTATGAGCCAAATTTTGTTGAACTAAAAGGGGGTTTTGGTCGCTCATACTTTTTCAAGGGGTAGGTATGTACTTTTAACTTTTGATTCTTGCTCTAAGATGAGTTCTTTTAGCTTTTTGATGGTTGCATGTGCACTACCCATGAATTTGGGGTTTTTAGACTTCATTTTGCGTAATTTGGTAGTTACAATAGGAAGGGGCAGTTGTTGAATTTATTTAGTGCTTGAAAAGTAGATGTTTCACATTTTCGTATCCATATTTTTCTTTTATGCATGTGGTGAGATGTCAATGATTGAGAGTTACACATGGTTCATCTTGTGTATTTTTGAGTTCGAATGAGGTTACATTTCAAGTTGGGGGTGTTGTCTTTGTTACTCTTAGTTAACCCAAACTCTAAATTGTTTCTATGCACTAGATTATTACCAAATATCATGTTTTTATTGTATTCCTTTTGAATTTCAGGCAAGATGGGGCCAAAACGTGCACGAAAAGGTGTTGCTTCGACGACTCATCGTGGTACTGGAAAGGGTGAATTGTCATCCCGCTAGCAACCTATTGCTCAGTCTCCACCTACAAACTCTAGATAGCAAATTTAGGACTTTGACCAGCATCATTTCATTAGTGTTAAAGCCCACAGCTGGTACGGGACATCATTCAACTCCCGTAATATAGTGATGGAGAGAGCCGTAAAGTTCACTGCCCTAGATTATGAACACTTTGAAGATGAACTTGAGAGAAGGCAATGGCTCAGATTGGCTGCTAATCTAGCACCAGCCCACACCCGCCTTGTGGAGGAATTCTACTCCAACCTTCGTTACACCACAGGCAATAGAGTCATTCTTAGAGGGCATCGAATAGATTTTAGTTCTACTACCATCAACCGTTTCTACCAAGCCCCTAAGGTAGAAAATGATGCTTTCACTCGGATGCTGGATGGCGAAGTAAATTGGGAGGAGGTACTTGAGACTATTGGACATCTTGGGAGCCTGATAACTCCTTGTAGTGAGTTATATTTTTAGTTAATTTTTATTTAATTTAGGATATAGTTGTTTAGTTTAGTTAATATTTTGTTTTATTTTCATTAAGTAGTTTAGATTAGGTGGTACTTTTATTTTCTGTTATTTTCTTATATTTTAGATACTTATTTATGTTTTTGGTCTACTTCTTATTAGCTAGAAGCACTCAAGTTGGAATTTGGAGCCATGAGAGAGCTTATCTTGCATAAAACCAAGATCTTTCAGTATTGTAAATTCAATATCTAGCTCCCTAGAAGTCGGATTATGATAGTTCAAGATTCTTTGGAAAGAAGGGAAGAATATCTTCAACTTTGTTGTTGGACACCTTTTCCAATTCTCAAGTCTTCTAGGCAAAAAAGGTGAAACAAGATTGAAGCTTTATCTTATTTCTGATGTTGTCAAGTCTGACCTTTTATCACTCTTTCACTTGTATCTTGAGTTTCAGAACTCCGATTGAGGTGATTCTTGTTGCGTTGGAAACTTTACTCAAACACAATCACTATTTCTACCTCCGAGGCCAAATTCCAACTATTCTGACCGCTACAGAGCTTGGAAGTGTGTAAAAATGGTTAGCACTGTCAGGTAGGCACGCTATAGCGCACTGCCTTGCGCTATAGCGTGACGCCGTTTGCAGCAAGTTGTTGGTTTAGGCCAAAATTCGAGAAAAGGATCCATAGGCTATAAAAGAAAACACATAAGGTCAGAAAAAAGGATCCCTAGATGTAACGTCCTCCTTCGTACAGTACTATGCTTAAGTCATAGTACCACACTCAGGAGTGGTTATAGTTACTTGAGCGGACCTTAACTGACAGCAACTTCAGCCGTCTTTGCAACTTCTCGAACTATCTGGAGATAACATGGAAATAGGAGTGAGAATTATAAATTCTCAGTAGGATTCTCTAATTACCATACATAATGTCATCATTGTCATCTCCAGTTTGCTTCGGTTTATTATGAAAAAGGTGAACATGCTATATAAACTATTTAATTTTATAGTTTGAAAATATATTATCTGAAGCAAAGTTTATTTTACTCATACACTTAGCATTCGGGAAAGTCTATACAAATTCAGTTCATGAATTATTCTATGAATAATAATAATAACTACATCATATTAAAATATGATAGCATTATTGTACTGGAAACATAATCTCTACACATGCCTTTGAATTTATACAATCATATAAAATTTACTTTTCTTTCATTTAACACACCTAGGCGTTACGTATCGCCATTCCTATGGTGTCTTCATCTACCTACACTTGAGCGTTACGTATCGCCGTCCTCAAGTGTAGCATTACCTATTCCAAAGTATTATCACCATGTCATACTCCATCGGGATGTGATCGCCATGTCACATTCCTTATCCTGCCACGTCTCGGAGTATGATCGCCGTGTCATACTCCATCGGGGTGTGATCGCCATGTCACACTCCTTAGGATGTGCTTATCATGCCATATCCCAGAGTACGATCGCTATGTCATACCCTATCAGAGTGTGATTGCCATGTCACATTCCTTCAGAATATGGACTCATCATCATATCTTTTATCATAAAATCATAGATACATAGACTTCGTACCTTACTCTCAAACAATAATACTTGCTTAGTATTCATATCCGTCACATAACAATATTAACACACCATCATTTAGAACTATCACTAATTTCTACCAGAAATTCGACAGCATAACGGATCGAGCTCACTTCCCCATGAATAGTGCCAGACAACCAGTACAATTGTGCAAACTTGCAATTCAACATAGACCAGCAAATATATATGTATCCATTAGATTCATTCCTTAGCTTCAATTCAAGCATCAATAGGGCTTTCAGTTCATTCTTCCTTATCCTGCCCGGTTATTGTATACTCCACCCTTATTTCAATTTAGCTAATTTAAACCTAATTTTTGATATGTCGTAGCCTTATGTGTCTAGTTTCCAACCCTTTTAGTCCCATCTCATTTGGATTTGTATAACTCAAGATATAAATGGTTTACCTCAGCATGCCCTGTTCTTAGCCAGACTTGGGTTCTTATAAAAGAAAATTCACTAAAAATAGAAAACTAAGTGAAATCTTACGAATTTTATATCAAATTAAGGACAAGCTTTCAAATAAACTAAGTTTCATGTCATTTTCCTAAGTATGTTTTGAGTTATGAGTCCCGAAACTTGACCTTACTAGACTACCCTATTCCAGCCTGGGTTAAGCTTAAGTCAAATTCATTAGTGTCATGAGAACAAATGGAAATGAATCTAGTTCTCAAATTTTTATGGGATGTTATATTATATGTTAGCTTTCAAACAACTTTGGTCTCACTCAATTTGGAGTTGTATAGGGTGAGTTATACTCTTCTCAACTCATACTGCCCGGGTAAGAATCTAGATTTCTAGGTTAAACTTCAAAAATTCATAACTAATTCTATACTAATTCAATGGCCTTATATTTTATATGTGTGGAAAGCCATGGATGTCTAGTTTCATATAAAAATGGCTTAATGGAATTTAAATGGCGGTAGGCAGAGTTGTACACTCCGCCGTACGGACCGCTGAGGGAAAAACCCTAATAGCTTATTGAATTCTTCTTGGATTCATGTTCTTCTCTAATCAATCCATCCAATCTTCAATCCAAACTCACATATACACCTTAAACCAACATTAATTCATCATAACCAACCAGCATAACATCAAAATAAATAGAGAAGGAGAAGCCCTAGGCAGCCCCAAATCAGAGAAAAGAAGGAGAAGGTTGAGATTCCTACCTTGGTGGTGTGAAATCTTGATGGAACTTGATCTTGGAGTGAAGTTGACGGTTGGGGCTTGAGCTTGGGGATGAGAGGAAGTGGAAGAAGATGAAGAAGAGTGGGGAAATGAGGCTGGTAGTGGGGAGGCCGAAATTTACACAAGAAGAAGGAAGAAAAGGTGAGATATTTGGAAGCCAAATGCATATGATTAGTGGATTTCTTCATGCTATCCATTTTGGTTTGTCTTCCACCATCAAGGGTTGCTCAAGGCGCCACTTGGGTGGGTTGTTTGGCTAAATCTTAGCCATCCATCCAAGGGTTTTCACAGTATAATTTCTATTGGTTCGGTTCCAACAGTTTAAAATACCGTAATCTTACCGATTTCCTTTAAATCGGTAAAACGGTTTTGAAGAATTTTGTGAGGTTTTTATAAGTTTCTTAGTCCTAATATCTCTAATATAACCTCTAATCAACTTCTAGTTAACCTCTAATTAACTTTTTAATTAACTCTACAACCTCAATAAAATCGAGTAAATCGATTAATAGTGTACATTAAACGTTTTGCAAATTTTAGGGCCTTCTATTTCTGTTTTTCAAGGCTAATGGTATTTTTGTAATTATGGGTAAGTCTAGGGGCATCCCATGTCATTTCACATATGGATACCTCTGTGGCTCAATCAGCCGAGGTTTAGGTTTCTACTTTTTCGCTGTGTGATTCTGCTTCATTTAAAACCTTATTCTGCTAATTCCATTGATATAGGGACCTAAATGTCATTTTCTAAAAAGTTCAGGGGCAAGATTGGGAATAACAAAAATTTGTTTTTATTATTCCCTATTACATTATATGGGGATGTTACAGTAGACACTTCCAAACACCTTGCAAGATAGAAGAATTCTTCCAGAGAGATTGAAGACGAAGATTCAAGGATTCCAGAGCTCAAGTTCAACACGGAGAGATTAACATTCTTCCGAATCTCTTGTTTCTAGCTTCAATATTTTATGGCTTTTGTTTCTTCTATCTTCTCATCTTCATACTCTTTCATTGTTTACTTTTCTTTAGTTATGAACTAATTTTCTTTTACTAGGGCATTAATGGACCCTTTTTGTATGGCAAGTTTACTCATGGATTAATGTTAATCTTATTTTCTATCTCTATTGCTTAGTGTTTTTATTTATTCTTAATGCTTTTAATTGCTTGATCACCAATTAATTAATTTGGCGATTTACAATAACTCGAGAGAGGGTTTGTGAATAGAGCCTCTTAACATAAACACCGTGAGCTGAGCGAAAACTAGAGATAGACAAATGCGGTGCATGCGGTCAATATAGGAATCCATAGAGCTTCAACCTTTACCTAGATTAGTTTGTGCTAAGAGATTAGGCAATCAGTTTAGGATAAAAGAGTATTGCTTGACCTCGAGAGAGGCTAGGAATAAATTAAGGGGAATCGACTATGAGTCAGGATAGGAATTGATTAACAGAAATTCATAGTAAATGTGTCTACAATAGGTGAAATTAATTAGCCCTAGTATCCATCTCATTGCATTTATCCATACTGTTAGGATTTTTTGCATTAGTATTTTTCTTATTTATTTTATTTTATTTAAATTTTAATTTCCTCATCAGTAATTCCATTATGTCCAAATAGTTATTCCCTTAGACTATTTCGGTATTTGATCTATCCTCGTGGGAATGATATTTTACTTATCACTTTATTACTTGTACGATCCAGTATACTTGCCGCAGCTGCATTAGAGACATTGGACATATCATGCTCAACCCTCAACCAAACCTTGACGTCTAGAAGGAAAATTTTTGAGCAGAGACGCACGGGTTTGGTGCCAGGTTATACTTAGTAGGCTAAGACCGGTGACCCATACACATTCCATCACTCCTGAATGGTACATTGTCCTTCATTGCCTATTAATCGGGCAGGATATTGATTTGGGAAGGGCCATTAGGCGGCATATGCTGCACATAGCAAATTCTACAGCTGAATTAGCTTTCCTATGCACAATTACAGCCATAGCACTGCAAGCCGGAGTTCAAGTTGATGATGATGAGGACCTAGTACACCCGGATGATCCGTTGAGCAAAGCGGTCCTTCAATATGTGTTTAGGTGAGCTCTACAATGTAACACTATGCTAATTTAATGTTATGCTTAAGTCATAGGATGGAATTTAGTAGTTGCATTACCGTGTTAGTATTCCGTTTATTTTCTTTTATTCATTATATTATATTCCCTTTTTCTCTTATATATATATATATATATATATATATATATATATATATATATATATATATAGGTGATGATATACTACTTATCTTTATTTTCTATCATGCTTTTTATTAATTTTCAACATTTTGCGATGCCGAACATGTTTATTATATACAAAGTGCCACTTTTTTTGTTTACCTATATATTCTTTGCTAAGGTATATTTCTTTTAAGAAATATACCTTGAAGCATAAAGAATATATAGGTAAACAAAAAAAGTGGCACTTTGTATATAATAAACATGTTCGGCATCGCAAAATGTTGAAAATTAATAAAAAGCATGATAGAAAAATAAAGATAAGTAGTATATCATCACCTATATATATATATATATATATATATATATATATATATATATATATATATATATATATATCAGAAGCTAACGCTTTAGTTTATGTACAGGTTCAAAAGAGGATACATATGTGGGGCCGGTATACACCAAAAAGACATAAGGCCCATGTTAGTGGAAAGCAGTCCTACAAGGTCCTCGAGGACATTTCAAGCTAGCTGGTTTAAATAACTATGTACATCTGTTTAAGTCTATGGCCCAACACTGCATACCGCCAAAAGAGGGCCATGCTGTACAATGTAGCCTGTGGGCCAGAGCCTACTCAGTCATATAGTTGTTGGCCATACCAGGCCCGGCTAGGGAGTAATCAGCATTAGATCAAGAAGAGGACGAGGATGAACTGGAAGCCTCAGACGGGTCGCTCTCAGGACTGAGCGGGATGTCCGGGACCACCTACAAAGGTGACGCTGGTGGAGGGGCTGCAAGAGCTGCGGGGTGCTGCGGGTGCTATGGGCGTTGGAGGAGGTGCAGGGTGTGCCACATGTAAGGGGATAGCAAAGTACGGGACAACAGGGTCGAATGTAGGATGAAACAGAAGAGCAGCAAAATTCCTATTACTAAAGAGATAAAGATGAAAGTGGCAAGAACCAACTAGGTACAATGAGTCAAACATAGGGTTATAGTGGAGCTGCATGTCCAGAATCTCAATGAACAGTATGGCCATCGTATCCATCGCCAGAGTCTGAGAATGATGCGGAAAACATAAAGCGAGATGAGAATTTAAAGAAATTCTCAGTAGGATTTGAGTACTGTATTAAACTGATGTCGCATTCATTCTCAGTTGTCTTAGTTTTCATTTAATTATATAAAAAAAATGGCATCAAAGTGAACTACCCACATTTAATAAGTTTAAGAAAATATCTGGTCCGAGATAAGGTTCAATTTTACTTAATATAGTAGAAGAAACAGAATAAATTGCTAAATAGCAATATACAAAATAATGAACAGAGTAAATGAACAGATAGCAGCAAGTAAACATAATAGTCAATCTATAACCAACTTACAATGACTATGCAATGCAACCATGCAAATACTCATTCTTAAACTTAGTATTATAAGCTTTTCCTTTACTTGGTTCCCTGGGAGTTCTTGGCCATTCAACTCTTGGGTAATAGTCTGCTTCTCAGGATCGAGCTCGTTCCTATATAGGAATGCTGGGTTTACTTTCCCCGAGCTTTCCACCGATCTATTCCCCTTAACTTTAATCCAGGGCTGGCCCAAGTATTTTGGAACTTTTATCTTAACATAACCTTTATGAATTTCTTGCAAAATGCACATGTGTCTGAATGTATCTTATAACTCATGCATAGGTTTTACCGAAATTTTGGCAGCATAATGGAATATGTCCGCTTCCCCATGAATTGTGCCAATACTTAGACAACCAATTTTACAGAAAAATTGGTTCACTTCATTCACAATTCAACATCAATTTCATAGGAACATTAGTTGCATTTAAAGTATAGTGGCTGTCTAAGCACTTTCACTCAACTCGATTTTTGTAAAATAAGCCATAATTTCTATTTAACTCATTTAGACCTAAATTTTGGATATGTTGGAGTGTTGTATGTCTATTTTCTAACTCTTTGGTCCCATCTAATTTTGATAAATGTAGCTCAAGTTATTTAAGTTCTATCTCGGCCTGCCCTGTAGCTAGCCAAAATTACACATTTAAGAGTAAAAATCCACTAAAAATCAAAAACCTAGTCAAATCATACGAAATTTGTATCATATTAAAGCTAACAGGAAATATTTCATTTGCCATAAGTCCCATTTCATTTTCTTGAGTAGAGCTTTAGTTATAACCTTCGCTATTTGACCTTTTAGGTTGCCCTATTCTAGCCCGGTTTGGACTTAGGGCCATTTTCCTTGAATCACTAGGAGCAACTGAGACTGAATCTAACTTTAAAATTTTTGTGGGGTGTTCTCCTATGAGTAATCTTTCTAACAACGTTAGTTTCATTTAATTCCAAGTTGTATGGGGCATGTTTTGTCCTAGATAACCTTGTTTGCCCAGAATCAAACTCAAAAACCTAGGTCAAACTTCCAAAATTCATATCTCCCTCAATACTAATCTAATGACCTTATAATTTATATGGTTGGAAAGCCCTAGATGACTAGTTTCACATATCATCAAATTTAAATAGCTATAGGTGGATCCGTACACTCTGCCGTACGGACTGCCGTAGGGTTTTTGATCATCCAACCTCTTACTTCTTTCTATTCTCATCCCTTTTCACTCCCTCTTCAATTTAAACACGAAAATAGCCATCAAACCAGCCAATAATCATCATATATATCCAAATACCACATCAAGAAGTGATAAAAATGAAAACCCCAAACAGCTTCCATAACCAAGAAGACAAGAAAAGAGGTTGAATCTCTACCTTCTTTAAGTGTAATCTTGCTAAATTTTGAGTTTAGATGGATGGAATCTTATCAAAGCTTGAAGGTTGATGAAGTAGGTTGAAAGGAGAAGAGAAGAAGGAGGCTGGAATGGGAGAGGAAAGGGAACGTATTTCTGCTGAAGGGAAAAGGAAAGGAATATGTCACTAAGGCTTTAATGAAGTAGTTGACAACTTGGATTTTGATTGGTTGAGAGCTAGTGACTAAATTTCAGCCAACTCTCTTCATTTTGTGGCCTTTCTTGTGCCACCAATGGATGAATAAGTGGCTGAGTATTCAGCCATTGAGTCATAGGATTTTGGGTGCATAATCCTATTGATTCAGTTCTGACAGTTTAAAATCCCGAAATCTTATCGATTTCCTTTAAGTCGATAAATCGGTTTAGGAAAATTTCTATGAAATCTTCTATACTTCTAATCTAATTCCCTCACTTCTAATCTCTCTAATTGATAATTAATTGACCTTAAATAAATATTTATTTGAATTTTAATTAACTTCAATTATTCGATAAAAATCGAATAACTAGGCGAAAAATGATAAAATTCTGTGGATGTTACACACAACCCCTTAGATCCCAGCAGCTGAAGAGCCTCAGCAAGAGGCTGAAGCACCACCTCCACCGAAGCCCAAACCTGTACCTGCTGCTACTGAACCACACTAGCAGAATGTGTAACGTATTTTCCATGAGCTCCGAATATTGAGGCAGGAGTTGCGCCGGATAGAGTTAGCTCAAAGCCACCATCGGAATCGCAATAATCGAGAATTTTGGGCCCTCTCTAGGCAACTTACTTCAGTTGCCACTGATATGCAGACTTTGGAGGAAATCATGGGAATGCAAGCACCTCCAGATTTACTACTGCAGCTACCTTGTTTACCAGCAATGCCACTAACAGATGATGATGAGGAGATGGAACCCCAGGACCCCGAGATGAAGATAATGACTAGGGGAGTCTTCTCACACCTTCTCTTTATAATTTATGTTAGTGCATTGGGGACAATGCTACATTCTAAGTTGGGGGTGTGATGAAAGAACATGCATATGCTTTCCTTTGTTTTATTTTTGTCTTGTTTTAGTCTTTGAATACCTTTCAACTTGCATGTTAGGTCGTTTCTGTTTTATGTCTTGTTAATTCTCTAATGTTTCAAAAGAAAAAAAAAAGATTTTCTGTTTTAGGCATGTTAAAGTAGTAGTTTGTAGTGTGTATTATTGCCTAAACAATATCTCCTAGTGTTTTGATCTCATTCCTATGATATGATGAGTTGCTCCTCACTCTAACCTATTAGTGACTACCAATCTTGTTTTAGACATGTTAAAATTCTCTTGTGCTCTTATCATTATTGGGAAGAAATCACATGTTTTGCACTTTTTGTGGATAAGTGACTTAGGGATAATGATCACCATGCTTTAATGCTTTAATTAAGATTGAGACATGCACCTTTTGCACTTGAAATTCTTTTGAGAGAAATACGAGTGGATTCTATCTTTGGAGGGGATTTATGTAATATCCCCAATTTTGTCTAAGCTAATTAGCTCAGTGATCTTGGCTAATTAGAGAGGTTAACGATTAACTAAGGACTAATTGTGCAAGAGCTTAGTAAATTGAGTCAAGTCAATAATTGAATTATAACACGCTAAACGTTTTAATTAAAACCTAATTATTCGAACCTCAATAATTCGTAACTTAGAAATATAGTTAACCTAATCCAATCTTATTAATTAAGTACAAGACAATTGTTCTATTTAATCAATTGAGATAGATTAATTCTTACACCCTAATTACATAATTCATAAGAACAATTCTTTTAGAGAAAAAACGTCTTAAAAGTGTATTTAACCGAAATCGGTTAAAGAGCAATTAAACTAATCAAATTAATTAACAATTTGGGTAATTCTAATAGCTTTGAAAATTCAAAATTCCTTCTAATGGTTGCATAGAAATTTTGCCCAAGACAAGGGCAAATCCAACCATCCATTTGTCTTCTCATCATGTACTCTTAGATCAAGGGTCTATGGTAGTAGTATCTCTTTAGTCAAGACAAGAAAAGTACTTTCCTCCATTAGGATTATGCCGTATAGAGTGATCTTATTCAATCAAGTCAATCCCAAGAGGGGTCCTTACCTTTAACCACTTGAGAAAACACAAAATAGTCCATAGCATACACCAAGACTCAAAGAAAACACAAACCCACCCTTTTACCCCAAGGTTCCTAGTTTTCTTGCTTGAAAAAGAAGCTAAACTACCTACTTCCTCTTGCTTGTTGAAGAAGCAAAACCAATCAGCCTACTCGCCCCAAATTAACCCCTCACTCTCCCATTTGTGATTTTCATCCTCTCACTTCAAGCAAAAGCTCTCACTTCTCTCTAAGTCTTATTCTAACTCTTTTATTCTTTCAATTCCTCTTGTACTTCTTCCCACTTTCACACCCCATCCAACCCTTGTTCCTTTTACCACCCTCACAAGCCCTTCAAGGACCACCCTCTTTGGTTGTTGAGGAAGCAAAACAAACACTAACTTAACTCCATTATCAAGCTCAAGAAGAAGAATGCCATCTCCAACCATTTTCACTCTTCAAGCTTTAAAGAAACTCATTTGGTAGTGACTATAACCCTCCTCTTTTATGTGTTCTTCAACCCTTTGAACTCCTAAGCTCTCCATAGCTAGGTGGTTCTAGGACTTGTTTCCAAGGCCTCATGGCCTTGCTTGTTGATATGATGAGTTTTCATGTGTTGTGTCCTTCTCTTTGGCACAAATTTTTTGGTTGGTATGTTTATTGTTGTTGAACCAAATTTTTAGAATTAAAACATAGAGTTAATATCAAGATCTCAAAATGTAAAAGTGGTTTAGAAGAGAAAAGTGGTCACTTGAGGAAAAGACTTAATGTTTTTACAAGAAAACTCATTGAAACAAAAACTGTTGAAGTTGGAAATTCTGGCAATCTATTTTACGTGACCAATAACTCATTCAATACAACTCCAAATGCAACAAAACTAATTTTCTATGAAAATAGACTCATAGAGCTTTTTATACATATAAAATACGTAAGCTTTAGCTTTAAAACGAGAGAGATATCAATTTTCAAAGTGTGCTATCCTCAGATGTGTTTCTGTTCGGGCAGTATGTAATAAAATCTTAATAACTCAAGTTATACAGAACATTTTTGAGTAGGACCAAGTTTTTTAGAAAGCTAAGACATAGAGGAACATCCCTTAAAATAGTTTTGTTAGATTCCTTGTGAGGAACTCCCAGTAATGTTTAAAAGTCACTATACCAAAAATAAACTTAAAAGCTGAAAAGTCAGATTAAAACATGCATATCTCAAGTTACAAAATGAATTTTTGAGTGGGGTTTATTTTGTTTAAAAATAGACTCAGAGAAGTATAATCATAAATTCATATAAACAAAGTAAAAGATGAAATTATGGCGAATTTTTTAAATTACTGCTCCACTATAAAAGTAAAACTAGTTATGGTTAAGTTTAAAAGTTAATGAGAAATAAGCTTAAAGACAGTAAAACCCTCAATTTAAGATATGGGAAAACTTCATAATTCAACTTAAAAGTTTCAAAATGGATAATAGATGAAATTGGCCCTATGCCTAATAAAAGAATCAATACAAGAAGCAATCAATTAAAAGCTTGTACCCAAATTTACTAAGTTAAAGCTCATAAGACTATGTGTGTTATGTATGCCTCTATTTACCAACATGAGAATGATGATGATGATATGATAATGATATGAGGCTAACATGATAATGAATGATGATGATATGGTGCTTAATGATATGTGATATTGGATTCTCTATTTGGCAAAATTTTGGGTCGGTTCAGCCGTTATGTTGCCGAAATTCCGCAAAAATTGTGAACTTAGAATAATTTTGTATTATAAGCCTTAATAAGAAAAGACTGAACTAAGGGTGTGATCCTTCAAAAGGGAAGGTGACTCTTAATAAGAAGCTCCCCTCACCCACGACTCACATGAGGCATGGTATCGACCTAGCTAGTGTGAGTATAGTGGATAGGGCTTATGATGAATTGGATTTTTATACTATTTTTATCCTTCATACTTGTCTCATTAATCCTCCTTTGTGCTTAATTGGTTGAGTTTAGATCATTTTCCTTTTTTGGATCTTAGTGAGACTTAGTTAAATTTTGTAGCATTTCGGTTATTTTGACCTGCTTCAGTGTTTAGATCATATCTTGAGCTCTGTACCTCATTTTATTATGCTTCTTGATTTGTAGGAAAGCTAAGAGATAGAGCTACAATTTCTATGAAGAGGGAAAGGGCTAATTCTGAGATCTTAAAGCCGAAATTGGGCTCGGAACTGAACTGAAGCGTTTGGGCGCGGTTTCTGAGCAGCCTTCAATGATTGGACCATATCTTGGGCTACAGGGACTCAATTGAGCCCATTCCGGTGGCATTGGAAAGCTAACATCCAGGGCTTCATTTTATGTTCAGAGCGCTAAGCCAAGAAGAACCGTTATGAGGCCCAAAAACGTGTTGGAAGTTGCTGCTGAGTCTAAGAGAGCCCACTCAACTTGTTTTGGGCACAACTTTCTCTCTAAGCATCCAAATTGGGCAAATGAGCTATCCAAATTTAGCTTAGGAAAAGAGGATTATTTTAATTAAGTAATTAGTGACTTTTAATTAGAGGTATATATAGAAATTCTGATTATGCTTCAGGACCTTTTTGCTTATTTTGTAATTTTTAGTTTTATTGAATAAGAAAAACTCTCTCTCTCTCTCTCTCTTTTGCGTTTTCCTCCATTAATGGAGGGGTGATCCTCCTCTGATCCAAGGCATCAAGAGAAGCATTCAAGCTCTTGAGGATTGGTGCATCAAGACATGGAAATTCCAATTTCGGTTTCACTCCTCTTCTCTTCTTCTTAATCTCGTAATTGAATTGGAGGTTTTCATTCATGCATGTTGATTAAGAGTCAATCAAATCATGTATAATTCGGTTGATATATGGGATTCGATTGTTCAAGAGTGTGATTCATATTTTGGATCTGAATATGAGATTAGAGCATTGGTTTGGAAGCTAATCCAAAATCAATTCGATTTTAGAGGTCTCTAAACCGAATTGCTTGAGTGATTAGTTGAATGCATGGAGATTTTCATGTGAATGCTAGGTTTGATTTGAGGTTTCAATTGAATCTAAAATTAATCATCGAATTGGAGTGTGCATGTATATTTGAATCCAATGATTGAGTGTTGATTGCTTTCTTCTTGTGTGTCTTGGATTAGAATTTTAATTCGGTTTAGCCTTTTTGTTTTCTGTTTGCTTTGGAATTCAGTATTGCATTTTAAGTGTTTGTTATAAAAACCCCCCTGAATTTTCTGATCAAATAGTGTGTTCATCTTTGGGAAACGATCCGAGTTGGCTACTATACTATAGTCGCTATTCGGTTTAATTTGCTCGTGTTACGACGCGCGAGTCAAATTTTGGCGCCGTTGCCGGGGATGATACATTATGTTTGATCATGTTCATACCTGTGAATATCATGCTAACTCCCTGTTTGTGCTTGTGTCCAGAGTCAGTGCATGTGTGATTCTGTGTGCTGTGTTCATGAGTTGCTGTGTTTGTGAATATTCTGCATATTCTGCATTTCTGCATTTCTGAGTTTCTGCACTAGGAGTAGTCTGCATTAAGAGTAGTTCTGAATTAGTAGTGTTTCTGAGTCTTTAGTGTTTAATCCTGTTTTATGTTGTGGTTTTGCATCCATACAGCTCCCCAAATTCTACATTGCTGTTTTCTGTTTGTTTTGTTTGATGGCTCTGAGTTGTTAGTTTTAGTGTTAGTGTCCAATTCTATTTTCTTTGTGTGGTCCTACACTCTGCACATTTGGCTTCTATCCTTGCATTCTGGTTTCTCTTCTGCATCCTGCAACTAGGAACCTTCATAAGCTAGGCTAGGCAAATTCCTCATCTGCATAACCAGCTCATAGACTAGTTCGTACATAACCTCCATTCTACATTTTCTAGTCTACAGACATTAATAGAGTTTGCATCATAGAATAGTCATTCATATAAGCCTTAGTCTGCATCCATATCAGTAGCATCTTTAGCCTCACCTTGCATAGCATTTCGAGTACCTGTCATAGCACTTTCTGCATCAACCAATAGAACAGTGCCTTTCCTTGCTTCTATAGACCACATTAATCATATTAGGATTGTTGCTAACCTTGGTTGTGAGTGCTGACCCTGTTTTTACAGAATTACACCAAGGGAGCATAAGGGAGCCAAATAGGAGTTGCTGAAGTAGATCCTAAGTTGGAGTTTGAAGCCAGGGATTCTTGTCCAAAGTTTTACCATCATCCTGAGCAAAAGTGACCCAAAAGGTCAGGTGACACCTATTTTTGCCAAATTCCATCATCTGGTAATACTTTTTCAAGATTTTAGGCTAAAACTTTGAAGTGGCATAACTTTTTGCATATAACTCCGTTTGATGCAAATTATATGTCTATTTCATATAACTTTTTGAGATCTAGCTGGACAAACGCCGGAGGCGGTTTGGGGCACAAACTTTTCAAAAAAACCATCATTTAGGCCATTTTTTCTTAATTTTTAGGATTTTCTGATTTTTCTACTTCAATTTTCAAGTAGCAAACTAGTAGATTTTAATCTGAGCTTTCTTGTGCTTCATTTGCATCCTAAAACTGATCTGATCCACCTCCCCTTGACCTAGTTTGAGTGCTTGTGCATGTTGGTTCTTGTGTTCTTGCATTTTTAGTGCTTTTCTTGCATTGCAAGTAATTCTGTCTGATCATGCATGACCAGGTCCAATCCTCAAAATTTGTGTGATATTGATCCTGAGATAGATAGAACATTCCATAGGCTCATTAGGAGTCAGGGTAGTGTGCATAGTCTTCATACTAGTCATTTGCATAGTAGTAGCTTGCATAGTGATAGTTTTAGTGAGTCTGCATCTGAATTCACTGATTTGAGTTCTGAGACTGACCAGTTGCTTCCAGAAAACATGGCTAACAATCATGATAGGACTTTGAAAGAGCTGGCAGCACCAGATGTCAACTACCAAGCTCTTGCCATCCAATACCCGGAATTGCATGCGGATTTTGAGCTCAAATCAGGATTGATACACTTGCTTCCTAAGTTCCATGGTCTGGCTGGAGAAGATCCACACAAGCATCTCAAGGAATTCCATGTGGTGTGCTCCACCATGAGGCCACATGGAGTTGATGAAGATCACATTAAATTGAGAGCTTTTCCTTTCTCACTTGATGGAGCTGCAAAGGATTGGCTTTACTATCTGCATCCTGGTTCCATTACATGCTGGCAAGACATGAATAGGCTGTTTCTAGAGAAATTCTTTCCTGCTTCAAGAGCTGCTGCAATCAGAAAAGATATATGTGGCATAAGGCAAATCCATGGTGAGACCTTACATGAATATTGGGAGAGATTCAAGAAATTGTGTGCAAGCTGTCCACACCACCAGATTAGTGACCAGCTCCTCATTCAGTATTTTTATGAAGGTCTGATGCCAATGGATAGAAGTATGGTTGATGCTACTCGGAGGAGCTCGTAGATAAAACCCCGCTGCAGCCTGGGACTTGATTGCTAACATGGCTGAAAATGCTCAACAATTTGGTACCCGAGCCATAGTGCCTACAAGAGGAGTGAATGAAGTGAATACCTATAATCCGAACCAGCAGAGGATGGAGAACAGAATAGATGAGTTGACAACTTTAGTGAGGCAAATGGCACTTGGTCAGATACAACAGCCTCAGCAATCCATACCACCACCAGCAAGCCTTTGTGGAATTTGCTGTATACCAGGTCATGCAACAGACCAATGTCCGCAGCAGCTGCAAGAAGGCAATGAAACAGTTGCTGGAATTTTTCCTGGGAGGCCTTATCAACAGCCACAGAACCAGCAGCAGAGGAATTATGACCCCTTTTCTAATTCATACAATCCCGGATGGAGAGACCACCCAAACCTGAGGTATGGTAATGCTAATCAATTCCAACAGCAGCAGCAGCCTCAATATCAGTTCAAGCACAATGCTGCAGGACCAAACATGAGACAGCAGTATCCGCGACAAGCTAAACCAGACCGACCACAAAGCAAGAGCTTCAGAACCAAGCTTGGCAGGGTGGTGAAGCGGATGGCAACTAGCAATGTTCGGCCAAAGAAAGAATGAAGCTAGCATCCAGTCCGCAAACACAGATTGGTCGATTGGCTACAAATGATGAATGAGCTGAAATCCCAAGGTTCTGGCAACCTCCCCTCCCAATCCGTGAGCAATCCAAGGAATGTCAGTTCCATCACTCTGAGAAGTGGCAAGCAACTTATGGTTCCTGATGTTGAACAACCAGATTTTGCAGAACAACCAAGGATACAAGAAAAATCTGATTCTGCAGAATCAGAGGAAAATTATGCAGAACCAAGCAATAGCAAGCAAGTTGAACAAAGTGAGAAATTGCCACTGCCCTTCCCCAATAGAGTGACACAAAACAAGAAGCGAGCGAAGCGCACTGGACAAGGAGATCATGGAGACATTCAGAAAAGTTGAAGTTAATATTCCACTCCTGGATGCAATCAAGCAAATTCCCAAATATGCAAAGTTCCTCAAAGACTCATGCACTCTTAGAAGGAGGCTGAAGGGAAATGAAAAAGTCAGCATGGGCAGAAATGTATCCGCCATCATCCAACCGAGCATTCCACCTAAATGCAAGGATCCGGGCACTTTTACCATCCCTTGCACCATAAGGAGCAAGCAATTCAATCAAGCCATGCTAGACCTTGGTGCTTCAATCAATGTCATGCCAACATCGGTTTACAAGTCCTTGCACATGGGAGAGCTCAAGCCAACGGGAGTGGTTATTCAACTAGCCAACCGGAGCACAACCCACCCCGAAGGAGTTTTAGAAGATGTTTTGGTGAGAGTAAATGAATTGATATTCCCTGCTGATTTTTATGTGTTGAATATGGAGGATGACATGCATATTAATCAACCAACATTGATCTTAGGTAGGCCATTTCTAAAAACTGCAAAAACCAAGATTGATGTGCATTCTAGTACCTTGTCAATGGAATTTGGAGATAGCAAAGTGAATTTTAACTTGTGTGATGCCATGAAATTCCCATCGGAAGAGCATTCTGTTTTTCACTTAGATATCATTGATTCATTGGTTGATAATGTGCATGAACATTTGTTGGATGATTTTCCAGAAATTGTAGGCTTTCAAGATGAATTTCAATGTTCTGATTGTGATGGAATTCATGATAAATGTGTTGTTTGTGCTGAGATTGATGCATGCCTCCATGATTCAGATTCTGAACCATTTAATTATGCTAATTTACATGCTGAAATTTCTGGTTCTGTTTCTGTTAATTCCAACTCTAATTGTGCAATTTTTGTAGACTTGAACTCTGCAGGTATTGATTTAGTTTCTGCAGGTTTCGAAGTTGTTAACCCTGCTATTGAGAGTGCAAATTCTGCTATTCTTTGCACATTTTGAAACTTCTTTGTTGAGAATTACATTTCTGAAATTTACATTCTTGAAGTTTACATTTTGCAATTTCTGTTCTGAAATTTCTATTTCTAAAAATTCCATTTCGATGCTATTAATTCAGTTCTGCTCTTGTTGATGATGTCCATTCGATTCTGCTTTCGTCCCAACAGTAAACTCAAACTCCATGAATATTGTTGCTAACAAATCTGTTTCGATTTGCTTAGATTCTGCAGCTACAAATTGTGAAGTTGTAAATTCTGCATTTTCTGCTACAGAAAATTCTAGTTTGGTTGCTATTCCTTTTATTTTAAATTCTGCATATAGTGACTCTATTTGTGCAGATTCTGTGGATCCAGTTTCTGATAGTATGGATGAATCCACTGTTTTTCTTGATTCTAATGCCATTGTGCAAGATTCTTCATGTTTTGCAGTCTTTGAAATTAAACAAGCAGAATAAATTCCAACATTAGCACTCTCCAAACAAGAGCCACACACCTTGGAGTAGAAGCCTCATTTAAAAACTTGAAGTATGCATTCCTGGCACCCAATGAGAAGCTGCCAGTCATCATAGCCAAGGATTTGCTGCCAGAACAAGAGGAGAAGTTGTTAAACATTCTAAGGCAGAACATGAAGGCTTTAGGCTGGACATTGGCAGACATACCTGGGATTAGCCCCTCTACGTGCATGCACAGAATTCAGTTAGAAGAGGGTGTGAAACCAGTGAGGTAACCCCAGAGGAGACTGAATCCTCTGATCTTGGATGTGGTCAAGAAAGAAGTCAACAAGCTTCTAGCTGCTGGCATCATTTATCCAATTTCAGATAGTAAGTGGGTGAGCCCGGTGCAAGTTGTCCCCAAGAAGACCGGTATTACAGTAGTGAAGAATTCAGATGGTGAGCTGGTACCCACACGAGTGCAGAACAGCTGGAGAGTCTGCATTGACTATAGGAAGCTGAACCAAGCCACCAGAAAAGACCACTTCCCTCTGCCCTTCATCGATCAGATGCTAGAGAGATTGGCAGGTCAGTCTCACTACTGTTTTCTTGATAGTTTCTCTAGCTATTTTCAGATTCATATTGCACCAGAAGATCAAGAGAAGACCACTTTCACCTGTCCATTCGGCACATTTGCATACCGGAGGATGCCCTTTGGCTTATGCAACGCCCCAGGTACATTTCAGAGGTGCATGGTGAGTATATTCTCTGACTTTCTAGAGGACTGTATGGAAGTTTTCATGGATGATTTTACTGTTTACGGCTCTTCTTTTGATGCATGTCTGGATAGCCTGGCTAGAGTTTTGGGTAGATGTGTTGAATCACACCTTGTCTTAAATTTTGAGAAGTGTCATTTTATGGTTAGGTAGGGTGTGGTCTTAGGTCATATTATCTCTGGGGAGGGTATTTCTGTTGATAAATCCAAGATAGATGTCATTGCTTCTTTGCCTTATCCCGCATGCATGCGGGAAGTGCGGTCTTTTCTTGGCCATGCAGGTTTCTATAGGCGATTCATCCAAGATTTCAGCAAAATAACACTCCCATTATCCAGACTATTGCAGAAGGAGGTTGACTTCCAGTTCGATGATGAGTGTAGGAGGGCATTTGACCAGCTGAAGCAAAGACTCATCTCTCGCCTTGCTTCAACCGCCGAACTGGGAGTATGCATTTGAGCTAATGTGTGACGCTTCCAACTTTGTAGTTGGAGCAGTTCTTTCACAGAAGGTCGGGAAGATACCCCATGTTATAGCCTATGCTTCCCGGACCTTGGACTCTGCGCAGGCCAACTATACCACCACTGAGAAGGAGCTTCTAGCCATTGTCTTTGCTTTAGATAAATTCCGTGCTTACCTTTTGGGAACTAAAGTGACTGTTTTTTCTGATCATGCAAGACCAAGTTCCTGCTGAAGAAGCCAGATGCTAAGCCTAGGCTCATTAGGTGGATGTTGCTGTTGCAAGAGTTTGATATAGAGATCAAGGACAAAAGTGGAGCCGAGAATCTAGTAGCGGATCACCTGAGCCAAATCCCGCAGACCCTAGAGCCTCTTCCTATCCGTGAGACCTTTCCAGATGAGCAGCTTCTATAGCTGCAAGGTAAGGACCCATGGTATGCTGATCTAGTTAATTATCTGGTTGCTGCTGAGTTACCTGCTTATTTTAAAAAGCATCAGATAGATAAACTTAGGAGTGAGGCTAAGTACTATATTTGGGATGATCCGTACTTGTGGAGGATGTGTAGTGATCAGGTCATTCGGCGTTTTGTGCATGAGTCTGAGATGCCATCTATTTTACGCTTTGTCACACTCTTGCTGCGGTGGCCACTTTGGTCCACATAAGACTGCTAGGAAGATTTTAGATGCGAGGTTTTTCGCCCACTTTGTTTCGCGATGCCTACACATATTGTAGGAATTGTGAACAATGCTAGAAGACTCCGTAGGAATGAGATGCCTCAGCAGCCCTTATTGTTTTGTGAGATATTTGATGTTTGGGGTATTGACTTTATGGGGCCTTTTCCTGTTTCTTTTGGTTTTGTTTACATATTACTGGCTGTTGATTATGTCTCTAAATGGGTGGAAGCCAAGGCCACCCGGACTGATGATTCTCATGTTGTCATAGATTTTGTCAGATCACAGATATTTTGCAGGTTCGGGGTGCCTAGAGCTATCATCAGTGACCAGGGAAGCCATTTCTGCAACCGAAACATGGCTACCTTGCTAAAGAAGTATGGTGTCACCCATAAGGTCTCAACTCCATACCATCCGCAGACAAATGGACAAGCGGAGGTGTCCAACAGAGAGTTGAAGCAGATCTTGGAGAAAACTGTTCAGCCGAACAGGAAGGACTGGAGCAAGAGACTTGAGGATGCTTTATGGGCCTATCGCACTGCCTATAAGACACCTTTGGGGATGTCCCCCTATAGGATTGTCTTTGGTAAGGCATGCCACCTTCCAGTAGAGATCGAGCACAGAGCTTATTGGGCAGTTAAACACTGCAACTTGGATCTAGACCAGTCCCGGCTTCATAGAAAGCTCCAGCTTCAAAAGTTGGAAGAGATTCGTTTAGAGGCCTATGAGAATGCCCGCATGTATAAGGAGAAGGCCAAACTCATCCATGATAGGATGTTGTTGCGGAAGGAGTTCTCAGTCGGCCAGAAAGTGCTCCTCTATAACTCCCGCCTCAAGCTTTTCTCTGGTAAGCTTCGTTCCCGGTGGCTTGGTCCTTATATTGTTACTCAGATTTTTCCCTATGGTGCTGTGCAGATTGTGGAGCCTGGGACGGACAGAGTTTTTATTGTGAATGGCCACCGTCTGAAGCTGTTTCATGAAGAGCTATCCGTGGACACCATTGAGGAGGTTCGCTTGTTAGCGGCCACCTATGCTTGATAGGGATGTTTTCTTCTTCCCTCTCCTACTTCTTTCTAATTGCCTTGCATTCTATTCTGTTGCATGACATTGAGGGCAATGTCAGGTTGAAGTGTGGGGGGAGGATGATTAGTTTTAGTTTATCTCTCGTGTATTTTTCCAGCTAGTCTTGCATTTTGGGTTTGTTTTTGTTGCTGAAATAATCTTTGTTCTTGTTCTTCTTTGATGAATTGATGGTTGTTGAGTTAGGACATTAAATATTGAGGTGGATGGAGTTCCAACATGATTTCATTTTTTCTTTTCCCTCTTGCAATGTGTGAATTGAGTTATTGATCTTAATTTGCTTGGATTGAGTATGATGAATACTACCCTTGTGAGCTTTTGAGCTATGTTTTGGATAGTTGCATTTCATACCATTCCTTTCTTTCTTGTGTGTCAACCCTCATAGTTTATGTCATTCTAGAACTTGCTTTGATTCTTCTTTGAGGCTACATTTTCATATGCATTCATGGACATGATAGAGGCATTTCTTTTCATTTTTAACCACTTGGCCATATAGCCCACCTTGCATTAATTCCCCTGTTAACCCCTTTGAGCCTTGTTGACCTTTCTTTCTTTGATTCTAGCACATTACAAGCTTAAACCCATTTGGAAAACCATGATTCTACCCAACCTTAGGGAATAGGAAGGCATTGGTTTCATTATCATTATTGTGTTGGAGATCAAGTGTGGGGGGGTGCAAAATGAAAGTCATATATGCATCAATTGCAAGTGTGGATGGTTACAAATAAAGCATAAATTGCAAGTGTGCAAATAATAAAAAAAAAAAACAACAACAACAACAAAAAAAAAAAGAGAAAAAGAAAGAAAGGGCGAACAAAATGGGAGTGTTCATGAAGGGAATGAATATGTTATGGAATGACTTTGGGAAACCCCCCACATTTGTGAACTTGGCTTATATCTTGACCAATATTTCTCCTATTGCCTTAGGTTCTACCTTGTTATTTCCCTATTTTTCCTACCCTTACCTTAACCCCATTACAACCATTAATGAAGCCCTCTTGATTTGTGTTTCATATGATTGCAAGTAGTGGAGAAGTAGAAGATTAGCAAGCCTATGGTAATGCATGATCCATTGAGGTGAATTGAGTGAAACATTTCTACCCACACACTTGAGAGTTAGTGAGTTTCATACACTCACCCATCATCTTGTGAGATTCTTCATACTTGATCTTTGCACTTTGAGTGATGTTGCTTGGTTTATACTTTAGAGAGGTGGGGATCATTTGATTTGATTGTTGGAAAATTCTTGATGCCTCACATGCTACTTTGTCCCTAAACTTAGCACTTTTGATGATTCATTGGAGAATAAGTTTTTCCACTTTGGTTTGTAGTTGATTTTGGTATTTTCCTTGTTTAGTTTCCTTTAGGTTGAGTCTTGCATGAGGACATGCAAGGGCTAAGTGTGGGGGAATTTAATGAATTGGATTTTTATACTATTTTTATCCTTCATACTTGTCTCATTAATCCTCCTTTGTGCTTAATTGGTTGAGTTTAGATCATTTTCCTTTTTTGGATCTTAGTGAGACTTAGTTAATTTTTGCAGCATTTCGGTTATTTTGACCTGCTTCAGTGTTTAGATCATATCTTGAGCTCTGTACCTCATTTTATTATGCTTCTTGATTTGTAGGAAAGCCAAGAGATAGAGCTACAATTTCTATGAGAGGGCAAGGGCTAATTCTGAGATCTTAAAGCCGAAATTGGGCTCGGAACTGAACTGAAGCGTTTGGGCGCGGTTTCTGAGCAGCCTTCAATGATTGGACCATATCTTGGGCTACAGGGACTCAATTGAGCCCATTCCGGTGGCATTGGAAAGATAACATCCAGGGCTTCATTTTATGTTCAGAGTGCTAAGCCAAGAAGAACCGTTATGAGGCCCAAAAACGTGTTGGAAGTCGCTGCTGAGTCTAAGAGAGTCCACTCAACTTGTTTTGGGCACAACTTTCTCTCTAAGCATCCAAATTGGGCAAATGAGCTATCCAAATTTAGCTTAGGAAAAGAGGATTATTTTAATTAAGTAATTAGTGACTTTTAATTAGAGGTATATATAGAAATTCTGATTATGCTTCAGGACCTTTTTGCTCATTTTGTAATTTTTAGTTTTATTGAATAAGAAAAACTCTCTCTCTCTCTCTCTCTCTCTCTCTTTTGCGTTTTCCTCCATTAATGGAGGGGTGATCCTCCTCTGATCCAAGGCATCAAGAGAAGCATTCAAGCTCTTGAGGATTGGTGCATCAAGACATGGAAATTCCAATTTCGGTTTCACTCCTCTTCTCTTCTTCTTAATCTCGTAATTGAATTGGAGGTTTTTATTCATGCATGTTGATTAAGAGTCAATCAAATCATGTATAATTCGGTTGATATATGGGATTCGATTGTTCAAGAGTGTGATTCATATTTCAGATCTGAATATGAGATTAGAGCATTGGTTTGGAAGCTAATCCAAAATCAATTCGATTTTAGAGGTCTCTAAACCGAATTGCTTGAGTGATTAGTTGAATGCATGGAGATTTTCATGTGAATGCTAGGTTTGATTTGAGGTTTCAATTGAATCTAAAATTAATCATCGAATTGGAGAGTGCATGTATATTTGAATCCAATGATTGAGTGTTGATTGCTTTCTTCTTGTGTGTCTTGGATTAGAATTTTAATTCGGTTTAGCCTTTTTGTTTTATGTTTGCTTTGGAATTCAGTATTGCATTTTAAGTGTTTGTTATAAAAACCCCCCTGAATTTTCTGATCAAATAGTGTGTTCATCTTTGGGAAACGATCCGAGTTGGCTACTATACTATAGTCGCTATTCGGTTTAATTTGCTCGTGTTACGACGCGCGAGTCAGCTTACATGAAGCATGGCATGACCCAGCTAGTGTAAGTACCAAAGAGTTATGGTGGCGACAGCCACGGTATGAGCTTATTACCACTTATGTTTAGTGGGTGAAAAGAAAAAGACTTAAGATAAAGTCAAGTTAAGAAAAGAAAAGGGACTTCGGACCCTTAAAAGGAAGAAGTTAAAAGAAGTTTATAGCACAACCATGCATGTTTTATGTAATAATAATTGTTCCCATGCTTGTTATGATATAAATGATTTGAGGGTATGTTAAAATTGAATTTGCTTCGGATATTTATGTTTTCGAAAACCTAAGAATTAGACCTTATGAATGCTCATTGTTTTCATTTATAAAACCGAAGTGGCTAGGACGATGACAATAACACTTTAGTTTCGGGTTCGAGTCCTACTGAGAAATCTTATTTCTCACTCTAGTTATTTTTTCGTATTGTTACCAAAATTCGATCGCGCATCCAGTGGAGTGGAGCATGGATCCCCCACATTATGAACGGACGTATCATGAGGGATGCTAAATGATGCTGATTTGGACTTGTAGCTGCCGTAGCTCTGCACCTTCATACATTCTTTTTTGTGATGAACTATGTCAATTTAAGTTTGTATTTATTATCTAGTATTTGGTTCATGGCACATCCATGAGCCTCCCTCGATGTAATGCTTATATATATATATATATATATATATATATAATGAATGAACCCATATGGATGTAATGATTAGCTATATAATGCAATGTATTTGTGAATTACTATTTATTTATCTTTCTTATATTTTATGATATTGTGTTTCGAACTCTCTCGTGCGATACGCTCGTTTATATCTATCTTCTCACTCAAGGCTTCACTTTCCAAATGCTGCAAAGTGACAATGTATTTAAAAAAAAATTTACCGTATTTTCCATGTAACTTAATTGAAAAAGCAAAGTTTAGTTTTCCACGAGTATAAGTAACAACTAATAAAACGCCGTAATACGACTTAAGCGTAGTATGAGTTTATTAGGGTGTTACAATTTAGACCATGATTGTGAACCCACATTGAGACTTATAGCCTACCATACTTCATTTAACCCTTGTTACTCCTTTTGAGCCTAATAGCCTTTATTCTTGATTGAACCACATTTTAAGCCAAATGTCTTATCCTTCTTATTCCACTTTGATCCCTTAATTACCCTCAAGCCTAAACTTTTCATCCATTTGAACAGGGTATTATCTCCATCACTCAAAACCTCATGTTTCTCAAAAAAAAAAGAGAAAAAAGGGAGAAGAGAAGGGAAAAGAAAGAAAGCAAAAGAGAAAAATTAGCAATACAAGGAAAATATAATGCCAAGGTTCAACAAGAAAAGCATGATGGTTGCCAAGCAACTAAGTTGGGGGTAACCCAAGAAGAGTGAATAGAAGTAAAGGTTCCTTATCATTGAGGGTAAAATTCAAGCTTAAAAGACTTCTCACCACACTCCAACCTTGGCCTTACATTACAAGCTTAAAAAAAAACCCACTAATCCTTAATAAGTGAACACTGGTATGGATGTAGAAAGGATGAATGGCGCATTATGGTTCATTATTGTCTCCTTCTTAATCATGGCATTGGCATGGGGTGAATTAACTCTTTGTTACTTGGCACACACACACACACTTGGTTACTTCCCTTTGATAATGAGAATTGCACAATTGAATGGCTTCTAGTTTGAACCTTGATTGAGTTGTCACTTCTAGATTAGAGTGAGAGAGAGCAATGATGAGGACTACATGAGTCAAAGATTTGGGAGTGTAATGTTTTGGGTGTCTTTGATTGTTTCCTTGTTTAGTAGTTTAGTTTAAATTCTTGCTTAGGGACAAGCAAAAGGTCAAGTTAGGGGTGTTTGATAACTCTCCAATGAGAGTTATAATTGTTAGTATTTTTATATAGTTTTTAGGACTTACATGCATATTAGGTAATAGTCTAGCATTAATTAGCATTATATTAGGGATTTTGTTATGTGATAGCTTAATATTGATATTTACATACCTTCTAGAACATTTTCACTTATTATTAGTCATTTTTTATTGAAGGTATAAAGATCCAACTCAAAGAAAACGAAATGTCAAGTTTTAAGACCCATGCTCGAGCGTACAACCCCATGCTCGAGCATGGGTTGGTACAGGGAGCTCAAGAAATTGGACAAGGGCCACGCTCAAGCACCGCCTCGCACGCTCGAGTGTAGCCCACAAAAGGAGGACAATACGAGGTTTAGGGAGGCACGCTCGAGCGTAGACCTACTGTAACATCCTCCCACGTACAGTACTATGTTTAAGTCATAGCACCATACTCAGGAGTTGTTACTATTACCTGAGCGGACCTTATTTCACAGCAACTTCAGCCGTCTTCGAAACCTTTCGAGCTATCCGGAGATAACACGGTAATAGGAGTGAGAATTTTAAATTCTCAGTAGGATTCACTAAACTATTACATGTAGTGTCATTGTTATTATCTCCAGCTGCTTCGGTTTATTATATAAAAAAATGAACATATTATACGAACTGTTTTGTTTCATAGTTTGAAAACATATGGTCCGAAGCAGAGTTTATTTTATTTCACGCACTTGAGTCACATTGGCAATATTTCATATTTAGAATAGTAATCACTGCATAAGTAGATAGAATAGTTTCAACATCAATAAAACATGGGCTATAATTATGCAAATACTCATGGTTGAATTCAGGCAAATGCACTAGCGTTTTCCTTTAACTTTCTTTGCTTTCTTTTCTTGGCACACCTAGGCGTTACGTATCGCCGTCCCTAGGGTGCTGACTCGAGTGCCAAGCTCGGTCAAATTACAATATAAACTGAATTACACTAAATTCGCAGCAAAGGGTGCAATTTGGGTCGTTTCCTAGTGATGACAATGTTATATGATCAGGAAATTGGGGGGGGGGGTTTAGGAATTTAAAATACCGAAATAAATAGAAAAGAAATGAATAGAATTTGGAACATCTAATCCAAGAATCAAAAGATGACCATTTTCATTCAATCATTGAGTTCTAATTGTATGTCAACAAACCAGTCACTGATAAATGTCAAGTTCGAATGAAACCTCAATTCGACCTCTGCATTACACATGAAAAACTTCATGCATTCGATTAACACTTAAATGATTAAACTCAGAAACCTCTAGAATCTAATCAATTCGTGTTAATTTTCAAGCACTAATGCACTTAATCACCAAGTTCAAATCTGAAACCTAATTCTACTTGTCAAAACAGTTGCATTACAATATTAAACAATCGAGTAATATGCAAGCAAACAAACAACCAAGTAGTTAATCATAATACCAGATTGAAAATCTTCAAATCTGAAATTGAATCAAAAACAAGGAAAAAGGAGTAGAAGAAACCGAATTGATGAACTCTGAAGCAACAACCCTCAAGAATGCTAATGTTGTCTTTGAATCCTTGGATTAGATAGAAGCTTACTCCTCCATGAATGGAGGAAGACAAATTGGCAAGGTGGGGGGGCGTGAGAGAAGAGAGAAGGAAGAAGAAGTTCGAAAAATCCCTATTCAAAATCTGTCTGAGTTACAAGTCTGGCCTCCTTCCAAAACCCGGCCATATTAGAATCAAAACCATCTAAAAATATTAAATTGTAGTTACTACATTAATCCTCTCTCTCTCCTTTGAATCTGGACACCTTATTTGCTAAAATCTGAATTATAGAAAGAAAGTTACACTAAAAATATGAAATCATTATAACTAATTCCATAAGTAACGTTCTTCTACCATTTTGTCTATCAAAACGATTCCGTTTGGATTTTCACTCTGAAGAAGAATTGTAGCCTTGGATGTCAGCTTCAAAATGCCACTGGAATAGCCTCAATCGGACATTTGTAGACCGAGATATGGCCCAAATACCACACCCTGCTCAGAGTCTGCCACTGCACCACTTCAGTTCACTTCTAGGCCCAATTTCAGCTCCTTAACACCAGAATTGACCTCTAACTTCTTCATATCACTTGTAGGCCTTTATCTCAGCTTTCCTACAAATCAAGAATCACAATAAAATGAGCTCTACAACTCAAGATATAACCCAAAAACCAAAATAGTGTCAGAATTCGCCTAATGCTGGAAAATTTAACTCAAACCCAAACAAAATCCAAACAATACAAAATGGTCCAATTCAAAACAATTAGGCACAAAAGAGAATTAATGAGCTAGGAATGAGGGAAAATAAGTATATAAAAATCCAATTGATCAAATTTCCCCACACTTAACTCTTGCATGTCCTCATGCAAGATTCAACTAAGGATATAGAAACATGCAACCTAAAAATCATGGAATAACCCAAAATGAACAAGCAAATTCTCCAATGAATCATCAAAAGTGCCAAGCTTAGGAAAATAAGAGCATACAAGGCATCTAGAGTATCCAAAAATCAAATCATTCAACACTCCATCTCTCAAAAATGCAAGTTAAGCAATATCCTTCAAAATGCAAATAGATCAAGCATGAAAAGGTTAACAAGATGGTGTTTAAATCTCTTAACTCTCAAGTGTATAGGCAAAAGTGTTTCACTCAAGTCACCTCAATAAACAACACATTACCATAAGCTTGTTAATCTTCTACTTCTCTACTACTCACAAACAAATGCAAACACAAATCAAGAGGACTTTATTTAAGGTTGTAATAAGGCCAAGGTAAGGGTATGAAAATATGAGGATATGGCAAGATACAACCTAAGACATTTATAAGCAAAAATGAAGTAAACACAACCATGAAACAAATCTACAATGCAAGATTAATTACCAAATAATACAACCTACAATCCTATGTCGAAACCATGCACTCCCTATTCCCCAAGGTTGGGTATAACATGATTTTCCACTTAAAGCTTGTAATGTTCTAGAAACCAAAGAATGATCAATAAGGCTCAAAGGAGCTAAACAAGGGGCAAAATGCAAGGTAGGCTATATGGCCAAGTGGCTAAAATGAAATAATTGCCTCTATCATGTTCATGAATGCATATGAAAAAAAATGTAGCCTCAAAGAAGAATCACAACAAGTTCTAGAATAACAAAATTTATGAGGGAGAACATGTACGAAGGACAAGAATGGCATGAAACGCAACCATCCGAATTAAGGCTCAAAAGCTCACAAAGGTAAAATTCAACATACTCAATCATGGCAAATCAAGATCAACCACCCAACTCACACATATCAAGAAGAGGAAGATGAAATCACGTTGGAACCCTATCCTCCCAAAACCCTAATGCCTTAACTCAACAACTTTCAATTCAACAATGGAGAATCAAAGCAAAACAAAGCAGAACAAAGCAAAAAAAATTTTTTAAGCAAAAATGAAGTAAAAACAACCATGATACAAATCTATAATGCAAGATTAATTACCAAACAACACAACCTACAATCCTATGTCGAAACCATGCACTCCCTATTCCCCAAGGTTGGGTATAACATGGTTTTCCACTTAAAGCTTGTAATGTGCTAGAAACCAAAGAATGATCAATAAGGCTCAAAGGGGGCTAAACAAGGGGCAAAATGCAAGGTAGGCTATATGGCCAAGTGGTAAAATGAAATAATTGCCTCTATCATGTTCATGAACGCATATGAAAAAAAATGTAACCTCAAAGAAGAATCAAAGCAAGTTCTAGAATAACAAAGTCTATGAGGGAGAACACACAACAAGGAAGAGAAAGGCATGAAACGCAACCATCTGAATTAAGGCTCAAAAGCTTACAAAGGTAAAATTCAACATACTCTTTCATGGCAAATCAAGATTAACCACCCAACTCACACATATCAAGAAGAGGAAGATGAAATCATGTTGGAACCCCATCCTCCCAAAACCCTAATGGCTTAACTCAAAAACTTTCAATTCAACAATGGAGAATCAAAGCAAAACAAAGCAGAACAAAGCAAAACAAAGCCAAAAAATTTTTTTAAGCAAAAATGAAGTAAAAACAACCATGATACAAATCTATAATGCAAGATTAATTACCAAACAACATAACCTACAATCCTATGTCGAAACCATGCACTCCCTATTCCCCAAGGTTGGGTATAACATGGTTTTCCACTTAAAGCTTGTAATGTGCTAGAAACCAAAGAATGTTCAATAAGGCTCAAAGGGGCTAAACAAGGGGCAAAATGCAAGGTAGGCTATATGGCCAAGTGGTAAAATGAAATAATTGCCACTATCATGTTCATGAACGCATATGAAAAAAAATGTAGCCTCAAAGAAGAATCAAAGCAAGTTCGAGAATAACAAAGTCTATGAGGGAGAACACACAAGAAGGAAGAGAATGGCATGAAACGCAACCTTCCGAATTAAGGCTCAAAAGCTCACAAAGGTAAAATTCAACATACTCAAACATGGCAAATCAAGATCAACCACCCAACTCACACATATCAAGAAGAGGAAGATAAAATCATGTTGGAGCCCCATCCTCCCAAAACCCTAATGCCTTAACTCCAAAACTTTCAATTCAACAATGGAGAATCAAAGCAAAACAAACCAGAACAAAGCAAAACAAAGCAAAAAAAAAAAAAAAATTTAAACAAAAATGAGGTAAAATCAACCATGAAACAAATCTATAATGGAAGATTAATAACCAAACAACACAACCTACAATCCTCTGTCGACACCATGCACTCCCTATTCCCCAAGGTTGGGTATAACATGGTTTTCCACTTAAAGCTTGTAATGTGCTAGAAACCACAAAACGATCAATAAGGCTCAAAGGGGCTAAACAAGGGGCAAAATGCAAGGTAGGCTATATGGCCAAGTGGCTAAAATGAAATAATTGCCTCTATCATGTTCATGAACGCATATGAAAAAAAATGTAGCCTCAAAGAAGAATCAAAGCAAGTTCTAAAATAACAAAATCTACGACGGAGAACAGGCAAGAAGGAAGAGAATGGCATGAAACGCAACCTTCCGAATTAAGGCTCAAAGGCTCACAAAGGTAAAATTCAACATACTTAATCATGGCAAATCAAGATCAACCACCTAACTCACACATATCAAGAAGAGGAAGATGAAATCATGTTGGAACCCTATCCTCCCAAAACCCTAATGCCTTAACTCAACAACTTTCAATTCAACAATGGAGAATCAAAGCAAAACAAACCAGAACAAAGCAAAACAAAGCAAAAAAATTTTTTTAAACAAAAATGAAGTAAAACAACCATGAAACAAATCTATAATGCAAGATTAATTACCAAACAACACAACCTACAATCATATGTCGAAACCATGCACTCCCTATTCCCCAAGGTTGGGTATAACATGGTTTTCCACTTAAAGCTTGTAATGTGCTAGAAACCAAAGAATGATCAATAAGGCTCAAAGGGGCTAAACAAGGGGCAAAATGCAAGGTAGGCTATATGGCCAAGTGGTAAAATGAAATAATTGCCTTTATCATGTTCATGAACGCATATGAAAAAAATGTAGCCTCAAAGAAGAATCAAAGCAAGTTCTAGAATAACAAAATCTATGAGGGAGAACACATAAGAAGGAAGAGAATGGCATGAAACACAACCATCCGAATTAAGGCTCAAAAGCTCACAAAGGTAAAATTCAACATACTCAATCATGGCAAATCAAGATCAACCACCCAACTCACACATATCAAGAAGAGGAAGATGAAATCATGTTGGAACCCTATCCTCCCTAAACCCTAATGCCTTAACTCAATAACTTTCAATTCAACAATGGAGAATCAAAGCAAAACAAAGTAGAACAAAGCAAAACAAAGCAAAAAAAAATTTTTTAAGCAAAAATGAAGTAAAATCAACCATGAAACAAATCTATAATACAAATGCATGGAATGGTGAAAGTCCCTGGATCCTTGCATTTTGGAGGAATACTTGGCTGAATGATTGCAGAAACATTTCTGCCCATGCTCACCTTCTCATTTCCCTTCAGCCTCCTTCTATGAGTGCACAAGTCCTTGAGAAATTTGGCATACTTTGGACTCTGTTTGATGGCTTCTAGGAGTGGAATATTGACTTCCACTTTTCTGAATCTCCTTGTCAAATTCAGCTTCTGCCCACTTCTTGTTTTGTGTCACTCTGTTGGGGAAAGGCAGTGGAACACTTTGTTCAGGTTACTTGCTGCTGCTACTGCTACTGCTTGGTTCTGCACCATTTGTCTTTATTTCTGCAGAATCAGATTTTTCTACTACATCTGGTTGTTCTGCAAAATCTTCTTGGTTGTTCTTTTCTACAACATCAGGAACCTTAAGCTGCTTGCCACTTCTCAAGGTGATGGAACTCATATTCTTTGGGTTGCTCACAGATTAGGAAGGAAGGTTGCCAGAACCTTGAGATTTCAGCTCATTTACTATTGTAGCCAACTGACCAATTTGCATTTGCAGATTCTAGATGCTGGCTTTTGTTCTTTGTTGAAACTGAACACTGTTAGTTGCCATCTGCTTCACTAAATCTGCAAGGCTAGGTTCTAAGCTGCTTTGTGGTTTTTTTTGCTGAACTGGTGGATGATATTGTCCTGAGCTTGGTCCAGCAGAATTTTGCTTAAATTGAGGTTGCTGAAACTGATTGAAGTTGTTACCATACCTCAGATTCGGGCGATTTCTCCTGCCAGGATTGTATGTGTTGGAGAATGGATCATAACTCTTCTGCTACTGCTGCTGATAAGGCCTACCAGGAAAAATTCCTGCAACAATTTCATTGCTCTCCTGTAGATGTGGACACTGATCTGTTGGATTTCCTGGTATGGAGCAAATGCCACAAATCATAGCCACTAGTTGCTGGGGCTGCTAGCCAAGTGCCAATTGCCTCACTAAGGTTGTCAACTTATCTATTCGGTTCTCCATCCTCTGCTGGTTTGTATCAGAGGTTTGTACTTCATTTACTCCACTTGTTGACACTATGGCTCGGGTACCAAATTATTGTGCATTGGCAGCCATGTTTGCAATTAATTCACGAGCTGCAGCAGGTGTTTTATCTACCAAAGCCCTCCGTATAAAGATCAACCATACTTCTGTCCATTGGCATGAGACCTTCATAAAAATACTGAATGAGAAGCTGGTCACTGTAACACCCTTTATTATATAAGTCATGTTTGAGTCATGGAGTTATATTAAAAAGGTGCCACTGTGCTAAGAAAACTTTAAAATATGGAAAATATAATACATGGCCCTTTAACTGCTCACTTTATTATTGACTAATAGTCTCTGATACATAGATAATGAAATAATTACACTTTAAAGGAAATTGTGACTGACATAATACACAGTGTTTACTTCCGACTAGTCATTAGCTAGCTTCAATAGTCTCTTGATCTGGTTTGCGTCCGAGCCTTGCTCAATAACTGTCCCAGTACTCTGCCCCGTACTTGATTTCCAACTTAGGTGCTGGAACGTTTACGGAAAAGAAAAACATACAAGCAGGCAGTGAGAACCTAAGGTCCTCAGTAGGTAAACTCAAACTATTACTCATACAGTGCCATCATAAACATTCCAGCCACTTCGGTTTATTATGAAAATATGAGCACATATAAACAATTAGTGGTTCAATTTTAAGTTGAAAACACCTTTCTCGAAGCGGGTTATATTTTAACAACCACTTGCCATATCATATGACAGACATAGAAATACAGATAGTATAATATGCTTCAACAAGGATCATAATAGCATTATGACTTAACTAGATAATTGAAGATGCACATATAAATGCTTATACTTGAATGTATGCAAGTGCACTTGACTTAATTTATCTCTTCTTTAACTTGCAACTTAACCTTGCCATTCTGTACTTGGTCCCCCGGAGGTGAATGGCCTCTCTCACCCCTGGGTGATAGCTTGCTTTTCAGGTCCAAGCTCGTACCTATACATGAGTGACGGGTTTACTTTCCCCGACCCGCACACCGGTCTATTCTCCTTAAATCTGGTCGAGGGCTGGCCCAAGTCTTAGACAGTACCGCTCTATCCCACGCTAGCTGAGTCTATGCCATGCCTCACGTGGTAGCTTGGTACATCTTTCTTGCAAGTTCTCATAAATCTTATTCTTCTTTGGACATGATTATACATGCATATGCTATATGCACTCATGCATATACTTCATATTATACTTAAATTATTCTTGCATACATAAATCTTATGAGCATAACATAAAAAGGTTCATAATAGTCACATAATTCACATATTTCTGTCGGAATTTTGGCAGCATAACAGAATGAGTCCAGTTCCCCATGAATAGTGCCAGGCAACCAGTGCACATGTACAAACATTGCAACTCAATAGGGACCAGCAAATATATATATATATTCATAGCATCATTCATCAATTTCAATTCAAGCACCAATTGGGTTTTCGATTTATTCTCTCCTGTTCTGGCCGAGTTTGGTATACTCCACCTTTATTGCAATTCAACTCATTTGAATCTAATTTTTGGATATGTCATAGCATTATGTGTCTAGTTTCTAACCCTTTTCGTCCCATCCCATTTTGATTTGTATAACTCAAGATATTAAAGTTTTTCCTCAGACTGCCCTGTTCTTAGCTAGAATTGGGTTCTTATAATTAAAAATTCACTAAAAATACAAATCTAAGTGAAATTATACGAATTTTATATCAAATTAAATCTAATAGAACAAGCTTTCAAATGAATTAAGTTTCATATTATTTGCCTAAGTATATTTTGGGTTATGAGTTCCGAAACTTGACCCTACTGGACTACCGAAACTTGACCCTACTGGACTACCATGTTTCAGCCTAGTTTAAACTTAAGTCAACTTCATTGGTGTGCTATGAACAAATGGCAACGAATCTGATTCTGAAATTTTTATGGGATGTTATATTATATATTAGCTTTCAAAAAACTTTAGTTTCACTCAATTTGGGGTTGTATAGGGTGAGTTATATCCATCTCAACTCATACTGCCCGGCTAAGAATCCAGATTTATAGGTTAAACTTCAAAAATTCATAACTAATTCAATACTAATCCAATGGACTTATATTTTCTATGTATGGAAATCCCTGAATGTCTAGTTTCATATAAAAATAATTTCATCAAATTTAATCAGTTGTAGGAGGAGCCGTACACTTCGCCGTACGGACCATCGAGGGGAAAACCCTAATAGCTTCTTGGATTCTTCTTGGATTCATGTTCTTCTCTAATCAATCCATCCAATCTTCAATTCAAACTCACATATACACCTTAAACCAACCTTAATTCATCATCTGCACCCATCACAACATCAGAATCATGGATGAATAAGGGACTCTAGGTAGCCGCAATTCAAAGAAAAGAAGGGGAAAGTTGAGATTCCTACCTTGGTAGTGTGAAATCTTGATGGAACTTGATCTTGGAGTGAAGTTGATGGTTGAGGCTTGAGCTTGGGGATGAGAGGAAGTGGAAGAAGATGAAGGAAAGTGGGAAAATGAGGGCTAGTCTGCACTGCTCATGGGGAGGCCGAAAATATAAAGGGGGAAAGAAGAAAAAAATGAAAACTTATGAAGGAAGTTGGCTCTTGATTGGTGGATTTCAACCCTCATTCAAACTTGGCTTGGCCTCCCTCTTTTATGGCTGATTTGTGTGCCACTTGTGAGGAATATTGGCTGGATCTTGGCCATCCATCCTAGGGTTTTCACATTATAATTTCTATTGTTCCGGTTCTGGCAGTTTAAAATACTGAAATCTTACCGATTTCCTTTAAATCGATAAACCGGTTTTAGAAAAATCCTATGAAGTTTATGGTTCTAATCTAATTCCATTATACCTAATCATTCTAAACCACACTCAATTGGTTTTAAGTGAATGCTTAATTAAATCCTAATTAATCCCAATTATTCGATGAAAATCGAACAACTAGGCAAAAAAAGATAAAAATCCGATGGAGGTGAGGCCAAGTTTCTCCACTATCTTGAGCAACACTTGGCGCCACTCATATGTGGTAGGGGTGGCTGAATTTCAGCCACTTAAATGAGGGTTTCCAGTAGAAAATTCTACTGGTTGGGTCCTAACAGTTTAAAATATCGAATCTTCGTTGATTTTCTTCAAATCGGCAAAACTTTACTAAATGACTCTGAGAGAATTTCTACATCTCTATTCTAATTGTTCCTAAGCCTAATCCCTCTAATTAACATCTAATTAACTTCTAATTAACCCTACTTAGTCAATAAGATTGAACAAATTGCTTGTTAACGTGAAATAATCGTTCTTGCAAATTTAGAGCTTTTCTATTTTCTATTTTCCGTGGCTAATGGCATATCCGTAATTTTGAGCAAGTCCAGGGGCATCCCACGTCATTTCACACCAGACTGCCTCCATGGCCCAATCGATGGAGATTTAAACTTCCACGGTTTTACCACGTGATTCTACTTTGTTTAAAACCCCATTCTGCTAATTCTATCGATGTGGGGATATAAAGGTCATTTTATGAAAAATTCTAGGGTTATTGTGAAAATATCCACTTGGGATTAAAGTACAATTTCATACAGCCATAGTGCAAAGAATTCAAGAACAGAAATGGAATCCTACCTCTTTGGAATGTGATTTGAGCTAAGTGTTGAAGCTTGAATTGTTAGAACCTTGTTAAGCTTGAAGTAGTGATGAAGTTGATTGAGAGAAGGGAAGAAGGAGGTTAAAACAAGAGGGAGAGAGAGTGGCGTAAATCAGCCTCAAACGAGAAGGAGAGTCCGACTTAAATACATGGGGGTAGTTGGAATTGTGAGTGTTGATTGGTTGAAATTTTGTGATTGAAGTTTGGCCATGTCTACCACTTTTGTGGCCAAATAGCTCTTCACGTCGTCCCAAAAGTAGAACTCACTTCCATTCATCTGAAATCGGAACTCGTCTCTATTATGTGTAAAGTCGAAACCCGCGTCCCTTTTATTTGAGCTTGGAGCTGAAACCGGATGTCGGAACTCGTCCAACCTTATTTGACACTTGGGGGTAAGTTCGGATATCGGAAGTCATACCGCTTACAATCACCTAATCCCAGAACTCCCCATTCAAACTCGGGAACACCACCAGAAATAGGAAGCCTCTGGGAATAAACTCGGATATCGTAACTCGTGTATAACTTGGAAATCAGCTCAAAGATCCGAACTCGTGTCCATTCCAATTGAGTTCAACTCTAAGGCGGGAACTCGTTACGCTCAACTCGGAGGTCGGTACTTGCACCATTGTGTTAAACTATAACTTCGGAGGTCGGAAACCATGTATACTATTTTGAAACATGAGGTATGAGGTCGAAAATCGGGTACATTGTCTTTAAGACATGAAATCGGATATCGGGAATCATTCCATGTTGTTTTGGACCTAAATGTTAAGTCCGAAGTCGGTAAATTATGCAAGACAAACTCGGAAGTCGGAAATAGTTCATTTTATGCGTGAAATTCGAAGATGAAGTCAGAAATCATAAAAACTTGAAGGTGAAGTCGGAACTCAGAACTCATGGTGGAGGTAAAATGGAATAATTTAGCACAAGGAAAATTGGGATGTTACAGTCACTAATCTGATGGTGTGGGCAACTTGCACACAATTTCTTGAACCTCTCCCAATACTAATGCAATGTCTCTCCACTAATCTGCCTTATGCCGCAAATTTCTTTTCTGATGGAAGCAGCTCTTGAGGCAGGGAAGAATTTCTCCAAGAACATCCTCTTCATGTCTTGCCAGCTTGTGATGGAACCTAGATGCAAGTAATACAACAATCCTTGGCAGATCCGTCCAGAGAAAAAGGAAATGCCCTCAGCTTGATGTGATCTTCCTCCACTCCATGTGGCTTCATGGTTGAGCACACTACATGAAACCTTCAAGTGCTTGTGAGGGTCTTCTCCAGCTAAGCCATGAAACTTGGATAGCAGATGTATCAGTCCTAATTTTAGCTCGAAGTCTGCATCCAAATTCGGGTACTGGATGGCCAAAGCTTGATAGTTGACATCAGGTGCTGCAAGTTCCTTCAAGGTTCTATTAGCCATGCTTCCTAAAAAATCAAAATTTTCAACAAAATTAGGAATAGAATCAAAAACAGAATTATTAGCAAAAGTAGTCTCGAACGACCTCCTCTTAGCTCTTCTAATTTGTCTAAGAGTCCTCTCTAATTCAGGATCAAACTCAACTAAATTAGGAGTTAGATCAGACCTAGTCATGCACTAACAAAATAGCAAACAGAACCATATGTACAAAGCACTAAAACATGCACACAAACACTCGAAATAATCAAAATAAATATAAAAACACTACCAAATAATTTTTAAAAGTTATTGGACCACCACACCTCAAAAATTTTACCCTCAAGGACTAAAAAAAAAATGCAAAGAAAAATTTTAAAAAATTAAAAAAGTGGTCTAAATGAAGGAATTTGATCTTGATCAGAGGGCCATTTTCCTTCAACTAACCAATTTTCAAGTCAATCAGAGCACAAAATCTTTTACAATAATACCCATTACGTCCCTAAAATATACCGAAAAGATCAAAAAAACTTCTAAAAGCCAATCTAAACGATGGAATTTGACAAAAACAAGGGGGGGCTCAATCCATTTGGATTGAGCCTTTCTCAGAATGATGTTTTGCTATCGAATCAAGTCCCCTGAAATCAATTGAAAAGAGTTAGTTGTCAAAAAAACCGTAAAATCGAACTACTAACTATAAATTAAAACTAAAAACTTAACCAAATACACATCAAAACAGAATATGCAATGATATTAACACATATTAACATGACCAAATAACATCAATCATCCCCGGCAACGGAGCCAAAATTTGACTCGAGTGCCGAGCTCGGTCAAATTACAATATAAACCGAATTACACTAAATTCGTAGCAAAGGGTGCAATCCGGGTCGTTTCCTAGTGATGACAATGTTATATGATCAGGAAATTAGGGGGGGTTTAGGAATTTAAAATACCGAAATGAATAGAAAAGAAATGAATAGAATTTGGAATATCTAATCCAAGAATCAAAAGAAGACCATTTTCATTCAATCATTGAGTTCTAATTGTATGTCAACAAACCAGTCACTGATTAATGTCAAGTTCGAATGAAACCTCAATTTGACCTCTGCATTACACATGAAAAACTTCATGCATTCAATTAACACTTAAATGATTAAACTCAGAAACCTCTAGAATCTAATCAATTCGTGTTAATTTTCAAGCACTAATGCACTTAATCACCAAGTTCAAATCTGAAACCTAATTCTACTTGTCAAAACAGTTGCGTTACAATACTAAACAATCGAGTAATATGCAAGCAAACAAACAACCAAGTAGTTAATCACAATACCGGATTGAAAATCTTCAAATCCGAAATTGAATCAAAAACAAGGAAAAAGGGAGTAGAAGAAATTGAATTGATGAACTCTGAAGCAACAACCCTCAAGAATGCTAATGTTGTCTTTGAATCCTTGGATTAGATAGAAGCTTACTCCTCCATAAATGGAGGAAGACAAATTGGCAAGGTGAGGGGGCGTGAGAGAAGAGAGAAGGAAGAAGAAGTCCAAAAAATCCCTATTCAAAATCTGTCTGAGTTACAAGTCTGGCCTCCTTCCAAAACCCGGCCAAATCAGAATCAAAACCACCTAAAAATATTAAATTTTAATTACTACATTAATCCTCTCTCTCTCCTTTGAATCTGGACACCTTATTTGCTAAAATCCGAATTATAGAAAGAAAGTTACACTAAAAACATGAAATCATTATAACTAATTCCGTAAGTAATGTTCTTCTACCATTTTGGCTATCAAAACGATTCCGTTTGGATTTTCACTCTGAAGAAGAATTGTAGCCTTGGATGCCAGCTTCAAAATGCCACTGGAATGGGCTCAATTGGACATCTGTAGACCGAGATATGAGCCAAATACCACACCCTACTTAGAGTCCGCGACTGCACCACTTTAGTTCACTTCTAGGCCCAATTTTAGCTCCTTAACACCAAAATTGGCCTCTAACTTCTTCATATCACTTGTATGCCTATCTCTCAGCTTTCCTACAAATCAAGAATCACAATAAAATGAGCTCTACAACTCAAGATATAACCCAAAAACCAAAATAGTGTCAGAATTCGCCTAATGCTGGAAAATTTAACTCAAACCCAAACAAAATCCAAACAATACAAAATGGTCCAATTCAAAACAATTAGGCACAAAAGAGAATTAATGAGCTAGGAATGAGGGAAAATAAGTATACAAAAATCCAATTGATTAGGTGCTTGCATATGTTTTAATCTTTAATCTTTACTGCCCTTGGGTAGTCTGATCTAGGAGTGAGCTCAACTCGTGACCGTTGTCACACAGAACTAACCTACAAGGGGATCCACATGCCTCTAGTCTTGGAGAGATCTCATTTTGGTCACGTGTCTCTAAATTGAAGTGATCTCTCCTGGTCACGTGCCTCAAGAATAGAGGGATCTCAGCTGACCACTTGCCTTCAATGTAGAAGGATCTCATAGTTTTAACTGCCTTCACAAGGAGGGATCTCATAACTGCCTCTAGGTGAAGGGATCCACATTTAATATATTTATATCCTTTCATTCTCATGCATAATCATGCATAGACATGCTAAATGCACTCATACATATGCTTTATCATTTACTTTCATATATCCTTGCATGTAGAATTTCATGTTCATATCATGAATATTCATAACAAAAATTATCATAATTTCATAAAATTCTGCCCAAAATTCAGCAGCATAATGGATCATGTCCGCTTCTCCATGAATAGTGCCAGACAACTAGGAAATTTTAATCAAACAGCAAACCCCCTATAGAACATCATATCTTCATTAGTTGTCACACACAACAAAGTCTTTTGAGCAAAGCTTAGGTAGTTAGGTGCAAGTTTAAAATATTAAGTCTTAATCTATCTTGCAAGCTTTTAACTTTTACTAATGTTCCCGCGTTTGACCTTAGAACCGACTTCCGAGATTATATAAGTTCCGACTTCCGAGCATAGGAGGTTAATGTTTTGATTCTCGACTTCCGGGGTTATGTTTGGAATCAATCTTCGAGATTGATTCTGGACCGAGTTTCGAGGTTGTATGTTCAATGAGATACCAAGTTTTAAAGCGTCCTAGTTCTCGACTTTCGAGATTCGGGTGTAAAGTTTCATGTTTTGGTACCAACTCCCAAGTTTAGGTTGAAGATACTTGACTTCCGATTTTAAGTATTTTAGGCTCCATATTCTTGTCCTTAACTTTCGATTTTAAGGTGATTCATGTGCTATGTGATTTCCGATCTCCGTCCTTAAGCCACAATTAGTCTTCCAAGTTCCGACATTAATTATACCCGATTTAGTTTTCTATTCACTAAGTTTCGAGTTCAACATTAAGTATACCCAAACTAGCTCTCTGTTTGCTAAGTTTCGAGTTCAACCTTAAGTATTCCTGATCTAGCTCTCTAGTTGCTGAGTTCCGAGTTGAACCTTAAGTATTCCTGATCTAGCTCTCTGGTTGTTAAGTTCCGAGTTCCGATATTAGCTTCAAGTTATTTGTGTTTTATCCCAGATTGCCCTACTTCTAGCCAAAATTGCACTCTTATAAGAGAAAATTCACCAAAAATAGAAATCTACGTAAAATCATGCAAAATTCATATCAATGTAAAGCTAACAGAGCAAGCTTTCAAATGAAACTAGTTGCATATCATTTGAATGAGTATAATTCGAGATATAAGCCCCGAAACTTGACCCTACTGGACTACCCTGTTCCAGCCTGGGTTGAACTTAAGGTAAATTCATCGATGTTCTGGGAATAATTGGCAACGAATCTAACTCTGAAATTTTTATAGGATGTTCCCTATATGTTAGCTTTCAAACAACGTTGGTTTCACTCAATTTAGAGTTGTGTAGGGTGAGTTACACCCTTCTCAACTCATACTACCCAAATGAGAATCCAGATTTCTAGGTTAAACTTCAAAAATTCATAACTACCTCTATAATGATCCAATGGCCTTATACTATATATGTATGGAAAGCCCTGAATGTCCAGTTTCACATAAAAATAGTTTCATCAAATTTAAACAATTGTAGGCGGAGCCATACACTCCGCCGTACGGACTGTCGAGGGATTTTGGTTCTCTAGCCCCTCACTTCTTCCTACTTTCACCCTTTCTTACTTCTTAATTGATTTTAGCATCAAAACAGCCAACAAACTAACGAAAGATCATCATATTCATTCAATCATCACATCAAAAAGTGAGAAAATAAAGCCCCAATCAGCCACCCATACCCAAGAAGACAAGAACAAGTTGAATCTCTACCTTTATCTTGAAGCAACAACTAGCTAGTCTTGAGTTCTAATGAAGGATGTGGATGCAAGAGGCTTGATGGAGGCTGAAAGGGGAAGAAGGAGATGAAGAAGATGAAGAAAAGAAGAGAAGAAGGCTGTTGGAAGGAGGCGCAAGTCAGCTGAAATGGAGAGAGAAAAATCTAATTCAAACATAAAGAGGGTAGTTGGCTTCATGGGTTTTGATTGGCTGAAATTTGGTGGCCAATTTTTCAGCCAAGTCTTCCTCTTCTTGTGGCCTTTGTGGCGCCACACTTATAGGCTTAAATGGCTGAGTATTCAGCCTTAAGTCATGGGGTTTTGGGCATGTAATTCTATTAGTTTGGTTCCGACAGTTTAAGATACCGTAATCTTACCGATTTCCCTTAAATCGGTAAATCGATTTTCAGAAAATTTCTATGAAACCTTCTATGCTTCTAATTCAATTTCCTTATATCCAAACTCAATTAATTGCTAATTAATTGATCCTAAATAAACATTTAATCGAATTTTAATTAATTTCAATTATTTGATAAAAACCGAATAACTATGCGAAAAACGATTAAAAATCTGATGGATGTTACGTTACCACCCTCCTAAAAAAAAAAATTGTCCTCAAAATTTAGTTACAAAACTAACTATTTATTATTGTAAGAGTTTGAAGAAAAAAAAGTCCACACATAAGCACACTGAAGTTGAATAAACATAGTTAAAGTAAATACAGTAAACCTAGTTATATAATTCAACATAACATAGTTGGCAAAAGTGAATCCTTATTCTAGGTTATTCCTAATTTCACTTTAGTTCCTTTGGGGAAATAGCCTCTTCAACATTCAAGGTGAAGACCCATCCTGATTATTGCGGTTTAGGGGTAGGCGGCTGACATGTATATAAGCAGTCTCTAATCATTTGGCCCCGCTTCCTACACCTGAAACATACGTTTTGTCCAGCTAAACAAGGTCTACCTCCATGATCCTTTCCACACTTAGAGCATACTTGCCTTGCGCTTGGCCTCTATAGTTGTTTATCCTCATGAGAAATTATGGGCATCTATCCTTTAGAATGTAACTCAAGTGTCTCCATTGTAATTTTGGAAATGCATATGAATAATACACATTTACAATGGTTAGTTGTTTAAAGTGCAAGCCACTTATGGAATGTAATATAAAGTAGCTATTTAATTTATGCTTAGAGTTAATAAATGGACTTAATAAATAATGGGTAAATCATAGATAAAACCAACTGAATTAAGAAAAGAGTATTGTAGCTTTCGCATAAAGATTAGGGTGTTACACTTTTTGCCCCGTTTGATAATTAAGGGCTGGGAGTAAGAAGTTAGCTCCAAGCTATCCTCGGCAGGTTTAGAGCTAGCCCTTGGGGCACCACCCTAAGTAGCTTGAGCTCGGCGGCTGGCAAGGGCGGTCTAGAGAGAATCTTTTGACATTTTGGGAGCCATTTCTCCTGAAATAGTGAAATCAAGAAAATGTCATCACAAATACAATTACAATGAAAACAACAGCAAAAGAAGATCTTAAGAAAACTTATTGAAGTGTTTGACCACCTCGGCCTTTTTTGTATCCCACTTTAACAACTCGAAACACAAAAGAACCTTATTCTCTCTAGATAAGTGTTTCGCCAGTTAATCTAAAATGATCTAATCATAGAGAGGAAGACTTTGGTAGTCGATGCTTAAAACTCTTTTTAGATATGTATTCCAAAAAAGAAGGAATTTGGCATGACATTTCTCATCCAAAAAGAAAGGTTATTCATGCTTGGATACTTTGAAGAATTGGTCCTTGAAGCATTTGAAATTGGAGGTAAAGAGGTCGAATATCTTCCTTTTGGGCTGGCTACTCAAAGAAACCCATTTCCCCTTTTCAACATCCTTTAATTGAAATAAAGAAAATAGAACTCCAATGCTCGACATGGCATCCAAAAATTCCATCAAAATCTCAAAAGCTCGGATAGAAACTCGGCTATTAGGATGAAGTTAGGTATGGGCCACGTTGATGAAATCTAAGCACTCTACCTCGAAAGGGGGTGAAAGGGAGCCTAACATCTAAGGTGGAGAAGAAAACATCATAGACAAAGACAAAGGTCGATTCTTTGTCATTGGAAAGCTTGCTTGTATGGCAAATCGTATCAATAGGTTTAAAGGGAAGCATTCTATGAACTGTTGCCTACTCGACAGAGCTATTTTATAATCTTGGAGGAAATGGTCAAGGATTTGTTGATCGGTATAAAGAGAAAATGAGTTCTTAACCTCATTCACAACCTAGAAGTAGTAATTTGAGAGCCTTTTTTTCTTAACAGAACCTCTAGTGCCTTTAATGATTTCAAAAGCATCTTCTTGAAAATCTTTCTTCATCTATGACAATGAACACCCAGAACCGAAGGTTCAAAATAATCACTAGAATTATGTGGTATTAAAAGAAAAGAAAAAAAAAAGGGAAAATAAACCAGTGAAAGTAAGAGGGAGAGAGAAGCCAATCGTCTACTACCCTAGGGTTCCAACGAAAATTTGTAGGGAAATACTTGGAGAATAAAAGAGGAGAAAAGAGGAAGAAAGGAATAGGATACTTACTTGTGACTCTTTGGAAGAGGAAAAATGATGGAGGATTGGTGGAAATGGAATGAGCTAGGTAGAAAGAGCAAATAAAACTTGTTACAAGAAATGTAAAACAAGAGAGAAATGAGAGTGAGAAAGAATTGGAAGTGAGTAAGCAAAGAGTTACGAGAAATGAAGAAGGAAAAAAGGAATGGGTTTAATCCCACTTTTAGAAAAGGAAAAATGATCCAATGGATCATAGAATTTCCCACCACTAAGGACAAATCTTGATCGTTCAAGGAATCAATGGTTGGGGGCTTGATCTAGTGACTGGAATTCAAAGTAGGAATTGTAATAATAATTGCATAGTAACGACGTGATAGTGGGGGCTCTACAATGTGCCACATGTCTACACATATTTTTCCATAGCCCTCAAGGGAGTTAAGACATTTCCAAATTGTTAATAGCGATATAAGCTCGGAACATGAGCTCAAAAAGGAAGCTGGAAAGTTGATGCTTGGTCTTAGAACTCGGAGATGAAGACTTGGACTATAAGCTTGGATTGTCATTAGTAAGCTTGGGGGCTATGGACTAAACAAATTCATTGGGCCTTAGAACTCGGCCCAAGAGGAGCTTGACTAAGCCCTTCTAGAAGAATTCTTCCTAGGACAAATTCAAATTAAGTCAATGCCCAGAAGTAGCTAATATGTTGAAGATAGTTACCAAGGACTAGGGAACCCCTTGAAAATAGAAAGATGTGGGATTCCCGAAGAATAGGAAAAGGAGATTTGAACTTGAATAAAAAAAGGGTCATAAGAGCCAAAGGTAGGTAATTGATACCTTTTCACTAGCACCCAAGTGAAATAAAGTTTTGACTTGAGTATCGGAATCTCTTACAAGTCTTCCACTGGAGAAGTGAATGAGAGCTTGAACTTGTAGTAGACAAGATCGGACGACCTTAGAAACATGTCAGAACAATATCGTAATTAAATATTTTTCATAGATTTTATCATATAAATAAATATATTTCATGATGAACATTAAATTAAAAATTGGTATATGTTTCTTAATTAAAAAATATATATCTAATTCTCTTTCTAGTCAAAACTTCACGGTGAATCTCTCAAAATTATTTGACTTGTTCATATTGTCTTATAACAATTTGTGGTGTGTCACTGTATTAAATGATGTCAATAGGATGGAAGATCGCTGGAGGAGCAAAACTGTAAGCTTCCATTCTTTCATACGCTGCTTGCCATTTTCTTTGCATATCAGCGAAGAAAAGTTTCAGATGGGCTCCATTTATCATGTTTTCTTTCTCCGCCACTTTTTCTTAGTATTCAAACGGTGGATAATGTTAAATTCATTTTTCTGTTCTCTTTTTTTCTCCTCTCCTTTTCTCTAATCCCAAAAACATGGTAAGCGACAGAAAGAAGAATGATAAAAAATGCCGTAGATATTTGTTTGGGCCAGTTGTTTTGGTCCTGGTTCGGGCTTGTTTGAGAGTAATGGAAACACCAGCCCAACTATCTTCAGGAAAAAACCTCGGGCACCGGAGGAGGAGAATCGCCCCCATTCCAGCGCTTGTGATGATGGTGCATTTTTTACCCCCCCCCTTTTTTTTTTTTCTATTCCACGATATCAAACTGAAATTTTATCTGTCTTTAGTTCTCGTTTGAGATATTTGACGAAACAATTATTCTTCAATCTTCAGCCTCAAGATTTATTTTTCTTAAGAAAAGCAAGTTAATTTCATCAATGTCATCTTTATGTCTTTGATCAATTGAATCTAGAGTCTATAATAATTACGATGCGCAGTTTCATTTTCTATCTAAGCACTCTGAGGCATTGAAACTAAGTTCAGATATGGATTCCTAACACTGAAGGGCTCAACCATTACCTAAGCGCTTGGCTACGTAGGGTCCTGCATCTATTCATAGTTGGAAATCTTCATAACATATGATCATTCTTGAACTTATCTACATTGTGAAACCTCTTGCCAACTAATCCTAAATCCTAATTATTAACAAGAAAGTTGCCCCTAATGCAGATGCAACTTCGAAATCACTAACAACAGTGCCCTTTCTATAAGAACAATTTTACGTCCTACATGGAGTAAATGCACCCAGCCTAATATACTGAAACCATATAACACATAAATGACAGCTATTTAGTGTTGATAAAGTTCAATAATCGAACATCTACAGTGCAAGCCCTTCCACAGATATCAGACGCACATTCGAATCAAATATAAGCTCCATGTCACAAAATCAAACGCATTTACAGCACTACTTCAATGTATGTCTCTGCAAGAAAACAATACAAAAGATGACCCAAATAGCACGAATGCCATCAGGCATGCAAAACAGGACGATGCTAGTTCTCAACACTCAAGAATGTTTTGAGACGTCAACTAAAGAACATCATTTATCATCTTCACCTAATGAAAAACAGAGAAGTGGTAATGTTGCGCAGAGTTTTCCTCCCCATAGTGATCAAACCCAAACGAAGACGCTTCAGCATCTTCAGCCGCCTCTGAAACCCGACCCGAACCATCTCCTCCTTTCCCTCTTCCCTTCGAGGGCGAGAGCACTTCTCGGAGGCCATGCACCACAAGCCAGTTACTGTAATACAGCTCAGGGAAGATCACCGGCACGCCATTGACCAACAACATATCAGCGCTCGACTTAGTAACACTAAGCGTGAACCCCCTCTCGTAAGTCCGAATCAGCGTCCGATCTTCCATCGTCACAAGATCGCTCCACAGGATCTTGCAAGGCACGAGGTGGTGGCGGAGGATCGACGAGTAATCGCTGAGGTTCCCCAAGTGGTGGCTCGCCGCCGCAACAACCTCGTCGACGGGAGCGAACAGCGTCAGCTGAGGGCGGTCCCTCAGCCCGAGGAACTGCATGTCGAGAAGCGAGGCCATGAGGGAGCACCCTCTCGATCTCAGAACCCCGCTCGCTTCTTTCAAAGAAAAGGCCTCGTCGGAGGAGAACCACTTCCGGTCGTTCTTTCTCGCCGGAAAACACGCCGTGGCGGACAGGGTGGTGGGGTCAGTTCCGCCGCCGCCGAGGCGGGGGGTTTTGGCGGGAAGCGTGAAGTAAGGGTCGAAGAAGTCGTCGGTGGCGAAGATGACGAGAGAGCCGTCGTCGTAGACGGGGTCGGGGTTGACGGTGACGTTGTTGATGGAGAGGGGGTGGGCGACGGAGGAGGTGGTGACGGTGAGGGAATGGGAGGGGAGGAGGGTGGGGATGTTGGCGCCAAAAGGGAGGGAGCTGAGGCTGTGGAGGGAGAAAGCGTGGGGGAGGAGGTGGTAACGGAGGAGGGAGAGTGGGAGCTGTGGGAGCTTCTTGAAGGCGGTGTCGGAGGGGGCGAAGACGGTGAGGGAGCGGGTTCTTGGAGGGGCGAGGGTCTGTGATGCCAGCTCCAGGTTGAGGGCCATGGCGTCGAAGCCGGACCCGGAGAGGATCTCGGCGGCGTCGAGGACGGCGGAGGAGGGGAGGGAGGAGGAGAGGGAGGGAAATAACAGGAGGTGGAGGAGAGAGAGAGCAAGGAACAGTGAGGTGGAAGCCATCGATGGAGCTTGACGGTTGAGGTTTTGCTTGCGGCCCTGGGGGATTACTGGGGAAGTGGTGCGGAGGGTAAACTGAGATGGGGAAAAGGATGGTTTGTTATTTCTGGCGGGAAAGGTTGAACACGTGGGAATTTCTAATTGGATTGGGAGTGTGGTAGTTGTAATTTCTTGGTTATATGATTGTTGGACTGTTTTGATTTAATGACGGAAATACCCCTAACGCAGGAGACAGTCTTTTTGTTTTTTTTTTTAATATTTCTTTTTCTTCTAATGACGGAAAAAGGCCGCAGCAAGAGTTAAACCACTTTTTTTTTTTTTTAGTGTAATTTAAAAAAGATATATTTTTTAGACAAAGCTAAACTTAAATTAAAGCCCTGTGTTACATCGAGCAACAGTTGTGTGAGAAAACAAATAACTTAAAACTATACCATGTGTTGGGTATAACAAGAGTGTAGTAATATATGGAAGATTTTAGGTAGAATTTTTTATAATTTTATTTATTTTTTATTTATAGTTTTTTAGTATGTATGATAATAGTAGAAAAATAAATTTAGACATCAAAACACAGGAGTGAAAAATTCCATTATATGTGTATAGATAACTAATTTAATTATTACTATTCTATTTGAAAATAATTGTCCATTTTTAAAATTTTATTTTTTTATAAATAATTATTCTGCTAGAAAATTTATTATTTTTTTTTCTAGTTATACCCATAATAAATAAAGAAGAGAGAGAAAGTAAAAGAAATGAGATAATTAAAAAAAAATAAAATTAAGTAAGAATAATTTTATAAAATAACTTAAAATTATCTAATATTAAGACTATTAATTATTTTTTTAATTCATATGCACATTTAAAATTAAATAATTATTTCCAAATGGATATAGTTCTACATTATTCTTTTCACAAGCATAAAATCTTTGCTCTTAGAAATATATCCCGCCTTTCTAGACTATAAAAGGATATGATACAAACATAAGTAAGCGAATAGTACCTATATGATCTAAATAACAGTTCAGGTGACAAGAAAAATATAAAATAGTTAGAACTCACTAAAGTCTAGATGAAAGTTTCATTTGCCGGTAGTGTTTGCAATAAATAGGTATTTTTCCATAAGAAGAGGCAAGAAATCAAAGCTAGGCTATTTCGCTAACTAAAATTATTTTACCCTCATTCACTTATTTAATCGAAATAATCATCCATGTAAAGCTAATTGCTTACGTTCAGCCACCTAAAACTCACATTCTTTCCTTCATCCAAAACAAACTTCCACATACTAACGCTATCCGATTACTTTACTTCTACAGCCAACTCTTGTATTTTAATCATAACATTGAGATTATGCCCTGATGATTCCAAATAATAATAATAATAATAATAATGACAGTGAGAGCCAAGTTCTTTCTAATTAATATTGGGTGCAGTATCATTAGCCGTAAAATTTCAATCTCATTTCTATTCCTTTAATTCAAACTAGGGACTTTCACAGATTCTCAATTTCATTTCTATTCCTTTAATAGTATTTCAATGACAAAATTATAATTTTTGGAATTTTAAATTAAATAAATTTTATCTTATAAAAATTGTGGAATATTATTAAAGATGGAAAATTATCCCATTAAATGCGGCACCTCTATCCATAATCGAGTGCAAAACTTTGAAGAAGTAATAGAAGGATGGCAAACTCTGTTTGTCATCTTCACTAAGATCTTGGCCTTAGATATTGCAAAATAAATGTGCGCTATTATGGAAGAGAAATTCCATGAATGACATAGGTACAACCCAGCTCTAGTATCTAAAGAGAATTTGAAATGCTAGAATGATGTGTTCCAAGAAAATATTGTTAAAAAATTTTGTGGACTTACATAAATCAAATCACATTTAATTCTGAACTCGGATTAACTGAATGTCAAAATTGATTAAAGCCAATTGTTGAAGCCCAAATTATTGTAATTATTGTTGCTATTGGGCCTAAGTACTACTCATTGGTGGATATTGTTATTAATCTCTATGTGTATGAGCCTTGTTATAATGGGTGGCTTAGCATATCACTTTTCTAACATAGGGAGAGGCCCCTCCTCCTAACCCTATATATAAGCATTGTGGTCCCATTGAAACAGAATATCCTTTTGGCTCCCTGAGGAATAACAGGAGCTCTTCTCTCCCTCTAGCCTTCCTTGGCTAGTTTCTTTCTTGTTTATCTAGGATCAAAGAACGAAAAACAGCCTTGGATTGATCGTTCTTCATCGATCAAACCAGGTTCTCTCACACCTATTCTATTCTTGATTTTGTTCTTGATTTGTTTCTTGATTTTCATGCTGTAATTAGAATCAAAACTTGATCCAACGGTGTTATAATTCCTTCAAGTGGTATCAGAGCTTGTTTTAGTTACTGATTATGGCTGTTGATTGTGTTTTGGTGTGAGTTTGGGGTGTTTGAGTTCGAAACCTTCATGAACCCCAAAGGGGTCAATTTCGAATTTATGATTCTGGCTGTTTGATTCCAAAATTTGTTGAGGGTTATTGTTGTTTATGTTGTTGTGAATTTATTGAGTCGATTATTGCGTGATTTGGGGCTGTATTGAGAGAGAAATCGAAGGAAGAACCGAAGAACCGAAGAACCCTATCCCTTTGATAAAAAATCCAGTATAGTTATCTAGACCGATTTGCGTTCAAACTCTATATGGGTTTTGTTGAGCTCTTCAAGCTGAATTTATAGAGACCAATAACATGAATTTTCATTGAGAATTGAGGGAGAAAATTGCGAAAACCCACGCGGTTCTTCTTCAAGTTGGCTCAAAAATTATAGGCATCGGTTCTTCAAACCATTATGTGGGTTTTGTAGCTCTCCTTCTTGCAGTTCTATAGAGATAAAAATCGCTCAAAACGGTTGAGAAACGAAGGAGAAATCGAGCTCGATCCATTTCAAACTTTGGTGGGTCGCGAACTGGGTCAAATGACCTGTCTGGAGGTTGGGGACGATGAATAGTGTGTCCCATGAAACCCACTCTCGCCCGAGGCACGTGCAGGCATGTGGAGGCCCATTCTAGGACCCATTTTTGCACCAAAATTTGCAGGTTTGGGTATTTAACTGAGATAAATTTATTGGTGAATTTTATTTATTTTTTTGAGCATTAAAAATATTTATTTGAATTTATTTCAAATTTAAAATGCTCAAATTATATGGTACTCCCCAAAATTTTGCCTGAAATTTTTTGTGTACATTTGTCCTATTGTTGGGCATATTGTGTTAAGCATACTCTCAGAGTTAATGTGCTTTGCATATTGAAAAATTTTGAGCTTCTTATGTTTATTATATTTCATATTAAAATTATGAAATGCCACTATTGTTGAATATTGTGCAATATTACTCTGAGAATTGCAGTTTAAGAAATATTAAGACTATTATTTTGAGCATTAATGAAATTTTGGGTATCAAATAAATTATTTTGAATTTTTCAGAAATTAAATTGATTACAATCGTATGATATTCCCCGAATTTTATTCTGGAAATTTTTGTGGATAATTGTGACGTATCTGGACATGTCATAATTTGCGCACTCTCAGAGTTAGAATATTTTGAATATTGAAATAAATTTTGGGGGCACCTCTATTGTTTATATTGATTATGGAATATTGCAATTTTTGTAATTATGTGATTTTTATGTAATGTTACTCTGAGAGTTAATTTCTGGAATATTTTGGCAATGTTGCTGGGCATTTTTCATGATTGTGAGCTCGTCTTTGTGGAGCCAATTGTGATAAATGCTAATTTTGTGAATAATGTTGGGTAATATTGTTTTGAGAATTATTTTCTAAGGTTTTAGAACATAATTTTGCTACACACTCCCATTTTATATAAAATAATGGCTTCTTTTATGTAAAATTTTGAGAATCTGATTTATGCAGTCCAAGTGGGAGAGTGTTTGATATTTGTGGACTTACATAAATCAGAATGGATTTGCATAAATCAAAGTTTGAATTTGGATTTAATCCAAATTAAATACATGCCTAAATATTGGAGCATGTTATGAGTTTTTTAAAATATTGTTTTCTGGGGAATGTTTGTTGTTTAAGCACAAAATTTGTGATAGTCAAGTATTATTGATTTTGGCAAAAAATTTCACTTTCCATAAAGAGAAAATTATTTTTTGGTAATGTGGTTCACCATTATAAATAAGAGAAATAATTTAAATTTTAAAAATCTCTCTTTTGCTTCACATGTTGACAGCCATGTGTATTTTGATTTTGAATAGAGAATTTAGCTCACAATTTATTATTTATTATATATTCGTTTGTGCTTAGTTTGTGAAATTTCAAACGAGTTGTTTTCAATATTGTGGGCATTTATTTGATAAACTCAAAATTTTGGTCATTCTCCTATTTTGGCTGTGCTATGCTTTCTCTTTGTGAACATTTTAAATATTGTTGCTTATGTTGCATTGAGAATTATGTTGATAATGAACTTACCTTTCGGTTTGTCTTTATTGACATAATTCTTAATGATTTGAAAATTGTGTCCTAAGGTTTTCAGTATCCTCTCAATACTAGCTTTAGAGACATGATTTTATTGTTTATTGGAGTCAACTCATGTATTAAATTTGAAGGCCCTAAACGGTATTGCAATTACATAAGGCTCCATTTATTAATTGGGCATTTGAAACAATCCAATATTTTGTGAATTTTGCTTCAACCTATGGTGAAGCTTATTTATGTTGAATTAAATTATGTATAGATTGCGAATATTGTTGGGTTATGTAAATGATGGTAATACCCTTCGGTATGACATTATTTGACATAATTATTGTGTGATAGAGAAGATTCTATCAAGTGGAAAAGACTTGTATATTGTGATCCAAAACCCTTCGGTAGGATTGCAATGATACAAGGTCTTTAATTCAATTAACTACCCAATTGATTGAACTTGAGAAAACCAATTTTATTATATAAATAAATTATGATATTCTGATGTAAGGTTTTCTCTTTCTTTATTGGGCTGTCATCACTCTATTGTTTTGAGATCTGTTTTAAAAACATTTTGAGTCTCTTAAAATGTAATGTTGTGCTGCGGCTTCGGCAAATATACCGGGTCGTACAAGTAATAAAGTGATGAGAAAAGTATCGTTCCCACGAGGATAGATCAAATACCGGATAGTTTAAGGGATGACTATTTGGATGGAATGAATTCACGGATAAAGAAATTAAAATTCAAACAAAATAAAATAAATAAGAAAATTAATAATGTAGACGGATGCTAACTGGGTAAACAAATGCAATGAATAGATGCTAGGGCTGATTAATTTCACCTATTGCAGACACATTTACTATGAATTTTTGTTAATCAGTTCCTATCCTAATTGACTCACGGTCGGTTCCTCTTAATTTATTCCTAGCCTCTCTCGAGGTCAAGCAATACTCTTTATTCTAAACTGATTGCCTAATCTCTTAGCACAAACTAATCTAGGAAAAGGTTGAAGCTCTATGGGTTCCTATGTTGACCGCATGAATCGCGTTTATCTATCTCTAGTTTTCGCTCAGCTCACGGTGTTTATGTTAAGAGACTCTATTCACAAACCCTCTCTCGAGTTATTGTAAATCCCCAAATCAATTAATTGGTGATCAAGCAATTAAAAGCAATAAGAACAAACAAAAACACTAAGCAATAGAGATAGAAAACAAGATTAACATTAATCCATGAGTAAACTTGCTATACGAAAAGGGTCCATTAACGCCCTAGCAAAAGAAAACTAGTTCATAACTAAAAAAAAGAAAACAATGAAAGAGTATGAAGATGAGAAGATAGAAGAAGCAAAAGCCATGGAGAATTCTGGCTAAAGACAAAGATTCGAAAGAATGTGGATCTCTCCGTGTTGAACTTGAGCTCTGGAATCCTTGAATCTTCACCTTCAATCTCTCTGGAAGAAGTCTTCTATCTTGGGAAGGGTGTGTGTGTGTCTAGGGATCTCTTTTTTGAGCTTAAGTGTTGCCTTTTATAGTCCAAGGATCCCTCTTCTCGAAATTTAGCCTGAGCCCACTAATTCTGCAGTCGGGTTCGCACTATAGCGCAAGGCATCACACTATGGCGCGCTTGCTTGACAACGCTAATATCTTTTATACACTTCCAAGCTCTGTATCAGTCCGAATAGTTGGAATTTGGCCTCAGAGGTAGAAATAGCGATTGTAGATCTTTGAGTAAGCTTTCTAACACAATAAGAATCACCTCAATCGGAGTTCTGCAGCTCAAAATATTAGTGAAAGAGTGACAAAAGGTCAAACTTGACAGCATCAAAAACAAGATGAAGTTTCAATCTTGTTTCGCCTTTTTCTCCTAGAAGACTCGAGAACTGGAAAAAGTATCCAACAACATAGTTGAAGATATTCTTCTCTTCTTTCCAAAGAATCTTGAATCATCATAATCCGATTTCTGAAGAGCTAGATATCAAATTTTCAATGTTGAAAGGTCTTGATTTTATGCAAGATAAGTTCTATCATGGCTCCAAATTCCAACTTGAGTGCTTCTACCTAATGACAATCAACATAAGCCCAAAATAAGTATCCAAAATATAAGAAAATAATAGAAAATAAGAATACCACCAATTCTAAACTACTTAACTAAAATAAAACAAAATAGCAACAAAACTAAACAACTACGTCCTAAATTAAATAAAAATTAACTAAAAATATAACTCACTACAAGGAGTTATCATGTTGCTCCCATTTTATATAGAAACTATTGTTATAGTGGGAGTTAGAGACTTTAGATTTTATTATGTTCTTATTAATGGCCATATATAGGTCTAAAATGCTTTGTTTAGCATATTAATTTTGCTATACCTTTATAATTTGGTTGTTGTCTGAGTTTGTAATGACAGAGAAATGGGATATTTATTTTAAAGTGTCAAAGACACTTATAATCTCCTCATTTATATAGGCAGAGTATGTGAAGCCAATTCTATGAAACCTTATGGCTGAAAGTTTTGTTAACTCTGCACTTTTGTGATTATCTCTATTTGTACTTTTGTTGTTAAAGAGAACAATGATGAGTTTCAAACTTACATTGAATACTCTACCATAAATTATTGCTTATCCCACTATTCATTATTATACCATTAGAGTATATTGAAACCTTATGGTCTCTAATGGGAATGTTTATATTGTTTGATATATCGGATTAAGGGGAGATATTGTGCCATATAATAATTTGTATCCTTTTGTGATTATATGACAATTCATGGTAGACTCGAGATTCTTCTCGAGTATATTCCTACAGAATTTATTGTTGTTGATCCCCTAATTAATGGTTGGCTACCAAAGGTTTTATTATTGATTTTGTAACCCTTATGGGTATATTGAGGTCCCTTTGGCATTTTGGGTTAATGGGAGTTTGTTCTGTAAATTCATCATGACATCAAACTACTATTAATGCCATTTAAGTCTACACAACTTAATTGTTTATGCAATTTGCATAATGGCATTATTATTAAGACATATTGGACCTAGTCTCAATTTTGTTATGCTGCGATATATTGTTGAATCTCAAAGAGCATCTTGGGCGGATGCTTATGTTGCCATATATTATTGTACACAATTATGTTGATATGGCAAATATTGGAGATATTTCGGACCCATCTCATATTGTGATGAAATTTATTAGATCTCATATAGCATCTGGGGCAAATGCTAGGGCTATTTGTTGGGAATTGCACTTAGTAATCTATCGGCATGCCATTCTATTGTTATGCATTCTTATTGGCTTGTCTACCACCATTTATTGGGTCATTGGGAAATGAGTATCTTACGTGTATGATGTCAGTACTTCTTTTGAGTATGATTTTCTGCATTGTTGAGTGCTTGTTTCCCATTTCGAACCATTTAGTTGAGAGTGCGGGCTTAATTTTGACATAATATTGTGGCCACATATTGTAAATGAGTCTGGGGAATTGTTTCTTAAGGATTTGATTTATGTCGTCCAAGTGGGAGATTATTGGAAAATTTTTGTGGACTTACATAAATCAATCACATTTAATTCTGAACTCGGATTAACTGAATGTCAAAATTGATTAAAGCCAATTGCTGAAGGCCCAAATTATTGTAATTATTGTTGCTATTGGACCTACGTACTGCTCATTGGTAGATATTGTTATTAATCTCTGTGTGTATGGGCCTTGCTATAATGGATGGCTTGGCACATTACTTTTCTAACACAGGGAGAGGCCCCTCCTCCTAACCCTATATATAGGCGCTATGGCTCCATTGAAACAGAATGTCCTTTTGGCTCCCTGGGGAATAAGAGGAGCTCTTCTTTCCCTCTGGCCTTGCTTGGCTAGTTCCTTTCTTGTTTATCTAGGATCAAAGAATGGAAAACAGTCTTGGAGATATCGTTCTTCATCGATTAAACCAGGTTCTTTCGCACCTATTTTGCTCTTGATTTTGTTCTTGATTTTCATTCTATAATCAGAATCAAAAATTGATTCAAGGGCGTTATAATTCCTTCAAATATGAGATTATTACACTAGAATTAAAGAAATAGTTAACTAAACGAAATTCTGTGGAGAGAGGGTGCCTAACAAAAAGTAATATATAAAATACTTATCATAATCACACTAAAATATGATTTCATACTTGCAGAAATTAAACATGCTAATGATTTATCATTGTTATTAATGATTGAACTAGTTTGATCACTTGAGGCTTATGAAAAGCAATTGAGAAGGCATAACAACATTGTTGAGAGTGCCTTCCAAACTACAATAAATTTGTGGCCTCAAAAAATCAAAAGGTAATGGAAGAGAATTTAGTCAAAATTCTTGTGGAGGAAAGTTTTTAGAACGAACAAAAGAGGATGAGAGAAGTAAAGAGATAATAGATCAGAATATCGTTCGGATGGAATTTGCAAAATGAGGTATGTATAAGAAGATTGGCATTGAGGAAAGCAACAATGCCATAATAGCAAAAAATTTGGACATATAGCTAAAAGATATAGTCGCTCCAAAAATACTCACCGACCTGTTCCACAACAGTCAAGCTTGTTTGATAAGACTTAGGACGTATGGTTTCTAAAATGGCTTGTAGCACTAGAAGGGGTTGAATTGTACCTTAAACATTTTCAATACCTAAAACTCAAATAAGAATTACTTGGATAGCGAAAGCAAAGTGTTAAATTTTTCAGGCTTTAATCTTTATAACTTTAGTTAAGAAAATCTTTCTAACTTTTTTTTTTCTGAAAGACGTCGAGTGATAAATATAAAGAGATGTTCAGAAACATGTCCTCAAAACTAAAAAGAGAGAAGAGGATTTAGAAGATAGTGTACAAGATATTTATCCGTGCTCAACTAACAACTGCCTACTTCAAGTCCTTATAGCTAGTTGAGATTTTTCAGTAAGGCTTTGTTTGAAAGTTTAATTTAGAAGGGGAAGGAAACAACAATAACCAACACCCCCCCTAGCACCAAAAAAAAGTCTTCCATAATCCTCCTTTTTTAATTCCTTCATTTTGGGGGGTTTAGTGAAATATAATTTAAAACTATTACTTTCCCCACTATTCCCTTTCCAAATCCTATTACTAATTTTGAATCTTAATTTACAGAAACTTGTATCTTCTAAATGTTCCAATAATCTTTCAAGATTGTAATGGATTGAAAACTTGTCTTTTTGAATGAGGCATATTTTACTATGCTTTGCCTTAAAAATGGTGCACCATGCACCATGTCATCCAAGGGTCCATAATTGATGGTGTAATCCTAAACCCTCAACCTAGGATCCATTCTAAAATTTTCTCCTTTTTCCATATACTCCCACTATAGTCTCTGACCGCCTATTATAGCGCCTCCTTCACTCTCATCCACATTCAACTCCACCAACTCTCCACCCTTACCCCTCGGCGGCACTATCCCACGCCACTACCCTCGCCCCTGCCCCACGGCATTAGCGTTGCAGCCCTTTCTGTAATACCCTAATAGTTCCATACTATGCTTAAGTCATATTATGGAATTACTAGTTGTTACTTTTGGTCGTGAAACTAATATTACCATTTGAAAATACTTGTAATGAAAATAGGGGGTAATTTTTTCTGAACAAGAAATAAACTATTTTGAGAACGAAGAGCCATGAGCGTATCGTGAATACATACCATGCGAATAAACTAAATAGAAGCAAGATAAATAACAATAACTTAGATAAGCATAACCTTTATTCCACGATCATTCATATTTAATATAATAATAGTGTTACCAGAAGTCATACATAAAGATAATAATGGGTCCGATACCTACTATCAGCCTTACAAAAGAAACCTAACAAATACATCATAAGGAAAATACATAGGAAATCTCTACTGCCTAAGCATGCCATACAATAGAATGATAACCCATGACTACAACCAAAAAGGCTATCCTTATGCTCGGCTCTGCAAGCAATCACTACATCACTCATCAGGCAGGAGGAAACCGTTCCCAAATCCACTAGGAGCAACACCGCCACGTCCTCCTCCTCGAGCACGACCAGGCCCGCGAAGCACAGCACGGGTGCAAATGAATCCATGACCACGAATCGGGAGTGAAGTGTGACGAGGGGCTATTGAAGAAGAGAAATTAGACATATCACCGATGGGTAAGAAAGCTCAGATAGGTCAGTCTCCACATGATAGCTCGAGTGGGAAGACTCCGAAGGGTCGGAATCCAATGAAACGGTCGGAGTCAAACGGGTATTCGAGTCGATCTCATCATCGGTGGGGTATCTCGGCGGCTGAAAGTAAGGATGGATGACATCCAAGGTGACCTAGCCATATGGCTGATGTCGTCGGAAAAATGGGCTCATCACTGGAGTTTGAAACGGACAGTCATAGAAGATGTAGACCCTCATAGTTGCACTTGCAGACATCACTGAGGCATTCAGCACTAGGTCGAAGCGCCAACGCCATACTGGAAACTCAATGAAGATCACCACCGTGCCCGACATCGACGTCCTCTGAAGATGACACGGAAATGTAAGAGTGAGAAATACTAGATTTCTCAGTAAGATCGCAACTAGACAAACATCGTGTCATCGTCATCGTCCCAGCCACTTCGGGTTTAATTATGAAAACGGTGGACATATATAGGTTCAATTTTAATGATTTTGAAAACTTAAATCCCGAAACGGGTTGCTTTTAAACTTAACATCATAACTCTATCATCATAACTAAACATACATACTAAAGCATAGAATAAACATTCATAATGCAAATGGACAATATAAATACATGCAAAGACATGCATCATCATAGGCTTAACCATGGTTATACTTTTGACTTTACTTTCATTTTTAGCACATGCTTAACATCCTTTACTTTCCTTTGAAATAGGCTGCTTTTGGACATGAGCTCATTCCATGACCGTCATCACGCAGTACTAAACTAAATCAGACTAAGCCGATATTGGTTACCCCTAAGTTAAAGGGTCGTCCATGTCACCCTTACCTCCCTCATAGAGGTTCCTTGAGTCTTTGTGGATCGCCGTCTCTCACTTCCCTTACCGAAGTGATTGAAAGGTCATATCCCATTAATTCTTTTCTTATCATCATACCTTACATGCATAGTACTTCTTTGCTTAGACACATGCAATGATATAACTAAGTTCATAATTTTGACGGAAGTCCGGCAGCATAACGGCTAGACCAGAGCTTTCCCAAAATGCCAATCATAAAACTTTCAAACCAATAGTCCATCATATCTATATCACATCGTCACATTAATCAGTAAGTCATAAGACAAAGCTCAATCAAACTTGTCATTCATCATGCTGAACAGTATAACACCTTACTAGACAAAATACTATGCTTAAGTCATAATATATTACATGATAAGTTATTACGTGTGGCGAACTAATTAGATTCCATTTTCTTTTTCATTATTAATTACCCATATAGAGTTAACTGGTCACTTCAATATATTTCCGTTTGATGGCGGAATAAATTACTAGATAATTGTTGTACCTGAAATAAAGTAACATAAATAAAAATGAGAAATAGACAGAGCTACTGCAAATTTCATCATATTTACATATATATACATGTCTATTTTCAAAGTTGACAATCGATATAGGGTAATAAAATGAGGCCACGTTCACAAAATAAATTGGCCTGTCGATAAGAACAATACCCTAACTAGTCCCCACGGGACATTTCATGTGCTATGCAGCATATACTCATCTACTACCTATGACCCAATACTGACAAAAGAGGGTCATGCTATACATATCCCATGACTGCGCTGCATAGGTACTCTAGGTGGACTCTAAGGAGAGAAATCCGTTTGCCATGCCGGCATCAGCAGGGGTATAGTCCATGCTCAGGGCAGAAGACGAGGAGGATGAACTCACTGCCTCAGATGGGTCCTCCTCAGACATCGAGGCCAAGGGCATCTACTGCGGTGGTGAGGCTGGCAGATCCATGACTGGTACTGCTGCTGGTGCTGTTGTTGTGGGTGGAGGTGGAAAGGGATGGGCCATGTGGAGAGGGATGGCGATATAAGGGACAGTAGGGTCGAAAAGCAGGTGCATAAGTGGTACCGCAAAGTCTCTCTAGAAGAAGAAACAAAGGCGAAACTGACATATACCCGATATGTACATGGAGTCTAAGAATGGATTGAGGGGGATATGGAGTTTGAGGAACTCAATGAACAGGACGCCGGTGGCCGCGTTCTCCATGATCTAAGAATGATGTGGAAATATATATTAGGGTGAGACATAAGGATTTTTCAATAGGGATCCTAAGTCTTACATCTATCTGTCATCGCTGTGATTCTCAATTGTTTCGGATTTTGGTTAATTAAAAGAAAATGTTGCATCAACAGGATGTCCTACTCAATTAGTTGTAGAAATCATAGCCCGAAACACAGCTTTGTTTTACTTAAGGAAATAAAGGAAATTAAATAGAGAGATAAACAACTAGGCCTATGTTTTTGACATAGTTAAGTGACAGCCATAAAGTGAACAATAATATATATATAATATCCAATGGTGCAATTAACTCAATGCATGATAATAGAAATTGTGGATATGCATAAGAAATAATGCACTTGAACTTAACTCATCTTTTTCCATACTTGGTCCCCTAGGAGTCTATTGGCCATAAAACTCCTGGGTAATAGTCCACTTTTCAGGATCGAGCTCGTTCTTATACAGGGTCGCCGGGTTTACTTTCCCCGACCTCCTCACTGATCTATTCCCCTTAACTTTGTTCAGGGGCTGGCCCAAGTCACATGGAAATCCTTCCTTATTCTTATAAGGGTAGCATTGGTCATCTTATACTTTGACCAATGCATGCATAATTTGTAAATTCATATTAATTGCAATCTTTGCCAAAATCTCGGTAGCATAACGGATCATGTCCGCTTCCCCATGAATAGTATCAGACAATCAGGAAATTTTAATCAAATAGCAAACCCAATATAGAACATCATAATCACACCAAGAATATAACAATATCAATTGGTGCAAGTTTTAAAAATCTTAAGTCTTAATCTATCTTACAAGCCTTTAACTTCTACTGATGTTCCCGAGTTTGACTTCCAAGATTGAATTGGGTCCGAGTTCCGAGATTATATAAATTTCGACTTCCGGGGTTATGTTCGATCTTCGATATTATATAAGTTCTGACTCCCAGGGTTATGTACAATCTCTGACCTTAACTCACCATTGGTCTTCCAAGACTTTTATGAGGGTGTTTCCTAAATTCCAACTTTCTGACATTAACTATATCTGATCTAGTTTCTTATTCACTAAGTTCTGAGTTCAACATTAAGTATACCCGACCTAGCTCTCTGTCTGCTAAGTTCCAAGTTCTGATATTAACTCAAGTTATTTGTGTTTTATCCCAGACTGCCCTACTTCTAGCCATAATTGCACTCTTATAAGAGAAAGTTCATCAAAAATAGAAATCTGGGTGAAATCATACGAAATTTATATCAATGTAAAGCTAACAGAGCAAGCTTTCAAATGAAATAAGCTAGATATCATTTGAGTGAGAATAATTTGAGATATAAGCCTTGAAACTTGACCCTATTGGACTACCCTGTTCCAGCCCGGGTTGAACTTAAGGTGAATTCATTGATGTACTAGGGATAGTTAGCAAGGAATCTAACTCTAAAATTTTTATGGGATATTCTCTCATATGTTAGCTTTCAAACAACGTTAGATTCACTCAATTTGGAGTTGTGTAGGGTGAGTTACACCCTTCTCAACTCACACTGCCCGGATGAAAGTCCTGATTTCTAGGGTAAACTTCAAAAATTTATAACTACTGCTATACTGATCCAATGGCCTTATATTATATATGTATAGAAAGCCCTCAGTGTATAGTTTCATAAAAAAATAGATTCATGAAATTTAAACAGCTATAGGCGGAGCCGTACACTCCGCCGTATGGATCGCTGAGGAAAACCCTAACAGCTTCTTAAGTTTTCTCTTTTCTTCAAGCTCTTTCATACCAATTCTAATTCCAATCAACACACATGCAAAATTAGCCATAACCATTATCATCACTCCACATAACCTCAGTATCACAATGTATACAAGACCCACACACAGCTCCAAGCCAAAGAAAGTAAGAAGAGAAGTAGGATTCCTACCTTGCTTAGTTGAAATCTTATTGGATTTGTGGTTTGAGTTGAAGAAATCTTGTTGTGGCTTAAAGGTTTGTGGGAGATGAAGATGATATGAGTTGAGATGAGATGAAATGAAGGAGAAAAGAATGGAGAGGGGTCAGCATATAGGGGCCGAATTTGAAAGGGTAGAAAAGGAAAAAATTTAAAAACTTCTAAAGCAAGTTACATGTGATTGGTGGATTTGAGCAGGTTATTCAACTTGGTTTGGCAGCCCATATGGAAGGCTGAGATGGTTCCACTTGCATGGGTAAGTTGGCTAAATCTTGGCCATCCATCCTAGGGTTCTCACAGTATAATTTCTATTGATTCGGTTCCGACAGTTTAAATTACCGAAATCTTACTGATTTCTCTTAAATCGGCAAATCGATTTTAGAAGATTTCTGTGAGGTTTCCTATGTTCCTACTCTAATTCCATCAAGCCTAATCTCTTCTAAATCACACTTAATTGGCTTTAAGTAAATGCTTAATCGAATTCTGATTAAACCCACTTATTCGATAAAAACCGAACAACTCGGTTACTAACGATAAAATTTTTCAGACGTTACATTTCTACCCTCCTAAAAAAGTTTTGTCCTCAAAATTTAGTACCTAAGAATAATTCAGGATACTCCCTCCTCATATTGGATTCTAATTCCCATGTACAGTTCGCTGAGTCTTCGTGTCCCCATGCCACCTTCATTAACTTTACGGCTTTATTCCGAAGGTGCTTGATGCTCCTGTTCACTATCCGTGCTGGGGGCACATGAAAAGTTAAGTCATCCCTTAACTGGATTGATTCAGGTTCCAAGAAATGAGTAGGGTCAGGTTGGTATTTTCTGAGTTGAGAAACATGGAACACATCATGAAGATTTGACAGATGTGGAGGTAAAGCGACTCGATATGCCACTGGCCTGATTTGTTTTAAAATTTGAAAGGGACCTATAAAGCGAGGGCTTAGCTTTCTAACTTTAATGGCTTTACCTACTTCAGTTGTGGGTGTGATCTTTCAAAGCACATGGTCCCCTTCTTGGAACTCCAATGGCTTTCTCTTGACGTCCGTGTAGCTCTTCTGATGGCTCTGAGCTGAAAGTATTTTGCTACAGATCCTTTTAATTTGCTCTGTAGTTTGCCTGACTAATTCTGGTCCCAACAGACTCTGTTCTCCTAATTCATACCAACACAGGGGATATAAAGCTTCGTATAGAGCCATGTCGATGTTAGCATGGTAACTGTTGTTGTACGCAAACTCGGCTAACGGTAAGTATCGATCCCAGCTTCCATGCTGTTCCATAATGTATGCTCACATCATATCTTCCAAAGTCTCAAAGTCCGCTCGGTCTAACCATCTGTTTGCGGATGGTACGCAGTACTTAAACATAGCCTAGTATCGAAGGTCTTCTGGAGAGCTCCCCAAAACCATGAGGTGAACCTTGGATCTCGATTTGAAATGATTGTTGAAGGAATACCATGTGGTCGTACCACTTCTTGAATGTACAATTGAGCTAGCCTCTCTAGAGGATAATTCACTCGAATGGGCAAAAAGTGAGCGGACATAGTTAATCTATCCACTATGACCCATATAGCATCATATCCTGAGGGTGTTCTTGATAAGCCTATCACAAAATCCGTAGAAATGCTCTCCCACTTCCATTTCAAAATTTCTAAGGGTTGTAGTGTCGCTGCTGGTTTCTGATGCTCTATTTTTACCTTCTGGCATGTTAGACATTTATTCACGAAATTTGTACATCTGTCTTAAGGCCTGGCCACCAAAACATCCTCTTGAGATCTTGATACATTTTTGTTAATGCCAGGATGTATTGTAAACTCGCTCTTATGGGCTTCCTCCAAGATCTTCTTCCTGAGATTGTCCTCCTCAAGTATGCATATTCTCCCTTGGTATCGCCATATTCCTTCGCATCCTAAGTAAATCCTGTTAGCTTGCCATATTGCACCAATTGTAATATATGCTGGAAGTCATCATTTCTTTATTGTGCTCGCTAGATTTGATCTTTGAAATCACTAGTTATCTTAAGTTGGTTTAATTGAATGGTATTAGGGTTCATAGAGATCTCCAAGTTGAGGTCTCGGAAACTCTCTATGAGCTCCGTCTCCTTGATTATCATCCACACCACAGTTAAGGATTTCCTACTTAGGGCATCTGCCACCATGTTTGCTTTGCCAGGGTGGTACTTTAGCTCAAATTCGGAATCTTTAAGAAACTCCATCCACCTTCGCTGCCTCATGTCAATTCCTTCTGATCAAAAAGGTATTTCAAGCTTTTGTGATCAGAAAATACTTCAAACTTCACTCCATAGAGATGGTGCCTCCATATCTTCAGAGCAAATACCACTGCCGCTAATTCTAGGTCATGCGTTGGATAATTTCTTTCATGAGCTTTCAATTGCCTAGAAGCATATGCGACAACGTTCCTGTTTTGCATTAACATGCACCCTAATCCCTTCTTAGAAGCATCACAGTAGACTTCGAATGGTCCATGAGGATTCGGCAGAGTAAGTACTAGGGCTATCGTTAACTTTTCTTTTAATTCTTGGAAACTCTGCTCACACTCAGGTGTCCATTCGAATGGGGCATTCTTCCTTGTTAACTTTGTTAAGGGAAGGGTTATTTGAGAGAAGTTTTTAACAAATCTCCTGTAGTATCCTACCAGTCCTAAGAAACTCCTGACTTCCGTAACTGTCGTTGGCCGTTCCCAGTTTAATACTGCCTCTACCTTACTAGGGTCCACTGAAATTCCCCCATGGGATACCACATGGCCAAGAAATTTTACTTTTTTCATCCAAAATTCACATTTGGATAGCTTGGTGTAAAGTTTCTTCTCTCTTAGAATTTGCAAAACCAGTCACAAATGTTCTGCGTGCTCCTGCTCCATTTTTGAGTAAACAAGTATGTCATCAATGAATACCACCACAAATTTGTCAAGATATGTCAGAATATCCGATTCATGTAATCCATGAATATTGCCAGTGCATTCGTCAACCTGAAGGACATCATAGTGTATTCATAATGTCCATAACGAGTTCGAAACGCCGTCTTCGGAATATCTTCTTCTCGAACCCGAATCTGGTGATACCCAAACTGTAGATCAATCTTGGAGAATGCAGTTGCCCCTTGCAGTTGATCCATGAGACCATCAATCCTTGGCAATGGATACTTATTCTTGATCGTCGAGCTATTCAACTACATGTAATCCACACATAGTCGCATGCCTCTGTCTTTCTTCTTAACTAACAGGACTGGGGCTCCCCATGGTGATGCACTTGGTCTAATAAATTTGTTTTCCAGGAGTTCTTCAATCTGCTTTTTAAGTTCGGTCAACTCCAAGGGTGACATTCGGTATGGCGCTATAGATATTGGTCCTGCTCCTGGTACCAATTCAATGGCGAACTCAATTTCCCTCTCGGGAGGAAAATCAGGAATATCTTCAGGGAACAAGTCGGGATATTCCCTAACAACTAGAATATTATCTAACTTCTGATCAACTTCCGCTACACTGGTTGATAAGAGAATATACCCTTGACTTTTATCCCCACAATGGTGTACTGCTAAAGAGCTTAAATAAAGGCTTATAGGAATTACTAATTCAGAAGATGAAATGGAAGGAAGCACAATGGATTTATCAGAGCAATTTAATAGGGCTTGGTTGGCAGAGAGCCAATCCATACCCAAAATAATGTCAAGTCCAGACAAGTGGAGACAAATTAAATTAGCTAAAAAAGTTCGACCTCCTATTTAATAGGGGACATTCATACAAATATGATTAGTCTTAACGGGCTCACTTGTAGGAGTAAAAACTAGCAAGTCATAGGGTAATTCAAAAATAGGTAATTGCAAGGCTGACATGCAATCATGAGAGATGAAAGAGTGAGATGCGCCTGAATCGTATAAACAGTTAAGGTCTTACCATTCACTTCACACATGTCTTCAATCAAATCTTCTGACTTGTCGACTTCCTATGCATCCATAGTAAAAACTCTTCCCTGATGTTGTAGCCTAGGAGTCGACTAAGGATTTATGGCAGGACATTCATAGATTTTGTGGCCTGGTTTGCCACATCCAAAATAGACATTCTGACCTGCCAGGCACAGGCAGTTGCCATGATTCTTGCCGCATTGGCTACAAGTCTGGTTCCCAAAAGGTCTCTGAGGTTGCTTGCCTTTGTTGCCTGCAGGCTAAAACTTCTTTTGCTGCTGAAAGTTGGGCTTGAACCTTGGGCCTTGCGGAGCCAACCCCTTTTTAAAGTTACTACCGGTTGACCTAGTAGCAACCAACTTCTTATTACAATCCTCCACTAGGTGGCACTTGTTCACCAAAGTAGGGAAATCTCTGATCTCCATTGGTCCTATGGTGGTAAGGATGTCTTCTCTCAGCCCACCTTCGAACTTCATACATTTCCATGCTTCGTGAGGTTCCATTGATAAATGGTGGAAAATTTACACAACTCCTTAAATTTAGCAATGTATTCTGACATGCTACTATTCCCTTGACGGAGGTGCATAAACTCCAACTCCTTAACATTGCGGACAGAGGCAGGTAAGTACTTCTGATAAAACGCGTCTTTGAATACGTCCCAAGTAATATCTATTTGGGATCCCTCTAATAACCGGCGTGCACCATTCCACCAGAACTCTACATCTGCTTCTAGCATATAGGTGGCAAAGGTCACCTTCTGATAGTTTGTGCAATCTAATACAGAGAAGATCTTCTTCATAGCTTTAACCTACTCATCCGCCTCATTTGGGTTAAAGGCTCCCTTGAAGCTAGGTGGGTTGGCCTTTATGAACTCAGCAAATTTGAGGTATTCTAGATCTACCCTAGGGCCATTATGATTTCCTCCAAGACCTACCTCTGGCTGCTTTCCTAGTTGGCCCATCATTTGAGTCACCGCAACCGCCTGCTCGCACATAGTGTGCGCCATTTCTTGCATTGTGTCCAGGAACTCAGTAGATTCCTCCTAGGCTGGGGAAGTTTGCAGCCTACCTCGCCTTCCAGAAGCCATCAAATTCTGAACACATAAAACAAGAGTAATTGAGTTCATCATGCTCAATACTAAGTTCGGTGTGCTTAGTAAATAATAGCATACGGTTAGGCAACCCTCTCACATGCATCTTATCCATATAGACAAGACCAGTGCATGATAATATTTAAAGAATACAGAGCATATGCGAAGCATAGTCAGTCCAATTCTTAGGCCTTTATTAGGACGAACTGCTCTGATACCAAAAATATAACACCTTACTAGATAAAATACTATGCTTAAGTCATAATATATTACCTGATAAGTTATTACGTGTGGCGAACTAATTAGATTCCATTTTCTATTTTATTATTAATTACCCATATAGTGTTAATTGGTCACTTCAATATATTTCCGTTTGATGGTGGAATAAATTGCTAGATAATCATTGTACCGGAAATAAAGTAACATAAATAAAAATGCGAAATATATATATATAGTCTATTTTCAAAGTTGACAATCGATATAGGGTAATAAAATGAGGCCACTTTCACAAAATAAATCGGCCTGTCGACATGAACAATACCCTAATTGGTCCCCACGGGCCATTTCATGTGCTATGTAGCATATACTCATCTACTACCTATGACCCAATACTGACAAAAGAGGGTCATTGTATACATATCCCATGACTACGCTGCACAGGTACTCTAGGTGGACTCCGAGGAGAGGAATCTATTTGCCATACCAGCATCAGCAGGGGTATAGTCCATGCTCGGGGTAGAAGACGAGGAGGATGAACTCACTGCCTCAGACGAGTCCTCCTCAGACATCGAGACCGAGGGCATCTGTTGCGGTAGTGAGGCTGGCAGATCCATGGCTGGTATTGATGCTGCGGGTGGAGGTGGAAAGGGATGGGCCATGTGGAGAGGGATGGCGATATAAAGGACAGTAGGGTCGAAAAGCAGGTGCATAAGTGGTACCGCAAAGTCTCTCTGGAAGAAGAAATAAAGGCGAAACTGACATCTACCCGATATGTACATGGAGTCTAAGAATGGATCGAGGTGGATATGGAGTTTGGGGAACTCAATGAATAGGATGCCAGTGGCCGCGTTCTCCATGATCTGAGAATGACGCGGAAATATATAGTAGGGTGAGAAATAAGGATTTCTCAGTAGGGATCCTAAGTCTTACATCTATCTGTCATCGCTATCATTCTCAGTTGTTTCGGATTTTGGTTAATTAAAAGAAAATATTGCATCAACAGGATGTCCTACTCAATTAGTTGTAGAAATTATAGCCCGAAACACAACTTTGTTTTACTTAAGGAAAGAAAGGAAATTAAATAGAGAGATTAACAACCAGGCCTGTGTTTTTAACATAGTTAAGTGACAGCCATAAAGTGAACAATAATATATATATAATATCCAATGGTGCAATTAACTCAATGCATGATAACAGAAATTGTGGATATGCATAAGAAATAATGCACTTGAACTTAACTCATCTTTTTCCATACTTGGTCCCTTGGGAGTCTATTAGCCATAAAACTTCTGGGTAATAGTCCACTTTTCAGGATCGAGCTCGTTCTTATACAAGGTCGCCAGGTTTACTTTCTCCGACCTCCCCATTGAACTATTCCCTTTAACTTTGTTTAGGGGTTGGCCCAAGTTACATGGAAATCCTTCCTCATTCTTATAAGGGTGGCATTGCTCATCTTATACTTTGACCAATGCATGCATAATTTGAAAATTCATATTAATTGCAATCTTTGCCGAAATCTCAGCGGCATAACAGATCATGTCCACTTCCCTATGAATAGTATCAGACAACCAGGAAATTTTAATCAAACAGCAAACCCAATATAGAACATCATAATCACACCAAAAATGTAATAATATCAATAGGTGCAAGTTTTAAAAACCTTAAGTCTTAATCTATCTTGCAAGCCTTTAACTTCTATTGATGTTCCTGATTTTGACTTCCAAGATTGAATTGGGTCCGAGTTCCGAGATTATATAAATTCCGACTTCCAGGGTTAAGTTCGATCTTCGAGATTATATAAGTTCCGACTTTCAGGGTTATGTGCGATCTCCGACCTTAACTTACCATTGGTCTTCCAAGACTTTTATGAGGGTGTTTCCTAAATTCCAAGTTTCTGACATTAACTATATCCGATCTAGTTTCCTATTCACTAAGTTCCAAGTTCAACATTAAGGATACCCGACCTAGCTTTTTGTCTACTAAGTTCCGAGTTCAACCTTAAGTATACCCGACCTAGCTCTCTATCTGCTAAGTTCAACCTTAAGTATACCCAACCTAGCTCTCTATCTACTAGGTTCTGAGTTCAACCTTAAGTATGCCTGACCTAGCTCTCTGTTTGCTAAGTTCCGAGTTCTGATATTAACTCAAGTTATTTGTGTTTTATCCCAGACTGCCCTACTTCTAGCCAGAATTTCACTCTTATAAGACAAAATTCATCAAAAATAGAAATCTAGGTAAAATCATGCAAAATTTATATCAATGTAAAGCTAACAGAGCAAGCTTTCAAATGAAAAAAGTTTGATATCATTTGAGTGAGTATAATTCGAGATATAAGCCCTGAAACTTGACCCTACTGGACTACCTTGTTCCAGCCTGGGTTGAACTTAAGGTGAATTCATTGATGTACTGGGGATAGTTGGCAATGAATTTGACTCTAAAATTTTTATGGAATGTTCCCTCATATGTTAGCTTTCAAAAAACGTTGGATTAACTTAATTTGGAGTTGTGAAGGGTGAGTTACACCTTTCTCAACTCACACTGTGTAACATCCCCATTTTTATCTAAGTTAATTAGCTCGGTGTTCCCGGCTAATTAGAGGGGTTAACGATTAATTGAGAATTAATCGATTAATCTCGAGAGCAAGAGCTTAGTAAATTAAAGGCAAGTCAACAATTGAGACATAATGCTTTAAAAGTTACAATTAAAAGTCTAATTGCCCAATCCTTATTAATCCATGATTTAGAACATAAAATCAAGGTGATCTAACCTAATTAACTAGGAGCATATAAGTATCACATCTTAATCACATTAACCCTCACATCTTCTTACAAAATTAATGAGGAAAAATCCTTCTCAATTAAAATGTGCTAATGTGTAATTTAAACCAATTGAATTAATTAGCATTTAGATAATTATAACAATTGTAAAAATTTAGAAACTTCCCTTTAATTATGGTTTGAAAGTTTGGTTAAAGCAAGAGCCATATCCAACCATCCATTTGCCTTCTCATCATACACCACTAGATCAAGAGTCCATGTTAGTAAATTCCTTGAGTCATGACAAAAGATCTACTCTTCTCCATCAAGATTGTGACACTTGGAGTGATCACAATCATCCAATGCCAATCCTAGGATAGATCATGCTTTTAACCACTTGAAAAGAAACACTACAAGTCTTTGCCCAAGTGCCAAGACTCAAAGGAAACACAACTCCCTCTTTTGCCCCAAGGTTTTTCCACTCTCTTGCTTGTTGTAAGAAGCAAAATCACATCATTCTTCTCCCCCATTTTTGTGCCACCATCAGCCTTTTCTTTCTCCCTCATTTCATTTTCCATTCCTCTCACTAAAACACCAAAAAGCTCTCTCCTCTCTCCAAGTCTCATCCTACTCTTTTGTTCTCCCCATCTTTCTTATTCTTCTTCCAACCTTCTTACTACTTCCTACCTCATCTCCATCACCACACTCACAATCCCTTCAAGGACTACCATTTTTGGTCCTTGGAGAAACAAAGCCACTTATACACAAGCCCCACTATCAAGCTCAAGGAGAAGGAGGCCATCTCCAACCATCTTCATCCTTCAAGCTTTCAAGAGGAACATATTTGGTAGTGACTCTAACCTTCTCTTTTTCATGTATTTTTCAAGCTCTAGAACTCCTAAGCTCTTCATAGCTAGGTGGTTTTAGGACTTGCTTCAAGGTCTCATGACCATTTCTTGTTCTATGAGTTTTCTTGTCTTGTTGAAAAATGTTGCCTTGAAGTGAGAATATGTGGCATGATGGTTTTATGTATCTTGCTTTATTTTGGTTTAAAATACTGATTTGGTGACTAAAACTTTGAGTATGATGATGAGAAAAAACATAACAATGGTGATTTGAAGTGGTATAGCAACATTTCCACAAGATTGATATGTAAAACTTAAAAACTAGTTAAGCTGGAATTCTTGAAGTCTGTAAAGCGTACGGTATAACTCACTTCACAAAACTCAAAATGCAATGAAACTAATTTTCTGTGAAAATAGACTCAAAGAGATTTTCATACATATAAAATATGTGAGATTTGGCCTTAAAAAGAGAGAGATATGAATTTTCAAAATTTGCTGTTCCTGGATGGGTTTCTGTCCGGGCAGTGGGTAATCAAACGTGCATAACTCAAGTTATACATAACATTTTTGAGTGGGACCAAGTTTGTTAGAAAGCTAAGACATAGAAGAACACTCCCATAAAACAGTTTTGTCAGATTCCATGTGAGGAACTCCCCGTGAAGTGGATAAGCCACTGACCCGAGTTGAACTTTCAATCCTGAATAGTCAGAATAAAATGTACATAACTCAAGCTACAAAATGAATTTTTAAGTGGGGTTTGTTTTGTTTAAAAATAGACTCAGAGAAGTACATCCACACAAAAATTCGATATAAAAGAGCAAAAGATGAAATTATGGTGAATTTTCAAAGTTACTACCCCACTATAAAAGTAAAAACTGGTTATGGTAAAAATTAAAGAATAAGGAGAAATAAGTTCTAAAACATTAATACTCCTACATTAAGCATTGGAAAAACCTTTATAATTCAACTTAAAAGTGTCAAAAAGGATAATAGATGAAATTGGCACTATGCCCAATAAAAGAAGTTTACACAAGAGACAATCTCAATTAAAAGCTTGCACCAAATTTGTTAAGCTAAGCTCATAAAATGTTGCTTGAGAATATGCCTATGTTTATGTGCAAGCATGATGTTATGATGATGATATGATGATGATGATATGATAATGATGATATGATATGATGCTTGATGATGATACTATGATATTGGTTCCTCTGTTTGGCAAAATTTTGGGAAGCTTCGGTCTAGCCGTTATACTGCCGAAATTTTCTAAAAATTATGGACTTAGAAATATTTTGCATCATAAGCTTTAATAAGAAGAAATTTAATTCAAGTAAGTGATCCTTCAAAAGGGAAGGTAACCTAATTTAAGCTCCTCTCACCCACGACTCACATGAGGCATGGCATGACCAAGCTAGTGTGAGTATAGGGGATAGGGCTTACATGAGGCATGGCATGACCCAGCTAGTGTAAGTACTGAAATGTTATGGTGGCGACGGCCATGGTATGAGCTCATTACCACTTATGTTTAGTGGGTGAAAAGATTAAGTCAAGTTAAGAAAAGAAAAGGGACTTCAGTCCAAAACCCTAAAAAGGGAAGAAGTTAAGAGAATCTTATAGCTTGAACATGCATGTTTTATGTGATTACACTTGTGCTTATGTTTATTATGATACAAATGATTAGAAGGTATGTTAAAAATGGAATCCGCTTCGAATATTCATGTTTTCGAAAAATCTAAGAGTTGAACCTTATGCATGCTCACTGTTTTCATTTATAAAACCGAAGTGGCTGGGACGATGACGATGACATTTATGTGTCGGGGTTGAGTCCTACTGAGAAATCTTATTTCTCACCCTAGTTGTTTTTTTTTTTTCCGTCTCGTCACCAGATACTCATGGCTCACCCCGTGAAGTGGAGCATGGACCCTCCCCACCATGAGTGGGCTTACGATGGGGATACTCACGCTATTGTGGCCACGACCACCACAATAGTACGCACATATTTTTATCTGGGTCGAATTTTTGAGCAAGAGGAGCCAGAAGTCCCGCCAGCCCCAGTAGACGTTTCATCGGCTCACCTTGGATCTCAGCTAGATCCTTGGGATTTCCTGCCTGAGCCATTGCCAGAAATCGAGATGGAGCCCATGTCTCCGGGTCTACCTGCAGCCGAGCCCGTGCCACCGCCGGAGATCCCTGTGATAGATGTGAGTTCGACGGCCACTCCTAGGGCCGCTTCACCGCCGCTCCCCGAGTATCACCCTGCCGCGTCTGAGGAGGATCCCTCTGAGGAACGTTCTTCGGTCGCTAGCTATACTCCTGGTCATCGCATCTGTCGCGTTAAGGTGAACAGCAGGCACCCTCGTCTCATCCGTACTCCTCATGTTCCTCGAGGCCGAGGAGCGAGGAGGACCAGACACTCGAGAACCTGAGACCATCCGATTGAAGAGCGTGGAAGGGACAGAGAAGCCAGCTTATATCTACATGGGCCTATTCCATTATTGCTCCTTATCTTTTTGCATTTCATTTTGTATTGGACCTTATCAGACTTGTGTACTTTTGATCTTTTGGGGTTATGGCATGACCATGAGTTCCCTTTTTATGTATTTGTTGGATATTATGGGACTAATTATATTTATGTGGTTGTTGTAGTAATTTGAATGCATGGTATTTTGAGTTATCCCTTGTTCCTTCAATTTATACTGAAATCTTTGCGATACGCTCGTTTATTGCTATCTTCTCGCGCAAGGCTTTACTTTCCAAAAGTGACGACGTATTTCAAAAAAAAAATTTCCCTATTTTCTGCATAATTTAATTTCAAGTGAAGTTTAGTTTTTCCACAAACATAAGTAACAACTAATAAAACGCCGTAATACGACTTAAGCGTAGTATGGGTTTATTAGGGTGTTACACACTGCTTGAATGAAAGTCCTGGTTTCTAGGTCAAATTTCAAAAATTCATAACTACTTCTATACTGATTTAATGGCCTTATATTATATATGTATGGAAAGTCCTGAATGTCTAGTTTCATATAAAAATGGATTCATGAAATTTAAATGGCTGTAGGCGGAACCGTACACTCTGCCGTACAAATTGCCGAGGAAAACTCTAACAGCTTCTTGAGTTTTCTCTTTTCTTCAAGCTCTTTCATACCAATTCTAATTCCAATCACAACATGCATGCAAAATTAGCCATAAACCAAAGAGAAGTAGGATTTCTACCTTGCCTAGTTGAAATCTTGTTGGATTTGTGGTTTGAGTTGAAGAAATCTTGTTGTGGCTTGAAGGTTTGTGAAAGATGAAGATGATATGAGTTGAGATGAGATGAAATGAAGGAGAAAAGAATGGAGAGGGGTCAGCATATAGGGGCCGAATTTGCAAGGGTAGAAAAGGAAAAAATTTAAAAACTTCTAAAGCAAGTTACATGTGATTGGTGGATTTGAGTAAGTTATTCAACTTGGTTTGGCAGCCCATATGGAGGGCTGAGATGGCACCACTTGTATGGGTAAGTTGGCTAAATCTTGGCCATCCATCCTAGGGCTCTTACAGTATAATTTCTATTGATCTGGTTCCGACAATTTAAATTACCGAAATCTTACCGATTTCTCTTAAATCGGCAAACCGGTTTTAGAAAATTTCTGTGAGGTTTTCTATGTTCCAAATCTAATTCCATCAAGCCTAATCTATTCTAAATCACACTTAATTGGCTTTAAGTAAATGCTTAATCGAATTCCGATTAAACCCACTTATTCGATAAAAATCGAACAACTCGGTTACTAACGATAAAATTTTTCAGACGTTACAAACGGCATCATACATTCATACCTTAAAAGGGTTCGTATTTGTGTTGTTCGTTGTGAAGAATCTTATGAATCATTATATGATTTCCCGTGGTTATCTATGAGAGAATCATATAGTTAAAATATATATGTATGGTCTTTAGTTCCTTAGTTCTCATGTGAAATTATTCTTTACTTGATTTCATGTCTTATAGAACACTTGTTCAAATTAATTAAGTTAAATGATTGTTTCCTTTCCTTGAGATAGTGCACTTAGTGATCCCTAGGTTCATGGTATGCTCAGAGGCCCTAATCATACTTCTGTTCCCAAGGAGTTCGGATCCCTCTAATCCTTGGGTCATGACAACGCATAACCACACTCATGAACCCCACAACACCATGTTCACTAATTACCAAGGGTGATTTTTAACTTAACTAAGTTACAAAGTTTCAAGTTTTTATCACTAACATAACAAGATCTTACCTTAAGTATGATAAAAGTTATCATTCTTTATAAAGTAGTCATAAAGTTTTATTCTTTACAAAAGTAAGTACCTCTAAAATTATATTCTTGACTTAAAGATTAAATCTTTATGAAATTATGATACAAGATACTAACTTTTGAACTAAAAAGTCTTGTTCTTTATGAAAGTTGACACTTTTATTTACTCTAAGACATCAAGGTCTAAATTCTATGACTTAAAGTTGTATCATGATTTAAAAGAATCATTTCTAAAAGGAAGTTCAACACTTTTTGGATTATTTTGACTCAAGATACAAACTTTATGATTTGGAAGTTGCAAGTTAACACTTTTATAACTAAAAAGTAACATTCTTGGTTAAAGCTTAAAACTTTACATTTAAGAGTCCATTTTTAAAATATGAAGAGACAAGTTCTTACTTTATAACTCAAAAAGGTTTCCAAGATCCAAGAAGACTTGAACTTTACACTTATTCTTATCTTCAAGACAAGACAAAATGGAACTTTATGGAAGCACAAAGGTTGCACCACCTTTAAAGCATCAAGAAGCAAACTTTTGAAGCTTCAAGCATCAAGAATGATTTTAGTCATGTCAACTCAATAGAGAAATGATAAAGAAGACAATTTTCAACTCAACACCACCAAGAACATCAAGATCTCATGCATCAAGCATTAAAAATAGGAACTCTAAAGCATTTAGAGTGAGAAACTTTCAAAGGGTCAAGGACACTTGTGAAGAAGAGCATGAACATATTTTACCAAAAGTAGAAACATCAAAAATACTTGAAGAAGAACATGAACATATTTTTCATATTTTACTAAAGTAGAAACATCGAGAACACTTGAAGAAGAACATGAACATATTTTACCAAAAGTAGAAACTTTTGCTCATGAAGAGCATAAAAGATCTTCTCAAGTTTTCACTTGAAGATCTTGGTCATGAGAAGAACCAAGCTTCAAGCTTTTTTGAGCAAACAAAGTAAAAGAGTGAAGATCACTACCTCTACTTAAAAATGGCACTACAACAAGAGAAGAAGAAGAAGATGATTGATAACTCCCCATAGTGAGTTATTTTATTCTATTTTATTTAGATTTAGGCTTTGGTAACATAAATTTATTTGAGTGTTTTAGTTGTTTTTAGTTAGTTTCTTTGATTTAGGTTCTTGTCTAGTTTGTTTGTCATTTTCTCATATTTTTGTTAGTTATTTATGTTTTCATTATGTTTCAATTAGGTACAAGCATTCAAGTGGAAGAGGAGTTCAATTGGAGTCTTAAGTAGTCCATTTTGCTAGATTTCAAGACCATGTCATAAGAGAAAATTCATATCTAACTCTTCGGAAGTCAACTTGACATAATTTAAGACTCTTTGGAAAGATGAGAAGGAGATCTCCAACTTTGATATTGAACTAGGAGAAAAAGCCAAAACAAGATTGAAGTTGCATTTTGTCTCTGATGCTATCAAGTCTGATCATTCATCAATATTTTGACTATATCTTGAGCTACAAAACTCCAATTGAAGTGGTTCTTCTTGCGTTGGAAAGCTTACTCAAAGATCTACAATTGCTATTTCTACCTCCGAGGGCAAATTCCAACTATTCTGTCGCTATTAAGCCTGGAAGTGAGCAAAAGAAGCAAATCTACAGAGTTGCTGTTTTAGATAGACACTCGAGCGTGAGACCCCGCGCTCAAGCGCAGCTCGAGACAGAGAGAACAAGTTTATGATGTAGTAGAGCATGCTTGAACACGGTTGTGATAAATGTGGAAAGTCTGTTTTTCGAAGCAATCTTGCGGGAGAAGATCTTGGGACACTATTTAAAGGATTTGGACGAACTTTTTGACACCTTTTGACACTCTAAACACTGGAGACAACCCTAGAGGAGAGGCTTGAAGATTCAAGGAGTATTGTGGAGAGTTTTGTGAAGAGTTGGAGACATCCTTCACCCTCAAGACATTGGAATCCTTTTTTTTCTTCATGGCTACTCTTTCTTTTGTTCTTTCTTTTACTTTTTCTATTGTTTATGATTCCATCATGAACTAAACCCCGTTCTAGGGTGTTGATGGATCCAACTATGTGATGATATTACTCATGGATTGATTTTATTTATGTTTTTATCTTGATTATTAAGTGTTTATAATTGTTCCTAATGCTTTTGATTGATTGGCTACCATTCAACTTATTTGTTGGTTTACAATAACTAGAGATATGGTTTGTAAACAAAGCTTCTCATCATAAATACCGTGAGTTGAGTAAAAACTAGAGATAGATAAATGCGACTCATGTGGTTATCTTAGGAATCCATAAAGCTTCAACATTTTCCTAAATTAGTTTGTAACTAAGAGATTAGGCAATCAATTTAGGGTAAAGAGAATTTCTTGACCTTGAGAAAGGCTTCGAATTAGTTTAGGGAATCCGACCATGGATCAATTAAGGTAAAAACTAGATAATTGATATCCATGGTAATTGAGTCCATAGTTAGGTAAAGTTAGTTAGCCCTAGTGTCCATCCTAGTGATTTAAGTTTTTTTAAGTGCAGTTTTGTCCTCTTATTTTATTTGATTTCTTTTAGTTTTCTCTACTCATTCCATTCTTCTAGTCCAAATAGTCATTCTTGTTAGTTACTCGGTACTTGATCTATCCTCGTGGGAATGATATCTTATTCATCACTTTATTACTTGTACGATCCAGTATACTTGTCGAAGTCGCATAAATGATGGTGGTTCCTTCCTTGAAGATGGTGGCAGTTTTGCAAGGAGGAAGGAGAAGCTCTTGAGTCCTCTTGAGAATGATGTTGGTAGTGCGTAGATCTTGTCTTCAAAAACCCAAAGATGAGGTCTTTAAAGGGCTAAGTGAGAGGTTTTGGTGGTGGTGGTGAAGAAAGGAAGAAGAAGAAGAAGATGATGAAGATGAAGTGTTTAGAGAAAAGTAGGAGGATTTGGTTTCAAGAAAGAGAATGAGATGAGTGAAAATGAAAATGGATGAGTGTGGGAGAGAGAGAAAGTGGCGTCCACTACATCAAGGGAAGGTAGGAGATATTTTTCTTAATTTTGTGCTAATTAAGGTTTAGGGGGACAAATTGGATGATGGGAGAACAAATCATGTACTTACAAATCGGACGATGGGGAAACAAATCAAGTACTTACTCTTACATAAAGCACTCTTGTCTAATACTTTATGCTTTAGTGACATCACTCTTTATTTTATTATTTAGTTGACTAAATTTGAATTTAATCATGTGATTAAGTGCTCTTGTAACTTAATTAACATGATTAAGCAAGGATTGGTGATTAACACACAAGAACATGATTAACAAAAATTAATCTTCCGATTAAGCTTAATTAACCTTAATTAAACTCGATTAAGCTAATTAAGGATGATTAGTGCTTAATTAAGCTATTAAGGCCTTGACTTACTTAATTAGAGATTATCTAATCTCAATTAAGCATTCTCTTGACTTTTCTCATCGGAGTTAACTCATAAACTCTTCGTTAACCCCTTAATTAAGCCTTAATCTCATAATTTCTCATTAAGTGCCTAATTACTCAGAGTTACTGAGGTAATTTAGTATGACCAGAAATTGAGAATGCTACACTTCCCCCCTTGCCTTTCACCAATAACCAACAACAATAGCAGGGAGTCATTTCTATTGCCACCACCAACATGATAATGCATACTCCTTGACACAAAAGACTCATTTCTATTGCTACCACCACCACCGTCACTGCCATAGTCATACATCGAATCCTCACCTTCCGAATGCTCACAATTTGACAACTCTGCCTCCTTTCCCCTCTCAACCTCTCTTTCCCCAACTTCCATCCTCATTTACGCATCAAACCCATCGAATCGATCCATTCCAGCATCCTCACAACACAATCCACCGTCTAATTTCCCATCACTCTTACCTAACACAAGCACAAAACCCTCGCCCTCCAAATGGTCACAATCCAATAACTCTCCCTCTTCCACCTCTCTTCCCCCAACTTCCACCCTCAACTGCAGATCGAAACCAAACACCTTTCACCCACCATACCCCCTCATCGACAATCAACAGCAGCAATAAGCAACAAAATAGAAAAAAGAGCTAAATGAAAGCTCATGGGAACAAAACAGACTATGAATCAAATCTCCAACCAAAGCTCAAGGGAACAAAACCAAAAAAAAAAAAAACAAAAAAGAGAATAAAGAGCTAATCTCATCGACCATGAGCTCATACATCTCATCAATTGTGACTTTGAGAACTTCATCAACCTCAATACCAAGCTTGTCGATGTCGACTCCACCGTCATACGGATGCATGCGCTGGTCATGGAACTCCATAAGAAGATCGATCATGTCTAGTGTGTCGGAAGGCCCCATGCTTCATGGTGGTGTAGCTTGTGGCTTGCAAGGATGACAACGACTTAGAGTGGTGGTGTTAGGAGTTGGTGAAGGCGGTGGCGAAGGAGGGATCAAGAATAGAAATGGAGGAGTTGGGAGAGAGATAGAGCGTGTGTTCTTCTGATCAAGATAAGTTTGCGAATTTTAAGGGAGTATTGCGGTGCATTACCATGATTTAAGTACTCGGTACTCCATTAGCTTAAACTTAAGACACCTTCAAGGTGCAAAATGCACCATCTTTAGTAGGGTGCATAGCGGATGGAGCCTTTGAATGGTTATGTTGTTGAAGCATATTAAAAGATAATTTAGACCTTGTTCTCGTTGCAGTACAAAGTTAGCTTCAGCATCTTTCAAATCGTCAAGTGATAAGCAATATTTTGATACATTGCAAAATGCACCATCTTTAGTAGGGTGCATAGCGGATGGAGCCTTTGAATGGTTATGTTGTTGAAGCATATTAAAAGATAATTTAGACCTTGTTCTCGTTGCAGTACAAAGTTAGCTTCAGCATCTTTCAAATCGTCAAGTGATAAGCAATATTTTGATACATTGATTAACCCTCATAGTTAGTTTATTGAACCTCTTTTGTGCTTAATTGAATAATATTGGACACATTTTATAAGTTTGGACTCTAATTGGGCTTAATTGTATTTTTTAGTATTATTATAAATTTATGCTATTTTTGTATTATGGCTGTATCTTGAGTTGTAGATATCTAAAAATTACAAATTTTATATTGTAGGAAAGCTGAGAGAAATATCTACAACATTGATGAATAAGTCAACAACAAATTCGGATGTCTAGTGGGTCGAATTAGGCCACGAAGTCAGAACAGGGCTGTTACATTGGAACTGGAGTAGTGTGCACTAATTGGGCCATAACGTGAGTTATAGACATTGGATTGAGGCAAAACTAGTGCCATTTGAAAGCTAAGACATAAAGCTTCAATTCATATGAAGACCACTCTCCAAAATAATGACATCTTCATGGATTTATTGGCCGTTAAAATGGACTGACGCGAATACAGGTACAACCTGAACATGCTATAAAGATTGGGCCATAACTCTCTCATTTTAAGTCCAAATTAAGCAAATTGGGTGTCCACTTAAAGCTAAGAGGCAGAGGATTAAGTTGGGCTCAAGGGTATTTTTGAATTTTGACATTTGAGGTCTGATAAGAAGAGAGAAAAGAAAGACGCGAAAGAGGACTCATATCTCCAACATTTTTCATTTTTTCTTTCTTCTCTTCTCCTCTCCTCTTCTTTTCTTTTTCTTTTCCTTTCATTTTGCAAGATACTTGTTTGGGTTCTATTTTGTAACCTTCATTGCTATGGAAGAGTAGGATTTCAAGCTAGTTCAAGGAGACTCTAAGGGCATTATGGTTGTAATCTTGAAACTCTATCCTTGAATTTCAATCATGTTTGTTTTCTTGATTCTTTGCCCTCTTTTATTTGTAAATTTGCATTGAATGGTATTGATATGTGAGTTTATGAATGAGGAATTAGTTGGGTGATTGCTAATTGGTCAATTGGTATGAACTTGATTAGTTAAAGAATTAGGAATTGGGTTTGGGTTCAAACCTAGGCTAATACAATTGGGGCTAGAAATCAACATAGGTTAATTAGAGTTGAGGTCTCAATTATCTAATCAATTATGTGTTGGTTGAATTCCTAGAATTCTCTAGGTAGAATTGTGGGGTTGTTAGTAGAGGTCTCTCTAATAGCTCAAATTAGTCGCACTCCATGTGTTTGATATATTCTACATTAATGATTGATTCACCTTATGCCTAAGGAACTCTTTGAACTAGTGTTTTTATTTTCATTTAATTTTCTTTTATAGCTTATTGACTGCATGTTTGCACATACCCCCTTGTTACTTAACTAGATAGCAACAACATCCTTGTGAGACGACTTTGGTTGCACTATACTTCAAATTTAGTGTAATTAAGTATTTTAAAATTGTAATTTGGAGCAAGCTGCGACACTTGCTGCCATCGAGCTTCAAAGTAAATTCACCATAAGTTTGATGTGCAACATCCCCAAAATTCCTAATAATTGTGTTAATTAATTAATAAATTAGTAAGCATTTTGAGCATTATTAAGGGTGAGAATTTTACTAAAAACACAAGAAAAATTATAGAAAAGTTTCAATATAATTTTGATTGCTTAATTAACTCATAATTAGTGTATAAAATGAGTGGCAATTATTTTAGAATTTATTAATGTGATTTATTGATGCTACTAGAGGACTCAAAAAGAAGGGGTTTGAAACAAGTCCCTTTGACCTTTTAAACTTTTCTGCATACTTAAACAACTTATTAGCAAAGTTCACTCAATGTCTATCCTATGTTTAGGAGATATCTCCTAAACTCGATATAAACACAGAGACAAAGTAAAGCATAGATTGTAGATTATGTTTCAATTATGTCAACAATATGACTTAGATTAATATAAAGTAAATATAACAGTAATCTGAATAATCTAAGAGAGGGATAAGAGAAGCTTGCACCAAAGATTTTATATGGGATCGATCTCCAATATGGAGTCTATATTTAGTCCTCAACTATTAGGTGAGAATTTTCACTATATCAAGCAGTCTTTTGTAGCAACCTCTTCAAGCTACAATCCAATCTGAGTCCTCTTCCTTACCAACTAAGATTCACTTTCTTAATGGCTTTCTCGAGGCACTCTACCAAGTTCTTTGAGTTACTCTCTAGCTCATTAGCTTCCTTTCACTCACTAGAACTATAATTCTCAACACAACTCTCATAGAATAAGAACAAGAACAGAAAGTACAATCACATAGTGAACTTTCTTACAACAAAATAACTCAAGTAAAATCACAAGTGAAAAAGGCAGGGATTGCTCTCTCTATGTGCTTATCTTTTTCCTTGATATTTCTTCACGGCTGCAACAAGTTCTAATATATAGACAAATGTGTTGAACCTCTACTAGTGCGCCCTAGTGCAACAACTATTTTGGTCCTTGATTGCTTCTGAAAATTGAATATTCATTATGCATATGACCGTTGCCTTCCTTTCTTAGTTTGCTGATTGATTTAGTCCTTTGTGAATGCGGGTTTCCTTTTATATTCATTTACTGTTAGGATCCTTTCCTTTATTGCTGATCCATAAAGCCATTGAACATTCCTTAATTTGTGCATGTGATCCATAGCATATCCTCGAATGATATGCTCCTTTCCTTCTTTATATGGCTTCTCAAAATCTACTTTAAGATCTTTTCTAAGATAGGCTGACCAATTTGTAATTCTTCATCAAATAGTTTCCTTTTCCATGCTTATTTCCTTTTTGATAAGTTTTGACACTTTGCTCCTTACAACATAAAAGGAAATACATCAAGTAATATAATATTTGTAATCATCATTAGAGTCAACAATCTCTTCCTTGATGATGACAAATATTATAGAGGAAATAAATGTAATTGAGATCAGTAAGCATAAGAGATTTACTCACCCTATTTTTTGGGCATATTTCCATATTGTTCCTTTCCTTCTTCATGACTTAAAGAGGAAATATATAATTAGGAATTTTTCTTTATTCCCTTTTTTATTCTATAACAAAATACTCATTTTGGTCCCTAATAAAAATTTCAGGAGACAAATTAGTTCCTCAAATTTAAACGTTCTTGAATAGTCCCTCATCAGTCAAAATAGGGGACAAATTAGTCCCTCTATACAGATCCATACCATTAACAAATTTTGTATATAAGGGCTAACGTGTTCTCCTTTTTTAATGGTTAGAGACTATCTAGGAACTTTTCAATCTTGAAGGACTAATTTCTTCCCCAAAATTTTGTCAGGGGCCAAAATGGGTATTTATTCTTATTCTATTGTTTCCTTTAAGAAAGAAGTCTGAATTGGGGTAGACCTTTATATGATGTGATGTTGCCCATATCTTGTTCTCCCTCTTCCTTAGAAGAGTGATTCAAAGATGGGCATTTTAACAAAGACATGCATTCATACATCATTCATAATCACACAAAGTTCAAGCATTGAAGATTTTACGAGTCCACACAATTTCACTCAAAAACACATATAATGTCATACATGACTCGTAAAATATTCCATATAAATCAAGTTAGAGCATATATGAATGGAATCCAATGAAATCCTATCATGCATGTTCATATGTAAGGAAGAGGTAATCACAATTGAAACTACCACACTCAAAAATATTAAGCACAAAATATATCACACGAGAACATGAAGCATAGAATTTATCACATCATAATAATAACACATAATTCCTATGATTACTCCCCATTTTGGCATCAATGAAGGGGACAATAGAAGTCAAAATGTAAGCAAATAAACCATAACTATTAAGTTCATTAGTAGGCAGTGTTATAGTAGGACTTATATAGAGGTCTAGAAAATGTAAACAGAAATAAAGCAAAATAAAGAAAAGAGTTCGAATGATCAGAAAATAGCACAGTAAAACATTAGGAGATATCTCCTAAGTACATGTGTAACACCCTAATAAACCCATACTACACTTAAGTCGTATTACAACATTTTATTAATTGTTACTTATGCTCGTGGAAAACTAAACTTCACTTGAAATTAAGTTACGCAGAAAATACGGTAAGATTTTTTTTTCTTGAAATACGTCGTCGCTTTGCAGCGTTTGGAAAAGTGAAGCCTTGAGTGATAAGATAGTTAGAGAAAGAGCGTGTCGCATAAAAGATATACCCCAAAATCGTAAAACATGAGAGAGGTAAACAAATAATAATTCGCAAATACATTGCATTAAATAACTAACCATTACATTCATATGGGTTTATAATATATATATACATACATATCAACATTACAACGAAGGAGCCTCATGGTCGTACCATGATCCAAATACTAGATACAAATTGGAATCAACATCGTCCGTCACAAAAGAAATGAATGAGGATGCAGAACTACGGCGACTACAAGTTCACATCAGCATTGTCTGACATCCCACATCATACGTCCGCTCACAATGTGGGGAATCCATGCTCCACTCCACCGGATGCGCCATCGAGATTTGGTGACGATACAGAAGAATAACTAGGGTGAGAAATGGAATTTCTCAATAGGACTCTAACCCGACACGAAAGTGTCATCGTCATCGTCCCAGCCACTTCGGTTTTATTAATGAAAATAGTGAGCATTCATAAAGTTCCATTCTTTGGTTTTTGAAAACATGAATATCCGAAGTGGATTCAATTTTAACATATCCTCTAATCATTTATATGCTAACATACATGGGCACAAGTATAATTACATAAAACATGCATGGCTATGCTATAAGCTTCTCTTAACTTCTTTCCCTTCTAGGGTTTGGACTGAGGTCCTTTTCTTTTCTTAACTTGACTTTATCTTTTCACCTACTAAACATAAGTGGTAATGAGCTCATACTGTGGCCATCGCCACCATAGAATTTTGGTACTCACGCTAGCTGGGTCATGCCATGCCTCATGTGAGTTGTGAGTGAGGGGAGCTTACTTTGGGTCACCTTCCCTTTTGAAGGATCACACCCTTAATTCAATCTCTTCTTATTAAAGCTTATGATGCAAAATTATTCTAATTCTTTTCCACATTTAGGCGTTATGTATTGCCATCCCCAAATGTGATTCCTTTATCGTATATTATTAAGCATCATATCATCAACATATCATATTCATATTGTCATCGTATCATTATCATAATCATCATCATCATATCATATCATAATCATCATCATCATCATCATCATCATATCATTGTCATGATCATCATCATCATATCATATCATAATCATCATCATCACATCATATCATCATCATCATAGCATCATGCTTGCACATAAACATAGGCATATTTTCAAGCAAAGTTTTATGAGCTTAGCTTAGTAAATTTGGTGCAAGCTTTTAATTGAGGTTGCCTCTTGTATAAATTCTTTTATTAGGCATAGGGCCAATTTCATCTATTATCCTTTTTGAAACTTTTAAGTTGAGTTATGAGGGTTTTCCAATGCTTAGAGTAAAGATCTTAATGTCTTAAAGCTTATTTCTCATTATTCTTTAACTTTCACCACAACCAGTTTTACCTTTACAGTGGGGTAGTAAATTTAAAAATTCACCATAATTTCATCTTTTACTCTTTTGTTTCTAATTTTGGTGTGAATATACTTATCTGAGTCTATTTTTAAACAAAAGAAACCCCACTCAAAAATTCATTTTGTAGCTTGAGTTATGCACATTTTATTCTGACTGTTCAGACTTGAAAGTTCAACTCGGGTCAGTGGCTTGTCCACTTCACTGGGAGTTCCTCACATGGAATCTGACAAAATTTTTTTATGGGAGTGTTTCTCTATGTCTTAGCTTTCTAACAAACTTAGTCCCACTCAAAAATGTTATGTATAACTTGAGTTATGCCCATTTTATTACATACTGCCCGAACAGAAACTCATCTGGGGATAGCAGACTTTGAAAATTCATATCTCTCTCGTTTTAAATCCGAATTTTACGAATTTTATATGCTTGGAAAGATATTTGAGTCTAATTTCAAGAAAATTAGTTTCATTAAATTTGGAGTTATATTGAAAGAGTTATTAGTCGCGCCATATAGACTGCCAAAATTTTCCAGCTTCCATGGTTTTGGTTTCAATGAGTTTTCTTGTAAAAACATTAAAGCTTTTCCTCAAGTGACCACTTTTCTATTCCAAACCACTTTTATACTTTGAGATCTTAGTATTAACTCAATGTTTTAACTTCTAAAAATTTAGTTCAATAGCAATAGATATATCAACCAAAAATCTCATGCCAAAGAGAATGATACAACACATAGAACTCATCATATCAACAAGCATGGCCATGAGGCCTTGGAAACAAGTCCTAGAACCACCTAGCTATGGAGAGCTTAGGAGTTAAAGGGCTTGAAGAACACATAAAAGAAGAAGGTTAGAGTCACTACCACAAGGATTCTCTTGAAGGCTTGAAGAATGAAAATGGTTGGAGATGGCCTTCCTCCTCCTTGAGCTTGATAATGGGGCTAAGTGAGTGTTTGTTTTGCTTCCTCAAGAACCAAAGAGGGTGGTCCTTGAAGGGCTTGTAAGGGTGGTGATGGAAATGAGGTGAGAAGTAGTAGGGAGATTGGAAGAAGAATAAGGAAGATTGGAAGAATAAGAGAGTAGGAATGGGTCTTGGAGAGAGGAGAGTGCTTTGTGTCTTGAGAGAGGAACTGAAAAATGAAGTGAGGGGGGGGGAAAGAGAGGCTGAATGGTGCAAGAATGAGGGGGAGAGAGTGATGTGATTTTGCTTCTTACAACAAGCAAGAGAGTGGGAAAAACCTTGGGGAAAAAAGAGGGAGTTATGTTTCCTTTGAGTCTTGGCACTTGGGTAAAGACCATATGGTGTTTTCAAGTGGTTAAAAGCATGACCTATCCTAGGATTGGCATTGGATGACTATGATCACTCCAAGTGTTACAATCTTGATGGAGAAGAGTAGATCTTTGGTCTTAACTCAAGGAATCTACTAACATGGACTCTTGATCTAATGGTGTATGATGAGAAGGCAAATGGATGGTTGGATATGGCTCTTGCCTTGACCAAACTTTCAAACAGTAATTAAAGGGAAGTTTCTAAATTTTTACAATTGTTACAATTATCTAAATGCTAATTAATCTAATTGGTTTAATCACACATTATCACATTTTCAATAAAAAAGGATTTTCCTCATTAATTATGTAAAGAAAAGGTAAGGGTTAATCTTCATGTAATTAAGATGTGATACTTATATGCTCTTAGTTAATTAGGTTAGATCACCTTGATTTTATGTTCTAAATCATGAATTAATAAGGATTGGGCATTAGGCTTTTAATTGTAACTTTTATTGCATTATGTTTCAATTGTTGACTTTCACTAATCTTGTTGATTTGCCTTTAATTTACTAAGCCCATGCTCTCGAGATTAGTCGATTAATCCTCCGTTAATCGTTAACCTCTCTAATTAGCCAAGATCACTGAGCTAATTAGCTTAGACAAAAATTGGGGATGTTACAACATATATCAGAGGGTAGGTTCAAGCATCTTCTTCATCTTTATAGGGCTCAAACTCAAATGAGGTGGTAGTAATGTCTATTCTAGCCAGTAGTATTTGCCAACGTTCCTAACACAGCAAAAGCTCTTTGACCTTGTTCTTGTACTCATTGACAAAAGATTGCATAAGCTTTTTTTGAGTGTTAGTGAATGTCTGACATTCTTTCACAAGCTGAATAAATAAGTGGTGGAACTTCTTCCTATCTCTACTGGTCTCCTTCTTCTTCTTCTTGGGCTAAGATGGAGAAGGTTTATGATCTTGTTTCTATAACATCTTACCAAATATAATACTATGCTTAAGTCATATTATTCTACCCAATAGTTTGTTACATGTGAATGCGTTTTGATTTACCTTAATTCATTAACTTAGTTGAGTAAACTCTTAAATTAAAATGTGGTTTATTGACTTGGCATTAATCCATTTAGGTAGTGTATCTATATATATATATATTGGACAAGCGTGGTATAAGAAAATTTCATAAATTGGATAGAAATAAATATCATAACACCTCTGATATATTTATATGTTTATACAAACATAGTCTCATATACACATGTACATCCAAAAGGCAGTGAGTACAAAAGATTGGACTGTCAAACAAAATAAACCAGTCCATGTTCATGAGGTGCATCCCTATATGGTCTTGAAAGGACAATTTAGCTAGTGTCACTGCCTACGAAAACAAAAAGAAACTATGCCTGTGATCCAAGGTCATAAAAGTGCCAAAAGAAAGACACGTTGTACACTACAATTTGTTGGCGAGATGGCTCCTCTAAATATATTCTGAGAAGAGGAACCCATTTGCCATGCCTGGATTAGCTGGAGCATAGCTATTGTCGGGTGTGAAGGATGAAGAAAAGGATGAGTTTGCTACCTCGAAGGGGTCATCATCAGAATAAAGAGAAGGAACTATCTGGGTTGGTGAGGCAGGTGGTGATACCGGTGGTATTGCTGGTGAGCCATATGCAGAGGGAGAACTAAAAAGGGAGTAGCAGGATCAAAGAGAGGATGAAAAAGGGGAACAGTAAAGTCTTAGTGGAAAAATATGTACAGGCGAACACAGTAGGTGGCGGTAATATATAGCAAATCTATCACAGGGTAAAAGTGTAACTGCAACTCCGGTAGCTCAGAGAAGATGATGACTGTCACCGCCATGTCCATGGTCTTAGAATGATGCGGATATAATAGGATGAGAATTTCGGAAAATTCTTAGTAGGATTCTTAAAGCTATTGTATATTGACATCACCTTCATTCCTAGTTGCTTCGATTTTTGTTAATTACAAAAAGGTGACTACATGTAACGTCCGAAGAATTTTATCGTTAGTAACCGAATTGTTCGATTTTTATTGAATAAGTGGGTTTAATTGAAATTTGATTAAGCAGTCACTTGAAGCCAATTAAGTATGATTTAGAAGTGATTAGGTGTAATGGAATTAAATTAGAACTATAGGGAACTTCATAGGATTTTTCTAAAATGGATTTATCGATTTAAAGGAAATTGGTAAGATTTCGGTATTTTAAATTGTCGGAACCAGACTAATAGAAATTTTTATATGAGTACCCTAGGATGAATGGCTAAGATTTAGCCAAACCACCCCCTCATGTGGTGCCTTGATCAGCCATTGAGGATGGAAAGCCAAGCTAAATTGGAAGATGAGGTGAAGTCCACTAATCACCATGAACCTTGCTTCCAAAAAAATCTTCACCTTTTCTTTCCTTCTCTTCTTAAAATTTTTGGCCACCCCTTAGTTGTTAAAGCTCATCTCATTTTTCTTATCCTCACTCTCATTTTTAGTCCATCCTCATCCCTTCTTCAAGTCTCATCAAAAGTTGTTTCCATCAAAGACACTAAATCAACTCAAATTCAACTAGATAAGGTAGAAAATCCTACTTCTCTTCTTACTTTCTTTGATTTGGGGCTGCATGGTGGTCATGTATAACCTGAGATATTGATGTTATGTAAAGTTATGATGATGGTTTATGATTAATTTTCATGTATGTTGTGATTAAAATTGGAATTGATAGCAGATAGCTTTAAGAATAGAGAACAATTTAAGAAGTTGTTAGGGTTTTCCTCGGCAGTCTGTACGGCAAAGTATACGGCTTTTCCTATAGCTGTTTAATGTCCATGAATCTATTTATATGAAACTAGACATTCAGGGCTTTCCATACATATATAATATAAGGCTATTGGATCAGTGTAGAGGTAATTATGAATTTTTGAAGTTTGACCCAGAAATCAGGACTTTCATCCGAGCAATATGAGTTGAGAAGCGTATAACTCACCCTATACAACTCCAAATTGAGTGATTCTAACATTTTTAGAAAGCTTACACATAGAAGAATATCCCATAAAAATTTTCGAATTAAATAAGGTCCTGTTTGTTCCCAGTGAGTCGAGAAATTTACCCTATGTCCAATCCGAGCTAGAATAGGGTAGTCTAATAGGGTCAAGTTTCAGAGCTTATATCTCAAATTATACTCATTCAAATGATATAAAACTTGCTTCATTTGAAAGCTTGTTTTGTTAGCTTTACATTGATATAAATTCGCATGATTCCACTCAGATTTCTATTTTTGGTGAATTTTCTCTTATAAGAGTGCAATTCTGGCTAGAAGTAGGGCGGTCTGGGATGAAATACAAACAACTTGAGGTTGAACTCGGAAATCTAGTAGATAGAAAGCTAGGCAGTTATACTTTAGGTTGACCTCGGAACTTAGTAGACAAAGAGGTAGGTCGGGTATACTTGAGGTTGAACTCGGAAATCTAGCAGATAGAGAGCTAGGTCAGTTATACTTTAGGTTGACCTCCGAACTTAGCAGACAAAGAGCTAGGTCGGGTATACTTGAAGTTGAACTCGAAAACTTAGTAGACAGAAAGCTAAAATCGGATATACTAATGTTGAACTCGGAACTTAGTGAATAGGAAACTAGATTGGATATAGTTAATGATAGAAATATGGAATTTAGGAAACTCATAAAAGTCTTAGAAGAACAATAGTAGAATAAGGTCGGGGATCGAATATAACCTTGGAAGTTGGAAATTTTATATAATCTCGGAAGATCGAATATAACCTCGAAAGTCGGAAATTATATATAATCTCGGAACATCGAACATAACCCCGGAGGTTGGAAATTGTATTAAATTGGAACTTGGACCCCAGTTACTCTTGGTAGTCGAACTCGGAAACACCAATAGAAATTAAAAACTTGCAAAATAGATTAAGACTTGAGATTTTAAAACTTGTACCTATTGATATTATTATATTCTTGGTATGAATATGATACTCTATATTGGAATTGCTATTTGATTAAAATTTCCTTGTTGTCTGGCACTATTCATGGGAAAGTGGACATGATACGTTATACTGCCAAGATTTCAGCAAAAATTACAATTAATATGAATTTACGAGTTATACATGCATTGGTCAAAGTATTAGACAAGTGATGCTACCCTTATATGAATGAGGAAAGATTTCCATAAGACTTGGGCCAACCCCTGAACAAGTTAAGGGGAATAGATCAATGGGGAAGTTGGGGAAAGTAAACCCGGCGATCCTGTATAGGAACAAGCTCGATCCTGAAAAGTGGACTATTACCTAGGAGTCTTATGGCCAATATACTCCCAGGGGACCAAGTATTGAAAAATACGAGTAAATATCAAGTGCATTATTTCTTATGCATATCCATAGTTTCAGTTGTAACACCCTACTAATTTAATGTTATGCTTAAGTCATAGAATGAAATTAAGTAGATTGTGTTACTGTGTTAATATTCCGTTTATGTTCTTTGTTTTTTTTTTTTTTTTTTTATAACAGAAGAAATGGAACTCTGTATAATGAATGTGGCAGAGTTTAATTTATTGTAACAGAAAAGATAAGAGCAATAATATATATGCTGTCAACTGTAAATATGTATACATATATATGTAAGAAGCCACTGTTTCAGTTTATGTACAAGTTTCAAAATAGGATACATAAGTGGGGCCGTGTACCAAAAAGACATAAGGCCCATGTCAGTCAACCTGATCCTATGTGGTCCTCAGAGGACATTTCAAAAGCCTACCACTAGGTCTATGACCCAAAGCTGCATGCTGCCAAAAGAAGGTCATGCTGTACAAGACTGCCTGTGGCTGACCTACTCAGTCAGGTAGCCATTGGCCATATCAGGCCCGACTGGTGAGTAGTCAGTACTGGGTCTTGAGGAGGAGGAGGAGGATGATGAGCCGGTGGCCTCTGAAGGGTCGCTCTCGGAGCTGAGCGGGATGTCAGGTACCACCTGCGGAGGTAACTCTGGTGCAGGGTCAGCAGGGCCTACAGGTGTTGTAGGTGCAGGAGGTGCTGGCGGAGGGTGTGCCACGTGTAGCAGGATCTCAAAGTATGGGGTGGCAGGATCAAAAGCAGGATGGTGTAATGGGACGGTAAAATTCCTATCACTAAAAAGATAAAGACGGAACTGGCAAGAGCCAGCTATATACAGCGAGCCTACTGCAGGGTCATGGTGGAGCTGCAAGTCTGGAACCTCAATGAAGAGGGTAGCTGTCATGTCCATCGTCCACGTCTGAGAATGAGGCAGTAATGCAAAACGAGGTGAGAATTTAAAGAAATTCTCAGTAGGGTTTGCATATAGTGTTTAACTGACGTCGCGTTCATTCTCAGCTGCCTCGGGTCTTATTTAATTATAAAAACATGAGATTAAACTTAATTATTCATATTTAGTAAGGTTGGGAAAATGTCTGGTCCGAGGCAGGGTCCAGTTTTACTTAAGACACATAAGGAACAGAATAAACTAATATCAATAATAAACAGAATAATGAGCATACGGCAGTAAGTGAATGTAGCAAATAAACTGTACATAACATATAATGACCATTCGATGTAATTATGCATTTAATGCAGTCATGCAAACTTGTTCTTGAATTTTTCTTCATAAACTTTTCCATTACTTTTCATCATTTTCCATCACTTGGTCCCCTGGGAGTTCTTGGCCACTTTAGACTCCTGGGTAATAGTCTGCTTTTCAGGATCGAGCTTGTTCCTATACAGGAATGCTGGGTTTACTTTCCCCGACTTCCCACCGATCTATTCCCCTCAACTTTATTCCGGGGCTGGCCCAAGTATCATGGAACTTTCATCATAGTATAATCTTTACATTTCTCATAACATGACTTTCATAGCTTTCTTGAAAATGCTCATGTATCTACATGCATCTCATAACTCATGTATATACTTTACCGCAATTTTGGCAGCATAACGGAATGTGTCCGCTTCCCCATGAATAGTACCAGTACATCAGAATACAAATTTCTCATAGAAATTACAATATTGCATGCACAATTCATCATGGAACTCATGGAAGCATTAGTCTCCTTAAGATAGAGTTACAGCCTCACATAAATCATTCAACCCGGTTTTTGTAAATCATGCCATAATTTCTACTTAACTCATTTGAATTTCAATTTTGGATATGTTAAAGTGTTATGTGTCTATTTTCTAACCTCTTTAGTCCCATTTAATTTTGGTGAGTATAACTTGAATTATTTAGGTTTTATCCCGGCCTGCCCAGCAGCTAGCCAGAATTGCACACTTAAAAGTAAAAATATACTAAAAATCGAAAACTGGTTCAAAACATACGAAATCAGTCTCATATTAAAGGTAACAGAACCATATTTCATTTGCAAGAATTTTCATTCCATTTAACTTAGTAGGGCTCGAGTTATAAGCCACGAAACTTGACCTTCCTGAACTGCCCTGTTTTGTCTCGGTTTGAACATAGGGTAAATTATTCTAATCACTGGGAACAAATGGGATGGTAACAAACTCAGAATTTCTCTCTAGGATGTTCTCCTATGTGTAAGCTTTCCAACAAAATTAGTTTCACTCAATTTGGAGTTGTATAGGGTGAGTTACACCCTTTTCAACCCATACTGCCCGGGTGAATGTCTTGATTCCTAGGTTAAACTTCAAAAATTTATATCTCTCTCAATATTAATCCAATAGACTAATATGATATATGTATGAAAAGCCCTAGATGTCTAGTTTCACATAAAAATGGTTTCATCAATTTTAAATGGCGGGACGCGAAGCCGTACACTCCGCCGTACGGACTGCCAAGGGTTTAGGGTTTTCCAAGCCTCTCAACTCTTCCTATTTTCATCCTTTCTTACTTCAAATTTCAGTTTTAATCTCACAACAGCCAATAAACCAGCCATATATCATCATATTCAACCAATTAACACATCAAAGATTAAGAAAATAAGCCACAACCAATCATCCAAGAATCAGAAAATCAAGCAAGACATGCACCTCTACCTCTTATTATCTGGTTAGGCTTGAGTTTGTAGCTGGAACTTGGCTGAATTTGAAAGTTGGATGGAGTGGATGAGTGGAGAAGAGAAAAGAGAGCTGAAGTGAGGAAGGGAAGGCAACATAAGAAATGGGGCTGAAGAGGCAGGAGGAGAATATATATAAACAAGGCTTTGAAGTGGTAGTTAGAATGGGTGGCTTTGATTGGGTGAAATTTTTGTGGGCAAAGTTCAGCCATATCTCCTTCTTTTATGACAAAATTGCTCTCCACGTCATCCTCTTTTTGTGACAAAATTGCTTTCCATGTCACCTAAAAGTGGAACTCATTCCCATTGTGTCTGAAGATGACCTCGGAACTCGTACACTCCTTAATGTTGGGACTCGTGTGAAGAGGTGAAATCGGATCTCGGAGATGTTATCTGGTTTATTCGAAACTTGAAAGTAAAGTCGGATGTCGGAAATCGTAAAGCACAGTGACCTTAAAATCAAAGGTCAAGGATCAGAATGTGAAACCAAAACATTCAAACCTGGAAGTTGGGGGACATATATGAACTTGAATCGATTCCAAGCATAACACCGGAGATTGGGATTAATCTTATTTCCAGGAAATCGGAACTTATAGAATCTTGGAACTCCAAACTTTATATCGGAAGTCGGGAACATCATAGAAATGAAAAGCTCTTGGGAAATAGCCTCGAGATCGGAAGTCGTGAAAATTGGCCGAACTTGGAGACCAATTTAGATAAACTCGGAAGTTGGATCTCGTATAAATCTTAAATCTCCTAAGGTCGGAACTCGTATAGAATAAGGCTGGAAATCGGAAAAATCAGCTCCATAAGACTTTGAGATGAAGTCGGAAATCGGAAAATCTGATAAGGTATGAGATCGGAAATCGGGACATTACATTACCACCCTCCTTAAAAAAAATTTTGTCCTCAAAATTTAGTACCTGAGAATAATTCAGGATACTCTTTCCTCATGTCTGATTCTAGTTCCCAAGTGTAGTCTTCCGCATCTTCCTTTCCCCATGCTATCTTCACTAGTTGCACGGATTTGTTTCGAAGTTGTCTGCTGCTTCTATCTACAATCCATGCTGGTTGAACATGGAAAGTCAGGTCCTCCTTTAACTTTATTGATTTAGGTTCTAGCACGTGTGTAGGGTCAGGCTGATATCTTCTAAGTTGGGAAACATGGAACACATCATGAAGGTTTGACAGATGTGGAGGCAAGGTGACTTGATATGCAACTGATCCGATTTGCGTCAAGATCTGGAAGGGACCAATAAAGCGAGGATTTAACTTCTTGACCTTAATGGCTCTACCTATCCCCGTTGTAGGCGTAACCTTCAAAAATACGTGGTCTCCTTCTTAAAACTCCAGAGGCTTCCTCCTGGTGTCCGCGTAACTCTTTTAGCGGCTTTGAGCAGTAAGCATCTTGCTCTGTATTTTCTTGATCTGCTCAGTGGTTTGCTCAACTAAATCAGACCCCAATAGAGTTGATTCCCCTGTTTCATACCAACACAAAGGAGATTGGCACTTCTATCCGTACAATGCTTCATAAGGAGCCATACCGATGCTAGCGTGATAGCTATTATTGTATGCAAATTCGGCTAGAGGTAAATATCGATCCCAATTCCCACGTTGCTCTAGTATATAGGCTCGTAACATATCTTCCAAGTTTTGAATTGTCCTTTCGGTTTGGCCGTCCGTTTGCGGGTGATATGCAGTGCCTAGGCACAACTTAGCACCAAACGCCGTTTGTAAGGCTCCCCAAAACCGTGAAGTAAACCTTGGGTCCCGATCAGAGATAATGGTTGAAGGGGTTCCATGTAGCCTTATAATCTCTTGAATGTACAGTTGTGCCAATTTTTCCAACAGATAATTTGCTTGAATGGGTAAAAAGTGAGCAGATTTGGTCAATCTATCCACAACGACCCATATAGCATCATATCCTGTTGGCGTTCTTGGTAATCCCATCACAAAATCCATGGAGATACTCTCCCATTTCCACTCAGGGATTTCCAAGGGTTGAAGCATCTCGGAGGGTTTCTGATGTTCCGCTTTCACCTTTTGGTAGACTAAGCATTTGCTCATGAATTTTGCCACGTCTGACTTCATACCTGGCCACCAAAATATTTTCTTAAGATCTTGATACATCTTCGTAATGCCAGGATGTATGGTGAATTCACCCTTGTGTGCTTCCTTCAAGATTCTTCTCCGGAGATCGTTTTCCTCGGGTACACATTCCCTACCATGATGTCGCCAGATGCCTTCTTTATCTTAGGCAAAACCCATTAGTTTTCCTGATTGCACAAGGTGAATTGTGTGTTGAAAATTTGCATCCTGCTGCTGTGCTTGCCAAATCTGCTCCTTAAAGCTACTGGCTATCTTAATTTGGTGTAACTAAAGGGTTTGGGAGTCAAAAGGATTCCCAAATTAAGATTTCGAAAGCTTTCAATAAGTTCCGTCTCTTTGATCATCATCCAAGCTATAGTCAGAGATTTCCTACTCAAAGCATCTACCACAATGTTTGCCTTACCTGGGTGGTACTTCAATTCAAACTCATAGTCCTTAAGAAGTTCCATCCACCTCCGCTGCCTCATATTTAATTCCTTCTGATCAAAGAGGTATTTCAAACTCTTGTGATCAGAGAAGAGCTCGAACCTTACACCATACAGGTGATGTTTCCATATCTTCAAGGCAAATACTACTGCAGCTAATTCAAGATTGTGCGTGGGATAATTCCTTTCATGTGGCTTTAATTGTCTGGAGGCGTAAGCAACTACGTTTCTGGTTTGCATCAACATGCACCCCAATCCTTGTTTGGATACATCGTAATAAACTTCAAATGGTCCTTGAGGGTTTGGTAAGGCCAACACTGGTGTCGTAGTCAACCTCCTCTTCAAGTCTTCGAAACTCCGTTCACACTCCGGCTTCCACTCGAATGAGACATTCTTCCTGGTTAGCTTGGTCAGGGGCAAGGCTATACGAGAGAAATCCTTAACGAATCACCTGTAATATCCAGCTAAGCCCAGAAAACTCCTAATTTCAGTGACTATAGTCGGCCTTTCCCAATTTAGAACCGCTTCTACTTTGCTGGGATCCACTGACATTCCTCCTTGAGATATTACATGGCCGAGAAATTTTACTTCCTTCATCCAAAATTCACATTTGGATAACTTAGCATAGAGTTTCTTTTCTCTCAAAATTTGCAGAACCAGCTACAAGTGTTCCGCATGCTCTTGCTCCTTTTTGAGTAGACAAGTATGTCGTCAATGAAAACCACTACAAACTTGTCCAAATATGGGCGGAATATCTGATTCATGTAATCCATGAATACTGCTGGTGCATTTGTCAATCCAAATGACATCACGATATACTCATAGTGTCCATAACAAGTTCGAAAGGCTGTCTTAGGGATATCTTGTTCTCGAACTCGAATTTGATGATATCCGGAGCGCAAATCGATCTTGGAGAATACCGTTGCACCTTGTAGCTGGTCCATGAGATCATCAATTCTCGGCAGTGGATATTTATTCTTAATCGTCACCTTATTCAACTGCCTGTAATCCACGCATAGGCGCATGCTCCTATATTTCTTCTTGACCAACAAGACTGGAGCTCCCCAAGGTGACACGCTTGGCCGTATGAATCCTTTTTCCAAAAGCTCTTCGATCTGTCTCTTTAGTTCTGTCAGCTCCAAAGGTGACATTCGATACGGAGCTATAGATATTGGTCCTGCACCTAGAACCAATTCAACAGTGAACTCAATTTCTCTTTCAGGAGGAAATTCAAGAATATCTTCTGGGAAAACATCAGGATATTCCTTAGCAACCGGGATCTCCTCTAATTTCTATTCAACTTCTATCACGTTAGCTGACAGGAGGATGTATCCTTGACTCTTCGACCCACTATAGTTTACTAATAAAGAGTTCAGGTAGAAGAGTGTTGAGGCTTGGGGTTCAGAAAATGAGACAGAGGGGAATACCACTGTCTTATCAGAGCAATTGAGCATGACTCGATTGGCAGAAGGCCAGTCCATGCCCAGGATTATGTCTAGTCCAGAGAGACAAAGGCAAATCAAATTGGCTGCAAAGACACTACCCTCAATTTGAAGGGGAACATTGATGCAAATTCGACTAGTTTTAACAGGTTCATTAGTAGGAGTAGAAACCAGTAAATCATAAGGCAATTCAGAAATTAACAATTGCAAAACAGCCACACAGTCATGAGAAATAAATGAATGCAAGGCACCCGAATCATAAAGTACTGTCAGGGTCTCACCATCCACTTCACAGGTACCTTGGATTAGTCCCTCGGACTTATCAGCTTCTTCCCCATCCATGGTAAAAACCCGTCCTTGACGTTGGGGTCGAGACGGCTGTGGTGGATTCCTGGTTGGACACTCATAAATTTTGTGGCCTGGCTTGCCACACCCATAGCAGACATTCTGGCCTGCCAAACACGGTCGATCGCCATGATTCCTACCGCACTTCGTGCAAGTTGGATTCGAAAGGGGCCTTTGAAGCTGCTTGCCTTTGTTGCCTGCCGGCGGGAATCTCTTTTGTTGCTATAAGTTAGGCTTGAATCTTGGGCCCTACGGGGCCAACCTCCTCTTAAAACCACCACTAGATGCCTTGGCTGCCATTAGTTTTGAGTTACAATCTCCCACAAGTCGGCATTTATTTACCAACGTGCGAAAATCTCTAATCTCCATTAGCCCGATTGCAGTGAGGATATCTTCTCGCAACCCTCCTTCAAATTTGATGCACTTCCAGGCTTCATCTGGGTTCCTTTGATAAATTGTAGAGAATTTGCATAGCTCTTCAAATCTGGCAATGTATTCAGATATTGTCCGGTTTCCTTGATGCAGCTGCATAAACTCGAGTTCCTTAGCATTTCAAACCGAAGTAGGAAAGTACTTTTGGTAGAACACATCTCTGAATACCCTCCAAGTGACTACTATTTGAGATTCCTCAAACAGCCTTCGTACGGCGTTCCACCAAAACTTGGCGTCTGCCTCGAGCATATAGGTGGCAAAAGTCAACTTCTGATGACTTGAGTAATCTAGGACAGAGAAAATTTTTTCCATAGCCTTGATCCATTCATCAGCTTTATCAGGGTTGTATACCCCTCGAAAGCTAGGCGGATTCGCCTTTCTGAACTTAGCGAACTTAAGATAGTCTAGATTAGCCTCTGGGCCATGTGGGTTTCCTTCACAACTTGCCGCAGGTCGTCTGCCTAGCTGATCCATCATCTGGTGAGCTGCTGCGGCCTGTTCCCGCATCGCCTGAGCCATCTCTCGTACTATGTCCATAAGGTCAGTGGGATCCCCGTGAGCAGGTTCTGCGCGTGGTCTACCTCGCCTCCTGGAAGCCATTAAGTTTTGAGCACACAAAACAAAAGTTATTGAGTTAATCAGGCTCAACACTAAGTCTAATGTGCTAGTAAATAATAGCTCACACGGTCAAGCACTTCTTACACATGCACACCTATATCTCAACCGTATAGGCAAGATCTAGTGCATATCATCAACTAGAAACACAGAATATGCGTGAAGAATAGTCAGTCCAATCCTCAGCCCTTAGCTAGGACGAACTGCTCTGATACAAAAAATGTAACACCATACTAATTTAATGTTATGCTTAAGTCATAGCATGAAATTAAGTAGATTGTGTTACTCTGTTAATACTCCATTTACGTTCCCTTTTTTTTTTATAACAGAAGAAATGGAACTCTGTATAATGAACATGGCAGAGTTTAATTTATTGCAACAGAAAAGATAAGAGCAATAATATATATGCTATCAACTGTAAATATGTATACATATATATGTAAGAAGCTACTGTTTCAGTTTATGTACAAGTTTCAAAATAGGATACGTAAGTGGGGCCGTGTACCAAAAAGATATAAGGCCCATGTCAGTCAACCTGATCCTATGTGGTTCTCAGAGGACATTTCAAAAGCCTACCACTAGGTCTATGACCCAAAGCTACATGCTGCCAAAAGAGGGTCATGCTGTACAAGACTGCCTGTGGTTGACCTACTCAGTCAGGTAGCCATTGGCCATATCAGGGTCGGCTGGTGAGTAGTCAGTACTGGGTCCTGAGGAGGAGGAGGAGGATGATGAGCCAGTGGCCTCTGAAGGGTCGCTCTCAGAGCTGAGCGGGATGTCAGGTACCACCTGCAGAGGCGACTCTGGCGCAGGGTTAGCAGGGGCTACAGGTGCTGCAGGTGGAGGAGGTGCTGGCAGAGGGTGTGCCATGTGTAGCAGGATCTCAAAGTATGGGGTGGCAGGATCAAAAGCAGGATAGTGTAATGGGACGGTAAAATTCCTATCACTAAAAAGATAAAGACGGAACTGGCAAGAGCCGACTATATACAGCGAGCCTACTATAGGGTCATGGTGGGGCTACAAGTCTGGAACCTCAATGAAGAGGGTAGCTGTCATGTCCATCGTCCACGTCTGAGAATGAGGCGGTAATGCAAAACGATGTGAGAATTTAAAGAAATTCTCAGTAGGGTTCGCATATAGTGTTTAACTGACGTCGCGTTCATTCTCAGCTGCCTCAGGTCTTATTTAATTATAAAAACATGAGATGAAACTTAACTATTCATATTTAGTAAGGTTGGGAAAATGTCTGATTCGAGGCAGGGTCCAGTTTTACTTAAGACACATAAGGAACAGAATAAACTAATATCAATAATAAACAGAATAATGAGCATACAGCAGTAAGTAAATATAGCAAATAAACTGTACATAACATATAATGACCATTCGACGTAATTATGCATTTAATGCAGTCATACAAACTTGCTCTTGAACCTTTCTTCATAAACTTTTCTATTACTTTTCATCATTTTCCATCACGTGGTCCCCTGGGAGTTCTTGGCCACTTTAGACTCCTGGGTAATAGTCTGCTTTTCAGGATCGAGCTCGTTCCTACACAGAAATGCCGGGTTTACTTTGCCTGACTTCCCACCGATCTATTCCCCTCAACTTTATTCTGGGGCTGGCCCAAGTATCATGGAACTTTCATCATAGTAGAATCTTTACATTTCTCATAACATGACTTTCATAGCTTTCTTGAAAATGCTCATGTATCTACATGTGTAACATCCTCAATTTCATGTCGTGCTAAATTACCGTAGTAACCCTGAATAATTAGGCACTTAATGAGGAATTTCGAGATTAGGGCTTAATTAAGGGGTTGACTCGGACAAGAAGGGTCAAGAGAATGCCTAATCGAGGTTAGATAATCTCTAATTAAGCAAGTTAGAGCCCCTGTAGCTTACTTAAGCACTAATCGCCCTTAATTAGCTTACTCGAGTTTAATTAAGGTTAATTAAGCTTAATCGTGAGATTAATTTTTGTTAATCATGTTCTTGTGTGTTAATCACTAATTCTTGCTTAATCACCTTAATTAAGTTGTATGAGCACTTAATCACATGATTAAATTCAAATTTAGTCAACTAGACAATAAAGTAGAGAGTGATGTCATAAAAGCAAAAAGCATTAGACAAGATTACTTTATGTAAGAGTTTGACCATGCTTTGTCTCCCCATCATCCCATTTGTCCCCTTAATCACTAATTAACACAAAATTAAGCAAAATATCTCACTCCCTCCCTTAATGTAGGACGCCACTTTCTCACACACACACACATTCACTTCATTTTCAACTTCTCATTCTCTCTCTAAAGTTCTCAAACTCTCCAACCTCTCTCTACATTCCTTCTTCTTCTCCTTCTTCATCTTCTTCATCATTTTCCACCTCCATAACCAAACCTTCCTCACTAAGCCCTTCAAAGATCACATCTTTGGGTCTTTGGAGACAAGATCAAAACACTACAAGACTCATTTTCAAGAGAACTCAAGAGTTCTCTCCTTGCTCATTCAAAACCGCCACCTTCATCATCAAGAGGAGTCATCATCTTCTTCTTCCATTTCTCTTGTTTTTGCGCCATCTTCAAGAAAGGTAGTGATCTTCATCTTTTTTATTTTGTTTGCTCAAGAAAGCTTGGAGCTTGGGTCTTTCATGACCAAGATCTCTAAGTGAAAACTTGAGAAGATCCTTCATATTCTTCATGTGTTCTTAAGTTTCGTCTTTTAGAAAAATATGTTCTTGATGTTCTTCATGTGTTCTTAAGTTTCCTCTTTTGGAAATGTTCTTCATGTGTTCTTAAGTTTCCTCTTTTGGAAAAATATGTTCTTCATATTCTTCATGTGTTCTTAAGTTTCCTCTTTTAGAAAAATATGTTCTTGATGTTCTTCATGTGTTCTTAAGTTTCCTCTTTTAGAAAAATATGTTCTTGATGTTCTTCATGTGTTCTTAAGTTTCCTCTTTTAGAAAAATATGTTCTTGATGTTCTTCATGTGTTCTTAAGTTTCTTCTTTTGGAAACCTATGTTCTTATTGATCTCTAGCTTAAAGTTGTTCCTTTCTCTTTATGATGAGTGAATGATTAGAAAAGCTTCACCTTTCTATGTTTCCATGATTTGATAAGACTATGAACCTTCTCAAAGTTTTAGACTTTAAAAAGTTTGCTTCATGATTTCTTCAAAGTGGAGCAACTTTTAAGCTTCCATAAAGTTTTATTTTGTTTTGTTTTGAAGACAAGAATACATGTGAAAGTATAAACTTTTTGAGTTAGAAAAAACGATATCTTGTCACTTTAGGCTTTAGAAATCAAACCTTAAAGAAAAGACCTTTCACAAAGTTTCAAACTTTATTCAAGAATGAGATCATTAAGTTATAAAAATGTTGTTCTATAACATTTCATTCATAAAGTTTAGACTTTGAACCCAACTAATGCAAAAGGTGTTAACTTTTATAAAGAACAAGACTTTTTATTCAAAAAGCTAGTAGCTTGTATCATTATCTCATAAAGATCTAATCTTAAGATAAGAGCTTAATGTCAAAGGCACTTACTTTCATAAAGAATAAGACTTTATGACTAATTTATAAAGAATGACAACTTTAATAATGTTTAAGGCAAAACCTTGGTATGTTATTAGTAAAAGTTTAAAACTTTACAACTTGACTAAGTTAAAAGTCACCCTTGGTGATTAGTGAACATTGGTGTTGTTGGGTTCATGATGTGGTTATGCGTTGTCATGACCCAAGGATTAGAGGGATCTCGAACTCCTTGGGAACAGAAGTATGATTAGGGCCTCTAAGCATACCATGAACCTAGGAATCACTAAGTGCGCTATCTCAAGGAAAGGAAACAATCACATAATTTAATTAATTTGAACAAGTGTTTCATAAGACATGTACTTAAGTAAAGCATACTTTCATCCAAGGACCAAGTAACTAAAAGACTATAAACACATATCCTAACTATGTGATTCTATCATGGGAAATCATGTGATGATTCATAATATTCTTCACAAAGAACAACACAACTATAAACCCCTTTAGGGTATGAATGTGTGATACCACTTGGCATGATGAATGATGAGATTGATTGAGCTTTGTCTCATGATTGAATGATAAGTGTGATGATATGATATAGATATGATGAACTATTGGTTGAATCCTGATGATTGGCATTTTGGGAAGCTCCGGTCTAGCCGTTATGCTGCCGGATTTCCGTCAAAATTATGGACTTAGTCATATCATTGCATGCGTCTAGTCAAGGAGTTATGCATGTAAAGTATAAAGATAAGAAAAGAATCAATGGGACGTGACCCTTCAATCACTTGGTAAGGGAAGTGAGAGACGGCGATCCACAAGGAACCTCTATAAGGGAGGCAAGGGTGTTTTGGAGGACCCTCCAACTTAGAGGTAACCAATATCGGCTCAGTCTGATTTGGTTAGTACTGCGTGACGACGGTCACGGAATGAGCTCATGTCCAAAAGCAGTCTATTTCAAAGGAAAGTAAAGAATGTTAAGCACGTGCTAAAAATGAAAGTAAAGTCTAAGTATGACCATGGTTACATCTGTGATGATGCGTGTCTTTGCATGAAAGTATATGGCCCATTTGCATTATGGATGTTATTCTATGTTTTAGTACGGATGTTAGTCATGATGATGTGTTTATGATGTTAAGTTTAAAAGTAACCCGCTTCGGGGTTTAAGTTTTCAAAACCATTAAAAATTGAACTTATATCTGTCCACCGTTTTTGTAATTAAACCCGAAGTGGCTGGGACGATGACGATGACACTGTGTTTGTCTAGTCAGCGATCCCACCGAGAAATTTAGTATTTCTCATTCCTACGTTTCCGTGTCGTCTTCAGAGGATGTCGACGTCGGGCACGGTGGTGATCTACATTGAGTTCCTGGTGTGGCGTTGGCGCTTTGACCCGGTGCTGAACGCCTCAGTGCTGTCGGCGAGCGCAGCAATGAGGGTCTACATCTTCCACGACCGCCGCCTGCACTCCCGTGATGAGCCCATTTTTCCGACCGCATCAGCCATTTGGCGAGGTTACTATGGATGACATTTGCCCCTACTTTCAGCCACCGAGATACCCCACTGATGATGATGAGACTGACTCGGATACCCGTTTGACTCCGACTATTTCAACGATTCGATCCCTGAGTGTCTTATCCGAAGCTACCATGTGGAGACCGATCCATCCGAGCCCATCTATCCGACTCATTCTGGGGGTTCTCACCGTTCGGGTTCGTCGCAGCCTTCAGTGATTCGTCTATCTTCTGATTCTTCTGCTTCATCTGCTGGCCCATTTTCACCCCGTTCGCGGCGTGGGTTCATTCGCACCGCTGCGTGCCGTGGGCGCGAGGACGTGCTCGAGGAGGGGACGTGGTAGTACTTCTCCGGTGGATATGGGAACGGTTTCCTCCCGCCAGATGCTTGATGTGACGATCGCATGCGAGCCGAGCACGAGGATAGCCCCTTTGGTAGTAGTTATAGGGTTATCATTACATTATGTGGCATGCTTGGGTAGTAGGATTGTCTGATGTATTTCCTTTTATTATGTATTGGTAGGCTTTTGTGTAGGGCCGACGATAGATGTCGGACCCATTATTATCTTATGTATGAACTGGTACGACTCTTATTGTATTACCATGGTTGGTCGTGGAATGAATGTTACATTATTCTAAGAATTGTGGTTACTCTTATGGTCTCTATGCTTGTTAAATGCGATATATGTATGGGATAGCGGTGTTACTTTATATGTTCACGATGCGCTCATGGCTCTCAATTTCAAAAATGGTTTACTTGTTTTGTAGAAAAAAATTTTTACCCCTATTTTCGGTATAAAGTAATTTCTAAAAGGTAATAATAGTTCCGCGAGCAAAAGTAGCAACTAGTAATTCCACAATATGCCTTAAGCATAGAATGGAACTACTAGGGTGTTACTTTTTGGTATCTGAGCAGCTCGTCCTTGAAGAGCCTGGGGATGGACTGACTATGCTTCTAAGCATACGTTTTAGTTAAGTCATGCTTTGAGTCTCGTTTGTATGATGAGGCATAGGAATTAGATGTGCATGATCATCTATTCTGAATGTGGTCAGTTGCTGGTTCACTCAACATAAATGTTGAGCCTGATCAACTCAATGTCTTTTGTCTTGTGTACCAGGAACTAATGGCTTCAGGAAGACGTGGTAGGCCCCGCAACGAGCCAGAAGGTCCTGAGGAAGTCATGGGGACACTTCGCGAAATGGCTCCTGCTATGAGGGAGCAAGCTGCTGCTGCCCATCGAATGATGGAGCGAATGGAGCAAAGGGATGAGGAGAATCCCGAAGGGCACAATGGAGGAGCTGAGGTAGATCTTGAGTACCTCAAGTTTGCTGAGTTCAGGAAGGCAAATCCGCCAAGCTTTAGAGGAACGTACAACCCCGATCGAGCTGAGGAGTGGATCAAGGCCATTGAGAAAATTTTCACAGTATTGGCCTGCACAGAGGAGCAGAAGGTAGCCTTTGCTACCTATATGTTGGAAGCTGGTGCTGAGTTCTGGTGGGTAGGCGTAAAGAGGCACTTGGAGGGAGCCCAAACCCACATCACCTGGGAGATTTTCAAGTCGCACTTCTATGAGAAGTATTTTCCTGCGTCCGTGAGGAATGCGAAGGAGCTGGAGTTCATGAGTCTGCGTCAAGGGACCATGAATATTGCTGAGTATACGGCCAAGTTCGAAGAGCTGTGCAAGTTCTCGACAATTTACCAAGGGAACCCGGATGAGCGTTGGAAGTGTGTGAAGTTTGAAGGGGGATTGCGTGAGGAGATACTGGCATCTGTAGGACCAATGGAGATCCGTGACTATGCTGCACTCGTCAACAAGTGCCGTTTGGTGGAGGATTGCAACCGTAAGCTGTCGGTGGCAAGGTCCGAGGCCTACAAGAAGAAGTTGGCACCGCAAGGGCAGAAGTTCAAGCCCCAACCTCTGAGAAAACCATTTCAGGGTGGAGGTGCCGGAGGAAAGCAACCCTAAGCTTCGGGAATCCACCCAAGCCGACGAATGGTCAAGCTTGCCCTCGATGGTAAACACCATGGAGGACGGCCTTGTTTAGCTGGCCAGAATGCTTGTTTCCGATGCGGAAAGCCTGGGCATATGGCAAGAGATTGTACTGTCAAGCTGTTGTCCCCTGCTAACAAGCCCCAACACCAAGGAAGGGTCTTTGCCCTCAATGCCGAAGATGCCACGCGATCCGACGATCTCATCAAAGGTAAGTGCGAGGTCAATGGTAGGACCTTAACTGTGCTATATGATTCTGGAGCTACACACTCCTTTATTTCTCATGATTGTGTAGATAGATTAGGATTATCTGTGTCCGAATTGCCTTATATGTTAAATGTTTCTACTCCTGCTGGGAAACCAGTTAAGACTTGTCATTGTTGCTTGAGTTGTCAATTCCAAATTGATGGTAGGTCTTTCATAGCGAATTTGATTTGTTTGCCTTTGTCTGGCTTGGATCTGATTCTAGGCATGGATTGGCTTTCGGCTAACCATGCTATGATAAATTGTTCAGAAAAGTCTGTTGTTTTTCCCCCTATACCTGATAAGCCCGTGGAGGCTGTTAGTTTGTTCTTGAACTCTATTAGGGTGGGAAGTAGTGAGTTTGGTGATCAGGGATATGTTCTCCTTATGACAAGTGAAGTAGAACTCGAGCAGGTGTTGGATGAGATCCTGTAGTTAGGGAGTACCGGATGTATTCCCTGACGACATACCCGAATTTCCTGAAAGGGAAATCGAAGTTTTCTATAGAGTTGGTGCTTAGGGTATTGGGCCAATCTCTATAGCACCCTATAGAATGTCCCCACTAGAGTTGTCGGAGTTGAAGGGACAATTGGAAGAGTTGTTAGAAAAGAAGTTTGTAAGACCTAGTGCCTCACCTTGGGGAGCCCCCGTGCTATTTGTGAAAAAGAAGGATGGCGATGAGGTGTGTGTGGATTACAGACAATTAAATAAGGTTACTGTTAAGAACAAGTATCCCTTGCCTAGGATAGATGACCTCATGGACCAACTGCGAGATGCAGCTGTGTTCTCTAAGATTAGGATATCATAAAATAAGAGTGAAGGAGGAGGATATACCTAAGACAGCCATTAGGACAAGATATGGACATTATGAGTTTATGGTAATGTCATTTGGGTTAACTAATGCCCCTGCTATTTTCATGGATTATATGAACAGGATCTTTAGACCCTATTTGGACAAGTTTGTAGTTGTTTTCATAGATGATATTCTCATATATTCTAGGACAAAGGAGGAACATGAGAAACATTTGAGGGTTGTATTAAGGATCTTAAGGGAAAAGAAGCTTTATGCCAAGTTATCTAAGTGTGAATTTTGGATGGAGGAAGTAAAGTTCTTAGGGCATGTGGTGTCGCAAGGAGGTATTGCTGTGGATCCATGTAAGATTGAGTCTGTGATGAGTTGGGAGAGGCCAACCTCTGATCGAGATAAGGAGTTTCTTAGGTTTAGCTTACTACTACCGCAGGTTTATAAAAGGATTTTCTCAGATGTCTCTACCCTTAACTAAGTTGACAAGGAAGGATGCCCCGTTTGTGTGGACAATGGACTGTGAGAAGAGCTTTCAAGAGCTAAAAGGTAAGTTAACCTCAACCCCAAAGTATTGGTCTTGCGGACCCTAGTGGACCGCTTGAGGTTTCTTGTGATGCCTCCGGGAGAGGTTTAGGTTGTGTCTTGATGCGAATAGAACGTGGTAGCTTATGCCTCTAGGCGCTTGAAGCCTCATGAAGTGAACTACCCAACCCATGACTTGGAATTAGCGGCCATAGTGTTTGCCTCAAGATATGGAGACATTATCTGTATGGTGTGAGGTTCGAGGTGTTCTCTGATCATAAGAGCTTGAAGTATCTCTTTGATCAAAAGGAGCTGAATATGAGGCAAAGGAGGTGGATGGAGTTTCAGAAGTATTATGATTTTGGGTTGAATTATCACCTTGGGAAAGCCAATGTGGTGGCCGACGCATTAAGTCGGAAATCCTTGCATGCCTTGGATGATGGTTAAGGAGGATGAGCTAGTAAGGAGCTTTAGAGACCTTAACCTTGGAGTTACGTTGACCCCCCATAGTTTAAGATTGAATCAGCTTAGGGTGACGAGCGATTTCAAAAATCAAATTGCTCAAGGCCAAGGCAAGGAAGAAGAGTTCTTGAAAACCCTAGCATTGGTGAAGGAAGGAAAGTTGAAGGGTTTCGCACAAGGTGCAGGTGGACTATGGAAATTTGAAGGAAGAGTCTGTGTACCCGCAAGTGGTGACCTCCGAAGAAGGATTTTGGAGGAGGCTCATAAGAGCCATTTCACCATACACCCTGGTGTGACAAAGATGTATCAAGACGTCAAGAAGATGTTCTGGTGGCCAGGATTGAAGAGGGACATTGCGGAGTTGGTAGGCAAGTGTTTAATCGCCAAAAAGTAAAGATTGAGCACCAAAAGCCCTCTGGTATGCTGCAACCATTGGAGGTCCCAGAATGGAAATGGGAAAGTATCTCTATGGACTTCGTGATGGGTTTACCCAAAACGCAGGCTGGGTTCGATGCAATATGGGTAATTGTTGACAGATTAACCAAGTCTGCTCACTTTTTGCCCATTCGAGCTACTTATCCTTTGGAAAAGTTAGCCCAGCTGTATGTTCAAGAGATAGTAAGATTGCATGGTGTACCTTCAAGCATCATCTCTGATAGAGACCCGAGGTTTACCTCTAGATTCTGGGGAGCCTTACAGAAGGCATATGGAACAAAGCTTTGCCTAAGTACAGCTTATCACCCCCAGACGGATGGACAGTCGGAGAGGACCATCCAAACTTTGGAGGATATGTTGAGAGCTTGTGTTTTGGACAACCGAGGAAGTTGGGATAAATACTTACCTTTGATCGAGTTTGCCTATAACAATAGTCATCATGCAAGTATTGGTATGGCACCCTATGAAGCTTTGTATGGAAGAAAGTGCCAATCTCCCCTATGTTGGTTTGAACCGGGTGAGCAAAGCCTACTAGGACCTGATCTTGTGAGGCAGACCACAGAGCAAGTCAAAAGGATTAGGGACAGAATTCTTACGGCCCAAAGCCGTCAAAAGAGTTATGCGGATAAGAGGAGAAAGCCCCTAGAGTTCCAATAAGGAGAACATGTATTCCTGAAAATCACTCCTACGACCGGTATAGGTAGAGCCATGAAGGTCAAAAAGTTAAGCCCTGCTTCCTTGGCCCTTTTCAAATTTTAAAGCGTGTCGGTCGGGCTTGCTTACCAAATAGCCTTACCTCCAAATTTGTCAAACCTTCATGATGTTTTCCATGTGTCTCAATTAAGAAAATACCATTCCGACCCTAGTCATCTACTTGAGCCTGAAAGTGTACAGTTAAGGGAAGACCTAACTTTCAATCTACTGCCATCTCGGATCGTGGATCGTGGGGCGAAACAGCTGAGGAATAAGATGGTACCCTTGGTCAAGGTGGCTTGGGGTAGAGGAAATGTGGAAGAATATACATGGGAGTTGGAGGCCGAAATGAAGAGCAAGTATCCGAACTTATTTACAGTGTAGCAATTTTGAGGGCAAAATTCTTTTTAAAGGTGAGGAGAAATGTAACATCCTCAATTTCATGTCGTGCTAAATTACCGTAGTAACCCTGAATAATTAGGCACTTAATGAGGAATTTCGAGATTAGGGCTTAATTAAGGGGTTGACTCGGACAAGAAGGGTCAAGAGAATGCCTAATCGAGGTTAGATAATCTCTAATTAAGCAAGTTAGAGCCCCTGTAGCTTACTTAAGCACTAATCGCCCTTAATTAGCTTACTCGAGTTTAATTAAGGTTAATTAAGCTTAATCGTGAGATTAATTTTTGTTAATCATGTTCTTGTGTGTTAATCACTAATTCTTGCTTAATCACCTTAATTAAGTTGTATGAGCACTTAATCACATGATTAAATTCAAATTTAGTCAACTAGACAATAAAGTAGAGAGTGATGTCATAAAAGCAAAAAGCATTAGACAAAATTACTTTATGTAAGAGTTTGACCATGCTTTGTCTCCCCATCATCCCATTTGTCCCCTTAATCACTAATTAACACAAAATTAAGCAAAATATCTCACTCCCCCTCCTTAATGTAGGACGCCACTTTCTCACACACACACACACATTCACTTCATTTTCAACTTCTCATTCTCTCTCTAAAGTTCTCAAACTCTCCAACCTCTCTCTACATTCCTTCTTCTTCTCCTTCTTCATCTTCTTCATCATTTTCTACCTCCATAACCAAACCTTCCTCACTAAGCCCTTCAAAGATCACATCTTTGGGTCTTTGGAGACAAGATCAAAACACTACAAGACTCATTTTCAAGAGAACTCAAGAGTTCTCTCCTTGCTCATTCAAAACCGCCACCTTCATCATCAAGAGGAGTCATCATCTTCTTCTTCCATTTCTCTTGTTTTTGCGCCATCTTCAAGAAAGGTAGTGATCTTCATCTTTTTATTTTGTTTGCTCAAGAAAGCTTGGAGCTTGGGTCTTTCATGACCAAGATCTCTAAGTGAAAACTTGAGAAGATCCTTCATATTCTTCATGTGTTCTTAAGTTTCCTCTTTTAGAAAAATATGTTCTTGATGTTCTTCATGTGTTCTTAAGTTTCCTCTTTTAGAAAAATATGTTCTTCATATTCTTCATGTGTTCTTAAGTTTCCTCTTTTAGAAAAATATGTTCTTGATGTTCTTCATGTGTTCTTAAGTTTCCTCTTTTGGAAAAATATGTTCTTGATGTTCTTCATGTGTTCTTAAGTTTCCTCTTTTAGAAAAATATGTTCTTGATGTTCTTCATGTGTTCTTAAGTTTCTTCTTTTGGAAACCTATGTTCTTATTGATCTCTAGCTTAAAGTTGTTCCTTTCTCTTTATGATGAGTGAATGATTAGAAAAGCTTCACCTTTCTATGTTTCCATGATTTGATAAGACTATGAACCTTCTCAAAGTTTTAGACTTTAAAAAGTTTGCTTCATGATTTCTTCAAAGTGGAGCAACTTTTAAGCTTCCATAAAGTTTTATTTTGTTTTGTTTTGAAGACAAGAATACATGTGAAAGTATAAACTTTTTGAGTTAGAAAAAAACGATATCTTGTCACTTTAGGCTTTAGAAATCAAACCTTAAAGAAAAGACCTTTCACAAAGTTTCAAACTTTATTCAAGAATGAGATCATTAAGTTATAAAAATGTTGTTCTATAACATTTCATTCATAAAGTTTAGACTTTGAACCCAACTAATGCAAAAGGTGTTAACTTTTATAAAGAACAAGACTTTTTATTCAAAAAGCTAGTAGCTTGTATCATTATCTCATAAAGATCTAATCTTAAGATAAGAGCTTAATGTCAAAGGCACTTACTTTCATAAAGAATAAGACTTTATGACTAATTTATAAAGAATGACAACTTTAATAATGTTTAAGGCAAAACCTTGGTATGTTATTAGTAAAAGTTTAAAACTTTACAACTTGACTAAGTTAAAAGTCACCCTTGGTGATTAGTGAACATTGGTGTTGTTGGGTTCATGATGTGGTTATGCGTTGTCATGACCCAAGGATTAGAGGATCTCGAACTCCTTGGGAGCAGAGTATGATTAGGGCCTCTAAGCATACCATGAACCTAGGAATCACTAAGTGCGCTATCTCAAGGAAAGGAAACAATCACATAATTTAATTAATTTGAACAAGTGTTTCATAAGACATGTACTTAAGTAAAGCATACTTTCATCCAAGGACCAAGTAACTAAAAGACTATAAACACATATCCTAACTATGTGATTCTATCATGGGAAATCATGTGATGATTCATAATATTCTTCACAAAGAACAACACAACTATAAACCCCTTTAGGGTATGAATGTGTAATACCACTTGGCATGATGAATGATGAGATTGATTGAGCTTTGTCTCATGAGTGAATGATAAGTGTGATGATATGATATAGATATGATGAACTATTGGTTGAATGTGGATGATTGGCATTTTGGGGAAGCTCGGTCTAGCCGTTATCTTTGCCGGATTTCCGTCAAAATTATGGACTTAGTCATATCATTGCATGCGTCTAGTCAAGGAGTTATGCATGTAAAGTATAAAGATAAGAAAAGAATCAATGGGACGTGACCCTTCAATCACTTCGGTAAGGGAAGTGAGAGACGGCGATCCACAAGGAACCTCTATGAGGGAGGCAAGGGTGTTTTGGAGGACCCTCCAACTTAGAGGTAACCAATATCGGCTTAGTCTGATTTGGTTAGTATGGCGTGACGACGGTCACGGAATGAGCTCATGTCCAAAAGCGGTCTATTTCAAAGGAAAGTAAAGAATGTTAAGCACGTGCTAAAAATGAAAGTAAAGTCTAAGTATGACCATGGTTACATCTGTGATGATGCGTGTCTTTGCATGAAAGTATATGGCCCATTTGCATTATGGATGTTATTCTATGTTTTAGTACGGATGTTAGTCATGATGATGTGTTTATGATGTTAAGTTTAAAAGCAACCCGCTTCGGGGTTTAAGTTTTCAAAACCATTAAAAATTGAACTTATATCTGTCCACCGTTTTTGTAATTAAACCCGAAGTGGCTGGGACGATGACGATGACACTGTGTTTGTCTAGCCGCGATCCTACTGAGAAATTTAGTATTTCTCATTCCTACGTTTCCGTGTCGTCTTCAGAGGATGTCGACGTCGGGCACGGTGGTGATCTACATTGAGTTCCTGGTGTGGCGTTGGCGCTTTGACCCGGTGCTGAACGCCTCAATGCTGTCGGCGAGCCAGCAATGAGGGTCTACATCTTCCACGACCGCCAGTTCCAGACTCCCGTGATGAGCCCATTTTTCCAACCGTATCAGCCATTTGGCGAGGTTACTATGGATGACATTCGCCCCTACTTTCAGCCACCGAGATACCCCACTGATGATGATGAGACTGACTCGGATACCCGTTTGACTCCGACTGTTTCACTGGATTCCGATCCCTCGGAGCCATCTTATCCGAGCTTCCATGTGGAGACCGATCCATCCGAGCCCATCTATCCGACTCATTCTGGGGGTTCTCACCGTTCGGGTTCGTCGCAGCCTTCAGTGATTCGTCTATCTTCTGATTCTTCTGCTTCATCTGCTGGCCCATTTTCACCCCGGTTCGCGGCGTGGGTTCATTCGCACTCTGCTGTGCCCGTGGGTGAGGGCGTGCTCAAGGAGGGCGTGGTAGTACTTCTCCGGTGGATATGGGAACGGTTTCCTCCCGCCAGATGCTTGATGTGACGATCGCATACTGAGGCCGAAACACGAGGATAGCCCCTTTTGGTAGTAGTTATAGGGTTATCATTACATTATGTGGCATGCTTGGGTAGTAGGATTCTCTGATGTATTTCCTTTTATTATGTATTGGTAGGCTTTTGTGTAGGGCCGACGATAGATATCGGACCCATTATTATCTTATGTATGAACTAGTACGACTCTTATTGTATTATCATGGTTGGCCGTGGAATGAATGTTACATTATTCTAAGAATTGTGGTTACTCTTATGGTCTCTATGCTTGTTAAATGCGATATATGTATGGGATAGCGGTGTTACTTTATATGTTCACGATGCGCTCATGGCTCTCGATTTCAAAAATGGTTTACTTGTTTTGTAGAAAAAATTTTACCCCTATTTTCGGTATAAAGTAATTTCTAAAAGGTAATGATAGTTCCGCGAGCAAAAGTAGCAACTAGTAATTCCACAATATGACTTAAGCATAGAATGGAACTACTAGGGTGTTACAACATGCATCTCATAACTCATGCATATACTTTACTACAATTTTGGCGGCATAACGGAACGTGTCCGCTTCCCCATGAATAGTACCAATACATCAGAATACCAATACTCAATTTGGAGTTGTATAGGGTGAGTTACACCCTTTTCAACCCATACTGCGGGGTGAATGTCTTGATTCCTAGGTTAAATTTCAAAAATTCATATCTCTCTCAATATTAATCCAATAGCCTTATATGATATATGTATAGAAAGCCCTAGATGTCTAGTTTCACATAAAAATAGTTTCATCAATTTTAAATGGTGAAAGGCAAAGCCGTACACTCCGCCGTACGGACTGCCGAGGGTTTAGGGTTTTCCTAGCCTCTCAACTCTTCCTATCTTCATCCTTTCTTACTTCAAATTTCAGTTTTAATCTCACAACAACTAATAAACCAGCCATATATCATCATATTCAACCAATTAACACATCAAAGATTAAGAAAATAAGCCACCACCAATCATCCAAGAATAAAAAAATCAAGCAAGACATGAACCTCTACCTTTTATTATCTGGTTAGGCTTGAGTTTGTAGCTGGAACTTGGCTGAATTTGAAAGTTGGATGGAGTGGATGAGTGGAGAAGAGAAAAGAGAGCTGAAGTGAGGAAGGGAAGGCAACATAAGAAATGGGGCTGAAAAGGTAGGAGGAGAATATATATAAACAAGGCTTTGAAGTGGTAGTTAGAATGGGTGGCTTTGATTGGGTGAAATTTTTGTGGGCAAAGTTCAGCCATATCTCCCTCTTTTGTGACAAAATTGCTCTCCACGTCGTCCTCTTTTTGTGACAAAATTGCTCTCCATGTCACCTAAAAGTGAAACTCGTTCCCATTGTGTCTAAAGTTGACCTTGGAAGTCGTACACTCCTTAAAGTCGGGACTCGTGTGAAGAGGTGAAATCGGATCTCAGAGATGTTGTCTAGTTTATTCGAAACTTGAAAGCAAAGTCGGATGTCGGAAATCGTAAAGCACAATCACCTTAAAATCGAAGGTCAAGGATCAGAAAGTGAAACCAAAACATTCAAACCCGGAAGTCGGGGGACATATGTGAACTTGAATTGATTCCAAGCATAACACCAGATGTTATACATATGCATATATTTGTTATTGTTCACTTTGTGGCTGTCACTTAACTATATCAATAACATAGGTCTGGTTATGTATTTCTCTATTTATTTCCTTTATTTCCTTAAGTAAAACTAAGCTGTGTTTCGGGCTATGATTTCTATAACTAATCTAATAGAATATCCTGTTGAGGTAACATTTTCTTGTAATTAACCAAAACCTGAAATAACTGAAAAATCTTTATTTCTCACCCTATTATATGTTTCCGCGTCATTCTCAGATCATGGAGAATGGAGCCACCAGCATCCTGTTCATTAAGTTCCCCGAGCTCCACATCCACCTGGACCCGTTTCTAGACTGTATATATATATTTGGTAGATGTCTGTTCCGTTTTTACTTTTTCTTTTGTAGAGATTTTGCTGTTCCCCTTGCTCATCCACTCTTCGACCCTGCTAAACCTTACATTGCTATCCTACTATACATGGCCCATCCCTTTTCACCTCCACACGTAGCGGCAGCAGGACCAACAGCAGCAGCGGCTCCCATGGCTCCGCCAGCCTCCCCACCATAGCAGATAGCCTTGATCACGATGTTTAAGGAGGATCCATCTGAGGTAGAGAGTTCATCTTCCTCGTCCTCTGCTCTGAGCGTGGACTACTCTCCTACGGATACCGGCATGGCAAATGGATTCCTTTCCTCGGAATCCCTCTAGTTGCATTACCCGCCGTAGCAGCAGTAGATGTATAGGATGACCCTCTCTTGGCCGTTTGGGTCTTAGGCATACGGGTATGAGTTAGTAGTTGTACATCAAATGTCCAATGGGGACCAGTAGGGAGGATGTTCAGATAGTCAGGCCGTTTTATTTTGTGCTAGTGGCCTAATTTTTTTTTACCCTATACTATATTATATTTCTTTTGACAACTTTGAAAACAAAGGTATAAGCATGTACATATATATATGATGTAGTTTGTTTATTTCGAAATTTTATTTGTGATATAGCGAGTGTTTAGTGTATATCTTGCTGCCAAACTGAAATCAATTAAAGTGAATAGTTAACTCTTAGTTCACCAAGCATAATAACTTATCAGGTAATATATTATGACTTAAGCATAGTATTTTGTCTGGTAAGGTGTTACACTACAAACTAAATATCTCCATTTATCAGTGTTTAAGAAATATAGCCCGAAGTAAAGTTCAATTTTACTTAAGATAGTAAGAGGCAGAATAACCATAAAATAAAATATCATGCAAATTAAAACGCTGTGCAATTAAATGATAACAATCATAAGGCAATTAAACCACAATTAACCATCTAATCTACACAAATGCATTAATGCATGAAATTAGAATGAACTTTATACTTATTGGTTCTTAAACTTGTATGTCATAAGTGTTCCATACTTGGTCCCTTGGGAGTTTTAGGCCATATGACTCCTGGGTAATAGCCGGCTTTTCAGGATCAAGTTCATTCCTATACAGGATTGCTGGGTTTATTTTCCCCGACTCTCCCACCGATCTATTCCCTTTAACTTTATTCCGAGACTGGCCCAAGTAAATAAAATTTATATAGTCTTTACGGAGTATGTAATCATAGGTAAATCATCTTGGATAACATATGTATTTGAATGTAGAACATATTATATGCATAAGTTCTGCCGGAATTTTGACAGCATAATGGATCAAGTCTGCTTCCTCATGAATAGTGCTAGCTTAATCAGACAATCAATCACAGCAGCAGAGCCAACATAATATATGAATCTTTTAGCATCGCCATAGATTTGCAGCATTCACACCTTAATTAAAGCTCATACATGCATTAAAGTGCCTAAACCCCTAAATTGACAATTTTACTTACATCATTCAATTCTGTCTTGTATTGTTATTTATGCCACAAATTCTACTTAACTTATTAAAATCTAAATTTTTGATATGTTGAAGTATTATTTGTCTAGTTTTTAATCTCTTTAGTCTCATTAAGTTTTGATAAGTATAAATTGAGCTATTGAAGTTTAACCTAGGTCTATCCTAGTGTTAGATAGGATTATGGTCTAAAATGTAAAAATCCGTCAAAAATAGAAATCTTATTAGATTTGATTGAAGCTTATATCATTTTAAAGTTAACAGAACCAATTTTAATTTCCCAAATTTTCATTTCATTTGAATAGCCAGAGCTCAAGTTGTAAGCTCTCATAATTGGATGAATCAGCCTACCTTCTTTCAATCTAGTCAGGATGTAGGGCAATTTTGGTGAATTACTGGGAGCAAACTACTTAGGGTTTCAATTTGAAATTTTTATGGCATAAATATATATGTGTTAACTTTCTAAAAAAGTTAGTTTAACTCAATTTGAAGTTGTATAGAACGAGTTATGCCCTTCACAACCCATACTAGTCAGAATAATGGATAGAATTCTAGGGTTAATTTAAAAAATTCATACCTCACTCATCACAGACCCAATGACCTTATAATTTATATAGTTGGAAATATAGTTTCCTAGTTTCATATAAAATTCGTTTCACTAAATTTGCAGTACGGATAGTTTAGGTTTTTTTAGTCTAAACAATTCTATTTTATTACCTTTTTAGCTTATCATTCAATTTTCCATCCAAACCCAACATATACATGTTAATTTAGCCACAAGGGTTCACATACACACAAAATAGCATCACATAAATGAGTGGAGAATAAAATTCTAATTAGCCACCAAGTCACAAATAGTAAGAGAATACTATGAATCCTACCTTAAAATTGATATGAAGGCTAGCTAGATTTGAGTTTTTGTTGAAGGAAATGGATGAAGCTTGAAGATGGAAGGAGGATGGAGTGAAGTAGAAGAAGAATGGAGAGGGAGCAACAACAGAATGGGGCAACAAAATGAAGGGAGTTAGGAGGGATTGTGAAGGTTTTAAAAAGTAAGGGTGATAAGGACATAAGGCCTCTCATTGGTGGGTGTCTTGGGGGCTAGAATTCAACCATGTCTCTCGCTTTTTGTGGTTGTCTAAGGCGCCAAGTGTGGGGGTGGAGGTGGCTGAATTTTAGCCACCTAATTTAGGTTTTTACAATGTAGGATTCTACTAATTCGGTTCTTGCGGTATACAATACCGAAATTCTATTGATTTCCTTCAAACCGGAAAAACATTACTAGAAATCTTATATTTTCTACATGATTATTCCAATTTCTCCTAACCCAAATCTCTTTAATTAATTTCCAATTAACTTCTAATTAACTTTTAATTACTCTTACATAACCATTAAAATCGAATAAATTGATTAACAATGCAAATTAAACGTCTTGTAAATTTAGAATGTTACAGTTTCCTTTTGGATCAAGTCTCCTTGGCAGTGGGTGGGCTCAGACTCGTTGACATGGATGACAAATCATCAGAAACAGAGTCAATGAACTTGCTTTTACCTTTTTTTTGGCCATCTGTGGCATATGGCCTTCCATTGTGGCTATCACTTCTTCAACAGATTCATTATTCAAATCAACATTATAATATTTGAATATATGAGTTAAGATCATGGAGTATGGTAAAGAGAGAGATTTGTTACTAGTCACACACTCCTCTATATATCTCAAGACGAAATATCCAAAGCAAATTGGTGTATAGGTGACTAAATAATATAGAACCAAGGTTTCCATGAAACTAATTTTATCATAGCTCCTTCCCTCTGGAAGAATGACATGAGTTATCACCTGATACAACTGAACCCATTTTTGTCCTAAACTTCCATGTGTAAGCTTATTGGCTTTGAAATTATTTATTTCAAAACACAACTGAGAAACAACATATTGGTGTATGATTGGAAGTAGTGGGTTCCAGGAGTGAGAACAGTATAGGTGTGCACCAAAATCAAGAATGCCAATGCATGTATTTAAAACATCAAAATCAACGATAATCACTTTTCCTTTAACAAAAGAAGAGATTGAGTTTTCAGTTCATTTCATATTGCAGTAAAAACAGCTGAACGAGGTTTGGATAAACTTTCATTAATAGAAAATATAGGCAGCCACTTTTTTGAAATAAAGAGATTTTCAAAATCCATCCCTTTATCCTTGAAGGATTGAAGGTTAACTAAGGTGGGATTAACAAGAGATCGAGCACAAATATTATTAAGATAGAACCTCAAGTTTTGGTCAGAAGAAAATAAGGAAGGGTTAAAATGTATTTATATCCTCAACGCTAGGATTTGATGCAGAGAAGCCACCATGAAAGGAATGAGAGCCATTACCAGTGCTCACATATTCAGTGGGAGAAGGAGAGCACCTCTCACTTGTGGTGGGCTGCCTTTGGTGATGTTTCTTCCGGTAGTGGTTTGGTGCATGGGATGGGTGAAGATGAGTGGTGAGTTTAGGTTTAAGGAGAGAGTGATGGAGAGGAAGATGGAGAGGGTTATGAGTGTTGATGGGATTGGGTTTTGGTTTTTCTTTCTTTTTCATTGAGGGCCTCTTTTTGGAATGACCTTGTATCTGGGCAGTTTAAAGTGATGAGACTGTGGGAGAGAGTAAGAAATAAAAGGGTGTCAGGAGGTAGCTAAAGAGACAAGAAGGAGGGAAGAGACATGGAGTGAGTGGGTTAAAAGAAAATGATCGAGTGGGGTGATGTGGCAATATGAGATAAACCCACAGATTTGAATTGTGAAGTAACTCCTCAAAGAAAAAGGTATCAGCCTCTTATTTATTTAAAATAGAAACACAATTAAAAAGGAAACAATTTTGTCATTAACTTAGAATTAAAATATTTGAAATCAAATTTAAGAAATTTGAAATAAATAGAGAATCAATTAAATTTAAAATAAAGATTTAAGGAATAAATGAAATGATTTGAGATCATATTTAAATGACTTAAATGAGAGGGATTTAATGAAAATCAATAAAAAAGATAAAATGTCATTTACTGTAACCCCATGCTTTCTTGTACAATAGAGATGTTCCTGAACCAAGCCCTTTGTCTCATCATCTATCTCAATAAGAGGAGATATCCCCTAATCATGTAGGAGATAAGCATACAAAGCGTACAAGAGAAATTCACATACTGCAATAACATATTATAACAGATATACGATACTCTAAACACACATATATTCAAGTGAAATTCATTGAGCTTATCATTCCTAGTTCCTTTCTTAAATAAGCAAATCTTTCCTCTAGAAGTGGCTTAGTTAGAATGCCTGCAAGTTGTTCTTTAGAATTCACATAGCACATATCAATATTACCATATTGAACATGATCATGAACGAAATGGTGCTTGATTTCTATATGTTTTGTCCTAGAATGTAGAATAGGATTTCTACTAAGGTTAAGAGCACTCATGCTATCACATAATAATGGAATATGTTCATATGATAGTTTAAAATCAATCAATTGGTGTTTTATCTATAAAAAGTTGATAGTAGCAGCTTAATGCTGCCATATACTTAACCTTAGCAATGGATAATGCCACGATATTCTACTTTTTGCTTGTCCACGATACCAGTGAGCATCCTAGAAATCTGCAATTGTAACACCCTACCAAATATAATACTATGCTTAAGACATATTATTACACTAGGTAGTTTGTCACGTAATGCTAATCTTAACTTTACCTTTGGATTATTTATTTAGCGGAGTGAATTTTTAACTAAATGTGGATGATCGGTTCTATTTCATTATGTGATATGTATCGCATGGGCGCATTGCAATATAAAAGAAAGTAAAGGATATAGACAAAAATAAGATTTATCACAATACATTTGATATATATATATATATATATATATGTATGTATGTATGTATGTATGTATGTATGTATGTATATACTTTGTCTCATGTATTCGCATATATGTAAGTGCTGACTACATTATGTTAGATCATACACCAAAATAGAACTAGGTCCATATCTATGAAAAAGCATCTCTATAATGGTCCTCAGGAGGACACTTCAGCTAGTATATGAGGAAAATAAAAGAAACTAAAAATAAAAGAAACTATGCCTATGGCCCAAGGTCATAAAAGACACCAAAATAGAGCCACTCTATACAACTACGGTATCCCAAGACAGATAGCTCTCCTAACCAGACTCTAACGAGAAGAATCCGTTCGAGATTATGTCAGTGAGTTTGTGGTCGGTAGGTGCAAGTCTATCACTAGGTGCTGAAGAGGAGGAGGAAAAGGACTCCATCCACTCGGAAGGATTGCTCTCGGAAGAAACTGGTGTGTAGGTAGGGGTGGTGCTACGGGTGGTGGTGCTTGGTGTGGTGGTACGAGAATCAGATGAGCCATGTACAATAGAAGTCCTAGAAAAAGGAACAGTAGGGTTGAAGAAAGGGCTGAGAAGTGGTGTCGCAAAAGCTTTGCGGAAGAACACATATAGACAGTAATGAGAGGAGGCCGTAAGGAATAGGGAGTCCAAAAATAGATCATAGTGCTAGTGTCACTCTGGCACCTTGATCAATTGGATTTTTATATACTTATTTTCCCTTATTCCTAGCTCATTAATCCTCTTTTGTGCCTAATTGGATTGATTTGGACCATTCTGTATTAATTGGATTTTAATTGGGCTTGAGTTAAATTTTCCAGCATTAGGCCAATGCTGACATTGTTTTGGTTTTTAGGCCATATCTTGAGTTGTAGAGCTCATTTTATTGTGATCTTTGGTTTATGGGAAAGCTGAGAGATAGGCGTACAATTCTTATGTTAGAGACAAGTTCTGATGTTAAGGAGTTGGAATTGGGCCTAGCAATAGAGTGAAAGGCTGCAGCGCAGTTTCTAAATAGGGCGGACTCTTGAGGCCATATCTTGGTCCACAGAAGCCCGATTAAGCCCGTTCCAGTGGCGTTTTGAAGCTAACATCCAGCCCTTCCATTCACTTTCAGAGTACAAGTAGAAACGGATGTGTTTTCAAAGCCAAAACCATAGTAGAACATTATTAATTATTCACGGAACTTGATTACATGTTTTTAGTATAATTTCCTTTCTATAATTCGAAATTAAACAAATTAGGTGTCCAGATTCATCTTAGAGATAGGGTATTAATGTAATAGGTTGTTATGGATTTATTGGAGATGTTTTTATTCTAAAATGGTCAAGTAGAGGAGGAGGCCAGAATGGTAACCAATTAGATAGATTGTGGAAGAACATGTTTTGTTTTTTTCTCTCTTCCTTCTCTTTTCTCATGCTCCCCCCCCCACCTTGACAATTCATTTTTCCTCCATTCATGGAGGCTTAAGCTTCTATCTAATTCAAGGATTAAAGAAACAACAACACTCTTGAGAATCGGTTTGATCGGACTCGACATACAATCAGTTTCATCTACTCCTTCTTCTCTTATTTTTAATCTCATTTTGAATTGAAGTTCTTCATTCTGAATTGATGATTGAAATTTGATTGGTTGCATATTACTTAGTTGATGTATGTAAACAGATTGTTGAAGGAGTACGAATTAGAATTTCAGGTTTGAGTTCTACGGTTAACTGCATTGGCACTCGAAATTAACACAGTTCAATTAGGTTTTAGAGGTCTCTAAATTTTAATTGAATCTATGTTAATCGAATACATGAAGGTTTTCATGCAAATGCTGAGTTTGACTTGAGGTTTCATTTGAATTCAATGTTAATCGCTGATTCTAGTTGCTGAGTTATTTTTTTAATTCGATGATTGAGTGTCTGTAGTTGTTCCTTTGATTCTTGGATTAGATGTTTCAATTTCTATTCATTTCTTTCTCTATTTCAGTTTCTGTTCATTCCATATTGTCTTTGAGTTATAAACAAACCCCCCCCCCGAATTCCTGATCATATAACATTGTCATCACTGGGAGACGACTTGAATTGCATCCTTTACTGCAAAATTTTTTGTAATTTGGTTTCATTGTAATTTGACCGAGCTCGGCACTGGAGTCAAATTTTGGTGCTGTTGCCAGGGATGATTAATGTTATTTGGTCATGGGAATATGTGTAAATGTCATTGCTAATTCTGTTTTGGTGTGTCTTTGCTTAAGTTGTTAGTTTTAGTTGATAGTTAGAGCATTAGTAGCTCAGTTTTATGGTTTTTAACCACTAACTCTTTTCAAATTGATTTGAGGGGACTTGATTCTATAGGAAAACAACCTTCTGAGAAAAACTCAATCCCTTAAGGGATTGCTTTTGCCCCTATTTTTGCCAAATTAGGCTGTTTAGATAGAGCTTTTACTATTTTTTTTTTTGTTGTTTTTCGGTCATTTTGGGACGTATCGAGTATTTTTGTTAAAGATTTTTGTTATCTGATTGAGCTTATTTTTGGTAGGCTAAAGGAAAGGGGTCTTCTGAGTTCAAATCATAGCTATGCAGTGATGCTTGCCACTTTTTGGCCAAATTCCTTCGTTTAGACCACTTTTTTAATTTTTTAAGATTTTTCTTTGTATTTTTGGACTTCTTGACGGTCCAATAATTGAGCTATGATGGTCCCATAATTTTTAAAAATCATTTGGTAAAGTTTTTAAATTTATTTTGATTATTTTTGAGTGTTTGTTTACAATTTTTAGTGCTTTGTGTTAGGAGGTAACATAATTGTGCATATGGTTCTGTTTACTGCCTTATTAGTGTATGACTAGGTTTGACCCGAATCATAATTTAGTTGAATTTGATCCTGAAATAGAGAGGACCCTTGGACAAATTAGGAAGTCTAGAAGGAGATTGTTTGACATTAGTTCTGCTGATAATTTTGTTTTTGATTCACTTGTTCCTAATTCTAGTCCTAACTTTGCTAACAATTTTGTGTTTGTAGATACCATGGCTATCAGACTTTGAAGGAGCTTGCAAAAACTGACGTGAACTACCAAGCTTTGGCCATCCGGAATTGGAGGTAGACTTTGAAATGAAATCTGGCTTGATACACCTGTTGCCTAAGTTCCATGGTTTAGCTGGAGAGGATCCTCAAAAACATTTGAAGGAATTCCATGTAGTGTGCTCAACCATGAAGCCACATGGAGTTGATGAAGATCATATCAATTTGAGGGCATTTCCTTTCTCACTGGATGGATCTACCAAGGATTGGCTATATTACCTATATCCTGGTTCAATCACATGCTGGCAAGACATGAAGAAGATGTTCTTGGAGAAATTCTTTCCTGCCTCAAGAGCTGCATCTATAAGGAAGGAGATTTGTGGAATAAGGCAGATGAGTGCAGATACATTGCATGAGTATTAGAAGAGGTTCAAGAAACTATGTGCAAGCTGTCCATCTCACCAAATCAATGACCACTTTTTATTCAATATTTTTGTGAAGGCTTTTTGCCAATGGATAGAAGCATGGTGGATGCTGCCTTTGGAGGAGCTTTGGTAGATAAAACACCAACTATAGCCTGAGATTTGATTTTTAACATAGCTGCTAATGCACAACAATTTGGTACCTGAGCTATAATGCCAACCAAAGGAGTAAATGAAGTGCAGACTTCAGATGCAAACCAGTAGAGGATGGAGATCTAAATTGAAGAGTCGACAACCTTGGTGAGGCAATTGGCTCTTGGTCAGCAACAACCCCAGCAAATCATGCAACCAACGGCTAGCATTTGTGGAATTTGTTCCCTGCCAAGTCACACCGCAAACCAGTGTCCGCAATTGCAAGGGAGTAATGAAACTATTGTTGGAATTTTTCCTGGTAGGCCTTATTAGTAGCAGCAATAGCAAAAGAATTATGATCCATTCTCTAACACATACAATTCTGGCTGGAGAGATGACCCGAATCTGAGGTATGGTAACAACTTCAATCAATTTCAGTAGCAAACTCAATTTAGGCAAAATTCTGCTGGACCAAGCTCAGGATAATATCATCAACCAGTGCAGCAAAATAAGCCATAATCCAACAATGTAGAACCAAGCTTGGCAGAATTCGTGAAGCAAATGGCAACTAGCAGTGTTCAGTTTCAACAGAGAACAGAAGCCAGCATCCAGAATTTGCAAACCCAGATTGGTCAGTTGGCTTCAACAGTAAATGAGCTGAAATCTCAAGGTTCTAGCAACCTTCCATCCCAAACCTTGAGCAACCCAAAGAATGTGAGTGCCATCACCTTGAGAAGTGGCAAGGAGCTACACATACCAAACCAAGCAGAGAAATTAGATTCTGCTGAGAGATCAGGTTCTGAAGCAAAAACAGATTCTGCAGAACCAGTCAGAATTGATGCAAAGACATCCACCACCACCACCACCACCACCAACAGTAGTAGTAGTAACCAATCTGAACCAACTATTCCACTACACTTCCCCAACAGAGTGACACAAAACAAGAAGATAGCAGAGGTAGAATTGGACAAAGAAATCATGGAGACCTTTAGGAAAGTGGAAGTGAGTATTCCACTCCTAGAAGCCATCAAATAGATTCCAAAGTATGTCAAGTTTCCCAAGGATTTGTGCACTCATATAAGAAGGTTAAAGGGAAATGAGAAGGTGAGCATGGGCAGAAATGTTTCTACCATCATTCAACCAAGTATCCCTCCAAAATGCAAGGATACAGGCACTTTCACTATTCCATGCATCATAGGAAGCAAGCAATTCAGTTAAGCCATGTTGGACCCTGAAGCTTTAATAAATGTCATGAAAAAGTCAGTTTATCAATTCTTGCACCTGGGAGAGCTTAAGCCAATAGGAGTGGTGATCCAACTTGTCAACCGAAACACAACACACCTTGAGGGAGTTTTAGAAGACATGTTGGTAAGAGTAAATGAGCTTATTTTTCCTGCTGATTTCTATGTGCTAAATATGGAGGATGATTTGCATGCTAATCAACCAACATTAATTTTAGGTAGGCCATTTTGAAAACTGCTAAGACTAAGATTGATGTGCATTCTGGTACATTATCCATGGAATTTGAAGATAGCAAGGTGCATTTTAATTTGTTTGATGCTATGAGATATCCACTAGAAGAACATTCTGTTTTGCATTTAGATATCATTGATTCATTGGTTGATAATGTGCACGAAAATTTGTTGGTTGATTTCCCTAAAATTGTAGGCATTAGAGATGAATTTCAATGTTCTGATTATGATGGAATTCATGATAAATGTGTTGTTTGTGCTGAGATTGATGCATGCCTACATGGTTTAGATTCTGAACAGTTTAATTCTGCTGATTTACATGCTGGAATTTCTGGTTCTAATTTAAATTCTGCAGTATCTGTTTCTGTCAATTCTGCTACTGTCCATTCTAGTTGCACAAATTCTGGTTTCGATTTAAATTCTACAGATTCTGCTGAATTAAATTCTATGAATTATGGTTTTGGTTCTGTTTCTTCTATCTTAGCATGTGTTAATTCTGATTCTATAAATTTTGCTGCTATCAAATCTACTTTTGCTATTTTAAATCCTAAAAATCTTGATTCTATTTCTGCAATTGCAGATTTTGAAATTGAAAATCCTGCATGTCTGGTCACATTTTCTGATTTAAATTCTACAGCATCTGTTCCTTTTAATTTTGCTACTTTTCATTCTGGTTGCATAGATTTTGCAGTTTTTGAAAATTCTGTTTCCACAGTTAAAATTGATTCTGCCATTCCTATTTCTAATTCTATTATTTTAGTTTCTAATTCTATTGGCACAGATTCTGCAGGTTTAAATTCTGATTTAATTTCTGCAGGCTTTGAAAACTCTGCACATTATGGAAATTCTGATTTTGTGCATTATGAAATTGTGAATTCGGTGATTTTTGCACCTAATTCTGTTGATATTGTTTCCCAAGGATATGATAATGCTCTTGTGCAAGATTCTTCACATGTTGCAAGTGCTGAAATTAAACTGGCAAAGCAAATTCCAAGATTGGCACCTTCTATTCAAGAACCACCAACATTGGAGCAGAAGCCTCTGCTAGAAAATTTGAAGTATGCATTCTTGGCACCAAATGAGAAGCCGCTAGTCATCATAGCCAATGATTTGCTACTAGAATAAGAAGAGAAGTTGCTACACATTCTGAGGTAGAATATGAAGGCTATAGGCTGGACATTGGCAAGCATACCTAGGATTAGCCCCTCTACGTGCATGCATAGAATTCAGTTAGAAGAAGTTATGAAACCAGTGAGGCAACCCTAGAGGAGACTGAACCCTCTGATTTTGGATGTGGTCAAGAAAGAAGTTAGCAAGCTTCTAGCTACTGGCATCATTTATCCAATTTCAAACAGCTAGTGGGTGAGCCCAGTACAAGTGGTTCCAAAGAAGATTGGAATAATAGTGATGAAGAACTCAAAGGATGAGCTAGTTCTTGCAAGAGTGCAGAATAGCTGGAGAGTCTGCATGGATTATAGGAAGCTAAACTAGGCCACCGGGAAGGACCACTCCCCATTGCCCTTCATTGATTAGATGCTGGAGAGATTGGCAGGTCAGTCACACTACTATTTTCTTGATGGATTTTTTGGTTATTTTCATATCCATATTGCACTAGAAGATCAAGAAAAGACAACTTTCACCTGCCTATTTGGCACATTTGCATACCAGAGGATGCTTTTCAGTCTATGCAATGCCCCAGGTACATTTTAGAGGTTCATGGTGAGCATCTTTTCTGATTTTCTAGAGAATTGCATGGAAGTCTTCATGGATGATTTTAATGTTTATGGCGCTTCATTTGATGCATGCTTGGATAGCCTTGCTAGGGTGTTACATAGATGTGTTGAGTTTCACCTTGTTTTGAATTTTGAAAAATGTCATTTTATGGTTAGGCAAGGTGTAGTCTTAGGACATGTTATTTCTAGTAAAGGCATTGCTGTTGATAGGTCCAAGATTGATGTGATTGCTTCTTTACCTTACCCCACATGCATGCGGGAAGTATGTTCTTTTCTTAGGCATGCAGGTTTTTACAGGCAATTTGTCCATGACTTCAGTAAGATTGCCCTTGTGCTATCCAAGCTACTGCAGAAAGATGTAGACTTCCAGTTTGATAATGAGTGTAGGAGAGCTTTTGACTAGTTGAAGCGGCACCTAATTTCTGCCCTTGTTCTTCAACCACGAAACTGGGAGTACCCGTTTGAGCTCATGTGTGACGCATCAAACCTTGCAGTTAGTGCTGTCCTGTCCCAAAAGGTTGGAAAGATCCCCCATGTCAAAGCATATGCTTCCCGGACCCTAGATTCTGCACAGGCTAACTATGCCACTACTGAAAAAGAGCTTCTGGCTATCATTTTTGCTTTAGATAAATTTTGTGCTTATTTGTTGGGAACTAAAGTGACTGTTTTTTCTGACCATGTAGCATTGAAGTTCCTATTGAAGAAGCCAAATGTGAAGCCCAGACTCATTAGGTGGATGTTGCTGTTGTAGGAGTTTGACATAAAGATTAAGGACAAGAATGGAGCTAAGAACCTGGTAGCAGACCACTTGAGTCGGATTGCACATATTTTGGAGCCTCTTTCCATCCGTGAGACTTTTCCAGATGGGCAGCTTTTAGAGCTGTGAGGTAAGGAGCCATGGTATGCTGACTTGGTGAATTATTTGGTTGCTTTTGAGTTGTCTGCATATTTTAAAAAGCATCAGATAGAGAAACTTAGGAGTGAGGCTAAATATTATGTTTGGGATGATCCTTATTTGTGGCGCATGTGTAGTGATCAGATTATTAGGCGCTATGTGCATGAGCTTGTGATTCATTCTATTTTGCATTTTTGCCATACACTTGCCTACGGTGGTCACTTTGGGCCACAATGCACTGCTAGGAAAGTCAGGTTTTTACTAGCCCACATTGTTTCGTAATTCTTACACTTATTGTAAGAATTGTGAACAATTTCAGAAGACAGGTACTATTTCCCATAGGAATGAGATGCCTCAATAACCATTATTGTTTTGTGAGATATTTGATGTTTAGGGTATTGATTGTATGGGTCCCTTTCCTGTCTTATTTGGTTTTGTGTATATTTTGTTGGCTATTGATTATGTCTCCAAGTGGGTCGAGGCCAAGGCCACTCAGACTGATAACTCTCATGTTGTTGTAGATTTTGTCAGATCACATATTTTTTGCAGGTTCGGAGTACCCAGGGCAATCATCAGTGATCAGGGGAGCCATTTCTGTAATAGGAACATAGCAAACCTGCTGAAGAAATATGGTGTCACCCATAAGGTCTCAACTCCAACTCCATACCATCCGCAGACTAATGGATAGGCAAAGATATTAAATATGGAGTTGAAGCAGATTCTGGAGAAAACAGTTCAGCCAAACAAAAAGGATTGGAGCAAGAGGTTGGAGGATGCATTATGGGCTTATCTTACTACCTACACGACTCCTTTGGGCATGTCTCCCTATAAGATTGTCTTTGGTAAAGCATGTCACCTTCCGGTGGAGATTGAGCACAAGGCTTATTGGGCAGTTAAGAACTGCAACTTGGATTTGAGACAGTACGGACTTCACAGGAAGTTCCAACTTCAAGAGTTGGAGGAGATCCGGTTAAAGGCATAAGAGAACTATCGCATGTACAAGGAGAAGACAACATTCATCCATGCTAAGATGTTGCTGTGGAAGGAGTTCTCCATTGGCCAGAAAGTACTTCTTTACAATTCTTGCCTAAAGCTCTTTTCTAGTAAGCTTTGTTCTAGGTGGCTTGGTCCTTATATAGTGACTAAGATTTTTCCATATGGTGGTGTGCAGATTTTGGAGCCTGGTCTTCACACTAAATGGCCACCGCTTGAAGCCATTTCATGAGGACACACCCTTGGAGACCATTGAGGATGTTCGCTTGCTAGCGGCCATTTACACTTGATAAGGGAGTTTCTTTTTCCCTTTTCTTACTTCATTTTACTTGCATTTCCATTGTTCTATTACATTGAGAACAATGTAAAGTTGAATTGTGGGCGAGTGATTTAGTCATAGGTTGTTTGGTAATTAGTCTTGCATTGCATTATAGATTTGTTTTCCTTGGTCTGTTTTGTTTGTTTTGAAAAGAAAAATTATTATTAGCTTTGTTTTTGCTTTTATTCTCCACTGTTGAATTGAAAGTTGTTGAGTTAAGGCTTTAGGGAGGATAAGGTCCCAACATGATTTCATTTTTCTTTCCCCTCTTGATATGTGTGAGTTGAGTGATTGATATTGATTTGCCATGATTGAGTATGTTGGATTTTACCTTTGTGAGCTTTTGAGCCTTAATTTGGATGGTTGCATTCCATGCCATTCTTTTCCTTCTTGTGTGTGTTTTCCCTCATAGATTTTGTTATTCTATAACTTGCTTTGATTCTTCTTTGAGGCTACATTTTTCATATGCATTCATGAACATGATAGAGGCATTTCTTTCATTTTAGCCACTTGGCCATATAGCCTACTTTGCATTTTGCCCCTTGTTTAGCCCTTTTGAGCCTTATTGACCATTCTTTGGTTTCTAGCACATTACAAGCTCTAAGTGAAAAACCATGTTATACCCAACCTTAGGGAATAGGGAGTGCATTGGTTTCATCATTATTGTTGTGTTTGGGATCAAGTGTGGGGGTTGAAAGGATGCAAGGAAAGTGAAAAAAAAAAAGAAAAAAAAAGAGAAGAAAAAGAAAAGAAAAGAAAATTAAATGGGGAATTTTGATAAAGGGAAAAGAAAGTTCAAAGAGAGTAAGTGTGTTATGGCTTGATTTGTCTAATGGCCAATGTCACTTCTATTCTTTTAGGTTGTATCCTGTCATATCCTCATATTTCCCTACCCTTATCTTGGCCCCATTACAACCTTGAATAAAGTCCTCTTGATTTGTGTTTGCATATGATTGTGAGTAGTGGAGAAGTAAAAGATTAACAAGCTTAGGGTAATGCATTGTCTATTGAGGTGACTTGAGTTAAACACTTTTGCCCATACACTTGAGAGTTGAGAGATTCAAACACCATCTTGTGAACCCTTTCATGCTTGATCTATTTGTATTTTGAAGGATATTGCTTAAACTTGCGTTTTTGAGAGATGGGGTGTTGAATGATTTGATTGTTGGAAACTTTTGATGCCCTATGTTCTCTTATGTGCCTAAGCTTGGCACTTTTGATGATTGATTGGAGAATTTGCTTGATCAGTTTGATTGTTCTATGATTTTTAGGTTGCATGCATTTATGTCCTTAGTTGAATCTTGCATGAGGACATGCAAGAGCTAAGTGTGGGGGAATTTGATCAATTAGATTTTTATATACTTATTTTCCCTCATTCCTAGCTCATTAATCCTCTTTTGTGCCTAATTGGATTGATTTGGACCATTTTGTGTTAATTGGATTTTAATTAGGCTTGAGTTAAATTTTCCAGCATTAGGCCAATTCTGATACTATTTTGGTTTTTGGGCTATATCTTGAGTTGTAGATCTCATTTTATTGTGATCTTTAGTTTGTAGAAAAGCTGAGAGATAGGCCTACAATTCTTATGCAGAGGTTAGGGACAAGTTCTGATGTTAAGGAGCTGGAATTGGGCCTAGAAATAGAGTGAAAGGCTATAGCGTGGTTTCTGAACAGGCGGACTCTTTAGGCCATATCTCCGTCCACAGAAGCTTAATTGAGCCTATTTTAGTGGAGTTTTGAAGCTAATATCCAGGACTTCAATTCACTTTCAGAGTACAAGTCCAAACAGATGTGTTTTCATAGCCAAAGCTGCAGCAAAACATTACTGATTATTCATGGAACTTGATTACATGTTTTTAGTGTAATTTCCTTTCTATAATTTGGAATTAAACAAATTAGGTGACCAGATTCATCTTAGAGATAGGGGACTAATGTAATAGGCTGTTACAGATTTATTGGAGATGTTTTGATTCTGAAATGGTAGAGTAGAGGAGGAGGCCAGAACGGTAACCAGTTAGATAGATTTTGGAAGAACACGTTTTGTTTTTTTCTCTCTTCCTTCTCTTCTCTCACGCCCCCCCCACCTTGACAATTCATTTTTCCTCCATTCGTGGAGGCTTAAGCTTCTATCTGATCCAAGGATTAAAGAAACAACAACACTCTCGAGAATTAGTTTGATCAGACTCGACATACAATCGGTTTCATCTACTCCTTCTTCTCTTATTTTTATTCTCATTTTGAATTGAAGTACTTCATTCTGAATTGATGATTAAAATTTGATTGGTTGCATATCACTCGATTGATGTATGTAATCAGATTGTTGAAGGAGTATAAATTAGAATTTCAGGTTTGAGTTCTACGGTTAACTACATTGGCACTCAAAATTAACATAGTTCAATTCTAGAGGTTTCTGAATTTTAATTGAATATGTGTTAATCGAATACATGAAGGTTTTCATGTGAATGCTGAGTTTGACTTGAGGCTTCATTTGGATTCAATGTTAATCACTGATTTTGGCTATTAAGTTATGTTTAGAATTCGATGATAGAGTGTCTGTGGTTGTTCCTTTGATTCTTGGATTAGATGTTTCAATTTCTGTTCATTTCTATTTCAGTTTCTGTTCATTTGATATTGTCTTTGAGTTATAAACAAACCCCCTCCCCGAATTCCTGATCATATAACATTGTCATCACTGGGAGACGACTCAGATTACATCCTTTACTGCAAAATTTTTTGTAATTCGATTTTACTATAATTTGACCGAGCTTGGCACTCGAGTCTCACCTCAGTGAAAAACATAATCACTACCATCGTCGTCATCTGAGAATGACATGAACATATAACAGAATTAGAATTTAGAAAATTCCTAATAGGATTCCTTGTGTAGTCTATACTGACGTTGCGACTATTCTCAGTTTGCTTCGGTTTAGTTTAACTATGAAAAAGGGTAAATAGCGAGGTAAATGTCTCAACTTATAGGTATTAAAATAAAGTGGCCCAAAGCAAATTCCATTTTTACTTAAGAATTAATAAACAGAAAAGAACACATATACTAAATAGAGTAAACATCACAGAGATTAGGTGGCAATTCAAACTAAATCACAATAAATTACATAATATGTATAAGGCAAAGCAAAATATAATGTCACAAAATATAATGTCAATGTAGATGTGCTTGACTCATAATCTTTCTTGTTGTATCTCATAAATTTTCGTACTTGGTCCCTTGGGATTTTTAGGCCATATAACTCCTGGGTAATAGTTTGCTTCTCAGGATCGAGCTTGTTCTTATACAGGATAGCCAGGTTTACTTTCCCCGACTTTCCCACCATTTATTCCCTTTAATTTCATTCTGGGGCTAGTCTAAGTGATATGGAATCCTTATGCTGCTCATAACACATGTAATTATGACTAAATAAGTTGAGGGGAATAATGCACCATTCATATATATTTTGTCAGAGATTCGGCAGCATAACGACTTCAAATAGGCTTCCTCATGAATAGTTCACATAAAACTGGCTAGCCAACCAGCCAAGATACTAGAATCAATCAAGATCATGCATCAATAGATACAGTAGTACAATAGAGAACTTCCAACAATAAACTCATTCATTAATCATGCTTGATTCAAAAATTTCCAACTATGCAAAATCTGCTATAGCACTCCAACTTCCTAAATCTGTCTTATTTTGTAAATTGTACCATAATTTTATCTTAGCTCATTTGAATTTGAAAATCTAACATATTATGACATTATTAGTCTATTTTTAGTTCTCTTTAGTCCCATTAAGTTTTAATAAGTATACATTAAATTATTAAGTTTTACGTAAGACTACCCTAATAAGGGCCAAATCAGAGCACTTAAATGTAAAAATTCACGAAAATTCCAATTCTCGTTAATTTTATCCAAAATTTCTATCTAAATGAAGATTAATGAACCATTTTTCATTCCCTACAAGTTTCATATTGAATGGGTGAGTATAACCCAAGTTATAGGCTCTCAAATCGGGCCAAAGGGAATTGTCCTGTTTCACCCATATAGAGCTATAGGTCAGATTTAAAGAATTACTGAGATTCGTATAGTTTGAATCCAAATCTAAAATTTTTTATGGCATGATATTCTATATGTTAGCTTCCTAAAAAAATTTGTTTCACTCAATTTAATGTCATATAGGGCGAGTTAGGCCCTTCTTAATTCGTATTGGTCAAAACACAAGATAGGATTCAAGGGGCTACTTCAAAAATTCATAACTCTCTCATTTATGATCCAATACCCTTATAATTTATATGGTTGGAAAGATCTGAAGGTCTAGTTTCATTTAAAAATAGTTTCATCCAATTTTGATCATTGTAGGTCAAAACATATCATATGCAGTATGGATACATTCTAGGGTTTTTGAGTTTCAGCAAGTTTGTTTGAAATTTCTTTGAGTTTTTGATAAAGTTTCCAACCCAAACCAAGAATCCCTATATTCAATCACTTGAAATAGGTCATATCTTCAATAGACATCAGCATATTAGAGAGAAATATAAAAACCCTAATTAGTCACATAAATTCAATATTAGGAAAAACTAAAGAATCTTACCTTAAATTAAAGTTTAAGCTAGTCAAGTGCAAGCTTTGGGTGAAGGAGGATTGTGTTGGATGAAGAAGAGAGGATGTTACGATGAGATGGAGAAGTAAATAAGGGATGGTGGTCAGTCCTTTGAGGGCCAAAACATTAAGAAGAAAATGGGAATTATGAGTTTTTTGAGTCATAAGGAAAGAAAATGACTCACTTTGTTGCTATTGCTCGATTTTGTGTTGAATGAATTCTAGTTAAGCTTCTTCATCTTGTGGTTGTTCAGGCCGCCACTTTTAGGGGTATTGTGGCTCAATCTAGGCCACTCAAATTAGGGTTTTAACTGGTATTTAAGTGATCCTACAGTATATGTTCCTATTGACCCGATTCTTGCATTATAAAATACCGAAATCAAAAATCTATTTTCCTTAAATTAGCATGACATTGCTAAAATTTTTTCATAAAATTTTCTATATTGCAAAGCTAAAAATTCTAAACCCTGATATCCATATCTTGGTTCTAATTAAGTGTATTTCTTGAATGTAATGAAATAAAGCAATAAATGATGTTAATCAAATGCATCATGCTTCGGGACGTTACAGTAGTATCCGTTGGTGCTTCTATGATTTATCCTGTCACCTGCATAATCTGCATCACAAAAGCCCGTCAACTCAAATGTATTAGTTTTTGGGTACCATAAGCTAAGCGTTTGAGTTCCAAGAAGGTAACGAAATATTCCTTTTATATCCATGAGGTGAGATTCTCTTGGATTTGATTGGAATCGTCAACATAGTCCCCACTAAAGGATATGTTAGATCTTGATGTTAGGTACATTGTAACATTGTCAATTTTCCTTCGTGCTGAATTACCTCAGTAACCCTGAGTAATTAGGTACTTAATGAGAAACTAAAGGATTAAGACTTAATAAAAAGATTAATAAGGTAATTATGAAGAGAAAAGTTAAGAGAATTGTTTAATTAAGATTAGAGAATATCTAATTAAGCAATCAAACTCTTAATGAGTTAATTAAGCACTAATCACTAATAATTAGCTTAATCAAGTTTAATTAAGGGTAATTAAGCTTAATTAAAAGATTAATTTTTGTTAATCATGATCATCTGAGTTAATCACTAATCCTTGCTTAATCAAGTTAATTAAGTTGCAAATACACTTAATCACATCATTAAAATTCAAATTTAATAAAGCAATAGTGATGTCACTAAAGCATAAAGCAAGAGTTGACCATACTTTGTCTCATTTATCATCCAATTTGTCCCCCTTAATTCTTAATTGACACAAATGACACAAAATATCTTTCCCCTTTGCCCTAATACCTGTGGCCATGCACATTGACATCCACACACTCACTTCAATTTTTTCAACTCTCATTCTCTTTCTAAGTCTCTCATTCTCCAACTTCTCTTTACACTTTCTTCTTCTTCATTGTTCTTTAAGACTCCATAACCAAACCTTCACCACAAGTCCTTCAAAGATCACATCTTTTGGTCTTTGAAGACAAGATCCAAACACTACAACCTTCACTCTCACAAGAACTCAAAGAGCTCTCATCTTCTCCATTCAAAACCGCCACCATCACTACTTGGAAGAGCCATCATCTTCTTCATTTTTCTCTCCAAAGGAGGCGTAAAACACACTCTTAGGTAGTAATATTCTCTTTATCTTTTTGTTACTCAAGAAAGCTTGAAGCTTGGCTTTCACCATTGCTAAGAACTTCAAGTGAGAACTTGAGAAAAACTATGTTTTCTTTAGCAAAAGTCTCTATTTTCAACAAAGTTTGTTCTAGAACTTGTTCATGAGATATTTCTTGTTCATTGAAAGTTTCTCTTCTTGAATGCTTCAAAAACTTTCATTTTCTCTCTTGATGCATGTGTTCTTGGTGTTTTCGTGAGTTGTTCAAAAGAAAGACGCATTATTGGTGGGGTTTTTGTTTAAAGTTGGTTTATTTCTTTAGGAGGAGTTGGTGATCGAGAACATTCTTTATGAGGAGTTGGTGGTGTTTATTTTTTTGTTTCTTTAAAAAGTTTGCTTCTTGATGCATTAACAGTGGTGCTAATTAAATATGCTCCATAAAGATTCATTTTATTTTTCTTGAAGAAAAAAATAGTAGTAAAAGTCTAACCTTTGCTAAGATATAAAGCTCTTTAGGCATAAAAATAAGAACTTGTCACTTTATATCTTAGATTGAATCTTGAAGATAAAACATTACATAAAGTTTTAAACTTTCTTTAATAATGTAACCTTTTGGTCATAAAAATGTAAACTTGCAACTTTATTTTATAAAGATTGACTCTTGAGGTAAAAATACTGAGTAAAATTTCAAACTTTCTTCAAGAATGAATCTTTTAAAATTTCATGGTAACATTAACTCATAAAGTTGGAATCTTGAAGGCATAATAATAATTAAAAGTTTCAACTTTCTTAAAAAATAAGACTTTTTAATCATAAAGCTAGCATCTTGTATATTTATTTTATGAAGGTTGAATCTTGAAGATATGAATATGATTTAGAGACTCATACTTTCATAAAGAATGAAACTTTATAATTATAAAGGTAAAATCTCATTATGTTAATTATAAAAATTTGAATCTTGCAACTTGGGTAAATTAAAAATCACTTCTTGATGATCAGTAAGCACATGGTGTTATTGGATTCATGAGTGTGGTTATGCATTGTCATGGCCCAAGGGACTAGAGGGATCTCGAAATCCTTTGGGAACAGAAGTATGATTAGGCTCTTTGAGCATATCATGAACCTAGGAATCACTAGTACATTATCTCAAGAAAACTAAAAGATTTAAATGAAACATGTTAGCTAAAATGCCATGATGAACCAAGACAAGAGACAAATAAGTGTTAAACTTTTAACTTGAAGAATAAGTTCCTTAAGATGTGAACATGAAGAATCTATTAAGCTATATGGTGAAAATGAATTCCTAATGTAAGGTATGGTCTTACTTGAGGAGTTATTGATTAAAAGTTTATAATATATATTCACTTTAAGTTATATGACTCTCCCATGAGAAACATGAGGAGTCTTACCATGATTCATAAGATGTTATACAAAGTGCAAGGAAACCCTAGATACCAATTAGGGCACGAGTGTATATCACTCCCACATAAGATTGTTGATTGGCATGACTGATTTGAGTGTGGACTTGTGATTGATGGATTATTGATGTTGAGGAAATACTATGTGATAAATATGATGGATTATTAGTTGATTTACATGCTTAGAAATTTTGGGGAAGCTTCGATCTACCCATTATGCTACCGAATTTTCGTCAAAATTATGGACAGAGACATATTCATTGCATACCTACTTGTTATTGTCTTTGAGCATAATGCTTATGAAAATATGAGATATGATATAAGAAAATGAAGTAAATGGACATGAAGTTGATTCACAAAGATAAGATAATTGGGAATGATACTTCGGTAAGGGAAGGTGACCCCCAAGATACCCCTCTACTTTGGAGGTAGCTGCCGAACAACCCTCTAATTATAGAGGTAGACCCCATTGTTAGCTAGAGTCTGATTTAGATTAGTACTACGTGACGATAGTCATGGAATGAGCACATGTCCAATAGTAGTCTATGTTGGAAGAGATGACACGAGAAGAGGGGTTGAATTGTGTCTTAACTAAAATTTTGAACTTGAAAACTTTTCAAAACAACTTTCTCAAGTCCAAAACATGGAATGCGGAAGCAATGTGGTTAGAAATAATAGGTGTATATTTTATGCAAGAATGCATTGGAATGATCTAAAGGCTACATAGATTAGAGAATTTAATAAAGACAGTAACTAAAAAGAGAGAGATAGAATGATCACACAGCAAGGTTTATCTTGGTTCGGTCAAACCAATGCCTACATCTAGTTCCCAACTCTTTGTTGAGATTTTTATATGATAACTCTCTTTGGTGAATTATATTTTTAACTAGTTTTTATTTAATTTAGGACGTAGTTGTTTAGCTTTGTTGCTATTTTGTTTATTTTAGTTAAGTAGTTTAGATTAGGTAGTATTCTTATTTTCTATTATTTTCTTATCTTTTGGATACTTATTTTGGGTTTATTTGATTTATTGTAGGTACAAGTGGGCCCAAAAGAAGTTGGAAGAAGCCAAGCCATGAATTCAGACTCAGCACCTTGCGCTATAGCGCAAGCCAGCGCGCTACAGCGCACTGCCGCATAAGGAAGAAATTGCCACATTCATGTTGCGCTATAGCGCGCTCCCGTTTTGTCAAATTTCCAAGGTTTCATGTTGTGCTATAGCACAACCCATTGCGCTATAGCACGCTGTCGTGTTCGAAGACTTTGTCAACAAATTTTTGTTGCCCTGCGCCACCGGATTTCGCAAATGAGCCAAGAATTGGGACTTGCGCTATAGCACAAGCCCGTTTGTAGCAGATAATCCATTCGAGCTGAGAGTTAAAAGAGGGACATACACACTATATAAAAGGGTCACACATATCACAAAGGGGATCCCTAGACACTTACACACCCTCTTCAAGACAGAAAACTTATTCCAAGAGATTGAAGGTGAAGATTCAAGAAATTCGGCGCTTAATCATCAACACGGAGAGATCCAAATTTTCCTGAATTCCTTGTGTCTAGCCAGAATTCTCCATGGCTCTTTGTTTTTCTGTTTCCTCATCTTTATACTCTGTTATTATTTTCTTTTCTTTAGACATGAACTAAATTTCTCTTGCTAGGGCGTTAATGGACCCTTTTGTATGACAATTTTCTTTATGGATTAATGTTAATCTTGTTTCTATTTCAATTGCTTAGTGTTTTTGTTCGTGCTTAATGCTTTTGATTGATTGGCCACCATTCAATTGATTCGTTGGTTTGCAATAACTAGAGATAGGGTTTGTAAACAAAGCTTCTTAACATAAACACCGTGAACTGAGTGAAAACTAGAGATAGATAAACGCGGTTCATGCGGTCAACATAGGAACCCATAGAACTCAACCTTTTCCTAGATTAGTTTGTGCTAAGAGATTAGATAATCAGTTTAGGATAAAGAGTATTGCTTAACCTTGAGAGAGGCTAGGAATAAATTAAGGGGAACCGACCGTGAGTCAATTAGGACAGAATGGATTAACAGAAATTCATAGGTAATGCGTCTATAATAGGTGAAGTTAATTAGCCCTAGCGTTCATTCCATCATATTTGGTCAACCTTTCTTAAATCTGTCCTGGTTACTATTTTTAGTATTTATTAAATTCTTATTTTTATTTTAACTCTCTTTACATCCATAATCTCATTCCTCCCAAATAGTCATCTTTTAAACTATCCGGTATTTGATCTATCCTTGTAGGAACGATACTTTCCTTATCATTTTATTACTTGTAAGATCCGGTATACTTGCCGGAGTCGCACCAAGTTTTTGGTGCCATTGCTGGGGATAGTATCAATATCATTTTTTTAGTTGACGGGATACTAGATTGGATATTTTATTTTATTTTATTTTGTTAGTTATTTCTATTTAGCCTTTTTATTTTGTTCACCTATTCTTATGTTCCGCTTTTGCAGTTTATGCGAAGTAGCCAATCTGTTGAAGACTTGCTCTTTGATCCAGAAATCGAGCGTTCCTTGCGTTAACTCAGGAGAGCATGGAGAGCAATTGAAGAAGTCCCTGTAGTTTCCATGGCCAATGAAAATGAGCATGATGATAGAGTCATGAAGGACTACTTGGCACCCACTCTTGAAGGGTGCTCATCAAGTATTATGAGACCGCCTGTCCAAGCAAACAACTTCGAGCTGAAAACATCACTCATTCAGTTCGTGCAACAAAACTACCAGTTTGCGGGGCTACCTAGTGAGGATCCAAACGAACACCTCAGTAACTTCCTGGAAATCTGTGACACCATAAAAATTAATAGTGCCACGGATGATGCTATTCGGTTGAAGCTGTTCCATTTTTCGTTGAGGGACAAAGCCAGAGCTTGGTTGAAGTCTCTACCACAAGGGACTCTCACTACTTAGGATATGGTGGCCAGAAAATTCTTGGAGAAGTACTTCCCTCCTGCCAAGTCTGCTAAGATGAGGAATGATATCACTTCCTTCACCCAAGCAGATGGAGAATCCTTCTATGATTCTTGGGAGAGGTATAAGGAGCTGCTGGCTAAGTGCCCACATCACGGCATCCCACTCTGGATGCAAATCCAAACATACTACAATGGTCTCCTCATGTCCGCCCAGATCATGGTTGATGCAGCAGCTGGCGGTTCTCTGAATAATAATATACCAGAGCAGTCATGGGAGCTATTCGAAACAATGGCTAGCAACAATTACCAGAGGCCTAGTGAGAGAACTCAGAAGAGGGGAGTTCTGGAAGTCGACAATACCACTGCCCTCTTGGCCTAGATGCAAGTTCTCTCTGTCCAAAACGCAAGCATTCAGAAGCAATTAGATATGCTCAATACCACTCCTCTAGCACCAATCTTGCGGTGTGACTTCTGCCAAGGGAATCATCCTAATGGGGAATGTGCCACAGAGCCTACTTCTGATGAACAAGTCAATTACATGAATGGCCAGAGGCAAAATTTCCATCCCAATAACTATGTTCCTGGGTACAGAGACCATGGTCATTCCAGTCAGTTCCGTGGGAATCAGGGTGCTCCCAGGCATTCATACAACCCACCTATCCAAGAGAAGAAATCTAACTTGGAAGAAATGTTCCGACAATTCATGCAGACTCATTCTAATTTTGTGGACAAAATTGAAGCACAGTTCAAACACCAGGAGGCTTCCATTAGAAACCTTGAAACTTAATTGGGGCAGATATCCCAACAACTAGCTGAAAGACCATAGGGTACTTTGCCTAGCAACATAGTGAAAAATCCAAGAGAGCAAGTTAAGGCAATTACCCTGCGAAGTGGTAAAGAACTAGAGGAACCTGAGATGCCAGAAGTGGAAGAAGAGCAACCTGCTGAGACTGAAGTGCAAACTACACAAGGGAAGAAATATGAGATTCCTATGAGGCGTAGCAAGGGTATGGGAGAAGAAGAAAAGATGCCAGAGTATGTGGCACCACCTGCCTATAACCCTCCCATTCCCTATCCATAGAGGGTAAAGCAGTTGAAGAAAGAGCAGCATGATAAACAATTTGCAAAATTTCTGGAAGTATTCAAGAAGCTGCAAATTAATATACCTTTCGTGGAGGCATTGACTCAAATGCCTAGTTATGCTAAGTTTATGAAGGAAATTCTCTCTCAGAAGAGAAAAATTAGAGATGATGAGACTGTCCTACTTACTGAAGAGTGCAGTGCCATCTTGCAAAACAAGCTGCCTCCCAAGCTTAAAGATCCAGGGAGTTTTACTATTCCATGTGTCATTGGTGATGTTTATTTTAATAAAGCTCTTTGTGATCTTGGTGCCAGTATTAATTTAATGCCTTTGTCTATTTTCAGGAAGCTTGGAGTTGGAGAAGTCAAGCCTACCATGATGTCACTACAACTGGCTGACAGATCAATCAAACCTCCAAGAGGCATTATTGAGGATGTTCTGGTGAAGGTGGATAAGCTCATATTCCCTGTGGATTTTGTAGTGCTTGACATGGAGGAAGACAGAGAAGTCCCCCTCATTCTTGGGAGACCCTTCTTAACCACTGGGAGAGCCCTCATAGATGTCCAAGAGGGAAAGTTAGAGTTGCGGGTACAAGATGAGAAGGTCACCTTCAATGTTTTTGATGCAACTAAGTTTCCCCTGGAAGCTGATTCTTGCTTTAGAGTCAATGTCGTTGAAGAAGTGGTAACCTCTTCCTTTGGAGCTATTTCCACCACTATTCCGTTAGAGGCATACATGGTGAATTCTAAAATGGTAGAAGAATTGGAAGACAACAACTTACAACTGTGCCATGAACTTTTGGAAGCTCAACTGGTAGTTTCCCGCCCTCTTTCTAACACTCTAACACGGGATAAGGAATTACATTCAATGAGTGAGGAGCCACCAAAATTAGAGCTCAAGCAACTTCCTATCCATCTGAGATATGCATTCCTTGGTGAGGGTGACACATATCCTGTTATTATTAGTGCCTCACTAAGTAGCGTAGAAGAAGATAAGTTATTAAGGGTACTAAGAGATCATAAGGCAGCTATTGGGTGGCAGATTTCAGACTTGAGGGGTATCAGCCCCACCTTTTGCATGCATAAAATCTTCACGGAAGATGACTTCAAGCCACTGGTCCAACCATAGAGGAGGCTGAACCCAACCATGAAAGAGGTTGTAAAGAAGGAAGTGGTGAAGCTCCTAGATGCAGGGATCATATATCCTATTTCAGACAGTGTTTGGGTGAGCCCAGTTCAGGTGGTACCAAAAAAAGGAGGAATTATAGTGGTGAAGAATGAGAATAATGAGCTCATTCCAACTCATACGATCACCGGGTAGAGGATGTGTATTGATTACCGGAAGCTTAATGATGCCACCCGCAAGGACCATTTCCCACTACCCTTCATGGACCAGATGTTGGAGAGGATAGCAGGTCATGCTTACTATTGCTTCTTGGATGGCTACTCTGGTTACAATCAAATACACATTGCCCCAGAGGATCAGGAGAAGACAACATTTACCTGCCCATATGGGACATTTGCGTATAGGAGAATGCCATTTGGGTTGTGCAATGCCCCAGCCACCTTCTAGAGATGCATGCTAGCCATTTTCCATGATATGGTGGAGAGGTTTATAGAGGTTTTTATGGATGATTTTTCAGTTTTTGGTTCTTCTTTTGATGATTGTTTGTATAATTTATCTTTGGTTTTGAAATAATGTCAAGAGACTAATCTTGTTTTGAATTGGGAGAAGTGTCATTTTATGGCGCAGGAAGGCATAGTTCTTGGACATCGGATCTCAGCTAAAGGAATTGAAGTGGATAGAGCCAAAATTGAAGTCATTGAGAAGTTACCTCCACCAACCAATATGAAGGGAGTTAGAAGTTTCTTAGGCCATGCTGGATTTTATAGGAGATTTATTAGGGATTTTTCTAAAATTGCTAAGCCTTTGTGTAATTTGTTAGTTAGGGATGTCCTTTTTAATTTTGATAATGAATGCTTGCATGCCTTTGAACTTTTGAAGAACAAATTAGTTTCAGCTCCCATTCTTGTTGCACCTAATTGGGATTTGCCATTTGAGCTCATGTGTGATGCTAGTGATTATGCTATAGGTGCTGTTTTAGGACAGAGGAAGAATAAGTTGTTGCATGCTATTTATTATGCCAGTAGAACTTTGAATGATGCACAACTAAATTATGCTACCACTGAAAAAGAACTTTTGGCTGTTGTTTTTGCTTTTGACAAATTCCGTTCTTATTTGATAGGTGCTAAGGTGATTGTCTACACGGACCATGCAGCCCTGAAGTTCTTGTTGGATAAGAAGGATGCCAAGCCTAGGCTCCTTAGATGGATTCTATTGCTTCAAGAATTTGATTTGGAGATCAGAGATAAAAAGGGAGCAGAGAACGTGGTAGCTGACCACCTTTCTAGATTGACCTCTCCCTTTCTGCATGAGGAAGAAGAGATTAGAGAGACGTTTCTTGATGAGCAGCTATGGATAGCACAAGTAGCACCATGGTTTGCAGACTATGCCAATTACCTGGTGAAGAGAATTCTGCCTGAGGGCCTCTCACACTCCCAGAAGAGGAAATTCTTTTCTGACCTCAAGTGCTATTTCTGGGAGGACCCATTTCTTTATAGACACTGCTCAGATCAGATTATTAGAAGATGTGTTCCTCAATAAGAGGTGGCTAGCATTCTTTACCATTGTCACACATCACAAGTTGGGGGTCACTTCGGAGCCACCCGGACAGCTGCTAAGGTCCTCCAGTGTGGGTTCTATTGGCCCACTATTTTTAGAGATGCCTATGACTATGTGAGAAGGTGCAATGATTGCCAAAGGACTGGGAATGTTTCTCGGCAGCATGAGATGCCATTGAATAATATTTTGGTGATTGAGCTATTTGATGTTTGGGGTATTGACTTCATGCGTCCCTTTCCTACTTCCTTTGGCAACAAATATGTATTGGTAGCAGTTGATTATGTGTCCAAATGGGTGGAAGCCATGGTATCTCCTACTAATGATGCTCGGGTCGTCACAAAGTTTCTAAAGAAGAATATTTTCTCAAGATTTGGCACCCCAAGAGCAATAATCAGTGATGGAGGTACACACTTCTGCAACCGTCAGTTTGAAGCCCTTCTTGCCAAATATGGTGTGAAGCACAAGGTTAGCACCCCCTACCACCCTCAGACAAGTGGCCAAGTGGAGGTGTCCAATAGGGAGTTGAAGAGGATCCTTGAGAAGACTGTTAATTCCTCAAGAAAAGATTGGTCAGTTAAGTTGGATGATGCTCTTTGGGCTTATAGGACGGCTTTCAAGACTCCCATTGGGATGTCTCCATATAGATTGGTTTTTGGGAAGGCTTGTCACTTACCAGTTGAGTTAGAGCATAAGGCATATTGGGCAACAAAACTACTCAATTTTGATCTCAAGGAGGCAAGTGAGAAAAGAATGCTACAGCTTAATGAGTTGGATGAGTTTAGACAGGAAGCTTATGAAAATGCCAAGCTCTATAAGGAGAAAACCAAGAAGTGGCATGATAGGAATATACTGAGGAGAGACTTCCACATAGGTAAGAAAGTTCTACTCTTCAATTCTAAATTGAAGCTATTCCCTGGGAAGCTGAGATCAAGGTGGTCCGAACCTTTTGAGATCACTAAAGTATACCCTTTTGGAGCCATTGAGGTCACACATCCTACCAAAGGCACTTTTAAAGTCAATGGCCAAAGGTTGAAGCCATATGTTGATGGAAGCTATGATAAACTCAAGGCTTTAGCTCTTCTCTCTGATCCATGCTGTTAGATGGAGTCATGTCCAACTTAGGGACATTAAATCAAAGTGCTTGTTGGGAGACAACCCAACTTTTTCTAACTTTTCTTTGATTTCCTTTAACTTTGTCATTTAGGATCATTTTAGTTTTTCTTTATTATTATTGTTATTTTTTAGGTATAATTTTATTTCAAATCAATTTAATTTATTCAAGTCTGGTTTGTTTCATTTTTTTTTAGGTTCATGGAGCTATTAGGAAGTTCATAAGTGGAGGAAGTGATGAAATTGGGCATGCAGTAGAGAAATTGCAGAAGTTGCAGCAGCAACAGCGCGCTGCGCTATAGCGCTCTGTCGAAGGGAGTATGAGTTTTGAATTTTTATTATTGCGCTACAGCGCAAGCCTGACTCTGCAGAAAGTGAAGAGAATGTTTTCTTGCGCTATAGCGTGACATGTTGCGCTATAGCGCAAGCCCATTTGTGTGATACACCAAAGAAAATTTTGTTACGCTGTAGCACAAGCCCATTTTCATGACAGATTTAAAGATCGCGCTGCAGCTTCGCTGCAGGACAAACAGAAACACACACACACAAACTCTCTTCTCTCTTCCCTCCCTCACACACCCAAACACAAACACTCACTCTCCCACTCAATTTCTTCCACCCAAATCCATTCCTCCCCTCAAAACTGCCCCTCACCCCTCACATTTTCACCTATTTCTGCATCACAACCATTGGTTTTTCCCCATTTGAACCCTAACTCACAGAGTAGGATTTTCTTGGGTGGGAGGTAGAACTCTCACCATTTTTGGAAAGGAGTTGCCCCACTTGAGTTGTTGAGAGTCATCCATACCTGGTTTGCATCTTCTTTCTATCTCAGTTTTGATTTTTAATGTTGCATATGCTACCTACATTGCCATGTTTAGTTCTCACCTTGAATTGATCATAAATAACATGTGCTTTTGTTATGGTAGAATGAATTGATGCTGTTTCATTTGATTAAACATCATACTTGAGTCAGTTGTGATCATTGTTGCTATATTATGTTATTGGCTTGAGTTATTGACTGTTTGGCTCTGAATTGAGAACATGAGTTGAGTCATTTGGGTGTTTATGCATATTTGATTTAAGACAATTGGATTTCAAAATAGGATTGGAAGCTTTGCTTGACATGATCCATATTCGAATGTGCTTAGGATCCTTATCCTCACTGATTATTTTCAAAATCCTTGCATATGCTCTATTATGTTAGATGGAATTATAGTGCTTGGATTCTGAGTTATTCCCTCTTATGGATTAATTTTGACTGTGCCAGTAAGTAAGTTGGGGGTCATTATCTTGGAACACTCTGTTATGATTTATTGATTACTGACTGGTTGCCTTTGGATTTTTGGTTGTTTTAATTATGTTTTCAGGACCATGGCATCCAGGAAGAGAACCAAGACTACCGGAGCCTCCTCTTCTTCCCAACCTTCTCATGCCGAGGAAGATTTTGACAGACATCGATTCATCAGGGCGAACTATCAGCATCGATACCAGTCCTCCCTCCACAAACGGGAGTTGGTGATAGAGAAGGGCGTTCAGTTGAGTTCGGGTACATTCCGAGCACATGTGGAAGAGATAGAGAGGAGAGGGTGGCACAGCTTGTTGGATGAGCCACCATTGGGTTGTCTCAACTTAGTGCGAGAATTTTATGCCAACCTGATGGTGGTTAGTGGGGCCAACCAACCTGAAGGCCACGTCTGGGTGAGAGGCCAATGGGTAGACGTCCGCCCCTCCAGCATCAACTCCTTCATGCACACTCCTGACATCCAGCAAGATGATTTCTCTACATTGTGAGGGCAGAATGTAGATTGGGATGAGATTCTTCAGACCATAGCCCTGCTGAATGGCGAGTGGGCTTATTATGATACTTCGTCTACTAGCCCGAAGCATCTGCTGAAAAAGTACCTCAACCCAGCAGCCAGAGTGTGAACGCAGATTATGTTCTCTCGTCTCATGCTTAGCAGGCACACCCATTCTATCACTAGGGAGAGGTGTCTGCTACTGTATTGCCTCATCACTCAGAGGGAGGTGAACCTGGGGTAGTTGATCAAGGATCAGATGATGACCATACCGAGCAGCAACTACTCCTTACCTTACCCATCCTTGATCACTACATTAGCCTTGCAGGTGGCTGTTGTTGTAGACCCTGCAGAGCGCATAACGGACAGAGGTCCCAAGATTTCTGATGAGAGCCTCTCTATGACACTGAACAGAGCAACATGAAGGACTAGGAGGACCCGACAGGATGAGAGACAGGGAGATACATCATCACCATCGCCACCACCACCACAAGTCGGAGACATTGATGCGTGCCAGCCACCATGGCTTCAGCTTCAGGCCCAGATTGATGAGCTGCGCCTAGACATGAGGAGCACATGGACCACCCTCCAGAACAAAGCGAGCAGGCAGTATTCCTCTATTTATAGAGGCATCCAAGGTCTGGAGGCACTTATGAGGCAGCAGCTGTCACCAAAGCTCCTCCAGCAGCTACCACCTCTACCTCCACCAGATCCAGAGCTTGAGCATCTCACGGATGAGGAGGCCTTTGCACAGGAGGAGTCAGAAGAAGAAGCAGAAGATGCAGCTGAGGAGTCCGAGGAAGACTAGATTTGGGGAGTTCCCTTCCTTTCCTTTCCCTTTTTGTTTCTATTCCAGTGCATTGGGGACTATGCACAAATTTTAAGTTGGGGGTTAGGAAGTCATAAATGTACTTTTGCGTTTTGCTCTTGCTTATTTTCCTTTAGTTATTGTTAGTTTCTAGTCTTAAAAAAAAAAAAAACCAAAAAGATTTTTCATTTTTAGTCTTTTTTTTAGTGTCTTTCGTCAGTCAAATAGATGCAATGCCTATGCCTATGATATGAAAGACTGCTCTATTTGTTAACTCTTAAGTGATTTTGGATCCAAATTTAAGTCTTGAAAATCTTCTTCTGCCTTTACTTTTGAATTGAGAAGGATTATTCTCTTGCACTTTGATAAGAGTCAGCAACTTAGAATAGGTGACCTTTATGCTTTTTATGCTTTATTTAAGTTTAGACATGCATTCTTATTTATGTGAATCTCTCTTGAAATATATGTGAGTGAATCTTAGCCTTAGAAGTGATTTAGGCCATGTTTGGTAGCTATAATTGAGCCTCATTGCCCACCCTTGGTCATTGATCCTTAGTCACCCTATTTGAGCCTTAAAGCCTATTCTTGGATTGAACCACGTTATAAGCCTAAAACCCTTCCTTTCTTTCCCCTTTTTGATCCCATGGTTTACCCTCAAGCCTTAGCTTCTAAATTCATTTGAATAGGGTAATATCTCCACTACCACAACCTCATGCTTGCTAAAATCAAAAGGTGGAGTAAGAAAATATGAAAAAAAAAGAGAAAAAAAAAAAGAAAGAAGGAGAAAAAAGGGTGAAAGAATGAAGGAGTAATGAAAAAAAAAAAAATTGGCAATACAAGGAAAATATAATGCCGAGGTTCATCAAGAAAAGCATGATGGTTGCCAAGCAACTAAGTTGGGGGTACCCCAAAGAGAATGAATTAGAGGTGAGGGTTCCTTAAGTTGAGGGGATTAATTGAGCTTAAATGACTATTCCATCATACCCCTTACCTTGGCTTACCATTACAAGCTAAGAAAAGTCCTTTTGATCTTTGGCTAAGTGATATTCATGTAGAAACAGAGAGAGAGGATCACGAATAGTGTGATGTTTTTGTCTTTTCCTAAACATGGCATAAGCATAAGTTGAATCAATTCTTTGTTGCTTTTCTCTTGTACACACATATACTGGATCCATTCTTTTGACAATGTGATTGCACAATTAGATGGTCTTGGTACTTAGACTTTGATCCTTAGTAACTTTTGAGTTAAGTTATAGAGCAGTGATGAGGAATCCTATAGACAACAGTTTCTATCTTGACCATTTTTGTCTAGTAAGCCCTTTTGTTTTAAGTGTTTTTGGTTGAGTCTTTTGTTTTTCTATTTTTGAGTCTTCGTTTTGAGTTTTACTTGGGGACAAGCAAGTACTTAAGTTAGGGGTTGTGATAACTCTCTTTGGTGAGTTATATTTTTTAACTAGTTTTTATTTAATTTAGGACGTAGTTGTTTAGCTTTGTTGCTATTTTGTTTATTATAGTTAAGTAGTTTAGATTAGGTAGTATTCTTTTTTTCTATTATTTTCTTATCTTTTGGATACTAATTTTGGGTTTATTTGATTTATTGTAGGTACAAGTGGGCCCAAAAGAAGTTGGAAGAAGCCAAGCCATGAATTCAGACTCAGCACCTTGCGCTATAGTGCAAGCCAGCGTGCTACAACGCATTGCCACATAAGGAAGAAATTGCCACATTCATGTTGCGCTATAGCGCGCTCCCGTTTTGTCAAATTTCCAAAGTTTCATGCTGCGCTATAGCGCAACCCATCGCACTATAGCGCGCTGTCGTGTTTGAAGACTCTGTCAACAAATTTTTGTTGCTTATAAACCCTCGCTTATAGCGCCACCGGATTTCGCAAATGAGCCAAGAATTGGGACTTGCGCTATAGCGCAAGCCCGTTTGCAGCAGATAATCCATTCGAGCTGAGAGTTAAAAGAGGGACATACACACTATATAAAGGGGTCACACATATCACAAAGGGGATCCCTAGACACTTATACACCCTCTTCAAGACAGAAAACTTCTTCCAAGAGATTGAAGGTGAAGATTCAAGAAATTCGGCGCTTAATCATCAACACGGAGAGATCCAAATTTTCCTGAATTCCTTGTGTCTAGCCGGAATTCTCCATGGCTCTTTGTTTTTCTGTTTCCTCATCTTTATACTCTGTTATTATTTTCTTTTCTTTAGACATGAGCTAAATTGCTCTTGCTAGGGTGTTAATGGACCCTTTTGTATGACAATTTTCTTTATGGATTAATGTTAATCTTGTTTCTATTTCAATTGCTTAGTGTTTTTGTTCGTGCTTAATGCTTTTGAGTGATTGGCCACCATTCAATTGATTCGTTGGTTTGCAATAACTAGAGATAGGGTTTGTAAACAAAGCTTCTTAACATAAACACCGTGAACTGAACGAAAACTAGAGATAGATAAACATGGTTCATGTGGTCAACATAGGAACCCATAGAACTTCAACCTTTTCCTAGATTAGTTTGTGCTAAGAGATTAGATAATCAGTTTAGGATAAAGAGTATTGCTTGACCTTGAGAGAGGCTAGGAATAAATTAAGGGGAACCGACCGTGAGTTAATTAGGACAGAATGGATTAACAGAAATTCATAGGTAATGCGTCTACAATAGGTGAAGTTAATTAGCCCTAGCGTTCATTCCATCATATTTGGTCAACCTTTCTTGAATCCGTCCTGGTTACTATTTTTAGTATTTATTAAATTCTTATTTTTATTTTAACTCTCTTTACATCCATAATCTCATTCCTCCCAAATAGTCATCCTTTAAACTATCCGGTATTTGATCTATCCTCGTGGGAACGATACTTTCCTCATCACTTTATTACTTGTACGATCCGGTATACTTGCCGGAGTCGCACCATTATATTATGAGTGTTCTTTTTCCAAACCTCTACAAACTTTTACAGTTGAATAGTCTTTCTCTAGTCTCTCCAAGCTTTAAAACCAAGTAGTATTTATCCTAGCTTCTCCAAGCTCACTTTGACCATTATCGGGTCTGGTTACAAGAGATTTGATAAAATGTTTTGTGTTTACATTCACACTAAAAGCTCTTTATAGAGTATTGATCAAATATATATAGTGTGTGTGACTTCTTTAAATTTTCAAATAGAGAATGTTATCTATTACACATCAATAGAGAAGATTTTAAAACAGAAGTTACAATAAGTAACTTTCTAGAGGATTTGAAAGTTAAGAAGGTTGAAGAATGAAAGTGTTGCAGCTTCAAAAATATTTGAATAGCGTGTCTGTCTTCTTCTTTGTATTCTAGCTTTATATAGACTTCTAGATGTTACTATTGGGGCTTGTAGATCTTGAGCCTTGTGCTACCTAGATCCACTGGTCTATGATTTAAAAGAGAAGATGCAATTTTCTTCTTCAACAAGTTATGATGACACCGAAAAGGAAAAGTAGCCGTTGAAGTCTTCACCAACTTTTCAGAATTGTCAGCGCTTATTTTCCAACTTGTCAATTCATATTTTACTTTTTGAATTTCTCAATGAAGTGTATGGAAGAAGCTTTCAAGGTGAGATACTTCGTGAGAAGTCACCTTTCTAGATAAAGTCAACCTTATGAATGAGGTGTGATACTTCTTGTGGCTTGTTTTTCCTTTCTAGTGCTATATCATCATCCTTCTTAACTTCCTATCTCATTCTTGAGTGAGTAAACATGTAGGACACAAAGCGGTTGTTCCAACATAATCATATTCCAGTGAAATACCATGGAGTTAGACACTTTGTTTGGTACAATAGTCATTTAACTTCAAAGTAGATGATTTTATTCATTAAAGAATGCATTTAGCTAAAACAAATTGTGTCCAAGAAGTTTACTTAAAGCTTGATTTGACATTCATCAAAACCTTAAAGCTTGAAATATCTAAAGCTATAAGACTGTTTCAGTTGGGCATTGGAGCTTACAATCTCCCCCTTTTTGATGATGGCAAATCAATATTTAAGAAAAGTTTTGGTTAATGAATATCATTTCAAAAGAATACGATTTGTTATTTAAAATAAGTCACTTTTTGAACTGAGTAGGAATAGTCATGATGTCCAGAACTTTAGGAAAAAAAAAATGAGCATAGTAAAAACCTTTTCAAACTAGATGGTTTTGAGCATATTTTAAGTGCGAGTTGTATAGAATTCCTATGACAAATAAGATCACCATGTTTGCTAAGAAAGTGTATCAGAGCAAGGATATAGAATGTTCAGTTTAAAACCAGATAGTTAGAGCAATCATCCAGGTAGTAACAACTATAAAAAAAACTTAGTCATACAGATTTTATGATCTAGTAAGAGTGTTTAACTCAATACAAACACACAAATGTCACTTAGCAGAAACAACCAGTTAACAAAAATAACTATGATATCAGAGCATTCAATAACACACAGATTACTATTGGGAAATCTTGTATTTCTCATTCCTATATTTCTGTGTTGTCATCAGACGGAGTTGATGGCACCCATGGTAGTTTTTCCGATGGTAGCTGATGGGATGTAATGAGAAGCTATCGTGATTGGACCTTAGCAAGAAGGATCGAGATAGTAGCATAGTGTTTTATTTTCTTAAGAGCCCTAGTTGGATAGTTCATGTGTAATTAAGAGTATGTTGGAAGTCTTGTTACTTAATTTGACCTATTACATATGCAATAATCATTAAGTGCAATTTGATTATGATCTATCTATGAATATATTATTGTCTTAATGTATTGTGTTATGTTATTTCAACTTTGCCATATGTCTTTTTAGTAACTCGATGACATGAGGAATGATATTCATATGTATACGACTAAGTAAGCACTTAAAGGCTAGATTTTCAAGTATAAATGACTTATGAAAAAGAAAAACTTATATACTATTTTGTATATTATGCTAATTTCAATTATAAGAACCTTTGCTAGTTATGGATAACAACTAGTAATGCCATAAATTGACTTAAGTATAGTATGGTTTTATTAGGGTGTTACATACATCAACGAGCTTATCATTCCTCTATACTTGGTTTCATCAATAGTCTTTCCTTCTTTGTCCTTGTCTAATTTCAAGGAGGCGTGCATTGGTGTAGCCATGGGTTTGGCTTTATCTATTCGAAATTTTTTTAGCAGCTCTTTGGCATATTTTCCCTGACTTAGAAAGATTCCATCTATTATCTATTTGATTTACAATCCAAGGAAGAAGGACAACTCACCCATCGTACTCATGTCATATTTACTAGCGATAAGCTTAGAATATTCTTTATAGAGAGATTGGTTAGTGGAGCCAAAAATAACGTCGTCAGCATAAATTTGCATTAAAAGGAAATCATCATTAGAGTTCTTAATGAATAAAGTAATGCAACCTTGCCTCTTTGAAAATGATTTTTAATAAGAAATGTATTAAGTCTCTCACACCAAGCTCTAGGAGCTTGCTTTAAGCAATACAATGCTTTGGAGAGCTTTAGTATATGATTAGGATGGTTTTTATCCTCAAAACCTGGAGAATGTTTAACATATACTTCCTTATTAATGAACCAATTTAAAAATACACTCTTTACATCCATTTGAAGTAACTTAAAACCTTTGTGAGCTGCATATGCTAGTAGTACTCAACTAGCTTCTATTTTAGCAACTAGGGCATAAGTTTCATCATAGTCTATACCTTCTTATTCATTATACCCTTGAGCCACAAGTCTTCCTTTGTTCCTCGCAATGTTCCTATTTTTATCTAGTTTATTTCTGAATACCAACCTAGTTCCAATTATGAAGCAACCTTTAGTCTTGGAACTTCTGTCCAAATTTCAAACTACTGCTATTCTTCCTTGATGGCTTTGGTCCATCCTTTATCACTTAAGGCCTCATCAATTGACTTGGATTCAATGGTAGACACCAAAGCTATGTTGCCTTGTTTGTATGAGGCTCTAGTTCTTATGCCTTGAGATGGTTCTCAAATCATGAACTCATGTGGATAAGTACTGAAAAATTTCCATTCTCTGGGTTTTGCTTTTAGTGAGCTGGTATAATTTATAGGTTCAAGCTCATTATCTTCATATTCTGTAGAAAGAAGTGTTTGCTGTTGAATTAGGAGAAATCTCCTAATTTTTAGAGAGCTCATGTTTGACTTCTATTATGGGTTCTGCATTGGTGATCCTATCTTGTTGTTTAACTGCATTAACATCTTCAAGGACTTTTTCTACATAGTCCTGGTCAATTTCAATGAAAACAACATGCTTAGTTTCTTCCACTTTTCTTTAGTTATTATTGTAGACTCTATAAGCTTTGCTTCTTTGGTAATTACCAAGAAATATACCATCATCAGTTTTAGAATCAAACTTTCCAAGGTTATGTTTGTTGTTTAGAATGAAACACTTGTATCCAAAGACATGAAAGTAATAAAGGGTAGGTTTGGTTCCGCTCCATAGCTCATAGGGAGTTTTCTTGATAAAAGGCATAATCAAGGTTTTATTTAAGATATAACAAGCTATGTTAATAGCCTTGGCCCAAAAATGTTGTGGCAAATCATTTTCGCAAAGCATTGCTCTAGCCAGCTCTTGTAAGGACCTATTTCTTCTTTCAACAACCCCATTTTGTTAGGGGGTCCTAGGACAAGAGAAGTTATGAGAAATTCCATTTTCTTCGCAATAAGACTCAAAATGTTGGTTGTCAAATTCAGCTCCATGGTTACTTCTAATTGAAACTATAGAAGTGCATTTTTTCATTTTGAGTTTCTTTTGCAGAATCTTTCAAAAAGCTTAGAAGCCTCATCCTTATGAGTTAGGAACATTACCCATACATACTTTGAAAAATCATCAACAATGACCATACCATAATTTTCCTACCCAAGCTTTGTGTCTTAGTAGTATCAAACAAATCAAGATGCACAAGCTTTAGAGATTTGGTGTTGAGACAACATCATTAGACTTAAAAGAGATTTTAGTTTGTTTTCCTTTTTGACAGGCTCCACAAACAATATCTTTGTTAAACTTTATATTTGGTATGCTTCTCACCAACTCCCTTTTCATAAGCTTGGATATTTGGTACATGCTACCATGTCCAATCTCCTGTGCCATAACCATTTTTCACTTTCAAAAGAAGCTAGACACTTCAATTGATTCTTTAAATCCCCTAAGGTAACACCATAGTTGTTTCCACACTTTTGGCCAACAAAAAGTATGCGGTCATTGTTTCTTTCATGAATGATTCATTTTGATCTTTCAAAAACAACATGATGACCTTCATCACAAAACTAGCTTATGTTGGATGGGATAGCATGAGAATAGGGGGTTGAATCGTGCTTTCAAGAGATTTTAATATCTAAAAACTTTCATCAGAAAGATCTATCTCGAGTTCAAACTTGGATTGCGGAAGTGATTATGTCAGTTTATGAAATAGTTTAGTTATGTGCAAAATAGAAATAAACTTTGTTTCAGATAGAGTTTAAATAGAGTTGAACCTATATGATAAATTCAAATAATAAGATCGGAGATAGAGATAATCACACAAGAGATTTTTATACTGGTTTGGCTAAACCACTTGCCTGCTTCTAGTCTTTTGATATTTTATACTTTGAGTATTCTTTGTCCAAGCTTCTTGCAAGCGAGTAGTCTTTTTCAAGCCTCTCCAAGCTCTACAAATGAGTAGTATTTTCCTAGACTCTCTAAGCTTCTTACTGACCACTACTGTGTCTAGATACAAATGATGTGAATAATATGTTTTGTTTGAATACTCATACTAACTTTCTCAACAGAGATTTGGACAATGAAGTACTATGTGTGAGACTTCTCTAAATTCTCAAAGAGAGAATATTATCTATTACAAACTAAAAGAAAAGATTTTCTTATATCCTAAAATTGTGATAAGTTACTTTCTAGTTCTTTAGAAACTTGAGAATGATGAAGAAAGGAAGCTCTTTTTACATAGAAAATATTTAAATAATCTAACTATGCTTTCTTTGCTTTCTAGCCTTATGTAGACTTTGAAATATGATCGTTGAAACTTGCAGCCTTGATCCTTGTGATCCTTTTGGTTTGCTGGTCTATGACTGGATGGAGAAGAAATAGCCTTTTTGACTTTTTGAATTTGTCTATTGAAGCGTGCAAAGGAAGCTTTGAAGGAGTAACATTTCATGAGAAGCATGTCTCTGGAGACTTTTTCTTATGGATATAGTCATCTTTCTAAATGAACAGCGTTCGGTCTGGAGGCACCATTTTCCCTTCTGATGTTGCAGTTTCATTCTTTTGAACCTTATTTCTTGTTTCATATATTCCATATCAAGTATATTCAATTTAAAGTACCAATAGATAACCTGACTTTGATGATTCTCAAGCATATAATGTAGATGATTCACAAGGAAACAATGCATTTATATATATAGCAAGATTAGCTTAAACTCTGATTTGTTATTCATCAAAACCTTAATTATCCTACTGGTTTACAACACATAATGGTTTCTAAAGGGCATTAGAGCTAACAGCTTATACTCAATAAATTGTGTTTCAAACCTGTACCAAGATACACATTGTCAATGGCGGTAGAAAGTTCTTTATCAATTTTACCTACTTTAACAATGTGTCTTCTTGCATTGTCTCCAAATGTCACATATACATCATCATATTTGTCGTATATCTCTTTTGCAGTCTTGCATTTTGAAATTTTTCTGTATTCTTGAAAATTGATGGCACAGTGCATCATGTTGATTGCCTTTACATTTAGCTTAGCTTTCTTTTGGTCTTCTGTTCTCCTTTGATCTTCAGGCTTAGGAACCTTTGTTCCTTCTTCGTTTGTGATGGTTGGTGTTTTTGGTCGATTAGTGATGATCTTCCATAATGTGTAGTCTATTGAATGTATGAAGATCCTCATCCTTTCCTTCCAATAAGGATAGTTGTTCCCATTGAAGAATGTAACATCCCCCATTTTCTTAAGTGGAGTATAATAAAAATTTTAAATTATTTCTCTTAGGCAGTGTGGGAATCTTTCAGGCAGTGGTATATCCCAAAAATCCTCACACTCAGAAATATAGGGTAGTATAACACTGTCATTAAAAATATGGCACTGCCATATGCTAAAAATTAATAAATGACAAAAGTGCCCCTGTCAACTTTTGTTAATTGCAATCTTGCCCAAAAGTTTTAGAAATTGTACTTTAACTTAGCAGAATAGAGTTTTAAATGGAGCAGAATCACGTGGTGAAACCGTAAAAGTTTAAATCTCTGCCGATTGGGCCATGGAGGTAGTCGGGTGTGAAATGACATGGAGTGCCCCTGGACTTGCTCAAAATTACGGATATGCCATTTGCTACGAAAAATAGAAAATAAAAAAGCTCTGGATTTGCGAAACATTTAATCTACGCTATTAATCGATTTATTCGATTTTATTGATTAGGTAAGGTTAATTAGATATTAATTAGAGGATGATTAGAAGTTAATTAGATGTTAATTAGAGAGATTAGGGTAGAATAGATATACAAGAAGTCTTATTGGATTTTTTTTTTAGCAATGTTTTGCTAATTTGAAGGAAATCGGTGAAGATTCAGTATTTTAAACCACCAGAACCAAATCAGTAGAATTTCAATCTAACACCATTAGTTTGAATGGCTGAAAAGTGAGTCACTTCTACGCCTATGGATGGCGCCAATTGGCTGCCAAGTGAGTAGAGAGCGTAGCGTTCGAAAAATTTTATCGTTACTAACCGAGTTGTTCGGTTTTCATCGGATAATTGGGATTAATTAGGATTCGATTAAGCATTCACTTAAAGCCAATTGAGTGTGGTTTAGAATGATTAGGTATAATGGAATTAGATTATAACCATAGAAAACCTCATAGGACTTTTCCAAAACCGTTTTACCGATTTGAAGAAAATCGGTAGAATTTCGGTATTTTAAACTATTGGAACTGGACCAATAGAAATTATACTATGAGAGCCCTATGATGGAAGGCCAAGATTTAGCCAAACCACCCCCTCATGTGGCGCCTTGATCAGCCATTGAGGGAGGGAAGCTAAACCAAATTTGATGATGAAGTTGAATCCACCAATCAAAGCAAAGTGCCTCCAAAAATCTCTACCTTTCCCTTCCTTCTCTTCTTATCATTTTTGGCCTCCCCACTACCAGCCTCATTTTCCCACTTTCCTTCATCTTCTTCCACTTCCTCTCATCCCCAAGCTCAAGCTCCAACCATCAATTTCACTCCAAGATCAAGTTCCATCAAGATTTTACACCATCAAGGTAGGAATCTCAACTTTCTCCTTCTTTTCTTTGAATTAGGGCTGCCTAGAGGTCCTTGTTCATCCATGATTCTGATGTTGTGATGGGTGGGGATGATGAATTAAGGTTGGTTTAAGGTGTATATGTGAGTTTGAATTGAAGATTTGATGGATTGATTAGAGAAGAACATGAATCCAAGAAGAATTCAAGAAGCTGTTAGGGTTTTCCCCTCAATGGTCCGTACGGTGGAGTGTACGGCTTCGCCTACATCCAATTAAATTTGATAAAACTATTTTTATATGAAACTAGACATTCAGGGCTTTCTATAAATATAAAATATAAGGCCATTGGATAAGTATAAAATTAGTTATGAATTTTTGAAGTTTGACCTAAAATTCTGGATTCTCATCTGGGCAGTATGAGTTGAGAAGGGTATAACTCACCCCACACAACTCCAAGTTGAGTGCAACGAATGCTATTTGAAAGATAACATGTAAGGAAACATCACATAAAAATTTCAGAGTCAGATTCGTTTCCATTTGTTTCCAGCACATCAATGAAGTTGACTTAAGTTCAAACCGGGCTGGGACAGGGTAGTCCAGTAGGGTATAACTCGAGACATGCTCATGCAAATGACATGAAACTTATTTCATTTGAAATCTTGTTCTGTTAGCTTTAATTTAATATAAATGTCATATGATTTCACCTAGGTTTCTATTTTTAGTGAATTTTTACTTATAAGAACCCAATTCTGGCTAAGAACAGGACAGTCTAAGATAAAATTTTTATATCTTGAGTTATACATATCAAAATGAGATGAGACAGGGTTAGAAACTAGACACATAATGCTATGACATATCCAAAAATTAGATTCAAATGAGTTGAATTGCAATAAAGGTGGAGTATACCAAACTCGGGCAGAACAGGAGAGAATAAACCGAAAACCCAATTGGTGCTTGAATTGAAATTGATGAATGATGCTATATATATATATATATATATATATATATATATATATATATATATATATATATATATATATATATATATATATATATTTGCTGGTCCATATTGAATTGCAAGTTTGTACATTTGTACTAGTTGCCTGGCACTATTCATGAGAAAGCGGACTCGTTCCGTTATGCTGCCAACATTTCGGCAGAAATATGTGAATTATGTGACTGTTATGAACATTTATATGTTATGCTCATAAGATTTATATATGCAAGAATGATTTAAGTATAATATGAAGTATATGAATGAATGCATGTAGCATATGCATGTATAATAATGTCCAAAGAAGAAATAAGATTTATGAGAACTTGCAAGAAAGAAATACCAAGCTATCACGTGAGGCATGGGATAGACCCAGCTAGTGTGGGCCAGAGCGATACTGTCTAAGACTTGGGCCAGCCCTCGACCAAATTTAAGGGGAATAGACCGGTGTGAGGGTCAGGGAAAGTAAACTCGTCACTCATGTATAGGTACGAGCTCGGACCTGAAAAGCAGGCTATCACCCAGGGGTGAAAGAGGCCATTCACCTCCGGGGGACCAAGTACAGAATGGCAAAGTTAAGTTGCGAGTTAAAGAAGAGATAAATTAAGTCAAGTGCACTTGCATACATTCAAGTATAAGCATCTATATGTGCATCTTCAATTATCTAGTTAAGTCATAATGCTATTATGATCCTTGTTGAAGCATATTATACTATCCGTGTTTATATGTCTGTCATATGATATGGCAAGTGGTTGTTAAAATATAACCCGCTTCGAGAAAGATGTTTTCAACTTAAAATTGAACCGCTGCGTGTGTATATGTGCTCACATTTTCATAAGAAATCGAAGCGGTTGGAATGTTTATGATGGCACTATATAAGTAATAGTTTGAGTTTACCTACTGAGGACCTTAGGTTCTCACTGCCTGCTTGTATATTTTTCTTTTCCATAAACATTCCAGCATCTAAGTTGGAAATCAAGTACGAGGTAGAGCACTAGGACAGTTTCTGAGCAAGACTCGGACGCAAACCAAACTAAGAGACTATTGAAGCCAGCTAGTGACCAGTCGAAAGCAAGTTCGGTGTATTATGTTAGTTACAATTGCTTTTAAATTGTAATTATCTTATCCTCTATATATCAGAGATGATGAAGTTTATGAACTATTAGTCAGTAATAAAGTGTATAGTTAAGGGGTCATGTATTATATTTTCCATATTTTAAAGTTTTCTTAGTACAGTGACATCTCTTTAATATAACTCCATGACTCGAGCATGACTTATATAATTGAGGGTGTTATAAAGAATGGTGGCCTAGTTGTGGATTGACCCTTTGAAATTGTAAAAGGAACTACATTTGCCATCCTTTGTAATAATTTAATAATACCATACTACGCTTAAGTCATTTTATGGCATTAATAATTGTTAACATTAACTAGCGGAAGTTCCGTTTAATTAAAATTAGCAGAATATATGAAAATAGCATATAATTTTTATGTTTTTTGTAAATTATTTATACTTGAAAATTGAGTCTTTAAGCGCCTACTTGCGTATATACTTACAAATGTCATTGCTTGTATCGCTGAGTTACCAAAAAGCGTATGATGAAGTAAAAATAACATGGCATGATACTTTAATGCAATAACGTAATTATAGATAAAATCAGGAGTCATAATCACACTTAATATTTATCATATACTAAGCCACATTTTTATTTTTATTTTTATTTTTTGGTATTAAGATAACTCAATACATCCGTACATCTATATTTCTATATTTCTAAATTTTTTACTAATGTTGACAATTAAAATGAAAGATATGACAATGGTTATTAATCCATTAGTAAAAATAATTTAACTTTTTTAATACATTGTCATCTTATCGGTAGGCATTTTTTATTTTTTGAATATTGATATTTACACTAATTTGTTTTTTTTATATTAGTATAATTAATAACATTTTAATATGAATTATAATTTTATAGAGAATAATTTCTAAGCATTGACAGTATAAGGAAATTTTATATTATCAATTAATAAAAATTCATAAAAGTTCCAAATCATAGTGGGTAGTTATATATACTTAAATTTTTAAAATGTACCTTAGCACTTTCTCAAATTTTAACATTATAAAATTATTTTACACTTTTAGTATATAAAATTTATTCTCAATGTAATATCAATACCCAAAAAAATATATAGATTCACTATAATATGAAGATATTTCCATCAAGAGCCACTACCGTCAATGACTTTCCCTCATTTTTTTTTCGTTTTGGTTTTTTTTTTGTAGCTATAGAAAATATGTATGTATTATGTTTTAAAAAGATGGCAGTTAGCATCTTTTTATCAAGAATAAGTCTTCCTCCTCTTTTTTTTTTTATCTACACTTCTCTTTTTTTCAAGGGTGTGAATGAATAGAGTTAAAGAGAGTACTTAAAGATGGACCCAAAAAACAGAGTGTACTTGAATTAAACGTTTGATACAATGTTAGATTATTTTAGCAATAATATCATGCATCCAATGTTAGATTATTTTGACAATAATACCATGTTAGAATATTTTAACAATAATATCATGCGTCAAATGATCATTTTTACAATTTCGAATCCTATCACTGGTCTATTCTAATTTACAATCACAACCCATGAATAATCATAGTCAAAAATAAATCATATGGACCTCGTCCTATGCTAATCCTCAATGTATCTTCTGGCTACCTGTACCTAACCATGTCACAAAATGAAAGGCATTATTATTAAATCTACGCCATCAAGTTTAATCATGTACAAGTGCTTTTCACGTTAGCAGTGTATTGTGAAAAAACCTTTCAATGCAAATCACCCTCACACACCAGTGAGATATCTTCATTAGACAACATCATTGGAATCTCTGCTAAATTAATGTTGGGCACTCCGCACCCTGCATTAAAACAATATGCGACTAAGAAACTATTAAAGTATGCATGATTAACTTTCCTAGGAAATCAAAGGATGAAAAGAATTGAATTTGCTTCATAGACATATACCTTAATCCTCTCTTCTTCTCAACACCTTGTGAAATGTGGAAACCATCAGAAATTTAAATTTGGCCTAGTCAAGACAGATACTCATTGAATGCAAAGGTAATGGTGGGTTACAATGAAAAGAAAAGACAGGTGATCATGTGAGTACAATGTGTAAGTGAAAAAGTCACCTAGAGAAAATAGAGCAGTTAGCAGTTAATTGATCGTGGAATGAAAAATTGGTCCGGAATGTGGGATTGTGCGTTGTATATGTTTACGATTTTAATCGTGGCTAGAGAGGGGGAAAAACTTGAAAAATGGATAATATCTTAAAATAACAAGGAAAAAATTGGAAAGAAATTGTGACCAGATGGTGGTTAAAGTTTATCAGCCCATTTATATAGTAGCATAGATGTAATAGGTCCAATTAAGTAGCAAGACTTTCAACATGCTCTTAATGATACATAAATAGCCCAACTAGGGCCCTTAAGAAAATTAAAACATTATGCGACTATCTCGATCCTCCTTAGCTAGGTGTCATGACATGACAGCTTCTCGTCATATCTAGTCAGGTACCACTGAAAGCACTGCCATGGATGCCATCAACTCTATTTAAAGACAACATGGAAACATAGGAGTAAGAAATACACGATTTCTCAATAGAATTATGACTTGACAATTAAGGTGTCATCATCGTCATCCCAGCCATTTTAGGTTTATTATAAAAAGGTGTACATGCATAGATTCAATTTTAAGGGATTTGAAAAATATAAGGTTCCTGAAGCGGGTATCTTTTAATCTTAATCTTATAAACATAACATAAGATGACACCAGATTATAAGATAGAAACATACATTCAAAAGCATAGTATAAACATTCATGACCATGAATATGAGGAAATAAGATGCATGCACTTTCATATAATTCATTGAGTTTGACTTTCCTTTAACTTGGTTTACTTAGTTTTCATAATTAGCACGTGCTTAACATTCTTTCTTTACGTGCCCTTGGATAGATTGCTATTAGATATGAGCTTATTCCATGATCATCGTCACACAATACAAATCTAAAATTAGACTAAGCTGATGAGGGTTACCTCTAAATTGGAAAGGATCTTGGTCGCCTACCTCCGAAGTAGAGGGGTTTCTTAATAGATCACTTTCCCTTTTGAAGAATCACACATGCTTATCTTGTCTTTGTCAATCACCCTCCCTTTTGAAAGATCATATCCAATTAATTCTTTTCTTTGCATAGTGCTTAATGTTTCATCTTTCATTTTAAATGCATAAGTTCAGAGGCAAGATACATATAAGCATGTAATAGATATTTCTAAGTCCACAATTTTGACAAAAATCTGACAGCATAACAGTTAGATCGGAGCTTCCCCAAAATGGCCAAGCATGAGAATTCAACCAATAATCAATCATATTGATTTCAAAACATCATATCAAGTAGTAATGAGCATTCATTCATGATCCAATAACCAAACAATCTTGCCAAACATGTATAAGCGCAATATACATCCATAACCTAAATGGTATCTAAGGTTTCTTGGTACTTTGTGGAAGTCTTATGAGTTATTAAGGAATTCTCATGTCTGCTCATGAATGATTCAAGTGTCGAATTACACAAACTTGTAGTATATGCAATCTGAGTTATCCTCCTAGGATGCTAATGCCATTTGATAAAAAAATCACAAGGGTTTTTAGCATCAAACAATATATATGCAGGATGTAAATGTGAAGAATTAAAGTGAAATTAAAACAGAATCAAAGGTCAATCCAAGAATCAAGAGAAGACAATTGCTACTCTATCATAGGATTCTAAGCATGCATCAACATTCTAATTCAATGGTTAATATTGAATTCGAATGAAATATCAATTCAAATCTAGCATTCAATCATGAAAATCTCCTTCTATTCAATTAACAATCAATCAAATTCAGAGGCCTCTAGAGCAGAATTGACTCATGTTAATTTCAAGTGCCAATGCAATTAACCTTAGAATTTGGTCTGAAATCTAATTCATACTCATCCAACAATTGAATCATACAAATCAACCAATTAATATAACAACAATCAAATTCTTACTCATCATTCAAGAATGAAAACTTCAATTCAAAAACAAGATCAAGACTAGAAGAAGGAGTAAAGAAAATAAAAGTGGAATCTTGAATCCAAATTCACCAATTCTCTAGAGTGTCAATGCTTCCTTGAATTCTTGAATCAGATGAGGATCTACTCTTCCATGGATGGAAGAAAATGAGAATTTAGAGATGAGAAAGAGAGAAAGTTCATAAAGAGGGAAAAGAGAAAAAGAGAAGATGTGTTTATTTCAATTTATGAGAAAAATGAATCAAAAAGGTCCCTATGAATTCGGCCTTCCCCAATTTATACTTACAAATTAGTTCACTAATCTCTAATTACATTAATCCTTTCTCCCTAAGCTACATTTGGACACGTCATTTGCATAATTTAGAATTTTGGAGGGAAAGTTAGGCCTAAAACATTCAACTGGATTCCTAGACCCATTAGTGGACTTTCACCACGTTTTTGGCTAAGAAGATGCCTCTATTTGGCTCAATGCTTTGAAGATGAATCAAAGTCTTGGATGTTAGCTTTCAAATAGCACTAGCATGGGCTCGATTAGGCTCCTAGGGGTTGAGTACTAGTCTAAACAATGCACACTACCCAGGAACCATGGCTGGACCTCTTGACTCCACTTCCAAGCCCAATTTCAACTCCAAAACTTCGGAATTGTCTCTGATCTCTTAGAGTTGTAGGCCTAGCTCTCAGCTTTTCTACAAATCAAGAATCAGACTCTAATGAGGTATGTAACTCAAGTTATGGTCCAAATACTAAAACAGTGTTAGAATGAGCACAACGCTGTAAAAATTAGAGCAAGGTCCAACCAAAACCTGTCCAACCAAAACCTAATCAACAAATACGATCCAAATCACATCAATTATGCACAAAAGTACGTTAATGCACTAAACATGAGGGAATACATACATACATACATACATACATACATATATGTATGTATGTATGTATGTATGTATATATCATCAATGAAAGAATCAAATAGTTTAGAATAAGTGTGTATTATAAGCTTTTAGCTTCTTACATTTCAAGTGAAGTCATACTTTATTTAAGGTTTTTCATACTTCTTTCTTCATTTTTAGTTTAGGTTAAATGTTCAATCATCCAATCATGTATCTTAGGCCTTAATTATTTCAAATTTAGGTGTTAAGCATTTTTCCTTCTTACTTAGTAGTTCAAAAGCATGGCATGTTTATAGTCTCTTTAAGTCTTGGATCCCATACTTGTCATATAACTTACAAGGTTTCTCATCTACATATCTTAACAGATAGATTTGTTAAGTTAAAATCTTTAACACTTTATCTTCCCCATTTTCTTCTTATTAAGGCCGAAACTTAAAGTAAGGCTTTTAGCCAAAGTTTTGTCTTCAAATCCTTTAATCTCGTCGAGATAGTACATAGGTGATTCCTAGGTTCATGGCACAACCATTAGAACCCTAATGATACTTCTGTTCCCAAAGGATTCCGAGATCCTTCTAGTCCCTTGGGTCATGACAAAGCATTCCCGCACTCATGAACCCAACAACACCATATGGTCTCCATCATCAAGAAGTGATTTTTAATTTAAGAAGTTGCAAGACCAAACTTTCATAACCAAAAGTTTTAATCTTAGCTTAGTTAAAAACATTTTCTTTTCTTTTACTTCAATAATGGCCAAATAGGTACCTCAAGATTGGTTAAAATTTCATTTTTATTTTTATTTTTTATCATAAAGTATGTTGATATTTCAAATAAACCATAGATCTACCTCTAAAAGCATCAAACCCACTTTCTCTCACAACTTATTCATCATGGCCGAAACCATATAGGTACAAAGTTCCAATTTTCATTTTGGTTCACTTCTTTTTTCTACTAGTTTAAGGCTTATTCAGGACTTATAAACATAGATCTAAGCTTAAAAGTGTTGATTTTATAAAATAAGTCATAAAGTTTGAAACTTTTTCTTTGTTTAAGTTTTAAGACCACTTTCTCATGGCCACTTTGCAACAACTTAGCAATCAAACTCAAGAAGGCAACTTTTTAGTAGATCTAATCGTAAAAGTGAAGAATATGTTAAAGAAACACTCAAATATTTGAAAAGGTGCAAACTTTAGTAACTTTCAGGAGGTAAAAACAAGAGATATGCCAAAAGCACTATAACCATGGCTAGGGCTAGGAGCTCTTTACATGGAAGTGAGTAAAAATGAAAACTTTTCATATTCTTTTTAAAGACAATCACTTTAGAAGGACAAAAAGAGTGATAGAAACATGAAAGTCATCATTTTTCTTAAGAAACTAGAAGCTTTGTGACAAAGCTTGAAGCTCCAAGTTGTGAATAAACTTAAGCTCTCATAGCTTGTCATAGGGGGAAACAAGAATAGTTAGAGGATCCTACCACAAGATGATGAACCAAACAAGAAAAAAGTTGAAGCTTGAAGTGAAAATCTCCTCCTTGCTCCTAGGTTTCATATGGTTTTGGCTCTTGAGAGGGGAACATGAAACTTTGCTTCCTTACTAAGTGAGGATGTGTTTGTATGTATTTGTGAGAGCCAAAAGTTGTAACTCTCACAAGGTTAAATGAGTTTGGCTATGCAAGATTAAGAGTTCAGAAGAAGAATAGAATGAGAAGTGTGACAATGAAAAAAGAGAGATATGAGGAGGAAAGCATGGCTATGACCACTTAAGGTTTTTAGTGGGTAGGGTTCCTTTCTTTCACTTTTACCTTTTGTGGGGGAGCAATTTAGATGAGTGAATTAGGGTTTCACCTCTTTATGGCCACTTTTCACCTTTACTTTAGACAAAGCCTTATATAAAGCATTCTTGTGTTTTACTTTTTACTTTAGTGATGTCATCAATGCTTTATTATATAGTTGACTTAATTTGAATTCTAATGATGTGATTAAGTGTTCTTGTAACTTATTTGACTTAATTAATCAGGGATTAGTGATTAACTCATGTTTTCATGATTAGAGAAATTAAATTTTTAATTATACTTAATTACCCTTAATTAAACTCGATTAAGCTAATTATTGGTGATTAGCATTTAGTTAGGCTCTTAAGGATTTGATTTGCTTAACTAGAAATTCTCTAATCTTAATTAAACATTCCCTTAATTTTTCTCTTCAAAATTATCCTTTTTATCCTTTGAAAGCCTTTATTCTTCAATTTTCCATTAAGTGCCTAATTACTTAGGAACATTGAGATAATTTAGCACAAGCGAAAATTAGGGATGTTACATTTCTTCCCTACTTTAAAAAGAATTTTCCTTTCAAAATTTGTTGCTTGTAAATAGGTCAGGATACTATTTCTTCTTCTTGAACTCCAACTCCCATGTATGCTGTTCCATGTGTCCTCTACCTTAAGCCACCTTGACCAAGGGTATGGTCATGTTTCTTAGTTGTCTTAGCCCCACGATCCACAATCTGTGATGGCGGTAAATTGAAGGTTAAGTTCTCCCATAACTATACACTTTCGGGCTCGACCAAATGACTAGGATCAGAATTGTATTTTCTCAATTGAGACACATGAAAGACATCATGGAGGTTTGACAAGTTAGGAGGTAGGGCCATTTGGTAAGTAATTGACCTTATATGCTTTATGTAACATCCTCAAATTCTTGTCGTGCTAAATTACCTCAGTAACCTGAGTAATTAGGCATTTAATGAGAAATTATGATATTAAGGCTTAATTAAGGGATTAACGAAGTGTTTATGAGTCAACTCTGATGAGAAAAGCCAAGAGAATGCTTAATCGAGATTAGATAATCTCTAATTAAGTAAGTCAGAGCCTTAATAGCTTAATTAAGCACTAATCACACTTAATTAGCTTAATCGAGTTTAATTAAGGATAATTAAGCTTAATCATAGGATTAATTTTTGTTAATCATGTTCTTGTGTATTAATCACTAATCCTTGCTTAATCATCTTAATTAAGTTGCAAGGGCACTTAATCACATGATTAAATTCAAATTTAGTCAAATAAACAATAAAGTAAAGTGTGATGTAACTAAAGCATAAAGCATTAGATAAGAGTGTTTTATGTAAGAGTAAGTACTTGATTTGTTCCCCCATTATCCAATTTGTCTCCCTAAACCTTAATTAACATAAAATAACACAAAAATATCTCCCTCCCTCCCTTTTAGACTTACTACCACAACAACAACACACACACACTCACATTTTCATTTTGTGTATTCCTATTCTCTCTCTAACTGTCAAATCTTCCCACTTCTCCCTAAACTTTCTTCTTCTTCTTCTTCTTCATCTTCTTCATTCTCTACCTCCATAACCAAACCTTCTTCTTAGCCCGAAGACCACATCTTTTGGTCTTTGAAGAAAATATTCAAACACTTCAAGCTTCATTTTCAAGAGAACTCAAGAGTTCTCTCTTGGTTCGTCCAAAATTGCCACCATCATCTACCAAGGAGAAGTCTTTTTCATCTTCTTTTCCTTCTTCAAGGACACCACTTTTGTCACTAGGTAGTGATCTTTACTCTTTTATTTTGTTTACTCAAGAAAGCTTGAAGCTTAGTTCTTCTCATGACTAAGATCTTCAAGTGAAAACTTGAGAAGATCTTTCATGCTCTTCATGAGCAAAAGTTTCTATTTTTGGTAAAATATGTTCATGTTCTTGTTCATGAGTGTTCTTGAGTTCTTGAAAAGTTCCTTTCTTTAAGTGCTTCAAAGTTTCTATTTTTCTTTCTTGATGCATGAGATCTTGATGTTTCTTGTGAGTTACTTGAAAAAGAATGATGTTCTTGGTAGTATTTTGTTTAAAGTTTGTTCCTTTTCTTATGATGTGTTTATGATTAGAAAAGTTTCATCTTTACATGTTTTTTCATGATTTGATAAGACTATGAACACTCCAAGAGTATAAAGCTCTAAAAGTTTGCTTCTTGATGCATGGAAAATGGTGCAAGTTTTGGTGCCTTCATAAAGTCTTATTTTGTTGTTTTGAAGACAAGACTACATGTAAAAGTCTAAGCTTTTTGAAATTTGAAGCCTTTTTAAGTTAAAGAAATGATATCTTGTCATTTTATGTCTTAGAAATTAAACCTTGAAGATAAGACTTTTCATAAAGTTTCAAACTTTAGTCAAGAATGATATCTTTAAGTCATAAAGGTGTTGTCTTGCAACCTTTAATTCATAAAGTTTAGATCTTGAGTCAAAATAATGCTTAAGAGTGTCAACTTTTATAAAGATCAAGACTTTCTAACTTTAAAGTTAATGTTTTATATCCCTAGTTCATAAAGTAGGAACCTTTTTTACTTTAAGAGAACTTTAAATCATAAAGTTGAGACTTTGATGGTCTTAGAATAAATAAAAGTGTCAACTTTTATAAAGAACAAGACTTTTTAGTTCAAAAGCTAGTATCTTGTATCACTATTTCATAAAGATTTAATCTATAAGGCAAGAGTATAATTTTAGAAGCACTTACTTTCATAAAGAATAAAACTTTAAGACCACTTTATAAAGAATCATAACTTTTATAATATTTAAGGTAAGACCTTGTTATGTTAATAATAAAAGCTTGAAACTTTACAACTTGGATAAGTTAAAAATCACCCTTGGTGATTAGTGAAAATGGTGTTGTTGGGTTCATGAGTGTGGTTATGCGTTGTCATGACCCAAGGATTAGAAGGATCTCGAACTCATTGGGAACAGAAGTATGATTGGGGCCTCTGAGCATACAATGAACCTAGGAATCACTAAGTGCACTATCTCAAGAAAAGGAAACAATTATGTAACTTAAGTAAATTGAACAAGTGTTCCATAAGATATGTACTCAAGTAAAGAGTAATTTCACATGAGAACTAAGTAACTAAAAGACCACATACATATATTTTAACTATGTCATTCTTTCATGGGTAACTATGAGAAATCATATGATGATTCATAAGATTCTTTACAAAGAATAACACAACTATGAACCCCTTTAGGGTATGAATGTGTGATGTCGCTCAGCATGATGGATGACAAGTTTGATTGAACTTTGTCTCATGATTGATTAATTAGTGTGATGATATCATGTGGATATAAGGGACTGTTGATTGAAAGTTTTATGATTAGCATTTTGAGGAAGCTCCGATTTGACCGTTATGCTGCTGAATTTCCGTCAAAATTATGGACTTAGTCATATCTTGCATGTGTCAAGTCAAAGAAGTATTATGCATGTAAAGTGTAATGATAAAAAAAGAAATCATGGGATATGACCCTTTAATCACTTTAGTAAAGGAAATGAGAGATGGTGATCCACAAAGACTCAAGGAACCTCTATGGAGGAGGCAAGGATGACATGAAGGACCTTCCAACTTAGGGGTAACCAATATCAGCTTAGTCTGATTTGGTTAGTACTGCATGACAACGGTCACGAAATGAGCTCATGTCCAAAAGTAGTTTGTTTCAAAGAAAAGTAAAGAATGTTAAGCACGTACTAAAAATGAAAGTAAAGTCAAGTATAATTGAATCTATACCTGCCCACTATTTTTATAATTAAACACGAAGTGGCTAGGACGAAGACGGTGACATAGTGTTTATCTAGTCGCGATCCTATTGAGAAATCTAGTATTTCTCACTCCTACGTTTCCGTGTCATCTTCAAAGGATGTCGATGTTGGGCACGGTGGTGATCTTCATTGAGTTTCTAGTATGGCGTTGGCACTTCGACCTGGTGTTGAATGCCTCAGTGATGTCTGCGAGTTCAGTGATGAGGGTCTACATCTTCCACGACCATCCATTTCAGACTTTAGTGATGAGCCTGTTTTTCTGATAACATCAGCCATACGGCGAGGTTACCTTGGATGATATCTATCCTTATTTTCAGCCACCGAGATACCTCATTATTAATGAGACTGACTCAAATACCCGTCTAACTTCGACCATTTCATTGGATTCCGATCCCTCGGAGCCTTCCCATCCGAGTTATCATGTGGAGACTGACCCATCTGAGCCTTCCTACCCGTCTATGATACGCCTGACGTTTGATTCGTCTTTTTCAGTAGCTCCTCGTCATACTCCAACCCCGGTTTGTGGTCGCAAGTTCATTCTTTCCCGTGTTGTGCCTCATGGGCGTAGGCATACTCAAGGAGGGGGACATGGTGATGTTGCTCCCAGTAGATTCAGGAATAGTTTCCTCCCGCCTGATGAGTGATGTGGTGATTGCATGTGGTGCCGAGCACAAGGATACCTGTAACGACCGAAAAATTTATCGTTAACAACTGAATTATTCGGTTTTTAATCAAATAAGTAAGTTTAATCAGAACTTGATTAAACATCTACTTAAAGCCAATCAAGTGTAACTTAAAAGAATTAGGCTAGATAGAATTAGATTAGGAGCATAGAAAACTTCATAGAACAATTTCAAACCGATTCACCGATTTAAAGGAAATCGGTAGGATTTCGGTATTTCCAACTGTCGGAACTGGACCAGTAGAAATTAAACCATGAGAGCCCTAGAATCAATGGCCAAGATTCAGCCAAATGCTCCCCCAAGTGGCGCCTAGATAGCCATTAGATGAGGAGGATTGAATCAGATTTTATGACCATTTTAGGTCCACCAATGAAGATCAAGCCAACTTCCAAATATCTCACTTCCTTTTCTCTTTCTCCATCAGCAAAATTTCGACCCCTCCATCAGCTGAAACTCCCTTCTTTCTCTTCTCCTTGCTCTCATGTTCTACTCCATTCTCATCCATCTTCAAGCTTCATCCCAAGCCACCACCATCCAAGAACACAAAATCAGCCAAACTACTCAAGACAAGGTAGGAAATCCTACTTCTCATCTTGTTTCTCTGATTTGGGGCTGCATGTGGGGTTTGTCTAATCTGAGATTTGGATGTTTTATAGAGTGATGATGATGTCTTATGATTGGTTTTGCATGTGTGTTGTGATTAAAATTGGATTTGGGGGCAAATAGCTTGAAGGGAGGAGACAAACCTAGAAGCAGGATAGGATTTCCCTCGGCGGTCCGTACGGCGGAGTGTACGGCTCCGCCTCCCACCGATTAATTTGGATGAAACCATTTTTATATGAAACTAGACATCTAGGGCTTTCCATACATATATCATAATATGCCATTGGATTAGTATAGAATTAGTTATGAATTTTTGAAGTTAGACCTAGAAATCTGGGTTCTCACCCGGGCAGCATAGGTTGAGAGGGGTGTATCTCACCCTATACAACCTCAAATTGAGTGCAACCAAATATGTTTGAAAGCTAAAACATGAGAGAACATCCCATAAAAATTTCAGAATTTAATTCGTTGTCATTTGTTCCCAGCACATCAATGAAGTTGGCTTAGGTTTAAACCGGACTAGAACAGGACAGCCCAGTAGGGTAATGTTTCGAGACTCATAACTCAAAATCTACTTAGGCAAATGACATGAAACTTAATTCATTCTAAAGCCTGTTGTGTTAGCTTCATTTTGATATAAAATTCGCATGATTTCATCTAGTTTTCGATTTTTAGTGAAATTTTCTTCTATAGGCACCCAATTCTGGCTAAGAACAGAACATGTTGAGATAAAATGTTTATATCTAGAGCTATACAACTCAAAATGAGATGGGACCAAAGAGAGTAGAAACTAGACATACAAGGCTATAACATATTCAAAGATTTGATTTAAATGAGTTGAACTGAATGAGGAATGAGACACACCAAATTCGGACAGAACAGGGGGGGTTAAATTGAAACTCTATTGATGTTTAAATTTAAATTGTTGATTGAGATTATGAATGTACATGTATAATTGAGATTGTTGATTGATGTTATGAATGCACTTGTATAATTGTTGCTCTATGTGTATAAATGTACTGGTTGTCTGGCACTTTTCACGGGGAAGCGGACTCGATCCGTTATGCTGCCGGAATTTCGGTAAGAAATTCATATGTTATGAAATTTATGACAACTTAAGTACATCATATGTAAAGAGACAAGTTAGATGTGCAAGCATTTCATGACAGTATAAAGAATTCCACATCACTTGGGCCAGCCCCGGAATAAATTAAGGGGAATAGATCAGTGGGAAGGTCGGGGAAAGTAAACTCGGCCATCCTGTATAGGAACGAGCTCGGTCCTGAAAAGCGGACTATTACCCAGGAGTATATGGCCAATGACTCCCAGGGGACCAAGGATGGAAATAAGTTATAAAAGGCAAAAGCCTCCAAGAATAAGATGCATCCTCTCATTGCACATGCATATGTACAGTGTAATACTTTCTATTAATTGTTCTAGATCTCTGTATTTTTTCATAACATGCTATTGTTCCACTGTGATTACTGTTTAAGTACATTAGTATATCTGTTAATTAAAATTGAGCTTGTTTCGGTGTATGCTTTACAATTGAGTATTTAAGTTAAATATTATCATTTTACTGTACTATCTGAAAATCTTGTACAACCAAAACAACTAGGAATGACAATGATGATGATGTATAGAAGTTAGGATTTTCTACTTGAGAAATATTCATTTCTCACCCTATTGTATATTCGCGTCATTCTCGGACCATGGAGCACGCGGCACGGGTCCTATTTATTGAGTTTCAGAGTCTGCACATCCACATCGACCCTTTTCTAGATTCTATATATATATCCGGTAGATGCGGTTTAGTTTATATTTCTTCTTCGGAGGGACTTCGCAGCACTTGATGCACTCCACTGCTTGATCCCACCGTCCCATACATTGCTATCCCACTTCATATGGGTCATCCGTTCCCACCTCCTCCTGCAAAGAAGACCAGCAGCAGCCCTGCCCTATGGCTCCTCTGCGTCACCACCACATCCGATGCTTTCTGCCTCGACACCAGAGGAGGACCCATCAGAGGCAGCGAGTTCCTCCTCATCCTCTGCCCCCAGCACAGGCCACCCTCCCGCAGATGCACCCATGGAGAATGGGTTTCTTTCTTCAGATTCTGGTTAGATAGTGGTATCACACAGTGGTAGTAGGTGTATAGAATGACCCTCTTTTGGCAGTTTGGGTCATGGTTAGATGGATAGATATTAGTAGATGTACATGAAATGTCCCATGGGGACCACTTAGGGTGCCGTTCATAGATACTGGCCGTTTCATTTTGTATTAGCGGCCTCATTTTGACACCTTGTACTTTTTGACAAACTTTGAAGTTAGATATCTATATACATATCTATGACGCTGTTTGCGGTTATTCTGTTCTTATTGTATTTTTATTTATATTAAGTTATTTACAGTTTACCGATTGATTTGTATTTATTCCGCCATCACGCAGAAAATTTTGTTATAAGATCAGGTAGTCTTATGCGAGAAATTAATTCTAATACAGAAAAGAGAAATTTAATCAGTATTACACGTAATCTCTTATCAGATAGATTATTATGACTTAAGCATAGTACTTTGTCTGGTAAGGTGTTACAATACCCCTTTTTGGTTGTAGTTATAGGGTTATCATTTTATTGTATGGCATGCTTGGGCAATAGGAATTTCCTACGTATTTTCCTTTATGATATATTTGTTAGGTTTCTTTTGTAGGGCTGACAGGAGATATCAGACCTATTATATCTTTATGTATAACTCTTAGTATTACTATATTAACTATGAGTTGCCGTGGAATAAATGTTATATTTATCTAGCTTATTGTTATTCTTGTCACTTCTATTTATTTTTATTCGCACTGTATGTATGAGATAGCGATGTTTATATTATGCACTCACGATGCGCTCATGGCTCTTGGTTTTCAAAATAGTTTATTCGTTATTGTTCCAAAAAAAAAATTACCCCCTATTTTCCTTACAAGTATTTTCAAATGGAAATGTTAGTTCTGCGAGCAAAAGTAACAACTAGTAATTCCATAATATGACTTAAGCATAGTATGAGACTATTAGGGTACATCTTGATATCAGAGCAATTCGTCCTTAAAGAGCCTGGGGATAGGCTGACTATGCTTCTAAGCATACATGTTAGTTAAGTCATGCTTTGAGTCTCATCTGTATGATAGGACATAGGGATTAGACATGCATGATTGTCTGTTCTAAATATGGTTAGTTGCTGGTTCGCTAGCATAGTGAGTTTGATCAACTCAATGTCTTCTATTTTGTGTACTAGGAACTAATGGTATCAGGGAGATATGGTAGGCCTCGTAATGAGCTGAAAGGTCCCGAGGAAGTCACGGGGACGCTCCGTGGAATGGTTGCTACCATGAGGGAGCAAGCTGCTGTTGCCCATTGCATGATGGAGCAGATGGAGTAAAGGGTTGAGGAGAATCCTGAAGGGCACAACGGAGGAGCTGAGGTAGATCTTGAATACCACAAGTTTGCTGAGTTCAGGAAGGGAAATCTGTCGAGCTTTGAAGGGACATACAACCCCGATCGAGCTGATGAATGGATCAAGCCCATTGAGAAGATTTTCACGGTGTTGGCCTGCACCGAGGAGCAGAAGGTAGCCTTTGCTACCTATATGTTGGAAGTTGATGCGGAGTTCTGGTGGCTGGGCACTAAGAGGCTGTTGGGAGGTACTTAAACTCACATCACCTGGGAGATTTTCAAGTCGCACTTCTATGAGAAGTATTTTCCTGCATCTATGAGGAATGTGAAGGAACTAAAGTTCATGAGTTTGCGTCAAGGGACTATGAATATTGCTGAGTATACTGCCAAGTTTGAGGAGCTATATAAGTTCTCGATGATTTATCAAGGGAACCCTGATAAGCATTGGAAGTGTGTCAAGTTTGAAAGAAGATTGCATGAAGAAATCTTGGAGTCTGTAGGGCCTATGGAGAATCGTGACTATGCTGCAGTAGTCAACAAGTGTCGTTTGGTGGAGGATTGTAAGTGCAAGCTGTTTGTGGCAAGATCCGAAGCTTACAAGAAGAAGTTGGCGCCGTAAGAGCAAAAGTTCAAGCCCCAACCCCCAAGGAAGCCATTTCAGGGTGAAGGTTTCGAAGGAAAGCAACCCCAAAAACCTACTGGGAATCCACCTAAGCTTGCGAATGGTCAAGCTTGCCCTAAGTGTGGCAAACACCATGGAGGGCACTTGTGTTTGGCTAGCCAGAATGCATGTTTCTAATGTGGAAAGCCTGGGCATACGGCTAGAGACTGCACTGTCAAGCTGTTGTCCCCTACTAACAAGCCCCAACACTAAGGAAGGGTCTTTGCCCTTAATGCTAAGGAGGCCACTTAGTCCGACGATCTGATCCAAGGTAAGTGCGAGGTTAACGGCAAAACCTTAATTGTACTATATGATTTTGGAGCTACACACTCCTTTATTTCTCATGATTATGTAGATAGATTAGGATTGTCTATGTCTGAATTACCTTACATGTTAATTATTTCTACTCCTACTGGGAAACTAGTTAAGACTTGTTATTGTTGTTTGAATTGTCAGTTCCAAATTGATGGTAGGTCTTTTATAGCAAATTTGATTTGTTTGCCTTTGTCTGGTTTGGATTTAATTATAGGCATGGATTGGCTTTTGGCTAACCATGCTATGATAAATTGTTCTGAGAAATCTATTGTTCTTCCTCTTATACATTAAGCTTTGTTGAACTCAAGTTAGTTTGTTTTTGAATTTTGTTAAGATAGGGAGTAGTGAGTCTGGTAATTAGGGATATGTTCTCCTTATATACCCGAGTTTCCCCCAAAAAGGGAAATCGAGTTTTCTATAGAGTTGGTACTGGGAACGGGACCAATCTCTATAGCACCCTATAGGATGTCCCCAATGGAGTTATCGGAGTTGAAGGGACAATTGGAAGAGTTATTGGAGAAGAGCTTTGTAAAGGCCTAGCACCTCACCTTGGGGATCACCGATGTTGTTTGTGTAAAAGAAAGATGGGAGCATGAGGCTATGTATGGATTGTAGGCAGTTGAACAAGGTGACTGTTAAGAACAAGTATCCTTTGCCTAAGATAGATGACCTCATGGACCAACTGTGAGGTGCAGCTGTGTTCTTTAAGATTGATCTAAGATTTGGATATCGTCAGATAAGAGTGAAAGAGGAGGATATACCCAAGACAGCTTTTAGGAAAAGGTATGGGCATTATATGTTTACTGTAATGTCATTTGGTTTGACTAATGCCCCTACTGTTTGCATGGATTATATGAACAGAATTTTTATGCCTTACTTGGATGAGTTTATAGTTATTTTCATAGATGATATTCTTATCTATTCGAGAACAAAGAAGGAACATGAAGAACATTTGAGGGTTGTGTTGGAAATCTTGAGGGAAAAGAAGCTTTATGCTAAGTTATCTAAGTCTAAATTCTGGATGGAGGAAGTAAAGTTCTTAAGGCATGTGGTGTCACAGGGAGCTATCACCGTGGATCCAAGTAAGATTGAGGCTGTGATGAATTGGGAGAGACCAACCTCGGTAACTGAGATAAGGAGTTTCCTGGGTTTAGTTGGTTACTACGATAGGTTTATAAAAGGATTTTCCCAGATATCCTTGCCTTTAACTAAGTTAACAAGGAAGGATGCCCCATTTGTGTAGACCATGGACTATGAGAAAAGCTTTCAAAAGCTAAAGGAAAAGTTAACCTTAACCCCAGTATTAGTATTGCTTGACCCAAATAGACCATTTGAAATTTATTGTTATGCCTTTGGGAGGGGTTTAGGTTATGCCTTGATGCAGAACAAGAACGTGGTGGCTTATGCCTCTAGGCAGTTGAAGCCTCACAAAGTAAACTACCCAACCCATGACTTGGAGTTAGCGGTTGTAGTGTTTGCCCCGAAGATATGGAGGCATTATCTATATGGAGCGAGGGTTGAGGTATTTTCTGATCATAAGAGTTTGAAGTATCTCTTTGATCAAAAGCAGTTAAATATGAGGCAAAGGACATGGATGGAGTTTTTGAAGGATTATGAGTTTGGGTTGAACTATCATCCTAGGAAGGCCAATGTGGTGGTTGACGCTCTAAATCGAAAATCTTTGCATGCATCATGGATGATAGTTAAGGAGGATAAGTTTAACCTTGGAGTGGTGTTAACCCCCCATAGTTTAAGATTGAATCAACTTAGGGTGCAAGCAATTTCAAGAGTCAAATTGCTCAAGCCCAATATGAAGAAGAGGATTTCCTAAAAACCCTGGGGTTGGTGGAAAAAGGAAAGTTGAAGGGTTTTGCTCGAGGTATAGATGGACTATGGAGGTTTGAAGGAAGAGTTTGCATACCCGCAAGTGGTGACCTCCGAAGAAGGATTTTGGAGGAGGCTCACAAGAGCCATTTCCTATACACCCTGGTGTGATGAAGATGTATCAAGACGTTAAGAAAATGTGTTGGTGGCCGGGATTGAAGAGGGACATTGCGGAGTTGGTAAGCAAGTGTTTAGTCTACCAAAAGATAAAGATTAAACACGGAAAGGCCTCTGGTATGTTGCAACCATTGGAAATCCCAAAATGGAAATGGGAAAGTATCTTTATGGACTTCATGATGGGTTTGCCTAAAACACAAGCTGATTTTGATGCAATATGGGTGATTGTTAATAGATTGACCAAGCTGCTCACTTTTTGCCTATTCGAGATACTTATCCTTTGGAAAAGTTAGCCCAACTGTATGTTCAACTTCCTCGAATATCCAATACGCAAGCCCTTAGTATATCCTCCAAAGATTGGATAGTCTTCTTCAACTACCCATCAGTTTGGAAATGATAAGCTGTACTTAAGCGAAGCCTTATACCAAATGCTTTTTGCAAGGCTCCCTAGAATTTAGAGGTAAACCTCAAGTCCCTATTTGAGATCATGATTTAAGGTACACCATACAGTCTTACTATCTCTTGGACATATAGCTAGGCTAACTTTTCTAAAGGATAAGTAACTTGAATGGGCAAAGAGTGAGCAAATTTGGTTAACCTATCAATAATCATCCATATCACATCAAAACTAGCTTGTGTTCTAGGTAAACCTATTACGAAGTCTGTGGAGATACTCTCATATTTCTATTCTAAAATTTCCAATGGTTGCAACATATCGGAGGGGTTTTGGCGTTTAATCTTTACCTTGTTGCAGACTAAGCACTTACTCACCAACGCAACTATGTCCCTCTTCATTCTCGGCCACCAAAACATCTTCTTGTCACACCGGGGTGTATGGTGAATTGGCACTTGTAAGCTTCCTCGAAAATTCTTCTTCGGAGATCACCACTAACGGATACGCAAACTCTTTCCTCGAACTTCCACAGTCCATCCATACCTCGAGAAACCCTTCACCTTTCCTTCTTCCACCATTGCTATGGTTTTCAAAAAATCCTTTTCCTCCCTTTAGGCTTAAGCAATTTAGCCTTTGAATTCACTCATTACCCTAATCTAATTCAATCTTAAGCTATACAGGGTCAAGATAACTCCAAGGTTAAGGTCTCTAAAACTCTCTACTAGCTCAACTTCCTTAACCATCATCCAAGATGCATGCAGTGGCTTTTGATTTAAAGCGTCCACCACCAAGTTAGCCTTCCCGAGGTGATAGTTCAACCCAAATTCATAATCCTTCAAGAATTTCATCCACCTTCTTTGTTTGATATTCAACTCCTTTTAATCAAAGAGATACTTCAAACTTTTATAATGAAAAAACATTTCAAATCTTACTACATATAGGTAATGCTTCCATATTTTTAGGACAAACACTACAGTTGATAATTCCAAGTCGGTTGGGTAGTTCACTTCATGAGGCTTCAACTGCCTAGAGGCATAAGCCACTACATTCCAATTTTGCACCAAGACACAACATAAGCCTTTCTCAAAGGCATTGTAATAAACCTCAAATGGTCTACTTGGGTCAAGCAACATTGACACTAAGGTTAAGGTCAACTTCTCCTTTAACTCTTCAAAACTTCTCTCATATTTAATGGTCCACAGAAAAGAAATATTCTTTCTTATCAATTTGGTTAGGGGTAAAGATATCTGGGAAAATCCTTTTATAAACCCACAGTAATAATTATCTAAACCCAAGAAACTCTTTATCTCTGTTACCGAGGTCGATCTCTCCCAATTCATCACAGCCTTAATCTTACTAAGATCTACTGCAACTCCTTCTTGTGACACCACATGCCCTAGGAACTTCACTTTTTCCATCCAAAATTCATACTTCGATAGCTTATCATAAGGCTTATTTTCCCTTAAATTTCTTAACACAACCTTTAGATGCCTTTCGTGTTCCTCCTTTATCCTCGAATATATGGGGATATCATCCATGACAACAACAATAAACTTGTCCAGGTAAGGTCTAAAGATCCTATTCATGTAATTCATGGGAATCACAAGGGTGTTTGCTAACCCAAAAGACATCACTTTGAATTCATGAAGCCTAAAATCCACAATCAATCTCATGCTTCCATCTTTCTGCTTTATGAACAACACCAGGGCTCCCCATGGTGAGGTACTAGGTCTCACGAACTTCTTTTCTAACAGCTCTTCTAACCGACTTTTCAACTTTGCCAACTCTATTGGGGACATCCTATATGGTGTTATAAAGATTGGCCCCATTCGCAGTACCAATTCTACAGAAAATTCAATTTCCCTTTCCGAGGGAAACTTAGGTATATTGTTAGGAAACATATCTAGGTATATCCTAACTACGGGGATCTCATCCAACACCTATTCGAGTTCCATATCACTTTCCATAAGGAGAACATATCCCTTATTATCAAACTCATTGTAACATCCCCAATTTTTGTCTAAGCTAATTAGCTCAGTGATCTTGGTTAATTAGGGAGTTTAACGATTAATTGAGGACTAATCGGCTAATCTCAATGAGCAAGAGCTTAGTAAATTAAGTCAAGTCAATAATTGAATCATAATGCACCAAATGTTTTAATTAAAACCTAATTATTCAAACCTCGTTAATTCATAACTTAGAAATATAATTAAGTTAATCCAATCTTATTAAGTATAAGACAATTGTTCTACCCTACCCATTTGAAATAGATTAATTCTTACACCCTAATTACATAATTCACAAGAGCAATTTAACTAATCAAATTGAATTAACAACTTAGGTAATTCTAATAGCTTTGAAGATTTAAAATTTCTCCTAATTGATGCACCAAATTTTGGCCAAGGACAAGAGCAAAATCCAACCATCTATTTGCCTTCTCATCATGCACCATTAGATCAAGAGTCTATGTTAGTAGTATTTCTTGTTCTTGTCACTTTTCCACCATCATCACCCTCATCTTCTATAACCACCCTCACAAACTTATCAAGGATCATATTCTTTGGTCTTTGGTAGAGCAAAACAAATACTCATTTAGCCCCATTTGCTAGTTCACGAGGAAGGATGCCATCTCTAACCATTTTCATTCTTTAAGCTTTCAAAAGAATCCTTGCGGTAGTGACTCTAACCCCTTTTTCTTCTATGTTTTTCAAGCTCTAGAACTCCTAAGCTCTCTATAGTTAGGTGGTTTTATGACTTCTAAAGGCCTCATGGCCATGCTTTCATTATAAGAAGTTGTTTGTGATTTTTGCTCTTTTCTTGGAAAATGATTTGTTGTGCATTTATTCTTATTTTGAACCAAACTTTTTAGAACACAAAATATTGATTTTTACCAAGATCTCAAAGCATAAAAGTGGTTTGGAAATATAAAGTGGTCACTTGAAGAAAAGACTTAATGTTTTTACAAGAAAACTCATTGAAACTAAAACCGTGGAAGCTGGAAAATTCTGGCAGTCTATATGGCATGACTAATAACTCTTTCAATATAACTCCAAATGGAACGAAAATAATTTTAAATGAAAATAGACTCATAGAGATTTCTATACGTATAAAATACGTGAAATTTGGCCTTGAAACAAGAGAGATATGAATTTTCAAAATGTGCTGTCCCTAGATGTGTTTCTGTTCGGGTAGTATGTAATAAAACGTGCATAACTCAAGTTATACAGAACATTTTTGAGTGGGACCAAGTTTTTTAGAAATCTGAGACATAGAGGAACATTCCCATAAAAAGTTTTGGCAGATTCATTGTGAGGAGGTCGTAGTAAAGTTTAAAAGTCACTATACCAAGAATAAACTTACAATCTGAGCAGTCAGAATAAAATGTGTATATCTCAAGCTACAAATTGAAATTTTGAGTGGGGTTTACTTTGTTTAAAAATAGACTTAGAGAACTATAACCATACGAAAATACAAGTCAAAATTGTAAAAGATGAAATTATGGTGAATTTTTTAAATTACTGCCCCACTGTAAAAGTAAAATTGGTTGTGGTTAAGTTTTAAAGAATAATGAGAAATAAGCTCAAAGACATTAAGACCCTTACATTAAGTATTGGAAAACCTTCATAATTCAACTTAAAAGTTTCAAAAAGGATAATGGATGGAATTGACCCTATGCCTAATAAAAGAATTTACACAAGAGGCAACCTCAATTAAAAGCTTGCACCAAATTTACTAAGCTAAGCTCATAAGACTTTGTGTGATATGTATGCCTCTATGCGTCATTATGATGACAATGATATGATGATGATCATGATGTTGATGATATGATATGAGGATAATGATTGTGATAATGATATGATGATGATCATGATGATGATGATATGATAATGATGATGATGATATGATATGATGATGATAAGGATGATAATGATATGATGATGATATGATAATGAATGATGATGATATGAATATGATATGTTGATGATATGATGCTTAATGACATGTGATAAAGGAATCACATTTGGGGACAACGATATATAATGCCCAAATGTGGAAAAGAATTAGAATAATTTTGCATCATAAGCTTTAATAAGAAAAATTGAACTAAGGGTATGATCCTTCAAAAAGGAAGGTGACCCAAAGTAAGCTTCCCTTACCCATGACACACATGAGGCATGGCATGACCCAGCTAGTGTAAGTACCAAAAGTTTATGGTGGCGACGGTCACAGTATGAGCTCATTACCACTTATGTTTAGTGGGTGAAAAGATAAGACTAAAGATAAAGTCAAGTTAAGAAAAGGAAAGGGACTTCGGTCCAAACCCTTGAAGGGAAGAAGTTAAGAGAAGCTTATAGCATAACCATGCATGTTTTATGTAATTATACTTGTGCCCATGTATATTATTATATAAATGACTAGAGGGTATGTTAAAATTGAATCCGCTTCAGATATTCATGTTTTCAAAAACCTAAGAATTGAACCTTATGAATGCTCACTGATTTCATTAATAAAATTGAAGTGGCTGGGACGATGACAATGACACTTTCGTGTCGGGCTCGAGTCCTACTAAGAAATCTTATTTCTCACCCTAGTTATTCTTTTGTATCGTCACTAGATCTCGATGGCGTACCTTATGGAGTGGAGCATGGAGCTGCCCCATCATGAGTAGACTTTCGACGATGACGCTCAGGCCATCGTGGTGGCGACCACTACGGTGGTGCGCACATATTTTTACCCTGGCCATATACATGAGGATGTGGGGCCCGATGTTTCGCCTGCCCCAGTTGACATTCCTGCCGCCTACCCTAGACAACCGTTGGGTCCACGGGATTTTCCGCCCGAGCCGTTGTCGAACATTGAGATGGAGCCGATGTCTTCGGAGCTACCTGCCACCGAGCCCTTGCTGCAGCCGGAGATTCCTATGATTGAGCTGAGCTCCACAATTACCCCTAGGGCCGCAGCCGCCTTGGCGCCGTACCCTGAGTATCATCCTAAGACTTCGGAGGAGGATCCTTCCGAGGAGCAGTCCTCAGCAGCCAGCTGTGACCCGAATCAGGCCGGCCTGAGTCGCCGTGTTCGTCGAATTGAAGTAATTCGTAGGCACCCCCTCATCATACACACACCTCATGTCCCTAGAGGGCGAGGAGCTGCGAGGAGTCGCATCTCTGGGCCACGACATCTGTAGACCGGAGGGTGCATTATGAAGACTGATCTAAGGATTTCGTGTGGAACCAAGGCGCAGACTTCTGAGATTTCTGATTTCCTTGTGTATCTCTGCTGCTTAAAAGCTTGCTATGTTAAATTGCATTTTATATGTAGCGATGACTTAATTATGAGTACCTTTATGTAATGATGGATATTATGAATTATATTTATGTGGTATGTGTATGTAAGAATTTTTATGTATTATGTATCTCGTATAGTCTTTACTCTGCTTGTGAATCGGATTCTCGTACGTCACGCTCTTTCTCTATCTGTCTTATCGCTCAAGGCTTTACTTTTCAAAATGCTACAAAGCAACGACGTATTTAAAAAAAAAAAAAAATCTTACCATATTTTCCGCATAACTTAATTTCAAATAAAGTTTAGTTTTCCATGAGTATAAGTAACAACTAATAAACGCCGTAATATGACTTAAGCATAATATGGGTTTATTAGGGTGTTACACTCACTACTTCCTACTTTAACAGAGCTTAAAAATAAACAAACAGATTCAACATGCATAGGGGGAAGTACAATAGACTTTTCAGAACAATTTATCATAGCATGATTGGCCAAAAATCACTCTATGCCTAGAATCAAATCCAAACCAGACAAAAGCAAACAAATCAAATTTGCTAGAAAAGACCTACCATTGATTTGTAAATGACATTTCAAACAACAATGACAAGTTTTAACTGGTTTCCCAATGGGAGTAGAAACTATTAACATGTAAGGAAACTCAAACACAGACAATCCCAATCTATTTACACAATCATGAGAAATAAAGAAGTGTGTAGCACCAGAATCATATAGCACAGTTAAGGTCCTACCATTAACTTTCCACTTACCTTGGATTAGGTCATTGGACTGAGTGGCCTCTTCAATATTGAGGGCAAAGACAATTTCTTGATGTTGGGGCTTATTGGCAAGTGGCAGCAACTTGATGGTGCAATCCTTGATCATGTGCCTAGGCTTTCCATAATGGAAACAAATGTTCTATCTTGCTAAGCAAGGCCAACCTCCATGATTCATCACTTGCTTTGGTAACTAACCACCCGTGCCCCTAACAAACTGCGGTCGTCTCTTGCAGTATGGGATGTACCTAGTCTTAGGTGCATCTTCATTTAGCTTAGCGCATTTACCCTAGAGTGTAGCCTTAAACACCTCCTAGGTGATGAGAGCCCAAGAGTCCTCAATCATCCTTTTAGCATTGGCCTACTGGGGCTCTACATCAGCTTCTAGCATGTAAGTAGCAAATGTTACCTTCTACAGTCCAGTGCAAGCTAGCATAGAGAACATCCTTTCCAATGTCTTAATCTATCCCTTAGCTTCCTTAGGGATTGAAATCTCCTTAGAAAACTAGTGGGTTAGTCTTCATAAATTTAGCAAACTTTAGGTATTTTTGGTCAGCCTTGTTCTTCCTATTCCTTCTAATGCCTGGTTAGTTATAGCAACTTGTCTTCTCGCTGTTAAAACTGTTGTGGGGGGATTATCTGTCACATCTACCACACCAAAGGTGGTAGATTTGCCTTGAAACCTATTCTTCCCGTTAGAAGCCATCAATTCCTGGTCACTCAAACAAAGATATTGAGTTGATCAGGCACAATATTGAGCTAAGTATGGTAGTAGCTAATCATATTCACAACCAGGCAATCATGCCTACCTAACTCCTATATCTTACCCCTATAGACAAGATTCATAGCATGATTTCTAACACTAACAAAGTATGCTTATAAGCATAGTTAGAACATCCTGAGGCTCGACAAGGATGACTTGCTTTGATACCAAAAGGTAACACTCTAATAATACCATACTATGCTTAAGTCATTTTATGGCATTACTAGTTGTTACCCTTAACTAGTGGAAGTTCCTTTTAATTAAAATTAGCGGAATATATGAAAATAACATATAATTTTTTTCTTTTTGTAAATCTTTTATACTTGAAAACTGAGCATTTAAGCGTATACTTATGTATATAATCACGGACGTCATTGCTCGTATCACTGAGTTACCAAAAAGCATATGATGAAGTAGAAATAACATGGCATGATACTTTAAGGCAATAATGTTATCATAGGTAAATCTGGAGTCATAATCATACTTAATATTTATCATATATGTAATAGGTCCAGTTATGTAGCAACACTTCCAATAGGCTTTTAAGTACACATAAACTACCTGACTAGGGCCCTTAAGAAAATTAAAATGCTATGCGATTATCTCGATCCTCCTTAGCTAGGTGTTGTAACACGACAACACCTCGTCAATCTAGTCAAGTACCACCGGAAACGCTGCCATGGATGCCACCAACTTTGTCTGAAGACAACACAGAAACATAGAAATGAGAAATACAAGATTTCTTAGTAGAATTCTGACTAGACAATTAAGATGTCATCGTCGTCATCCCAGCCACTTCAGGTTTATCATAAAAAGGTGAATATGCATAGATTCAATTTTAAGAGATTTGAAAAAACATAAGTTCTCGAAGTGGGTTTCTTTTAATCATTATCTTATAAACATAATGTAAGATGGCACAAGATCATAATGTAGAAACATACATACGAAAGCATAGTATAAACATTCATGACCATGCATTTGAGGAAATAAGATGCATGCACTTTCATGTAATTCATTGACTTTGACTTTCCTTTAACTTGGTTTACTTTCATAATTAGCATGTGCTTAACATTCTTTCTTTATGCGCCCTTAGATAGATTGCTATTGAACATGAGCTCATTTCATGACCATCGTCACACAGTACTAATCTAAAATCAGACTAAGCTAACAAGGGTTACTTATAAATTGGAAAAGATCTTGGCCACGTACCTCTAAAGTAAGTGGATCTCTTAATAGATCACCTTCCCTTTTGAAGGATCATATCCAATTAATTCTTTTCCTTACATAGCACTTAATGTTTCATCTTCCATTTTAAATACATAAGTTTAGAGGCAAGATACATATAAACCTGCAGCAGATATTTCTAAGTCCACAATTTTGACGAAAATTTGGTAGCATAATGGCTAGATCGGAGCTTCCCCAAAATTGCCAAGCATGAGAATTCAACCAACAATCAATCATATTCATTTCATAACATCATATCAAGTATTAATGACCATTCATTCATAAGCCAATAACCAAACAATCTTGCCAAACAACATGTAAAAGAGTAATATACATCTACACCCTAAATGGTATCCAGGGTTTCCTAGTACTTCAATTTGCTTTACTTCTTCTTTCTACTAATTTAAGACTTATTTAAGATTTATGAACATAGATCTAAGCTTAAGAGTGATTTTATAAAATAAGTCATAAAGTTTGAAACTTTCTCGTTGTTTAAGTTTTAAGACCACTTTTCTCATGGCCACTTTGCAACAACTCATCAATCAAACTCAAAAAAGCAACATTTTAGTAGATATGATCATAAAAGTGAAGAATATGCTAAAGAAACATTCAAACATTTGAAAAGGTGCATGTTCAATCCATGCCCTTCAAAAGCCATATCATGGTTTGTACCTTAAAGCTAAAAGGTTTTGATGATCAACAAATCAAGGTTTAATAAAATCTTTTGTGAACTAACCATTTGTTTACGTGTTTAAATGTTTCTGTGAGTTAGATCAAACAATTCGTGCTAAAATGTATATTAGAATGTACAAAGTTGTAGTTCTTTTGCATATCTCATTTCTACATCACAAGAAAAAGGACACTTTGTCATATTTATGATCACTCTCAATCAAGAAGCATATCAGAAAATTCAAAAGGTAGAATCTATGACTTCAGAAGGAAGAATAATCCATTAGAAAGCTCAATCATATCAGAAGGATGAATCATCCAGAAGGCTATAATTAGAAGGGTGAATACTAGAAAGTTGAATATCTCAAAGGATCACACCCTCAAGCTTCTTCTACATGATTCAACAATCAGTTCCAAAAAGTCAAATGTGACTTGACAGGATCCAAAAGAAGCGCTGATAAGTCTGAAAAGCTGGTGATCCATCAATAGCTATTTTTCCTCTTCTGTGTCACTTTCTACTTCCTGAGGATGAAAGTTTTATCATCTCTTTCCAGTCTTAGACCGGTGGATCAAAAAGGCTTAAGGCTTAAGATCTGCACACTTCAATGGATATATTTTTGAAGTCTATAAAAGCTGGAAGAATAGTGAAGAATGGTTAGATTATTTGAACACTTTGCGGCTTCAAGAAGCCTTCTATACTCAACCTTCTGAATATCTACAAAGTTATTCATTGTAACTTCTAATTAAAAATCTTCTCTTTTAATTTACATTAGCCAATATTCTTAAATTGAGAAGTTAGAGAAGTCACACACACTGCATATTATTGCTTATACTCTATTGAGAGATTTAGTGTGAGTGTATTAAATACAAACCTTTGTTCATTGCCACCAGACCCATTAGTGGTCATTGGGAGCTTGGAAAGGATAGGAAAACACTACTCGATTATAGCTTGGAGAATCTTGTTAAAGACTACTCAGTTATATGGCTTGCAAAGGCTTGAGAAAACTACTCGATTGTAAAAGCTTGGAGAAGCTTGGAAAAATAATACTTAGTTTATAAAAATATCAACAAAGAGTTGAGAACTAGACAAAGTGTAACACCCTAATAAACCCATACTACGCTTAAGTCATATTATGGCATTTTATTAGTTGTTACTTATGCTCGTAGAAAACTAAACTTCATTTGAAATTAAGTCATGCAGAAAATACGGTAAGATTTTTTTCTTTTGAAATACGTTGTCGCTTTGCAGCGTTTTAGAAAGTAAACCCTTGAGCGAGAAGACAGATAGAGAAAGAGTGTGACGTATGAGAGTCCGATTCACAAGTGGAAGAAAAACCATACGAGATACATAATAGATAAAAATTCTTACATACTCATTCCACATAAATATAATTCATAATATCCATCATTACATAAAGGTACTCATAATTATATCATCACCACATATAGAATACAATCTAGCACAACAAGCTTTTAAGTAGCAGAGGTACACAAGGAAGCAGAAATCTCAAAAGTCTATGCGCCTTGTTTCTACACCAAATCCTAAGATCAGTCTCCACAATGAACCCTTCGATCTACTGATGTTGTGGCCCAGAAATGCAACTCTTCCTAGCTCCTCGCCCTTGGGGGACATGAGGTGTGCGTATGATCAGGGGGTGCCTACGAATTACTTCAATTCGACAAACACGACAACTCAGGCTGGCCTGATTTGGGTCACAGCTGGCTGCTGAGGACCGCTCCTCAGAAAGATCCTCCTCCGAAGTCTTAGGATAATACTCATGGTACGGCGGCGAGGCGGCCGCGACCCTAGGGGTAGCCGTGGAGCTCAGCTCAATCACAGGAATCTCCGGCTGCAGCAAAGGCTCAGCGACAGGTAGCTCCAAAGACATCGGCGCCATCTCAATATCCGACAACGGCCCGGGCGGAAAATCCCAAGGACCTAACGGCTGTCCAGGGTAGGTGGTAGGAATGTCAACTGGGGCAGGCGGGACATCGGGCCCCGTATCCTCATGTATACGGCCAGGGTAAAAATAGGTGCGCACCACCATAGTGGTCATCGCCACAATGTATTGAGCGTCGTCGTCGAAAGCCCACTCATGATAGGGCGGCTCCATGCTCCACTCCACAAGGTATGCCATCGAGATCTGGTGATGATATGGAAGAATAACTAGGTGAGAAATGGGATTTCTCAGTAGGACTTGAACTCGACACGAATGTGTCATCGTCGTCATCCCAGCCACTTTGGTTTTATTAATGAAAACAGTGAGCATTCATAAGGTTCAGTTCTTAGGTTTTCGAAAACATGAATATTCGAAGCGGATTCAATTTTAACATACCCTCTAATCATTTATATCATAACATACATGGGCACAAGTATAATTACATAAAACATGCATGGCTATGCTATAAGCTTATCTTAACTTCTTCCCTTCAACGGTTTGGACCGAAGTCCCTTTTCTTTTCTTAATTTGACTTTATCTTAAGTCTTATCTTTTCACCCAGTAAACATAAGTGGTAATGAACTCATACTGTAGCCGTCGCCACCATAACTTTTCGGTACTTACACTAGCTGGGTCATGCCATGCCTCATGTAAGCCCTATCCCCTATACTCACGCTAATTGGGTCATGCTATACCTCATGTGAGCCGTGGGTGAGGGGAGCTTACTTTGGGTCACCTTCCCTTTTGAAGGATCACACTCTTAGTTCAATCTCTTCTTATTAAAGCTTATGATGCAAAATTATTCTAATTCTTTTCCACATTTGGGAGTTACGTATCACTGTCCCCAAATGTGATTCATTTATCGCATATCATTAAGCATCATATCATTGACATATCATATTCATACCATCATCATTCATTATCACTTCGCCATCATATCATTATCATCCTTATCATCATCATATCATTATTATAATCATCATCATCATATCATTGTCATCATATTGACACATAAAGGCATACATATCACACAAAGTCTTATGAGCTTAGCTTAGTAAATTTGGTGCAAGCTTTTAATTGAGGTTGCCTTTTGTATAAAATTCTTTTATTAGGCATAGGGCCAATTTTGTCCATTATCCTTTTTGAAACTTTTAAGTTGAATTATGAAGGTTTTTCAATACTTAATATAAGGGTTTTAATATCTTTAAGCTTATTTCTCATTAACCTTTAAAACCTAACCATAACTAGTTTTACTTTTACAATGGGGTAGTAATTTCAAAAATTCACCATAATTTCATATTTTATAATTTTGATTTGAATTTTTGTATGATTATAGTTCTCTGAGTCTATTTTTAAACGAAATAAACCCCACTCAAAAATTCATTTTGTAACTTGAGATATGCACATTTTATTTTGACTGCTCAGCTTTTAAGTTCATTCTCAGTACAGTGAATTTTAAACTTTACTATGAGCTCTTCACAAGGAATCTGCCAAAACTGCTCTATGGGGATGTTCCTCTATGTCTTAGCTTTCTAAAAAACTTGATCCCACTAAAAAATGTTATGTATAGCTAGAGTTATGCATGTTTTAGTATAGACTGCCCGAACATAAACACATCTGGGGATAGTACATTTTGAAAATTCATATCTCTCTCGTTTTAAGGCCAAATTTCACGTGTTTTATATTTATAAAAAGCTCTATGAGTCTATTTTCATTGCAAATTAGTTTTGCTTCATTTGGAGTTATATTGAAAGAGTTATCAGTCGTGCCATACAGACTACTAGAATTTTCCAGCTTCCACAGTTTTGGTTTCAATGAGTTTTCTTGTAAAAACATTAAGTCTTCTCCTCAAGTGACCACGTTTCTCTTCCAAACCACTTTTATACTGTGAAAAATCAATATTTTGAGTTCTAAAAAGTTTGGTTCAAAATAAGAATAAATGCACAACAAATCATTTTCCAAGAAAAGAGCAAAAATCATAAACAACTTCATATAATGAAAGCATGGTCATGAGGCCTTTAGAGCAAGTTCTAAAACCACCTAGCTATGGAGAGCTTAGGAGTTCTAGAGCTTGAAAAACATAGAAGAAAGAGGGGTTAGAGTCACTACCAAATGGGTTTCTTGAAAGCTTGAAGAGAAAGAAAGATGTTGGAGATGGCCTCCTTCTTCTTGAGCTTGACAAAGAGGCTAAGTGAGTGTTTGTTTTGCTTCCTCAAGAACCAAAGAGGGCAGTCCTTGAAGGGCTTGTGAGAATGGTGGAAAGAAAGAGAGTTGGATGGGATGTGAAAGTGGGAAGAAGAACAAGAGGAATTGGAAGAGTAGAAGAGTTAGAATGAGGCTTAGAGAGAAGTGAGAGCTTAGGCTTGTAGTGAGAGGATGAAAATCACAAATGAGGGAGTGGGGGAGGGGCTAATTGGCGCAAAAATGGGTGAAGGAGGCTGATGTGTTTTGCTTCTCTAACAAGCAAGGGGAAGTAGGTGAGTTTAACTTCTTTTTCAAGCAAGAAAGTTAGGAACCTTGGGGTAAAAGGGTGAGTTATGTTTTCCTTGAGTCTTGGTGCTTGGGTAAAGACCATTTTGTGTTTCCTCAAGTGATTAAAGGCATGACCACTCTTGGGATTAGCTTGGGTGGATATGATCACTCCAAGTGTCACAATCTTGATGGAGGAGAGTACATCTCTTGGTTTGACTCAAGGAATACTACTAACATAGACTCTTGATCTAATAGTGCATGATGAGAAGGCAAATGGATGGTTGGATTTTGCTCTTGTCATTGGCCAAAATTTGGTGCACCAATTAGGAGAAATTTTTAAATCTTCAAAGCTATTAGAATTACCTAAGTTGTTAATTCAATTTGATTAGTTAAATTGCTCTTATGAATTATATAATTAGGGTGTAAGAATTAATTTATCTCAAATGGGTAAGGTAGAACAATTGTCTTGAACTTAATAAGATTGGATTAACTTAATTATATTTCTAAGTTATGAATTAATGAAGTTCGAATAATTAGGTTTTAACTAAAACATTTAGTGCATTATGATTCAATTATTGACTTGACTCAATTTACTAAGCTCTTGCTCATCGAGATTAGCTAATTAGTCCTCAGTTAATTGTTAACCTCCCTAATTAGCCAGGATCACTGAGCTAATTAGCTTAGACAAAATTGGGTATGTTACACATAGGCAATGGTTGGCCGAACTAGTATAAAATTATTTTGTGTGAACTTTCTATCCCTTCCACTTTTGATTACATAAACTTATATAGTCTTTTATTATGTGAGCAAATTTATTCACTGCTAAAACAAAATAATTGTGAAAACAACAACTTATTTCTCTAAGCAATTAGCTTTTGCATTTCAAGTCTAATACTTGAGAAAGTTATTTTTAAAGTCTTCAAGAACTAAATTTCTAATTAAAGCATGATTCAATCGCCTTTCTCATGCTACCTTATCCTATAATTGGCATCAAAGCCTACCTCTGGGTTTGAGCTTCCTAATAGTTGTAGAAGACAAAGATTCAGAAAATGGCACAGCAAATGAACCATATTGTTGAGGGACATTCAATCAACCATTCTCCATACTTCAATAGTGAAGACTACCCATACTAGAAGGATAGAATGAGACTCTTTATTGATTCTACAAGCATTGACATATGGGAAATCATTGAGAATGGTGACCATGTCCCAACAATAGAGTAACTAGTGCCTTAGGTGGTTGCTAATCCATAATAGGCTCCACCAGTGATTATCAGAACCATCCCAAGAAGTCAATGGACTGACCAACTTAAAACAAGAGTTCAAATAAATGCTAAGGCCAAGTACTTTCTCACATGTGCCCTAAGCAAGAGTGAATATGACAAGATTATTTCATGTGACTCTACTAAGAAGATTTGGGATTAGGTCCAAGTTCTCCATGAAGGAACTGATCAGGTCAAAGACCAAAATCAGTATGCTAGTACATCAACATGAGATGTTCAACATGCTGGAACATGAAAATATTGATGAGATGACCACCAGATTTATCGATATCATAAATTAGTTGAAGGCCTTGGGCAAGAGACACACAAATGTAGAAATGGTGAGAAAGATTCCAAGAAGTTTTCTAAGGCTTGGCATCCTAAGGTAACAATTATTCAAGAAGTAGAAGACTTGAATGTGCTAATCCTTAATGCTCTCATTGGGTCATTAACACTACTAGAAATGCGCTCATCACCAATGGATTTACCGACGGAAAACTGACAAAAATCCATCGGTAAGAATTTTACGGACAGGTAAACTAACGTAAAAAATCCGTCGGTAATAAAAAATATTAATATTATCGACAAAAAATACAATCCGTTGGTAATATACATTATTTTACCGACAGAAAATATTTGCCAATATTATTTAAACAATGTCGATAATGTTAACATCAAAAATCGTCATTGAGTAAATTTTACCGACCAATATGTTTGTTATTACTGACGAAAAAACCATCGGAAAAAAAGATTTTTTGAACTTTTATTTGATTATTATGGTTAAAATATGAAATTAATGTTTAAATATTTCAAATTATTATTTCAATTATTTACAAATCCATATAAATAAAAATATAAAAATATGCACTATTCATTAAAATAAAAATTGTCAATTACAGAAAAATGGAATAAAATTATCATACTATATAATTCTAAAGATGTGGAAAAAAAATCTCAGATATATGGGAAGGTAAACCATGCTTCCTCAGTCCACCACTACCTCGTCTGGGACCAGATCCTCATCCTTCCATAAGTCATCTATATAACATGTATACAAATCAATAAATATATTTAGCGCACATATAAGATTGAAATATATTTGCACAAAATCGAAAATGTAACCCTAATAACACCATACTATGCTTAAGTCATTTTATGGTATTACTAGTTGTTACTCGTAATTAGCGGAAGTTCCTATAATTGAAATTCGCATAACATACGAAATAACATGTAAATTTTTCTTTTTTTGTAAAACCTTTAGGCTTAAAAATTGAGCCTTTAAGTGCTTACACACTCGCATACATCTGGACATTATTCCTTCTATCGTACACTTAGTAGAAAGACATATGACAAAATTGAAATAACATAACATAATTCCTTAAGACAATAATGCAACCATAGATAATCAAGAGTCATAATCACACTTAATAATTATCATATATGTAATAAGTCAAATTAAGTAGCATGACTTTCCATATGCTCTTAATTACACATAAACTACCCAACTAAGGCTTTTAAGAAAGTGAAAACACTATGCTACTATCTCAATCCTCCTAGCTAGGTGTTGAAATACGACAGCTTCTTGTCTTTTCTAGTCAGGTATCACTGGAAGTGCTGCCATGGATACCATCAGCTCCATCTAAAGATGACAGGGAAACATAGGAGCAAGAAATACAAGATTTCTCAGTAGGATCTCAACTAGACCACTAATGTGTTATCATCGTCGTCCCAGCCACTTCGAGTTTAAAGGGTTTGAAAATATAGGTTCCCAAAGCGGATTTCTTTTAATCTTCATCATGTAAACATAATATAAAGGGACACAATGTAACATCCTCAATTTCCTGTCGTGCTAATTTACGTCAGTAACCCTGAGTAATTAGGCACTTAAGGAGAAATTATGAGATTAAGGCTTAATTAAGGGATTAACGAAGTGATTTTGAGTTAATCATGAGGAGAAAAGTTAAGAGAACGCTTAATTAAGATTAGAGAATCTCTAATTAAGCAAGTTAGACCCTTAATAGCTTAATTAAGCACTAATCACTCGTAATTAGTGATAACTCCCTTTGGTGAGTTATATTTTTAGTTAGTTTTTAATTAATTTAAGATGTAGTTGTTTAGTTTTGTTGCTATTTTGTTTTATTTTAGTTAAGTAGTTTAGATTAGGTGATATTCTTATTTTCTATTATTTTCTTATATTTTGGATACTTATTTTGGGCTTATTTTGACTGTCATTAGGTAGAAGCACTTAAGTTGGAATTTAGAGCCATAAGAGAGCTTATCTTGAATAAAATCAAGCCCTTTTAGCATTGGAAATTCAATATCTAGCTCTCTAGAAATCGAATTATGATGATTCAAGATTCTTTGGAAAAAAGGAAAGAAGATCTTCAACTTTGTTGTTGGACACATTTTCCAGTTCTCGAGTCTTCTAGGAGTAAAAGGCGAAACAAGATTGAAGCTTTATCTTGTCTCTGATATTGTCAAGTCTGACGTTCCATCACTCTTTCACCTTTATCTTGGGCTATAGAACTCCGATTGAAGTGATTCTTCTTGCGTTGGAAAGCTTACTTAAAGATCTACAATTGCTGTTTCTACCTCTGAGGCCAAATTCCAACTATTCTAACCACTACAGAGCTTGGAAGTGTATAAAAGAAATTAGCGTTGTCAGGCAAGCGCGCTATAGCGCGACCCCAACTGTAGAATTAGTGGGCTCGGGCTGAATTTCGAGAAAAGGGATCCATGGACTATAAAAGACAATACTTAAGGTCAAAAACACATCCCTAGACACTCACACACCTTTCCGAAGACAGAAGACTTCTTTTAGAGAGATTGAAGGTGAAGATTCAAGGATTCCAAAGCTTAAGTTCAACATGGAGAGATCCATATTCTTCCAAATCTCTTGTTTCTAGCTTCAATACTTTATGACTTTTGTTTCTTCTATCTTCTCATCTTCATACTCTTTCATTGTTTTCTTTTCTTTAGTTATGAACTAAGTTTCTCTTGCTAAGGCGTTAATGGACTCTTTTTGTATGGCAAGTTTACTCATGGATTAATGTTAATCTTGTTTTCTATCTTTATTGCTTAGTGTTTTTGTTTGTTCTTAATGCTTTTAATTGTTTGATCACCGATTAATTGATTTGGGGATTTACAATAACTTGAGAGAGGGTTTGTGAATAGAGCCTTTTAACATAAACACCATGAGCTGAGTGAAAACTAGATATAGACAAACGCGATTCATGCGGTCAATATAGGAATCCATAGAGCTTCAACCTTTTCCAAGATTAGTTTATGCTAAGAGATTAGGCAATCAATTTAGGATAAAGAGTATTGCTTGACCTCGAGAGAGGCAAGAAATAAATTAAGGGGAACCGACCGTGAGTCAATTAGGATAGGGACTAATTAACAGAAATTCATAGTAAATGTGTCTGCAATAGGTGAAATTAATTAGCCCTAGCATCCATCCCATTGCATTTGTTTACCCAGTTAGCATCTGTCTACATTATTAATTTTCTTATTTATTTTATTTTGTTTGAATTTTAATTTCTTTATCCGTGAATTCATTCTATCCAAATAGTCATCCTTTAAACTATCCGGTATTTGATCTATCATCGTGGGAACAATACTTTTCTCATCACTTTATTACTTGTACGATCCAGTATACTTGCCATTGCCAGGAATAGTATCAATATCATTCTTAGTTGACGGGATACTAGATTGTAATTTTTGTTTTTTATTTTTATTTTTATTTTATTTTATATTTGTGTTTGTTGTGTTTAATTTTTTATTATTTATTTTTCCTTTTATTTAATTTTTCTTTCTTTTTCTTTCATTATTTATTTTATTAGGTTTTGTTTTATTTTATTTTATTCCTACTTTCACTTGTTCTTGTGTTTTGTTTTGCAGTTTATGCGAAGAAGCCAATCCATTGGAGATTTATTCTTTAATCCAGAGATCGAGCGTTCTTTGTGTCAGCTAAGAAGAGAATGAAGAGCAGTTGAAAGAGTCTTTAAAGCTACCATGGTAGATGAAAACAAGCAAAATGATAGGGCCATAAAGGATTGTTTGGCACCCACTCTTCAAGGGTGCTCATCCAGCATTGTGAGGCCACCCGTCCAAGCAAACAACTTTGAGCTGAAGACGTCACTCATTCAGTTCGTGCAACAAAATTGCCAATTTGCTGGACTACCTAGTGAAGACCTTAATGAGCATCTTAGCAACTTTCTGGAGATCTGTGACACCATAAAAATTAATGGTGCCACAAATGATGCTATTCGGCTGAGATTGTTTCACTTCTCATTGAGAGACAAGGCTAAAGCCTGGTTGAAGTCTCTACCACAGGGGACACTCACTACTTGGGATATGGTGGGCAGGAAATTCTTGTAGAAGTACTTTCCTCATGCCAAATCTACCAAGATGAGGAATGACATCACCTCCTTCAACCAAGCAGATGGTGAATCTTTTTATGAATCATGGGAGAGGTATAAGGAGTTATTGGCCAAGTGTCCACATCATGGCATCCCACTCTGGATGCAAATCCAAACATTCTACAATGGTCTCCTGATGTCCATACAGATCATGGTTGATGCAGCAGCCGGTGGTTCTTTGAACAATAAGACACCTAAGCAGTCTTGGGAGTTATTTGAGGTATTGGCTAGCAACAATTACCAGAGGCCTAGAGAGAAAACCCAGAAAAGGGGAGTTTTGGAAGTTGACACTACCACTGCTCTCTTGACCCAAATGCAAGCCCTTTCTATTCAAAATGCAGCCATTCAGAAGCAATTGGGCTTGCTCAGCACCACTTCACCAATACATGTCATGCGTTGTGATTTTTGCCATGGGAACCATCCGAATAGAGAGTGCACTACAACTCCTTTTTCTGATGAGCAGGTTAACTACATGAATGTTTAGAAGCACAACTTTTACTCTGACACCTATGTTCCTAGGCAACAGTTTAATCAACCTCTACAAGAGAAGAAGCCTAACCTAGAAGACATTTTTCAGCAGTTCATGAGAAGCCATATGTCCTTTGTAGAGCAGACTGAAGCTTTTATGGAGAGGACAGAGGCTTAATTTAGAGCTCATGGTACTGCAATCAAAAACTTAGAGCATCAAGTGGAGCAAATTTCCAAGCAGTTAGCTGAGAGCCCACTAGGTTCCTTACCTAGCAATACCACTGAAAATCCAAAGGAGCATGTGAATGCAATCATACTGAGAAGTGGTAAAGAATTGACTGAAATTGAAAAGGAAGAAGTAAGGATAGAAGAAAAGCCTGCTAAAGATTCCAATATGGCACTACCTGAGGAGAAAGGATATGTGGCACCTCTTGCTTATGAACCTCCAATTCCTTATCCTCAGAAAGTGAAGCAACAAAAGAAGGAACCAGAAGGGCAGCAATTTTTTAAGGTTATTGATGTGCTTAAAAAGCTCCACATCAATATTCCGCTTGCTGAGGCGTTGGAGCGAATGCCAAACTATGCCAAGTTTATGAAGGAGCTACTCTCTAAGAAAAGGAAATTGGATGCTAACGAGACTGTACCACTCACTGAGGAGTGTTCGGCAATCATTCAGAGGAAACTGCCACCTAAGTTGAAGGACCCTTGGAGCTTCACTATTCCATGCACCATTGGTGATTTGAGGATTGACAAGGCACTATGTGACCTTGGAGCAAGTATCAATCTGATGCCTTTATCACTTGTGTAGAGATTAGGCATTACTGAAGTGAAGCCTACAAGGGTATCTCTGCAATTGGCTGATAGATCTATCAAACTTCCCTATGGTATTATTGAAGATGTTTTGGTGAAGGTGGACCATTTCTTCGTTCCCATTGATTTTTTGATTCTTGATATGGAGGAAGATGTCAATCTCCCTCTAATTCTTGGGCGTCCATTCTTGGCCACTAGCAGAGCCCTGATAGGTGTAGAAGAGGGGGAGCTAACTCTGAGATTTCAGAACAATAAAATGAAGTTCAAAATCTTCCAAGTAATAGACTTTACCACAAAGACAGCTCAATACAATAAAGTGGATGTAATAGAAGCTAATTTGAGTACTTCAGTCCCCGCATCACATGCCACACCTCCTTGGGAGCCACTGTTGAGGAAGAGCAAAACAAAGAAGAAAAAGAAAGGGGTGGGGGATGATGATTTTAAGCCACCTGAGAAATTGCCAGAAACTCTCCACTTGCCATTCGAGCCTAATTCTATCTCATTTGTTTTTGGGAAGAAGAACCACCATCTTGGTGACAAAGCACCAATGAAGAAGAGGAAGGAACCACCTTGAGTGACAAGACCATGTCCAACTTAGCGACATTAAACCAAAGTGCTTGTTGGGAGACAACCTAAATTTTCTAACTCTTCTTTAATTTTAATTTTTTTATTAGTTTTTCTTTTGATTTGGATAAAATTTTAGTTTTGATTAATTTTAATTTATTTAATTTTATTTTATAGGTTTATTGGAGCAATTAAGAAGTGCATAAGTGGAGGAAGAAGCCACATGGGGTGTGTAGCAGAGATAAATGTGCTAGGGAGTAACTTTCCTTTCCTTTCCCTTTTGATTTTATTTTCACGCATTAGGGACAATGCATACTTCTCAGTTGGTGTAACATCCTCAATTTCATGTTGTGCTAAATTACCTCAGTAATCTTGAGTAATTAGGTACTTAGTGAGAAATTATGAGATTAAGGCTTAATTAAGGGGTTAACTCGGATGAGAAGAGTCAAGAGAATGCTTAATCGAGATTAGATGATTTCTAATCAAGCGAGTTAGAGCCTTTATAGCTTAATTAAGCACTAATCACCCTTAATTAGCTTACTCGAGTTTAATTAAGGTTAATTAAGCTTAATCGTAAGATTAATTTTTGTTAATCGTGTTCTTGTGTGTTAATCACTAATCCTTACTTAATCACCTTAATTAAGTTGTATGAGCACTTAATCACATGATTAAATTCAAATTTAGTCAACTAGACAATTAAGTAGAGACTGATGTCATTAAAGCATAAAGCATTAGACAAGAATACTTTATGTAAGAGTTTGACCATGCTTTGTCTCCCCATCATCCCATTTGTTCCCTTAATCACTAATTAACACAAGATGATACAAAATTAAGCAAAATATCTCACTCTCCTCCCTTTAATGTAGATGCCACTTCCTCTCTCTCCCTCCCTCATCCATTTTCATTTTCACTCATCCTATTCTCTCTTTTAGAATCAAATACTCCAACTTCTCTCTAAATACTTCTTTATCTTCTTCATCTTCTTCTTCCTTTCTCTGCCACCACCACCCAAAACCATTCACTTTCCCCTTCAAAGACCTCATCTTTGGGTCTTTGGAGACAAGATTTAAACATTACAACCTCCATTTTCACAAGATTCCAAGAGCTTCTCCTTCCTTCTTGCAAAACCGCCACCATCATCATCAAGAGGAGCCATCATCTTCTTCCTCCTCCTCTCTTGTTTTTGCGCCATCTTCAAGAAAGGTAGTGATCTTCATCTTTTTCATTTTGTTTGCTCAAGAAAGCTTGGAGCTTGTTCTTTCATGACCAAGATCTCTAAGTAAAAACTTGAGAAGATTCGTCATGCTCTTCAAAAGCAAAAGTTTCCATTTTTGGCAAAATATGTTCTTGTTGTTCTTCATGTGCTCTCAAGTTTCTTCTTTTGGAAAAATATGTTCTTGCTGTTCTTCATGTGTTCTTAAGTTTCCTCTTTTGGAAAAATATGTTCTTATTGGTATCTTGCTTAAAGTTGTTCCTCTCTTTTTATGATGAGTTAATGATTAGAAAAGCTTAACCTTTGTATGTTTTCATGATTTGATAAGACTATGAACATTCTAAAAGCTTTAACTTTAAAAAGTTTGCTTCTTGGTGCACTAAAAGTGGCGCAAGTTTTAGTGCCATCATAAAGTCTTCTTTTGTTTTATTTTGAAGACAAAGATATATGAAAAAGTCTAAACTTTTTAGAATAATAAGCCTTTTTGAGTTATAAAATGATATCTTGTTACTTTACGTCTTAGAAATCCAACCTTAAAGAAAAGACCTTTCATAAAGTTTTAAACTTTAATCAAGAATTAAACCTTTAAGTCATACAAGTGTTGTTTTGTAACATTTAATTCATAAAGTTTAGATCTTGAATCAAAACAAAGCAAAAAGGTGTTAACTTTTATGAAGATCAAGACTTTTTAACCTTAAAGTCAATGTTTCATATCACTAGTTGATAAAGTAGCAACCTTTTTAATGAAGAGACAACTTTAAGTCATAAAGTTGAGACCTAGACGGTCCTAGAATTATTAAATGAGTCAACTTTCATTAAGAACAAGACTTTTTATTTAAGAAGCTAGTAACTTGTATCATTATTTCATAAAGATCCAATCTTAAGATGAGAGCTTAATGTCAAAGGCACTTACTTTCATAAAGAATAAAACTTTATGACTACTTTATAAAGAATGATAACTTTAATAATGTTTAAGGTAAAACCTTGATATTTTATTAATGAAAGCTTAAAACTTCGTAAGTTGGATAAGTTAAAAAAAAAAATCACCCTTGGTGATTAGTGAACATTGGTGTTGTTGGGCTTATGATGTGGTTATGATGTGGTTATGCGTTGTCATGACCCAAGGATTAGAAGGATCTCGAACTCCTTGGGAACAGAAGTATGATTAGGGCCTCTGAGCATACCATGAACCTAGGAATCACTAAGTGCACTATCTCAAGAAAAGGAAACAATCACTTAACTTAATTAATTTGAACAAGTATTCCATAAGACATGTACTTAAGTAAAGAATACTTTCATACGGGGACTAAGTAACTAAATGACCACAAACACATATCCTAACTATGTGATTCCCTCATGGGTAACCACGAGAAATCATATGATGATTCATAATATTCTTCGCAAAGAAAAACACAACTATAAAGCCCTTTAGGGCATGAATGGGTGATGCCATTCGACATGGTGAATGATGAGTTTGATTGAGCTTTGTCTCATGATTGAATGATAAGTATGATGATATGATATAGATATGATGAACCGTTGGTTGAAAGTTTATGATTGGCATTTTGGGAAAGCTCCGGTCTAGCCGTTATGCTGCCGAATTTCCGTCAAAATTATGGACTTAGTCATATCATTGCATGTGTCTAGTCAAAGAAGTATTATGCATGTAAAGTATAATGATAAGCAAAGAATTAATGGGATACGACCCTTCAATTACTTCGGTAAGGGAAGTAAGAGACGACGATCCACAAAAACTTAAGGAACCTCTATGAGGGAGGTAAGGGTGACATAGAGGACCCTCCAACTTAGAGGTAACCAATATCAGCTTAGTTTGATTTGGTTTAGTACTGCGTGACGACAGTCACGGAATGAGCTCATGTCCAAAAGTAGTCTATTCAAAGGAAAGTAAAGAATGTTAAACACGTGCTAAAAATGAAAGTAAAGTCAAAGGTATAACTATGGTTAAGTCTATGATGATGCATGTCCTTGCATGTAATTATGTTGCCCATTTGCATTATGAATGTTTACTCTATTTTTTAATATGTACGTTAGATTCTGATGATGTAGTTACGATGTTAAGTTTAAAAGCAACCCGCTTCGGGGTTAAGTTTTCAAAACCATTAAAATTGAACTTATATTTGTCCACTACTTTTATAATTAAACTCGAGGTGGCTGGGACGATGACGATGACACTGTGTTTGTCTAGTTGCGATCTTACTGAGAAATTTAGTATTTTTCACTCCTACGTTTCTATGTCGTCTTCAAAGGATGCCGGCGTTGGGCACAGTGGTGATCTTCATTGAGTTTCCGGTGATGCATTGGCACTTTGACCCGGTGCTGAATGCATCTGTGCTGATTGCTCAGGTAGCGATGTGGGTCTGCATGTTCCATAGCCGCCAGTTCCGTGCCCCCGTGATAAGTCCATTTTTCCGCCTTCATAAGCCGTTCGAGGACATCATTATGGATGACGTTCGCCCGCCTTTCCATCCTCCGAGGTACCCCATTGATGGAGATTCCGATTCGGACACTCGTTTGACATCGACAATTTCATTGGATTCCGGTCCTTTGGAGTCATCTTATCCGAGCTACCACGTGGAGACGGACCCGTCTGAGCCTTCCTACCTATCTGTGATCCGTTTGTCATCCGACTTATCTTCTTCTTCTATAGTCCCTTGTCATACACCACCCCCGGTTCACGGTCGCGGGTTCATTCATACTCGTGTCGTGCCTCGTGGGTGTGGCTGTGCTCGAGGAGGAGGACGTGGTGATATTCCTCCCGGTGGATTCGGGAATGGCTACCTCCCGCCAGATAAGTGAGGAGCTAATTACATGCAGAGCCGAGCATGAGGATAGCCCTTTTTGGTTGTAGCTACGGTTATCAATTTTCTCTTATGGCATGGATGGGTGTATGGGATTGCTTATGTATTTCCTTTTATCATGTATTTCACTAGGTTATTTTATAAGGCCGATAGTAGGTATCGAACCCATTGTTATCATTGTGTATGACTGCTGCTATTACTACTACTATGTTAACTATGGGATGGCTATGGAATGAATGTTATCTTTATCTAAGATTGTTGTTATTCTTATGGTTTCTATATATGTTAAATGTGATGTATGAATGAGATAGTGACGTTTGTTTTACACGTTCACGATGCGTTCATGGCTCTTGGTTTTCAAAACAGTTTACTCATTATTATTCAAAAAAAAATTTACCCCTATTTTCGTTAAAAAGTAATTTATAAAAGGTAATGTTAGTTCCGTGAGCAAAGGTAACAACTAGTAATTCCACAATATGACTTAAGCATAGAATGGAACTATTAGGGTGTTACATTTTAGTATCAGAGCAGTTCATCCTTGAAGAGCCTGGGGATGGCCTGACTATGCTTCTAAGTATACGTGTTAGTTGAGTCATGCTTTGAGTCTCATCTGTATGATGAGACGTAGGAGTTAGATGTGCATGATCGTCTATTTTGAATGTGGTTAGTTGCTGGTTTAGTCAACATAAATGTTAAGCTTGATCAACTCAATGTCTTCTATTTTGTGTACCAGGAACTAATGGCTTTAGGAAGACGTGGTAGGCCCCGTGACGAGCTGGAAGGTCCCGAGGAAGTCATGGGGATGCTCCGTGAAATGGCTGCTGCCATGAGGGAGCAGGCTGCTGCTGCCCATCGCATAATGGAGCAAATGGAGCAAAGGGATAAGGAGAATCCCAAAGGGCATAATGGAGGAGCTGAGGTAGATCTTGAGTACCTCAAGTTTGCTGAGTTCCGGAAGGCAAACCCGCCGAGTTTCAAAGGAACGTACAACCCCGATCGAGCTGATGAGTGGATCAAGGCCATTGAGAAGATTTTCATGGTGTTGGCCTATACCGAGGAGCAAAAAGTAGCCTTTGCTACCTATATGTTGGAAGCTGATGTTGAGTTCTGGTGGGTAGGCACAAAGAGGCTATTGGGAGGAACCCAAACCCACATCACCTAGGAGGTTTTCAAGACACACTTTTATGAGAAGTATTTTCCTACATCCGTGAGGAATGCAAAAGAGCTGGAGTTCATGAGTCTGTGTTAACGGACCATGAATATTGCTGAGTATACGGCCAAGTTTGAAAAGCTATGCAAGTTCTCGACGATTTATCAAGGGAACCCAGATAAGCACTGGAAATGTGTGAAGTTTGAAGGGGGATTGCGTGAGGAGATATTGGCATTTGTAGGACCAATGGAGATCCGTGACTATGTTGCACTCGTTAACAAGTGCCGTTTGGTGGAGGATTGCAACCGCAAGCTGTCTATGGCAAGGTCTGAAGCCTACAAAATGAAGTTACCACCACAAGGGCAGAAGTTCAAGCCCCAACCCCCGAGGAAACCATTTCAAGGCAGAGGTTTCAAAGGAAAGCAACCCCAAAAGCCTACTGGGAATCCACCTAAGCCGGCGAATGGTCAAGCTTGCCCTAAGTGTAGCAAACATCATGGAGGACACCCCTATTTAGCTGGCCAGAAGCTTGTTTCTGGTGCGGAAAGCCTGGACATATGGCTAGAGACTGCACTGTCAAGCTGTTGTTCCCTGCCAACAAGCCCCAACACTAAGGAAGGGTCTTTGCCTTTAATGCTGAGGAGGCCACTCAGTCCGATGATCTAATCCAAGGTAAGTGCAAGGTTAATGGTAGGAACTTAACTGTGCTGTATGATTCTGGAGCTACACACTCCTTTATTTCTCATGATTGTGTAGATAGATTAGGATTGTCTGTGTCTGAATTGCCTTATATGTTAATTGCTTCTACTCCTGCTGGGAAACTAGTTAAGACTTGTCATTGTTGCTTGAGTTGTCGATTCCAAATTGATGGTAGGTCTTTCGTAGCAAATTTGATTTGCTTGCCTTTGTCTGGTTTGGATTTGATTCTAGGCATGGACTGGCTTTCGGCTAACCATGCTATGATAAATTGCTCTGAAAAATCCGTTGCTCTTCCCCCTATACTTGTTAAGCCCGTGGAGCCTGTTAGTTTGTTTTTGAACTCTGTTAAGGTAGGAAGTGGTGAGTTGGATGATCAGGGATATGTTTTACTTATGGCAAGTGAAGTGGACCTCGAGTAGGTATTGGATGAGATCCCCGCAGTCAGGGAATACCCCGATGTATCTCCTGATAACATACCCGAGTTTCCCCTAGAGAGGGAAATCGAGTTTTCTATAGAGTTGGTGCCGAGTACTGGGCAAATCTCTATAGCACCCTATAGGATGTCCCCAGTGGAGTTGTCAGAGTTGAAAGGACAATTGGAAGAATTGTTAGAGAAGAAGTTCGTAAGACCTAGTGCCTCTCCTTGGGGAGCGCCGGTATTATTTGTGAAAAAGAAGGATGGTAGTATGAGGCTATGTGTGGACTATAAGCAATTAAACAAAGTGACTGTTAAAAACAAGTATCCCTTGCCTAGGATAGATGACCTCATGGACCAACTGTGAAGTGCAGTTGTGTTCTCTAAGATTGATCTGAGGTCTGGGTATCATCAGATAAGGGTAAAGGAGGAGGATATACCCAAGACAGCTTTTAGGACAAGGTATGGGCATTATGAGTTTACAGTGATGTCGTTTGGATTGACTAATGGTCCTGCTGTTTTCATGGATTATATGAACAGGATCTTTAGACCCTATTTAGACAAGTTTGTAGTTGTTTTCATAGATGATATTCTCATCTATTCGAGAATAAAAGAGAACATGAAGAACATTTGAGGGTTGTGTTAAGGATCTTGAGGGAAAAGAGTCTTTATGCTAAGTTATCTAAGTGTGAATTCTAGATGGAGGAAGTAAAGTTCTTAGGGCATGTGGTGTCACAAGGGGGTATTACTGTGGACCCAAGTAAGGTGGAGGCTGTGATGAATTGGGAGAGGCCAACCTCAGTGACTGAGATACGGAGTTTCTTGGGTTTAGCCGGTTACTACCGCAGGTTTATAAAAGGATTTTCCCAGATATCTTTACCTTTAACCAAGTTGACGAGGAAGAATGCCCCGTTTGTGTGGACAATGGACTGTAAGAAGAGCTTTCAAGAGCTAAAAGATAAGTTAACCTCAACCCCAGTATTAGTTTTGCCGGACCCTAGTGGACCATTCGAGGTTTACTGTGATGCCACTGGGAGAAGTTTAGGTTGTATCTTCATGCAGAATAGCAACGTGGTGGCTTATGCCTTTAGACAGTTAAAGCCTCACGAAGTGAACTACCTAACCCATGACTTGGAATTAGCAGCTGTAGTGTTTGCCTTGAAGATATGGAGGCATTATTTGTATGGTGTGAGGTTCAAGGTGTTCTCTGATTATAAGAGCTTGAAGTATCTCTTTAATCAAAAGGAGTTAAATATGAGGCAAAGGAGATGGATGGAGTTTCTGAAGGATTATGATTTTGGGTTGAACTATCATCCTGGGAAGGCCAATGTGGTGGCTGATGCATTAAGTTGGAAATCCTTGCATGCGTCATGGATGATGGTCAAGGAAGATGAGCTAGTAAGGAGCTTTAGAGACCTTAACCTTGGAGTTGTGTTGACCCCCTATAGTATAAGATTGAATTAGCTTAGGGTGACGAGCAATTTCAATAGTCAAATTACTCAAGCCCAAGGCGAGGAAGAGGAGTTCTTGAAAACCCTAGCATTAGTGAAAGAAGGAAAGTTAAAGGGTTTTGCACAAGGTACAGATGGACTATGGAAATTTGAAGGAAGAGTATGTGTACCCGCAAGTGGTGACATCCGAAGAAGGATTTTGGAGGAGGCTTATAAGAGCCATTTCACCATACACCCTAGTATGACAAAGATGTATCAAGATGTTAAGAAGATGTTCTGGTGGCCAGGATTAAAGAGGGATGTTGCGGAGTTGGTCTGCCAGAAAGTAAAGATTGAGCACCAAAAGCCCTCTGGTATATTTCAATCATTGGAGATCCCAGAATGGAAATGGGAAGGTATCTCTATGGACTTTGTGATGGGTTAACCCAAAACGGAAGCTGGTTTCAATGCGATATAGGTCATTATGGATAGATTAACCAAGTCTGCTCACTTATTCCCCATTCGAGCTACTTATTCTTTGGAAAGGTTAGCCCAGTTGTATGTCTAAGAGATAGTAAGATTGCATGGTGTACCTTCAACCATAATCTTAGATAGGGACCCAAGGTTTACCTCTAGATTATGGAGAGCCTTGCAAAAGGCATTTAGGACGAAGCTTTGCCTAATTACAGCTTATCACCCCAAGACAGATGGACAGTCAGAGAGGACTATTCAAACTTTGGAGGATATGTTGAGAGCTTGTTGGACAACCGAGGAAGTCGGGACAAACACTTACCTTTGATTGAGTTTGCTAATAACAATAGCCATCATGCAAGTATTGGTGTGGCACCCTATGAAGTTTTGTATGGGAGGAAGTGCTAATCTCCCCTGTGTTGGCTTGAACAAGGTGAGCGAAGCCTATTAGGACCTAATTTGGTGAGGCAGACCACAGAGCAAGTCAGAAAGATTAGGGACAGAATCCTTATAGCCTAGAGCCATCAAAAGAGTTATGCGGATAAGAGGAAAAAGCCACTAGAGTTCCAAGAAGGAGAACATGTGTTCCTGAAAATCACTCCTACGACCGATATAGGTAGAGCCATGAAGGTCAAAAAGTTAAGCCCCCATTTCCTTGGCCCTTTTCAAATTTTAAAATGCGTCAGGTCAGTCACTTACCAAATAGCCTTACCTCCAAATTTGTCAAACCTCCACAATGTTTTCCATGTGTCTCAATTGAGAAAATGCCACTCCGATTCTAGTCATCTACTTGAGCCTGAAAGTGTACAATTAAGGGAGGGCCTAACCTTCAATCTACCACCATCTCGGATCATGGATCCTAGGGCAAAATAGCTGAGGAGCAAGACGGTACCCTTGGTCAATGTGGCTTGGGGTAGAGGGAATATGGAAGAGTATACGTGGGAAGTGGAGGCCGAAATGAAGAACGTGTATCCGAATTTGTTTATAGGTAACGAATTTTGAGGGGAAAATTCTTTTTAAGGTAAGGAGAAATGTAACATCCTCAATTTCATGTTGTGCTAAATTATCTCAGTAATCCTGAGTAATTAGGCACTTATGAGAAATTATGGGATAAAGGCTTAATTAAGGGGTTAATTTGGATGAGAAGAGTCAAGAAAATGCTTAATCGAGATTAGATAATTTCTAATCAAGCGAGTCAGAGCCTTTATAGCTTAATTAAGCACTAATCGCTCTTAATTAGCTTACTCGAGTTTAATTAAGGTTAATTAAGCTTAATCGTAAGATTAATTTTTGTTAATCATGTTCTTGTGTGTTAATCACTAATCCTTACTTAATCACCTTAATTAAGTTGTATGAGCACTTAATCACATGATTAAATTCAAATTTAGTCAACTAGACAATAAAGTAGAGAGTGATGTCATTAAAGCATAAAGTATTAGACAAGACTACTTTATGTAAGAGTTTGACCATGCTTTGTCTCCCCATCATCCTATTTGTCCCCTTAATCACTAATTAACACAAGATGACACAAAATTAAGCAAAATATCTCACTCTCCTCCCTTTAATGTAGACGCCACTTTCTCTCTCTCCCTCCCTCATCCATTTTCATTTTTACTCATCCCATTCTCTCTCTTAGAATCAAATCCTCCAACTTCTCTCTAAACACTTCTTCATCTTCTTCATCTTCTTCTTCCTTTCTCCAATAGCACCACCCAAAACCACTCACTTAGCCCTTCAAAGACCTCATCTTTGGGTCTTTGGAGACAAGATCTAAACACTACAACCTCCATTTTCACAAGATTCCAAGAGCTTCTCCTTCCTTCTTGCAAAATCGCCACCATCATCATCAAGAGGAGCCATCATCTTCTTCTTCCTCCTCTCTTGTTTTTGCGCCATCTTCAAGAAAGGTAGTGATCTTCATCTTTTTCATTTTGTTTGCTCAAGAAAGCTTGGAGCTTAGTTCTTTCATGACCAATATCTCTAAGTGAAAACTTGAGAAGATCCATCATGCTCTTTAAAAGCAAAAGTTTCCATTGTTGACAAAATATATTCTTGTTGTTCTTCATGTGATCTTAAGTTTCTTCTTTTGGAAAAATATATTCTTGTTGGTATCTTGCTTAAAGTTGTTCCTCTCTTTCTATGATGAGTTAATGATTAGAAAAGCTTAACCTTTGTATGTTTTCATGATTTGATAAGACTATAAACATTCTAAAAGCTTTAACTTTAAAAAGATTGCTTCTTGGTGCACAAAAAGGGGCGCAAGTTTTAGTGCCATCATAAAGTTTGCTTTTGTTTTATTTTGAAGACAAAGATACATGAAAAAGTCTAAGCTTTTTAGAATAATAAGCCTTTTTGAGTTATAAAATGATATCTTGTTACTTTATGTCTTAGAAATCCAACCTTAAAGAAAAGACCTTTCATAAAGTTTCAAACTTTAATCAAGAATGAAACCTTTAAGTCATACAAGTGTTGTTTTATAATATTTAATTCATAAAGTTTAGATCTTGAACCAAAACAATGCAAAAAGGTGTTAACTTTTATGAAGATCAAGACTTTTTAACCTTCAAGTCAATGTTTCATATCACTAGTTGATAAAGGAGCAACTTTTTTAATGAAGAGACAACTTTAAGTCATAAAGTTGAGACCTTGATAGTCCTAGAATTATTAAATGAGTCAACTTTCATTAAGAACAAGACTTTTTATTTAAGAAGCTAGTAACTTGTATCATTATTTCATAAAGATCTAATCTTAAGATGAGAGCTTAATGTCAAAGGCGCTTACTTTCATAAAGAGTAAAACTTTATGACTACTTTACAAAGAACGATAACTTTAAAAATGTTTAAGGTAAAAGCTTGATATGTTATTAATGAAAGCTTAAAACTTCGTAGGTCGGATAAATTAAAAAAAAAAATCACCCTTGGTGATTAGTAAACATTGGTGTTGTTGGGTTCATGATGTGGTTATGTGTTGTCATGATCCAAGGATTAGAAGGATCTCGAACTCCTTGGAAACAGAAATATGATTAGGGCCTCTGAGCATACCATGAACCTAGTAATCACTAAGTGCACTATCTCAAGGAAAGGAAACAATCACTTAACTTAATTAATTTGAGCAAGTGTTCCATAAGACATATATTTAAGTAAAGAATACTTTCATATGAGGACTAAGTAACTAAAAGACCACAAACACATATCCTAACTATGTGATTCTCTCCTGGGTAACCATGAGAAATCATATGATGATTGATAATATTCTTCGCAAAAAAAAACACAACTATAAACCCCTTTAGGGCATGAATGGGTGATGCCATTCGGCATGATGAATGATGAGTTTGATTAAGCTTTGTCTCATGATTGAATGATGAGTATGATGATATGATATAGATATGATGAATCGTTGGTTGAAAGTTTATGATTGGCATTTTGGGGAAGCTCCGGTCTAGCCATTATGCTGCCAAATTTTCGTCAAAATTATGGACTTAGTCATATCATTGCATGTGTCTAGTCAAAGAAGTATTATGCATGTTAAGTATAATGATAAGCAAAGAATTAATGGGATATGACCCTTCAATTACTTCGGTAAGGGAAGTGAGAGACAGCTATCCACAAAGACTCAAGGAACCCCTATGAGGGAGGCAAGGGTGACATGGAGGACCCTCCAACTTAGAGGTAACCAATATCGGCTTAGTTTGATTTGGTTTAGTACTGCATGATGACGGTCACGGAATGAGTTCATGTCCAAAAGTAGTGTATTTCAAAGGAAAGTAAAGAACGTTAAACACGTGCTAAAAATGAAAGTAAAGTCAAAAGTATAACCATGGTTAAGTCTATGATGATGCATGTCCTTGCATGTACTTATGTTGCCCATTTGCATTATGAATGTTTACTCTATCTGTAACACCCTACTAATTTAATGTTATGCTTAAGTCATAGCATGAAATTAAGTAGATTGTGTTACTTTGTTAATACACTACCTACGTTTCCTTTATCCTTATCTTTATTTATTTATCTATTTATTTGAAGAAGTGGAACGCTGTATAAAGAACGTGACAGGGTTTAATTCATCACAATAGAAAGATAAGAACAATTTACACTTATGCTGTCAACTGTATATATATATATATCTATATAGATATAAAGAGCCACTGTTTCAGCTTATGTACATGTTTCAAAATAGGATACATGAGTGGGGCCGTGTTCCAAAAAGACATAAGGCCCATGTCAGTCAACCTGATCCTATGTGGTCCTCAGAGGACATTTCAGAAACCTACCACTAGGTCGATAACCCAAAGCTGCATGCTGCCAAAAGAGGGTCATGCTATACAATACTGCCTGTGGCTGACCTACTCAGTTAGGTAGCCATTGGCCATATCAGGCCCGGCTGGCGAGTAGTCAGTACTGGGTCTTGAGGAGGAGGATGCCAAGCTGGTGGCCTCTGAAGGGTCGCTATCGGAGCTGAGCGGGATGTCAAGTATGACCTGCAGAGGTGACTCTGGTGCAGAGTCGGCAGGAGCTGCGGGTGCAGGAGGTGCTCGGGGAGGGTGTGCAGCGTATAACAGAACCGGAAAGTAAGGGGTAGCAGGATCAAAAGCGGGATGGTGCAAAGGGACGGCAAAGTTCCTATCACTAAAAAGGTAAAGACGGAACTGGCAAGAGCCGGCTATATACAGCGAGCCTACTGCAGGGTCATGGTGGAGCTGCAAGTCTGGCACCTCAATGAAGAGGGTAGCTGTCGTGTCCATCGTCCACGTCTAAGAATGAGGCGGAAATGCAAAACGAGGTGAGAATTTAAGGAAATTCTCAGTAGGGTCGTGCATGGCGTTTAACTGACGTCGCTTTCATTCTCAGTTGCCTCGGGTTTCATTTAATTATGAAAACATGAGATCAAATTTAACCATTCATATTTAATAAGGTTAAGAAAATGTCTGGTCCGAGGCAAGGTCCAGTTTTACTTTAAACAGCATAAGAAACCGTCTAAACTACTAACAGTAATACACAGAATAATGAGCAGAATAAGTGAACACATGCTGTAAGTAAGCATAATAGTTAAACTGTAAATAACTTGTAATCATGCACTTAATGCAATCATGCAAAACTTGCTCTTGAACTTTCCTTCATAAACTTTTCCTTTGCTCATATACTTTCTTCATTACTCATAAACTTTTCCATTACTTGGTCCCCTGGGAGTTCTTGGCCATTTTAGACTCCTGGGTAATAGTCTACTTTTCAGGATTGAGCTTGTTCCTATACAGGGATTACCGGGTTTACTTTTCCCGACGTCCCCACCGATCTATTCCCCTTAACTTTTTATCCGGGGCTGGCCCAAGTATCATGGAACTTTCATCATAACATATTCTTGGGTCATCATAACAGGAACTTCATAGCTTTCTTGAGAATGCACATGCATCTATATGTACATCATAACTTATTCATATACTCTACTGCAATTTTGGCGGCATAACGGAACGTGTCCACTTTCTCATGAATAGTGCCAATATTCAGAGCTAGTTTCTCATAGAAATCATCATAGTTCATTCATATTTCAAACATCCATTCATGGCACAATTATTGAAATCAAAACATAGTTGCTGTCTCAATACTTGCATTTGACCCGGTTTTTGTAAATCAGGCCATAATTTCTGTTTAACTTATTTGGACCTCAATTTTGAATATGTTAAAGTGTTATGTGTCTATTTTCTAACCTCTTTGGTCCCATCTAATTTCGATAACTATAACTCAGGTTATTCAGGTTTTATCCCGGCCTGCCCAGCAGCTAGCCAGAATTGCACACTTAAAAGTAAAAATCTACTAAAAATCGAAAACTGGTTCAGAGATACGAAATCAGTCTCATATTAAAGCTGATAGAACCATCTTTCATTTGCAAAAAGTCCCATTCCATTTGACTCAGTAGGGCTCGAGTTATAAGCCCCGAAACTTAACCTTCCTGATCTGCTCTATTTTGGCTCGGTTTGGACATAGGTTAACTTCTTCAAATCACTGGGAACAAACAAAATGGTAACAAACTCAGAATTTCTAGGTAGGAAGTTCTCCTATGTGTAAGCTTTCCAACAAAATTAGTTTCACTCAATTTGGAGTTGTATAGGGTGAGTTACACCCTTTTCAACCCATACTGCCCGGGTGGATGTCCTGCTTCCTAGGTCAAACTTCAAAAATTCATATCTCTCTCAACATTACTCCAACGGTCTTATACGATATATGTGTAGAAATCCCTAGATGTCTAGTTTTACATAAAAATGGTTTCATTAATTTTAAATGGCGGGAGGCAGAGCCGTACACTCCGCCGTACGGACTGCCGAGGGTTTTGAGTTTCCCAGCCTCTCAACTTCTCCATATCCGCATCCTTTCTTGTTTCCAATTCAACTTTAATTTCACAAACAGTCAATAAACCAGCCATAATTCATTATGAATCACTCAGTCCTTATATCAGAATTGAAGAATTAAACCACCAATAATCATTCAAAATCAGAAAAATCAAGACAGGAATTAAAACCTCTACCTCTTGCTTTGAGTTTGGAAATAGAGCTGGGTTGAACTTGAAGGCTGGATAGAGTGGGAGAGTTGAGAAGAGGAAAGAGAGCTGAAGTGAGGAAGGGAAAGCAACGTAAGAAATGAGCTGAAGAGGCAGGAGGAGGATATATATAGACAAGGCTTCGAAGTGGTAGTTAGAATGAGTGGCTTTGATTGGGTGAAATTTTGTGGGCAAAGTTCAGCCATGTTTCTCTCTTCTGTGTCAAATTTGCTCTCCACGTCGCCAGAAAAGTGAGACTCGCTTCCAGCGTATCTGAACATGACGTCGGAACTCGCACACTTCTTAAGGTCGGAATTCGTGGAAGTCGGAACTCGGAAATATTGTCTGGTTTATTCAAAACTTGAAAGCAAAGCCTGATGTGAAGCCAAGCACTTAAAGTCGTAAGTCGGGAATTATGGATCTCGATCTCGGAAATCGGGAGGATAGAGAAATGAGAAGCTCCTGCTAATAAACTCGAGATCGGAACTCAACACTTAATCTCGGAAATTGGAAAAATCATAGAAATGAAAAGCTCTTGGCAATAGCCTCGAATTCGGAAGTCGTGAAAATTTGGCCGAACTTGGAGACCAATTCAGATAAACTCGGAAGTCGGATATCGTATACATTATAATTCATGATAAGGTCGGAAATAGGAAAATCCAAGCCATTCCATTTGAGCATAGTAAGATCGGAAATCGGGATATATTACTGATGAGGTCGGAATTCTTACATGCTTACACGAAGTCGGAAATCGAAACTCTGACATTGTGTTACTAAGGTCGGAAGTCGGAATTTATAACTTGGAAATCGGAAATTTCAAAACTTAAGTGATGAGATCGGAAGTCAGAAATCGGGTTGTTACACTATCTTTCAGTATATACGTTAGATTATGATAATGTAGTTATAATGTTAAGTTTAAAAGCAACCCGCTTCGGAGTTTAAGTTTTCAAAACCATTAAAATTGAACTTATATCTGTCCACTGCTTTTATAATTAAACCTGAGGTGGCTGGGATGATGACGATGACACTATGTTTGTCTAGACGCGATCCTACTGAGAAATTTAGTATTTCTCACTCCTACATTTCCATGTCATCTTCAGAGGATGCCAGCATCGGGCATGGTGGTGATCTTCATTGAGTTTCCGGTGATGCATTGGCATTTCAACCCGGTGCTGAATGCATTTGTGCTGACTGCTCAGGCAGCGATGCGGGTCTACATATTCCATAGCCACCAGTTCCGTGCCCCCATGATGAGTCCGTTTTTTTGCCCTCATGAGCTGTTCGAGGACATTACTATGGATGATGTTCGCCCGCCTTTCCATCCTCCGAGGTACCCCACTGATGGAGATTCCGATTCGGACACTCGTCCGATGTTGACAATTTCATTGGATTTTGATCCTTCGGAGCCGTCTTATCCGAGCTACCGCATGGAGACGGACCCGTCTGAGCCTTCCTACCCATCTGTGATCCATCTGTCATCCGACTCGTCTTCTTCTTTTGCAGCCCCTCGTCACACACCACCCCCAATTTGCGGTCGTGAGTTCATTCGTACTCATGCCGTGTCTCGTGGGCATGGCCATGCTCGAGGATGAGGACGTGGTGATATTCCTCCCGGTGGATTCAAGAATGGCTACCTCCCACCAGATGAGTGAGGAGATGATTACATGCGGAGCCGAGCATAAGGATAGCCCCTTTTGGTTGTAGCTAAGGTTATCATTTTTCTCTTATGGCATGTATGGGTGTATGGGATTGCTTATGTATTTCCTTTTATCATGTATTTCACTAGGTTATTTTGTAGGGCCGACAGTAGGTATCGGACCCATTGTTATCATTGTGTATGACTGCTGCAATTACTACTATTATATTAACTATGGGATAGCTATGGAATGAATGTTATCTTTATCTAAGATTGTGGTTATTTTTATGGTTTCTATGTATGTTAAATGTGATGTATGAATGAGATTGCGACGTTTGTTTTACATGTTCACAATGCGCTCATGGCTCTTGGTTTTCAAAACAGTTTACTCATTATTATTCAAAAAAAAAATTTACCCCTATTTTCATTAAAAAGTAATTTATAAAAGGTAATATTAGTTCCGCGAGCAAAGGTAACGACTAGTAATTTCACAATATGACTTAAGCATAGAATGGAAATATTAGGGTGTTACAGTTGGGGGTTGGAAAAATCTATTATTGCTCTTTCTTATTTGTTCCTGTTTCCTTTTGTTACTTTTGTTGATTAGGTTGTTAGTGTTTTTAGTTTCAATTTTTTGCAAAAAAAAAAAACAAAAAACAAAAAACAAAAAACAAAAAACCAAAAAATAAATTTTTAGTCCAATTTTTATTTATTTATTTATTTATTTATTTTTGGTCAATTGGTTGTTGTTGCCTGTGTCTATGATAAGAAATATTGCTCTGTTTGTTAACTCTTAAGTAACTTTGGATCCGAATTTAAGTCTTGAAAGTCTTCTTGTGCTTTTACTTTTGAATTGAGAAGGATTATTTTCTTGCACTTTGATAGGAGTTAGCAACTTAGGATAGGTGACCTTTATGCTTTTTATGCTTTATTTAGATTCAGATATGCATTCTTATTCGTGTAAATCTCTCTTGAAATATATGTGAGTGAATCTTAGCCTTAGAAGTGATTTAGGCCATGTTTGGTAGCTGTAACATCCTCAATTTCATGTCGTGCTAAATTACCGTAGTAACCCTGAGTAATTAGGCACTTAATGAGGAATTTCGAGATTAGGGCTTAATTAAGAGGTTGACTCGGACAAGAAGGGTCAAGAGAATGCCTAATCGAGGTTAGATAATCTCTAATTAAGCAAGTTAGAGCCCCTGTAGCTTACTTAAGCACTAATCGCCCTTAATTAGCTTACTCGAGTTTAATTAAGGTTAATTAAGCTTAATCGTGAGATTAATTTTTGTTAATCATGTTCTTGTGTGTTAATCACTAATTCTTGCTTAATCACCTTAATTAAGTTGTATGAGCACTTAATCACATGATTAAATTCAAATTTAGTCAACTAGACAATAAAGTAGAGAGTGATGTCATAAAAGCAAAAAGCATTAGACAAGATTACTTTATGTAAGAGTTTGACCATGCTTTGTCTCCCCATCATCCCATTTGTCCCTTAATCACTAATTAACACAAAATTAAGCAAAATATCTCACTCCCCCTCCCTTAATGTAGGACGCCACTTTCTCACACACACACACACATTCACTTCATTTTCAACTTCTCATTCTCTCTCTAAAGTTCTCAAACTCTCCAACCTCTCTCTACATTCCTTCTTCTTCATCTTCTTCATCTTCTTCATCATTTTCCACCTCCATAACCAAACCTTCCTCACTAAGCCCTTCAAAGATCACATCTTTGGGTCTTTGGAGACAAGATCAAAACACTACAAGACTCATTTTCAAGAGAACTCAAGAGTTCTCTCCTTGCTCATTCAAACCGCCACCTTCATCATCAAGAGGAGTCATCATCTTCTTCTTCCATTTCTCTTGTTTTTGCGCCATCTTCAAGAAAGGTAGTGATCTTCATCTTTTTTTATTTTGTTTGCTCAAGAAAGCTTGGAGCTTGGGTCTTTCATGACCAAGATCTCTAAGTGAAAACTTGAGAAGATCCTTCATATTCTTCATGTGTTCTTAAGTTTCCTCTTTTAGAAAAATATGTTCTTGATATTCTTCATGTGTTCTTAAGTTTCCTCTTTTAGAAAAATATGTTCTTGATGTTCTTCATGTGTTCTTAAGTTTCCTCTTTTAGTAAAATATGTTCTTGATGTTCTTCATGTGTTCTTAAGTTTCTTCTTTTGGAAACCTATGTTCTTATTGATCTCTAGCTTAAAGTTGTTCCTTTCTCTTTATGATGAGTGAATGATTAGAAAAGCCTCACCTTTCTATGTTTCCATGATTTGATAAGACTATGAACCTTCTCAAAGTTTTAGACTTTAAAAAGTTTGCTTCATGATTTCTTCAAAGTGGCGCAACTTTTAAGCTTCCATAAAGTTTTATTTTGTTTTGTTTTGAAGACAAGAATACATGTGAAAGTCTAAACTTTTTGAGTTAGAAAAAAAAAACGATATCTTGTCACTTTAGGCTTTAGAAATCAAACCTTAAAGAAAAGACCTTTCACAAAGTTTCAAACTTTATTCAAGAATGAGATCATTAAGTTATAAAAATGTTGTTCTATAACATTTCATTCATAAAGTTTAGGCTTTGAACCCAACTAATGCAAAAGGTGTTAACTTTTATAAAGAACAAGACTTTTTATTCAAAAAGCTAGTAGCTTGTATCATTATTTCATAAAGATCCAATCTTAAGATAAGAGCTTAATGTCAAAGGCACTTACTTTCATAAAGAATAAGACTCTATGACTAATTTATAAAGAATGAAAACTTTAATAATGTTTAAGGCAAAACCTTGGTATGTTATTAGTAAAAGTTTAAAACTTTGCAACTTGACTAAGTTAAAAGTCACCCTTGGTGATTAGTGAACATTGGTGTTGTTGGGTTCATGATGTGGTTATGCGTTGTCATGACCCAAGGATTAGAGGGATCTCGAACTCCTTGGGAACAGAAGTATGATTAGGGCCTCTAAGCATACCATGAACCTAGGAATCACTAAGTGCGCTATCTCAAGGAAAGGAAACGATCACATAATTTAATTAATTTGAACAAGTGTTTCATAAGACATGTACTTAAGTAAAGCATACTTTCATCCAAGGACCAAGTAACTAAAAGACTATAAACACATATCCTAACTATGTGATTCTATCATGGGAAATCATATGATGATTCATAATATTCTTCACAAAGAACAACACAACTATAAACCCCTTTAGGGTATGAATGTGTGATGCCACTTGGCATGATGAATGACGAGATTGATTGAGCTTTGTCTCATGATTGAATGATAAGTGTGATGATATGATATAGATATGATGAACTATTGGTTGAATGTTGATGATTGGCATTTTGGGGAAGCTCCGGTCTAGCCGTTATGCTGCCGGATTTCCGTCAAAATTATGGACTTAGTCATATCATTACATGCGTCTAGTCAAGGAGTTATGCATGTAAAATATAAAGATAAGAAAAGAATCAATGGGACGTGACCCTTCAATCACTTCGGTAAGGGAAGTGAGAGACGGCGATCCACAAGGAACCTCTATGAGGGAGGCAAGGGTGTTTTGGAGGACCCTCCAACTTAGAGGTAACCAATATCGGCTCGATCGATTTGGTTAGTCTTTGCGTGACGACGGTCACGGAATGAGCTCATGTCCAAAAGCAGTCTATTTCAAAGGAAAGTAAAGAATGTTAAGCACGTGCTAAAAATGAAAGTAAAGTCTAAGTATGACCATGGTTACATCTGTGATGATGCGTGTCTTTGCATGAAAGTATATGGCCCATTTGCATTATGGATGTTATTCTATGTTTTAGTACGGAGGTTAGTCATGATGATGTGCTTATGATGTTAAGTTTAAAAGCAACCCGCTTCGGGGTTTAAGTTTTCAAAACCATTAAAAATTGAACTTATAACTGTTCACCATTTTTGTAATTAAACCCGAAGTGGCTGGGACGATGACGATGACACTGTGTTTGTCTAGCCGCGATCCTACTGAGAAATTTAGTATTTCTCATTCCTACGTTCAGTGTCGTCTTGAGAGGATGTCGACGTCGAACGCAGTGGTGATCTACATTGAGTTCCCGGTGTGGCGTTGGCGCTTTGACCCGGTGCTGAACGCCTCAGTGCTGTCGGCGAACGCAGCAATGAGGGTCTACATCTTCCACGACCGCCAGTTCCAGACTCCCGTGATGAGCCCATTTTTCCGACCGCATCAACCATTTGGCGAGGTTACTATGGATGACATTCGCCCCTACCTTCAGCCACCGAGATACCTCACTGATGATGATGAGACTGACTCGGATACCCGTTTGACTCCGACTATTTCACTGGATTCCGATCCCTTGGAGCCGTCTTATCCGAGCTTCCATGTGGAGACCGATCCATCCGAGCCCATCTATCCGACTCATTCTGGGGGTTCTCACTGTTCGGGTTAAATCGCGACCTTTAGTGATTCGTCTATCTTCTGATTCTTCTGCTTCATCTGCTGGCCCATTTTCACCCCCGGTTCGCGGGCGTGGGTTCATTCGTACCCGCGCTGTGCCCCGTGGGCGAGGACGTGCTCGAGGAGGGGGACGTGGTAGTACTTCTCCCGGTGGATATGGGAACGGTTTCCTCCCGCCAGATGCTTGATGTGACGACTGCATGCGGAGCCGAGCACGAGGATAGCCCCGTTTTGGTAGTAGTTATAGGGTTATCATTACATTATGTGGCATGCTTGGGTAGTAGGATTCTGATGTATTTCCTTTTATTATGTATTGGTAGGCTTTTGTGTAGGGCCGACGATAGATATCGGACCCATTATTATCTTATGTATGAACTGGTATGACTCTTATTGTATTATCATGGTTGGCCGTGGAATGAATGTTACATTATTCTAAGAATTGTGGTTACTCTTATGGTCTCTATGCTTGTTAAATGCGATATATGTATGGGATAGCGGTGTTACTTTATATGTTCACGATGCGCTCATGGCTCTCGATTTCAAAAATGGTTTACTTGTCTTGTAGAAAAAAAATTTTACCCCTATTTTCGGTATAAAGTAATTTCTAAAAGGTAATGATAGTTCCGCGAGCAAAAGTAGCAACTAGTAATTCCACAATATGACTTAAGCATAGAATGGAACTACTAGGGTGTTACAGTAGCCATAATTGAGCCTCATTGCCCACCCTTGGTCATTGATCCTCAGTAACCCCATTTGAGCCTTAAAGCCTATTCTTGGATTGAACCACATTATGAGCCTAATGCCCTTCCTTGCTTTTCCTTTTTGATCCTATAATTTACCCTCAAGCCTTAGCTTCTAAATTCATTTGAATAGGGTAATATCTCCACTACCACAACCTTATGCTTGCTAAAGTCAAAAGGTGGAGTAAGAAAATATGAAAGGAAAAAAAAAAAAAAAGAAAGAAGGAGAAAGAGGGTGAAAGAATAAAGGAGCAATGAAAAAAAAATGAGAAAGAAAAATTGGCAATACATGGAAAATATAATGTCAAGGTTCAACAAGAAAAGCATGATGGTTGCCAAGCAATTAAGTTGGGGGTACCCCAAGGAGAATGAATTAGGGGTGAAGATTCTTTAAGTTGAGGGGATTAATTGAGTTTAAATGACTATTCCATCATACCCCTTATCTTGGCCTACCGTTACAAGCTAAGAAAAGTCCTTTTGATCTTTGGCTAAGTGACATTCATGTAGAAATAGAGAAAGAGGATTGTGGATAGTGTGATGTTTTTGTCTTTTCTTAAACATGGCATAAGCAGAAGGTGAGTCAATTCTTTGTTGATTTTCTCTTGTACACACACACTTGATCCATTCTTTTGACAATGTGATTGCACAATTAGATGGTCATGGTACTTAGACTTTGATCCTTGATAACTTTTGAGTTAAGTTATGAAGCAGTGATAAGGAATTCCATAAACAACAGCTTCCATCTTGACCATTTTGTTTAGTGAGTCCTTTTGTTTTAAGCATTTTTGTCTGAGTCTTTTGTTTTTTGTTTTTTTTTTTGGGTTTTTGAGTCTTTGATTTGAGTCTTGCTTGGGGACAAACAAGTACTTAAGTTGGGGGTTGTGATAACTCCCTTTGGTGAGTTATATTTTTAGTTAGTTTTTATTTAATTTAGGATATAATTATTTAGTTTTGTTGCTATTTTGTTTTATTGTAGTTAAGTAGTTTAGATTAGGGGTATTCTTATTTTCTATTATTTTCTTATATTTTGGATACTTATTTTGGGCTTATTTTAACTGTCATTAGGTAGAAGCACTCAAGTTGGAATTTGGAGCCATACGAGAGCTTATCTTGAATAAAATCAAGCCCTTTCAGCATTGGAAATTCAATATCTAGCTCTCCAGAAATCGAATTATGATGATTCAAGATTCTTTGGAAAAAAGGAAAGAAGATCTTCAACTTTGTTGTTGGACACATTTTCCAGTTCTCAAGTCTTCTAGGAGAAAAAGGCGAAACAAGATTGAAGCTTTATCTTGTCTCTGATTCTATCAAGTCTGACCTTCCATCACTCTTTCACCTTTATCTTGGGGTATAGAACTTCGATTGAAGTGATTCTTATACCGTTGGAAAGCTTACTTAAAGATCTACAATCGCTATTTCTACCTCCGAGGACAAATTCCAACTATTCTAACCGGTACAGAGCTTGGAAGTCTATAAAAGAGATTAGCGCTATCAGGCAAGCGCGCTATAGCACGCTGCCTTGCGCTATAGCACGACCCCGACTATAGAATTAGTGGGCTCGGACTGAATTTCGAGAAAAAGGATCTGTGGACTATAAAAGGCAACACTTAAGGTCAAAAACACATCCCTAGACACTCACATACCCTTTTGAAGATAGAAGACTTCTTTCAAAGAGATTGAAGGTGAAGATTCAAGGATTCCGGAGCTTAAGTTCAACACGGAGAGATCAACATTCTTCCAAATCTCTTGTTTCTGGCTTCAATACTTTATGGCTTTTGTTTCTTTTATCTTCTTATCTTCATACTCTTTCATTATTTTCTTTTCTTTAGTTATGAACTAAGTTTCTCTTACTAGGGTGTTAATGGACCTTTTTTGTATGGTAAGTTTACTCATGGATTAATGTTAATCTTGTTTTCTACTCTATTGCTTAGTGTTTTTATTTGTTCTTAATGCTTTTAATTGCTTGATCACCAATTAATTGATTTGGGGATTTACAATAACTCGAGAGAGGGTTTGTGAATAGAGCCTTTTAACATAAATATCATGAGCTGAGCGAAAACTAGAGATAGACAAACACAGTTCATGCGGTCAACATAGGAACCCATAGAGCTTCAACCTTTTCCTAGATTAGTTTGTGCTAAGAAATTAAGCAATCAGTTTAGGATAAAGAGTATTGCTTGACCTCGAGAGAGGCTAGGAATAAATTAAGGGGAACCAACCATGAGTCAATTAGGATAGGAACTGATTAACAGAAATTCAAAGTAAATGTGTCTACAATAGGTGAAATTAATTAGCCGTAGCATCCATCCCATTGCATTTGTTTACCCAGTTAGCAATTAGCTTAATCAAGTTTAATTAAGGATAATTGAGTTTAATTACAAGTTTAATTTTCTTAATCATATTCTTGTGTATTAATCACTAATCTTTGCTTAATCATGTTAATTAAGTTACAAGAGCACTTAATCACATAATTAAATTCAAATTTAGTCTTCTAGATAATAAAGCATTGATGACATCACTAAAGTAGAAAAGTAAAAGACAAGGATGCTTTATGTAAGACAAGTTCTAAGATTTGTCTAAAGTAAACTCCTCAATTAACCATTTGGTCCCCTTAATTACAATAAAAGAAAAATATCTTCCTTCCCCTAAGAGAGAGAAAGCTAAGGCCAATGTGTCCTTAAGTGCACCCATCCATTTCATATTTATTAACTCACATTCTCTCCTGAACACTCTCTCCTTCAAGAAGCTTTCTTCTTCTTCTTCCTATTTTCTCCACCTCCATAACCAAACCTTCACCACTAAGCCCTTCAAACATCACCTCTTTTGGTCTTTGGAGACAAGATCTACACACTATAAAGTCCATTTCATCAATAACTCAAGAATTTTCTCCTTCCTTATTCAAGCCGCTGCCATCATCATTAAGAAGGAGCCTTTATCTTCTTCTTTTCCTCTTGCAAAAGACACCACTTTTTGGCCATAGGTAATGATCTCTACTATTTTCTTTTTATTACTCAAGAAGCTTGAAGCTTAGCTTTCACCATGGCCAAGATCTTCAAGTGAGAACTTAAGAAAGTTTCCTTTGTTAGAAAAAAGTTTGCTTCTTGAACCTTACTCATGGGTGTTCATGTGGATATCTTGAGTTTTCTTCATGAATGCCCTAAAAGTTTCTATTTTTAGTCAAATATGTTCTTGATCTTGTTCATGGGTTGTTCTTGTTTATTGAAAGTTCCTCTCTTTGAATGCTTTAAAGTTTCCATTTTTCTTTCTTGATGCATGAGTTCATGATGATTCTTGGTGGTTTCGGTTTAAAGTTGATTTCTTTCCCCTTTATGAACTTAAGATTAGAAAAGTCCTCATCTTTACATCTTTGTTGTGATTTTGATAAGACTATGAATATTCCAAAAGTATAAAGCTTTAAAAGTTTGCTTCTTGATGCATAAAAAGTGGCGCTATTTTTATGGGTGTCACAAGGTTTCATTTTGTTCTTCTTGAAGATAAGAATATATGTAAATGTCTAAACTTTTTAGAACATGAAGCTTTCTAAGTCATAAAAATGAGAACTTGTCACTTTATGTCTTAAAGATTGAATCTTGAAGACAAGACCTTTCATAAAATTTCAAACTTTAATAAAAAATGTAACTTTTAAGTCATAAAGATGTAGATTTGCACTCTAATCTTGTAAAGGTTTAAATCTTGAAATGGAAGTGTTGAGTAAAGTTCTAATCTTTCTTCAAGAAAGAATCTTTTGGACTTTAAGACAACTTTAAATCATAAAGTTGGAACCTTGATGGTCTTATAATGATTAAAAGTGTCAACTTTCTTAAAGAATAATACTTTTTAATCATAAAGCTAGCATCTCGTAGTATTTTCCTTATAAAGGTTGAATCTTTAAGACAAGGATATAATTTTAGAGACTCATACTTTCATAAAAAATGAAACTTTATAATCACTTTTATAAAGTATGCAACTTTATAATTATAAAGGTGAAATTTTGCTACTCTACTTAGTAAAGTTTGAATCTTGTAACTTATTGAAAATAAAAACTATCTCTTGATGATTAGTGAACATGGTGTTGTTGGGTTCATGAGTATAGTTATGCGTTGTCATGACCCAAGGGACTGGAGGAATCTGGAAATCCTTTGGGAATAGAAGTATGATTAGGGCCTCTGAGCATACCATGAATCTAGGAATCACTAAGTGCACTGTCTCAAGATAAGAAAATGAAATAATTATTTAACTTAATCAACTTGAACAAAGTGTTCCATAAGATATGTACCTAAGTAAAGAGTAACTTCACTCAAGCATTGAGTAACCAAAAGACTATACACACATTTGTTTTAATTATGTGATTCTCTCATGAGTAAATATGGGAAATCGTATGAAGGCTCATAAGACATTTCACAAAGAGTAACACAACTATAAACACCCTTTAGGGTATGAATGTATGATGCCATTAGGTATGATGTATGACAAGTTTGATTAATCATTGTCTCATGATTGAATGATTGATATGATGATATGAGAATGGATATAGTTAATTGTTGGTTGAAATTTCATGATTGGAATTTTGGGGAAGCTTCGGTGTAGCCGTTATGCTGCCGAATTTCCGTCAAAATTAAGGACTTAGTCATACTATTGCATGTTCGCATGTGTCTTGTTAATAATTATAATGCATGCAAGATGTGGTCATAACAAAAGAAAAGAAAGAATGGGATATGACCTTTTCAATTACTTTTGAGGGAAGTGAAAGACGGTGATCCACAAAGACTCAAGGAACCTCAATGGGGTAAGCAAGGGTGACATGGAGGACCCTCTAACTTAGAGGTAATCAATATCAGCTTAGTCTGATTTAGTTTAATACTGCGTGACGACAATTACGTAATGAGCTTATGTCCAAAAGCAATCTATTTCAAAGGAAAAGTAAAGAATGTTAAGCACCTGCTAAATATGAAAGGAAAAGAAAGACTCTAGTCTAGTCTATGAGGTCATATGAATGTGCATGCATCTTCATTCTCTCATTTGTATGTACATGAATGCTTATACTATGCTCTCACATGTATATGATCTTATATTGTAGCTTTGAGCTTCTTTATATTATGTTTATATGGGGAAGATTAACAGAAATCCATTTTGGGAACCTATGTTTTCAAACCCTTTAAAAATAGAACTTATGCATGCTCACTGTTTTCATAATTAAATCTGAAGTGGCTGGGACGACGACAATGACACATTAATGGTCTAGTGAGAATCCTACTGAGAAATCTTGCATTTCTCACTCCTACGTTTCCGTGTCGTCTTCAGATGGAGCTGATGGCATCCATGGTAGCACTTTTGACAGTACTTGACTGGATAAGACGAGGAGGTGCCATGTTTCTTCACCTAGCTAAGAAGGATCGAGATAGTAGCATAGTATTTTCACTTTCTTAAGAACCCTAGTTGGGTAGTTTATGTGTAATTAAGAGCATATGGGAATTCATGCTACTTTATTTGGACCTATTACAAATGTGATAATTATTAAGTGTAAGGATGACTCTTCATTACCTATGATTACATTATTGGTTTAAGGTATTATGTTATGTTTTTTCAATTTTGTCATACGTCTTTCTAGTAACTCCGCGATATGAGGAATAATGTGTATATGTATGGGAGTAAGCAAGTGCTTAAAGGCTTAGTTTTCAAACATATAGGTTTTAACAAAAAAAAAAAATTTATAGGCTATTTTTATATATTATGCTAATTTCAACTATAAGAACTTCTGCTAGTTAAGAGTAACAACTAGTAATGCCATAAAATGATTGAAGCATAGTCTGGTATTATTAAGGTGTTACACACAAAGCCGTAAGGTAGGAACATATATACGAAACATAGTATAAAAATTCATAACCATGTATATGAAGGAATAAAGGTGCATGCACATTCATGTAACTTCATGGACTTGGCCACGATTTTACTTTGACTTTACTTTCATACTTAGCATGTGCTTAACATTCTTTACTTTTTCCTTGAAATAAACTGCTTTTGGACATGAGCTCATTCTGTGACCGTCGTCACGTAGTACAAAATCAAAACATACTTGCCTTTAAGTTGAAGGGTCCTTCATGTCATCCTTGCCTCCCCCATAGAGGTTCCTTGAGTCTTTGTGGATCACCGTCTCTCACTTCCCTTACCGAAGTGATTAAAGGGTCATATCCTATTCTTTCTTTTCTTTTCATTATACCTTACATGCATTGTACTTACTGGTAAGACACATGTGCACATGCAATGATATGACCAAGTTCATAAATTTGACGGAAATTCGGCAGCATGACAGCTAGACCGAAGCTTCCTCAAAATTTGCCAAACATGGAAATTCTAACCAACAACCAATTGTATTTGTCTCATATCGTCATACCAATAATTCATAACCATTCAATCAGGCGTCAATGCTCAATCACACTTATCATACATCAAACTCAATGACATCACATATTCATACCCTAAAAGACGTTAATAATTGTATTATTCTTTGTGAAAAAATATTATGAGTCATCATAAGATTTCCCATGTTTTCACATAGTCAAAATAAATGTATATGTAGTCTTTTTTTTATTACCTAGTCCTTATGTGAAATTACCTTTTCACATATGTACATATCTTATGGAACACTTTGTTCAAGTTGACTAAGTTAAGTAATTATTTCCTTTTCTTACCTTGAGATAGTGCACTTAGTGATTCATAGGTTCATGGTATGTTTAGAGGCCCTAATCATACTTTTGTTCCCAAGGAATTTTGAGATCCCTCTAGTCCCTTGGGTCATGATAGCGCATAACCATACTCATGAACCCAACAACACCATGTTCACCAATCATCAAGAGATAGTTTTTATTTTCAACGAGTTACAAGATTTAAACTTTAGTAAATAGAGTAGCAACATTTCACCTTTATGAAAGTATGAGTCTCTAAAATTATATTCTTATCTTAAAGATTCAACCTTTATAAGAAAATGATAGAAGATGTTAGTTTTATGGCTTAAAAGTATTATTCTTTAAGAAAGTTGACACTTTTTGTGTATGCTTTTATTGTAAGTTTTGATGATGCCAAAAGGGTGACAAACGGCTGCAATCAAAGAGCATGAAGTTCCTTGAAGACAAAGGGGTTCAAGCATAGTTGGTATAGACTCCTAGGCCATATTCTTTTTGTGTATAGACAAAGGGGTTCAAGCATAGTTGGTATAGACAAAGTGTATGCTTTTTGTGTATGCTTTTATTCTCATGGCCAAATTTTTGAAACTTTATGATTAGTGTTTTGAAAAATGTTTCTTAACAAGCTACCAATTTAGATATTGATTTTCGAAAACATATTTCAAGTTTCTAAATAATTTGTCTTAAAGTTAGTCTATAGAAAATATGTTTTTAAATTAAGCAAATGCATGTTTTAGTAAGGTATAATCGATTACATAATGTTTTCAATCGATTAAGTTCGTTAGAATTTTCAAAAAATCATTACAATCGCGCTTTTCAAAGCTGTAATCGATTACCATTCTGGGTTCACTCGTAATCGATTACCACATAGTGTAATCAATTACTATATTCAACGACTTGCCCAGAAATTAGTTATTTTGCAATGGTAATTGATTACCAAAGCCTTGTAATCGATTACCACGAGCCCTAACTGAAAAAACGGCTAGTTCTCAAAAGTCATGTTCGTTGGCTACTTGTCTCAAACAGCTAGAACAAAATCTGAAGCCTATAAATAGCCATTCATAACACATTTTAAAGTAGAACACTCAAGGGTTAAAAACTCTTAATCAACTTTTTCAATTTCTTGATTTCTAACTTAGTTTTTGTGGCCAAAGAGAGTTACTATTAAAAAGCTTCATAGTGCTTCAAGTTGTATTATTTCCTCTTTTAGAGAGTAATCAATTTCCTTTATTCTTCTTCAAATTGTAAGAGGGTGAGGCATCCCTCAGGTAAGAAAAGGGTGAGGTATCCTTTTTTGATTTTGAGAAACTCAAACACTAGGGTAAGGGATCCCAAAAGTGTGAGTACTCAAGTGTTGTAAAGGTTTTAAAACCTTGAAGAATTTGACATAGTGAAAAATCCTGAGTTGATTGTTTGGGGACTGGACTTAGGCCATAAAGGGTGACCGAACCAGGATAAATATGAGTTTGCTCTTCTCTACCCTTATCTTTTTACTTAATTACAAGTTAAATTCATACTATTTATTGTTGAAGTTATTTGGAACTTGAATTAATTTCCGAATAGTTAATCACTTAATCACCTATTTTCAAATAAGATTTAAAAAGAAAGAGATTTTTGGGAAAAGAGTTAGATAAACTTTAGAACTTAATTCACCCCCTCTTAAGTTCTTGAGGCCACTTGGTAACAAGTGATATCAGAGCCCAATTCTTGTAAAGGCTTAACCGCTTCCAGAGTAATGGCCTCATCAAACTCTTTTTTGTCAGAAGGTACTTCCACAAATAGGCCATCTATTTTTAATGGGGATGGTTATTCATATTGGAAAATCCGTATGAGAATCTTTATTGAAGCCATAGACTTAGATGTTTGGGATGCGATGGAGAAAGGGCCTTTTGTTCCAACAAAACTAGTTGAAGAGAAAATTGTTGAAAAGACTAGAAATGAATGGACTGATGCGGATAAAAAGAAGGTTCAATATAATTTGAAAGTAAAGAATATCATTACCTCTGTTTTAGGACATGATGAATTCTTTCATGTGTCTAATTGTAAAACAACCTAAGAAATATGGGATACCTTACAAGTTACTCATGAAGGAACTAGTGAAGTTAAAAGGGCTAGGATTAATACTCTAACACACGAATATGAATTATTTAGAATGAATCCAAATGAGAGCATTCAAGGTATGCAAAAGAGATTCACGCATACTGTTAATCATCTTGCTTCATTGGGAAAGACATTTCCAAATGAAGATTTAATTAACAAAGTTTTAAGATGCTTGAACAGGCAATGACAACCAAAAGTAACAACAATATTAGAATCAAGGAACTTGGTTACAATGACTCTTGCTACTCTCTTTGGGAAACTTTGAAGCATGAGTTGGAACTCAACAGGCTTAATCAGCATGAGGAAAGTGACAAGAGGAAGAAAGGAATAGCCTTAAAAGCCACCTCTTCCACTCATGAAAGAAGTGATGAAGATGAAAAAGATAATTTGGAAGAAGTAGAAGCAAATGATGAAAACTTTAGTCTCCTTGTAAAGAAATTTGGGAGATTCCTTAGAAAGAAAGGAAAACAAAGAAAAGTCCCCTTTACACCAAAGAAGAATATCAACAAAGGCAAAGATACTTCATCCATTCCAAAATGCTATGAATGTGGTCAACCTGGCCATATAAACATGGAGTGTCCAATCTCTTTGAACAAATTAGAAAAACTAGGGAAGAAATCAAACAAAGAAAAGAAAGGCAAGAAAGCACATATAACTTGGGAGGAGAATGACGCTGAATCATCTAGTGTCTTCGAGAATGAAGTTGCTAACCTTAGTCTCATGGGTATAGATGGCAAAAGTGCTGAAGAGGTATGCTTAAAGATCATGAGCTCAAATTGGTACCTCGATAGTGGATGCTCCAAGCACATGACAGGAGATGTATCAAATTTCTCACAAATAACTCCTAAGAGGCATGGACATGAGACCTATGGAGACAATAATAAAGGAAAAATACTCAGAGTTGGTAAAATTGGATATTATTGATGATGTCGTAGAAGCTTTGGAAAACTCTCACATCAATGACAAAGAAAAAGAGCAAAAGAAAGAGGAAGAAAGTGAGAAAGAAACTACACCACAAGAGCAAACAAGGACAAATGATCTCCTAAAAGAGTGGAGGACTTCTAAACACCATTCATTTGACAATATTATAGGTGACATCTCAAAAGGGGTAACAACTCGAAATTCTCTTAGAAATACCTATAATCACATGGCATTTGTCTCTCAAGTTGAACCTAAAAATATAGAAGAAGCCATTATTGATGAACATTGGATTTTAGCCATGCAAGAGGAATTAAATCAATTTGCAAGAAATCAACTTTGGGAACTTGTGCCAAGACCTAGTGATCATCCTATCATAGGCACCAAATGGGTTTTTAGGAACAAACTTGATGAAAATGGTGTCATCATAAGGAATAAAGCTAGATTAGTAGCTAAAGGATATAATCAAGAAGAAGAAATAGATTATGAAGAAACATATGCTCCTGTAGCCAGATTAGAAGCCATTAGATGTTACTAGCATTTGCATCTATCATGGATTTCAAACTTTATCAAATGGATGTAAAAAGTGCGTTTCTAAATAGTTATATACAAGAAGAAGTGTATGTTGATCAACCTCCCGATTTTGAAAGTTTTGACTTACCCAATCATGTTTTCAAATTGAAAAAGGCTCTTTATGAGCTAAAATAAACTCCTAGAGCTTGGTATGATAGATTGAGTAAATATCTCTTGGAAAAAGTTTTTTCAAGAGGAAAAGTTGACACTTCACTATTTATTAAAAATAAGGAGCATGATATTCTATTAGTACAAATATATGTAGATGATATTATCTTTGGTGCTACTAATGATTCTTTATGTCAAGAATTTTCTAAGATAATGCAGAGTGAATTTGATATGTCCATGATGGGAGAACTAAATTTCTTTCTTGGACTCTAAATTAAGTAAGCAAAAGATGGAATATTCATAAATCAATCAATATATTGCAAGGAGTTACTCAAAAGGTTTGGAATGGATAATGCAAAGGATATTACTACTCCTATGAGCACTTCCTGCTACTTAGATAAGGATGATGAAGGTAAGTCTTTAGAAGTAACAAAATATAGAGGTATAATTGGCTCTCTTCTTTATCTCACTGCAAGTAGGCCTGATATAATGTTCAGTGTATGTATGTGTGCTAGATATCAAGCTAATCCTAAAGAATCTCATTTAACTGCAATAAAAAGAATTATGAGATATCTTATTGGAACAGTGAATATAGGTTTATAGTATCCCAAGGGAACCTCATGCAGTCCAATTGGTTACTCTGATTCAGATTTTGCTAGCTATAAAATGGATAGGAAAAGCACCAATGGAGCATGTCAATTAATTGGTAGTGCTTTATTCTCTTGGCATAGCAAGAAACAAAATAGTGTGACATTGTCTACTGTAGAGGCGGAATACATAGCGGCTGGAAGTTGTTGTGCTCAAATTCTTTGGATGAAGTAACAACTTTTAGACTATGGATTACACCTTGACCATATACCTATAAGATGTGATAATACAAGTGCTATAAATGTATCTAAAAATCCTGTTTTGCACTCTAGAACCAAACACATTGAAATTAGACATCATTTTCTACGAGATCATGTGCAAAAAGGTGATTGCATCTTAGACTTTGTGGAAACAAATAAACAACTAGTAGACATATTTACTAAACCTTTACCTAGGAAAAGTTTCTTTAATATTAGAAGAGAATTAGGTATAATTGCTTCCTCACATATATAGTTTTTCTTTATTACATTTTTAAATTTAATTTCTTTCCAAATTACTAACTTGAGCATTGGAGATTTCACTAAAATTATTTTGCAGGAACTCTATCATTTGCTAAGTTTCTCAGGGCTCATAATATGAAATAACTTGAAGGTTTCTAAAGTTTAAGGTTTGATAATCGATTATGAAAAGCAAGGTAATCGATTACATCCGTCTTTGTTACCCACGAGTTAAAATTTTATTTATTATAATCGATTATAATAGTTGGTAATCGATTAGTAACGTTAGGAAAATAACACTATAGTAATCGATTACATGTTATGTAATCGACTACCAAATTCTGGGCAAGTGTTAATTGATTACCCCAATTTGGTAATCGATTACGAGAAGGCACTTAAGCCCCCGCATTCGCATTCTTTCTCCTCATTTCAAACTTCAACTTCTCTCTCTTCGTGCTCTCTCTCTCCAAAATGCTATTATCGAAGCTCTCCCTTCTCTCTAACATAACTCTCTCATTTCTTCATCAAATCTCTCTATTTCTTCACCGAACTTTTTCTTTTCTTCCTCTCCACAAAACCCACTCACTCTCTATCCACGAAATCCATGATTCAATGGCTGAATCATCTAGGGCTCTTAGGAAGAGGAAGACCTTCACCAAGAACGCCAAAACTACTACTTCCTCTCTTCCTTCTGTGGAATTGTCGCGATTCTTCTCATCAAAGAAGCAAATGGACTCCTACATTGCTAATTTCCAGACTCGTGAACTTGTCACTCCAAGGTATTTAGATTTTGACTTCTTCAATCAAACAAATTTAGGAGTGTTTGCTCTTCTGAATAGATGGGAGTTCGTTAAGTTCCTTACTATGAAAGACAAGGTGTATCCTGAATTGGTTAAGCTATTCTATTCAAACTTGAAGTATAAGGATGCATGCTTATTTTCTGAAGTGAAGAATGTCCAGATAGTCATTGATAGGGGACTGTTTTATCAATTCATTGGTCTGTCTGTTGATGGGGAAACTTTACCTGGGAAGGGCACTGCTCCTTATGTTTGGAAGGAGGATTATAATCGTGACTTGGCCTTAGCACAATTCATGGGAGAGGGGGACACAACTAATCAGAGAACTTTAGTGGGTAGGCTCTCCTTAGAAGACCATATTCTTCATTATATCCTTGTGCATGTCTTGATTCCTAGAGCTGGTAATTATGCTCAGATATCTTCTGATGATGTTCTGGTTATGTGGGCTATGACTACTGAGCGTCCAATAAACTGGGATATTATATCATTTAGCACATGTTAAAGGTTAAGAAGAAGGCTAGGTGTGCTTTACCTTATGGGATGCTCATTACTCCTTTTCTTCAGCATTTTCGCATACGTCTCAGTGGTGAGATCACCTTGGACGAGACTCCTCATTATCCCATTAATGAAGGGACACTGACCAAAATGGGCTTCACGAACTATGCTGACCAATGGTACATTCCTAATAGGCCTGCAAGCGATGTCCCTCCTCCTCCTTCTACTCCTGGTCGTGCTTATGCTTCCGCTTCTGCTTCTATTCCTCAACCTTCCTCAGATTATATGGCGGTGATGCTTGAGGAGTTCCAAGGTCTTCGTACCTATGTTGGAGAGTGCCTTGATCACCTTGAGACTCGTATGGACCACTATGAGACTACCTTAGTTGGCTATGGGACTAGGATGGATAGTGTGGAGAGTGATCTTCACGCCCTACGTCAGCATTTTATCCCTTCTGGTTTTGGTTCTCCACCGCCTCATTCTCCGGCTCACTTTACTCCAACTTCTCATGCGGTGAAGATCACTCTATTTATTGTTGAAGTAATTTGGAACTTGCATTAATTTCTGAATAGTTAATCACTTAATCACCTATTCTCAAATAAGATTTAAAAATAAAGAGATTTTTGGGAAAAGAATTAGATAAACTTTAGAACTTAATTCATCCCTCTCTTAAGTTCTTAAGGCCACTTGCTAACACTTTTGACCATTATAAGACCATTAAGATTCCAACTTTATGATTTAAAGTTATCTTAAAGTCTAAAAGATTCTTTCTTGAAGAAAGATTTGAACTTTACTCGGCATTTCCATCTCAAAGCTTAACCTTTGCAAGATTAAAGTGCACATCTACATCTTTATGACTTAAGAGTTACATTTTTTATTAAAATATGAAACTTTATGAAAGGTCTTGTCTTCAAGATTCAATCTTTAAACATAAAGTGACAAGTTCTCATTTTTATGACTTAAAAAGTTTCATGCTCTAAAAAGTTTGGACTTTATACATATTCTTGCCTTCAAGAAGAACAAAATGAAACCTTGTAAAACCCATAAAATAGCACCACTTTTATGCATCAAGAAGCAAACTTTTAAAGTTTTATACTTTTGGAATGTTTATAGTCTTATCAGAATCATAAGAAAGATGTAAAGATGAGAACTTTTCCAATCTTAAGCTCATAAAAAGGAAAGAAATCAACTTTAATCCAAAACCACCAAGAATCATCAAGAACTTGTGCATCAAGAAAGAAAAATGGAAACTTTAAAGCACTCAAAGAGAGAAACTTTCAATAAATAAGAACAACTCATGAACAAAATCAAGAACATATTTTGCTAAAAATAGAAACTTTTTGGGCATTCATGAAGAAAACTCAAGACATCCACATGAACACTCATGAACAAGGTTCAAGAAGCAAACTTTTTTCCAAAAAAAGGAAACTTTCTCAAGTTCTCACTTGAAGATCTTGGCCATGGCGAGAGCCAAGCTTCAAGCTTCTTGAGTAACAAAAAGAAAAGAGTAGAGATCACTACCTAGTGATGAGTTTAGCGCCTCCAAGAAGAAGAAAATGAAGAAGACGCTGTTCTTCCAAGTGGATGAAGGTGGCAGTTTTGAATGAGCGATGAGAGAGCTCTTGAGTTCTTGAAGAAATTTGAGCTCATAGTGTTTGAATCTTGTCTTCAAAGACCAAAAGATGTGATCTTTGAAAGACATAGTGAGGAAGGTTTAGTTATGGTGGTGGAGAATAATGAAGAAGATAAAGAACAAGAAGAAAAAAGAAAATGTAGAGAGAAGTTGGAAATTTGAGAGTTAGAGAGAGAATAAGAAGTTGAAAAATGAAGTGAATGGGCGTATATGTATGTGTGTGGTTGTTGGCCATAGGTATATAGACATGAGCGAGTAGATATTTTCTTCATTTTGTTGTAATTAAGGGGATAAACGGTTAATTATAGGGTTTACTTTAGACAAACCCTAGTACTTGTCTTACATAAAGAAAACTTGTCTTTTACTTTTCTACTTTGGTGATGTCATCAATGCTTTATTATCTAGTTGACTAAATTTGAATTTTAATAATGTGATTAAGTGCTCATACAACTTAATTAACTTGATTAAACAAGGATTAGTGATTAACTCATAAAATCATGATTAACAAGTAAATTAAATTTTGATTAAGCTTAATTATCCTTAATTAAACTTGATTAAGTTAATTATTGGTGATTAGTACTTAATTAAGCTATTAAGAGTTTAATTCACTTAATTAAAAAATCTCTAATCTTAATTAAGCATTCTCTTAACTTTCTCTCCCGAATTGCTGCATAAATTCTTTAATTAAGCCTTAATCTTTTAATTTCTCATTAAGTGCCTAATTACTCAGGGTTACTAAGGTAGTTTAGCACAAAGAAAAATTGAGGATGTTACACTTGGCACCTCGTTATTTAGAAAGTTGAGGACTGTCTTTATCATTTTTGGTTTCAACATCATCGTCGAATTCTTCTTCCTCATCATCATCCTCATCCTTAGTGTTGGCATCCTTCTTATCAGCCTGACATATTGAATGTTGGCTTAGGAGTTCAATTATGTCAACTTCCCGGGGATATTGGTATCAACAACAACCTTAGAAGGGCTTGGATTATCGATTTGGTAAGCTTGCTTAGATACTTCTTCAAGTTCTACTTTACCCCTTGATTTTCATTTTATTACCACCCTCCAATTAGATTTGCATTTTCCAGGGTATGGCAAGTAATAAACTTGTCTTGCATTTTAGGCGATGATAACTGGATCAAAAATTTCATACCTTTTAATGTGGTTAATCTCAATTATTTTATTGTGATTGTGTTTACGTGTTCTCCTGGGACGTGTTGGATTATACCATTCACAAGCAAATAGCACAACCGAAAAATTATTTTAGGAGCTTGCTTCACATCATGCAAGCATACAACACCATAATACACAATTCAAACAATAGGAAGGAACTCTAAGCCTTCCACCAGTCATGCAATCCTATTCTCCTTCTTCCATCCTACAATTCTACCCTAAGTCTCTAAAACTTTGGGAAACATAAAGAGTAACAAATGGGTCCAATGTACATACCTAAAGCTTCCTAACTCACTCTAGTCAGTCAATCCCCCAATCACCAAGTGCTTCAAATAAGATCTTTAATAATCAACACAACAAATTAAATTAGTTAATTACCTCAGCAACTAAAAAATTTTAGTAGAGAAATGGAACTGGAAAAAAAGAATAAACACAAAAAAATTAAATCGATTGAAATACTCATTAACATACCACAAACACAATGGCAGTATCCAATGGCAAAATGGAAGCTCTAATGGCAAGAAAATGGCCTAAGGCCATAATGGGGACAAGAGAGAGAGAGAGAAAGAGAGAAGAGAGAAAAGAGAGAGAAGGTTAGAATGTAGAAGATCGGGGCCATTTGCGTTATAATGTCCAGGATCAATATTACCGACAGAAAATCTGTCAGCAATATTTTAATGAAACGAATCGTTTTAGTAAAATATTTTATAGATGAGAAGTCTGTCGGTAAAAAAAATCTGGCGAGAATTTAATTTTTCAAATATCGACCTACAATTAGTTAGTAAAAAAGAAAAAAATATAAAATTATTTTATATAAATTACCAACGGATTCTGTCGATTATGATTTCCCGCCTTTAGATGCCAACATTTATCGACTGTTTGACCAATGTATATGTAAACCATTGGTAATATTCGACAGCAAAACTTTGATTAAATTTTTCGATGGATAATTCGTCGGTAAAATCCATCGATTTTTTGTTAATTTCTAGTAATGAAAGACTCATGAAATTAAGCTGAATAAGAGAGCTAAAGAGCCAACAGAAAAGGCAAACCCATTGCCTTGAAGTCCACTCAAAGAAAGTCAATCTCTTCTAAAGCCATGAAAGCTGCTGAAGATTCAAATGAAGAAGAAGGTGAATCCTCTAATGATGATGATGATGAGAAGAATGAAATTGCTCATTTGGCAAGGAGGATATCAAAAGCTTGGATTAAGAGGAAAAAGAAAGGCTTTGTCCCTAAAAAGGACAAAAAGGGAAAAGCAAAGCAAGTTGAAGCTATTTGCTTTCAGTGCAAAGAACTTGGACAAGTTAGATCAGAATGTCCAAGGCTAAAGAAGAGTTCCAAGGAAAAAACTTCGAAGAAGAAGGCAATGATAGTTGTGTGGGAAGATCTAGATGAGGAACAGAATGGTGCAGAAACCCAAGAAAAAAAAGAAATTGTAGCACATCTCTGCTTCATGGCATATATAGTTTCTGAAGAAGAAACTAAGGTATTGGATTCTGAACCTGAACTCTCATATAATGATCTTGTGAAAGCATATGATGAACTATTGGATAATTCTCAGACACTTACTTCTCGTTATGATTCATTAAAGAAAAATTTCCAAAAATTATCTCGAGTTTTAAAACCTCAAGAATGAGAATGAGAAGTTGGGGCATGAGAAAACTAAGTTTTTAACAGAAAACACCTTTTTCCAGAAGGATATTACTGCCCTAAAAATTGAAGTTTCTAAAGCTGCTCAGAGAATATCTTTTGATGTTTCTAAACTTTAGAAAATAGTTAAACTTCTTAAATCAAATCTTGAGAAAATGGTGAATGGCTCAAAAAATCTAGATCTGATGCTTGGAAACTAAAGCCATACTTTGATAAAACTAGACTAGGATTTAAGAAGGAAGTTGATGAGAAACCATCCAAAGATTCTCAAAATAAAAATCTTTCTTGTATATACTATTTCAAAATGGAACACTCTTCTACAAAATACTTCTTCGGAAGGAAAGCAAAAGGCAGAAGGTGAAAAACCCTAAAAAGAAAACTAACCAAGAGGACCCAACAAAATATGGATACCTAAAGTGAAGGATGTTTCTGATGCAGGTGTGTCTTAAATCACACTATCAGAATAAAGTGGTATCTCGACAGTGGATGCTCTAGATAGATGACTGGATATCATGTTAGTTCAAGGATTTATGCACAATTTTCTGAGCATTAGTCAATTTTGTGACCAAGGTTGCAAGATGTGTTTGAACCTTCTCAATGTATAATTAAAGATTCCACATCTAATAAAATCATTCTTACTGTTAGAAGCCGTGATAATACTTATGTATTATATCTAGATGATCTTCTAGATCAGAATATAAAATGCTTAGCATCCATTATGGATAAGAAGTGGATGTGGCATAAGAAGCTTGGTCATGCTCATATGAGATTAATCTCTGAGATTTCTTAAAAAGAGCTAGTCGAAGGTTCATCTAAGATCAGTTTTGACAATGACTCAACCTATGAGTTCTGTTAAAGAGGTAAACATACCAAAAGTTCTTTCTACAGCAAAAATGTAGTCTCAACTACTAGACCACTTAAGCTTTTACATCTTGATATTTTTGGACCAACTAGAATTGCCAATCTAGGTGGTAAGAAATATAGTCTAGTCATTGTGGATGACTTTTCTAGATTTACATGGGTTATATTTCTAATCCATAAGGATGAAGATTGTGAGGCCTTCAAAATATTTTCGAAAAGAGTTCAAAATGAAAAAGGTTTTTACATTACTTCCATCAGATCAAATCATGGTGGTGAATTTGATAATCATGCTTTTGAAAATTTTTGTTATGAAAATGGTATTTCTCATAATTTTACTTCTTCTAGAGCTCCTCAACAAAATGGGGTTGTTAAAAGAAAGAATTTTATAAGAAATTGCCAAAACTATGCTTCTTGAAAGTGGTTTGTCTAAAGGATTTTGGATAGAAGCAATTAATACTGAATACTATATTCAAAACCATGTTTTCTTAAGGCCATTAATCAAGAAAACCCCCTTTTTGATATGTTTTGATCTAAATGTTTCATACTTAACACTAAAGATGAGCTATCAAAGTTTGATCTTAAGTCTGATCCTAGTATATTCCTAGGATACTCTACTATGTCTAAAGCCTACAGGGTATACGACAAGAAGACTCAAACTATGGAGGAGACTATATACATAATTTTTAAGGAAAGAAAGAAAGATGTACATTAGAAAATTCAGGACCTAGAAGAAGAAATGGAGAATCTGTCACTAAATAATGATGCCCACAATCAACAATCTCTTCAAATAGCCATAAGAGATGACAATAATGATTCTGAATTTTCTACATAACTACATGTTTATGATGATATACAAGAAAATCTAGAAGAATCACCCATTAAGAAAAGATACACTTGTGCAAGAGATTTGAGAGTTGTCTCTCAAAACCAAATCATTGGTGAACCTTCTCAAGGAGTTAGAACCAGATCATCTCTAAGAATAGAATCCAACCTAGAACTGATCTCAAATATTCAACTAGAATATGTTGATGAAGCTCTACAAGATCAAAGTTGGATTGAAGACATGAAAAAGGAACTAAATTAGTTTGAGAAGAGCAAAGTTTGGAATCTAGGTCCTTTACCTAAAGGACATTCTATCAATGGAACAAAATGGGTGTTCAAAAACAAACTTGATGAAGTTGGGAAAGTAATCAGAAACAAGGCAAGGCTAGTGGCTCAAGGATACAATCAACAAGAAGGCATTGATGATGATGAGACATATGCTTCAGTTTCAAGATTAGAAGCCATCAGAATATTGCTTGCCTATGTAGCATATAAAGGGTTTGTTTTGTATCAAATGGATGTAAAATCTGCTTTCCTAAATAGGTTTATTTTTGAAGAAGTTTATGTCAAGCAACCTCCTGGTTTTGAAAATGAAGTTTTTCCGAATCATGTTTTTAAGCTGACAAAGGCCTTGTATGGTCTGAAACAAATTCCTAGAGCTTGGTATGAAAGACTCAGCACCTTTTTACTTAAAAATGGTTTTAAAAGAGGAAAAGTTAACACGACTTTGTTTATTATGCATGAGAAAAATGATTTTCTGATTGTACAAATTTATGTATATGATATAATATTTGGTGCTGCAAATCAAAATTTGTGCAAGAACTTTTCTGAGCTTATGTAGGGAGAATTTGAGATTAGAATGATGGGAAAGTTAAAGTACTTTCTAGGGCTACAAATCAAGCAACAGAAAGATGGGATCCTCATTTATTAAGAGAAATATGCAAAGGATTTACTCAAGAGGTTTGACAAGGACAAAGCTAAGAGCACCAGTACTCCTATGCATCCTTCTCAAGTTCTAGAAGCCGACAAAGATGGAGAGAAAGTTTTCGATAAACTTATAGAGGCATAATTGGATTACTACTTTATCTTACAGCTGGTAGATCTGATATGCAATTAAGTATGAAAATTTGTGCTAGATTTCATTCTAATCTTAAGCAATCACGCTTAAATACTGTCAAAAGAATTTTGAGATATTTAGTAGGTGCTACTAATCTTGGTCTTTAGTACGAGAAAGGTACTGCTTTTGATGTTATAGGTTATTGTGATGCTGACTTTGTTGGAGACAGAGTTGAAAGGAAAAGCATAAGTGGCTATTGCTACTTTCTTAGAAAATCCTTGATAACTTGGTTAAGTAAGAAGTAGAACACAATTGCTCTTTCAACTACTGAAGCTGAATATATATCTGTAGCAAATTGTTGTGCTCAAATTCTATGGATTAAGCATCAGCTAGAAGATTTCAACTTGAGATATACCAAAATCCCTATCTTGTGTGATAATACAAGTGCTATTAACCTTACAATGAATACCATTAAGCATTCTAGATCTAAGCATATAGACATTAGGCATCATTTCATAAGAGACATGTTCAGAAAGGAGATATTGAGCTAAGTTTTGTAGATACAGAAGGTCAGATTGCTGATATTTTTACAAAACCTTTAGCTGAAGATCGATTCTATTATATACAGAACCTTCTAAACATGACTAGCTTTTGAGCATGCATTCATATTGCATATGTATTACTCTACTTAAGCAAAAGCTTAAGGCTGAGATTGCTGCTTCCAAAATGAATTTGCTTTCTGGAGAAAGATTCTCAAAGAATGACCTCGTCCGGAAAGATAAGCTAAGAATGGTTCAGAAAGGATAGATCAGAATGTGTAAGATGCATTCAGAATAGTTCCAGAAAAATTTGACTAGAATGAGCTGCAGAATATGTTTAGAAAGATACATTTAGAAAGAGTTCAGTAGATCAAATTAGAAGGGTATGAAGATCAATCGAGAAAGATAGGTTTAGTTTTGACTCAGAAAGATTCAGAAAGATAGGTTTAGAATTATGGTTTAGAAAATGATTTAGATTGTGGGTTCAGAAAAAAGTATCTCATCAGAAATATGACCAAAGTCTCTGATCAGAAACTTAATAGTGAAGACTTATAATCGTTTTGAGAGGTGGAACTATTTGGTTACTCCCCACTATACCACATTGCTATCATCAAAGTGGGAAAACCAAAAGCCTCACTTAACCACAAATTTCGTTGTGTTAGCCTCGAAACCGCTTACATCTCTTTAACTCTTGGTCATTTTCATTAACCATCAAATCACTTTACACTCTTTGAAACCTTCATCTTTCAAGCTACAAGAAACACAGACACTGTTCATCTTCACTGTCAAAGCTTCAAACTTTCAAACTTTCCATTTTATTTTCACCTCTCTACCCAAACACATTTCCCTTCATTCATTCAAGCCTCAACCTTTGCATATCAATATGTCTAAAAAAGGTGATTTCAGTGTCCTTTACATCTTCGATGATGAAGAAATGCAAGCTAACTTCTACAAAAACTTCTTCATCAGACCCATAGCTAGAGGAAGAAGTTTCTATCTAGAAAACTTCACTTTTCTCGCTGAGGTATTTGAAGTCTTTAGTTCCAAGGATTGAACAACTTTTTGAGGATTTCAGAAAATATATACATGGGGTTGGTTCCTGCTTTCTATAGCACCCTCGTCCCCTCGGATGAAGACAATACCTTGCTCCAAAACATAGTTGGAAGCTTCGAGATAAACTTTCTTCGATTTGATATTGCTCAAATCACCAATACAGCTAATGAGGGCATTTTGTGTAAAGAGAAAGATGGTAGGAAGAGCTTGGAGCCACAAAGGACGAAGTTACTACTGTGCCCACTGGGAAAAGCGGCATGCAAGTAAGAGGTATTTACACCTCTTATTTACTTACCCTGGTTAGAGCTATCTATTCTATTGTTCAACATACTGTGCTACCAAGGAGTGGTAACACAGATGTGATGATTAAAGTGGATCAAATGGTCATGTTCTGTTTCATGACCAGAAGAACAATCAAATTTGGTGAGGTTGATTATAGACTTTATTTTCTTGGTTGTTCATGCTGAGAGGAAGAGATATGCCACTCTCCTTTATGGCATGTTCCTTATAAGAGTCTTCGTAATAGCCCAACTTCCAATGGACAGACATAGGGCAGACAACAAATTCCCTACAACTATAATGAAGACTTTCTCAACCTTAAGGTTGAAGCCACAGGGTCTTGAGAAGGAAAGAAAAAAAAAGGAAAAGGAAAAGGTGGACAAGAATAATGCAGTCCAGAAGGAAAAGTCGAAGCCTTTTGGAGATAAAAAAAAAGAGACCAAAAAGAAGTCTCTCACCTATCTCTGTAGAGAAGAGGATTAGCAAGAGAAAATTGTTAAAACTTGCTGAAGAAACCTCTTCTTCATCCATTGTAGAAGATGAGACATCTACTATTGCTGCAAAGCCCATGAATGTTGTTGCTCTTGCTACTAAACCTGCAACCAGGTCATCTAGACCCTCTAGGCTTATTCGGAGGGGTATTGTAATTAGGGAACTTATGCCTCAAGAACAGCCTGAAAAACAATCTGAAGTAGAGACTTCAGATGAAGAGGAGGATCTAGAATATAAATGCAAAGGCAAGAAGAAAGTGAAAAAGGCCTCTGCTGAACCATCTAGCGATTCCACTCCCTCTCCTCTAAGAAGAGCAAAGTAAGAAGCTACATAAAATAGGCTAAAAGAGGAAGCATGGTTGCAAAAGTAGAGAAATATAGCTGTTGGTGTTGGAGCTTCTGCTGGTGGTGCTAGGAGCTCATCAATTTCCTTGGAGGTGGATCAACAAGTTGTAATAATTGAAGAAGTAAACCCACCTTCTGAGATGAGAAAGGTTGTTATACTTTTAGAACATCAAGAGTAAGTCTTAGAATAGCCTGCACCTTAATCTACATCATTGGTGTCTTTAAATCAAGAAAGATCCATTGTTGGAGAGCAGAATTTGTAGCAAAAAGGGCTAAGCCTAAAGGGACAATTGCTCTAGTGACAAAAGCTAAAGCTACAGTTGCTGTTTCTAAACTTGAAAATGCACCTCCTACCACTCCAATGCATAATCCAACCATGGCCTCCGAAGATATTTCTGCTAACCCAACTACTGCTAAGACATTGCTACTGTTGACTTCTGGACCTCAATTCGATAGAACAACAACTCCAACTTGTTCTCAGCCTGCCTAGTCATCAGCAAGTCATAGCCACCATACTGCTAACCTACTTTTTGGAATGCCATCAAATGCAGAAGCCTTTCCAAACCTTATTATAATTCAAATAGATTTGATTCTGGCCAACCAGCACACTTTCATGGCCAATCAGTGTAATATGGAAAGAATGATGGATAAAATGGAGAACCTCATGTTGCAAATTTTGAAAGCTCTTCAGAGAGGAAAAGGCAATTAGTGGCGGTCCTTCTATCTAGATCTTACTAAAATTCAAAAAGATTTGATTCGGGCCAACTAGCTTTCTCTCATGGCCAATCAGTGTAATATGGAAAGAATGATGGATAAAATGGAGAACCTCATGCTGCATATTATGAAAGATCTTCAAGAGGAAAAGACAGTCAGCGATGGTCCTTCTATGATCCCATATCATTATTTTTGATGAAGTCAAAGGGGGAGATGATTGAAGAAAAGCTTTAACTGAAGGAGAGCACACATCTAGGGGTAGTTAGGAGCTAGAGCTAGAAGTTTTTTTTAGTTTTAGCTACTACTGTGTTCAAATACATCATTCATTTAGAATTAGGATTTTTGTCATCTTATTTTCTGGGAATATTTTCAAGTTTCTTGAGTTATAATTATAATTTCTACTAAACAGTTTATATCAGTTTATATCACACTATTAACGCTTTGATATCACATTATTGAACAACTTACAATTTCTTGAGTTATATCATGTGCTATCTCTTTATTCGTGCTCTGGTAATAATTGCTCTGATAGTACTTTGATATTATTGCCAATACTTTGAGTTTATTATTCTGATACAATTATTTATTACTCTGATACAATTGTTTTGCCCTATAATCTTATACAAACTTATGGCATGTTGTTCTTATTCTTTTAGCTACTCTAATTATATGTGTTGCTCTAATCTTTATTGTTGTATCATCATGTTTCTGATACTTTATATATTCTGCTCTGAAAATTATTACCTTTCATGGATTACTTTATTTATGTTTTGTGCTCTAATTTAAGAAAATTTGAAATTCATATTGTTTTATTGGAAAATAGTTTTAGAATTCATGATCATTCAGGATCAAATTTTTTTAAACACAAATAATTAATCTTTCTTATTAACTATACTTATCATTGAAGCTTCTATAAATCTTTGATTATTTTTCAAAAAGTACAATTTTTTAATTCCGAAGGATAAAAACGAACATTAGTCTGTATGCCTATGCACTCTAAATTCATTTTTTTCTACATACAAAAGCTTTTCTTAAATATTGATTTGCCATCATTAAAAATGGGGAGATTATTAGCTCCAATACCCTTCAGAAGCCACATCATGGTTTGTACCTTAAAGCTAAAAGGTTTTAATGATCAATAAATCAAGGTTTAATAAAATCTTTTGTGAACTAATCATTTGTTTACGTGTTTAAATGTTTCAGTGAGTTAGATCAAACAATTCGTGCATAAATGTATATTGGAATGTACAAAGTTAGTTCTTTTGCGTATCTCATTTCTATATCACAAGAAAAAGGACACTTTGTCATATTCATGATCTCTCTCAATCAAGAAACTTATAAAAAAGTTCAGAAGGTAGAATCTATGACTTTAGAAGGAAGAACAAGCTATTAGAAGGGCCATGTAACATCCTCAATTTCACGTCGTGCTAAATTACCTCAATAACCCTGAGTAATTAGGCACTTAATGAGAAATTATGAGATTAATGCTTAATTAAGGGGTCAACTCGGAGGAAAAGAGTCAAGAGAATGCTTAATCGAGATTAGATAATCTCTAATTAAGCGAGTTAGAGCCTTTATAGCTTAATTAAGCACTAATCGCCCTTAATTAGCTTAATCGCAAGACTAATTTTTCTTAATCGTGTTATTGTATGTTAATCACTAATCCTTGCTTAATCACCTTAATTAAGTTGTATGAGCACTTAATCACATGATTAAATTCAAATTTAGTCAACTAGACAATAAAGTAGAGAGTGATGTCATTAAAGCAAAAAGCAGTAGACAAAACTACTTTATGTAAGAGTTTGACCATGCTTTATCTCCCCATCATCCAATTTATCCCCTTAAACCTTAATTAACACAAAATAACACAAAAATATCTTCCCCCCACCCACTTGAAACTCACGGCCACTTCACACACACACATACACACATTCACTTCATTGTCAACTTCTCATTCTCTCTCTAAAGTTCTCAAACTCTCCAACCTCTCTCTACATTTCCTCTTCTTCTTCTTCATCTTCTTCATCTCTTCTTCTTCCTTTCACCACCACCACCACCAAGACCACTCACTTAGCCCTTCCAAGACCTCATCTTTGGGTCTTTGGAGACAAGATCAAAACACTACAACTTCCATTTTCACAAGATCTCAAGAACTTCTCCTTCCTTCCTGCAAAACCGCCACCATCATTATCAAGGGGAGCCATTACCTTCTTCTTCCTCTTCTCTTGGTTTTGCGCCATCTTTAAGAAAGGTAGTGATCTTCATCTTTTTCATTTTGTTTGCTCAAGAAAGCTTGGGGCTTGGTTCTTTCATGACCAAGATCTCTAAGTGAAAACTTGAGAAGATCCTTCATGCTCTTCAAGAGCAAAAGTTTCCATTTTTGGCAAAATATGTTCTTGTTGTTCTTCAAGTGTTCTTAAGTTTCTACTTTTAGAAAAATATGTTCTTGTTGTTCTTCAAGTGTTCTTAAGTTTCTACTTTTGGTAAAATATGTTCTTGAATGTTCTTGACGGTATCTTACTTAAAGTTGTTCCTTTTTTTTATGATGAGTTGATGATTAGAAAAGCTTCATCTTATTATGTTTTCATGATTTGATAAGACTATGAACCTTCTAAAAGCTTTAAACTTTAAAAAGTTTGCTTCTTGATGCATAAAAAGTGGCGCAAGTTTTAATACCATCATAAAGTCTTCTTTTGTTTTATTTTGAAGATAAAGATATATGTAAAAGTCTAAGCTTTTTAGAATAACAAGCCTTTTTGAGTTATAAAATGATATCTTGTTACTTTATGTCTTAGAAATCCAACCTTAAAGAAAAGACCTTTCATAAAGTTATAAACTTTAATCAAGAATGAAACCTTTAAGTCATAGAAGTGTTGTTTTGTAGCACTTAATCCATAAAGTTTAGATCTTGAACTAAAATAATGCCAAAAGGTGTTAACTTTTATAAAGATCAAGACTTTTAACCTTAAAGTTGATGTTTCATATCACTAGTTGACAAAATGGGAATCTTTTTAATGCAGAGACAACTTTAAGTCATAAAGTTGAGACCTTGATGGTCTTAGAATAATTAAATGAGTCAACTTTCATAAGAACAAGCCTCTTTAGTTAAAAAGCTAGTAACTTGTGTCATTACTACATAAAGAACTAAATTTTTAAACAAGAGTTTAATATTAAAGGCACTTATTTTCACAAAGAATAAAACTTTATGGCTACTTTATAAAGAATGATAACTTCAATAATGTTATTAATGAAAGCTTAAAACTTCATAAGTTGAATAAGTTAAAAATCACCCTTGGTGATTAGTGAACATTGGTGTTGTTGGGTTCATAATGTGGTTATGCGTTGTCATGACCCAAGGATTAGAGGGATCTTGAACTCCTTGGGAACAGAAGTATGATTAGAGCCTCTGAGCATACCATGAACCTAGGAATCACTAAGTGCACTATCTCAATGAAAGGAAACAATCACTTAACTTAATTAATTTGATCAAGTGTTCCATAAGACATGTACTTAAGTAAAGAATACTTTCATACGAGGACTAAGTAACTAAAAGACCACAAACACATACCTTAACTATGTGAAGATAGAGTAAACATTCATAATGCAAATGGGCAACATAAGTACATGCAAGGACATGCATCATCATAGACTTAACCATGGTTATACTTTTGACTTTACTTTCATTTTTAGCACGTGCTTAACATTCTTTGCTTTCCTTTGAAATAGACTGCTTTTGGACATGAGCTCATTCCGTGATCGTCGTCATGCAGTACTAACCAAATCAGACAAAGCTGATATTGGTTACCTCTAAGTTGGAGGGTCCTCCATATCACCCTTGCCTCCCTCATAGAGGTTTCTTGAGTCTTTGTGGATCGCCGTCTCTCACTTCCCTTACCGAAGTGCTTGAAAGGTCATGTCCTATTAATTCTTTGCTTATCATTATACTTTACATGCATGATACTTCTTTGACTAGACACATGCAATGATATGACTAAGTCCATAATTTTGACAGAAATTTGGCAGCATAATGGCTAGACCGGAGCTTCCCCAAAATGCCAATCATAAACTTTCATGAGACAAAGCTCAATCAAACTCATCATTCATCATGCCGAATGGCATTACCCACTCATATCCTAAAGGAGTTTATAGTTGTGTTTTTCTTTGCGAAGAATATTATGAATTATCGTATAATTTCTCGTGGTTACCTATGAGAGAATCACATAGTTAGGATATGAGTTTGTGGTCTTTTAGTTACTTAATCCTTGTATGAAAGTATTCTTTACTTAAGTACATGTCTTATGGAACACTTATTCAAATTAATTCAATCATGTGATTGTTTCTTTCCCTTGGGATAGTGCACTTAGTGATTCCTAGGTTCATGGTATGCTCAGAGGCCCTCATCATACTTCTGTTCCCAAGGAGTTCGAGATCCCTCTAATCCTTGGGTCATGACAACGCATAATCACACTCATGAACCCAACAACACCAATGTTTACTAATCACCAAGGGTGACTTTTAACTTATTCAAGTTACAAAGTTTTAAACTTTTACTAATAACATACCAAGGTTTTACCTTAAACATTATTAAAGTTATCATTCTTTATAGAGTAGTCATAAAGTTTTACTCTTTATGAAAGTAAGTGCCTTTGACATTAAGTTCTTATTTTAAGATTAGATCTTTATGAAATAATGACACAAGTCACTAGCTTTTTGAATAAAAAGTCTTGTTCTTTATAAAAGTTAACACCTTTTTGCATTGTTTTGGTTCAAGGTCTAAACTTTATGAATTAAATGTTACAAAACAACACTTGTATGACTTAAAGGTTTCATTCTTGATTAATGTTTGAAACTTTATGAAAGGTCTTTTCTTTAAGGCTTGTTATTGTAAAAAGCTTAGACCTTTTCATGTATCTTTGTCTTCAAAATAAAACAAAAGAAGACTTTATGATGGCACTAAAACTTGCGCCACTTTTTGTGCATCAAGAAGCAAACTTTTTGAAGTTTAAAGCTTTTAGAATGTTCATAGTCTTATCAAATCATGAAACATAAAAAGGTAAAGCTTTTCTAATCATTAACTCATCATAAAAAGAAAGGAACAACTTTAAGCAAGATACCAACAAGAACATATTTTTCTAAAAAAGGAAACTTAAGAACATATGAAGAACATCAAGAACATATTTTTTCCAAAAGAGGAAACTTAAGAACACATGAAGAACATCAAGAACACATTTTTCCAAAAGAGGAAACTTAAGAACACATGAAGAACATCAAGAACACATTTTACTAAAAATGAAAACTTTGGCTCTTGAAGAGCATGAAGGATCTTGTCAAGCTTTCACTTAGAAATCTTGGTCATGAACGAACCAAGTTCCAAGCTTTCTTGAGTAAACAAAATGAAAAAGATGAAGATCACTACCTTTCTTGAAGATGGCGCAAAAACAAGAGAGGAGGAAAAAGAAGATGATGGCTCCTCTTGATGATGATGGTGGCGGTTTGCAAGAAGGAAGGAGAAGCTCTTGAGGTCTTGCGAAAATGGAGGTTGTAGTGTTTTGATCTTGTCTCCAAAGACCCAAAGATGAGGTCTTTGAAGGGCTAAGTTAGTGGTTTAAGGTGGTGGTGGTGGAGAAAGGAAGAAGAAGATGAAGAAGATAAAGAGAGTTTTAGAGAGAAGTTGGAGAATTTGGCTTGAAGAGAGAGAATAGGATAAGTGAAAATGAAAATATGAGTGTGTGTGTGTGCTCGAAAGTGGTGTCCATGATTAAAGGAGGAGGGTGAGATATTTTGCTTAATTTTGTGTCATCTTGTGTTAATTAGTGATTAAAGGGACAAATGGGATGATGGGGAGACAAAGCATGGTCAAACTCTTATATAAAGTAGTCTTGTCTAATGTTCTATGCTTTAATGACATCACTCTCTACTTTATTATCTAGTTGACTAAATTTGAATTTAATCATGTGATTAAGTGCTCATACATCTTAATTAAGGTGGTTAAGCAAGGATTAGTGATTAACATACAAGAGCACAATTAACAAAAATTAATCTTACAATTAAGCTTAATTAACCTCAATTAAACTCGCTTAAGCTAATTAAGGGTGATTAGTGCTTAATTAAGCTATAAAGGCTCTAACTTGCTTAATTAGAGATTATCTAATCTCAATTAAGAATTCTCTTGACTCTTCTCATCCGAGTCAACCCCTTAATTAAGCCTTAATCTCATAATTTCTTATTAAGTACCTAATTACTCAGGGTTACTGAGGTAATTTAGCACGACATGAAATTCGGATACTCGTTCTTCATTTCAGCTTCCAGCTCCCACGTATATTCTTCCATATTCCCTCTACCCCAAGCCACCTTGACCAAGGGCACCGTCTTACTCCTCAGTTGTTTTGCCCCATGATCTACGATCCGAGATGGCGGTAGATTGAAAGTTAGGTCCTCCTTTAACTGTACACTTGTAGGCTCAAGTAGATGACCAGGATCGGAGTGGTATTTTCTCAATTGAGACACATGGAAGACATCGTGAAGGTTTGACAAATTTGGAGGTAAGGCTATTTGGTAAGCAACTGACCCGACACGTTTTAAAATTTGAAAAAGGCCAAGGATACGGGGGCTTAACTTTTTGACCTTCATGGCTCTACCTATACCGGTCGTAGGAGTGATTTTTAGGAACATGTAACATCCTCAATTTCATATCGTGCTAAATTACCTCAGTAACCCTGAGTAATTAGGCACTTAATGAGAAATTATGAGATTAAGGCTTAATTAAGGAGTTGACTCGGATGAGAAGAGTCAAGAGAATGCTTAATCGAGATCAGATAATCTCTAATTAAGCAAGTCAGAGCCTTATAGCTTAATTAAGCACTAATCGCCCTTAATTAGCTTACTCGAGTTTAATTAAGGTTAATTAAGCTTAATCGTAAGATTAATTTTTGTTAATTGTGTTCTTGTGTGTTAATCACTAATCCTTACTTAATCACCTTAATTAAGTTGTATGAGCACTTAATTACATGATTAAATTCAAATTTAGTCAACTAGACAATAAAGTAGAGAGTGATGTCATTAAAGTATAAAGCATTAGACAAGACTACTTTATGTAAGAATTTGAACATGCTTTGTCTCCCCATCATCCCATTTGTCCCCTTAATCACTAATTAACACAAGATGACACAAAATTAAGCAAAATATCTCACTTTCCCTCCCTTAATGAAGACGCCATCTTTTCTCTCTCCCTCCCTCATCCATTTTCATTTTCACTCATCCTATTCTCTCTCTTCAATCCAAATTCTCCAACTTCTCTCTAAACACTTCTTCATCTTCTTCATCTTCCTCTTCCTTTCTCCACCAGCACCACCCTAAACCACTCACTTAGCCCTTCAAAGACCTCATCTTTGGGTCTTTGGAGACAAGATTAAAACACTACAACCTTCATTTTCACAAGATCCCAAGAGCTTCTCCTTCCTTCTTGCAAAACCGCCACCACCATCATCAAGAGGAGCCATCATCTTCTTCTTCCTCTTCTCTTGTTTTTGCGCCATCTTCAAGAAAGGTAGTGATCTTCATCTTTTTCATTTTGTTTACTTAAGAAAGCTTGGAGCTTGGTTCTTTCATGACCAAGATTTCTTAGTGAAAGCTTGAGAAGATCCTTCATGCTCTTCAAGAGCCAAAGTTTTCATTTTTAGTAAAATGTGTTCTTCATGTTCTTCATGTGTTCTTAAGTTTCCTCTTTTGGAAAAATATGTTCTTGATGTTCTTCATGTGTTCTTAAGTTTACTCTTTTCCAAAAGCTTCACCTTTTTATGTTTTCATAATTTGATAAGACTATAAACATTCTAAAAGCTTTAAACTTTAAAAAGTTTGCTTCTTGATGCACAAAAAGTGGCGCAAGTTTTAGTGCCATCATAAAGTCTTCTTTTGTTTTATTTTGAAGACAAAGATACATGAAAAAGTCTAAGCTTTTTAGAATAACAAGTCTTTTTGAGTTATAAAATGATATCTTGTTACTTTATGTCTTAAAAATCAAAACTTAAAGAAAAGACCTTTCATAAAGTTTCAAACTTTAATCAAGAATGAAACCTTCAAGTCATAAAGGTGTTGTCTTGTAGCACTTAATTCATAAAGTTTTGATCTTGAACCAAAATAATGCCAAAAGGTGTTAACTTTTATAAAGAACAAGACTTTTGATTTAAAAAGCTAGTAACTTGTATCATTATTGCATAAAGATCCAACCTTAAGATATGAGCTTAATGTCAAAGGCACTTACTTTCATAAAGAATAAAACTTTATGACTACTCTATAAAGAATGATGACTTTAATAATGTTTAAGGTAAAACCTTGGTGTGTTATTAGTAAAAGTTTAAAACTTTGTAACTTGAATAAGTTAAAAGTCACCCTTGGTGATTAGTGAACATTGGTGTTGTTGGGTTCATGATGTGGTTATGCATTGTCATGACCCAAGGATTAGAGGGATCTCGAACTCCTTGGGAACAGAAGTATGATTAGGGCTTCTGAGCATACCATGAACCTAGGAATCACTAAGTGCACTATCTCAAGGAAAGGGAACAATCACTTAACTTAATTAATTTGAACAAGTATTCCATAAGACATGTACTTAATGTAAATAATACTTTCATACGAGGACTAAGTAACCAAAAGACCACAAACACATATCCTAACTATGTGATTCTCTCATGGGTAACCACGAGAAATCGTATGATGATTCATAATATTCTTCGCAAAGAAAAACACAGCTATAAGCCCCTTTAGGGCATGATGGGTGATGCCATTCGGCATGATAAATGATGAGTTTGATTGAGCCTTGTCTCATGATTGAATGATGAGTGTGATGATATGATATAAATATGATGAACTATTGGTTGAAAGTTTATGATTGGCATTTTGGGGAAGCTTCGGTCTAGCCGTTATGCTGTCGGATTTCCATCAAAATTATGGACTTAGTCATATCATTGCATGTGTCTAGTCAAAGAAGTATCATACATGTAAAGTATAATGATAATCAAAGAATTAATGGGACATGACCCTTCAATCACTTCGGTAAGGGAAGTGAGAGATGGTGATCCACTCAAGGAACCTTTATAAGGGAGGCAAGGGTGACATGGAGGACCCTCCAACTTAGAGGTAACCAATATCGGCTTAGTCTAATTTGGTTAGCACTGCGTAACAACAGTCACGGAATGAGCTCATGTCCAAAAGCAGTCTATTTCAAAGGAAGGTAAAGAATGTTAAGCACGTGCTAAAAATGAAAGTAAAGTCAAAAGCATAACCATGGTTAAGTCTATGATGATGCCAATTTGCATTATGAATGTTTACTCTATCTTTCAGCATGTATGTTAGATTATGATGATGTAGTTATGATGTTAAGTTTAAAAGCAACCCACTTCGGAGTTTATGTTTTCCAAATCATTAAAATTGAACGTATATCTGTCGACTGCTTTTATAATTAAAATCGAAGTGGCTGGGACGATGACAATGACACTATGTTTGTCTAGTCGTGATCTTACTGAGAAATTTAGTATTTCTTACTCCTACGTTTCCGTGTCATCTTTAGAGGATGCCAGCGTCGGGCATGGTGGTGCTTTTTATTGAGTTTCTAGTGATGCATTGGCACTTCGACCCGGTGCTAAATGCATCTGTGCTGACCGCTCAGGCAGCGATGCGGGTCTACACGTTCCATAGCTGCCAGTTCCATTCACCCGTGATGAGTCCATTTTTCCGCCCTCATGAGCCATTCGAGGACATCACTATGGATGACGTTTGCCCGCCCTTCCATCCTCCGAGGTACCCTACTGATGGAGATTCCGATTCGGACACCCGCTTGACACCGATAGTTTCGTTGGATTCTGATCCTTTGGAGCCTTCTTATCCGAGTTATCATGTGGAGACAGACCCGTCTGAGCTTTCCTACCCGTCTGTGATCTGTCTGTCGTCTGACTCGTCTTCTTCTTCTACAGCCCCTCGTCACACACCACCCCCGATTCGCGGTCGCGGGTTCATCTGTACTCGTGCCGTGCCTCATGGGCGTGGCCGTGCTCGAGGAGGAGGATGTGGTGATATTCCTCTCGGTGGATTCGGGAATGGCTACCTTCCGCCAGATGCGTGAGGTGTTGATTTACATGCAGAGCCGAGCACGAGGATAGCCCCTTTTGGTTGTAGCTAGGGTTATCATATTTCTTGAGGCATGTATGGGTGTATGGGATTGCTTATGTATTTCCTTTTATCGTGTATTTCGTTAGGTTATCTATTGGGCCGACAGTAGGTATCAGACCCATTGTTATAATTGTGTATGACTGCTGCTATTACTACTACTATATTAACTATGGGATGGCTATGGAATAAATGTTATCTTTATCTAAGATTATGATTATTCTCAATGCGTCTGTTTATGTTTAATGCGATGTATGTATGAGATAGCGACGTTTGTATTATATGTTCACGATGCGCTCATGGCTCTCGATTTTCAAAAATGGTTTACTTGTTTTATTTTAAAAAAAAATTTTACCCCTATTTTTATTTAAAAAGTAATTTAGAAAAGGTAATGTTAGTTCCGCGAGCAAAGGTAACAACTAGTAATTCCACAATATGACTTAAGTATAGAATGGAACTATTAGGGTGTTACATTTTGGTATCAGAGCAGTTCGTCCTTGAAGAGCCTGGGGATAGACTGACTATGCTTCTAAGCATATGTGTTAGTTAAGTCATGCTTTGGGTCTCGTTTGTATGATGGGACGTAGGAGTTAGATGTGCATGATCATCTGTTCTGAATATGGTTAGTTGCTAGTTCACTCAACATAAATGTTGAGCTTGATCAACTCAATGTCTTCTGTTTTGGTGTTCCAGAAACTAATGGCTTTAGGAAGACGTGGTAGGCCCCGTAACGAGCCGGAAGGTCCCGAGGAAGTCATGGGGACACTCCGTGAAATGGCTGCTACCATGAGGGAGCAGGCTGCTGCTGTCCATCGCATGATGGAGCGAATGGAGCAAAGGGATGAGGAGAATCCCAAAGGGCACAATGGGGGAGCTGAAGTAGATCTTGAATACCTCAAGTTTGCTGAGTTCCATAAGGCAAACCCGCCGAGTTTCAGAGGAACGTACAACCCCAATCGAGCTGATGAGTGGATCAAGGCCATTGAGAAGATTTTTACGGTGTTGGCCTGCACCGAGGAGCAGAAGGTAGCCTTTGCTACCTATATGTTGGAAGCTGATGCCGAGTTCTGGTGGGTAGGCACAAAGAGGCTATTGGGAGGAGCCCAAACCCATATCACTTGGGAGATTTTCAAGATGCATTTTTATAAGAAGTATTTTCCCGCATCCGTGAGGAATGCAAAGGAGCTAGAGTTCATGAGTCTGCGTCAAAGGACCATGAATGTTGCCGAGTATACGGCCAAGTTTGAGGAGCTATGCAAGTTCTAGACAATTTATCAAGGGAACCTGGATGAGCATTGGAAATGTGTGAAGTTTGAAGGGGGATTGCGTGAGGAGATATTGGCATTTGTAGGACCCATGGAGATCCGTGACCATGCTGCACTTGTCAACAAGTGCCGTTTGGTGGAGGATTGCAACTGCAAGCTGTCTGTGGCTAGGTCTGAAGCTTACAAGAAGAAGATGGCACCGCAAGGGCAGAAGTTCAAGCCTCAACCCCCAAGGAGACCATTTCAAGGTGGAGCTTTCAAAGGAAAGCAAGCCCACAAGCCTACTGGGAATCCACCCAAGCCGGCGAATGGTCAAGCCTGCCCTAAGTGTGGTAAACATCATGGAGGACACCCTTGTTTAGCTGGCCAGAATGCTAGTTTTCAATGCGGAAAGCCTGGACATATGGCTAGAGACTGCACTGTCAAGCTGTTGTCCCCTACCAACAAGCCCCAACACTAAGGAAGGGTCTTTGCCCTTAATGCTGAGGAGGCCACTCAGTCCGACGATCTGATCCAAGGTAAGTGCGAGGATAATAGTAGGACCTTAACTATGCTGTATGATTCTAGATCTACACACTCCTTTATTTCTCATGATTGTGTAGATAGATTAGGATTGTCTGTGTCCGAATTGCCTTATATGTTAATTGTTTCTACTCTTGCTGGGAAACCAGTTAAGACTTGTCATTGTTGCTTGAGTTGTTGATTCCAAATTGATGGTAGGTCTTTCGTAGCGAATTTGATTTGCTTGCCTTTGTCTAGTTTGGATTTGATTCTGGGCATGGATTGGCTTTCGGCTAACCATGCTATAATAAATTGCTTTGAAAAGTCCATTGTTCTTCCCCCTATACCTGTTAAGCCCGTAGAGCCTGTTAGTTTGTTTCTGAACTCTATCAAGGTAGGAAGTAGCGAGTTGGATGATCAGGGATATGTTCTTCTTATGGCAAGTGAAGTGGAACTCGAGCAGGTATTGGATGAGATCCCCGTAGTCAAGGAATACCCCGATGTATTTCCTGATGACATACCCGAGTTTCCCCCAGAGAGGGAAATTGAGTTTTCTATAGAGTTGGTGCCGGGTACTGGGCCAATCTCTATAGCACCCTATAGGATGTCCCCAGTGGAGTTGTCAGAGTTGAAGGGACAATTGGAAGAATTATCAGAGAAGAAGTTTGTAAGACCTAGTGCCTCACCTTGGGGAGCCCCGATATTATTTGTGAAAAAGAAAGATGGTAGTATGAGGCTATGCGTGGATTATAGACAATTAAACAAAGTGACTGTTAAAAACAAGTATCCCTTGCCTAGGATAGATGACCTCATGGACCAACTGCGAGGCGCAACTGTGTTCTCTAAGATTGATCTGAGGTATGGGTATCATCAGATAAGGTGAAGGAGGAGGATATACCCAAGACGACTTTCAGGACAAGGTATGGGTATTATGAGTTTACGGTGATGTCGTTTGGATTGCTAATGCTCCAGCTATTTTCATGGATTATATGAACAGGATCTTTAGACCTTATTTGGACAAGTTTGTAGTTGTTTTCATAGATGATATTCTCATCTATTCGAGAACAAAGGAGGAACATGAAGAACATTTGAGGGTTGTGTTAAGGATCTTGAGGGAAAAGAAACTTTATGCCAGCTATCTAAGTGTGAATTCTGGATAAAGGAAGTAAAGTTTTTAGGGCATGTGGTGTCACAAGGGGGTATTGTTGTGGACCCAAGTAAGGTGGAGGCTGTGATGAATTGGGAGAGGCCAACCTCAGTGACTGAGATACGAAGTTTCTTAGGTTTAGCCAGTTACTACCGCAGGTTTATAAAAGGATTTTCCCAGATATCTTTACCCTTAACAAAGTTGACAAGGAAGGATGCCCCGTTTGTGTGGACAATGGACTGTGAGAAGAGCTTTCAAGAGCTAAAAGGTAAGTTAACCTCAACCCCAATACTAGTTTTGCCGGACCCTAGTGGACCATTCGAGGTTTACTATGATGCCTCTAGGAGAGGTTTAGGTTGTGTCTTTATGCAGGATAGGAATGTGGTAGCTTATGCCTCTAGGCAGTTAAAGCCTCACGAAGTGAACTACCTAACCGATGATTTGGAATTAGCAGCTACAGTGTTTGCCCTGAAGATATGGAGGCATTATCTGTATGGTGTGAGGTTCGAGGTGTTCTCTGATTATAAGAGCTTGAAGTATCTCTTTGATCAAAAGGAGTTGAATATGAGGCAAAGGAGATGGATGGAGTTTCTGAAGGATTATGATTTTGGGTTGAACTATCATCCTGGGAAGGCCAATGTGGTGGCTGATGCATTAAGTCGGAAATCCTTGCATGCGTCATGGATGATGGTCAAGGAGGATGAGCTAGTAAGGAGCTTTAGAGACCTTAACCTTGGAGTTGTGTTGACCCCCCATAGTATAAGATTGAATCAGCTTAAGGTGACGAGCAATTTCAAGAGTCAAATTGCTTAAGCCCAAGGCAAGGAAGAGGAGTTCTTGAAAACCCTAGCGTTGGTGAAAGAAGGAAAGTTGAAGGGTTTTGCATAAGGTACAGATGGACTATGGAAATTTGAAGGAAGAGTATGTTTACCCGCAAGTGGTGACCTCCGAAGAAGGATTTTGGAGGAGGCTCATAAGAGCCATTTCACCATACACCCTGGTGTGACAAAGATGTATCAAGATGTTAAGAAGATGTTCTAGTGGCCAAGATTGAAGAGGGATGTTGCGGAGTTGGTAGGCAAGTGTTTAGTCTGCCAGAAAGTAAAGATTGAACACCAAAAACCCTCTGGTATGTTGCAATCATTGGAGGTCCCAGAATAGAAATGCGAAAGTATCTCTATGGTCTTCGTGATGGGTTTACCCAAAACGCAAGCTGGTTTCGATACGATATGGGTAATTGTTGACAGATTAACCAAGTCTGCTCACTTTTTGCCTATTCGAGCTACTTATCCTTTGGAAAAGTTAGCCCAGCTGTATGTTCAAGAGATAGTAAGATTGCATGGTGTACCTTCAACCATAATCTCAGATAGAGACCCGAGGTTTATCTCTAGATTCTGGGGAGCCTTGTAAAAGGCATTTGGGATGAAGCTTTGCCTAAGTACAGCTTATCACCCCTAGATAGATGGACGGTCAGAGAGGGCTATTCAAACTTTGGAGGACATGCTGAGAGCTTGTGTGTTGGACAACCGAGGAAGTTGGGACAAATACTTACCTTTGATTGAGTTTGCTTATAACAATAGCCATCATGCAAGTATTGGTATAGCACCCTATGAATCTTTGTATGGAAGGAAGTGCCAATCTCCCCTGTGTTGGTTTGAACTGGGTGTGCAAAGCCTATTAGGACCTGATCTGGTGAGGCAGACCATAGAGCAAGTTAGAAGGATTAGGAATAGAATCCTTACAGCCTAGAGCTATCAAAAGAGTTATGCGGATAAGAGGAGAAAGCCTCTAGAGTTCCAAGAAGGAGAACATGTATTCCTGAAAATCACTCCTATGACCGGTATAGGTAGAGCCATGAAGGTCAAAAAGTTAAGCCCCCATTTCCTTGGCCCTTTTCAAATTTTAAAATATGTCGGGTCAATTGCTTACCAAATAGCCTTACCTCCTAATTTGTCAAACCTTCACAATGTCTTCCATGTGTCTCAATTGAGAAAATACCACTCCGATCCTAGTTATTTACTTGAGCCTGAAAGTGTACAGTTAAGGGAAGACCTAACTTTCAATTTACAGCCATCTCGGATCATGGATCATGGGGCAAAACAGCTGAGGAGTAAGACGGTACCCTTGGTCAAGGTGGCTTGGGGTAGAGGGAATATGGAAGAATATATGTGAGAGCTGGAGGCTAAAATGAAGAATGAATATTCGAATTTGTTTACAGATAACGAATTTTGAGGGCAAAATTCTTTTTAAGGTAAGGAGAAATGTAACATCCTCAATTTCATGTCGTGCTAAATTTGCTCAGTAACCCTGAGTAATTAGGCACTTAATGAGAAATTATGAGATTAAGGCTTAATTAAGAAGGAGTTGACTCGGATGAGAAGAGTTAAGAGAATGCTTAATTGAGATCAGATAATCTCTAATTAAGCAAGTCAGAGCCTTATAGCTTAATTAAGCACTAATCGCCCTTAATTAGCTTACTCGAGTTTAATTAAGGTTAATTAAGATAATCGTAAGATTAATTTTTGTTAATCGTGTTCTTGTGTGTTAATCACTAATCCTTGCTTAATCACCTTAATTAAGTTGTATGAGCACTTAATCACATGATTAAATTCAAATTTAGTCAACTAGACAATAAAGTAGAGAATGATGTCATTAAAGCATAAAGCATTAGACAAGACTACTTTATGTAAGAATTTGACCATGCTTTGTCTCCCCATCATCCCATTTGTCCCCTTAATCACTAATTAACACAAGATGACACAAAATTAAGCAAAATATCTCACTCTCCCTCCCTTAATGAAGATGCCATCTTCTCTCTCTCGCTCCCTCATCCATTTTCATTTTCACTCATCCTATTCTTTCTCTTCAAGCCAAATTCTCCAACTTCTCTCTAAACACTTCTTCATCTTCCTCTTCCTTTCTCCACCACCACCACCCTAAACCACTCACTTAGCCTTTCAAAGACCTCATCTTTGGGTCTTTGGAGACAAGATCAAAACACTACAACCTTCATTTTCATAAGATCTCAAGAGCTTCTCCTTCCTTCTTGCAAAACCGCCACCACCATCATCAAGAGGAGTCATCATCTTCTTCTTCCTCTTCTCTTGTTTTTGCGCCATCTTCAAGAAAGGTAGTGATCTTCATCTTTTTCATTTTGTTTACTCAAGAAAGCTTGGAGCTTGGTTCTTTCATGACCAAGATTTCTAAGTGAAAGCTTGAGAAGATCCTTCATGCTCCTCAAGAGCCAAAGTTTTCATTTTTAGTAAAATATGTTCTTGATGTTCTTCATGTGTTCTTAAGTTTCCTCTTTTGGAAAAATGTGTTCTTGATGTTCTTCATGTGTTGTTAAGTTTACTCTTTTAGAAAAGCTTCACCTTTTTATGTTTTCATGATTTGATAAGGCTATGAACATTCTAAAAGCTTTAAACTTTAAAAAGTTTACTTCTTGATGCACAAAAAGTGGCGCAAGTTTTAGTGCCATCATAAAGTCTTCTTTTATTTTATTTTGAAGACAAAGATACATGAAAAAGTCTAAGCTTTTTAGAATAACAAGTCTTTTTGAGTTATAAAATGATATCTTGTTACTTTATGTCTTAAAAATCAAACCTTAAAGAAAAGACCTTTCATAAAGTTTCTAACTTTAATCAAGAATGAAACCTTCAAGTCATGAAGGTGTTGTCTTGTAGCACTTAATTCATAAAGTTTTGATCTTGAACCAAAATAATGCCAAAAGGTGTTAACTTTTATAAAGAACAAGACTTTTGATTTAAAAAACTAGTAACTTGCATCATTATTTCATAAAGATCCAATCTTAAGATACGAGCTTAATGTCAAAGGCACTTACTTTCATAAAGAATAAAACCTTATGACTACTCTATAAAGAATGATGACTTTAATAATGTTTAAGGTAAAACCTTGGTGTGTTATTAGTAAAAGTTTAAAACTTTGTAACTGTAACACCCTAATAAATCCATACTACGCTTAAGTCGTATTACGGCGTTTTATTAGTTGTTACTTATGCTCGTGGAAAACTAATCTTTGCTTGAAATTAAGTTACGCGGAAAATACGATAAGATTTTTCTTTGAAATACGTCGTTGCTTTGCAGCGTTTTGAAAAGTAAAGCCTTGAACGAGAAGCTAGGCAGAGAAAGAGCGTGTCACATACAATACGTACTCCAATATCCTAAAACAAGAGAAAGGTAAATGAATAGAAATTCACAAATATATTGCATTATGTAGCAAAATCATTACATCGATATGGGTTCATAATATATAGACATACATATATATCAGCATTACATCAAAGGAGGCTCATGGCCGGGCCATGGTCCAAATACTAGATACAGACTAAAATCGACATCGTTCATCACAAAAGAGATAAATGAAGATGCAGAGCTACGGCGACGACAAGTCCACATCAGCAATCATCTGACATCCCACGTCATACGCCCGCTCACAGTGTCGGGGATCCATGCTCTGCTCCACCGGATGCGCCGTCGAGATCTGGTGACGATACGGGAGAATAACAAGGGTGAGAAATGGAATTTCTCAGTAGGACTCGAACCCGACATGAAAGTGTCATCGTCATCGTCCCAGCCACTTCGGTTTTATTAATGAACATAGTGAGCATGCATAAGGTTCAATTCTTAGATTTTCGAAATCATGAATATCCGAAGCGGGTTCAATTTTAACATAATCTCTAATCACTTAAATCATATCATATATGGGCATAAGTATAATCATATAAAAATGCATGATTGTGCTATAAGATTCTCTTAACTTCTTTCCCTTTCTAGGGTTTGGACCGAAGTCCCTTTTCTTTTTTTAACTTGACTTTATCTTTTCACCCACTAAACATAAGTGGTAATGAGCTCATACTGTGGCCGTCGCCACCATAGAATTTCGGTACTTACACTAGCTGGGTCATGCCATGCCTCATGTAAGACCTATCCCCTATACTCACACTAGCTGGGTCATGCCATGCCTCATGTGAGTCGTGGGTGAGGGGAGCTTAAATTAGGTTACCTTCCCTTTTGAAGAATCACTTACTTGAATTAAATTTCTTCTTATTAAAGCTTATGATGCAAAGTTATTCTAATTCTCTTCCACATTTAGGCGTTACGTATCGCCGTCCCCAAATGTGGTTCCTTTATTGATCACCTCTGGGTGTTACGTATTGTCGTCCCTAGGGTATTCATATTTATTAATCCTTTCTTGTATAGCATTAAGCATCATGTCATCAACATATCATATGCATATCATCTTCATTCATTATCATATCGTCCTCATATCATTATCATTCTTATCATTATCGTATCACTATCATAATCATCATCATATCACACCATCATCATCATCATCATCATCATATCATATCATATCATCATCATTATTCATCATCATCATAGCATTATGCTTGCACATAAACATAGGCATATTCTCAAGCAAAGTTTTATGAGCTTAGCTTAGTAAATTTAGTGCAAGCTTTTAATTGAGATTACCTCTTGTATAAATTTTTTTATTGGGCATAGGGCCACTTTCATCCATTATCCTTTTTGAAACTTTTAAGTTGAATAATGAAGGTATTCCAATACTTAATATAAGGATCTTAGTGTCTTAAAGCTTATTTCTCATTAACCTTTAAATTTTACCATAACCAGTTTTACTTTTACGGTGGGGCAGTAACTTCAAAAATTCACCATAATTTCATCTTTTACTCTTTTGTTTCAAATTTTTGTGTGGATATACTTCTCTGAGTCTATTTTTAAACAAAACAAGCCCCACTTAAAAATTCATTTTGTAGCTTGAGTTATGAATACTTTATTCTGACTGTTCAGGATTGAAAGTTCATCTCGGGTTAGTGGCTTGTCCACTTCACTGGGAGTTCCTTACATCGAATCTGATAAAACTATTTTATGGGAGTGTTCCTCTATGTCTTAGCTTTCTAACAAACTTAGTCCCACTCAAAAATGTTATGTATAACTTGAGTTATGCACGTTTTATTACCTACTGCCCGGACAGAAACCCATCCAGGAACAACATATTTTATCGTATATTTTATATGTATGAAAAGCTCTTTGAGTCTACTTTCACAGAAAATTAGTTTCGTTCCATTTGGAGTTATATTGAAAGAGTTATTAATCACACCATACAGACTACCAGAATTTTTCTAGTTTTCACAGTTTTGGTTTCAAGGAGTTTTCTTGTAAGAACATTAAGTCTTTTCTTCAAGTGACCATTTTGCATTTCCAAACCACTTTTATACTTTGAGATCTTGGTAAAATCAATACTTTGAGTTCCAAAAAGTTGGGTTCAACATAAAACAAAATGCACATCCAAAGTCATTTTCCAAGAGGAGAGCAATAATCACAACAACTTATAACAAGAGCATAGCCATGAGGCCTTTAAAGCAAGTCCTAAAACCACCTAGCTATGGAGAGCTTAGGAGTTCTAGAGCTTGAAAAACATAGAAGAGAGAGGGGTTAGAGTCACTACCACAAGGATTCTCTTGAAGGCTTGAAGAATGAAAATGGTTGGAGATGGCCTTCTTCTTCCTTGAGCTTGATAATGGGGCTAAGTGAGTGTTTGTTTTGCTTCCTCAAGAACCAAAGAGGGTGGTCCTTGAAGGGCTAGTGGAATGGTGAAAGGAAAGAGAGTTGGATGGGGTGTGAAAGTAGGAGGAAGAACAAGAGGAATTGGAAGAGTAGAAGAGCTAGAATGAGGCTTAGAGAGAAGTGAGAGCTTAGGCTTGTAGTGAGAGAATGAAAATCACAAATGAGAGAGTGGGAGGGCTAGTTTGGGCGCAAAAATGGGGAGGAGTAGGCTGATTGCTTTGCTTCTCCAACAAGCAAGAGAGAGTAGGTGAGTCTTGCTTCTTTTTCAAGCAAAAGGGCTAGGAACTTTGGGGTAAAAGAGTGGGTTGTGTTTCCTTTGAGTCTTGACACTTGGGTAAAGACTTGTAGTGTTTCTTTTCAAGTGGTTAAAAGCATGATCTATCCTAGGATTGGCATTGGATGATTGTGATCACTCCAAGTGTCACAATCTTGATGGAGGAAGTTAGATCTTTTGTCTTGACTCAAGGAATCTACTAACATGGACTCTTGATCTAATGGTGCATGATGAGAAGACAAATGGATGGTTGGATTTTGCTCTTGCCCTTGGCCAAGATTTGGTGTATCAATTAAGAAAAAAATTTTAAATCTTCAAAGCTATGAGAATTACTTAAGTTGTTAATCAATTCGATTAGTTAAATTGCTCTTTAACCGATTTCGGTTAATTACATCTTTAAGACGTTTTTCCTCTTAAAAGAATTGATCTTATGAATTATGCAATTAGGGTTTAGAATTAATCTATCTCAATTGGTAAAGTAGAACAATTGTCTTGTACTTAATTAATAAGATTGGATTAGCTTAATTATATTTCTAAGTTACGAATTAACGAGGTTCGAATAATCAGGTTTTAATTAAACCATTTAGTGCATTATGGTTCAATTATTGACTTGACTCAATTCACTAAGCTATTGCTCATCGAGATTAGTCGATTAATTCTCAGTTAATCGTTAACCTCTCTAATTAGCCAGGATCACTGAACTAATTAGCTTAGACAAAAATTGGGGATGTTACAGTAACTTGAATAAGTTAAAAGTCACCCTTGGTGATTTGTGAACATTGGTGTTGTTGGGTTCATGATGTGGTTATGCGTTGTCATGACCCAAGGATTAGAGGGATCTCGAACTCCTTGGGAACAGATGTATGATTAGGGCTTCTGAGCATACCATGAACCTAGGAATCACTAAGTGCACTATCTCAAGGAAAGGGAACAATCACTTAACTTAATTAATTTGAACAAGTGTTCCATAAGACATGTACTTAATGTAAAGAATACTTTTATACGAGGACTAAGTAACTAAAAGACCACAAACACATATCCTAACTATGTGATTCTCTTATGGGTAATCATGAGAAATTGTATGATGATTCATAATATTCTTCGCCAAGAAAAACACAACTATAAACCCCTTTAGGGCATGAATGGGTGATGCCATTCAGCATGATGAATGATGAGTTTGATTGAACTTTGTCTCATGATTGAATGATGAGTGTGATGATATGATATAAATATGATGAACTGTTGGTTGAAAGTTTATGATTGACATTTTGGGGAAACTCCGGTCTAGCCGTTATGCTGCCGGATTTCCGTCAAAATTATGGACTTAGTCATATCATTGCATGTGTCTAGTCAAAGAAGTATTATGCATGTAAAGTATAATGATAAGCAAAGAATTAATGGGACATGACCCTTAAATCACTTTGGTAAGGGAAGTGAGAGATGACGATCCACAAAGACTCAAGGAACCTCTATGAGGGAGGCAAGGGTGACATGGAGGACCCTCCAACTTAGAGGTAACCAATATCGACGTAGTCGAATTTGGTTAGTACTGCATGACGACGGTCATGGAATGAGCTCATATCCAAAAGCAGTCTATTTCAAAGGAAAGTAAAGAATGTTAAGCACGTGCTAAAAATGAAAGTAAAGTCAAAAGCATAACCATGGTTAAGTCTATGATGATGCATGTCCATGCATGTACTTATATTGCCCATTTGCATTATGAATGTTTACTTTATCTTTCAGCATGTATGTTAGATTATGATGATGTAGTTATGATGTTAAGTTTAAAAGCAACCCGCTTCGGAGTTTAAGTTTTCCAAATCATTAAAATTGAACGTATATCTATCCACTACTTTTATAATTAAAACCGAAGTAGCTGGGACGATGACGATGACATTGTGTTTGTCTAGTCGCGATCCTACTGAGAAATTTAGTATTTCTCACTCCTACGTTTCTGTGTCGTCTTCGGAGGATGCCAGCGTCGGGCATGGTGGTGATTTTCATTGAGTTTTCGGTGATGCATTGGCACTTCGACCCGGTGCTGAATGCATCTGTGCTGACCGCTTAGGCAGCGATGTGGGTCTACATGTTCCATAGCCGCCAGCTCCGTGCACCCGTGATGAGTCCATTTTTTCCACCCTTATGAGCCGTTTGAGGACATCACTATGGATGACGTTCGTCCGCCCTTCCATCCTCCAAGGTACCCTACTGATAGAGATTCCGATTCGGACATCTGCCTGACACCGACAGTTTCGTTGGATTCCGATCCTTCCGAGCCTTCTTATCCGAGTTATCATGTGGAGACGGACCTGTCTGAGCCTTCCTACCGGTCTGTGATCCGTTTGTCGTCCGACTCGTCTTCTTCTTCTGCAACCCCTCATCACACACCACCCCCGGATCACGGTCGCGGGTTCATCCATACACGTGTCGTTCCTCATGGGCGTGGCCGTGCTCGAGGAGGAGGACGTGGTGATATTCCTCCCGGTGGATTTGGGAATGGCTACCTTCCGCCAGATGCGTGAGGTGTTGATTTACATGAGGAGCCGAGCACGAGGATAGCACCTTTTGGTTGTAGCTAGGGTTATCCTATTTCTTGTGGCATGTATGGGTGTATGGGATTGCTTATATATTTCCTTTTATCATATATTTCGTTAGGTTATCTGTAGGGCCGACAGTAGGTATCGGATCCATTGTTATAATTGTGTATGACTGCTACTATTACTACAACTATATTAACTATGGGATGGCTATGGAATGAATGTTATCTTTATCTAAGATTATGATTATTCTCAATGTGTCTGTTTATGTTTAATGCGATGTATATATGAGATAGCGACGTTTGTATTATATATTCACGATGCGCTCATGGCTCTCGATTTTCAAAAACGGTTTACTTGTTTTATTCAAAAAAAAAAAATTTACCCCTATTTTTATTTAGAAAGTAATTTATAAAGGGTAATGTTAGTTCCGCGAGCAAAGGTAACAACTAGTAATTCCACAATATGACTTAAGCTTATAATGGAACTATTAGCATGACATGAAATTGAGGATGTTACATTTCTCCTCACCTTAAAAAGAATTTTGCCCTCAAAATTCGTTACCTTTAAATAAATTCGGATACTTGTTCTTCATTTCGGCCTCCAGCTTCCATGTATATTCTTCCATATTCCCTGTACCCCAAGCCACCTTGACCAAGGGTACCGTCTTACTCCTCAGCTGTTTTGCCCCACGATCCACGATCCAAGATGGCGGTAGATTGAAAGTTAGGTCCTCCCTTAACTGTATACTTTCAGACTCAAGTAGATGACTAGGATCGGAGTGGTATTTTCTCAATTGAGACACATGGAAGACATCGTGAAGGTTTGACAAATTTGGAGGTAAGGCTATTTGGTAAGCAACTGACCCGACACGTTTTAAAATTTGAAAAGGGCCAAGGAAATGAGGGCTTAACTTTTTGACCTTCATGGCTCTACCTATACCGGTCGTAGGAGTGATTTTCAGGAACACATGTTCTCCTTCTTGGAGCTCTAGAGGCTTTCTCCTCTTATCCGTATAACTCTTTTGACAGCTCTGGGCTGTAAGGATTCTATCCCTAATCCTTCTAACTTGCTCTGTGGTCTACCTCACTAGATCAAGTCCTAATAGGCTTTGCTCACCCGGTTCAAACTAACACAGGGGAGATTGGCACTTCCTTCCATACAAAGCTTCATAGGGTGCCATACCAATACTTGCATGATGGCTATTGTTATAGGCAAACTCAATCAAAGGCAAGTATTTGTCCCAACTTCCTCGGTTGTCCAACACACAAGCTCTCAGCATATCCTCCAAAGTTTGAATAGTCCTCTCTGACTGTCCATCTGTCGGGGGTGATAAGCTGTACTTAGGCAAAGCTTCGTCCCAAATGCCTTTTGCAAGGCTCCCCAAAATCTAAAGGTAAACCTCGGGTCCCTATCTGAGATTATGGTTGAAGGTACACCATGCAATCTTACTATCTCTTGAACATACAGCTGGGCCAACTTTTCCAAAGGGTAAGTAGCTCGAATGGGCAAAAAGTGAGCAGACTTGGTTAAACCCATATCGCATCGAAACCAGCTTGTGTTTTGGGTAAACCCATCACGAAGTCTATAGAGATACTTTCCCATTTCCATTCTGGGATCTCCACTGATTGCAACATACCAGAGGGTTTTTGGTGTTCAATCTTTACTTTCTGGCAGACTAAACACTTGCCTACCAACTCCGCAACATCCCTCTTCAATCCTGGCCACCAAAACATCTTCTTAATATCTTGATACATCTTTGTCACACCAGGGTGTATGGTGAAATGGCTCTTATGAGCCTCCTCCAAAATCCTTCTTTGGAGGTCACCACTTGCGGGTACACATACTCTTCCTTCAAATTTCCATAGTCTATCTGTACCTTGCACAAAACCCTTCAACTTTCCTTCTTTCACCAACGCTAGGGTTTTCAAGAACTTTTCTTCCTCGCCTTGGGCTTGAGCAATTTGACTCTTGAAATTGCCCGTCACCCTAAGCTGATTCAATCTTGCACTATGGGGAGTCAACACAACTCCAAGGTTAAGGTCTCTAAAGCTCCTTACTAGCTCATCCTCCTTGACCATCATCCATGACGCATGCAAGGATTTCTGACTTAATGAATCAGCCACCACATTAGCCTTCCCAGGATAATAGTTCACCCCAAAATCATAATCCTTCAGAAACTCCATCCACTTCCTTTGCCTCATATTCAACTCCTTTTGATCAAAGAGATACTTCAAGCTCTTATGATCAGAGAATACCTCGAACCTCACACCATACAGATAATGCCTCCATATCTTCAGGGCAAACACTACAGTTGCTAATTTCAAATCATGGGTTAGGTAGTTTACTTCGTGAAGCTTCAACTGCCTAGAGGCATAAGCCACCACATTCCTATTCCACTAGGGTCCGACAAAACTAATACTGGGGTTGAGGTTAACTTACCTTTTAGCTCTTGAAAGCTCTTCTCACAATCCATTGTCCATACAAATGGGGCATCCTTCCTTGTCAACTTTGTTAAGGGTAAAGATATCTGGGAAAATCCTTTTCTAAACCTGTGGTAGTAACCCGCTAAAACCAAGAAACTCCGTATCTCAGTCACTGAGGTTGGCCTCTGCCAATTCATCACAGCCTCAACCTTACTTGGGTCCACAGTAATACCCCCTTGTGACACCACATGCCCTAAGAACTTTACTTCCTCCATCCAGAATTCACACTTAGATAACTTAGCATAAAGCTTCTTTTCCCTCAAGATCCTTAACACAACCCTCAAATGTTCTTTATGTTCCTTCTTCGTTCTCGAGTAGATGAGAATATCATCTATGAAAACAACTACAAACTTGTCCAAATAGGGTCTATAGATCCTATTCATATAATCCATGAAAACAACAGGAGCATTAGTCAATCCAAACGACATCACCGTAAACTCATAATGCCCATACCTTGTCCTAAAAGCCGTCTTGGGTATATCCTTCTCCTTCACCCTTATTTGATGATACCCAGACCTCAAATCAATCTTATAGAACACAACTGCACCTCGCAGTTGGTCCATGAGGTCATTTATCCTAGGCAAGGGATACTTGTTTTTAACAGTCACTTTGTTTAATTGCCTATAATCCACACATAGCCTCATACTACCATCCTTCTTTTTCACAAATAATACCGGTGCTCCCCAAGGTGAGGCACTAGGTCTTACAAATTTCTTGTCCAACAATTCTTCCAATTGTCCCTTCAACTCTGACAACTCCATTGGGGACATCCTATAGGGTGCTATAGAGATTGGCCCAGTACCCGGCACCAACTCTATAGAAAACTCGATTTCCCTTTTCGGGGGAAACTCAGGTATGTCATCAGGAAACACATCAGGGTATTCCTTGACTACGGGGATCTCATCCAATACCTGCTCGAGTTCCACTTCACTTGCCATAAGAAAAACATATCCCTGATCATTCAACTCACTACTTCCTACCTTAATAGAATTCACAAACAAACTAACAGGCTCTACGAGCTTAACAGGTATAAGGGGAAGAACAATGGATTTTTTAGAGCAATTTATCATAGCATGGTTAGCCGAAAGCCAGTCCATGCCTAGAATCAAATCCAGACCAGACAAAGGCAAGCAAATCAAATTCGCTACGAAAGACCTACCATCAATTTGGAATCAACAACTCAAGCAACAATGACAAGTCTTAATTGGTTTTCCAGCGGGAGTAGAAACAATTAACATATAAGGCAATTCAGACACAGACAATCTTAATCTATCTACACAATCATGAGAAATAAAGGAGTCTGTAGCTCCAGAATCATACAGCACAGTTAAGGTCCTACCATTAACCTCGCACTTACCTTGGATCAGATCGTCGGACTGAGTGGCCTCCTCAGCATTAAGGGCAAAGACCCTTCCTTGGTATTGGGGCTTATTGGCAGGGGACAACAGCTTGACAGTGCAGTCTCTAGCCATATGTCCAGGCTTTCTGCATCGGAAACAAGCATTCTAGCCAGCTAAACAACGGCGTCCTCCATGATGTTTGCCACACTTAGGGCAAGCTTGACCATTCGCTGACTTGGGTGGATTCCCAGTAGGCTTCTGGGGTTGCTTTCCTTTGAAACCTCCACCTTGAAATGGTTTCCTCGGGGGTTGGGGCTTGAACTTCTGCCCTTGCGGTGCCAACTTCTTCTTGTAGGCTTCGGACTTTGCCACAGATAGCTTGCGGTTGCAATCCTCCACCAAACAGCACTTGTTGATGAGTTCAACATAGTCACGAATCTCCATGGGTCCTACAGATGCCAATATCTCCTCACGCAATCCCCCTTCAAACTTCACACATTTCCAACGCTCATCCGTGTTCCCTTGATAAATCGTTGAGAACTTGCACAGCTCCTCAAACTTGGCCGTGTACTCAGCAATATTCATGGTCCCTTGACGCAGACTCATGAACTCCAGCTCCTTCGCATTCCTCATGGATGCGGGAAAATACTTCTCATAAAAGCGCATCTTGTAAACCTCCCAGGTGATGTGGGTTTGGGTTCCTCCCAATAGCCTCTTTGTGCCTACCCACCAAAACTCGGCATCAGCTTCCAATATATAGGTAGCAAAGGCTACCTTTTGCTCCTCGGTACAGGCCAATACCGTAAAAATCTTCTCAATGGCTTTGATCCACTCATCAGCTCGATCGGGGTTGTACGTTCCTCTGAAACTTGGCTGGTTTGCCTTTCGGAACTCAGCAACCTCGAGGTATTCAAGATCTACCTCAGCTCCTCCATTCTGCCCTTTGGGATTCTCCTCATCCCTTTGCTCCATTCGCTCCATCATACGATGGGCAGCAGCAGCCTGCTCCCTCATGGCAGGAGCCATTTCATGGAGCATCCCCATGACTTCCTCGGGACTTTCTGGCTCGTTACGGGGCCTACCACGTCTTCCTGAAGCCATTAGTTCCTGGAACACCAAAATAGAAGATATTGAGTTGATTAGGCTCAACATTTATGTTGAGTGAACCAGCAACTAACCATATTCAGAATAGACAATCATGCACATCTAACTCCTATGTCTCATCATACAGACGAGACTCAAAGCATGGCTTAACTAACACGTATACTTAGAAGCATAGTCAGTCCATCCCCAGGCTCTTCAAAGACGAACTGCTTTGATACCAAAATGTAACACCCTAATAGTTTTATTCTATGCTTAAGTCATATTGTGGAATTACTAGTTGTTACCTTTGCTCGTGGAACTAACATTACCTTTTAGAAATTACTTTTTAACAAAAATAGGAGTAAATTTTTTTTGAATAAAACAAGTAAACTGTTTTCGAAATCGAGAGCCATGAGCGCATCGTGAACATATAATACAAATGTTGCTAACTCATTCCTACATCGCATTTAATATACATAGAAATCATAAGAATAACCACAATCTTAGATGAAGATGACATTCATTCCATAGCCATCCTATAGTTAATATAGTAGTAGTAATAGCAGTAGTCATACACAACGATAACAATGGGTTCGATACCTACTGTCGGCCCTACAAAATAACCTAATGAAATAAATGATAAAAGAAAATACATAAATAATCCCATACACCCATACATGTCACAAGAAAAATGATAACCCTAGCTACAACCAAAAGGGGCTATCCTCATGCTCGGCTCCACATGTAAATCAACACCTCACTCATCTGGCGGAAGGTAGTCATTCCTGAATCCATCGGGAGGAATATCACCACGCCCTCCTCCTCGAGCACAGCCATGCCCACGAGGCACGGCACGACTACGGATGAACCCGCGACCGCGAACTGGGGGTGGTGTGTGACAAGGGGCTACAAAAGAAGAAGATGAGTCGGATGATAGACGGGTAGGAAGGCTCAGACGAGTCCATCTCCACATGATGGCTCGGATAAGAAAGCTCCGAAGGATCGGAATCCAACGAAACTATCGGTGTCAGGCGGGTGTCCGAATCGGAATCTCCATCAGTAGGGTACCTCGGAGGATGGAAGGGCGGGCGAACGTCATCCATAGTGATGTCCTCGAACGGCTCATGAGGGCGGAAAAACGGGCTCATCATGGGTGCACGGAACTGGCAGCTATGGAACATGTAGACCCGCATCGCTACCTGAATGGTCAGCAAAGATGCATTCAGCACCGAGTCGAAGTGCTAATGCATCATTGGAAACTCAATGAAAATCACCACCGTGCCCGACGCCGACATCCTCTGAAGATGACATGGAAACATAGGAGTGAGAAATACTAAATTTCTCAGTAGGATCGTGACTAGACAAACGCAGTGTCATCGTCATCGTCCCAGCCACTTCGGGTTTAAGTATAAAAGCAGTGGATAGATATACGTTCAATTTTAATGATTTTGAAAACTTAAACTCCAAAGCGGGTTGCTTTTAAACTTAACATCATAACTGCATTATCATAATCTAACATACATACTGAAGATAGAGTAAACATTCATAATGCAAATGGGCAACATAAGTACATGCAAGGACATGCATCATCATAGACTTAACCATGGTTATACTTTTGACTTTACTTTCATTTTTAGCACGTGCTTAACATTCTTTACTTTTCTTTGAAATAGACTGCTTTTGGACATGAGCTCATTCCGTGACCGTCATCACGCAGTACTAACCAAATCAGACTAAGCCAATATTGGTTACCTCTAAGTTGGAGGGTCCTCCATGTCACCGTTGCCTCCCTCATAGAGGTTCCTTGAGTCTTTGTGGATTGCCGTCTCTCACTTCCCTTACCAAAGTAATTGAAGGGTCATGTCCAATTAATTATTTGCTTATCATTATACTTTACATGCATGATACTTCTTTGACTAGACACATGCAATGATATGACTAAGTCCATAATTTTGACGGAAATTCGACAGCATAACGGCTAGACCGGAGCTTCCCCAAAATGCCAATCATAAACTTTCAACCAACAGTTCATCATATCTATATCATATCATCACACTCACCATTCAATCAAGAGACAAAGCTCAATCAAACTCATCATTCATCATGCCGGATGGCATTACCCATTCATATCCTAAAGGGGTTTATAGTTGTGTTTTTCTTTGCGAAGAATATTATGAATCATCATATAATTTCTCGTGGTTACCCATGAGAGAATCACATAGTTAGGATATGAGTTTGTGGCCTTTTAGTTACTTAGTCCTCGTATGAAAGTATTCTTTACTTAAGTACATGCCTTATGGAACACTTGTTCAAATTAATTAAATCATGTGATTGTTTCCTTTCCTTGGGATAGTGCACTTAGTGATTCCTAGGTTCATGGTATGCTCAGAGGCCTAATCATACCAACGCATATGACAACGCATAACCACATCATGAACCCAACAACACCAATATTCACTAATCACCAAGGGTGACTTTTAACTTATTCAAGTTACAAAGTTTTAAACTTTTACTAATAACATACCAAGGTTTTACCTTAAACATTATTAAAGTTATCATTCTTTATAGAGTAGTCATAAAGTTTTATTCTTTATGAAAGTGAGTGCCTTTGACATTAAGTTCTTATTTTAAGATTGGATCTTTATGAAATAATGATACAAGTCACTAGCTTTTTGAATAAAAAGTCTTGTTCTTTATAAAAGTTAACGCTTTTTTGCATTGTTTTGGTTCAAGGTCTAAACTTTATGAATTAAATGTTACAAAACAACACTTGTATGACTTAAAGGTTTCATTCTTGATTAAAGTTTGAAACTTTATGAAAGGTCTTTTCTTTAAGGTTTGATTTTTAAGACATAAAGTAACATGATATCATTTTATAACTCAAAAAGGCTTGTTATTCTAAAAAGCTTAGACTTTTTCATGTATCTTTGTCTTCAAAATAAAACAAAAGAAGACTTTATGATGGCACTAAAACTTGCGCCACTTTTTGTGCATCAAGAAGCAAACTTTTTGAAGTTTAAAGCTTTTAGAATGTTCATAGTCTTATCAAATCATGAAAACATAAAAAGGTGAAGCTTTTCTAATCATTAACTCATCATAAAAAGAAAGGAACAACTTTAAGCAAGATACCAACAAGAACATATTTTTCTAAAAGAGGAAACTTAAGAACACATGAAGAACATCAAGAACACATTTATCCAAAAGAGGAAACTTAAGAACACATGAAGAACATCAAGAACACATTTTACTAAAAATGAAAACTTTGGCTCTTGAAGAGCATGAAGAATCTTCTCAAGCTTTCACTTAGAAATCTTGGTCATGAAAGAACCAAGCTCCAAGCTTTCTTGAGTAAACAAAATGAAAAAGATGAAGATTACTACCTTTCTTGAAGATGGCACAAAAACAAGAAAGGAGGAAGAAGAAGATGATGGCTCCTCTTGATGATGATGGTGGTGGTTTGCAAGAAGGAAGGAGAAGCTCTTGAGATCTTCTGAAAATGGAGGTTGTAGTGTTTTGATCTTGTCTCCAAAGACCCAAAGATGAGGTATTTGAAGGGCTATGTGAGTGGTTTAGGGTGGTGGTGGTGGTGGAGACAGGAAGAAGAAGATGAAGAAGATGAAGAGAGTTTTAGAGAGAAGTTGGAGAATATGGCTTGAAGAGAGAGAATAGGATAAGTGAAAATGAAAATATGAGTGTGTGTGTTTGCTAGAAAGTGGCGTCCATGATTAAGGGGGAGGGTGAGATATTTTGCTTAATTTTGTGTCATCTTGTGTTAATTAGTGATTAAGGGGACAAATGGGATGATGGGGAGACAAAGTATGGTCAAACTCTTACATAAAGTAGTATTGTCTACTGCTTTATGCTTTATTGACATCACTCTCTACTTTATTGTCTAGTTGACTAAATTTGAATTTAATCATGTGATTAAGTGCTTATACATCTTAATTAAGGTGATTAAGTAATGATTAGTGATTAACACATGAGAGCATGATTAACAAAAATTAATCTTATGATTAAGTTTAATTAACCTCAATTAAACTCGCTTAAGCTAATTAAGGGTGATTAGTGTTTAATTAAGCTATAAAGGCTCTGACTTGATTAATTAGAGATTATCTAATCTCGATTAAGCATTCTCATGACTCTTCTCATCCGAGTCAACCCCTTAATTAGGCCTTAATCTCATAATTTCTCATTAAGTACCTAATTACTCAGGGTTACTGAGGTAATTTAGCACGACATGAAATTGAGGATGTTACATATGGGATTGCTTATGTATTTCCTTTTATCATGTATTTCACTAGGTTATTTTGTAGGGCCGACAGTAGGTATCGGATCCATTATTATCATTGTGTATGACTGTTGCTATTACGACCACTATGTTAATTATGGGATGGCTATGGAATGAATGTTATCTTTATCTAAGATTGTGGTTATTCTTATGGTTTCTATGTATGTTAAATGTGATGTATGAATGAGATAGTGACGTTTGTTTTACACATTCACGTTGCGCTCATGGCTCTTGGTTTTCAAAACAGTTTACTCATTATTATTCAAAAAAAAATTTACCCCTATTTTAGTTAAAAAGTAATTTATAAAAGGTAATGTTAGTTCCGTGAGCAAAGGTATCAACTAGTAATTTGACAATATGACTTAAGTATAGAATGAAGCTATTAGGGTGTTACATTTTGATATCAGAGCACTTTGTCCTTGAAGAGCCTGGGGATAGACTAACTATGCTTCTAAGCATACATGTTAGTTAAGTCATGCTTTGGGTCTCGTCTGTATGATGAGATGTAGGAGTTAGATGTGCATGATCATCTGTTCTGAATGTGGTTAGTTGTTGGTTCAGTCAACATAAATGTTGAGCCTGATCAACTCAATGTCTTCTGTTTTGTGTACCCAGAACTAATGGCTTCTGGAAGACGTGATAGGCCCGTAACAAGCCGGAAGGTCCCGAGGAAGTCATGGGGACGCTCCGTGAAATGGCTACTGCCATGAGGGAGCAGGCTGCTGCTGCCCATTGCATGATGGAGCAAATGGAGCAAAAGGAGGAGGAGAATCCCGAAGGGCACAATGGAGGAGCTGAGGTAGATCTTGAGTACCTTAAGTTTGCTGAGTTCCGGAAGTTTCAGAGGAACATACAACCCCGATCAAGCTGATGAGTAGATCAAGGCCATTGAGAAGTTTTTCACGGTATTAGCCTGTACCGAGGAGCAAAAAGTAGCCTTTGCTACCTATATGTTGGAAGCTGATGCCGAGTTCTGGTGTGTAGGCACAAAGAGGCTATTGGGAGGAACCCAAACCCACATCACCTAGGAGGTTTTCAAGACGCACTTTTATGAGAAGTATTTTCCTGCATCCGTGACGATTGCGAAGGAGCAGGAGTTCATGAGTTTGCGTCAAGGGACCATGAATATTGCTGAGTATATGGCCAAGTTTAAGGTGTTGTGCAAGTTCTCGACGATTTATCAAGGGAACCCGGATGAGTGCTGGAAATGTGTGAAGTTTGAAGGGGTATTACGTGAGGAGATATTGGCATCTGTAGGACCAATGGAGATTCGTGACTATGCTGCACTCGTCAACAAGTGCCGTTTGGTGGAGGATTCCAACCGCATGCTGTCTGTGGCAAGGTTCGAAGCCTACAAAAAGAAGTTGGCACCACAAGGGTAGAAGTTCAAGCCCCAACCCCCGAGGAAACCATTTCAAGGCGAAGGTTTCAAAGGAAAGCAACCCCAAAAGCCTACTGGGAATCCACCCAAGCAGGCGAATTGTCAAGCTTGCCCTAAGTGTGGCAATCATCATGGAGGACGCCCTTGTTTAGCTGGCCAGAATGCTTGTTTCTGATGCAGAAAGCCTGGACATATGGCTAAAGACTGCACTGTCAAGCTGTTGTCCCCTACCAACAAGCCCCAACACCAAGGAAGGGTCTTTGTCCTTAATGCTGAGGAGGCCACTCAGCCCGACGATCTGATCCAAGGTAAGTGTGAGATTAATGGTAGGACCTTAACTGTGCTATATGATTCTGGAGCTACACACTCCTTTATTGCTCATGATTGTGTTGATAGATTAGGATTGTCTGTGTCTGAATTGCCTTATATGTTAATTGTTTCTACTCCTGCTAGAAAACCAATTAAGACTTGTCATTGTTGCTTGACTTGTCGATTCTAAATTGATGGTAGGTCTTTCGTAGCAAATTTGATTTGCTTGCCTTTGTTTGGTTTGGATTTGATTCTAGGCATGGTTTGGTTTTCGGCTAACCATGCTATGATAAATTGCTCTGAAAAATCCATTGTTCTTCCCCCTATACCTGTTAAGCCCGTGGAGCCTGTTAGTTTGTTTTTGAACTCTGTTAAGGTAGGAAATGATGAGTTGGATGATCAGGGATATGTTCTTCTTATGGCAATTAAAGTGGAACTCGAGCAAGTATTGGATGAGTTCCCCGCAGTCAGGGAATACCCCGATGTATTTCCTGATGACATACCCGAGTTTCCCCCAGAGAAGGAAATCGAGTTTTCTATAGAGTTGGTGCCGGGTACTGGGCCAATCTCTATAGCACCCTATAGGATGTCCCTAGTGGAGTTGTTAGAGTTGAAGGGACAATTGGAAGAATTATTAGAGAAGAAGTTTGTAAGACCTAGTACCTCACCTTAGGGAGCATCGGTATTATTTGTGAAAAAGAAGGATCGTAGTATGAGGCTATGTGTGGACTATAGGCAATTAAACAAAGTGACTGTTAAAAACAAGTATCGTTTGCCTAGGATAGATGATCTCATGGATGAACTGCGAGGTGCAGCTATGTTCTCTAAGATTGATCTAAGGTCTGGGTATTATCAGATAAGGGTAAAGGAGGAGGATATACCCAAGACGGCTTTTAGGACAAGGTGTGGGCATTATGAGTTTACGGTGATGTCGTTTGGATTGACTAATGCTCTTGTTGTTTTCATGGATTATATGAACAGGATCTTTAGATCCTATTTGGACAAGTTTGTAGTTGTTTTCATAGATGATATTCTCATCTATTCGAGAACAAAGGAAAAACATGAAGAACATTTGAGGGTTGTGTTAAGGATCTTGAGGGAAAAAAAGCTTTATGCCAAGTTATCTGAGTGAATTCTAGATGGAGGAAGTAAAGTTCTTAGGGCATGTGGTGTCAAAAGGGGGTATTGTTGTAGACCAAAGTAAGGTGGAGGCTGTAATGAATTAGGAAAGGCCAACCTCAGTGACTGAGATACGGAGTTTCTTGGGTTTAGCCGGTTACTATCGCAGGTTTATAAAAAGATTTTCCCAGATATCTTTACCTTTAACCAAGTTGACAAGGAAGGATGCCCCATTTGTGTGGACAATGGACTGTGAGAAGAGCTTTCAAGAGCTAAAAGGTAGGTTAACCTCAACCCCAGTATTAGTTTTGCCGGACCCTAGTGGATCATTTGAGGTTTACTGTGATGCCTCTGGGAGAGGTATGCCTCTGGGAGAGGTTTAGGTTGTGTCTTGATGCAGAATAGGAACGTGGTGGCTTATGCCTCTAGACAGTTAAAGCCTCACGAAGTGAACTACCCAACCCATGACTTGGAATTAGCAGCTGTAGTGTTTGCTCTGAAGATATGGGGGCATTATCTGTATGGTGTGAGGTTCGAGGTGTTCTCTGATCATAAGAGCTTGAAGTATCTCTTTGATCAAAAAGAGTTGAATATGAGGCAAAGGAGATGGATGGAGTTTCGAAGGATTATGATTTTGGGTTGAACTATCATCCTGGGAAAGCCAATGTGGTGGTTGATGTATAAAGTCGAAAATCCTTGCATGCGTCATGGATGATAGTCAAGGAGGATAAGCTAGTAAGGAGCTTTAGAGACCTTAACCTTGGAGTTACGTTGACCCCCCATAGTATAAGATTGAATCAACTTAGGGTGACGAGCAATTTCAAGAGTCAAATTGCTCAAGCCCAAGGAGAGGAAGAGGAGTTCTTGAAAATCCTAGCATTGGTGAAAGAAGGAAAGTTGAAGGGTTTTGCACAAGGTACAGATAGACTATGGAAATTTGAAGGAAGAGTATGTGTACCCGCAAGTGGTGACCTCTGAAGAAGGATTTTGGAGGAGGCTCAGAAGAGCCATTTCACCATATATGACAAAGATGTATCAAAATGTTAAGAAAATGTTCTGGTGGCCAGGATTGAAGAGGGATGTTGCGGAGTTGGTAGGCAAGTGTTTAGTCTGCCAAAAAGTAAAGATTGAGCACCAAAAGCCCTCTAGTATGTTGCAATCATTGGAGATCCTAGAATGGAAATAGGAAGGTATCTCTATGGACTTTGTGATGGGTTTACCCAAAATGGAAGCTGGTTTTGATGCGATATCGGTAATTGTGGACAGATTAACCAAGTCTGCTCACTTCTTGCCCATTCAAGCTACTTATCCTTTGGAAAGGTTAGCCCAGTTGTATGTTCAAGAGATAGTAAGATTGCATGGTGTACCTTCAGCCATAATCTCAGATAGGGACCCAAGGTTTACCTCTAGATTCTGGGGAGCCTTGCAAAAGGCATTTGGGACAAAGCTTTGCCTAAGTACAGCTTATCACCCCCAAACAGATGGACAGTCGGAGAAGACTATTCAAACTTTGGAGGATATGCTGAGAGCTCGTGTGTTGGACAACCGAGGAAGTTGGGATGAATGCTTACCTTTGATTAAGTTTGCCTATAACAATAGCCATCATGCAAGTATTGGTATGGCACCCTATGAAGCTTTGTATGGGAGGAAGTGCCAATCTCCCCTGTGTTGGTTTGAACTGGGTGAGCAAAGCCTATTGGGACCTAATCTAGTGAGGCAGACTACAGAGCAAGTTAGAAGGATTAGGGACAGAATCCTTATAGCCTAGAGCTGTCAAAAGAGTTATGCGGATAAGAGGAGAAAGCCTCTAGAGTTCCAAGAACAAGAATATGTGTTCCTGAAAATCACTCCTATGACCGGTATAAGTAGAGCCATGAAGGTCAAGAAGTTAAGCCCCCGTTTCCTTGGCCCTTTTCCAATTTTAAAATGTGTCGGGTCAGTTGCTTACCAAATAGCCTTACCTCCAAATTTGTCAAACCTGCACGATGTCTTCCATGTGTCTCAATTGAGAAAATACCACTCTGATCCTAGTCATATACTTGAGCCTGAAAGTGTACAGTTAAGGGAGGACCTAACTTTCAATCTACCACCATCTCAGATCATGGATCGTGGGGCAAAACAGCTGAGGAGCAAGACGGTACCCTTGGTCAAGGTGGCTTAGGGTAGAGGGAATATGGAAGAGTATACGTGGGAAGTGGAGGCCGAAATGAAGAACGTGTATCCGAATTTGTTTACAGGTAATGAATTTTGAGGGCAAAATTCTTTTTAAGGTGAGCAGAAATGTAACATCCTCAATTTCATGTTGTGCTAAATTATCTCAGTAATCCTGAGTAATTAGGCATTTAATAAGAAATTATGAGATTAAAGCTTAATTAAGGGGTTGACTCGGATGAGAAAAAACAAGAGAATGCTTAATTGAGATTAGATAATCTTTAATCAAGCGAGTCAGAGCCTTGGTTCTTTTTCATCTTTTTCATTTTGTTTGCCCAAGAAAGCTTGGAGCTTGGTTCTTTGATGACCAAGATCTCTAAGTGCAAATTTGAGAAAATCCTTCATGCTCTTCAAGAGCAAAAATTTCCATTTTTGGCAAAATATGTTCTTGTTGTTCTTCATGTGTTCTTAAGTTTTCTCTTTTGGAAAAATATGTTCTTGTTGTTCTTCATGTGTTCTTAATTTTCCTCTTTTGGAAAAATATGTTCTTGTTGTTCTTCATGTGCTCTTAAGTTTCCTCTTTTGGAAAAATATGTTCTTGTTGGTATCTTGCTTAAAGTTGTTCCTCTCTTTTTATGATGAGTTAATGATTAGAAAAGCTTAACCTTTTTATGTTTTCATGATTTGATAAGACTATGAACATTCTAAAAGCTTTAAAATTTAAAAAGTTTACTTCTTGGTGCACAAAAAGTGGTGCAAGTTTTAGTGCCATCATAAAGTTTTCTTTTGTTTTATTTTGAAGACAAAGATATATGAAAAAGTCTAAGCTTTTTAGAATAACAAGCCTTTTTGAGTTATAAAATGATATCTTGTTACTTTATGTCTTAGAAATCCAACCTTAAAGAAAAGACCTTTCATAAAGTTTCAAACTTTAATCAAGAATGAAACCTTTAAGTCATACAAGTGTTGTTTTGTAACATTTAATTCATAAATTTTAGATCTTGAACCAAAACAACGCAAAAAGGTATTAACTTTTAAGAAGATCAAGACTTTTTAACCTTAAAGTCAATGTTTCATATCATTAGTTGATAAAGTAGCAACCTTTTTAATGAAGAGACAACTTTAAGTCATAAAGTTGAGACCTTGATGGTCCTAGAATTATTAAATGAGTCAACTTTCATTAATAACAACACTTTTTATTTAAAAAGCTAGTAACTTGTATCATTATATCATAAAGATCCAATCTTAAGATGAGAGCTTAATGTCAAAGGCGCTTACTTTCATAAAGAATAAAACTTTATGACTACTTTATAAAGAACTATAACTTTAATAATGTTTAAGGTAAAACCTTGATATATTTGTAATGAAAGCTTAAAACTTCGTAAGTTGGATAAGTTAAAAAAAAAATCACCCTTGGTGATTAGTGAACATTGGTATTGTTGGGTTCATGATGTGGTTATGGTTGTCATAACCCAAGGATTAGAGGGATCTCGAACTCCTTGGGAACAGAAGTATGATTAGGGCCTCAGAGCATACCACGAACCTAGGAATCACTACGTACACTATCTCAAGGAAAGGAGACAATCACTTAACTTAATTAATTTGGACAAGTGTCCCATAAGACATGTACTTAAGTAAAGAATACTTTCATACGAGGACTAAGTAACTAAAAGACCACAAACACATATCCTAACCATGTGATTCTCTCATGGGTAACCACGAGAAATCATATGATGATTTATAATATTCTTTGCAAAGAAGAACACAACTATAAACCCCTTTAGGGCATGAATGGGTGATGCCATTCGGCATAATAAATGATGAGTTTGATTGAGCTTTGTCTCATGATTGAATGATGAGTGTGATGATATGATATAGATATGATGAACCGTTGGTTGAAAGTTTATGATTGGCATTTTGGGGAAGCTCCGGTCTAGTCGTTATGCTGCCGAATTTCGTCAAAATTATGGACTTAGTCATATCATTGCATGTGGCTAGTCAAAGAAGTATTATGCATGTAAAGTATAATGATAAGCAAAGAATTAATGGGATATGACCCTTCAATCACTTTGGTAAGGGAAGTGAGAGACGGTGATTCACAAAGACTTAAGGAACCTCTATGAGGGAGGCAAGGGTGACATGGAGGACCCTCCAACTTAGAGGTAACCAATATTGGCTTAGTCTGATTTGGTTTAGTACTGCGTGATAACGGTCACGGAATGAGCTCATGTCCAAAAGTAGTCTATTTCAAAGGAAAGTAAAGAATGTTAAGCACGTCCTAAAAATGAAAGTAAAGTCAAAAGTATAACCATGGTTAAGTCTATGATGATGCATGTCCTTGCATGTACTTATGTTGCCCATTTGCATTATGAATGTTTACTTTATCTTTCAGTATGTACATTAGATTATGATGATGTAGTTGTGATGTTAAGTTTAAAAGCAACCCGCTTCAGAGTTTAAGTTTTCAAAACCATTAAAATTGAACTTATATCTATCCACTGCTTTTATAATTAAACCCAAGGTGGCTGGGACGATAACGATGACACTGTGTTTGTCTAGTCACGATCCTACTGAGAAATTTAGTATTTCTTACTCCTACGTTTCCGTGTTGTCTTGAGAGGATGCCGGCATCGGGCACGGTGGTGATCTTCATTGAGTTTCCGGTGATACATTGGCACTTCGACTTGGTACTGAATGCATCTGTGCTGACTGCTCAAGCAACGATGTGGGTCTACATGTTCCATAGCCACTAGTTCCGTGCACCCGTGATGAGTCCATTTTTCTGCCCTCATGAGTCGTTCGAGGACATCATTATGGATGACGTTCGCCTACCTTTCCATCCTCCGAGGTAACCCACTAATGGAGATTTCGATTCGGACACTCGTCTGACGCCGACAGTTTCATTAGATTCCGATCCTTCAGAGCCATCTCATCCGAGCTACCACATGGAGACGGACCCGTCTGAGCCTTCCTACCCGTCTGTGATCCGTCTGTCGTCCGACTCATCTTCTTCTTCTGCAGCCCCTCATCATACACCACCCCCGGTTTGCAGTCGCGGGTTCATCCGTACTCGTGCCGTGCCTCGTGGATGTGGCCATGCTCAAGGAGGAGGACGTGGTGATATTCCTCCTGGTGGATGAGTGAGGAGTTGATTACATGCGAAGCCGAGCATGAGGATAGCCCCTTTTGGTTGTAGATAGGGTTATCATTTTTCTCTTGTGGCATGTATGGGTTTATGGGATTGCTTATGTATTTCCTTTTATCATGTATTTCCCTAGGTTATTTTGTAGCGCCGACAGTAGGTATCGGACCCATTGTTATCATTGTGTATGACTACTGCTATTACTACTACTATGTTAACTATGGGATGGCTATGGAATGAATGTTATCTTTATCTAAAATTGTGGTTATTCTCATGGTTTCTATGTATGTTAAATGTGATGTATGAATGAGATAGCGACATTTGTTTTACACGTTCACGATGCGCTCATGGCTCTTTGTTTTCAAAACAGTTTATTCATTATTATTCAAAAAAAAAATTTACCCCTATTTTTGTTAAAAAGTAATTTATAAAAGGTAATGTTAGTTCCGCTAGCAAAGGTAACAACTAGTAATTCCATAATATGACTTAAGCATAGAATGGAACTATTAGGGTATTACAGCGGATAAGGATGTGCCATATATATGGGGATAGCGATATAGGGCACAACAGGGTAGAGGATGAGAAAGTGGAACTGCGAAGTCTCTACCGAAGAAGAAGTAAAAATGAAAACGACAGCTATCGGCAATATATACAGAGTCCAGCACAGGATCTAGATGGAAGTATAAGTCCGGGAACTCAATGAATAGGTAATACATGCTCTGGAGGGTAATTTGGTCATTCCAACACTAGAAATGAGCTCTTGGGTTGCTTGATAATGATACATGCTCAGGAGGGTAATTTGGTCATTCCAATACTAGAAATTAACTTGTTTCTATCAAGTTGGTTCTGCCTTGGAGATTAAGCAATCCAAGAGCTCATTTCAAGTTACTTGGAGATCAAGGAATCAAGTTTAATTAAAGTAACTTGGAGAGCAAGTAATCTGATTATGTTAGAAATATGCTTAGATTGTGTCTAGATTTGTTTTTGATTAGTTTTGACTTAGTCTAGATTTGAATTGAATTAGTTTATCTTTTAAGATTTAAATCAAATCTGATCTAATCTATAAAGATCAAATCTGATTTAAAATTAGTTAGGAATAAATCTTTAAGGATAAAATCATATATTTAATTTTTAAAATTTAGTTTCAAATTAGATCTTTCAGATAGGATTAGATAATTTCCATTTTTAGGATTTATGTATAAATAGGCAACTTAGCCTATAGACAAAAGAATTTTATCATATAGTTTATCATGATTTGACTACCAATACAATTGTGAGATTTTCCTCATTTTGTTTTTGTGTGATGCAGAATCTTCTATCTTTTCCCTGTTATCTACGTTTCCAAGGACAGGTTCCTTAGGGGTTTAGTAGGGAGGGTGTTTATCCTATTGCCTGTCTCCTATCAAAGTGTGTGTTTGGGATTTCAGGATCATTATATCCACGGGGTTCCTCATCAATAGGACTCTTGTCGCCGCATTCTCCATGATCTGAGAATGAGAAGGAAACATACAGTAGGATGAGAAATAAAAATTTCTTAGTTGGAATCCTAATTCTATACACAAATGTCATCGTCGTCATTCCTAGTTGTTTCGGTTTTTCTTAATTCTAAATAGTACAACATGATGGTAATATTCAACTTAAAACTTATGTCGTGAAAATATAACCCGAAACAAACTAAATTTTAAATTAAAGCAATGAAAATATAGTTAAACAGATATGTAAATATAACAAAGACCGTAATTGTAAATAAACAGTAACATATCATGAGAAATAAATAGGTCACTATAACAATCAATTAAGAATCATCATACAGTGCATATAAATATACAAACTGGAAAATGCATCCTATCTTTGAGGGCTTTCACCTTCTGTAACTTATAATTTCCATTCTTGGTCTCCTGGGAGTCATTGGTCATATACTCCTGGATAATAGTCTGCTTTTTAGGATCAAGCTCGTTCCTATACAGGATTGCTGAGTTTACTTTCCCCGACTTTCCTACTGATCTATTCCCCTTAAACTTATTTAGGGGTTGGCCCAAGTAATATGGAATCCTTTGTAATATTCATGAATATCATCCACAACTAACCTTATTCTTTTCAATAGTCCTATGTTCATGCAATCATAACTTACATAACATATTAATTCTTTGCCGAAATTTCGGCAGCATAATGGATCGAGTTTGCTTCCCTGCGAATAGTGCCAGGCTACCAATAAAAATCAATTAAGTATGCAATTCAATATAAAATAGCAAGTTATAGTAACATTATTAATCATATGGTATGTCAAAATCAATAGAAATATCAACAAAGTTTTCTACTCACTCTATCTTCTTATGCCCAAATTTTGTAAAATCCACCTTCACTCCTATTCAACTCATTTAAACTGAATTTTGGATATGTTATACCCTACGTGTCTAGTTTTCAACCATTTTAGTCCCATCTCATTTTGATTTGTATAGCTTAAGTTATTAGTATTTTACCTCAGACTGCCCTGTACTTAGCCAAAAGTGCACCCTTAAAAGTGAAAATTCACTAAAAATAGAAATCTGGGTGAAATCATACGAAATTTATATCTAATTAAATCTAATATAACAAGCTTTCAAATGAAAGAAGTTTCGTATCATTTACATGAGTATATTTTGAGATATAAGCACCCTAACTTGACCCTACTAGACTACCCTATTCTAGCCCGATTTTAACTTAAGGTAACTTCATTGATGTGTTGGGAATAATTGGCAATGAATCTGACATTAAAATTATTATGAAATGTTCCCTTATATGTTAGCTTTTAAAGAGCATTAGTTTCACAGAATTTAGAGTTGTGTAGGGAGAGTTACACCTTTCTCAACTTATACAGCCTAGATGAGAATCCATATTTCTAGGTCAAACTTAAAAAATTCATAACTAATTCTATACTATTTCAATGGCCTTATATTTTATATGGTGGGAAAGCCCTAGATGTCTAGTTTCATATAAAAATAGATTCATCAAGGTCTGATGGCTGGATTCTCATCCGTAAAAGACAAACATATAGATGCCGTAGGGTTTTCACCCCATAGCATCTAGCTTCTTTTAAATTTCAAGTTCTTTCATTCCAATTGCTATTCTAATCATAACATACATGCAAAATCAAACCTAACTCATCATCATCACTCAAGACAATGTCAGAATCATGTAAGAAAGTGGGAAGAAAGTGGAGTCCCAATCGGCCTAATTCAAAGAAAACAAGAAGCTAGATTGAATTCCTACCTTTCTAAGGTGAGATTTTGTTGGATTGGTGTTTTGGATTGAAGAAACTCTTAATAAACCTTGAGGGGCTGATGAAGATGGAGTGAAGATGAGTGTGAATAGAAGAAAAATAATGAGTGTTCTGCCCCTTTTGATGGCCGAAAATGCAAAGGGGTAGGAAAGGAAAAATTTAAAAACTTTGGAGAGAAGCTATCATATGATTAGTGGATTTCATCTCTCCTTTAAATTTGGCTTGGCTGCCCTTCTTCATGGTTGATTAAGGTGCCACTTGTAGGGATGTTTTGGCTAAATCTTGGCCATCCATTCCAAGGTTCTCACAGTATAATTTCTATTAATCCGGTTCTGACAGTTTAAAATACCGAAATCTTACTGATTTCTTTTTAAATCGGTAAACCGATTTTTAGAAAAAATCCTATGAGCTTTCCTATGGTTCTAATCTAATTCCATCAAATCTAATCCTTCTAAATCACACTTAATTGGCTTTAAATAAATGCTCAATCGAATTCTAATTAATCACAATTGTTTGATAAAAACCAAACAACTCGGTTAAAAATGATAGAATTTTTTTTTTCGGACATTACAATTAGGGCCTCTGAGCATACCATGAACCTAGGGATCATTAAGTGCACTATCTCAAGGAAACAAAATAATTACCTAACTTAGTTAACTTGAACAAGTGTTCTATAAGACATGCACTCAAGTAAAAAGTAATTTCCCATAAGGGCTGAGTAACTGAAAGGCTATGTACACATTTATTTTGACTATGTGATTCTCTCATGGATAACCACGGGAAATCATATGATGGCTCATAAGACTTTCCACAAAGAACAACACAACTGTGAACCCTCTAGGGTATGAATGTATGATGCCATTCGGCATGATGTAGGACAAGTTTGATTGCGCATTATCTCATGATTAAATGATTAGTGTGGTGATATAAGATGGACATAATGGATTGTTAGTTGAAAACTTTATGATTGGCATTTTGGGAAGCTCCGGTCTAGCCGTCATGCTACCGAATTTTCGTCAAAATTATGAACTTAGTCATATCATTGCATGTCCACATGTGTCTTGTCAAGAAGTACTATGCACGTAAGGTGTAATGATAAGAAAAGAAATAATGGGATATGACCCCTTGATCACTTTAGGGAAGTTAGAGACGATGATCCACAAAGACTCAAGTAACCTCTATGGAGGAGGCAGGGTGACATGGAGGACCCTCCAACTTAGAGGTAACCAATATTAGCTTAGTCTGATTTGGTTTAGTATTGCGTGACAATGGTCATGGAATGAGCTCATGTCTAAAAGCAGTCCATTTCAAAGGAAAAGTAAAGAATGTTAAGAACGTGCTAAATATGAAAGTAAAGTTAAAGAAAGACTCTGGTCTAGTCTAAGAAGTTACATGAATGTGCATGCATCTTCATTCTCTTATTCGTATGGCCATGAATGTTCATACTATGCTCTCATATGTATATGCTCCTATATTGTAGCTTTGAGTTTCTTTATACTATGTTTATATGAGGAAGATTAAAGAAAACACGCATCAAGAACCTATGTTTTCAAACCCTTTAAAAATGGAATCTATGCATGCTCACTATTTTCATAATTACATCTGAAGTGGCTGGACGATGACGACGACACATTAATGGTCTAGTCGGGATCCTGCTGAGAAATCTTATATTTTTCACTCCTATGTTTCCATGTTGTCTTTAGATGGAGTTGATGGCATCCATGACAACACTTCTGGTGGTACTAGACTGGATAAGACGAGGAGCTGTCATGTTACTTAACCTAGGTAAGGAGGATCGAGAGTAGCATAGTGTTTTTTCTTTCTTAAGAGCCCTAGTTAGGTAGTTTATGTGTAATTAAGAGCATGTGGGAAGTCATGCTGCTTAATTTGACCTATTATACATGTGATAATTATTGACGATGGTCATGGAATGAGCTCATGTCTAAAAGCAGTCCATTTCAAGAGAAAAGTAAAGAATGTCAAGCACATGCTAAATATGAAAGTAAAGTTAAAGAAAGACTCTGGTCTAGTCTAAGAAGTTATATGAATGTGCATGCATCTTCATTCTATGATTCATATGGTCATGAATGTTCATACTATGCTCTCATATGTATATGCTCCTATAATGTAGCTTTGAGTTTCTTTATATTATGTTTATATGAGGAAGATTAAAAGAAACACACATCGAGAACCTATGTTTTCAAACCCTTTAAAAATGGAATCTATGCATGCTCATTGTTTTCATAATTACATCTGAAGTGGCTAGGATGACGACGATGACACCTTAATGGTCTAGTCGGGATCCTACTAAGAAATCTTGTATTTTTCACTCCTATGTTTCCAAGTTGTCTTCAGATGGAGTTGATGGCATCCATGGCAACACTTCTGGTGGTACCTGATTGGATAAGACGAGGAGCCGTCATGTTACTTCACCCAGCTAAGGAGGATCAAGAGAGTAGCATAGTGTTTTCTCTTTGTTTAAGAGCCCTAGTTGGGTAGTTTATGTATAATTAAGAGTATGTGGGAAGTCATGCTACTTAATTTGACCTATTATATATGTGATAATTATTAAGTGTAATGATGACTCTTGATTATCTATGATTACATTATTGGCTTAAGGTATTATGTTATGTTACTTCAATTTTTTCATACGTCTTCCTAGTAACTCCGCGATATGAGGAACAACGTCCATATATATACGAGTAAATAAGCGCTTAAAGGCTCAGTTTTCAAATATAAACATTCTACAAAAAAAAGAATTTACATGCTATTTTCGTATATTACGCTAATTTCAACTATAAGAACTTCCGCTAGTTAAGAGTAACAACTAGTAATACCATAAAATGACTTAGGCATAGTATGGTATTATTAGGGTGTTACATGATGATATCAGTGAAGTTCGTCCTTGTAGAGCCTGGGGATGACTGACTTGGCTTCCGAGCATACTCTGTCATGTGAAAGAAATCATGTCATGGATCTTACCAGAGGGGTAAGATATAGGAGCTTAGTAGGCGTGACTGCCTGGCTATGAATATAATTAGCTACTGCCAAACTTAGCTCGATATTGAGCTTGATCAACTCAATATCTTTGTTTGTGTGTCCAAGAACTGATGGCTTCTAACAGGAAGATTAGGTTATGAGGCGAATCTGCCACCTTAGGTAAAGTAGAAGTGGTGAATATTTTTCCTACACTGGTTTCAGCTGCAAGGAGACAAGTTACTATAGCTAACCGAGCATTAGAAGGAATAGTGGGAACTAAGGCTGACCTAGAATACTTGAAGTTTGCTAAGTTTATGGAGACCAACCCACCAGCTTTCCAAGGAGACTTCAACCCTAAGGAAGTAAAGGGATGGATCGAGGCACTGGAAGGGACATTGTCTATGTTGGCTTGCACTAGGCTATAGAAAGTAACAATTGCTACTTATATGCTAGAGGTTGATGCTGAAGTTTGGTGGGCCAATTCTAGAAGGATGATCGAGGACTCCCAGACCCTATTACCTGGGAAGTGCTCAAGGCTGCATTCTATGATAAGTGTGTTACGCCAAAGAAAGATGCTTTTGGTAAAAGTACGGTTTCCCAATACCAAAGAACTAGGTACAATCCGTATTGCAAGAAATAACCACAGTTTGGAAGGGGCACAGGTGGTCAGTTACCAAAGCAAGTGGTGATTCCTAAGTGCCCCAAGTATGGCAAGAATCATGGAGGACAACCCTGCTTACCAGGATGAAATGTTTGTTTCCAATGCGGAAAGCCTGGACACATAGGTAGAGATTGAATTGTGAAGCTATTGCCCCCTGCCAACAAGCCCTAACACTAAGGAAAGGTCTTCGCCCTCAATGCTGAGGAGGCCACTCAGTTCGACGATTTGATCCAAGGTAAGTGCGAGGTTAACAGTAGAACCTTAACTGTGCTATATGATTCTGGAGCTACACACTCCTTTATTTCTCACGATTGTGTAGATAGATTAGGATCATCTGTGTTTGAATTATCTTACATGTTGATAGTTTCCACTCCTGCTAGGAAACCAGTTAAGACTTGTCAATGTCGTTTGAATTGTCATTTCCAAATTGATGGTAGGTCTTCTATAACAAATTTGAGTTGTTTGCCTTTGTTTGGTTTGGATCTAATTCTAGGCATGGATTGGCTTTTGTCTAACCGTGCTATGATAAATTGTTCTGAAAAATCTATTGCGCTTCTTGCTATACTTAGTAACCCTGTTGAACCTATCTATTTGTTCTTAAATTCTGTTAAAGTAGGGAGTAGTGAGTTAATGATCAGGGATATGTTCTCTTTATGGCAAGTGATATGGAACTCAAGTAGGTATTGGATGAAATGCCCGTAGTCAAGAAATATCCAGATGTATTTCTTGATGATATACCCGAGTTTCCCCTGGGAAGGGAAATTGAGTTTTCTATGGAGTTAGTACCAGGAACGGGGCCAATCTCTACAGCACCCTATAAAATGTCCCCAATGGAGTTGTCAAAGTTAAAGGGACAGTTGGAAGATTTGTAAAGAAGAAGGATGGGAGTGTGAGACAATGTATGGATTATAGGCAATTGAACAAATGACCGTTAAGAACAAGTAACCCCTACTTGGGATAGATGACCTTATGGACCAACTGCGAGGTGCAGTTGTGTTCTCAAAGATTGATCTGAGGTCTATATATCATCAAATAAGAGTGAAAGAGGATGATATACCCAAGACAACTTTTAGGACAAGGTATGGGCATTATGAGTTTACAGTGATGTCGTTTGGTTTGACTAATGCCCTGCTATTTTCATGGATTACATGAACCGAATTTTTAGACCTTACCTGGATAAGTTTGTAGTTGCTTTCATAGTTGATATTCTAATATATTCGAGAACAAAGGAGGAACATGAAGAACATTTGAGAATTGTATTAGGAATCTTGAGGGAAAAGAAGCTTTATGCCAAGTTGTCTAAGTGTGAATTCTGGATGGAAGAAGTGAAGTTCTTAGGACATGTGGTGTCATAAAGAGGTATTGCCGCGGATCCGAGTAAGATTGAGGCTATGATGAATAGGAAGAGACCAACCTCGGTAACTAAGATAAGGAGTTTCTTGAGTTTAGCCGGTACTAACATAGGTTTATAAAGGGATTTTCCTAGATATCTTTACCCTTAACCAAGTTAACAAGGAACGATGCCCCATTTGTGTAGATTGTGGATTGCGAGAAAAGCTTTCAAGAACTGAAGGAAAAGTTAACATCAACTCCAGTATTAGTATTGCCTGACCCCAATGGACCATCCAAGATTTACTGTGATACCTCTAAAAAAGGTTTAGGTTGTGTCTTGATGCAAAATAGGAAAGTGGTGACTTATGCCTCTAGGTAGTTGAAGCCTCAAGAAGTAGATTACCCAACCCATGATCTAGAGTCAGCGGCTATAGTGTTTGTCCTAAAGATATGGAGGCATTATCTCTATAGTATGAGGTTTGAGGTATTAGCACCACTACACCATAAACATGCTCTCTCTGTCTCAGGCTATGCTCGAACGCGGGATCGCATGCTGGAGCGTAGTCCACACTCAAGCGCAAGTTCTCATGCTTGAGCGTGCATTTAAAATAGCAATGCTACAGATTTGCCTCTTTTGCTCACTTCCAAGCTCAATAGCAATCAAAATAGTTGGAATTTTCCCTTGGAGGTAAAATACTAATTGTAGATTTTTGAGTGAGCTTTCTAACGCAACAAGAACCACTTCAATTGGAGTTTTGTAGCTCAACATATGGGCGAAATACTGATGACTAGTTAGGTTTGACAGCATCAAAGACAATATGCAACTTCAATTTTATTTTGCTTTTTTCGCCTAGAGGACTTGAGAATATGGAAAAGTGCTCAACATCAAAGTTGGAGATCTCCTTCTCATATTTCCAAAGAGTCCTAAATCATGTCAAGTTGACTTCCAGAGAGTAAGATATGAATTTTCTCTTGTGATATGGTCTTGAAATCCGACAAAATAGACTGCCTAAGACTCCAATTGAGTTCCTCTTCCACTTGAGTGCTTGTACCTAATTGAAACATAATGAAAACATAAATAACTAAAACAAATATGAGAAAATGACAAACAAACTAGAAAAGAACCTAAATCAAAGAAACTAACTTAAAACAACTAAAACACTCAAATAAATTTATGAAACCAAAGCCTAAATATAAATAAGACAAAACAAAAATAACTTACTATGGGGAGTTATCACATCTCCCAACTTAAGAACTTGCTTGTCCTCAAGTAAGAAAGAAAATGAAATAGTAGAATAAAGAAAAGAGAAAATTATTTTGTGTAGCCGACACTATAAACATCCCCTTACAAAGACCGTGAAACTCAAGGAGGCACATAAGCTGACTGAACACTAACTACCAAAAAGAAAAGAGAATGGGACTCAATGCACTTAATACACTCAAGAAATTCAAAAGCAAATGCACTCAATGCATCAAAGTGTTGTTAGTCCATGTTCTCCTCATAATTGCTCCACAACTTAACCCAAAAGTTGCTAACAATTCAAATCTAAGCATCAAGACCATGTGTAACACCCTAGTAGTTCCATTCTATGCTTAAGTCATATTGTGGAATTACTAGTTGCTACTTTTGCTCGCGGAACTATCATTACCTTTTGGAAATTACTTTATACCGAAAATAAGGGTAAAATTTTTTTTCTACAAAACAAGTAAACCATTTTTGAAATCGAGAGCCATGGGCGCATCGTGAACATATAAAGTAACACCGCTATCCCATACATATATCGCATTTAACAAGCATAGAGACCATAAGAGTAACCACAATTCTTAGAATAATGTAACATTCATTCCACGGCCAACCATGATAATACAATAAGAGTCGTACCAGTTCATACATAAGATAATAATGGGTCCGATATCTATCGTCGGCCCTACACAAAAGCCTACCAATACATAATAAAAGGAAATACATCAGAGAATCCTACTACCTAAGCATGCCACATAACAGAATGATAACCCTATAACTACTACCAAAAGGGGGCTATCCTCGTGCTCGGCTCCGCATGCAGTCGTCACATCAAGCATCTGGCGGGAGGAAACCGTTCCCATATCCACCGAGAGAAGTACTACCACGTCCCCCTCCTCGAGCACGTCCTCGCCCACGGGGCACAGCGCGGGTACGAATGAACCCACGCCCGCGAATCGGGGGTGAAAATGGGCCAGCAGATGAAGCAGAAGAATCAGAAGATAGACGAATCACTGAAGGCTGCGACGAACCCGAACGGTGAGAACCCCAGAATGAGTCGGATAGATGGGCCCGGATGGATCGGTCTCCACAAGGAAGCCCGGATAATGCGGCTCCGAGGGATCGGAATCCAGTGAAATAGTCGGAGTCAAACGGGTATCCGAGTCAGTCTCATCATCATCAGTGGGGTATCTCGGTGGCTGAAAGTAGGGGCGAATGTCATCCATAGTAACCTCGCCAAATGGCTGATGCGGTCGGAAAAATGGGCTCATCACGGAGTCCTGAATCGGCGGTCGTGGAAGATGTAGACCTCATTGTTGCGCCACGACAAAGATCGGCGTATGCTCAAAGACCGGGTCAAAGCGCCAACGCCACACCGGGAACTCAATGTAGATCACCACCGTGTTCGACGTCGACATCCTCTCAAGACGACACGAACGTAGGAATGAGAAATACTAAATTTCTCGGAGGGATCGCTGACTAGACAAACACAGTGTCTTCGTCATCATCCCAGCCACTTCGGGTTTAATTACAAAAACGGTGGACAGATATAAGTTCAATTTTTAATGGTTTTGAAAACTTAAACCCCGAAGCGGGTTGCTTTTAAACTTAACATCATAAACACATCATCATGACTAACATCCGTACTAAAACATAGAATAACATCCATAATGCAAATGGGCCATATACTTTCATGCAAAGACACGCATCATCACAGATGTAACCATGGTCATACTTAGACTTTACTTTCATTTTTAGCACGTGCTTAACATTCTTTACTTTCCTTTGAAATAGACTGCTTTTGGACATGAGCTCATTCCGTGACCGTCGTCACGCAGTACTAACCAAATTAGACTAAGCCGATATTGGTTACCTCTAAGTTGGAGGGTCCTCCAAAACACCCTTGCCTCCCTCATAGAGGTTCCTTGTGGATCGCCGTTTCTCACTTCCCTTACCGAAGTGATTGAAGGGTCACGTCCCATTGATTCTTTTCTTATCTTTATACTTTACATGCATGACTCCTTGACTAGACGCATGCAATGATATGACTAAGTCCATAATTTTGACGGAAATCCGGCAGCATAACAGCTAGACCGGAGCTTCCCCAAAATGCCAATCATCAACATTCAACCAATAGTTCATCATATCTATATCATATCATCACACTTATCATTCAATCATGAGACAAAGCTCAATCAATCTCATCATTCATCATGCCAAGTGGCATCACACATTTATACCCTAAAGGGGTTTATAGTTGTGTTGTTCTTTGTGAAGAATATTATGAATCATCACATGATTTCCCATGATAGAATCACATAGTTAGGATATGTGTTTATAGTCTTTTAGTTACTTGGTCCTTGGATGAAAGTATGCTTTACTTAAGTACATGTCTTATGAAACACTTGTTCAAATTAATTAATTTATGTGATTGTTTCCTTTCCTTGAGATAGCGCACTTAGTGATTCCTAGGTTCATGGTATGCTTAGAGGCCCTAATCATACTGTTCCCAAGGAGTTCGAGATCCTCTAATCCTTGGGTCATGACAACGCATAACCACATCATGAACCCAACAACACCAATGTTCACTAATCACCAAGGGTGACTTTTAACTTAGTCAAGTTGCAAAGTTTTAAACTTTTACTAATAACCTACCAAGGTTTTGCCTTAAACATTATTAAAGTTGTCATTCTTTATAAAGTAGTCATAAAGTCTTATTCTTTATGAAAGTAAGTGCCTTTGACATTAAGCTCTTATCTTAAGATTGGATCTTTATGAAATAATGATACAAGCTACTAGCTTTTTGAATAAAAAGTCTAAAACTTTGAGAAGGTTCATAGTTTTATCAAATCATGGAAACATAGAAAGGTGAAGCTTTTCTAATCATTCACTCATCATAACGAGAAAGAAACAACTTTAAGCTAGAGATCAATGAGAACATAGGTTTTCAAAAGAAGAAACTTAAGAACACATGAAGAACATCAAGAACATATTTTACTAAAAGAGGAAACTTAAGAACACATGAAGAACATCAAGAACACATTTTTCCAAAAGAGGAAACTTAAGAACACATGAAGAACATCAAGAACATATTTTTCTAAAAGAGGAAACTTAAGAACACATGAAGAACATCAAGAACATATTTTTCTAAAAGAGGAAACTTAAGAACACATGAAGAACATCAAGAACATATTTTTCCAAAAGAGGAAACTTAAGAACACATGAAGAACATGAAGAACACATTTTTCCAAAAGAGGAAACTTAAGAACACATGAAGAACATGAAGAACATATTTTTCCAAAAGAGGAAACTTAAGAACACATGAAGAACATCAAGAACATATTTTTCTAAAAGAGGAAACTTAAGAACACATGAAGAACATCAAGAACATATTTTTCCAAAAGAGGAAACTTAAGAACACATGAAGAACATCAAGAACATATTTTTCTAAAAGAGGAAACTTAAGAACACATGAAGAATATGAAGGATCTTCTCAAGTTTTCACTTAGAGATCTTGGTCATGAAAGACCCAAGCTCCAAGCTTTCTTGAGCAAGCAAAATGAAAAAGATGAAGATCACTACCTTTCTTGAAGATGGCGCAAAAACAAGAGAAATGGAAGAAGAAGATGATGACTCCTCTTGATGATGAAGGTGGCGGTTTTGAATGAGCAAGGAGAGAACTCTTGAGTTCTCTTGAAAATGAGTCTTGTAGTGTTTTGATCTTGTCTCCAAAGACCCAAAGATGTGATCTTTGAAGGGCTTAGTGAGGAAGGTTTGGTTATGGAGGTGGAAAATGATGAAGAAGATGAAGAAGAAGAAGAAGAAGGAATGTAGAGAGAGGTTGGAGAGTTTGAGAACTTTAGAGAGAGAATGAGAAGTTGAAAATGAAGTGAATGTGTGTGTGTGTGTGAGAAAGTGGCGTCCTACATTAAGGAGGGGAGTGAGATATTTTGCTTAATTTTGTGTTAATTAGTGATTAAGGGGACAAATGGGATGATGGGGAGACAAAGCATGGTCAAACTCTTACATAAAGTAATCTTGTCTAATGCTTTTTGCTTTTATGACATCACTCTCTACTTTATTGTCTAGTTGACTAAATTTGAATTTAATCATGTGATTAAGTGCTCATACAACTTAATTAAGGTGATTAAGCAAGAATTAGTGATTAACACACAAGAACATGATTAACAAAAATTAATCTCACGATTAAGCTTAATTAACCTTAATTAAACTCGAGTAAGCTAATTAAGGGCGATTAGTGCTTAAGTAAGCTACAGGGGCTCTAACTTGCTTAATTAGAGATTATCTAACCTCGATTAGGCATTCTCTTGACCCTTCTTGTCCGAGTCAACCCCTTAATTAAGCCCTAATCTCGAAATTCCTCATTAAGTGCCTAATTACTCAGGGTTACTATGGTAATTTAGCACGACATGAAATTGAGGATGTTACACCATGCAATTGTGCAAACACATTATAAAGGAAATGGATCAAGTGTGTATGATCAAGGCAAGCAATAAAGATTTGATTTACTTCATACCAATGCAATGTTTAAGAAGGGACAATATCATCATAAAGTTCACCATCCTCCCTTTTTATTTCAACATGAGTGTCATCTACCCAAAGATTAATAGGTCTTTTTCAAGCTTGTAATGGAAGACTAAGGGTAAAGGTATGATGGAAAGGAATTTTGGCTTCGTATTACTCTCAACTTAAGGAACCTTTACTCCCAAACTCACTACCTTGGGCATCCCCTAACTTGTTGGTTGCCTATCATGATGTCCTTCTTTGATGAACCTTCAGGCTTTAGTGGCCATGAGATTCGGAAAAGAGTTTGCTTCTTCCTATCCCATTGAAACTGCACTTTTCCTTGTTGTTGTTGTTGTTCTTCTTCTTCTTCTTCTTTTCACTTTTTCTTTTCTTTTTTTTTTCCGCTTGAACTAATCCACCACTTTGGTAATACATAACATGAAATCACTATGGTAGGGTATTACCCTATTCTCATGAGTTTAGAAGCTATAAGCTTGGAGGTAATTTAGGGTTCAAAGATGGATAGAAAGAAGATGGATTCTAAGCTCAAAATGTGGTTTATTCCAAGAAAATAAGCCATAAAGCTCAAAAGGGGTGACTATGAATAAAATGTCATTAGGTGGGCATGAAGGCTCAAGGATGGCTTCCAAACATGGCCTAAAGACTAGAATTCACTCACATTTATTTCGAAAGGGATTCAAACAAAAATTGGATGCATGTCTCGACTTAAACAAAGCATTAAGGAATGATGATCATCAATCCTAAGTTGCTAAGTCCTACAAACTGCATGAACATGTGATCTTTTCCAAAACAAATATGAATGCACAAGAGAATTTTCAAGGATCAAATCAAAATTCCTAGTTACTAAGGGGTTAAAGAGCATAGCAAATAATCATATCATAGGAATGGAGCCAAAGACAACAAAAACCCACAAATAGTACCTTAAAGAAGAAAATCTTTTTGATTTTTTTTTGAGAAAATACAATGCAAGAAACTAGATAGAAGAGAATAAAATGCATATGCATGCTTTTCCATCCCCCAACTTGAAAAACAACATTGTCCACAATTTAAAATAAGTACAAAAAGAGGGTAGGAAAGATACTCCCCAGCTAAGGAAAAAGTGTTGGACTCTATTTCTTTTACTTCATGCACTTAATTCTCTTCTTGAAACCTGCAAAACAAGAACAAGAGAGATTTAGAACAACCTAAAAAAATAAAAACTCAAACACACTGAAATTCTAACATAAACTCCAAACATGAAAGAAATAAAGAAGTAGAGATAGAAAAATTGGGTTGTCTCCTAATAAGGACTTTGGTTTAATGTCCTTATGTTGGACATGGCCCTTTTAAATCACGGTGGTTTCTTCATCTCCCTCTTGCGTGATTCCTCACGAGGTTGATGGCTCTTCCTTCCAATATTCAAAGATATAGGCTCAGATGTGAATAATAAAGGTGGTTTCTTTATCACCCTCTTAGGTGATTCCTCACAAGGTTAATGGCTCTTCTTTCCAAACTTCAAAGATATTGGCTCACACATGAATAATAAAGGTGGGGCTTCCAAAAGCTCATAGGTTGATTTTAGCTCATCCTCTATTTCCTCTACAACCTTGGAGTTCATCAAACAACTTTCCAATGGTAGAGTGTTGGAGGGTGCCATGAAAGAAGTATCCACCACCTTCTCAACAACATCCACTCTGAAGCATGATTCAATCTCCAAAGGGGGCTTAGTTGCTTCAAACACTTTAAATGTGACTTTATCATGATGAACACACGACTCAAGCTTCCCTTCTTCTACGTCAATCAAGACTCTCCCTATGGATAAGAAAGGTCTCCCGAGAATAAGTGGAACCTCTCTATCCTCTTCCCTGTTAAGCACAATGAAATCCACTAGGAATATGACCTTGTCCACCTTTACCAGCACATCTTCAATGATGCCTATAGGATGCTTGATAAATCTACCCACTAGTTGCAAGGAAACCATAGTAGGCTTCACCTTTCCAACTCCAAGCTTTCTAAAAATAGATAAAGGCATCAAATTAACACTAACACCAAGATCGCAAAAAGCTTTATTAAAATAAATGTCAGCAATAACACCTTGAATAGTAGAACTCTTTGGATCTTTTAATTTAGGAGGCAATTTATTTTGCAGCATAGCGCTGCACTCCTCTATGAGCATCACAGTCTCATCATACTTAAGCTTTTTCTTGCGAGAGAGAATATCCTTCATGAATCTTGCATAGCTTAGCATTTGTTCAATAGCAAGAAAGGGAATGTTGATATGTAACTTCTTGAACACCTCCAAGAACTTAGAGTACTGCTTCTCCTGCTATTCCTTCTTGAACTGCTTCACCTTCTGTAGATATGGAATGGGAGGTTTATAGCATACGGTACCATATATGTAGGAATCTTCTCTTCCTCTTCAGCATCTTTATTCCGCCTCATGGGAATCTCATACTTCTTCCCCTTCTGTGTCTATGCCTTATTCTCAGTGTGTGGTAAGGCTTCAGACTATGCTGGTGCTATAATCTCTTTTCTATTCCTTAGGGTGATTGCCTTGACTTGCTCTCTAGGATTTGCAATAGTGTTTCTTGGCAAGGAATCCTGTGGTCTTTCAGTAAGATGTTAGGATCTCTACCCAAACTAATTCTCTATGTTCCTAATGGAAGCCTCCTGATTCTTGAACTGAGCATCATATTGCTTGAATTTTGCCTCAGTCTTGTCCAAAAAATTTGAGTAGGTCTGCATGAATTGCTAGAACATGTCTTCTAGGTTGGGATTTTTTTCCTAAGCTTATGGATTGTAGAGGTGTCTAGATGCACCTTGGTTCCCATAGTACTGACTAAGGTTGGTGTGATCGCTGTACCATGGAACATAAGTGTTAGAGTGGAAATTGTGTCTTTGAGCATCGATATAGTTAACTTGCTCTTCAAGGGAAGGACTTGCAGTACATTCTCCATTAAGATGGTTACTCGGACAAAAGTCACATCCCATGACTTGGGCAGAAGGAGCACTGCCAATTATTCCTAACTGCTTCCGGATAACAGCATTTTGTGTAGATAATGCCTAAATTTGTGCAAGGATGGCAGTTGTAGCATCCACCTCTAATACTCCTCTAGGCTTCTAGGCTCTCTCACTAGGTCTTTGATAGTTGTTGCTGGCCATGACTTCGAACAGCTCGATAGACTACTCAAGGGTCTTATTATTGAGAGAACCCCTTGCTGCTGCATCTACCATGATTTGTGTAATGAGTAATAGACCACTATAGAAAGTCAATTCTTGCATCCAAAGAAGGATGCCATGGTGAGGACATCTGGCCAGCAACTCTTTATAACGCTTCCAAGCCTCATAGAATGACTCCTCTTCAGTCTGAGCAAATGATGTAATGTCGTTACTCAATTTGGCTGACTTGGCTGCTGGAAAATATTTCTCCAAAAACTTCCTGGCTACCATGTCCCATGTACTGAGAGATCCCTGAGGTAGTGATAGATCCAAGACCTAGCCTTATCCATTAATGACAATAGGAAAAGTCTCAACTTGATAGCATCTTTAGTGGCTCCATTTATCTTGATAATGTCGCAAACCTCTAGAAAGTTACTGATGTGGTCATTGGGGTCTTCACTAGGTAGTCCCCCAAACTAGGAATTCTGCTGTAAGAATGTGATGAGAGAGGTCTTTAGCTCAAAATAGTTGGCCTGTACTGGTGGCTTCACAATGCTAGATGAGCATTTTTCAAGATTAGGAGTCAAATAGCCTTTTATGGCCCCATAGTTTTGCTCATTCTCATCAACCATGTTACTAATTTGGGCGTCTTCAAATACCCTTCTCTCTTTCCTTAGTTGCCACAAAGTCTTTTCAATCTCTGGGTCAAAGAGTAATTCCCTAAGAGATCTACTTCTTCATAAACTGAAAAAATCAAGAAAAACAAGTGAAGACACAAAATAAATAAATAAAATAAAATAAATCAAATTAAAATATAAGAAATAAAATTAAACCAAACCAAATAAAATAAAATAACTAAAAGTCCAATCTAGTATCCTCTTAGTTAGAAGTGATATTGACACTATCCCCGACAATGGCTCCAAAAACTTGATGCAGCTCATGCAAGTATACCAGATCATACGAGTAATAAAGTGATGAGAAAAGTATCATTTCCACGGGGATAGATTAATTACCGAGTAACTAACAGGAATGACTATTTGGACTAGAAGAATGGAATGAGTAGAGAGAACTAAAAAAAAAAATCAAATAGAGCAAATGAACAAACTATGCTTGAAGGCAATTTAAATCACTGCGACGGACACTAGGGCTAACTGACTTCACCTAACTATGGACTCAATTACCATGGATCTCAATTATCTAGATTTTACCTCAATTGATTAACGGTCGGATTCCCTAAACTAATTCCAAGCCTTTCTCAAGGTCAAGAAATTCTCGTTATCCTAAATTAATTGTCTAATCTCTTAGTTACAAACTAATTTAGGAAAAGGTTGAAGCTTTATGGATTTCTAAGATGACCATATAAGTCGTGTTTGTCTACCTTTAGTTTTCACTCAACTCTCGATATTTATGATGAGAAGCTTTTTTCACAAACTCTATCTCTAGTTATTGCAAACCAACAAATCAGTTGAATGGTGGCCAATCACTCAAAAGCATTAGAACAATCATAAACACTTAATAATCAAGATATAAACATAAATAAAATCAATTCATGAGTAATATCATCACATAATTGGATCCATCAACGCACTAAAATGGCATTTAGTTCATGAAGGAATCATAAACAACAGAAAAAGTAAAAGAAAGAACAAAAGAAAGAGTAGCCATGAAGAAGAACAAGGATTCCAATGTCTTGAGGGTGAAGGATATCTCTAACTTTTTACAAAACTGTCCACAATGCTCCTTGAATCTTCAAGCCTCTCCTCTAGGGTAGCCTCTAGTGTTTAGAGTGTCAAAAGGTGTCAAAAGGGTCACCCAAACCCTTTAAATAGTACCCCAAGATCTTCTCCTGCAAGATTGCTTCGAAAAATAGACTATCCACATTTATTGTAACCGGCATGTTCCACTGCACCATAAACTTGTTCTCTCTATCTCGAGATGTGCTCGAGCACGGGGTCTCATGCTCGAGCATGCATCTAAAACGCAACTCTGTAGATTTGCCTCTTTTGCTCACTTCTAGGCTCATTAGCAATTAGAATAGTTGGAATTTGCCCTTGGAGGTAAAACGGAAATTGTAGATCTTTGAGTGAGCTTTCTAACGCAACAAGAACCACTTCAATTGGAGTTTTGTAGCTCAAGATATGGGTGAAATACTTATGACTAGTCAGGTTTGACAGCATTAGAGACAAGATGCTACTTTAATCTTGTTTTACCTTTTTCTCCTATAGGACTTGAGAATCTGGAAAAGTGCTCAGCATCAAAGTTGGAGATCTCCTTCTCATCTTTCCCAAGAGTCCTAAATCATGTCAAGTTGACTTCTAAAGATTTAGATATGAATTTTTTCTTGTGACATAGTCTTGAAATTTGGTAAAATGGATTGCTTAGGACTCCAATTAAGCTCCCCTTCTACTCAAGCTCTTGTACCTAATTGAAACATAATGAAAACATAAATAACTAAAAAAATGAGAAAATGAGAAACAAACTAGAAAATATCCTAAATCAAAGAAACCAACTTAAAACAACTAAAACACTTAAATAAATTTATGTAACCAAAGCCTAAATATAAATAAGACAGAACAAAAATAACTCACTATGGGGAGTTATCACATCCCCTAACTTAAGAACTTCCTTGTCCTCAACCAATAAAGAAAATGAAATAGTAGAGTAATGAAAAAAGAATTTTTTTTTTTTGTGCAACCGACACTATAAACATCCCCCTACAAAGACCGCAAAACTCGGGGAGGCACTTAAGCTGATTGAACACTAACTACCAAAAAGAAAAGAGAATAGAACACTCAAGAAATTCCAAAGCAAATGCACTCAATGTATCAACTTGTTACTGGTCCATGTACTCCTCATCATTGCTCCACAACTTAACCCAAAAGTTACTAACAATTCAAATCTATGCATCAAGACCATTTAATTGTGCAAACACATTATAAAGGAAATGGATCAAGTGTGTGTGTGCAAGGCAAGCAACAAAGATTTGATTCACTTCATATGAATGCAGGGTTCAAAGATGGATAGAAAGAAGATGGATTCTAAGCTCAGAATGTGGTTTATTCCAAGGGATTCAAGCAAAAATTGGGTGCATGTCTCAACTTAAACAAAGCATTAAGGAATGATGATCATCAATCCTAAGGTGCTAAGTCCTACAAAGTGCATAAACATGTAATCTTTTCTAAAACAAATATGAATGCATAAGAGAATTTTTAAGGCTCAAATCAAAATTCCTAGTAACTAAGGGGTTAAAGAGCAGAGCAAATAATCATATCATAGGAATGGAGCCAAAGGCAACAAAAAAACATAAATAGTACCTAAAATTAGGAAATCTTTTTGGTTTTTTTTTTTTTTTTTTGAGAGAATGAAATGCAAGAAACTAGATAGAAGAGAATAAATTGCATGTGCATGCTTTTCCATCTCCTAGCTTGGAAAACAACAATGTCCCCAATGTAAAATAAGTGCAAAGAGAGGGTAGGAAAGATACTCTCCAACCAAGGAATAAGTGTTGGGCTTTATTTCTTTTGATTCATGCACTTAATTCTCTTCTTGAAACCTACAAAATGAGAATAAGAGAGATATAGAACAGCCTAAAAAATGAAAACTCAAACACACTGAAATTCAAACATAAACTCTAAACATGAGAGAAATAAAGAAGTAAAGATAGAAAATTTGGGTTGTCTCCTAATAAGCGCTTTGGTTTAATGTCCCTAAGTTGGACATGGCCCTTTTAAATTATGGTGGTTTCTTCATTTCCTTCTTGGGTGATTCCTCACGACGTTGATGGCTCTTCCTTCCATACTTCAAAGATATAGGCTTAAACATGAATAATAAAGGTGGTTTCTTCATCTCCCTCTTAGGTGATTCCTTACGAGGTTGATGGTTCTTCCTTCCAAACTTCAAAGATATAGGCTAAGACATGAATAATAAAGGCAGGGCTTCCAAATGCTCATAGGGTGATTTTAGCTCATCATCCTCTATTTCATCTACAACCTTGTGGTTCATCAAGCAAGCTTCCAATGGTAGAGTGTTGGAAGGTGCCATGAAAGAAGTATCCACCACCTTCTTAGCAACATCCACTCTAAAGCATGATATAATCTCTAAAGGGGCTTAGTTGCTTCAAACACTTTAAATGTGACTTTATCATCTTGAACACGCAACCTTCTTCTACATCAATCAAGGCTTTCCCTATGTCTAGGAAAGGTCTCCTGAGAATAACTGGAACCTCTCTATCCACTTCCATGTCAAGCACAATGACATCCACTGGGAATATAAGCTTGTCCACCTTTACCAGCACATCTTCAATGATGCCTTTAGGATGCTTGATAGATCAATCTGCTAGTTGCAGGGAAACCATAGTAGGCTTTACCTCTCCAACTCCAAGCTTCCTAAAAATAGATACAGGCATCAAATTAACAGTAGCACCAAGATCACAAAGAGCTTTATTAAAATAAATGTTAGTAATAACGCAAGGAATAATAAAACTCCCTGGATCTTTTAATTTAGGAGGCAATTTATTTTGCAGCAAGCGCCGTACTTCTTTATGAGTGTCACAGTCTCATCATACTTAAGCTTCTTCTTGCAACAGAGAATGTCCTTCATGAATCTTGCATAGCTTGGCATTTGTTCAAGAGCTTCAAGAAAGGGAATGTTGATATGTAGCTTTTTGAACACCTCCAAGATCTTAGAGTACTGCTTCTCCTACTGTTCCTTTTTCAGCTGCTTCACCTTCTGTGGATATGGAATGGGAGGTTCATAAGTAGGAGGTGGCATATATGTAGGACTCTTCTCTTCCTTTTTAGCATCCTTATTCCACCTCATGGGAATCTCATTCTTCTTCCCCTTCTGTGTTTGTGCCTCATTCTCAGTCTGTGGTGGGGCTTGCCTATGCTATAATCTCCTTTCTACTCCTTAGGGTGATTGTCTTGACATGCTCTCTAGGATTTGCAATAGTGTTGCCTAGCAAGGAACCCTGTGGTCTCTCAGTAAGCTATTGGGATATCTGCCCTAATTGATTGTCTATGTTCCTGATGGAAGCCTCCTGATTCTTAAACTAAGCATCATATTGCTTGAATTTTGCCTCAGTCCTATCCAAAAAATTTGAGTGGGTCTACATGAATTGCTGGAACATATTTTCTAGGTTAGGCTTCTTTTCCTGAGCTAGTGGGTTGTAAAGGTGTCTAGGTGCACCCTGGTTCCCATATTACTGACTAGGGTTGGTATGATTTTTGTACCTTGGAACATAAGTGTTAGAGTGGAAATTGTGTCTTTGAGCATCAATATAGTTAACTTGCTCTTCAGCAGACAGACTTGCAGTACACTCTCCATCAGGATGGTTGCTCTGACAAAAGTCACATCTCATGACTTGGGCAGAAGGAGCATTGCCAATTATTCCTAACTGCTTTTGGACAGCAGCATTCTGTGTGGATAATGCCTGAATTTGCACAAGGCCGCTAGGCTTCTAGGATTTCTCACTAGGTTTATGATAGTTATTGTTGGCCATGACTTCAAACTACTCGGTAGACTACTTAGGGGTCTTATTGTTGAGAGAACCCCTTGCTGTTGCATCTACCATGATTTGTGTAGTGGGTAATAGACCACTATAGAAAGTTTGTACTTGCATCCAAAGAGGGATGCCATGGTGAGAACATCTAGCTAACAACTCTTTATAATGCTCCCAAGCCTCATAGAATGACACCTTTTCAGTCTGAGCAAATGATGTAATGTCGTTTCTCAATTTGACTAACTTGGCTAGTGGAAGATATTTCTTCAAAAACTCCCTAGCTACTATGTCCCATGTAGAGAGATCCCTGAAGTAGTGACTTGATCCAAGACCTAGCCTTATCCCTTAATGAGAATAGGAAAAGTCTTAACCTGATAGCATTTTCAGTGGCTCTATTTATCTTGATAGTGTCCCAAACCTCTAGAAAGTTACTGATGTGGTCATTGGGGTCTTCATTAGGTAGTCCCCCAAACTGGCAATTCTGCTGCAAGAATGTGATGAGAGAGATCTTAGCTCAAAATTGTTGGCCTGCACTAGTGGCCTCACAATGCTAGATGAGCATCCTTCAAGATTAGGAGTCAAATAGTCTTTCATGGCCCTATAGTTTTGCTCATTCTCATAAGCCATGTTACTAATCTAAGCGTCTTCAAATGCCCTTCCCTCTTTCCTTAGTTGCTGCAAAGTCTTCTCAATCTCTGGGTCAAAGAGTGCCTAGGTGATCTACTTCTTCGCATAAATTGTAAAAATCAAGAAAAACAAGTGAAGACACAAAATAAATAAAGAAAATAAAATAAATCAAATTAATATAAGAATAAAATCAAACCAAACCAAATGAAATAAAATAATTAAAAGTCCAATCTAGTATTCTATTAATTAGGAGTGATATTGATACTATCCCCAGCAATAGCGCCAAAAACTTGATGTGACTTTAGCAAGTATACTGGATCGTATAAGTAATAAAGTAATGAGAAAAGTATCGTTCCTACAAGGATAGATCAATTATCGAGTAACTAACAGGAATCACTATTTGGACTGGAAGAATGAAATAAGTAGAGAAAACTAAAAAAAATCAAATAGAGCAAAGGAACAAACTACACTTAAAGACAACTTAAATCACTGGGATGGACACTAGGGCTAACTGACTTCACCTAACCATGGACTCAATTACTATGGATCTCAATTATCTAGTTTTTACCTCAATTGATTAATGATCGTATTCCCTAAAGTAATTCCAAGCCTTTCTCAAGGTCAAGAAATTCTCTTTATCCTAAATTGATTGCCTAATCTCTTAGTTACAAACTAAGTTAGAAAAAGGTTGAAGCTTTATGAATTCCTAAGATGACACATAAGTCGCATTTGGCTATCTCTAGTTTTCGCTCAACTCACAGCATTTATGGTGAGAAGCTTTGATTACAAACCCTATCTTTCATTATTGCAAACCAACAAATCAGTTGAATGGTGGCCAATCACTCAAAAGCATTAGGAGCAATCATAAACACTTAATAATCAAGATAAAAACATAAATAAAATCAATCCATGAGTAATATCATCACATAGTTGGATCCATCAATACCCTAGAATGGGGTTTAGTTCATGATGGAATCATAAACAACATACAAAGTAAAAAGAAGAGTAGCCGTGAAGAAGAACAAGGATGAGGGTGAAAGAAGTCTCCAACTCTTCATAAAACTCTCCATAATGCTCCTTGAATCTTCAAACCTCTCTTCTAGGGTTGCCTCCATTGTTTAGAGCATCAAAAGGTGTCAAAGGGTTGTCAAAATCCTTTAAATAGTGCCCCATGATCTTCTCCCGCAAAATTGCTTCGAAAAATAGACTTGCCACATTTATTACAACCTTGCTCGAGCGTGCTCCACTGCACTATAAACTTGTTCTCTCTGTCTCGAGCTATGCTCGAGAGCGGGGTCACATGCTGGAGTGCAGTCCATGCTCTAGCTCAGGGTCTCACGCTAGAGCGTGCATCTAAAACAGCAACTCTACATATTTGCCAATTTTGCTCACATCCAGCCTCAAAAGTGATCAGAATAGTTGGAATTTGCCTTTAGAGGTAGAAATAGAAATTGTAGATCTTTGAGTGAGCTTTCTAATGCAATAAGAACCATTCAATTGGAATTTTGTAGCTCAAGCTATGGGTGAAATGCTGATGATTAGTCAAGTTTGATAGCATCAGAGACAAGATGCAACTTCAATCTTGTTTTGCCTTTTTCTCCTAGAAGACTTGAGAATCCGGAAAAGGGCTCAACATCAAAGTTGGAGATCTCTTTCTCATCTTTCCAAAGAGTCCTAAATCATGTCAAGTTTACTTCCAAAGAAATAGATATGAATTTTCTCTTGTGACATGGTCTTGAAATCCGGTAAAATGGATTGCTTAAGACTCCAATTGAGCTCCTCTTCCACCTGAGTGCTTGTACCTAATTGAAATATAATGAAAACATAAATAACTAACAAAAATATGAGAAAATGATACACAAACTAGATAACAACCTAAATCAAAGAACCCAACTTAAAATAACTAAAACACTCAATAAATTTATGTAACCAAAGCCTAAATATAAATAAGACAGAACAAAAATAACTCACTATGAGGAGTTATCAGTATTTTCTTATCATAAGAGTTTGAAGTATCTCTTTGATAAAAAAAAGTTGAATATAGGGCAGAGGAGTTGGATGGAGTTTTCGAAGGATTATGAGTTTGGGTTGAACTGCCACCCTGGGAAGGCTAATGTGGTAGCTAACGGTCTATTGCATGCATCATGGATGATGGTCAAGGAGGATGAGCTGGTGAAGAGCTTTAGAGACCTTAACCTCGGAGTTGTTTTGACCCCCCATAGTTTAAGATTGAATCAACTTATGGTGACGAGCGATTTCAAGAGTCAGATTTCTCAAGTCCAAAAGGAGGAAAAGGATTTTTGAAAAACCCTAACTTTATTAGAAAAAGGAAAGTTGAAGGGTTTCGCTTGAGATACGGATGGACTATGGAGGTTTGGAGGAAATATTTGTGTATTCACAAGTAGTGACCTCTGAAGAAGGATTTTTTAGGAGGCTCACAAGAGCCATTTCACCATTCACCCTGGAGTGACAAAGATGTATCAAGATCGTAGGAAGATGTTTGTTGGCCGGGATTGAAGAGGGACAATGTGGAGTTGGTAAGTAAGTGTTTCATCAGCCAAAAGGCGAAGATTGAACACCAAAAGCCCTCTGGCATGTTGGAACCATTGGAGATCCCAGAATGGAAATGGGCGAGTATCTCTATGGACTTTGTGATTGGGTTTACCAAAAACGCAAGCTAGTTTTCGTGCGATATGGGTAATTGTTGACAGATTCACCAAGTGTGCTTACTTTTTGCCTATTCTAGCTAACTATCCTTTGGAGAAGTTAGCCTAGTTGTTTGTTCAAGTGATAGTTAGGCTGCATGGTGTACCCTCAACCATAATCTCAAATAGAGTCCCGAGGTTTACCTCTAGATTCTGGGGAGCCTAGCAAAAGGCATTTGGGACGAGGCTTTGCCTAAGTGTAGCTTATCAACCTAGACGAATGGACAGTTGGAGAGAACTATCCAAACCCTAGAGGACATGCTAAAATCCTGTGTGCTGGACAATCAAGAAAGTTGTGGTAGATACTTACCTTTGATTGAGTTTGCCTATAACAATAGTGATCATGCAAGTATTGGTATGGCACCCTATGAAGTTTTGTACGGAAGAAAATGTCAATTTTCCCTGTGTTAGTTTGTACAGGGTGAACAAAGCCTATTAGAACCTGATCTTATAAGTCAAGCCACAGAGCAAATAAGGAAGAATAGCGATAGAATTCTTACAGCTTAGAGCTGTTAAAAGAGTTATGTAGATAGAGAAGAAAGCCTTTAGAGTCCAAGAGGGAGAACATGTGTAACACTGTACTAATACCATACTATGTTTAAGTCATTTTATGGCATTACTAGTTGTTACTCTTATCTAACGGAAATTCTTATCTTTGAAATTAGCGTAATATATGAAAATAGCATATAATTTTTTCCTGTAAAACGTTTATGCTTGAAAACTGAGCCTTCATGCGCTTACTTACTTGTATATGTATGAACGTTGTTCTTCATATCACTGAGTTACTAATAAGATATACGACAAAATGGAAACAACATAACACAATACATTAAACCAAGAATGTAATCATAGATGCTCAAGAGTCATCATTACACTTAATAAATATCACATATGTAATAGGTCAAATTAAGTAGCATGACTTCCTACATGCTTTTAATTACACATAAACTACCCAACTGGGGCTCTTAAAAAAATGAAAATACTATGCTATTATCTCAATCCTCCTTAGCTAAGTGAAAAAACATGGCAGCTCCTTGTCTTATCCAGTCAGGTACTGTCAGAAGTGCTACCATGGATGCCATGAGCTCCATATGAAGATGACACGGGAAGGTAGGAGTGAGAAATACAAGATTTCTCAGTAAGATCGCGACCAGACAAACATTGTGTCACCGTCATCGTCCCAGCCACTTCAGGTTTAATTATAAAAACAATGGACAGATATAAGTTCAATTTTAATGGTTTTGAAAACTTAAACCCCGAAGCAGTTTGCTTTTAAACTTAACATCATAACTACATCCTTATAACTAACATTACTGAAACATAGAAAAAACATTCATAATGCAAATGGACAATATAACTACATCAAAAACATGCATCATCATAGACTTAACCATGGTTATACTTTACTTTCATTTTTAGTACGTGCTTAACATTCTTTAGTTTTCCTTTGAAATAGACTGCTTTTGGACATGAGCTCATTCTGTGACTGTCGCCACGCAGTATTAACCAAATCAGACTAAGCCGATATTGGTTACCTCTAAGTTTGAGGGTCCTCCACATGACCCTTGCCTCCCTCAAAGAGGCTCCTTGAGTCTTTGTGGATCACCATCTCTCACTTCCCTGAAGTGATCGAGGGATCATGTCCCAGTATTTCTTTTCTTATCATTATATTTTATATGCATAATACTTCTTTGACTAGACACATGCAATGATATGACTAAGTCCATAATTTTGATGGAAATCCGGCAGTATAACGGCTAGACAGAGCTTCCACAAAATGCCAATCATAAAACTTCCAATCAACAGTTTATCGTATCACAATAATCAATCAATCATGAGACAAAGTTCAATTAAACTCATCATTCATCATGCCGAATAGCATTACACATTCATACCCTAAAGGGGTTTATAGTTGTGTTATTCTTTGTGAAGAATCTTATGAATTATCATTTGATTTCCTGTGGTTACCCATGAGAAAATCACTTAGTTAAAATATATGTATGTGATCTTTTAGTTACATAGTTCTCATATGAAATTATTCTTTACTTGAGTTCATGTCTTATGGAACACTTGTTCAAATTAATTAAGTTAAATGATTATTTCCTTTCCTTGAGATAGTGCACTCAGTGATTCTTAGGTTCATGGTATGCTCAGAGGCCCTAATCATACTTATGTTCCCAAAGAGTTCAAAATCCCTCTAATCCTTGGGTCATGACAACGCATAACTACATCTTGAACCCAACAACATCATGTTCACTAAACACCAAAGGTGATTTTTAACTTAATCACGTTACAAAGATTCAAGCTTTTATCACTAACATACAAGGTCTTACCTTAAGTATTATAAAAGTTATCATTCTTTATAAAGTAGTCATAAAGTTTTATTCTTTATGAAAGTAGGTACCTGTAAAATTATATTCTTGACTTAAAGATTAGATCTTTATGAAAATTGACACTTTTATTTACTCTAAGACCATCAAGATCTCAACTTTATGATTTAAAGTTGTCTTAAAATCTAAAAGATTCCTACTTTATGAACTAGTGATATAAGACATTAGCTTTAAAGTTATAAAGTCTTGATCTTTATAAAAGTTAACAACTTTAAGCATTGTTTTGATTCAAGATCTAAACTTTATGAATTAAATGTTACAAAACAACACTTTTATGACTTAAAGGTTTCATTCTTGACTAAAGGTTGAAATTTTATAAAAGGTCTTGGCTTTGAGGCTTAATTTCTAAGACATAAAGTGACAAGATATCATTTTATAAGTTAAAAAGGCTTATTATTCAAAAAAAAAAAAAAAGCTTAGACTTTTACATGTAGTCTTGTCTTCAAAACAAAACAAAATAAGACTTTATGAAGGCACTAAACTTGCGTCACTTTTTATGTTTCAAGAAGCAAACTTTTTAAAGTTTTAAGCTTTTAGGATGCTCATAGTCTTATCAAATCATGAAAAGCATATAAAGATGAAACTTTTCTAATCATAAACTCATCATAAAAAAAAGAACAACTTTAAGCAAGACACCACTAAGAACATCAAGAACATTCAAGAAGAAGAACATGAACATATTTTTCCAAAAGTAAAAACATCAAGAACACTTGAAAAACAATATGAACGTATTTTTCCAAAAGTAGAAACATCAAGAACACTTGAAGAACAACAAGAACATATTTTTCTAAAAGTAAAAACACTTAAAGAACAACAAGAACATATTTTCCCAAAAGTAGAAACATCAAGAACACTTGAAGAATAACAAGAACATATTCTTCCAAAAGTAGAAATGTAACATCCACTGGATTTTTTTTTATTGTTTTTTGTCCAATTATTCGATTTTTAACGAATAATTGAGATTAATTAAAATTCGATTAAATATTTATCTAGGATCAATTAATTAGCAATTAATTGAGTTTAGATATGAGGGAATTAGGTTAGAAGTATAGAAGATTTCATAGAAATTTTCTTGAAACCGATTTATCAATTTAAAGGAAATCGGTAAGGTTTCGGTATTTTAAACTGTCGGAATTGAACCAATAGAATTATGTGTCCAAAACCCTATAACCCAATGGCTAAATACTCAGCCATTTAAGCCTCTAAAGGTGGCACCACCAAGGCCACAAAAGAGGGAGATATGGCTGAACTTTAACCACAAAATTTCAACCTATCAAAACTCAAAATTCCAACTACCCTCTTCATGTTTAAATCAGATTTTCTCTCTTCCTTCTCATGTTGATTGCGCCTCCTTCTCCTCTGATTCCAGCATTCTTCTTCTTTTCTCCTCTCAACCAACTCCATCAAACCTTCAAGCTTGATAAGGTTCCATCAATCCAAACTCCAAAATCTAGTAAAATCACATACAAAGAAGTAGAGGTTCAATTTTGTTCTTGTTATTCTGGTTGTGGTTGGCTGATTGTGACTTTATTTCTCACTTCTTGATGTGATGATTGAATGAATATGATGATCTTTGGTTGGTTTGTTGGCTATTTTTTATGTTAAAATCGATTAAGAAGTAAGAAAGGGTGAAAGTAGGAAGATGTGAGGAGCTAGAAAACCAAAATCCCTTGGTAGTCCGTAAGGCGAAGTGTACGGCTCTACCTACCACCATTTAAATTTCATGAAACTATTTTTATATGAAACTAGACATTCAGGGCTTTCCATAAATATATCATATAAGACCATTGGATTAGTATTGAGAGAGATATGAATTTTGGAAGTTTGACCTAGGTTTTTGAGTTTGATTCTGGGCAGACTAGGTTGTTCAAGGCAAAACTTGCCCTATACTATTTGGAATTGAATGAAACTAACTTTGTTAGAAATCTTACACATAGGAGAATATCCCATAAAAATTTTAGAGTTAGATACAGTCCCGTTTGCTCCCAGTGGTTCAAAGAATTTGCCCTATGTCCAAATTGGGCCAAAACAAGGTAGTTTAGGAAGATCAAATTTCAGGGCTTATAACTTGAGCTCTACTAAAGAAAATGGAATGGAACTTCCTGAAAATGAAATCTTGTCCTATTAGCTTTAATATGACACCAATTTCATATGATTTGAGCTGGTTTTTGATTTTTAGTGGAATTTTACTTTTAAGTATGTAATTCTGACTAGCTACAGGACAGGCCGGGATAAAACTTACATAACTTGAGCTATATTTATCAAAATTAGATGGGACTAAAGAGATTAGAAAATAGACACATAACACTAACATATCCAAAATTGAGGTCCAGATGAGTTAAATAGAAATTTTAGCTTGATTTACAAAAGCCGGGTTGAATGAATGTGCTGGGACAACAACTATGTGTTAAATGTAAAAGTTGTTCTTATGAGATTGATGATTGAAATATGAATAAAGTATTATGATTTCTTTGATAAATTGGTGTTTTGAGTACTGGCACTATTCATGGGAAAGCGGACACATTCCGTTATGCTGCCGAAATTTCGATAAAGTCTATTCATGAGCTATGATACACATTCAGATGCAGGTGCATTTCGCAAGAAGTTATAAAGGTTATGTTATGATGCAAGTTCCATGACACTTGGGCCAGCCCCGGATTAAAGTTAAGGTGAATAGATCGGTGGGGAGGTCAGGGAAAGTAAACCCAGCATTCCTGTATAGGAACGAGCTCGATCTTGAAAAGCAGACTATTACCCAGGAGTCTAAATGGCCAAGAACTCCCAAGGGACCAAGTAATGGAAAAGTTATGAGGATAAGTTCAAGAATGAGTTTTGCATAGTCACATTGAATAGTCATTATATTTTGTTTACAGTTTGACTGTTATGTTTATTTATTGCTATATGTTATTTTTTCTTGCTCATTATTCTGTATATCACTATTTAGTAGTTTATTCTGTTTCTTGTGCGGTCTTAAGTAAAATTGGACCGTGCCTCGGACCAGCTGTTTTCTTAAACTTATTGAATTTGGATAGTTCAATTTAATTCCATGTTTTTATAATTAAATAAAAATCGAGGCAATGAAGAATGAATGTGATGTCAGTTTAAATAGCATACATGAACCCTATTGAGAATTTCTTAAAATTCTCACCTCGCTTTGTATTTCCGCATCATTCTCAGATGCTGGTGATAGACTCGACAGCCACTCTGTTTATTGAGATCCCAGACCTGCAGCTCCACCATGATCCCATAGTGGACTCGTTGTACATAGCTGGCTCCTACCATTTCCGTCTCTAGCAATAGGAATTTTGCTGTTTCTTTATTTCACCCGCTTTGAACCCATATATAAACTGAAGCATTGGTTTCCAACTTACATATGTATGTATACGACTGATGATATACTACCTGTCTTTATTTCCTTCTATAGTACTTTTTATTAAATTTTGTTACGTTCTATAATGCTGATCACATTTATTATATACAGTGCGCTATTCCGTAGGTATATTCATCAAATATATATATATATTAGAGAAAAAGAGGATATAATATAATGAATACAGCTTTAGATAGAGAACTAACACGATAATGCAACCTATCCAATTTCATGCTATAACTTAAGCATAACATTAAGTTGGTACGGTGTTACAAGAAACATCAAGAACACTTGAAGAACAACAAGAACATACTTTTGCCAAAAATGGAAACTTTTGCTCATGAAGATCATGAAGGATCTTCTCAAGTTTTCACTTAAAGATCTGGGTCATGAAAAGAACCAAGTTTCCAGCTTTCTTAAGCAAACAAAATAAAAAGATGAAGATCACTACCTTTTCTTGAAGATGGCGCAAAAACAAGGGAAGAAGGTGAAGAAGATGATGGCTCCTCTTGATGATGATGGTGGTGGTTTTGCAAGAAGGAAGGAGAAGCTCTTGAGATCTTGTGAAAATAGAGGTTGTAGTGTTTAGATCTTGTCTCCAAAGACCCAAAGATGAGGTCCTTGAAGGGCTAAGTGAGAGGTTTTGGGTGGTGGTGGTGGTGGAGAAAAGGAGAAGAAGATGAAGAAGAAGAAGAGAGAATTTTAGAAAGAAGTTGGAGGAGTAGGAAACTTAGAGAGAGAATAGAAGTTGAAAAATGAAAAATGAGTGTGTGTGTGTGTGTGTGTGTGTGTGTTGTGTATGGCCATAACTTTGAGTAGCTGGGGGAAGATATTTTTGCTTTATTTTGAGTTAATTAGTGATTAAGGAGACAAAGTGGATGATGGGGGAACAAAACATGGTCAAACTCTTACATAAAGCACTCTTGTCTAATGCTTTATGTTTTTATGACATCACTCTTTAATTTATTGTCTAGTTGACTAAATTTGAATTTAATCATGCGATTAAGTGCTCTTACAACTTAATTAAGATTATTAAGTAAGGATTAGTGATTAACACACAAGAACATGATTAACAAAAATTAATATTGCGATTAAGTTTAATTAACTTTAATTAAACTCGATTAAGCTAATTAAGGGTGATTAGTGCTTAATTAAGCTATAGAGGCTCTAACTTAATTAGAGATCATCTAATCTCGATTAAGTATTCTCTTGACTTTTTTCATACGAGTTAACTCATAAACTCTTCGCTAACCCCTTAATTAAGCCTTAATCTCATAATTTTTCATTAAGTGCCTAATTGCTCAGGATTACTAAGGTAATTTAGCACGTCACGAAATTGAGGATGTTACAATATGTGTTCCTGAAAATCACTCCTACAATAGGTATAGGTAGAGCCATGAAAGTCAAAAAGTTGAGCCCCCATTTTCTTGCTCATTTTCAAATTCTGAAATGCGCCTAGTCAGTTGCTTATCAAATGGCCTTACCTCCGAACTTGTCAAACCTTCACGATGTCTTTCACGCGTCTTGGCTGAAGAAATATCATTCCGATCCTAATCATCTACTCGAACCTAAAAGTGTACAGTTAAGGGAGGACCTAACATTCAATCTACAACCATCTCAAATTGTGGATCGTGGGGCAAAACAACTAAGGATCAAGACCGTACCATTGGTCAAGGTGGCTTGGGATAGAGGAAACATGGAAGAGTATACGTAGGAGCTAAAGTACGAGATAAAGAACAAAATTCCCAACTTGTTTACTGATAGTGAATTTTGAGGGTAAAATTCTTTTTAAAGGTGAGGAGAAATGTAACATCCTCAATTTTCCTTCGTGCTAAATTATCTCAGTAACCCTGAGTAATTAGGCACTTAATGAGAAATTAAAAGATTAAGGCTTAATTAATGAATTTATGTTGCAATTTGGAAGATAGAAGTTAAGTAAGTGCGTAATCGAGACTACATAATCCCTAATTAAGTAAGTCAAACTTTTAATATCTTAATTAAGTACTAATCACTCTTAATTAGTTTAATTGAGTTTAATTAAGCATAATTGAGCTTAATTATAAGTTTAATTTTCTTAACCATGTTCTCATTTGTTAATCACTAATCCTTACTTAATCAAGATAATTAAGTTACAAGAGCACTTAATCATATCATTAAAATTCAAATTTAGTCAATTAAATAATAAAATATTGATGACATCACTAAAGCAGAAAAGTAAAAGACAAGGATGCTTTATGTAAGACAAGTACTAGGGTTTGTCTAAATTTAACCCCTTAATTAACGATTTTGTCCCCTTAATTACAACAAAAGAAAAATATCTCCCTTCCCCTTATAATGAAACCTATGGCCACTTCTTGCACACACACACACATTCACTTTTTTTTCAACTTCTCATTCTCTCTCTAAAGTTCTCTCACTCAGAAGAAAGCTCTCATCTTCTTCTTATTCCTCTTAATCTTCTTCATTTTTCTCCATCTCCATAACCAAACCTCCTTCACTTAGCCCTTCAAAGGCCGCATCTTTTGGTCTTTGAAGAGAAGATTCAAACACTACAAGACTCATTTTCATCAAGAACTCAAGGGTTCTCTCTTTCTCTTTGCAAACCGCCACCTTCACCCACTTGGAGGAACACCATCTTCTCCATTTTCCCCTTCTTGGAGGCGCTAAACTCATTATTAGGTAATGATCTCTACTCTTTTCTTTTGTTTACTGAAGAAAACTTTAAGTTTAGTTCCTCTCACGACCAAGATTTTTAAGTGAAAGCATGAGAAAAACTCTCATGCTCTTCATGAGCAAAAGTTTCCGTTTTTAGCAAAAAGTGTTCATATTCTTCTTTATGAGTTTTTCTTGGTTATTTGGAACTTTGTTTCTTGAATTGCTCAAAGTTTCTATTTTTCTTTTTTGATGCATGAGATCTTGATGTTTCTTGTGAGTTGTTTGAAAAAGAATGATGTTCTTGGTGGTAATCTATTTAAAGTTTGTTCGTTTTCTTATAATGAGCTTATGAGTGGAAAAGTTCTCATCTTTACATGTTTTCATGACTTGATAAGACTATAAACATTCCTAAAAGCATAAAGTTTTAAAAAGTTTTCTTCCTGATGCATGTAAAGTGATGAAACATGTATGCTTCCTTAAAGTTCCATTTTGTTCTTTTTAAATATAAGAGTATGTGTAAAGGTTCAATCTTGTTGGAACATGAAGCTTTTTCAGTCATAAAAATGAAAAATTCCCACTTTATGTCTTAAAAATGGAATCTTGAAGATAAAAACCTTTCATAAAGTTTCAAACTTTAACCAAGAATGAAAATTTTAAGTCATAAAAGTGTTGACTTGCAACTTTTAATCCATAAAGTTTGTATCTTGAGTCAAAATAATGCATAAAGTGTTAACTTTTATAAAGAACAAGACTTTCTAATCCTAAAGCTAATGTCTTGCATCATTGTTTCATAAAGTAGGAATCTTTTAGACTTTAAGATAACTTTAAGTCATAAAGTTAAGACCTTGATAGTCTTAGAATAATTAAAAGTGTCAACTTTAAAAAAAAACAAGATTTTTTAGTTAAAAAGCTAGTATCTTGTATGATTATTTCATAAAGATTGAATCTTTAGGACAAGAGCATAATTTTAGAGGAATGTGGTTTCTTAAAGAATGTTACTTTATAATTACTTTATAAAGAATGATCACTTTTATAACATTAAAGGAAAAAAATCTTGTTATGTTAATGATAAAAGCTTGAAACTTTTCAACTTGGATAAGTTAAAAAATCACCCTTGGTGATTAGTGAACATGGTGTTGTTGGGTTCATGAATGTGGTTATGCGTTGTCATGACCCAAGGACTAAAAGGATCTTTTAATCCTTGGAAATAGAAGTATGATTAGGGCCTCTGAGCATACCATAAACCTAGGAATCACTAAGTGCACTATCTTAAGGAAAGGAAATAATTATTTAACTTAGTTAACTTGAACAAGTGTTTCATAAGACATACACTCAAGTGAAAAGTAATTTCCCATAAGGGTTGAGTAACTAAAAGGCTACATACATATGTATTTTAACTATGTGATTCTCTCATGGGTAATCACAGGAAATCATATAATGGCTCATAAGACTTTCCATAAAGAACAACATAACTATGAATGCTTTAGGGTATGAATGTATAATGCCATTCGGCATGATGTAGGACAAGTTTAATTGAGCATTGGCTCATGATTGAATGATTAGTGTGGTGATATGAGATGCATATAATGGACGGTTGGTTGAAAGTTTTATGGTTTGCATTTTGGAGAAGCCTCGGTCTAACTGCCATCAAAATTATGGACTTAGTCATATCATTGCATATCCACATGTGTCTTGTCAAGAACTACTATGCATGCAAGGTATAATGATCAGAAGAGAAAGAATGGGATATGACCCCTCAATCACTTCAGGAAAGTGAGAGATGGTGATCCATAAAGACTCAAGGAATCTCTATAGGGGAGACAGGTGACATGGAGGACCCTCCAACTTAGAGGTAACTAATATTAGCTTAGTTTGATTTGGTTTAGTACTATGTGACGATGGTCACGTCATATCCAAAAGCAGTCTATTTCAAAGGAAAAGTAAAGAATGTTAAGCACGTGCTAAATATGAAAGTAAAGTTAAAAAGAGATATCGGTCTAATCTAAGAAGTTACATGAATGTGCTTGCATCTTCATTCTCTCATTTGTATGGTCATGGATGTTCATACTATGCTTTCATATGTATATTCTCATATATTATAGCTTTGAGTTTCTTTATATTATGTTTACATGACGAAGATTAAAAGAAACCCGCTTTGGGAACCTATGTTTTCAAGCCCTTTAAAAATGGAATCTATGCATGCTCTGTTTTCATAATTAAACCCGAAGTGGCTAGGATGACGATGATGACACATTAATGGTCTAGTTGGGATCCTACTGAGAAATCTTGTATTTCTCACTCCTATGTTTCCATGTCATCTTTAGACAGAGTTGATGGCATCCATGATAGCACTTCCAGTAGTACCTGACAGGATAAGATGATGAGCTGTCATGTTACTTCACCCAGCTAAGGAGGATCGAGAGAGTAGCATTGTGTTTTCTCTTCCTTAAGAGCCCTAGTTAGGCAGTTTATGTGTAAATACGAGCATGTGGGAAGCCATGCTGCTTAATTTGAACTATTATACATGTGATAATTATTAAGTGTAATGATGGCTCTTGATTATCCATGATTATATTATTGGCTTAAGGTATTGTGTAATTTTATTTCAATTTTGTCTTAAGTCTTCCCAGTGACTTTACAATATGAGGAACAACGTCCATATATATATGAGTAAGTAAGTGCTTAAAGGCTCAGTTTTCAAGCATAAAGGTTTTACAAAAGAAAAATTTACATGCTATTTTCGTATATTAGGCTAATTTCAACTATAAGAACTTCTGCTAGTTAAAACTAACAACTAATAATGCCATAAAATGACTTAAGCATGTTATGGTATTGTTAAGGTGTTACATTATGTTATTAGAGCAGTTCATCCTTGTAAAGCCTAGGGATGGACTGACTATGCTTTCGAGCATACTCTATCATGTGTTAGAAATCATGCCATAGATTTTACCAGAGGGGTAAGATATAGGAGTTAGGTAGTCGTGACTGCCTAGTTGTGAATGTAATTAGCTACTGCCACACTTAGCTTGGTATTGAGCCTGATCAACTCAATAACTTTGTTTGTGTGTCCAGGAACTGATGGCTTCTAACAGGCATAATAGGTTGCAAGGCAAATTTGTCACTTTAGGTAAGGCAGATGTGGCGAATATTTCTCCTACACTAGTTTCAGTTGCAAGGAGACAAGTTACTGTAGCTAATCAAGCATTAGGAGAAATAGCAGGAACTGAGGCTGACCTAGAATACTTGAAGTTCACTAAGTTTATGAAGACTAATCCACTAGTTTTCTAAGGAGACTTCAGCCCTAAGGAAGTTGAGGGATGGATCGAGGCACTGGAAGGGACATTCTTTGTAGCTTGCACTAGGCTGCAGAAAGTAACATTTGCTACTTATATGTTGGAGGCTGATGCTGAAGTCTGGTAGGCCAATTCTAGCAGGATGATCGAGGACTCTCAGGCCCCTATTACCTGGGAAATGCTCAAGGCTGAACTCTATGGTAAGTGCGCTATGCAAAAGAAGGATGCTTTTGGGAAAAGTACGGTTTCCCAATACCAAGGGACTAGGTACAATTCGTACTGCAAGAGACAACCGTAGTTTGGAAGGGGCACGGGTGGTCAGTTACCAAAGCAACTGATGATTCCTAAGTGCCTCAAGTGCGGCAAGAATCATGGAGGACGACCCTGCTTAGCAGGATGAAGTGTTTATTTCTGATGCAGAAAGACTGGATACATGGCTACAATTGCACTGTCAAGCTGTTGGCCCCTGCCAAAAAGCCCCAACACCAAGGAAGGGTCTTCGACCTCAATGCTGAGGAGGCCACTCAATCCAATGATTTGATACAAGTAAGTGCGAGGTTAACAGTAGAACCTTAACTGTGCTGTATGATTTTGGAGCTACACACTCCTTTATTTCTTATGATTGTGTAAATAGAGTAGGATAATCTGTGTCTGAATTACCTTACATGTTGATAGCTTGCACTCCTGCTAGGAAACCAATTGAGACTTGTTAGTGTTGTTTGAATTGTCATTTCAAAATTGATGGTAAGTCTTCTATAACAATTTTCATTTGTTTGCCTTTATCTGGTTTGGATCTAATTCTAGGCATGGATTGGCTTTCAGCTAACTGTGCTATGATAACTTGTTCTGAGAAATCTATTGTGCTTCCTGCTATACCTACTACGCCTGTTGAACCTATCTGTTTGTTCTTAAATTCTGTTAAAGTAGGGAGTAGTGAGTTGATGATCAAGGATATATTCTCCATATGGCAAGTGATGTGGAACTTGAGTAGGTATTGGATGACATCCTCGTAGTCAGGGAATATCCAGATGTATTTCCTAATGATATGCCCGAGTTTCCCCCAGGAAAGGAAATCGAGTTTTCTATGGAGTTGGTAACAGGAACGGGGCCAATCTTTATAGCACCTGATCAAGTTGTTAAGTTGAAGGGACAATTAGAAGAGCTATAAATAAGAAGGATGGAAGTGTGAGACAATGTGTGGATTATAGGCAGTTGAACAAGTGACTATTAAGAACAAGTACCCCCTGCTTAGGATAGATGACCTTATGGACCAACTGCGAAGTGTAGCTATGTTCTTAAAGATTGATCTGAGGTCTAGATATCATCAGATAAGAGTAAAAGAGGAGGATATGCCCAAAACAGCTTTTAGGACAAGGTATGGGCATCATGAGTTTACGGTGATGTCGTTTGGTATGACTAATGTCCTACTGTTTTCATGGATTATATGAATCGTATTTTTAGATCTTACCTGGACAAGTTTGTTTTTGCTTTCATAGTTGATATTCTCATCTATTCGAGAACAAAGGAAGAACATAAAGAACATTTGAGAATTGTGTTGGGAATCTTGAGGGAAAAGAAGCTTTATGCCAAGTTGTCTAAGTGTGAATTTTGGATGGAAGAAGTGAAGTTCTTAGGACACTTGGTGTCATAAGGAAGTATTACCATGGATCTAAGTAAGTTTGAGGCTGTGATGAATAGGGAGAGACCAACCTCGTTTACTGAGATAAGGAGTTTCTTGGGTTTAACCTGTTACTACTATAGGTTTATAAAGAGATTTTCTTAGATATCTTTACCCTTAACCAAGTTAACCAGGAAGAATGCCCCATTTGTGTGGACTATGGATTACGAGAAAAGCTTTTAAGAGTTAAAGGAAAAGTTAACCTTAACCCTAGTATTAGTATTGCCTAACCCTGATAGACCATCCAAGGTTGATTGTGATGCCTCTGGAAGAGGTTTAGGTTATGTCTTGATGCAAAATAGGAATATGGTGGCTTATGTCTCTAGGCAGTTGAAGCCTCAAGAAGTAAACTACCTAACTCATGACCTAGAGCTAGCAGTTGTAATGTTTGCCCTGAAGATTTGGAGGCATTATCTATATAGTGTGAGGTTTGAGGTATTTTCTGATCATAAAAGTTTGAAGTATCTCTTTGATAAAAAATAGTTGAATATGAGGCAGAGGAGTTGGATGGAGTTTTTGAAGGATTATGAGTTTGGGTTGAACTATCACCCTGGGAAGGCTAATGTGGTAGCTAATGCTCTATTGCATGTGTCATGGATGATGGTCAAGGAGGTTGAGCTAGTGAAGAGCTTTAGAGACCTTAAGCTCGGAGTTGTTCTGACCTCCCATAGTTTAAGATTGAATCAACTTAGGGTGACAAGCAATTTCAAGAGTCAGATTGCTCAATCCCAATGGGCGGAAAAGGATTTCCGAAAATCCCTAGAGTTATTAGAAGAAGGAAAGTTGAAGGGTTCGGCTCGAGATACGGATGGACTATGGAGGTTTGAAGGAAAGATTTGCATATTTGCAAGTGGTGACCTCAAAAGGAGGATTTTGGAGGAGACTCACAAGAGCCATTTCACCATACACCCTAGAGTGATGAAGATGTATCAAGATGTTAGGAAGATGTTTGGTAGCCAGGATTGAAGAGGGACATTGCGGAGTTGGTAATTTAGTCTACCAAAAGTTGAAGATTGAACACCAAAAGCCCTCTGGCATGTTGGAACCATTGGAGATCCCAAAATAGAAATGGCAAAGTATCTCTATGGACTGTATGATTAGGTTTACCCAAAATGCAAGTTGGCTTTAGTGCGATATGGGTAATTGTTGACAAATTAACCAAGTTTACTCACTTTTTGCCCATTCAAGCTAACTATCCTTTGGATAAGTTAGCCCAATTGTTTGTGCAAGAGATAGTTAGGCTGTATGGTGTTTCCTCGAGTACAATCTTGGATAAAGACCCGAGGTTTACCTCTAGATTTTGGGGAGCCTTGCAAAAGGCATTTGGGACGAGGCTTTGCCTAAGTGCAACTTATCACCCCCAGATGGATGGACAGTTAGAAAGAACTATCCAAACCCTAGAGGACATGTTGAGAGCCTGTGTGTTGGACAATCGAGGAAGTTGGGGTAGATACTTACCTTTGATTGAGTTTGCCTATAACAATGGTCATCAGGCAAGTATTGATATAGCACCCTATGAAGTTTTGCATGGAAGAAAGTGTCAATTTCCCCTATGTTGGTTTGAACCGGGTAAGCAAAGCATATTAGGACCTGATCTTGTGAGTTAGACCACGAAGCAAATAAAGAAGAATAGCGATAGAATCCTTACAGCTCAGAGCTGTCAAAAGAATTATGAAGATAAGAGGAGAAAGCCTTTAGAGTCCAAGAAGGAGAACATGTGTTTTGAAAATCACTCCTACAATAGGTATAGGTAAAGCCATGAAAGTCAAAAGGTTGAGCCCTCATTTTCTTGCTCCTTTTCAAATTCTGAAATGTGTCGGATCAATTGCTTATCAAATGGCCTTACCTCACAACTTGTCAAACCTTCACGATGTCTTTCACGCACCTCGGCTGAAGAAATATCACTCTGATCCGAATCATCTACTCGAAACCGAAAGTGTACAGTTAAGGAAGGACTTAACTTTCAATCTACCGCCATCTCAGATTGTGGATTGTGGGGCAAAACAGCCAAGGATCAAGACCGTACCATTGGTTAAGGTGGCTTGGGATAGAGGAAACATGGAAGAGTACGTGGCAGCTAGAGTTCGAGATGAAGAAAAAATTTCCCGACTTGTTTATGGGTAGCGGATTTTAAGGGCGAAATTCGGATGAGGAGAAATGTGACATCCTCAATTTTTTTTCGTGCTAAATTATCTTAGTAACCCTGAATAATTAGGCACTTAATGAGAAATTAAAAGATTAAGGCTTAATTAATGAATTTATGTGGCAATTTGGAAGAGAGAAGTTAAGTAAATGCTTAATCGAGATTAGATAATCCCTAATTAAGTGAGTCAAACTCTTAATAGCTTAATTAAGCACTAATCACCTTTGATTAGCTTAATCAAGTTAAATTAAGGATAATTTAGCTTAATTATAAGTTTAATTTTCTTAATCATGTTCTTATGAGTTAATCACTAATCCTTGCTTAATCAAGATAATTAAGTTGCAAGAGCACATAGTCACATCATTAAAATTCAAATTTAGTCAACTAGACAATAAAGCATTGATGACATCATAAAAGTAGAAAAGTAAAAAACAAGGATACTTTATGTAAGACAAGTAATAGAGTTTGTCTAAAGTAAACCCCTTAATTAACCATTTTGTCCCCTTAATTACAGCAAAAGAAAAATATATACCTCCCCCCTTAGAATGAAACCTATGACCACTTCTTGCACACATACAAACTTTCACTTTATTTTTAACTTCTCATTCTCTCTCTAAAGTTCTCTCACTCTCAAGAAAGCTCTCGTATTCTTCTTCTTCCTCTCAAGAAAGTTCTCTCATTTTTCTTGGTGGTATTTTGTTTAAAGTTTGTTCCTTTCTTATAATGAGCTTATGAATGGAAAAGTTCTCATCTTTACATGTTTTTTATGACTTGATAAAACTATGAACATTCCTAAAAGCATAAAGTTTTAAAAAGTTTGCTTCTCGATACATGTAAAGTGGCGAAGCATGTATGCTTCCTTGAAGTTCCATTTTGTTCTTTTTGAAGTCAAGAATATGTGTAAAGGTTAAATCTTGTTCGAACATGAAGCTTTTTCAGTCACAAAAATGAAAACTTGTCACTTTGTATCTTAAAAATGGTATAAGACCTTTTGTAAAGTTTCAAACTTTAACCAAGAATGAAATTTTTAAGTCATAAAAGTGTTGACTTGCAACTTTTAATCTATAAAGTTTGTATCTTGAGTCAAAATAATGCATAAAGTGTTACCTTTTATAAAAAACAAGACTTTCTAATCCTAAAGCTAATGTCTTGTATTATTATTTCATGAAGTAGGAATCTTTTAGACTTTAAGACAGCTTTAAGTCATAAAGTTGAGACCTTGATGGTCTTAGAATAATTAAAATTGTCAACTTTCATAAAGAACAAGACTTTTTAGTTAAAAAGCTAGTATCTTGTATCATTATTTCATAAAGATTGAATCTTTAGGACAAGAGCATAATTTTATAGGCACATACTTTCTTAAAGAATGTTACTTTATAATTACTTTATATAGAATGATCACTTTTATAACATTAAAGGAAAAAAATCTTGTTATGTTAATGATAAAAGCTTGAAACTTTGCAACTTGGATAAGTTAAAAAATCATCCTTGATGATTAGTGAACATGGTGTTGTGGGTTCATGAATGTGGTTATGTGTTGTCATAACCTAGGGACTAGAGGGATCTCGAAATCTTTAGGAACAGAAGTACGATTGGGGCCTCTGAGCATACTATGAACCTAGAAATCACTAAGTGCACTATCTCAAGGAAAGAAAATAATTACCTAACTTAGTTAACTTGAAAAAGTGTTCCATAAGACATACACTAAAGTAAAAAGTAATTTCCCATAAGGGCTGAGTAACTAAAAGGCTATGTACACATTTATTTTAATTATGTGATTCTCTCATGGGTAACCACGGGAAATCATATGATGGCTTATAAGACTTTCCACAAAGAACAACGCAACTATGAACCCTTTAGAGTATGAATATATGATGCCATTCGGCATGATGTAGGACAAGTTTGATTGACCATTGTCTCATGATTGAATGATTAGTGTGGTGATGTGAATGGATATAATGGATTGTTGGTTGAAAGTTTTATGATTGGCATTTTGGAGAAGCTCTGGTCTAGGCGTCATGCTGCTAGATTTCCGTCAAAATTATAGACTTAGTCATATCATTGCATGTCCACATGTGTCTTGTCAAGAAGTACTATGCATGTAAGGTAATGATAAGAAAAGAAAGAATAGGATATGACTCCTCGATCACTTCGAGGAAGTGAGAGATGGTGATCCACAAAGACTCAAGGAACCTCTATGGGGGAGGCAGGGTGACATGGAGGACCCTCAAACTTAGAGGTAACCAATATCAGCTTAGTCTAATTTGGTTTAGTACTGCAAGACGACGGTCACGAAATAAGCTCATGTCCAAAAGCAGTCTATTTCAAAGGAAAAGTAAAGATTGTTAAGCATGCGCTAAATATGAAAGTAAAGTTAAAAAAAGACTCTGGTCTAGTCTAAAAAGTTAAGTGAATGTGCATGTGTCTTCATTCTCTCATTTGTGTGGTCATGAATGTTCATACTATGCTATCATATGTATATGCTCCTATATTGTAGCTTTGAGTTTCTTTATATTATGTTTACATGGGAAAGATTAAAAGAAACCCGCTTTAGGAACCTATGTTTTCAAACCCTTTAAAAATGGAATCTATGCATGCTCACTGTTTTCATAATTAAACCCAAAGTGGCTAGGATGACGATGATGACACATTAATGGTCTAGTCAGGATCCTACTGAGAAATCTTGTATTTCTCACTCCTATGTTTCCATGTCATCTTCAGATGAAGTTGATGGCATCTATGGCAGCACTTCTAATGGCACCTAACTGGATAAGAGGAGGAGTTGTCATGGTACTTCACCTAGCTAAGGAGGATTGAGAGAGTAGCATAGTGTTTTCTCTTTCTTAAGAGCCTTAGTTGGGCAGTTTATGTGTAATTAAGAGCATGTGGGAAGTCATGATGCTTAATTTGACCTATTATATATGTGATAATTATTAAGTGTAATGATGACTCTTGATTATCTATGATTACATTATCAGCTTAAGGTATTGTGTTATGTTATTTCAATTTTTCATACATCTTCCTAGTAACTCTGCGATATGAGGAACAAAGTCCATATACATACGAGTAAGTAAGTGCTTAAAGGCTCAGTTTTCAAGTATAAACGTTTTACAAAAAAAAATTACATGCTATTTTTGTATATTACACTAATTTCAACTAGAAGGAACTTATGCTAGTTAAGAGTAACAACTAGTAATGCCATAAAATGACTTAGGCACAATATGGTATTATTAGGATGTTACATTAGTGATCTATTGCCTACAGCTTCGCAAGATAATAATGTAGAAGAAGCATCCACACCTACCATGGCTGAGGTTAGTTTTAATGCTTTAACAGGAGAATATCGTCCTATGAATCTGCGCTTTAAGGGCTCTTATCAAAATCGTATTGTTAACATTCTAGTTGATAGTGGCAGCTCCTATAATTTCATAAAACCTGGTGTGGCACATAAATTAGCCTTACCAGTCTCTATTATCTCTCCCTTCAAAGTTTTTGTAGGCAGTGGCGATTTTATATGGTGTCAAGCTGTTAGTTTTGGGATCCCAATTATGATCCAAGGGGTCTTATTTTTGGTAGATTTACTTCATTTAGACGTTTCTGGAGCTGATATGGTCATTGGTATTTCTTGGATGAAAAGATTGGGCAGGGTTTTGACAGACTATAATAAATTGACCATGGAATTTATCCATGAAGGGAAACACACCATTTTGTCTATTGAAAATCTGTTACAAACAGAACCATTGAATGGAAGGCACGTGAAGAAACTACTTGATAGCTCTAACATTGCTTCCCTATGTCAATTCCAATTAGTAATAGACAATGCTACAGAAAGTGATTGTATCATACCTTAATCTATTTTGGATCTACTACACCAGTATACATCAGTATTCTAAGAGCCAATAGAATTACCTCCTCTTCGAGCAATTGATCATCAGATTGAGCTACAACCAGCATCTAAACCAGTGCATGTTCGACCCTACAAATATCCTCACTTTGAAAAAGCTGAAATTGAGAGACTGGTTTATGAAATGCTACAAAATGGAATTATAAGAGATAGCAAGAGTTCTTTTTCATCCCCAGTATTATTAGTTAAAAAGAAGGATGGCTCTTAGCATTTTTGTGTGGATTACAGAGCATTCACTGTCATTACTATTAAGGATGAGTTTCCTATACCAACAATTGAGGAAATACTAGATGAACTTCATGGGGCCACAATTTTTTCCAAAATTGATCTTAGATCTAGTTACCAGCAGATACAAATGAAGCTTGTGAATATACCCAAAATTGCATTCAGAACTCATATAGGACATTTTGAATTTTTGGCAATGCCTTTTGGCCTTACAAATGCCCCACCTACTCTTCAAGCTACTATGGACAAGGTATTTTCCCCTTTTCTCAGAAAATTTGTAGTAGGTTTTTTTTTATGACATATTGATCTATAGTAAGTCATTGGATGCACATCTTCAACATTTACAAACTATTTTGGAAATCTTGTCTCATCACAAGTTTTTTACAAAACTCTCCAAATATCAATTCTGTAAAACTTCAGTACATTACTTCGGTCATATTGTCTTAGCACACGGGTTGCAGGTTAATGAACAAAAGATTAAGGCAATCCTTAAATGGCCTATTCCTCAAAATGCAAGGCAACTTAGAGGGTTTCTTGGACTTACAGGCTATTATCGCCAATTTGTTAAGGGTTATACAGCATTAGCTTAGCCATTGACTGAATTATTGAAACTCAATTCACTTACGTGGACTCCAGCTGCTGATAAAGCCTTCAAGAACCTGCAAACCGCTTTAACATCAACTCCTATATTAGCACTACCTGATTTTTCACAAACGTTTGTTGTGGAAACTATTACAAGCAACATTGGGGTAGGTGCTATTTTATCTCAGAAATGCCATCCATTGGCTTATTTTAGCAAGAAATTGACTAAAAAGATGTCACCAGCATCGGCCTATGTGAGAGAATTATATGCTATAACTCAGGCTATTGCTAGATGGAAACATTACATCCTGGGGAAGATATTCATAATCAAGACCAATCAGAAAAGGCTTAAAGAACTGATGTCTTAAGTCATTGAAACACCAGGACAGCAATACTATCTTATAAAGCTACTTGGTTATGAGTTTGATATTGAATACAGATCTGGTCTTAGTAATGCTGTGGCTGATGGCTTGTCCAGAATCCCTTCTGAACATTTGCACACTTACTCTACACTAGAAGGAGGTTTATTGAACAAATTACACGCCATCCAATTTACTGATCCTGAATTATAGAAATTGCATGAACAACAAAGTCAGAATTTACTCCCTGCAGGCTATTCAGTTCAACATGGGTTCATTTTGTTCAACAAGAAATTTTTTCTACCTAGTAATTCTCCCTTAATTGATAAGATTATGTTAGAGTTCTACAACTCCCCTAAAGGTGGATGTAACGTCCCGATTTCCGACCTCCTTACACACATTTTCTCGACTTTCGACGTTATTCAACTCCAACAACGGACGTCCGACTTCACCTTCAAGTTTGATCAAATCCCATTCCCGACTCAATCTTTGAATTTCAGATAGAAGGATTATTTCCGAGTTCCGAGTTCATCTTGCACAATTTCCGATTTCATGACCTCCAATTTCTGATTTCATCTAATTTTGACTACTCTTGATTTCCGACTTCATCTTATGCATATTCTCCGATTTCCAAGTTCGTCTCACCTATGTCTACGACTTCCAACTTCATCTGGATTATTCCCACGACTTCCGAGTTTGCTATTCGAATCTGAACAACGTGGGTGATTTCCGATGTCCGATTTCATACCTCAAAGGAAAACGGACCCATTTCCGATCTCATAACTTATCTCCAAGTTTCAAGCAAAATACACGCGAGCTCCGACTTCATGATCAAAATACTGTACATAGTTTCCGACTTCATGGACTCGGACATAAGGTTTCCTACTCGGGTACCATTTCCACCTTATGTTTAAAAGGAAAGATCCCGACTTCCGGGTTCAAGCATTTGGTGTTTGATGCCTTCCGAATTACCGAGTTCTGACCTCAGAGAGTCCATTCCTAGCAGTCATATTCCCGGGTTCAAATAGAAGTTCCGAGATCATATGATTGTGAACTGAATGACTCCCGACTTCCGACATTGCTCCCGAGATTCGAATAAACCAGACGGGATTCCCTCATCACCAGCAAGATGGCACGAGTTCCGACTTTAAACATAAATGGGACGAGTTCCGACTTAAACCATAATAGACACGAGTTCCGATTTCAGGTAGAGCGGAAGCGTATCCCACTTGTGGGACGACGTGGAGAGTAAATTGGCCACAAAAGTGAGAGACATGGCCGAACTTCAACCATAAAACTTCAGCCAATCAACACCACAACTTTCATGTATGTAAGTCAGACTTTCCTCCTCATTCTGATCTGATTTACGTCTCCTTCTCCTTGCTCCAGCCTTCTTCTTCCTTTCCTCTCTCAAATCCAACTCCATCAAATCTGAAGTTTTGGCAAAGTTCCATCAATCCAAACTCAAATTCAGTAAAGTCATACTATTTGATGAATTATTGGATGTATTATGATGGATTATGATAAATTATGATTAAATTCATAGGAGATTTTGAGTTAGAGTTATGATTAGAAGGAGAAAATTAGAAGAAATGGATGGGTTGGGATGCTGCCAGAGTGAGAATTCCATGGCAGTCTGTACGGCGGAGTGTACGGCGCCGCCTACAACCAGTTAAATCTGATGAAACTATTTTTAGATGAAAGTAGACATTCAGGGCTTTCCATAGATATATCATATAAGGTTATTGGATTAGTATAGAGAGATATACGAATTTTTGAAGTTTGACCTAGGAATCAGGGTGTTCATCCGAGCAGGGTGGCTTGAGGAGGGTATAACTCGCCCTATACAACTCCAATTGAGTGAAACTAATTTTTTTAGAAAGCTTACACATAAGGGAACATCCCAGTATGAAATTCCGAGTTTGTTATGGCACCAATTGATCTCAGTGGTTTGAGGAAGTTACTATATGTCCAATCCAGACCAAAATAGGGTAGTGCAAGAAGGTCGACTTTCAGGACCTATAACTCGAGGTATACTCAAGAAAATGGAGTGAAACTTGTGGCAAATGAAAGGTTGTCCTGTTAGCTTCAATATGAGACCAATTTCGTATAATTTGAGCTTAGTTTCGATTTTTAGTGAATTTATACTTCCAGGAGTGTAATTCGGACTAGTGACTAAACAGGTTGAGGTAAGATTTGAATATCTTGAGTTATATGGATCAAAATGATATGGAACGAAAGAGGTTAGGAAGTAGACATATAGATCTATGACATATCCAAAATTCAGGTTCAAATGAGTTGAATAGAAATAAAGGTGGATCATATGAAATTCGGGCAGAACTGAATAGATGGGCAAAGTGACCCAATTGATGATTTCACAAGTATTAGTAAAACATATAAGGTATGAGTTGAGAATTGTCAGTTTGACATTGATATATATGTGTTAAATTGATTATATTGCTATGATTGAATTGTCTGTGAGAACTGGCACTATTCATGGGGAAACAGATCTGATCCGTTATGCTGCCGAATTTACGGCAGGAGTCTAGGAGACTATGGGTGTCTAGATTACAAGGAATTTATGATATGAATAGCCACACAATTATGAGTATGTATGTGGAAATTCTATATGCGAGAATGACATAAGTATGATACGAGTTATATGAGAATAAATTATGAAGCATATATGCAAGAACGACATAAGTACGACATGAGTACATCCCGCATGTTTATGCTGGATTATGCATGAAAATGAAAGAATGTAAATATATTGAATGTGAGTCCCTTCACTTGGAGGCAGTTGTTTGAGGTCCCTCCTTGTGAAGGCAGCTAAATAAGATAATATGTGAGTCCCTTCACCTGGAGGCAGTTGCACATTGAATCCCTCCTTGTGAAGGCAGTTAAGACTTGAGTCCCTCTATGCTGGAGGCACGTGGTCAGATGAGATCCCTCAATTTTGAGGCACGTGACCAGAAGAGATCCCTTCAATTAGAGGCACGTGGCCAGAATGAGATCCCTCCAACCTAGAGGCAGTGGGTCCCCTTGTGGGTGAGTCGGTGTGACGACGGTCACGGGTGAAGTTGACGAGCTCACTCCAAGGCCAGGCTACCCAAGGGCAGTAATAGCACCCTAGGGACGGCGATACGTAATGCCTAGGTGTGCTAAGTAAAAGCTAAAGATTAAAGACTAAAGACTAAAGATTAAGGCATATGCAAGCACCCCACTCACATGAGGCATGGCATCGACCCAGCTAGTGTGAGTATAGGGGACAGAACTTACATAAGGCATGGTATAACCCGGCTAGTGTGAGTACCAAAGGAAGATCCCATATTCCTAAGGAACGTGACATGGCGATCACGCTCTAATGGGGTATGACATGGCGATCATACTCTGGAATGTGGCACGTAATGATTTTATGATGAAAAAAAAAAAAAAAAGAAGAAAGATGAAGAAAGAAAAGCAAGTTACATGTATAGGCATAAATTTAAGTACGAGTAATTTTATGTGTAGATGTTATGTTCCCAGCATATTGATGTTATGTGTGTTTTGATATGCTATGGCTATCATTCATGGTATTATATTTGAATGAATTTTATGGGTTCTCCCAAACGCTAAGTGTATGATTAAAATGAACTTTGCTTCAGATAAGATATTTTTCGAAATGTAAAATTAAACATGTTGTGCAGCATGTTCACCTTTTTCATAATAAACCGAAGCAAACTGGAGATGACAACGATGACATTACATGTGTATCATAGAGAATCCTACTGAGAATTTATAATTCTCACTCCTATCTTCCGTGTTGTCTCCAGAAAGTTCAAGAGGTATCAGAGTAGCCTTGGAGGAAGTTCTTTGTCAGATAAGGTCCGTTCAGGTAACCGTAACAACTCCAGAGTGCGGTACTATGACTTAAGCATAGTACTGTACTTAGGAGGGTGTTCCAGTGGACTTTTTGGTATTCTCAAAACTTACAAATGAGTTGCTGAGCAATTTTATTGGCCAAATATGAAAAATATTGTAGCACAATTTATCTCTTCGTGCTTGGTTTGCCAAACTAAGTACATGACTACTAAGCCACCTGGATCTTTACAACTTCTTCCTATACTAGCAGCTCCATAGATAGAACTATCCATGGATTTCATCATTGGTCTACCTAATTCAGTTGGCTATAGTGCAGTCTTGGTGGTGGTTAATAAAGTTACTAAGGTAGCACACTTTAGTCCTCTTAAAACAGGATTTACAGCAAAATCTGTAGTAGAAATTTTCATGAATTCTATCATTAGACTACACGAGTTTCCATTAGGAATTGTCTTTGACCGTGATCCAATTATTTTGATCAATTTTTGGAAACAACTAATGTTGTATGAAGGCACTAAACTTCATTATTCCTCTACCTACCATCCACAGAGTGATGGCCAAACTGAGGTAGTAAACAGATGCTTGGAACAATACTTTAGAGCTTTCACATCTGATTATCCATCTCTTTGGTATAAATATTTACCTTGGGCTGAATTGTGCTATAATACCACTCATCATAGCACTATATGTAATGTCCTAAAAAAAAAAAATCTTATCATTTTTAACCAAGTTCTTCGATTTTTATCGAATGATTGAGATTAAATAGAATTCGATAAAATATTTACTTAAAGCCAATTAGGTATCATTTAGAGAGATTAGATTTGAGAAAATTAGATTAGAAACATAAGAAACCTCATAGGATCTTTTCCAAAACCATTTTACCGATTTAAAGGAAAACAGCAAGATTTCGGTAATTTAAACTGTCAGAATCGAACCAATAGAAATTATACTGTAAGAACCCTCGAATGAATGGCCAAGATTTAGCCAAAACATCCCTACAAGCGACGCAAGAATCAGCCCCAAAATGGGCAGCTACACTAAATTAAAAAATAAAAAGGAATCCACCAATGACATGATAGCTTCCTTCAAAAGTTTTCAATTTTTTTTCCTTCCTACCCCTTGCAAATTTTGACCCATACAGCTGATTACCTCTTCATCTTTCTTCTTCCTCATCTTATCTCATTTCATCTTCATCTCCATCAAACCTTCAAGCTTCAACAAAAGTTCTTTAATCCAAGGCACAAATCTAGCACAACTACAACTAGAAGAGAGATGATGAGTTCGGGCTGATTTTGTATGTATGATATGATTTGAATTGAAGTTGGAATGGAAGAACTTGAAGATAGAAAGAAGCAAGGCGCTGTTGGGTGAAAACCCTATGGCGTCTGTACGTGCGATGTGTATGAAAAAAATCCAGCCATCAAAGTCTAATGCATATATTTTTATATGAAACTAAGCATATAGGGCTTTCCAACCATATAAAATATAAGGCCATTGGATAAAGTTTAGCATAAATTTCTGGGTACTCTCTTGGATAGTATGAGTTGAGAAGGGTGTAACTCACCCTACAAAACTCTAAATTGAGTGCAACCAGCGTTGTTTGAAAGCTAACATGTAGATGAACGTCCCATAAAAATTTCACAGTTAAATTCATTCCCATTTATTCCCAATAATTCGATGAAGTTGCCCTAAGTCCAAACCGGACTAGCACAGGACAGTCTAGGAGGGTCAATTTACGCGGCATATATCTCAAGCTATACTTATTCAAATGAGGTGCAACTTATTTCAAATGAAATTTTGTTCTTTTAGCTTTAATTGAGTATGAGTTTTGTATGATTTTACCTAGTTTCCTATTTTTGGTGAATTTTTACTTCTAAGGGTACAATTCTGGCTAGTTTTGGGGCAGAGATAAACCTTGGATAACTTGAGCTACACAAATCAAAATGAGATGACACAAAAAGGGTTGGAAACTAGGCACATAGAATTATAACATATCAAAATTTATGTCCAAATGAATTAAATAGAAATTATGGTGAAATTTACAATATCGGGCAGAATTGAGTATAATGAGCAGAAACCTTATCTATGTTGGTACACTATATAATTGATATTGTTGTTATAGATTTGCTGATATATATTGGTTTGAATGCTTGATTTATTCTTCTGGTGGCCTGGCACTATTCATGGGGAAGCGGACTTGATCCATTATGCTGCCGAAATTTTGGCAAAGACTTCAAATATTAGGTGAAATGTTTGTGCACATTCGATACTTGAGAAAAATAATACTAGATTGTACATGCAATTTATGAATAATGTTATGATTCCATATTGCTTGGGCTAGCCCCTGAATAATGTTAAGGGGAATAGACCAGTGGGAAAGTCGGGGAAAGTAAACCCGGCGATCCTGTATAGGAACGAGCTCGGTCCTAAAAAGCAGATTACTACCTAGGAGTATATGGCCAAAGACTCCCAAGGGACTAAGAGTGGAAAATATAAGTTGCATAAGTGGAAAGCTTGTAAAGACAACATGCATTTTCCATTTCACATATATATGCTCTGTTTATTAGTTTCTAAGTTAAAGACATATTTACCTGTATATTCGTCGAGTTATGTTATTGTTTATCTATGGTTACTGTTTCATGCTATGTTCGCATGCCTGTTCAAATATACTTTTATTGCTCTAATTAAAAATCAAGTTTTGTTTTGGGTTATATTTTCTACAAGTCAAATTAAGCTGAATATTACTATTGTATTGTATCATTTAAAAAATTAAGAAAAACCGAAACAACCAAGAATGACGGTGATGACAGATATGCATAGAATTAGAATTCCTACTGAGAATTTCTTTAAAATTCTCACCCTACTATATATTTCCGTGTCATTCTCAGATCATGGCGAATGCAGCAACAGGCATCCTCTTCATTGAGTTCCTTGACCTCCACATCCACCTCGATCCATTCCTAGATTCCATATATATATTTAGTAGTTGCCAGTTTCGCCTTTATTTCTTTTTTCATGGAGACTTTGCCGTTCCACTTATGCATCCACTATTTGACCCTGCCGCACCGTACATTGCCATCCCTCTCTATATGGCACATCCATTCCCACCTCCACCCGTTGCAGCAGTAGCAGCAGCTCCCGTGGATCCGCCCGCTTCACCACCTCAGTAGATCCCCTCTGCTTCACTATCTGAGGATGAGGATCGGTCGGAAGCGACTAGCTCGTCTTTCTCGTCCTCTGCACCAAGCGTGGATTATATACTAGCTGACACTGGCATGGCGAATGGATTCCTTTCTTCGGAGTCTATCTAGAGAGCTTATGTAGTGCAGTAGGAAGAGATGTATAGAGTGGCCCTCTTTTGGCAATCTGGGCCATAGGTAGAGGTTTAGTGGATGTGGTGCACAGATGTGTAGCATATGAAATATCCCGTAGGGACCACATAGGGTTTTATTTCATAGAGACAAGCCGGATTATTTTGTTTTAGCGGCCTCATTTGTTATATACTCTGTACTGTTTATGTATCTTTTTGGCAAACTTTGCAACAGACATCTATGTACATGTATATATGACGTGGCTTGCTAGTTTCTGTATATTCTGCAATTTTATTTCTATTAAGATATCAACCCCTTTATTTATTCTACAGCCAAAAGAGATAAATAGATAAACAACTAACTCCATATGGGTAATTAAAATTGAATCAGGAATGAAATTTAAGTAGACAACCACACGTAATAACTTATCAGGTAATATATTATGACTTAAGCATAGTATTTTGTCTGGTAAGGTATTACATTTTGGTATCAAAGTAGTTCATCCTAATATAGGCCTGAGGATTGGATTGACTATGCTTCACATATGCTCTGTGTTTCTTAGATATTATCAAGCACTGAGTCTTGTCCATCTAGATAGGATGCATGTGAGGGAATTGCCTGACCGTATGTTGTTATTTACTAGCATACTGAACTTAGTATTGAGTTTGATCAACTCAATAACTCTTGTTTTGTGTGTTCAGAACTTGATGGATTCTGGAAGGTGGGGTAGGCCATGAATGTATTCAGCTCAGGAGGAATTTATTGAGTTCATGAACACGATACGGGAGATGGCGTTGGCCATGTAAGAACAAGCAACCATGGCAATCCAGATGATAGGCCAACTAGGTAGACAGCCTGAGGTTGGTCAAGGAGGGAATCCTAATAGTCCAAGAGTGGACCTAGAGTACCTCAAATTTGCCAAATTCAAAAAAGCTAACCTGCAGCTTCAGAGGAGCCTTTGACCCATATAAGGCCGATGAATGGGTTAAAGCTATGGAGAAGGTCTTTTCCATTTTGGATTGCATAGACCACCAGAAAGTGGCCTTTGCCACCTACATGCTAGAAGCAGATGCAGAATTCTAGTGGAATGATGTACAATGGTTACTAGAAGGATCTCAAATGGAGATCACTTGGGATGTATTTAGAGATGCATTCTATCAGAAGTATTTTCCTGCCTCTATCCGCAATACTAAGGAGGTTTGACAGATGTGGAGGTAAGGCAACTCGATATGCAACTGGCCCGATTCGCTTCAAGATTTGAAAAGGACCTATAAAGCGAGGGCTTAGCTTTTTAACTTTAATAGCCCTACCTACTCCGGTTGTAAGTGTGATCTTCAGGAACACGTGGGCTCCCTCTTGAAACTCTAATGGCTTTCTCCTGACATCTGCGTAGCTCTTCTGATGGCTCTGGGCTATAAGTATCTTGTTACGGATTCTTTTGATTTGTTCTGTCATTTGCTTGACTAGTTCCAGTCCCAGCAGATTCTGCACCCCTAATTCATAACGACAGAGTAGAGATTGACATTTCTGTTCGTATAATGCCTCGTACAAGGCCATGCTGATACTTGCATGATAGCTGTTTTTATATGCAAATTCGACTAATGGTAAATATCGATCCCAGTTCCCATGTTAGTCCAAGATATACACTCGCAGCATATCATCCAAAGTCTAAATAGTTTGTTCAATCTGATCTTCTGTTTGTGGATGATATGTAGTACTTAGACATAGTCTAGTATCGAAAGCTTTTAGAAATGCTTCCCAAAATCTTGAAGTAAATCTTGGATCTCAATCTAAGATGATGGTTGAAGGAATGCCATGTAATCTCGCCACTTCCTAACTATACAATTAGGCTAACTTCTCTAAAGGATAATTCGCTCGAGTGGGTAAAAGGTGAGCAGACTTAGTCAGTCTATCCACTATGACCCATATAGTGTCATATCTCGAGGGTGTCCTTGGTAAGCCTACTATGAAGTCCATAGAAATGCTTTCCTATTTCCACTCCGGAATCTCTAAGGGTTGCAAAGTTCCTACTAGTTTTTGATGCTCTATTTTTACTTTCTGGCACGTTAGACAATTATTCATGAAACTCGCCACATCTGTCTTAAGGCCTAGCCACCAAAACATCTGCTTGAGATCTTGATACATCTTGTTAATGCCAAGATGTATAGTGAACTCACTCTTATGGGCTTCTTCCAAGATCCTCTTCCTAAGGTTGTCTTCCTTAGGCACACATATCCTTCCCTGATATTGCCATACTCCTTCTGCACCTTGAGTAAAACCTGTTAGTTTTCTAGATTGCACCAATTGTACTGTATGCTGAAAGTCAACATCCCGTTGTTGTGCCTGCCGGATTTGGTCTTTAAAATCACTGGTTATCTTCATTTGATTTAATTGAACAGCATGAACGGTTATAGAGATTCCCAAGTTGAGGTCTCGAAAGTTCTCTATAAGTTCCGTCCCCTTGATTATTATCCATGCCATAGTTAAATATTTTCTACTTAAGGTGTCTGCACCATGTTTGCCTTGCCAGGACGGTATTTTAGCTCAAACTCGTAGTCTTTAAGAAATTCCATCCATCTTCGCTGCCTGATGTTTAATTCTTTCTGATCAAAAAGGTATTTCAAACTTTTGTGATTAGAAAATACTTCAAACTTCATTCTATAGAGATAGTGTCTCCATATCTTTAAGGCAAATACTACCGCCACTAACTTGTGGTCATGCGTCGGGTAATTTCTTTCATAAGTCTTCAATTGTTTGGAAGCATATGCAACTACATTCTTATTCTACATTAACACGCATCCTAATCCTTTCTTAGAAGCATCACAGTAGATTTCGAATGGTCCATGGGGACTTGGCAGAGTGAGCATTAGGGGATTTCGTCTACTTTTCTTTTAAGTCCTGGAAACTTTGTTTGCATTCGGGCTTCCATTCGAATAGGGTGCTCTTCCTAGTTAGCTTTGTTAGAGGCAAAGCTATTTGAGAGAAGTTTTTAACAAATCTTCTGTAGTATCCTGCCAGACCCAAGAAACTCCTGACTTCCGTAATAGTTGTTGGTCATCCCAATTCAATACTGCTTCCACCTTACTGGGGTCTACAGAAATTCCTCCATGGGATACCACATGGCCAAGAAATTTTACTTCTTTCATCCAAAATTCATATTTGGATAGCTTGGCATAGAGTTTCTTTTCTCTTAAAATCTGCAGAACCAGCTGCAAATGTTTTATATGCTCTAGCTTCGTCTTTGAGTAGACAAGTATATCATCAATGAACACTACACAAATTTGTCTAGATATGGCTGGAATATCCAATTTATATAACCCATGACTATTGCTGGCGCACTCGTCAACCCGAAAGACATCACAGTGTATTCATAATGTCCATAGCAACTACGAAATGTTGTCTTCGGAATATCTTCTTCTCAAACCCGAATCTGGTGATCCCCCGACCGTAAGCCAATCTTGGAAAATACCTTAGCCCCTTGTAGTTGATCCATAAGGTCATCAATCCTTAGCAACGGATACTTATTCTTGATCATCACCTTACTCAACTGCCTATAATCCATACATAGTCGCATGCTCCTGTCTTTCTTTTTAACTAATAGGACTCGGGCTCCCCATGGCGATACACTTGGCCTAATAAATCTCTTTTCCAGGACTCTTCGATCTGCTTTTTGAGTTCAATTAGCTCTAGTGGTGACATCAATACGATGCTATAGATATTGGTCCTACTCCTGGTGCCAATCCAATGGCGAACTCAATTTCCCTCTCGAGAGGAAATTCAGGGATATCTTCAGGGAACACATCGGGATATTCCCTAACAACTGGAATATCATCTAACTTCTGATCAACCTCTGTTACATTGGTTGAAAACAGAATGTACCCTTGACCCCTATTCCCATAGTAGTGCACTGCTAAAGAGCTTAAATAAAGGTTTATAGGGATTACTGATTCAGGAGGTGAAGTAGAGGGAAGCACAATGGATTTATCAGAACAATTTAACATGGCTTGGTTAGCAAAGAGCCTATCCATACCCAAAATAATGTCAAGCCCGAACAAGGGAAGACTAATTAAATTAGCTGAAAAAGTTCGACCTCCTATCTAACAGGGGACATTCATACAAATATGATTGGTCTTAACGGGCTCACTTATAGAAGTAGAAACTAGCAAGTCATAGGGTAATTCAAAAATGGGTAATTGCAAAGCTGACATGCATCACGAGAAATGATAGAGTGTGAAGCACCTGAATCATATAAAATAGTCAAGGTCTTACTACTCACTTCACATGTATCTTGGATCAAATCTTCAGATCTTCCAACTTCTTGTGCATCTATGGCGAAAACTCTTCCCTAGCATTGTGGCCTAGAAGTCGGTTGAAGATTCCTAGTTGGGCATTCACAGATTTTGTGGCCTGGCTTGCCACATCCGAAATTGACATTTTGACCTGCCAGGCATGGGTGAGTGCCATGATTCTTGCTACACTGGCTGTAAGTCTAGTTCCCAAAAAGCTTCTAGGGTTGCTTGTCCTTATCGCCTGTTGGTTGAAATTTTTCTATGGCTGAGAGTTGGGTTTAAACCTTGGACCTTACGGTGCCAAGCCTCTCTTGAAGTTACAGCCAGCTGATCTAGTAGCGGTTAACTTCCTGTTACAATCCTCCACCAATCGACACTTGTTCACCAAAGTGGGGAAATCTCTAATCTCCATCGGCCTTATGGCAGTAAGAATATCTTCTCGTAGTCCATCTTCAAACTTCACGCACTTCCAAACCTCATCGAGGTTTCATTGGTAGATTATGGAAAATTTACACAACTCCTCAAATTTATCAATAAACTTTGATATGCTACTGTTCCCTTGACGAAGGTGCATAAACTCCAGCTCCTTGGCATTGTAGACAAAGGCAGGAAAATATGTCTGATAGAATGCGTCTCGAAATACCTCCCAACTGATCTCTGTTTGGGATCCTTCCAGTAACTGTCGTATGCCATTCTACCAGAATTCTGCATCTACTTCTAGCATGCAGGTGGCAAAGGCCACCTTCTAACAGTCTGTACAATCTAAAATAGAGAATACTTTCTCCATAGCTTCAACCCACTCATCAGCCTTATCAGGATCAAAGGCTCCTCTGAAGCTGGGCGAGTTAGCTTTTTCTGAACTTGGCAATTTTGAGGTATTCTAGGTCCACTCCTGGGCCATTAGTATTCCCTCCATGACTAACCTCAGGCTGCTTTCCTAGTTGGTCAATCATCTGGGTTGCCGCAGCTACTTATTCGCACATGGCGTACCCCATCTCCCGCATCGTATTCATGAATTCAATAGATTCCTCCTAAGCTGAATCCATTCATGGCCTACCCCACGTTCCGCAAGCCATCAAGTTCTGAACACACAAAACAAAAGTGATTAAGTTGATCAAACTCAATACTAAGTCCAATGTGCTAGTAAATAATAGCATAAGATCAGGCAATTCCTTCACATGCATCCTATCCATATAGACAAGACTCAGTACATGATAATATCTAAGGAACACAGAGCATATGTGAAGCATAGTCAATCCAATCCTCAGGCTTATATTAGGACAAACTGCTCTGATACCAAAATATAACACCTTACCAGACAAAATACTATACTTAAATCATAATATATTACTTGATAAGTTATTACATGTGACTGACTAATTAAATTTCATTTTTGATTCAATATTAATTACCCACAAAGAGTTAACTATTCATTTATTTAATTTCTTTTGGCTGCAGAATAAATAATGGGTAATCATCAAACAAAGATAATAAAATAAAATAAAAAATATATGGAATAGACAGAATTATTTGACTGAATTATATATATGTACATAGATGTCTGTTTCCAAAGTTTGTCAAAAAGATACATAAATAGTACAAGGTATATAAAACAATGAAGTCACTAGAACAAAATAAACTGGCCTATCACTATGGAACGAAACCCTATAAGGTCCCCACGGGACATTTCATATGCTACTCCCATACACTAACCATCTATCCATGGCCCAAACTGCCAAAAGAGGGCCACTATTGTACACCTCCTCCTGCTACACTATGTAAGCTCCCTAGATGGATTCCGAGGAAAGGAATCCATTGGCCATGCCGGCATTTGTCAGGGTATAGCCGCCACTGGGTGCAGAAGACAAAGATGATGAACTCGCTACCTCAGAAGAGTCCTCCCCCTTAGAAAATGAGATGGAAGGAGCCTGCAGAGGTGATGCCGATGGTGGTGCTGCAAGGGCTGCTACTGGAGGTGAGAAGGAATGTGCCATATAAAGCGAAATGGCAATATAAGGTGCGGAGGGGTCAAAAAGCGGGTGAGTCAGTGGGACAGCAAAATCCCTATGAAAAAAGAAGTAGAAACGGAACTGACAACTACCATATATGTATGTATATATATATATATATATATATATATAGTCTAAAAATAGGTCAAGGTGGATATGTAGGTCAGGGAACTCAATGTAGAGAATGCCGGTCGCCACATTTTCCATGAGCTAAGAATGACGCGGAAATATGCAATAGGGTGAGAAATAAAAATTCTTAGTAGGAATCCTAATTCTATACATATCTGTCATCGCTGTCATTCCCAGTTGTTTCGATTTTTCTTAAATTTAAATGATAACATAATATTCAACTTAATTTAAATTGTAGAAAATAGAACCCGAAAAAAAGCTAAATTTTAAATTAGAGCAATACAAACATATTTAGCAGGCACACTAACAAAGCTGAAATAGTAACCATAGGCAAACAGTAATATAACACAAGGAATATACAGTTAACTATGACCTTAACTTAGAAATTCATAAACAGAGCATATATATGAGAAATGGAAAAATGCATGTAGCCTTTGGAGATTTTCAACTTATGCAACTTATATTTTCCACTCTTGGTCTCCTAGGAGTCTTTGGCCATATACTCTTGGGTAATAGTCTGCTTTTCAGGACTGAGCTCATTCCTATACAAGATTGTTGAGTTTACTTTTCCCGACTTTCCCACTGATCTATTCCCTTTAAACTTATTCAGGGGCTGGCCCAAGTAATATTGAATCCTTTAATAATCTTCATAAGTTAACATGCATATCTAATTTATCAGGAATGTTTCATACACATTTGAATATCTTGCTTAGTATAATAAATTTTCTGCCAGAATTTCGGTAGCATAACTGGTCAAGTTTGCTTTCCGGTGAATCGTGCCAGGATACTAGTAAAACCAATCAAGCAAACGATCAACATAGAGTAGCAAATCTATAACAATAATATCAGATATGGAGTGTGCTAACATCAATAAGGTTTTCTGCCCATGACACTTAATTTTGCCCGATTTTGTGAAATTTACCATTATTCCTATGCAACTCATTTAGGCCTAAATTTAGATATGCTATAGCTCTATGTGTCTAGTTTCCAACCCTTTTTGTCCTATCTCATTTTGACTTGTGTTACTCAAGTTATTTAAATTTTATTTCAGTCTGTCCTGCTCTTGGCCCGAATTACACCCTTAGAATTAGAAAATCAATAAAAATAGAAACCTAGGTCAAATCATATGAAACTTATACTAAATTAAAGCTAACAAAACAATATTTTATTTGAAATAAGTTGCACCTGATTTTCATAAGTATAACTCGAGATATAAGCCCTATAAGTAGACCCTTCTAGACTGCACTATTCCAGTCTGGTTTGGACTTAAGGAAACTTCATCGATTTACTGGGAACAATTGGGAATGAATCTGGCTCTAAAATTTTTTTGGAATGTTCATCTACATATTAACTTTCAAATAGCTCTAGTGGCACTCAATTTGGAGTTTTGTAGTGTGAGTTACACCCTTCTTAACTCATACTACTCAGGAAAGGGCCCAGAATTTCTGGCTAAATTTCAAAAATTCATAACTTACTCAATACTAATCCAATGACCTTATACTTTATATGGTTGGAAATCCATAAATGTCTAGTTTCTAGACCCATCAAGTTTTGATGGCTAGATTTCGATCCATACAAGACGAACGTACAAACGCCGTAGGGTTTTTCACCCAACATCACCTTGCTTCTTTCTATCTTCACGTTCTTCCATCCCAACTTCAATCCAAATCATATCATACATACAAAATCAACCCTAACTCATCATCTCAACTCAAGATAACATCAAAATCATGAAAGAAAGTGGAGCCCCAATCAGTCCAAATTCAAGAAAACAAGAAGAGAAGTTGAGATTCCTATCTTCCTAGGTGTAATCTTGCTAGCTTTGTGTCTTGGATTGAAGAACTTTTGTTGAAGCTTGAAGGTTTGATGGAGATGAAGATGAAATGAGATGTGATGAGGAAGCAGAAAGATGAAGAAGCAATCAGTAGTATATGATTGAGATTTTCAAAGGAGTAGGAAAGAGAAAAAAAGGTGAAAACTTTTGAAGGAAGCTAGCTTTTGATTGGTGGATGTGTCTCACTCTTTCAACTTGACTTGGATGCCCATATGAAGGGCTAAAATTGCACCATTTGCAAGGGTAAGTTGGCTGAATCTTGGCCATCTATCCCAAGGTTCTCATAGTATAATTTCTATTGGTTCGGTTCTGACATTTTAAAATACTGAAATCTTACCGATTTCTTTTAAATCGATAAATCGTTTTTAGAAAAATCCTATGAGGTCTTCTATGTTTCTAATCTCATTCCCTCAATTCTAATCCTACTAAATGATATTTAATTGGCTTTAAGTAAATGCTAAATCAAATTCTAATTAATCCCAATTATTCGTTAAACCCGAACAACTTGATTAAAAATGATAAGATTTTTCAGACGCTACATTACTACCCTCCTAAACAAAATTTTGTCCTCAAAATTTAGTACCTAAGAATAATTCAGGATACTCCTTCGTCATATCTAACTCTAATTCCCATGTACAGTCCGTTGAGTCTTTGTTTCACCATGCTACCTTCACTAATGGTACAGCTTTATTCCGAAGGTGTTTGGTGCTCCTATTCACTATTTGTGCTGGGGGTACATGAAAAGTTATGTCATCCATTAGCTGAATTAATTCAGGTTCCTAGAAATGAGTGGGCTCAGGCTGATATTTTCTAAGTTGAGAAACATAAGAAACATAATAGAGGTTTGACAGATGCAGAGGTAAGCCGACTCGATATGCAACTAGCCCGATTCGCTTCAAGATTTGAAAAGGACCAATAAAGCGAGGGCTTAGCTTTCTAACTTTAATAGCTCTACCTACTCCAGTTGGGGGTGTGATCTTTAGGAACCCGTGGTCTCCTTCTTGAAACTCTAATGGCTTTCTCCTAACATCTGCGTAGCTCTTCTGACGGCTCTGGGCTGTAAGTATCTTGCTATGGATTCTTTTGATTTGCTCTGTAGTTTGCTTGACTAGTTCCGGTCCTAGCAATTTCTGCTCCCCTGATTCATACCAACAGAGCAAAGATTGACATTTCTGTCTGCATAATGCCTCGTACGGGGCCATGCCAATACTCGCATGATAGCTGTTGTTATATGCGAATTTGACTAATGATAAATATCGATCCCAGTTCTCATGTTGGTCTAAGATATACGCTCGCAGCATATCTTCCAAAGTATGAATAGTTCGTTTAGTCTGACCATCTATCTGTGGATGATATATAGTACTTAGACATTGTCTAGTACCGAATGCTTTTAGAAACGCTCCCCAAAATAGTCTAGTACTTGGATCACAATCTGAGATGATGGTTGAAGGAATGTCATGTAATCTCACCACTTCCTGAATATACAATTAAGCTAACTTCTCTAAAGGATATTTCGCTTGAGTGGGTAAAAAGTGAGCATACTTAGTCAGTATATCCACTATGACCCATATAGTGTCATATCTCGAGGGTGTCCTTGGTAAGCCCACCACGAAGTCCATAGAAATGCTCTCCCATTTCCACTCCAGAGTCTCTAAGGTTGTAGAGTTCCTGCTGGTTTCTGATGCTCTATTTTTACTTTCTGGTAGGTTAGACATTTATTCACAAAACTTGCCACATCTATCTTAAGGCCTGGCCATCAACACATCTACTTGAGATCTTGATACATCTTGTTAATGCCAGGATGTATAGTGAACTCACTCTTATGGGCTTCCTCCAAGATCCTCTTCCTAAGGTTGTCTTCCTTAGGCACACATATCCTTCCCTGATATCGCCATACTCCTTCTGCATCTTGAGTAAAACCTGTTAGTTTTCCAGATTGCACCAGTTGTACTGTATGCTGAAAGTCGACATCCCATTGTTGTGCCTGCCAGATTTGGTCTTTAAAATCACTGGTTATCTTAATTTGGTTTAACTGAACAGCATGAGGGGTTATAGAGATTCCCAAGTTGAGGTCCCGGAAGTTCTCTATAAGTTCCGTCCCCTTGATCATCATCTATGCCACAGTTAAAGATTTTCTACTTAAGGCGTCTGCCACTATGTTTGCCTTGCCAGGATGGTATTTTAGCTCAAACTCGTAGTCTTTAAGAAATTCCATCCATCTTTGCTGCCTGATGTTTAATTCTTTCTGATCAAAAAGGTATTTCAAACTTTTGTGATTAGAAAATACTTCAAATTTCACTCCGTAGAGATAGTGTCTCCATATCTTTAAGGCAAATACTACTGCCGCTAACTCGAGGTCATGCGTCGAGTAATTTCTTTCATAAGTCTTTAATTGTCTGGAAGCATATGCAACTACATTCTTATTCTGCATTAACAGGTGTCCTAATCCTTTCTTGGAAGCATCATAGTAGACTTCAAATGGTCCAGGGGACTTGGCAGAGTGAGCATTGGGGCTTTCGTCAACTTTTCTTTTAAGTCTTGGAAACTTTGTTCGCATTCGGGCATCCATTCGAATGGGTTGTTCTTCCTAGTTAACTTTGTTAGGGGCAAAGCTATTTGAGAGAAGTTTTTAACAAATCTCTTGTAGTATCCTGCCAGACCCAAGAAACTCCTGACTTCCATAATAGTCGTTGGTCATCCCAATTCAATACTGCTTCCACCTTATTGGGGTCTATAGAAATTCCTCCATGGGATACCACATGGCTAAGAAATTTTACTTCTTTCATCCAAAATTCATATTTGGATAGCTTGGCATAGAGTTTCTTCTCTTTTAAAATCTGCAGAACCGGCCACAAATGTTCTGCATGCTCCGGCTTCGTCTTCGAGTAGACAAGTATATCATCAATGAACAACACACAAATTTGTCTAGATATGGCTGGAATCTCTGATTCATATGACCCATGACTATTGCTGGCGCACTCGTCAACCCGAAAGACATCATAGTGTATTCATAATGTCCATAGCGACTCCGAAACACTGTCTTCGGAATATCTTCTTCTCGAACCCGAATCTAGTGATACCCCAACCGTAAGCCAATCTTGGAAAATACCATAGCCCCTTGTAGTTGATCCATAAGGTCATCAATCCTTGGCAATGGATTCTTATTCTTGATCATCACCTTATTCAACTACCTATAATCCACACATAGTCGCATGCCCCCGTCTTTCTTTTTAACTAACAAGACTCGGGATCCCCATGGCAATGCACATGGCCTAATAAATCTCTTTTCCAGGAGTTCTTCGATCTACTTTGTGAGTTCAGTTAGCTCCAGTGGTGACATTCAATACAGTGTTATAGATATTGGTCCTGCTCCTAGTACCAATTCAATGGCGAACTCAATTTCCCTCTCAGGAGGAAATTCAGGGATATCTTCAGGGAACACATCGGGATATTCCCTAACAGCTGGAATATCATCTAACTTCTAATTAACCTCTATTACATTGGTTGATATTAGAATGTACCCTTGATCCTTATTCCCATAGTGGTGCACTGCTAAAGAGTTTAAATAAAGGTTTACAGGGATTACTGATTCAGAAGGTGAAGCAGAGGGAAGCACAATGGATTTATCAGAACAATATAACATGGCTCGGGTAGCAGAGAGCCAATCCATACCCAAAATAATGTCAAGTCCGGACAAGGGAAGACAAATTAAATTAACTGAAAAAGTTTGACCTCCTATCTGACAGGGGACATTCACATAAACATGATTGGTCTTAATGGACTCATATGTGGGAGTAGAAACTAGCAAGTCAGAAATGGGCAATTGCAAAGCTGACATGCAATCATGAGAAATGAAAGAGTGTGAAGCACCTGAATCATATAAAATAGTCAAGGTCTTACTACTCACTTCACATGTATCTCTTCCAACTTCTTATGCATCCATGGTGAAAACTCTTCCCTGACATTGTGGCCTAGAAGTCGGTTAAGGATTCCTAGCCGGGCATTCATAGCTTTTGTGGCCTAGCTTGTCACATCCGAAATAGACATTCTAACCTGCCAGGTATAGGTGAGTGCCTTGATTCTTGCCATACTGGCTGCATGTAACATCCTCCCAAGTATGGTAATATGCTTAAGTTATAATACCTCACTCAGGACTTGTTACTATTACCCGAACGGACCTCTTCTGACAGCAACTTCAGCCGTCTGCGAAACTTCTTGGGCTATCTGGAGATAACACGGAAATAGGAATGAGAATTTTAAATCCTCCGTGGGATTCATTAAGCTACCATATGCTATATCATCGTTATTATCTCCAGCTGCTTCGGTTTATTATGAAAAATGTGAGCATGTTAAATAGATTGTTCAGTGCTGTAGTTTGAAAATATATTGTTCAAAGTAGAGTTCATTTTATTCACGTACTTGGGTCACATTGGCAATACTTCATATTTAGAATAAACATCACCGTATAAACAGATAGAACATGGCTCAGCATCATTAAAATGTGGGTTGTGATTACACAAATACTCATACTTGAATTCATACAAATACACTGGTATTCTTCTTTAACTTTCTTTGCTTTCTTTACTTGGCACACCAAGGCATTACGTATCGCTGTCCCTAGGGTGCTTGCATATGTTTTAATCTTTAGTCTTTAACTGCCCTTGGATAGTTTGATCTAGGAGTGAGCTCAACTTGTGACCATCGTCACACAGAACGGGCCTACAAGGGGATTCACGTGCCTCTAGTCTTGGAGGGATCTCATTTTGGTCATGTGCCTCTAAATTGAAAGGATCTCTCCTAGTCACATGCCTCAAGAATGGAGGGATCTCAGCTGACCACTTGCCTTCAATGTAAAGGGATCTCATCTAACCACGTACCTCCAAGTTAGAGGGATCTCATAGTTTTATACTGCCTTCATAGGGAGGGATTCAATGTGCAACTGCCTCCAAGTGAAGGGACCCACATCTTATCTTATTTAACTGCCTTCGCAAGGAGGGATCTTATAACTGCCTCCAGGTGAAAAGATTCACATTTAATATATTCATGTCTTTTCATTCTCATACATAGTCATGCATAGACATGCTGAATGCACTCATACATATGCTTCACCATTTACTTTCATATATCCTTGCATATAGAATTTCATATTCATAACTTAAATCTTCATATCATACCTAAATCATTGTTTCATATAGAATTTCTTCATACATATTTATAACATATAAAATGCTCGTAGCCTCTTTACTATTCTACTAAAAACTTGGCAGCATAACGGATCATATCGGCTTTCCCATGAATAGTGCTAAGCAACCAGGAAACTTTAATCAAACAGCAAACTCGAGATAGAATATAATCATACCAAGAATATAACAATATCCATAGGTGCAAGTTTTAAAATCCTAAGTCTTAATCTATCTTGCAAGCTTTTAATTTCTAATGATGTTCTCGAACTCGAGCTTATGACCGACCCCCCAAGTTCCAAGATCATGTAAGTCATGTACATAAGGTCAATGTTTTGATTTCCGACTTTCGGGGTTATGAATGTATTTATTCCCGACTTCCAGGGTCATGTCTAAAATCGATCTCCGAAATTGCTTCTGGACTGAGTTTTGGAACTACGTGTATAAGAGTTTAGAGAGTCTAATTCCTGACTTTCCGAGGTGCGGGTATAAGGTTTCATATTATGGTACCGGCTTCCGATATCCGATATTAAGCCTCAATTGGTCTTCCAAGACTTTTATGACTGTGTTTCCTAAGTTCCAAGTCTCTACACTAACCATACGATCTATTTTTCTATTATAAGCTCCGAGTTCCGACATGAATCATACTCGATCTAGTTTCTATCCGCTAAGTTTCGAGTTCAATCTCAGGCATACCCAACCTAGCTCTCTGTCTACTAGTTCCCGAGTTCAACCTTAAGTTCACTATGTCCCGAGTTCCGACACGGATTAAACTTGATCTAATTTTCACACATGTCTTTAGCCCGAATAACACTCTCATAAGAGAAAATTCACCAAAAATAGAAATCTGGGTGAAATCATATGAAATTTATATCTCTGTAAAGCTAACAGGGCAAGCTTTCAAATGAAATAAATTGCATGTTATTTGAATGATTATATTTTGAGATATAAGCCCTGAACTTGACCTTCCTGCATTACCCTGTTTTGACTCAGTTTGGACATAAGGCAACTTTCTTGAGCCACTGGGAGCAAACAGGGCCTTATCTAACTTTGAAATCTTTATGGGATATTCTCCTATGTGTAAGCTCTCTAAAAAAGTTGATTTCACTCAATTTGGAGTTGTATAGGGTGAGTTACACCTTTCTCAACTCATACTGCTAGGATGAAAGTCCTGATTTCTAGGTCAAACTTCAAAAATTCATAACTTCCTCTTTACTGATCCAATGGCCTTATATTATATGTGTACTGAATGTCTAGTTTCACATAAAAATAGATTCATGGAGTTTAAACAGCTGTAGGCGGAGCCGTACACTCCACCAGTACAGATGCCGTAAGGGTTCAACTTCTGCTTTGCATTCGTTTTTGATTTCTCACCCAAGTTCTCATCCAAACTCAACATTTATACATTAATCCAGCCATAAGAATTCATACAAACACCATATATCATCAATCTAAGGGAAAGAATAGGAATTCTACTCAGTCGTAATAGCACCACTAATAGAAGAAATTGAAGAATCCTACCTCCTCTAGGTGTAGTCTTGCTAGAGGTGGGTTGTAGATTGCACAAATCAAGATGATGGAAGTTCCAGCACAAGATGAGAGGGAGCAGCTGGTTGTCCTTTCCTTTCCTTCTCTTGAGCATAACATGAATAAACCCAAAAGGGAAAATCCGATGTTAGTAAATGAGGGTAGTTGAGAAATTGGTCTCTTATTGGTTGATGCTTCACTTGGCTCACAAATGAGCCAACAAGGCTTGAAAATTTGTGGCTGCCTTACGCCACATCTAGATGGGTGTGTGGCTAAATTTTCAGCCACTAAACATAGGGTTTTGGGTATACCATTTCATTGGTTCAAGTCCGACAGTTTAAAATACCGTAATCTTACCAATTTCCTTTGAATCGGTAAATCGGTTTAAGAAAAATTCCTATGAAATCTTTTATACTTCTAACCTAATTCCCTCATATCTAAACTTAATTAATTTCTAATTAATTGATCCTAAATAAGTATTCAGTCGAATTTTAATTAATCTCAATTATTCAATAAAAATCGAATAACTGGGCGAAAATGATAAGAAAAGTCTGGTGGATGTTACACTGCAAGTTTGGTTCCCAAAAGGCTTATGGGGTTACTTACCCTTATTGCCTGTTGGTTGAAACTTTTTCTGTGGTTGAGAGTTGGGTTTAAACCTTGGGCCCTACGATGCCAAGCCTCTCTTGAAGTTACAGCAAGCTGATCTAACAGTGGTTAACTTTCTGTTACAATCCTCCACCAATCGGCACTTGTTCACCAAGTGGGGAAATCTCTAATCTCCATTGGCCCTATGGCAGTAAGAATATCTTCTCATAGTCCACCCTCAAACTTAACGCGCTTCCAAACCTCATCAAGGTTTCATTGGTAGATTGTAAAAAATTTACACAACTCCTCAAATTTATCAATATACTCCGATATGCTACTGTTCCCTTGATAAAGGTGCAAAAACTCCAGCTCCTTGGCATTGCGGGCAAAGGCAGGAAAGTAGTTTTGATAGAATGCATCTCGAAATACCTCCCAACTGATCTCTGTTTGGGATCCTTCCAGTAACCGTTGTATGCCATTCCACCAGAATTTTGCTTTTGCTTCTAGCATGTAGGTGGCAAAGGCCATCTTCTGACGGTCTGTACAATCTAAAACAGAGAATACTTTCTCCATAGCTTTAATCTACGCATCGGCCTTATCAGGATCAATGGCTCCTGTGAAGCTGGGTGAGTTAGCTTTTCTGAACTTAGCAAATTTGAGGTATTCTAGGTCCACTCCTGGGCCATTAGAATTCCGTCCATGACCAACCTTAGGCTGCCTTTCGAGTTGGTCCATCATCTGGGTTGCCACAACTGCTTGTTCGTGCATGGCGTATGCCATCTCCCGCATCATATTCATGAATTCAGTAGATTCTTCCTGAACTGAATCCATTCGTGGCCTACCCCGCCTTCCGGAAGCCATCAAGTTCTGAATACACAAAACAAGAGTGATTAAGTTGATTAAGCTCAATACTAAGTCTAGTGTGCTAGTAAATAATAGCATACGGTTAGGCAATTCCCTCACATGCCTCCTATCCATATGGACAAGACTCAGTGCACAATAATATCTAACACAGAGCATATGTGAAGCATAGTCAGTCCAATCCTTAGGCCTATATTAGGACGAACTGCTCTGATACCAAAATGTAACACCTTACCAAACAAAATACTATGCTTAAGTCATAATATATTACCTGATAAGTTATTACGTGTGACTGACTAATTAAATTTTATTTTTGATTCAATGTTAATTACCTACAAAGAATTAACTGTTCATTTATTTAATTTCTTTTGGCTACAGAGTAAATAATGAGTAATCATCGAATAGGGATAGTAAAATAAAAAAAAGTCTGCGGAATAGACAAAATTATCTGACTGCATTATATATATGTACATAGATGTCTGTTTCCAAAGTTTGTCAAAAAGATACATAAATAGTACAGGGAATAAAAAAAGGAGCTGCTAGAACAAAATAAACCAACCTGTCACTATGGAACGAAACCCTATAAGGTCCCCACGGGACATTTCATATGCTACCCCCATACACTAACCATTTATCCATAGCCCAAACTGCCAAAAGAGGACCACTTTGTGCACCTCCTCCTGCTACACTACGTAAGCTCGCTAGATGGATTTCGAGGAAAGGAATCCATTGGCCACGCTGGTATCTACCGGGGTATAGCCACCGCTGGGTGCAGAAGATGAAGACAATGAACTCACCGCCTCAGAAAGGTCCTCCTCAGAAAATGAGATGGAGGGAGCCTGCGGAGCTGATGCCGATGGTGGTGCTGCATGGGCTGCTGCTAGAGGTGGGAAGAGATGTGCCATATAGAGCGAAATGGCAATATAAGGTGCGGAAGGGTCAAAAAGCCGGTGAGTCAGTAGGATGGCAAAATCCCTACAGAAAAAGAAGTAGAAACGGAACTGACAGCTACCAAATATATATATATATATATATATATATAGAGAGAGAGAGAGAGAGAGAGAGAGAGAGAGTCTAAAAACGGGTCAAGGTGGATATGTAGGTTAGGGAACTCAATGTAGAGAATGCCGGTCGTAGCATTCACCATGATCTAAGAATGACGCGAACACATTCATTAAGGTGAGAAATAAAAATTTCTCAATAGGAATCCTAACTCTATACACATCTGTCATAGCCGTCATTCCCAGTTGTTTCGATTTTTTTAAAATTTAAATGATAACATAATATTCAACTTAATTTAAATTATAGAAAATAGAACCGAAACAAAGCTAAATTTTAAATTAGAGCAATACAAATATATTTAACAAGCACACTAACAAAGCTGAAACAGTAACCATAAGCAAACAATAATATAACACAAGGAATATACAGTTAACTATGACCTTAACTTAGAAATTCATAAACAGAGCATATATATACGAAATGGAAAAATGCATGTAGCCTTTGGAGATTTTCAACTTATGCAACTTATATTTTCCACTCTTGGTCCCCTAGGAGTCTTTGGCCATATAGTCTTGGGTAATAGTCTGCTTTTCAGGACCAAGCTCGTTCCTATACAGAATTGTCGGGTTTACTTTCCCCAACTTTTCCACTAATCTATTCCCCTTAAACTTATTCAGGGGCTAGCCCAAGTAATATGGAATCCTTTAATAATCTTCATAAGTTAACATGCATATCTAATTTATCAGGAATGTTTCATACACATTTGAATATCATGCTCAGTATAATAATTTTTTTGCCAGAATTTTAGCAACATAACGGATCAAGTCCACTTTTCTATGAATAGTGCCAAGATACCAGTAAAATCAATCAAGCAAAAGATCAACATAGAGTAGCAAATCTATAACAATAACATCAGATATGGAGTGTGCTAACATCAATAAGGTTTTCTGTCAATGACACTCAATTCTGCCCGATTTTTTGAAATTCACTATTATTCCTATTCAACTCATTTAGGCCTAAATCTTGGATAAGCTATATTTCTATGTGTCTAATTTCCAACCATTTTGGTCCTATCTCATTTTGACTTGTGTAACTCAAGTTATATAAATTTCACCTCAGTCTGCCCTACTCTTGGCCCGAATTGCACCCTTAGAAGTAGAAAATCCCTAAAAATAGAAACCTAGGTCAAATCATACAAAACTTATACCAAATTAAATCTAATGGAACAAACTTTTATTTGAAAGAAGTTGCACCTCATTTACATAAGTATAACTCGAGATATAAGCCCTATAATTAGACCCTTCTGGATTGCCCTGTTCCAATTAGGTTTGGACTTAAGGCAAATTCATCGATTTACTGGAAACAATTGGGAATGAATTTTACTTTGAAATTTTTATGGAATGCTCATCTACATGTTCTTTCAAACAATGCTAGGGGCACCCAATTTGGAGTTTTGTAGGTTGAATTACATTCTTCTCAACTCATATTGCCTAGAAAAGAGCCCAGAACTTCAGGTTAAACTTCAAAAATTCATAACTCACTCAACACTAATCCAATTCTCTTATACTTTATATGGTTGGAAATCCCTAAATGTCTAGTTTCATGTAAAAATATATCTATCAAGTTTTGATGGTTGGATTTCAGTCCATACAAGATGAACATATAGATGCCGTAGGGTTTTTCACCCAATAGCACCTTGCTTCTTTCTATCTTCAAGTTCTTCCATTCCAACTTCAATCCAAATCATATCATACATACAAAATCAACCCTAACTCATCATCTCTACTCAAGATAACATCAGAATCATGAAAGAAAGTGGAGCCCAAATTAGTCCCAATTTAAGAAAACAAGAAGAGAAGTTGAGATTCCTACCTTCTTAAGTGTAATCTTGCTAGCTTTGTGTCTTGGATTGAAGAACTTTCGTTGAAGCTTGATGGTTTGATGGAGATGAAGATGAAATGAGATGAGATGAGATGAGGAAGAAGAAAGATGAAGAAGCAATCAGCAGTATATGACCAAGATTTTCAAGGGAGTAAGAAAGAAAAAAAAGTGAAAACTTTTGAAGGAAGCTAGCTTTTGATTGGTGGATGTGTCTCACTTTTTCAACTTGACTTGGCTACCCATATGAAGGGCTGAGATTACGCCATTTGCAAGGGTAAGTTGGTTGAATCTTAGCCATCCATCCCAGGGTTCTCACAATATAATATCTATTGGGTTGGTTCTGACAGTTTAAAATACCGAAATCTTACCGATTTCTTTTAAATCGGTAAATCGTTTTTAGAAAAATCCTATGAGGTCTCCTATGTTTCTAATCTAATTCCCTGAATTTTAATTCTTCTAAATGATATTTAATTGGCTTTAAGTAAATGGTAAATTGAATTCTAATTAATCCTAATTATTCGTTAAACCCAAACAACTTGATTAAAAATGATAAGATTTTTCGAAAGTTATAGGTAGCTTATGAAATGTCCCGTGGGGACCACGTAGGGTTTTATTCCATAGAGACAGGCCGGATTATTTTGTTTTAGCGGCCTCATCTATTATATACCCTATACTATTTTTGTATCTTTTTGGTAAACTTTGCAACAGACATCTATGTACATGTATATATGACGTGGCTCGCTAGTTTCTGTATATTTCGCAGGTTTATTTCTGTTACGATATTAACCCCTTTATTTATTCTACAGCCAAAAGAGATAAATAGATAAATAGCTAACTCCATATGGGTAATTAAAATTGAATCAGAAATGAAATTTAAGTAGACAGCCACACGTAATAACTTATCAAGTAATATATTATGACTTAAGGATAATATTTTGTCTGGTGAGGTATTACATTTCGGTATCAGAGCAATTCATCCTAATAAGGTATTACATAGCTCTGGCCCTTGAGGAAAAGGTCCTTTTCTAATGGGGGTAATGATACAATGCAAGCTCATCAAGTCAGGAGTCAAAGGGTAAAAGGTGCACCAAGCTGGGCCATCGAATTTGTAACCAAGATATAATATAAACAAACAATATTGTAATACTAGTATTGTTAGGAATATCGATAGTTAGGTAGTTAAGTTGCCAAATAAGGAGGCCCTTTAATACAAACTGGTTGCTAGGTAGTTAGTTAGGCAGGATAAGGAACGTTGTAATTAGTTGCAACCATACTAGTATATAAGGACCTCCATTACCAAATGTAATTCATATTTTTTTTTTTTATCAACAAAAATAAAATGAGAGTACCGCCTCTATTTCTCTTGTGGAGTCTGGAACCTGGCTCGAAGAATTCTAACAGTACACCATTCTAAAAATTGGTTGAATATAGGAATTCTCTTGATTGTAGTCATGGGCCTCTTTGTCTTTGCCTCTTTGAACTTCATTTAGTACAAGAGGCCTCAGAACCTCAACTATTTGAATCATGATCAAAGGAATGGTTTCTTCCACTCTTTGGTCAATCTGAAATCACATAAGAGTAATGTTAGTTTCTTAAGATGTGGAGATTGTGATGTGACGTTAGGGGGATTGGATACGGAGAAGTGTACGAACAGTGGTCTTTGAACTTGTCCCTAAGTTTAGAGTAGGGGAGCAACATATGTTTCTAGTTGAAAACTCATAGCTGTAAAAGACATGCAATGGCTAGACCTTAAGTGCATATGCTTGAACTGCTGCATGAGTGATGCAACGCTAGAGATCTTAAATCTAGGGGTCATATCAGTCATGTGCCAAAAAGATGTTGGTATAGAAAAAGCTAAATTAACTTTTGCTCTAATAGTAGAAGCAAACACTGGACTCCTATTTTTTTATGTAGCATGAACTCATCCTAAGAGAACTCCCAATGGGGGAAACTATAGAAAACCAACAAAGGAATATTCAATGTAAAAGTACTTTGCAAATAAATATTGAAACTAGTAATTGCATTAAGGAACTTCCCTGAAGCAAATGTACATAAAAAGGAAACCAAATTAAAAAGACTAAACTTGTAATGAAAGTATAAACTAGATAAATTACATAAAGCAAATTGGAAAGCTATAAAAGAATGTTGTAAAGGTACTCAAAAGGTAAAGGAAAGTTATAAATCGTTAAAAAAATATGCAAAGGAAAGATATGTATGAAAATAAAAGACAAACCTTAAAAAAAAAATAGGTGATTTTTTATTATGTTGGTTGCAACACCTTTCTCAATGCTGTAACATCCACCGAAATTCTTTTATCATTTTTTTGCCTAATTATTCGGTTTTATTGAATAATTGAGAATAATCAAGATTCGGTTAAACAATTATTTAGACTCAATTGATTAGCAATTACTTGAGTCTAGATAAGAGAGAATTGAGTTAGAGTATAGGAGATTTCATAAAAATTTTATTGAAAACCGATTTACCGATTTAAAGGAAATCGGTAATATTACAGTATTTTAAACTGTCGGAACCGGACCAATAGAATTTCAACCCATTAACCCTACTTTAAGTGGCTGAGAACTCAGCCACTTAAGCCCTCTAAATGGCGCAAAGAAGGCCATAGAAAGTGAAGAAGGCTGGCTGAATTTCAGCCAAGCATTTTAGACCAATCAAATTGCAAGAAGAAAGCCACCTACACACGACCATGTGATCAGAATTTCAGCTCCTTTTATCACATATTCTGACCTCTCTTGCGCCACTTTTTCTCCTCTCATTCAGCTCTCTTTCTATCTTCTTCACACACAAAAACTCCAGCCAAAACTCAAGCCAATTCCAGCCTTGTTCATCCAAGCTTCAAAAAAATCCAGCACAATCACTTGGAACAAAGATAGGAGTTTAATATTTGCATCAAAACTGTGGGATTGGCTGACTGAGCTTGGATTATTTTCATGATTCTTGATGTGTTAAATGGATGATTATGATGATATGTGATTGGTTTTGGGCTGTTTGTTTGGTTGAGACCGAATTTGAACCAAGAAAGAATGAAAATAGGAAGAGATGGAGAGCTGGAGGACCCAAGACCCCTCGGCAGTCCGTACGGCAGAGTGTACGACTCCGCCTACAGCAAATCAAATTTGATGAAACCAATTTTAAATGAAACTATACATCCAGGGGTTTCCATAGATATATCATATGAGGCTTTTGGAGTAGAATTGAGAGAGTTATGAATTTTTGAACTTCGACCTAGTGTTTTGACTCTGGCTCCGGGCAGACTAGGTTGTTTAGGGTAGAACTCGACCCATACTACTTGAAAATGAATGAAATGAACTTTTTTAGAAATCTTACACATAGGAGAATATCCCACAAAAATTTCAGAATTAGATAAGGTCCCAGTTGCTCCTAGTGATCCAAGAAAGTTGTCCTATGTCCAAACCGGGCCAGAATATGGCAGTTTAGGAAGGTCAGAACTCGGGGCTTATAACTCGAGCCCTAATAAGCCAAATGAAATGAAAATTTTTGAAAATGAAACTTTACCCTGTTAGCTTTAATATGAGTCCAATTTCGTGTAATTTGAGTCAGTTTTCGATTTTTAGTGGATTTTTACTTTTCGTTGCCTGATTCTGGCTAGCCATTGGGCATGCCGGGATAAAATCTAAATATCTTGAGCTATAGATATCAAAATTAGATGGGATTAAAGAGGTTAGAAACTAGACACATAAGGCTACAACATATCCAAAAATTAGGTTTAAAGGAGTTAAATTGAAATAAAGGTAAGATATACTATAACCGGGCAGAATGAGGCAGACTGATGTCTAAAGCCCTATTGATGCTTGATTGAAACTAATGTATGTATATGTCTAATTGTTGATCTATACTGAATTTGCAAATTGTGTAAATGTACTGGTTGGCTGGCACTATTCATGGGAAAGTGGACACGTTCCGTTATGCTGCCGAAATTTCGGTAGAACCCATGCATAAGTTATGAGTTACATGTTAATGCATGTGCATTCCAAGAAAGCTAAGAAGGTTATGAAAAAGAATTATATGACTATGAAAGTTCCATGCTACTTGGGCCAGCCCCGGATAAGAAGTTAAGGGGAATAGATCGGTGGGAATGTCGAGAAAGTAAACCTGGCAATTCCTGTATAGGAACGAGCTCGATCCTGAGAAGTAGACTATTACCCAGGAGTCTAAATGGCCAAGAACTCCCAGGGGACCAAGAGATGGAAAAATGATGAAAGAAAATGAAAAGTCTAAAAAGGAAAGTTCAAGTATGAGTTTGCACGATTACATGAATGCATAAATGCATGAAATAGTTATGTCAAGATGTTACATTTGTCTACTACATTTATTCACTGCTGTTTATTTATTTATTCTGTTTATCCTTCTACGTACCATTATTAGTAATCTATTTTATTTCTTGTGCCGTCTAAAGTAAAATTGAACCTTGCCTCGGACCAGATATTTTCTTGAACTCATTAAAATGGATATCTCAGTTTGAACACATATTTTTATAATTAAGTAAAAATCGAGGCAACTAAGAATGTATGTGATGTCAGTTAACCAGTATACCCGAACCCTACTGAGAATTTCTTGAAATTCTCACCCCGTTTTGTATCTTCCGCATCATTCTCAGACGCTGGCGAAGAGCTCAACGACCACTCTTTTCACTGAGATCCTAGACCTGCAGCTTCACTATGACTTCGAGTTGGACTTGTTGCACATAGCCTGCTCTTGCTAGTTCTACCTCTACTTTTAGCACTAGGAATTTTGCTGTCCTTATTTCATCTGCTGTTAATACATATATATATATATATATATATATATATATATATATATATGTATAGACTGAAGCAATGACTTCTGACATGTAAATATACATGTATGTATACAGTTGATGTTGTTATACTATTTCTTATCTCTTGTAGTATTATGTTGAGTTTCATTACGCTCATAGTATAGCAGCGCGCCATTTCGTCTGTTTTAAAAAATATATATATATGCAGAATATTAACACGGTAACACAGTCTACCTAATTTCATGTTATGACTTAAGCATAATATTAAATTAGTAGGGTGTTACAAATGCCAGAGGTGTCTATTTAATAATGGCAGCTTTATCATGTGAACTTGCATTATTTACATCTCCCTTATTTTCCCCTCAATCCTCAAGTTTCTATTCCATGATCGAGAAAAGTGTAGGCTTTAGACCAAAAATGGAAGATAATACTTATGCCATATTTCTCTATTTTTAAGGATTCTCTTTAGTCTTGTTTACTTACTTTAGAATTGAACTGCTGCATAAGTGATGCAACACTAGAGATCTTAAATCTAGTGGTCCTATCAGTCATGTGCCACAAAGATGTTGGTATAGAAAAAGCAAAATTAGCTTTTGCTCTAATTGTAGAAGCAAACGCTAGACTCCTATTTTTTTATGTAGCATGAACTTTTCCGAAGAGAACTCCCAATGGGGGAAACAATAGAAAACCAACAAAGGAATATTCAATGTAAAAGTACTTTGCAAATAAACATTGGAACTAGTTATTGCATTAATGAACTTCCTTGAAGCAAATGTACATAAAAAAGAAACCATATTCAAATGACTAAACTTGTAACAAAAGAATAAACTAGGTAAATTACATAAAGCAAATAGGAAAGCTATAAAAGAATGTTGTAAAGGTGCTCACAAGGTAAAGGAAACCTATAAATCATTCAAAAAAAATTGCAAAGGAAAGATAGGTATGAACATAAAAGACAAAACTTAAAAAAAAGGTGATTTTTTATTGTGTTGTTTGCAACACCTATCTCAATGCTTGAGGTGTCTATTTAATAATGGCAGCTTTATCATGTGAACTTGCATTATTTACATCTTCCTTATTTTCTCTAATATCCTCAAGTTTCTATTCCATGATTGAGAAAAGTGTAGGCTTTAGACCAAAAGTGGAAGATAATACTTACGCCATATTCCTTTATTTTTAAGGATTCTCTTTATTCTTGTTTACTTACATTAGAATTGAACTGCTGCATGAGTGATGCAACACTAGAGATCTTTAATCTAGTGATCCTATTAGTCATGTGCCAAAAAGGTGTTGGTATAGAAAAACCTAAATTAGCTTTTGCTCTAATAGTAGAAGCGAACACCAGACTGCTATTTTTTTATGTAGCTTGAACCCTTCCTAAGAGAACTCCTAATGGGGGAAACTATACAAAACTAACAAATGAATATTCAATGTAAAAGTACTTCAGAAATAAATATCGAAACTTGTAATTGCATTATTGAACTTCCCTAAAGCAAATGTACATAAAAAAGAAACCAAATAAAAATAACTAAACTTGTAATGAAAGCATAAACTAGGTAAATTACCTAAAGCAAATTGGAAAGCTATAAAAGAATGCTGTAAAGGTACTCAAAAGTTAAAGGAAAGCTATAAATCATTAAAAAAAAAAAAGCAAATGAAAGATATGTATGAAAATAAAAGACAAACCTTAAAAAAAGAATAGGTGATTTTTTTTGTGTTGGTTGCAATACCTTTCTCAATGCCTAAGGTGTCTATTAAATAATGTCAACTTTATCATGTGAATTTACATTATTTACATTTTCCCCATTTTCTCCTCAAGCCTCAAGTTTCTATTCCATGATTGAGAAAAGTGTAGGCTTTAGACCAAAAATGGCAGATAATACTTACGCCATATGTAACATCCTCCTTCGTACAGTACTATGCTTAAGTCATAGTACCACACTCAGGAGTTGTTACGGCTACCTGAGCGGACCTTAACTGACAGCAACTTCAGCCGTCTTTGCAACTTCTCGAACTATCTGGAGATAACACGGAAATAGGAGTGAGAATTTTGAATTTTCAGTAGGATTCCTTAACCATCATACAGACTATCTTCGTTGTCATCTCCAGTTTGCTTCAGTTTATTATGAAAAAGGTGAATATGTTATGTAAACTGTTAAATTTTATAGTTCGAAAATATATTATCTGAAGCAGAATTCATTTTACTCATACACTTGGCATTTGGGAGAGCCCATACAAATTCAATTTATGAATTATACTGCAACATATTAAAATACGATAGCATCAATATACTGGAGATATAACATCTACCCATGACTTTGCTTGTACTTGAATTTATGTAGATACATAAAATTTACTTTTCTTTCTTTGTCTTCTCATAATATTTATCTTTATTTCCTTATTCGACACACCTAGGCATTACGTATTGCCGTCCCTAGGGTGTCTGTATTTGTCTACACTTGAGCGTTACATATCGTCATCCTCAAGTATAGCGTTACTCATCTTCCCTTACTTGTCATACATATCCTAGAGTACGATGACCATGTCATACTCCATCGGGGTGTGATCACCATGTTACACTCCTTAGGAATATGTTCTTCCTGCCATGTCCCAGAGTACGATCGCCATGTCATACTCCATCAGGTGTGATTGCCATGTCACATCCCTTAGGGTGTGGAATCATTATACCACATTCCAGAGTATGATCGCCATGTCATACCCCATCAAAGCGTGATCGTCATGTCACGTCCTTTAGGATCATTTATTTTCATATACCTCCTATCAAACCTAAATCATTCTTAACACATCAATATTGATAACCTCCTTACATTTCTACGAAATATTTTGGCAGCATAACGGATCATGTCCGCTTCACTATGAATAGTGCCAGGCAACCAAGAAACTTTAATCAAACAGCAGACCCAAGATAGAACATTGTAATCATACTAAGAATATAGCAATTTCATTAGGGGCAAGTTTTTGGATCTTAAGCCTTAATCCATCTCGCAAGCTTTTAACTTCTACTGATGTTCCCGAGTTTGAGCTCAGGACCGATTTTCGAGTTCCGAGATAATGGACAATGTCTTGATTCTTGACTTCCGACTTTAATTCGTAATTGGTCCTCCGAGACTTACAGATATTTTCCTAATTCCCGAATTCTGACATTAACCATACCCCGTCTTCCCTAATTTCCGAGTTATGACTTTAACTATGTCAGACTAGTTTCCTATTTGCTCAGTCTCCAGTTCCGGCATTAACTATACCTGATCGGGTTTGCTATATACTAAGTCCCGAGTTCAACGTTAAGTCACCCTTCCGAGTTCATCCTTAAGAGTTCAACCTTAAATATTCCTGACTTAGTCCTCTGTCTGCTATGTTCTGAGGTCAACCTAAAGTATACCGGACCTAGCTCTCTATCTGCTAGATTTCCAAGTTCAACATTTCCAAGTTCAACTTGAGTTCACTATTTCCCGAATTCTGACACGGATTAAACTTGATCTAGTTTTCACACATGCTTTTAGCCTGAATTACACTCTTATAAGAGAAAAGTCACCAAAAATAGGAATCTGGGTGGAATCATATGAAATTTATATCTTTATAAAGCTAACAAGACAAGCTTTCAATTGAATGAAGTTGCATATTATTTGGATGAGTATATTTTGAGATATAAGCCCTAAAACTTGACCTTCCTGAACTACCCTATTTTGGCCTGGTTTAGACATAGGGGCAACTTCCTTGAACCACTGGGAACAAATAAGATCGTAAACCCGAAATTTCTTTATAGGATGTGTTCCTATATGTAAGCTTTCTAACAAAGTTAGTTTCACTCAATTTGGAGTTGTATAGAGTGAGTTACACCCTTCTCAATTCACACTACCCAAATGAAAGTCTAGATTCCTAGGTCAAAATTCAAAAATTCATATCTCTCTTAATACTAATCCAATGGTCTTATATGATATATGTACGGAAATCCCTGAATGTCTAGTTTCACATAAAATTAGATTCATGGAGTTTGACAGCTGTTGGCGGAGCCGTACACTCCGCCGTACAGACTACCAAGGAAAAACCCTACCGGCATCATGAGTTTTCTCCTTCTCTCAAGTTCTTTCATACCATTCTAATTTTAATCATAACATACATGCGTAATCAACTATAATTCATCATCATCACTTCACATAACATCAATATCACAAGTTATACAAGACCCACACATAGCTCCAAAGTAAGCTTGGCTTCCCATCATCAAGGGCTGATCAAGGCGCCACTTAAGAGGGTTGTTTGGCCAAATCTTAGCCATTCATCCTAGGGCATTCATAGAAAATTTTCTATTGATTCGGTTCTGACGGTCTTAAATACCGAAATCTTACTGATTTCTCTTAAATCGGTAAACCAGTTTTGGAAGAATCCTATGAAGTTTCCTATGGTTCTAATCTAATTTCATTATAACTAATCATCTTAAATCACACTTAATTAGTTTTAAGTGAATGCTAAATCGAATCCTATTTAATCACAATTATTTACTAAAAACTGAACACTTTGATTAAAAATGATTATTTTTTTTCGGGCGTTACATTACTACCCCCCTAAAAGAAAATTTTGTCCTCAAAATTTGATTATAATACTACTTATAATCATAATAAGTTAAATAAAGTTCATACATAAGCACACGGTAAATATAAAACCACTTAGCATAATAGGATCGACTAAAACTAAATTAGCCAATCCCTTATCTTGGTTTGTCCCTAATTTTCACTCTGGTTCCTCTAGGGTGTCGCCTTCTCCGCATTTATAGTTAAAACTCTTCCCGAATATTGCGGTTTAGGAGTTGGTGATTGGTTTTCAGGGCATTCTTTGATCATATGTCCTGGCTTGCCACATCTGAAACACACATACTATTTAACCAGGCAAGGCTTATTTCCATGATTCTTTCCACACTTCGAACATCGTTGTTTGGCCACTGATTTTTGCAACTGCTTGCCTTCATATTCACTAAGGTGAAATGGCTTCTTTGGTGGGGAGGCATATTCGAGTTCCTAGTTTTCAAGGGCAGGTCTCTTTCCATAAGTATCAGACAGAGAAATCTCCAATTTCTTGTTATAGTCTTCCACAAGTCTGCACTTGTTTACCAAGGTAGGAAAATCCCTAATCTCCATAGGGCCTATTGCTGCAAGGATATCTTCCCTCAATCCGTCTTCAAATTTGACGCACTTCCACGCCTCATCTATATTCCACTAATAGATTGTGGAAAACCTGCATAGTTCCTCAAACTTAGTGATGTACTCTAACATGCTACTGCTTCCTTGGTAGAGTTGCATAAATTCCAACTCCTTGGCATTCCGAACTAATGGAGGAAAGTATTTCTGGTAAAAAGCATCCTTGAACACAGTCCAGGTGATCTCTATCTAGGACTCTTCTAATAGCCGTTTCACACTATTCCACCAAAATTCTGCATCTGCTTCGAGCATATAAGTGGCGAGGGCCACTTTCTGGTGGTCAGTGCAGTCCAGAGTAGAAAAGAGCTTCTCCATTGTCTTAATCCACTCGTCAGCCTTATCAAGATGAAAAACTCCTCTAAAACTGGGCGGGTTCGCCTTTCTGAATTCTGCGAACTTGAGGTATTCCAGGTCCAGTCCTGAGTTATTTAGGTTTTCACTGTGACCGGCTCTAGGTTGTCTTCCCAGCTGGTCCATCATTTGGTGTGCTGTAGCAGCTTATTCGCGCATGGCATATGCCATTTCTCATAGAGTGTTTATGAAATTAGTAGGGTCTTCTGAAGTGGGTGCAGTTTGTGGCCTACCACGCCCCCTGGAAGCCATTAGTTCCTAATCACACACAACAAAACATTGAGTTGATCAGGCTCAACAATAAGTTAAGTGTGATAGCAACTGATAACATTTATCGTTAGGCGGTCATACATATCCAATTCCCTATATCTTATTTGAGCACATAAGATTTGTCGCATGACATTTCCTAAGGATTCCAGAGTGCACTAGAAATGTAGTCAGTCCAAATCCTTAGGGCTGGGGAGGATCGAACTGCTCTGACACCATTAGTGTAACGTCTTCCTTCATACAGTACTTTGTTTAAGTCATAGTACCACACTCATGAGTTGTTATGGTTACCTAAGCGGACCTTAACTGACAGCAACTTCAGCCATCTTTGTAACTTCTCGAATTATCAGGAAATAACATGGAAATAGGAGTGAGAATTTTGAATTCTCAGTAGGATTCCTTAACCATCATACATACTATCTTCGTTGTCATCTCCAGTTTGCTTCGGTTTATTATGAAAAAGATGAACATGTTACGTAAACTGTTAAATTTTATAGTTCAAAAATATATTATTCGAAGCAGAGTTCATTTTACTCATACACTTGGCATTTGGGAGAGCCCGTACAAATTCAATTTATGAATTATACTGCAACATATTAAAATACGAAAGCATCAATATACTAGAGACATAACATCTACCCATAACTTTGCTTGTACTTGAATTTATGTAGATACATAAAATTTACTTTTCTTTCTTTGTCTTCCCATAATATTTATCTTTATTTCTTCATTCAACACACCTAGGCATTACGTATCGCCATCCCTAGGGTGTCTGTATTTGTCTACACTTGAGCGTTACGTATCGCCATCCTCAAGTGCAGCGTTACTCATCTTCCCTTACTTGTCATACATATCCTAAAGTATGATCGCCATGTCATACTCCATCAGGGTGTGATCACCATGTCACACTCCTTAGGAATATGTTCTTTCTACCATGTCCCAGAGTATGATTGCCATGTCATACTCCATTAGGTGTGATTGCCATGTCACATCCCTTAGGGTATGGAATCATTATACCACATTCCAGAGTATGATCGCCATATCATACCCCATCAGAGCGTGATCGTCATGTCACGTCCTTTAGGATCATTTATTTTCATATACCTCATATCAGACCTAAATCATTCTTAACACATCAATATTGATAATCTCCTTACATTTCTACCAAATATTTTGGTAGCATAACGAATCATGTCCGCTTCACTATGAATAGTGCCAGGCAACCAAGAAACTTTAATTAGACAGCAGACCCAAGATAGAACATTGTAATCATACTAAGAATATATCAATTTCATTAGGTGCAAGTTTTTGGGTCTTAAGCCTTAGTCCATTTCGCAAGCTTTTAACTTCTACTGATGTTCCCGAGTTTGAGCTTAGGACCGATTTCCGAGTTCCAAGATAATGGGCAATGTCTTGATTGCTGACTTTCGACTTTAATTCATAATTGGTCCTCCAAGACTTACGGATGTTTTCCTAATTCCCGAATTCTGACATTAACCATACCCCGTCTTCCCTAATTTCCAAGTTATGACTTTAACTATGTCAGACTAGTTTCCTATTTGCTCAGTCCCGAGTTCCAGCATTAACTATACCTGATCGGGTTTGCTATATACTAAGTCCCGAGTTCAACTTTAAATCACCCTTCCGAGTTCATCCTTAAGAGTTCAACCTTAAATATTCCTGACTTAGTCCTCTGTTTGCTATGTTCCGAGGTCAACCTAAAGTATACCGGACCTAGCTCTCTATCTGCTAGATTTCCGAGTTCAACATCTCCAAGTTCAACTTGAGTTCACTATTTCCCGAGTTCCGACACGGATTAAACTTGATCTAGTTTTCACACATGCTTCTAGCCTGAATTACACTCTTATAAGAGAAAATTCACCAAAAATAGAAATCTGGATGGAATCATATGAAATTTATATCTCTATAAAGCTAACAAGACAAGCTTTCAATTGAAAGAAGTTGCATATTATTTGGATGAGTATATTTTGAGATATAAGCCCTGAAACTTAACCTTCTTGAACTACCCTATTTTGGCCTAGTTTGGACATAGGGGCAACTTCCTTGAACCACTGGGAACAAACAGGATCGTAACAAACTCGAAATTTCTTTATAGGATGTGCTCCTATATGTAAGCTTTCTAACAAAGTTGGTTTCACTCAAATTGGAGTTATATAGGGTGAGTTACACCCTTTTCAATTCACACTGCCCGAATGAAAGTCCAGATTCCTAGGTCAAAATTCAAAAATTCATATCTCTCTCAATACTAATCCGATGGTCTTATATGATACATGTACAGAAAGCCCTGAATGTCTAGTTTCAATAAAATTAGTTTCATGGAGTTTGAATGGCTGTAGGCGGAGCTGTACACTCCGCCGTACGGACTGCCAAGGAAAAACCCTACTAGCTTCATGAGTTTTCTCCTTCCCTCAAGTTCTTTCATACCAATTCTAATTCTAATCATAACATACATGCATAATCAACTATAATTCATCATCATCACTTCGTATAACATCAGTATCCTAAGTTATACAAGACCCACACACAGCTCCAAACCAAGGAAAATAAGAAGAGGAGTAAGATTCCTACCTTGTCTAGTTGAATTTGAGTTGATTTAGTGGCTTTGATGGAAGCAACTTGTCATGAGACTTGAAGAAGGGATGAAGATGGAGTGAAATGAGAGTAAGGAAAAGAGAAAAGAGATGAGCTTCAGCAGCTTTGGGTGGCCGAGAATGACAAGAAGGGAAAGAAAGAAAAGGTGAAGATTTTTTTGGAAGCAAGGCTCATGTGATTGGTGGACTTCACTCCCTTTTCCAATTTAGCTTGCCTTCCCATCATCAAGGACTAATCAAGGCGCCACTTGAGAGGGTTGTTTGGCCAAATCTTAGCCATTCATCCTAGGGCACTCATAGAAAATTTTCTATTGGTCCGATTCCGACAGTCTTAAATACCGAAATCTTATCGATTTCTCTTAAATCGGTAAATCGGTTTTGGAAGAATCCTATGAAGTTTCCTATGGGTCTAATCTAATTTCACTATAACTAATCATCTTAAATCACACTTAATTAGTTTTAAGTGAATGCTAAATTGAATCCTATTTAAATACAATTATTTACTAAAAATCGAACACTTTGATTAAAAATGATTAAATTTTTTTTTTTCGGGCGTTACACCATATTCCTCTATTTTTAAGGATTCTCTTTAGTCTTGTTTACTTACCTTACAATTGAACTGCTGCATCAATGATGCAATGCTAGCGATCTTAAATCCAGGGGTCCTATCAGTTGTGTGCCAAAAAGATGTTGGTATAGAAAAAGCAAAATTAGCTTTTGCTCTTATAGTAGAAGCAAACACCAGACTCCTATTTCTTTATGTTGCATGAACTCTTCCTCAGAGAACTCCCAATGGGGGAAACTGTAGAAAACCAACAAATGAATATTCCATGTAAAAGTACTTTGAAAATAAATATTGAAACTGGTAATTGCATTAGTGAACTTCCCTAAAGCAAATGTACATAAAAAGGAAACCAAATTAAAAAGACTAAACTTGTAATGAAAGTTTAAACTAGGTAAATTACATAAAGCAAATTGGAAAGCTATAAAAAATGCTGTAAAGATACTCAAAAGGCAAAGAAAAGTTGTAAATTGTTAAAAACAAAAATTGCAAAGGAAAGATATGCATGAAAATAAAAGACAAACCTTAAAAAAAAAAGGTAATTTTTTATTGTGTTGGTTGCATCACCTTTCTCAATGCTTGAGGTGTCTATTTAATATGGCAGCTTTATCATGTGAACTTGCATTATTTACATCTTCCTCATTCTCTTCTCAATCCTCAAGTATCTTTTCCATGATTTGGAAAAGTTTAGGCTTTAGACCAAAAGTGGAAGATAATAATTATGCCATATTCCTCTATTTTTAAGGATTCTCATTATTCTTGTTTACTTACTTTAGAATTGAACTGCTGCATGAGTGATGCAACACTAGAGATCTTTAATCTAGTGGTCCTACCAGCCATGTGGCAAAGAGATGTGGGTATAGAAAAACCTAAATTAGCTTTTGCTCTGATAGTAGAAGCAAACACCAGACTCTTATTTTTTTATGTAGTATGAACTCTTCCTAAGAGAACTCCCAAAGGGGGAAACTATAAAAAACTAACAAATGAATATTCAATGTAAAAGTACTTTGCAAATAAATATTGAAACTAGTAATTGCATTAATGAACATCGCTAAAGCAAATGTACTTAAAATAGAAACCAAATTAAAATGACTAAACTTGTAATGAAAGTATAAACCAGGTAAATTACATAAAGCAAATAGGAAAGCTATAAAAGAATGTTGTAAAGGAACTCAAAAGGTAAAGGAAAGCCATAAATCATTAGAAAAAATTTGCAAAGAAAAGATATGTATGAAAATAAATGACAAACCATAAAAAAAAAGGTGATTTTTATTGTGTTGGTTGAACACCTTTCTCAACGCCTGAGGTGCCTATTTAATAATGGCAGCTTTATCATGTGAACTTGCATTATTTACATCTTCCTCATTTTTTCCTCATTCCTCATGTTTCTTTTCCATGATTGAGAAAAGTGTAGGCTTTAGAACAAAAGTGGAAGATAATACTTACGCCATATTCCTCTACTTTTAAGTATTCTCTTTATTCTTGTTTACTTACCTTAGAATTGAACTGCTGAATGGGTGATGCATCATTAGAGATCTTATATCTAGTGGTCTTATCAGTCATATGCCAAAAAGATGTTGGTATACAAAAAGCTAAATTAGCTTTTGCTCTGATAGTAGAAGCAAACACCAGGCTCCTATTTTTTTATGTAGCATGAACTCTTCCTATGAGAACTCCCAATAGGGGAAACTGTAGAAAACTACCAAACGAATATTTAATATAAAAGTACTTTGCAAATAAATACTTAAACTAGTAATTGCATTAATGAACATCCTAGAAGCAAATGTACATAAAAAGGAAACCAATTTAAAATAACTAAACTTGTAATGAAAGTATAAACTGGGTAAATTACATAAAGCAAATTAGAAAGCTATAAAGGAATGCTATAAAGGTACTCAAAAGCTAAAGGAAAGCTACAAATCGTTAAAAAAAAATTGCAAAGGAAAGATATGTATGAAAATAAATGACAAACCATAAAAAAAAATTAGCTGATTTTTTATTGTGTTGGTTGCAACACCTTTCTCAATGCCTAAGGTGTTTATTTAATAATGGCAGCTTTATCATGTGAACTTGTATTATTTACATCTTCCCCATTTTCTCCTCAATCCTCATGTTCCTATTCCATGATTGTGAAAATTGTAGGCTTTTGACCAAAAGTGGAAGATAATACTTACGCCATATTCCTCTTTTTTTAAGGTTTCACTTTATTCTTTTTTACTTACCTTAGAATTGAACTGCTGCATGAGTGATGCAACACTAGAGATCTTAAATCTAGTGGTCATGTCAGTCATATGCAAAAAAGATGTTGGTATTGAAAAAGCAAAATTAGCTTTTGCTCTAATAGTATAAGCAAACACCAGACTCCTATTTCTTTATGTAGCATGAACTCTTCCTAAGAGAACTCCCAATAGGGAAAACTATAGAATTCCAACAAAGGAATATTCAATGTAAAAGTACTTTGCAAATAAATATTGAACTAGTAATTGCATTAATGAACTTCCCTGAAGCAAATGTACATAAAAAAGAAACCAAATTAAAATGACTAAGCTTGTAATGAAAGTATAAACTAGGTAAATTACATAAAGCAAATTGGAAAGCTATAAAAGAATGTTGTAAAGGTACTCGGAAGGTAAAGGAAAGCTATAAATTGTTAAAAAAAATTGCAAAGGAAAGATATGTATGAAAATAAAAGACAAACCTTAAAAAAAAATAGGTGATTTTTTGTTGTGTTGGTTGCAACACCTTTCTCAATGCCTAAGGTGTCTATTTAATAATGGCAGATTTATCATGTGAACTTGCATTATTTACATCTTCCTCATTTTTTCCTCAATCCTCATGTTTCTATTCCATGATTGAGAAAAGTGTAGGCTTTAGACAAAAAGTTGAAGATAATACTTATGCCATATTCCTCTATTTTTATGGATTCTCTTTATTCTTGTTTCCTTACCTTAGAATTGAACTACTGAATGGGTGATGCATCATTAGAGATCTTATATCTAGTGGTCCTATCAGTCATGTGCCAAAAAGATGTTGGTATAGAAAAAGCTAAATTAGCATTTGCTCTGATAGTAAAAGCAAACACCAGGCTCCTATTTTTTTATATAGTATGAACTCTTCCTATGAGAACTCCCAATGGGGGAAACTGTAGAAAACCAACAAAGGAATATTCAATGTAAAAGTACTTTGCAAATAAATATTGAAACTAGTAATTGCATTAATGAACTTACCTAAAGCAAATGTACCTAAAAAAGAAACCAAATTAAAATGACTAAACTTGTAATGAAAGTATAAACTAGGTAAATTACATAAAGCAAATTGGAAAGCCATAAAAGAATGCTGTAAAGGTAGTCAAAGGGTAAAGGAAAGGTATAAATCGTTAAAAAAAAATTGCAAAGGAAAGATATGTATGAAAATAAATTACAAACTTTAAAAAAAATAGGTGATTTTTTGTTGTGTTGGTTGCAACACCTTTCTCAATGCCTAAGCTGTCTATTTAATAATGGCAGCTTTGTCATGTGAACTTGCATTATTTACATCTTCCTCATTTTCTCCTCAATCCTCAAGTTTCTATTCCATGATTGAGAAAAGTATAGGCTTTAGACCAAAAGTGGAAGATAATACTTGCGCCATATTCCTCTATTTTTAAGGATTCTCATTATTCTTGTTTACTTACCTTAGAATTGAACTGCTGCATAAGTGATGCGTCACTTGAGATCTTAAATCTAGTGGTCCTATCAGTCATGTGCGAAAAAGATGTTGGAATACAAAAAGCTAAATTAGCTTTTGCTCTGATAGTAGAAGCAAACACTAGGCTCCTATCTTTTTTATGTAGTATGAACTCTTCCTGAGAGAACTCCCAATGAAGGAAACTATAGACAACCAACAAAGAAATATTCAATGTAAAAGTACTTTGCAAATAAATATTGAAACTAGTATTTGCATTAATGAACTTTCCCGAAGCAAATGTACGTAAAAAAAAAAAAACAAAATTAAAATGACAAAACTTGTAATGAAAGTATGAACTAGGTAAATTACATAAAGCAAATTTGAAAGCTATAAAAGAATTATGTAAAGGTACTCAGAAGGTAAAGGAAAGCTATAAATCATTAAAGAAAAATTGCAAAGGAAAGATATGTATGAAAATAAATTACAAACCTTAAAAAAAAAAAAAAGGTGATTTTTTCCTGTGTTGGTTGCAACACCTTTCTCAATGCCTAAGGTGTCTATTTAATAATGGTAGCTTTATCATGTGAACTTGCATTGTTTACATCTTCCTCATTTTCTCCTCAATCCTCAAGTTTCTATTCCATGATTGAGAAAAGTGTATGCTTTAGGCCAAAAATGGAAGATAATACTTACGCCATATTCCTCTATTTTTAAGGATTCTCTTTATTCTTGTTTACTTACCTTAGAATTGAACTGCTCCATGAGTAATGTAACACTAGAGATCTTAAATCTAGTGGTCCTATCAGTCATGTGCCAAAAAGATGTTGGAATACCAAAAGCTACATTAGCTACTCTGACACTAGAAGCAAACACTAGACTCCTATTTTTTTATGTAGTATGAACTCTTCCTAAGAGAACTCCCAATAGGGGAAACTATAGAAAACCAACAAAGGAATATTCAATCAAAATTACTTTGCAAATAAATATTGAAACTAGTATTTGCATTAATGAACTTCCCTGAAGCAAATGTACATAAAAAAGAAACAAAATTAAAATGAGAAAACTTGTAATGAAAGTATAAACTAGGTAAATTACGTAAAGCAAATTAGAAAGCTATAAAAGCATGAGGTAAAGGTACTCATAAGGTAAAGGAAAGCTATAAATCATTAAAAAAAAGAAATTGCAAAGGAAAGATATGTATGAAAATAGAAGACAAACCATAAAAAAAATAGGTGATTTTTTATTATGTTAATTGCAATACCTTTCTCAATGCCTAAGGTGTATTTTTAATAATGGCAGCTTTATCGTGTGAATTTGCATTATTCACATCTTCCTCATTTTCTCCTCAATCCTCAAGTTTCTATTCCATTATTGAGAAAAGTGTAGGCTTTAGACTAAAAGTAGAAGATAATACTTACGCCATATTCCTCTATTTTTAAGGATTTTCTTTATTCTTGTTTACTTACCTTAGAATTGAACTATTGCATGAGTGATGCAACACTAGATATCTTAAATCTTGTGGTTCTATCAGTCATGTGACAAAAGGATGTTGGTATACAAAAAGCTAAATTAGCTTTTGCTCTGATTGTAGAAGCAAACACCATACTCCTATTTTTTTATGTAGCATGAACTCTTCCTAAGAGAACTCCCAATGGGGGAAACTATAGAAAACCAACTAAGAATTCTTCAATGGAAAAGTACTTTGCAAATAAATATTGAAACTAGTAATTGCTTTAATGAACTTCCCTGAGGCAAATGTACATAAAAAAGAAACCAAATTAAAATGACTAAACTTGTAATGAAAGTATAAATAGGTAAATTACATAAAGCAAATTGGAAAGCTATAAAAGAATGCTGTAAAGGTACTCACAAGGTAAAGGAAAGCTATAAATCGTTAAACAAAAAATTGCAAAGGAAAGATATGTATGAAAATAAAAGACAAACCTTAAAAAAAAAAAGGTGATTTTTTATTGTATTGATTGCAACACCTTTCTGAATGCCTGAGGTGTCTATTTAATAATAGCAGCTTTATCATGTGAACTTGCATTATTTACATCTTCCTCATTTTCTCCTCAATCCTCAAGTGTCTATTCTATGATTAAGAAAAGTGTAGGTTTTAGACCACAAATAATAGATAATACTTACGTCATATTCCTCTATTTTTAAGGATTCTCTTTATTCTTGTTAACTTACCTTGGAATTGAACTGCCGCATGAGTGATGCAATATTAGAGATCTTAAATCTAGTGGTCCTATCAGTCCTATGCTAAAAAGATGTTAGTACAAAAAAAGCTAAATTAACTTTTGTCCTGATAGTAGGAGCAACGTATGTGCATCTTAGGGAAAACAACCACAAGGATATCCATAATTGCAATAGAGACGACTCAACGACTTCTTTACTGTGTCATAGGACTTCTATATTTTAAATATATATTGACGAGATGTAGCGAGCGGTTCACTATATATTAATGCTTTTTTGTTTTAAAAAAATACTCATATGAAAATTTTATATACCACTGAGTCATGTAAGATTATTACATAAAAGTATTCATTCCCCCTTAAGAATGTTATTATCTATTCTAGTTTAATTTTAACTAGTTAATGAAAGTTATCTATTCACGAAACAAAAAAAGTAATCTATTCTAACTTAATTTTAAGTAGTTTATAAAAGTCACTTCCCGCTGCACGATGTCTCTAATTGCCACCTGCGCCACCGAATACGACCTAACTGAGGCATAAAGATTGTGGGCCTCACCATGAACCAAAATAGGGCCAGTGACTTTGTGAGATATTAATAATAAACATAAAATTTTGAATAAAATATTATTTGCCCAAATTGTTAAATTATCGACACTCAAGTGATGTGGACATTAGGGGAATCTTTGCCAAACTAAGTTGTCTCATATTGACGTACAAAATTCTAAACTACTATATACAGCTCATGTTTTTAATTAAAGCATCTGAACTACCATATATGATAAAAATTTTGACTATGATATAAAGAAGAAACAAAATATCAACGTTATCTTTTAAAATGACAACATGGGTTGTTTTTTAAATATAAAACCTTCTACAAATTATTCACACGATTATCAATCAACAGGAATACAAGGACTTTATTCATTAATTATCGGTTTATCAGTGACTTATTGACACCGAGTATTCTTTTACTAAGTCAAGCCGTCCTTGTAAATTATCATGATTTCGTTGAAATGGCGAATCACAATCTTTCGTAGCTCATATTTTCAGTATAGATGCACATATAACAATAAATTTAATATTAATATATTATCAATATAAAAAAAAATTTATACAAACTTCTATCACCACGCTTACGAATTCCATAGAGATGAAAGAAACTCGACTCGACGACAAACACCAGAAAATATACAGACGGTATGCTGACCCAGAAAGACAAGTCATTTGCCCCACACACACGCATGCATACTTACTGTAATTAAAATTGAAATATTTTTAATAATTACATGATATAAAAGTGAAGTGATTTATTATAAGAATAAAAGGAATAAATTTTAAATATTATATTTAAATTATTAAAATTAAAATATTAATTTATATGATTACTCATGTAACTTTCAAATATCGTTTAATTTTTACTATTAATTTGAAATTTAATGATTATGATTTGTTCCTCTCATTTTTTTTGAGGTTAAAAACTTAGATAAATTCAATATCAATCATTCTATAAGGTCATGCCATGGTCCTTAAACTTAGAAAATACTTATGAAGGACTTACGAGATTGCTTAATAATAAAGTTCTTATATGAAATGTAGGAATTGAACTGCATCTATGAGATATCAATCTACATGCATTATTGGTGGGCGTATCAAGAGAAAGTAAACTAGTGAATCTTTCAAATCAATTAATGGTGACACAATGATGAATGTATAATGTGAAGATCAATCATGTGAGTACTCAATTTGTTTAATTTTTTGGAAAAATCTTTAAAAGAATGAAATTAAAAAAATTATTTTTAGAAAAAATAATTTATATTTGATTTAGATATTTAATTAAAAAATAAATTTTAAATAATAATTTTTATTTTAATAAGATAAAATAAAATTATTTTTAAAAATATAATTATCAAAAGGGTCCTAATATAATTTTAAGATCAGCTTTGCTATATAGTACGAATGGTGTGTTGCACGAACTGCACGAACTGACGTGGATGGAAAAGCATAAGGCCTCTAGCTTGCACGTGATGCGTAAAGTCATAAAAGCCTGCACGAGATTTATTTTCTTTCTCATTGATATTTTTTCACATAATTCAGATTAATTATAACAAAAAAATAAAAATACCCTAAATTAGAATTTAGAAACAATCCTCTTTCTTCCTTCTCAAACGACGCAGTCGACCGCTTGCAACTTGTTCACTGTTGCTTGCGAATTGGTCAGCTACAACTCTATTCAACATTTTTTTCTCATCAGTTGCCTTCATTGTACCTGCATATTATTGCTCCAGAGGCAGAAGAACACTGCACCATTGCAAACTGCCGACAGTGTGATTTTAAAGTAAGAGAACATTATTAGTATTTTTTTCTTATTTCAATTTCAGGTTTCAAAGAGAACATTATTAGTATTTTTTTCTTATTTCAATTTCAGGTTTCAACTATAAGAAATAATTTATTCTTATTATTTAAATCATAAATTGGAAATTTTATACTTATTCTAATTAATAGTCTATTTATTTATTTTTATTTTTATTTTTATTTTAATGTATCAGTGGAAGCAAGATGTATATCTTGTGACGAAGAAGATATGAATGAAGAAAATCAAGAATATAATGATAATTTGGAGGCAAATGTTGGTAATAAAGATGAAGAACCTAGAGTTGGAATGACATTTAATTCGAAAGATGAGCTTACCAGGTACTACATGAACTATAGTAAATCCAAGGGTTTCGGTGTTGCTAAAATAAGTTCAAAAAATGGAGATGATGGAAAAAAATATTTCACTCTTGCCTGTAGTCGTGCAAGAAAGTATGTAAGCAATTCAAAGAATCTCTTGAAGCCAAATCCTGTTACAAAGACACAATGTAAGGCTAGATTGAATGCATTTGTGAATTTAGATGGAACAGTTATAGTTTCAAGAGTTGTGCTTGAACATAATCATGAGCTAAGCCTGACTAAATCACGGTTTTTTAGATGCAACAAAAATTTAGGGCCTCACATAAAAAGGAGGCTAGAACTTAATGATCAAGCTGGGATTAATGTAAGCAGGAATTTTCGTTCTCTAGTTGTTGAAGCAAATGGGTATGAGAATCTTACATTTGGAGAAAAGGATTGTAGAAACTATATAGACAAAATAAGGAGGCTACGACTTGGGATTGGAGATGCTGAAGCAATCCAGAACTATTTTGTTAGAATGCAAAAACAAAATAGTCAATTTTATTATGTAATGGATGTGGATGATGAAAGTCGGTTACGAAATGTATTTTGGGCAGATGCAAGATGTAGAGTTGCATATGAATATTTTGGAGAAGTGATAACTTTTGACACCACATACTTGACAAATAAGTATGACATGCCTTTTGCTCCTTTTGTTGGAGTAAATCACCATGGACAATCTATTTTGCTAGGTTGTGCTCTATTGTCAAATGAGGATACTAAAACATTTACTTGGTTGTTCACAACATGGTTAGAATGTATGTCTGGGTGTGCTCCAAATGCCATAATTACTGACCAGGATAGAGCAATGAAAAATGCAATTGAGGTTGTCTTTCCAAAAGCTCATCACCGGTGGTGCTTATGGCACTTAATGAAAAAAGTTCCTGAAAAGTTAGGTAGGCATTCTGAGTATGAGTCTATCAAAACAATTTTGCATGGTGCTGTGTATGATTCTTTGAGTAAAATTGATTTCATAGAGAGGTGGGAAAAAATGATTGAGGATTACAATCTACATGATAATGATTGGTTGAAAGGTTTATATAATGAACGACATCGTTGGGTTCCTGTGTATGTAAAAGACATATTTTGGGCTGGAATGTCAACAACCCAGCGAAGTGAAAGTATGAACTCATTTTTTGATGGGTATGTAAACTCAAAGACCACATTGAAGCAATTTGTTGAACAATATGCTAATGCACTAAGAGACAAAATTGAAAAGGAAAGCTTGGCTGATTTTGGTTCATTCAATACAGTAACTGCTTGTGTTAGTCACTTTGGCTTTGAGGCTCAATTCCAAAGAGCATTTACCAATGCAAAATTTAAAGAATTTCAGGTAGAAGTTGCTTCTATGATGTATTGTAATACTTGCTTTGAGAGATCAGAAGGTTTGAATTCAATATTTTCTGTTGTAGAAAGCAAGAAGGTATATGAAAAAATTAAGGATATAACATTCAATGTGTCCTTCAATGAAAAAGAGTTTGAACTACGATGTACCTGTTGTCTTTTTGAGTTTAGAGGTATCTTATGCAGACACATCCTTTCTGTGCTTAAGCTCACTGGTAAAACAGAATCAGTGCCACCTAGTTATGTTCTATCACATTGGAGGAAGGATATAAAACGAAGGCACACAATTATTAAATGTGGTTTCAATCATTTAGCAGGAAATGCTGAATTGCAACAACTTAATAAAGTGTGTGATGCCTTTTATGAAGTTGCTTCTTCAGGGATTAATACCGATGATGATGTCTTGAAAGTAATGAATTGGATTAAGAACTTGCAGATTGAGTTAACTGGTGAAGAAACATCTTCTGGGATGATTAAAGGGCCAATGGTATCCGAAGATGCTAGTACTTTGGTTTCAAAGCAAGTGACAAAAGTTCTTGATCCTATAGTGACTCGAAGTAAAGGGCGTCCTCCTTCAAAAAGGAAAGCTTCTAAAGTTGATCAAATTGTAAAGAAGAAGCTTGCAAGAAAAACAACTAAAAAAAACAGCAAAAAAAGTGACAATCATCAGAGCAAAGAAAAGATGATCTTAAAATTTTCTAGTTGAAACTTACATACATACATATATATATATACATATATATATATATATATATATATATATATATAGATGGATATTTGATGGTAGGACTTTTGTACAACTGCATTATAGGAAAATGAAAATGAAGAAGTGTTTGGATCTCAAACTATTGACGGAATTGAGACACAAGAGAACACTCATGTAAGGAAAATATATTACTTTGATTTTCTATTCAAGTTTGATTGCAAAGGTTTGAATAGGTTTATTTCAAATGATCATAATTACACTACATATTAATCATTTATGTTTGTGTGTGTGTGTATGTGTAGAATGAGCAAAGTCACATTTGGAGGAATGGACACGGTATTACAAACTATTTAGCTCCCTTCAATCCAGATCATGAACTTGTTACTGTAGTAAATCAGGTACAAATATATATACAAGTACTTGATTTATTTTTATTCTATTGTTTATATTATGACAATAGTTGACCATAGTAGAATATCTATTTTGTAGGTTCCTTATTATTCTCAAGTCTTAAACTATAACATCACATGTTCTGAGCTTCTACAGGTATTGGTCCTTTATGTTGTGATAATTTGATGATTTTAACTTTAAGTACAGGATCACCAATTTATTTATTTTGTTTTGTAGGCACAACACCTGATCAGCAATCAACCAATGATTAAAGAGCTAAATGATATCTCACAGCTTAAAAACGTGAATGATCAGCCATCGTTGTAAGGATATGAATCAATCACAGCTTAAAGAGATGCGAGTCAATGTCATTGTATACTTGCAAATTCTACTGATGTTGATGTTGTCGCAAGAGTAGAATAGCTTTTATCTAGTAGGCTTTATTTTGTTTTACCCTTTTTTTTCTTTTTTTAATTTGGAACGATCTTGTTTGCCAAAGATATATTTGAATTATATTTCTTTTTTATTTTTTTCATTAACATGTTGCTATTAAAAGAAAATTGCACTTTTCATTATTAAATAGATTGAGACTTGAACTGCACAAAAAGTATTATCAATATATTAAGCTTTCAAATATAATGTTAATGTAAATACAATAACATTTTGAGCATGATATAGGCTCTTAATTCTAGTGTAAGTACAATGACACCCTGGAACTATTCCTAAAGCACTTTAAGCTTTATTACATAATAAACATTTGTGTTCCTAGTGGCAAAGCTTGAGTATTTTGTTGCAGACCCTTGTGAGTTCTGTAGTTCCTGGACTGTAGTGGTAACTTGGTTTTCAAATAGCACATTATGGTTTCATCACAATGAGAAATTGGTCCTTGTGATCATCATTTTCTGCAAGTGTACTGTAACAACAGTTAGAAACCGGTCAGAAATTCCTCAAGTATAAATTATTATAAGTCAGCAAAGAAATTTATTAAGATGACTAATTTTTGCACAGAAAAGAAAAATAGCATGGCAGCGGAGTTGCTCCAGATTCAGAAAATAATTAAATGGACTTTAACACAAAAGCATTGTCACCAACAGTGGAGAACATGTTGCACCACCAATCTCAATTGTACTAATTCTTCCTGCATATATGATACTAGAATTATTTTGACCCAAGCTGCTGCTTTGTTTTCTCATAACATTGCCTTAAACACCTTCAATACCAATTCTGGACCATCTCACCATTTTCTATCATGAAATATATAGAAAATAACATGTTTCTGCAATAGCCAAAGAACCACAAGCTCCAATTTTACTTTACTAGAGCTATTCTAGTCCGCTTTAGTTTTGTTTAAAAATCGCTCTATTTCTATTCTGCCAAATAAACCAAACAATCACAAAGAAAAGGGACTTCCAATTTTCTTTTGTAATCCTCTTAAGCCTATTTCAACCCAAGATTCATAAAAACTATTGTTAAATTATTCAAAAACAATATCCATCAAAGTACAAGCAAAGATTGACTGAGAAAGGTGTTTGTTAAATTCGCAAGCTTTCTTCAGCAGCCCAAGCTCAAAGCCTTTCATTGTCATTTCGTCCAATACCTGGTGTGCAAAAAGAAAAAGAATGTATGGTCAACATGTAAATGAAGGAATTTGGGTATGGTAAACAAAGAAAGAAATAATATAATTGGAGGAGTTGGAGTTTCTCATTTATGCTGCAGTACTAATGGTCAAGCTTCTCAAATACAAGAATCTCGTTGTTATATATATCGATTTCACGGCAGTTGAGCACTAACAATTGAGTTTCCCACCACATTGAGAATATCTTCCAGGTCTTGGATATACGAATATCCCACCACATGAATGGACCTATTGTCCTCCTTGGCCACGGCGGGGGTTTCAGGAAGGAAGGGCTAAATGTGGTGGTACCCACGGCGACGAGGACCCTATCAGATGGCCTTCCCAACAGCGACAACTTGTTTTACTCTGGTGAGGGTTAGATGGAGAGATTAGATGGATTTAGAGTAGTAAAGCTTTTTCCTTTCCCTCCCCCTCTTTTTTTTTCTTTTTATTTTTTTTTAAAAAAAATTGAGAGAGCCGATTTATTTCCTCCACTTTGGATGCCAAGTCGGATGACATCTCATTCGTGTGGCACTGCACGAAAAATGGTTCGTACTAAACAGCATTTCGCTTTTAAGATAAGTTATTATATTTTGAGAGAGTGATTGCAAGTGTTTAATGAAGACAATCTAGTCAATTTATGTTTCTCTTTCAGTCTCTTAAAATGAAAAGTATTAGGGGCTTGGACTAAGTCCTTTCTTTACATGAAAATGACGTTTAAATTTCACAAAGCTAAACCAAATACACAAGTTTTCTGTACAATTTCATTTTACTGCCAGAAGAAGCTCGTTGGGCCCGTTGAACAGTAAACCAACCACACTCTGAATTGTTAACTACTATACATTAATATACTGTTAGTTACATTTTATTAGAGGAGAATTGTTCAATGGGTAATATTCGTAACAATAGCTTGAGTTTGCTGCAAAAATTTTGAATGCTTACAAATGAATCCAGACTAAAAAGAATATTCCGCGTTGATGACATACAATATCACCACAAACATAAACAGGAAGTTTAAGAACTCAAATTAAACACAATTTGTTCACGAAATAATAGATCAAGCTTTATTTCCCCCATAATTCTTTTCTTTCCTACTTTATGCTCGCTTTCATGCATCAGAACGTGAAGATTCTCACTACACAACGAAACTTACGATCTTGAATTGAAATAATACTGAACAACAGTACTAGAAGTAGAGGACCGCAAATTACTTTCAACATTTGCTACTCTCCAGCTTCTTCCTCAGATACTTGTGCCAAATCACGAACAATAAAAAGAGCCCCAGGAGCCCAACCAAGACTCCGATGACGATGCCAAATGTTGATGATGATGACGACGATGACTCATAATATGAATCAGATGATGACAAATCTGGCGTAGCTTGAGGCCATGTTGGAATAGCCGGTGTCCATGAAGGAGTAGCCGGTGGCGGTGGTGCGGCAGTGGTGTACGGTGGTGGAAGAGAAGTTTTTGACATGGCCGTGATGTGTGAAGTGTTTTTTGTATGAAACTTTGGCGAAGTTTCTTTGGGTGAGACTAGTGATTTAGCTTAAAGTCTCTCTCTTTTTTCCTTAGGTGAGTAGCTAACACTCACTGAGGAAATAATTTTATAGGCGCAATGGCGGTAGGAGAGGTTTAATTTTTTTATTTTATTTTATTGTACGTTCTCTTAAATACTACAATTTGTAGGTTGGTATGTAACCAAAACCAAGCGACCTTCCTCTGGAAAGATGGTCCAAGTTAATGCCCCGGTAATGTTTCAACAATCAATTATTTAAGTTTGATTAAAGAGATTTGAATTAGGTATACAAATCTTCAACCCAACGTAATTGGATTGATCTGCCCGGCTTTGGGATTATTAACTGCTCCAAAATCGATAAAAAATAATGAACCATAATTGGCATATTATTAATTCGAAATATTTAACTAATCAGACTCGGCATATTCTTATTGTTCACTCCAAAACTGTGTTCCCCTTTTTTTTATTTTTTTATTTTGGTAAACTGTTCCCCACTTTTTATGTTTTCGCATCTCACATGATGGGAATATTAATTTTTCTAAAATTTTTACATATGTAAAACCATTTGCTTAAAATAGTTTTTTTATTCTTAAAATATATTATTAATATCATCTTTAAATACTAATTAAACGACTTTATTTTTCATTATTCACCGTCAACACTCTCTCTTTGTTATAACACTGTAAACTTTTAGCAAAATTTGTAACAATAATTTTGGTCCTGAAATGACTACTTGCATAAAATTTTCTGTTAAAAGAAAAAGAGAGATGAAAGAAGAGTGAATTAACTGTAAGAAGTTTAAAAGTTTAAATGAAACTAGAAATAATTAATCGCGTCAATCGCTAGTCAACTATTTTTTATTAACTTTATTGACTAGCTGCGAATAATTATTGTTTCTCCTACTCATATTTGTTGGCTTATTGGCTACTTTTCTTTGTGGAGTGCATCCGAAGTTCCTAGCCACTTTAATAAAGTTAGTTTCGTAGAAAGAGTCCATATTTTTGTTCTTTTGATGGGAGTTAATTGGTGACAACTCCTAACGATTTTTGTTTTTCTTTTAATTTTCATAGTTATTTCCTCATTGGAGGTAATCTTATTTAAATATTGTAGGGCACTTGAATGTGAGCAATTCTCCCTATTAAGATTTGAACTATAATTTATCAAGTTATGATGAATTAGCCCTCCTATTGCTAAAACAAACCTCAGTTGGTTAGGTTAAATTTTGTTTAAGTTTGATTGATTAAATAATTATATGTTCAAATTTTGGTAAATTATATAAATGACCTAAATTAAACTTTTATTGGCTTGACATAAAAAAACTTGTAACTCATGTGTCTATTGAAACAAATATATATATATATATATATATATATATATATATATATATATATATATATGTGTGTGTGTGTGTGTGTGTGTGTGTGTGTGTGTGTGTGGGGCGTTTGATATACGGAATATTTTTACATTCTCAAGAATGTAACCATGGGAATATAAGATTCTCATTTTGGTATGCAGTTTAAAAAAAATATTCTTGGGTTAATTGCATTTCTAAGAATAAAATTTGACCCATTTTCATTTCCAATCATGTGGGAATGTTAGATTCCTATAGAAGGGAATGTTTCTACAAAAGTGAAAAGATAAAATTACCTCATTATTAACCACTAGCAGTCTGCCGCTCCACTAGTGTTATTTTGTCAGCCAAAAATTTTTAAAAACTACAATATTCCCAAGAATGTCCGTATCAACTAAACACAAAAATGGTTCATTCCAAGTATAATTTACAAGATTCTTGAGAATTTAGTTTGATACCAAACAAGCCTAAACTTCATGCTTGGGAATGCTATACCAAGGAATGAAAAATCATTCTATGTACCAAAAGCCCCTTTACAAGAGAAGTTTATGTAACAATAGTTTATACCTTGCTATTATTTGTCAATGCGGGTCAGCTCACTCGACCTTTCACTCATGTATCGTTATGAATTGGATTCGAATCTCGGGATTCTCTTGTTAGTGGGTGATCTCTAAGAATCTTTGTAAGCACTCAATCAACTCAAAAGTATGCCTTAACCTAGAGCAAGTCTTACCCTGAACTTTAACTTTCATGTATCCAAAAATATACATTGCTATTATTTAGTGCAATGGAATTCTATCTAAACAAATCATAATGTAATTTAATAATATGTACCATTTATTTAACTCTAACCACTACAAGAAACATGTAGAATATCGATGGAATTACAGAAAAAATTTTTAAATTATCAACAAATATAATTTTACCAACGAATATGAAGATGGAAAAAGTTCATCAGTAAAACCAATGTCAGGAATAATTATTGATGGATTTTTTTTAATCCATTGATAATTTGTGGCGAATTTACTGACAAATTTTTTTATTTTCTATCGGTAAATATATGGAAAATTTAACAATTTTTTCTTTCAAAATTAATACAATAAGCGACGAATATGGCAAATTTTATCGATAGTCTATTGGTAATATTAGAAAAAAAATTTCACAAATTTTATCGATGAAAATTTTTTTCTAATATTACCAAAGGAAAATTCATTGGTAAAAATAAATAGTAAATTTTTTATTTTGTATTTACCAATTTATTATCGACGAAAAATTCGTCAGTAATATTAATTTTTTATTTATTTATTTCTATTTTATTAAATTATTCATCATTTATTATTATTATTATTGTTTATTTTAATTACCATTTAATTATTTAAACATTTATAAAATATAAAATATAAAATATAGTAATTACAATAAAAGGCACAAAAAATGAAATTACTATATATAAAGAATAAATATCCATAAGGTGATGTTAACGTAAATAAAAAATATTTTGTTAAGCACTACAAGTAATGTAAAATGAAAAAGAAAAGGGGCCAAAGAAACTAAGAGTACTCCTACTCATTAGTGTCAGAGCTGCCGTCCTCATCATTCGAAGAAGAAGAAAAAGAAGAAGTAGTAGAGAAGGTTACTCTTTTACTATCAATGATGGAGGAGAAGGAAGCACTGAGCTACTAGCATGTAGCTCCTTGAAGTACTTGTACATCTACATCAACATTCTCCTTTCTATCTTCTTCCCCACATTTTTTCCACCAGGTCTAGCCTTTTCTTCAACTTCGCCTCTTTTTGGAACAGTTACTTCTGCTTCTCAGCATCTAATGCACCTTCTCATTTAAGGCATGGACTTGAGTGCGAACCACTTCCTCCACGTGCTCTGGCCTAGCAGGTGAATCCCCGATCACAGAGGCAAGGCACAAATAATCCCTATAAAAGGTCCCCATGCCAAAGATGTGACCCTTATAGGGGATTGCCAATTGTCTATGACCATGTCATGTCTTGGTAGTAGTCCCATTTTGGGATGCCTACTGGGTTTGCTGAGACCTAGCCTCCTCAAGCCCCTGCATATACTTATCCTACAATCGTTGATGTAACGTCTGAAAAATTTTATCGTTTTTAATCAATTTGTCTGGTTTTATTGAATAAGCAAGACTAATTAGAAATCAATTACGTATTTATTTAAGGCCAATTAAGTATCATTTAGAGAGATTAGAGTTAAGGGAATTAGATTAGAAGCATAGGAGACCTTATAGAATTTTTTTAAAACTATTTTGCCGATTTAAAGGAAATCCGTAAAATATCAGTATTTTAAACTGTCGGAATCGAAACAATAGAATTTCATAAACCAAAACCTAAATTGAGAGGCTAAAAATTCAGCCACCTTACCTCAAGATGTGGCGCCACTTGCCATGAGAGTAAGTGGAGAGACTTGGGTTTTTATCCACCACAAACTCCATCCACCAATCCTCTTTCAAGCTTCCTCCAAAAGCACTCAAATATTTCCTTCTCACTGCCTAAGATTTTCGGCCATCAAAATGGTAGACCCACCTCTTCATTTTCCTTCTCTCATCTCATCTTCACTCCATCTTCATCATACCTTCAAGCTCCAACAAATTTCTTCAACCCAAGACCTAAATCTAACAAGTTCTACACCTAGAAAAGGCAAGATTTCCAATTCTGTTCTTGTTTTGTTTGGATTGTAGCTGTATGGGATTTCATCTTTCTTCATTTATTTGATGCTATAATTGGTGTAGATGATGGTTTTATGGTTGGTTTAACTTGGGTCTTTGAGTTAGAATTGAAGTTGGAAGGAGAGAATTAGGAAATAGGAAGAAGCAGAATTCTGTTTGGGCTTAAACCCTACGGCGTCCATATGTTCGTCCTATATGGACCAAAATCTAGCCACAAAAAATTGATAAAACTATTTTTATATGAAACTAGACATTTGGGGCTTTCCAACATATAAAATATACGGTCATTATATTAGTGTTAAATGAGTTATGAATTTTTAAATTTTATCTAAGAATTCTATGTTCTCTACTGAATAGTACGAGTTATGAAGGGTGTAACTCACCCCACATAACTCTAAATTGAGTGCAAAAAGCTTCATTAGAAAGCTTACACATAGGGATATATACCATAAAAATTTCAAAGTTAGATTTGATCCCAATTGCTCCTAGTAATTCAGTGAAATCGCACTAAGTCCAACAAGGACTAGAATAGGGTAACCAAGATTGGTCAAATTCAAGAGTTTATAGCTCAAGCTATACTTATGCAAATGAGATGAAACTTATTGCAAATAAAAGCTCGTTCTGTTAGCTTTAATTTGGTATAAGTTTCGTATGATATAACCTAGATTCCTATTTTTAGTGAATTTTTACTTCTAAGGGTGAAATTCTAGCTAGTTGAAGGGCAGACCGAGATAAATTTCAAATAACTTGAGCTACATAAGTCAAAATGAGATGGGACTTAGAGGGTTGAAAATTAGACAAATAGCACTCTAACATAGCTAAAATTTAGGTCTAAATGAATTGAATAGAAATTATAGTGGAATTTACAAAATCAGGTAGAATTGAGTAGAGGTAGCAGAAAACCCAATTTATGTAAGCATGTCATATTGTTGGTATCATTGCTATAAACTTGATGCTCTATATTGGTTTTATTGCTGGATTGATCTTTTTGGAAGCCTGAAACTATTCATAGGGAAGCGAACTCAATCCATTATGCTGCTGAAATTTCGACAAAGATTTCACATACTAAGCAAAATATTTATATGTGCATGTGATATTCAAGGTAAATGAGTTGTACATGTAATTTATGAGGATTATAAATGATTCCATATTACTTGAGCCAGCCTTTGAATAAAGTTAAGGGGAATAGATCAATGGAAAAGTCGGGAAAAATAAACTCGGTGATCCTGTATAGGAACGACCTCGGTCTTGAGAAGCAGACTATTACCCAGGAGTATATGGCCAAAAACTCTCAGGGGGCCAATTGTAGAAAAATATAAGTCACATGAGTTGAAAGATCCCTAAAGCTAAGTGCATTTTCATTTCTACATATATATATATGCTTTGTTTGCTAAATCCTAAGCTAATTGCATATATATATATATATTCCTTGTGTTTGTATTACTGTTTGCATTAGGGTTATTGTTTTAACTATGTTAGTATATATGTCTGGTTATACTTCTTGTTACACTAATTTAAATTAAGTTTTTGTTTCGGGTTATGTTTTCCATAACATTAATTAAATTGAATATTATAGTTATGTTATACCATTTTAAATTAAGTAAAACCCAAACAACTGGGAGTGACGGCAATGTCAGATTTGCGTAGAATTAGATTTCCTACTGAGAATTTCTTTAAATTCTCACCCTACTGTGTACTACTGTGTCATTCTCAGATCATGGAGAACGTGGTGACGGATGTCCTATTCCCTGAGTTCCCTGATCTGCACTTTTACCTCGACCCTGTTCTGGATTCTGTATATATTGCTGGTAGTTGCCATTTCTGTTTCTACTTCTTCTTCGGCAGAGACTTCACTGTTCCACTCACTCACCCATTGTTTGATCCTACTGCACCCAATATCGCTATCCTGATATATGTGGTACATCCCTTTCCACCTCCAGCAGCCGTAGCTCTAGCAGTACCATCGACGGCATCGCCCCAACAGGTCCCTTCTATCTCCCTTTCTGATGAGGAGGATCTGTCAGAGGCGACGAGCTCATCTGGTTAGTGCATGAAATGTCCCATGGGGACCAGATAGGGTTCTATTACTTACAGATAGGTTGATTTATTTTGTTTTTGGTGGCCTCATCTTTGCACCCTATACTGTTTATGTATTTTCACTATGGAAAAATCTGGCAACAGATACCTATATGTAGATAGAGCATGTAGTTTCTATAGTTTTTGTCTATCCGCAGAATTTTTTGTTATGACGTTAAATCCATTTGTTCATTCTACGACCAAAATAAATAAATAAATAAACAGCTAATTCTGCTATAGGTAAATAACATTTGATTAGAATGAAATTAATTAGACACCCACACATGATAACTTATCGGATAATATATTATGACTTAAGCATAGTATTTTGTCCGGTAAGGTGTTACAATTGAAACAAATATTATTATTATATTTAAATTAACATATATATATAAGAACTAATGAAGTATAAGTTTAGAAATTACATATGTGGTCTTAGAGCGGGAGTCCACTATGTCGTTTTGTTACTCTTCTGGTTGTGCATTTCCTTGAACATCTATTTGTAGCACCCTAATAATACCATACTATGTTTATGTCATTTTATGGCATTGCTAGTTGCTACTCTTAACTAGCGAAAGTTCTTATAGTTGAAATTAGCATAATACATGAAAATAGCATGTAAATTTTTTTTTTAAAAAACCTTTATGCTTGAAAACTGAGCCTTTAAGCGCTTACTTACTTGCATACATATGGACATTGTTCCTCATATTGCGGAGTTACTAGAAAGACATATGACAAAATTGAAATAACATAACACAATACCTCTAGACAATAATATAATCATAGATAATCAAGAGTTATAATTACACTTAACAATTATCACATATGTAATAGGTCAAATTAAGTAGCATGACTTGCCACATGCTCTTAATTACACATAATCTGTCGAACTAGGGCACTTAAGAAAGTAAAAATACTATGCTACTATCTCAATCCTCCTTAACTAGGTGAAGTAACATGACAGCTTTTTGTCCTATCCAATCAAGTGCCCTCGAAAGTGTTACCATGGACGCCATCAACTCCGTTCGAAGATGACACGGAAACATAGGAGTGAGAAATACAAGATTTCACAGTAGGATCCCGACTAGACCATTAATGTGTCATCATCATCGTCCTAGCCATTTCGGGTTTAGTTATGAAAACAATGAGCATGTATAGATTCCATTTTTAAAATGGTTTGAAAACATAGGTTCTCGAAGTGGGTTTCTTTTAATCTTCATATAAACATAATATAAAGGGACACAAAGCCATAAGATAAGAACATTTATATAAAAACATAGTATAAACATTCATAACTATGTGTATGAGAGAATAAAGATGCATGCACATTCATGTAACTTCATAGACTTGACTGTAGTCTTTCTTTAACTTTACTTTCATATTCAGTGCATGCTTAACATTCTTTACCCTTCCCTTGGAATATACTGCTATTGGACATGAGCTCATTCCGTGATCATTATCACATAGTACTAGTCTAAAATCAGACTAAGCTGACAAGGGTACCTCTAGTTTTGGAGAGATCAGGGCCCCCTTTTCTCCAAAGTAGAGGTGTATCTTATGGGTCACCTTCCCTTATCGAAGTGATCGAAAGATCATACTCGCTTATCTTGTCTTTGTGGATCACCTTCCCTTACTTCCTTTACCAAAGTAACTAAAGGATCATATCCAATTATTTCTTTTCTTTTGCTCACAATTACATCATACCTCTTTATATGCATTGAAAACAAAGACATGACACATGTAGACATGCAAATAATATGACTAAGCCTATAATTTTGGTGAAAATCAGGTAGCATAACGGTTAGACCGGAACTTCCCCAAAATGCCAAATATGGAAATTTCAACCAACAACTAATTGTATCCATTTCATATCATCATACCAATTATCCACAATCATTCAATCATGAGTCAATGCTCAATCAAATTTATCATACATCATACCCAATGGCATCATATCTTCATACCCTAAAGGGTGTTTATAATTGTATTATTCTTTATGAGAAGTCTTATGAGTCATAATATGATTCCTCATGTTCACTCATGAGAGAACCACATAGTTAGAATAAATGTGTATGTCTTTTAGTTACTTAATTCTTGAATGAAGTCACATTTTACTTTAGGAATTCATCTTTACCAACTAACTTAATAAATTTCTCATGCACACAACTTAAGGCATAGTTTGTTCAAGCTATCAAAGTTTGACACTTATCTTTTTCTTTCCTTTTTAACATGGCCAAAGCCTAATGTTGTATTTTAGCTAACATTTTGCAATCAAATCTTTTAGCTTCCTTGAGATAGTGCACTAGTGATTCTTGGGTTCATAGTATGCTTAGAAGCCTTAATCATGCTTTTGCTCCCAAGATCCTTCTAGGCCCTTGGGTCATAACAACGCATAATTATACTCATGAACCCAACAACACCATGTGCTTACCAATCATTAGGAAGTGATTTTTATTCCAAACAAGTTACAAGTTTCAATCTTTATTAAATAAAATAACAAGATCTCACCTATATGATTATAAAGTTCCATTCTTTTTGAAAGTATGAACCTTTAAATTATATTCATGTCTTCAAGATTCAACCTCTATAAAATAATAATGCAAGATGCTAACTTTATGGCTAAACAGTCTTATTTTTTAAGAAAGTTGAAACTTTTAATCATTATCATGTTTTCAAGATTCCAACTTTATGACTTAAAGTTACTCTAAGACTTAAAAGGTTCATTCTTGAAGAAAGTTTAATACTTTACTAAATATTTTTAACACAAGATTCAATCATTACAAGATAGAGTTGCAAGTTGACATTTTTATGACCAAAAAGTTACATTCTTGCTTAAAGTTTGAAACTTTATAAAAGGTTTTGTCTTCAAGATTCAATCTTTAAGACATAAAGTGACAAGTTCTCATTTTTATGACTTAGAAAGCTTCATGTTCTAAAAAAGTTTAAACTTTTACACACATTCTTATCTTTAAAAAGAACAAAATGAATCTTTATGTAGCATGAAATGTAGCGCCACTTTTAAGGTTTCAAGGAATAAAATTTTTGAAGTTTCATGCTTAGGAATGTTTTTAGTCTTGTCAAGATCATGAAAAGAGGTAAAGGTGAAGACTTTTCCAATCATAAGCTCAATGAAAGAAAAGAAATAACTTTAAACAAAATACCACCAAGAGTTATTATTTCTTTTCATCAACTCACAAGGAACATGAAGAACTCATGCATCAAGAAAGAAAAAGGAAAACTTTAAAGCATTCAAGGAGAGAAACTTTCAATAAACAAGGACAACTCATGAACAAAATCAAGAACATATTTTGTTAAAAATAGAAACTTTTAGGGCATTCATGAAGAAAACTCAAGACTTCCATATGAAAACTCATGACAAGGTTCAAGAAGCAAACTTTTTTCAAAAAAAGAAAACTTTCTCAAGTTCTCACTTAAAGATCTTGGCCACGGTGAGAGCCAAGATTCAAGCTTCTTGAGTAACAAAAAGAAAAAAGTAGAGATCACTACCTAAGTAGGAGTGGCATCTCCTTTAGAGAGGAAGATGAAGAAGATGATGGCTCCTCCAAAAGTGGTGGTGGCAGTTTTGGGAGGATGAAGATGGAAGTTCTTGAGATCTTGAAGAAATAAGGCTTGTAGTGTCTAGATATTGTCTCTAAAGACCAAAAGATGTGGTCTTTAAAGTGCTTAGTGAGAGTTTTTGGTTATGGAAGTGGTGGAGAAAGGAAGAAGAAGATGAAGAAGAAAAAGAAGAATGTAGAGAGAAGCTAGAGAGTTTGAGAACTAAAGAGACAATGAGAAGATGAAGAAGATGAACAGAATAAGAAGTTTGAAAATGAAAAATAGAGATATGAGGGTGAGAGAGAGGGCTACAGCCCTTATATGGGAGTGTGGGGCTAGGGTTTATTTCTTTTACTTTTTCCTAATATGGAGAAACAATTTGGGTGAGAAGATTAAGGTTTGACCCCTTTATGACCACTTTTCACCCTTACATTAGACAAATTCTAACATAAAGCAATCTTATCCTTTACTTTTTACTTTAGAGATGTCGTTAATGCTTTATTGTCTAGTTGACTAAATTTGAATTTTAATAATGTAATTAAGTGCTCTTGCAACTTAATTTACTTGATTAAGTGAGGATTAGTGATTAACTCAAAAGAAGATGATTAACAAAATTAAACTTATAATTAAGTTTAATTATCCTTAATTAAACTCAATTAGGCTAATTGTTAATAATTAGTACTTAATTAGGCTATTAAGAGTTTGACCCACTTAATTAGTGATTCTCTATTTGTAACATCTCCATATAACGTAATAGAAAATAATAACAACAAACTTTTATTATTCACAACCTTGCCCCTAAACTTTTTAGAAATGACATTTAGGTTCCTATGTCAATAGAATTAGCAGAATAAGGTTTTAAACGAAGCAGAATCACGTAGCAAAAACGTAAAAATCTAAACCTCGGCTGATTCAGCCACAGAGGTATCCATATGTGAAATGACATGGGATGCCCCTAGACTTACCCATAATTATGAAAATGCCATTAGCCTTGAAAAACAGAAATAGAAGGCCCTAAAATTTGCAAAACGTTTAATGTATACTATTAATCGATTTACTCGATTTTATTGAGGTTGTAGAGTTAATTAAAAAGTTAATTAAATGTTAACTAGAAGTTGATTAGAGGTTAAATTAGAGATATTAGGACTAAGATAGAAACTTATAAAAACCTCACAAAAAATTCTTCAAAACCGTTTTACCGATTTAAAGGAAATCGGTAAGATTACGGTATTTTAAACTGTGGGAACCGAACCAATAGAAATTATACTGTGAGAACCCTAGGATGGATGGCTAAGATTTATCCAAACAACCCACCCAAGTGGCGCCTTGAGCAGCCCTTGATGGTGGAAGCCAAACCAAAATGGATAGCATGAAGAAATCCACCAATCACATGCATTTGGCTTCCAAATATCTCACCTTTTCTTCCTTCTTCTTGTGTGAATTTCGGCCTCCCCACTACCAGCCTCATTTCCCCACTCTTCTTCATCTTCTTCCACTTCCTCTCATCCCCAAGCTCAAGCCCCAACCATCAACTTCACTCCAAGATCAAGTTCCATAAAGATTTCACACTACCAAGGTAGGAATCTCAACTTTTTCCTTCTTTTCTTTGAATTGGGGCTGCCTAGAGTCCCTTATTCATCCATGATTCTGATGTTGTGATGGGTGGGGATGATGAATTAAGGTTGGTTTAAGGTGTATATGTGAGTTTGAATTGAAGATTGGATGGATTGATTAGAGAAGAACATGAATCCAAGAAGAATTCAAGAAACTATGGCCTTCTATTTTTATATGAAACTATTTTTATATAAAACTAGACATCCAAGACTTTCCATACATGTAAAATATAAGGCCATTGGATAAGTATAGAATTAGTTACGAATTTTTGAAATTAGACCTAGAAATCTAGGTTCTTACCCGGGCAGCATGAGTTCAGAAGCGTGTAACTCATCCTGTACAACTCCAAATTGAGTGAAACAAAAGTTTTTGGAAAGCTAACATATAATAGAACATCCCATAAAAATTTCAGAACTAGATTCATTGCCATTTGTTCCCAGCACACCAATGAAGTTGACTTATGTTTACCCCAAGCTGGAATAGGGTGGCCCAGTAGGGTCAAGTTTCAGGACTCATAACTCAAAATATACTTAGGCAAATGATATGAAACTTAGTTCATTTGAAAGCTTGTTCTGTTAGTTTTATTTTGATATAAAATTTGTATGATGTCACTTAGTTTTCTATTTTTAATGAATTTTATTTTATAAGGGCCCAATTCTGGCTAAGAACAGGGCATGCTGAGTTTAAATATTTATATCTTGAGTTATATAAATCCAAATGAGATGGGACTAAAGAGATTAGAAAATAGAAACATAACACTTTAACATATCCAAAATTCACGTCTAAATGAGCTAAAATGAATTTATGGCCTAAGTTACAAAAATCGGGCAGAATTGATATATGGGCAGAATTAAACATAAGGGTCCAATCTCTATATGATTGACATTATTGTAATATGTTTGCTACTCTATGATGAACTTTGGCTTGGTTGATGTTACTGGTAGCCTAGCATTATTCATAGGGAAGCGGACTCGATCCATTATGCTGTCGAATTTCTGGCAGAAGTTAGTGATAGTTCTAAAGGTTGTTGTGTTAATGTTGTTATGTGACATGTAGGAATACTAAGCAAGTATTATTATTTGAGAACCTAAGTATTTATGATTTTATGATAAAAGATATGATGATGAGTCTATATTCCGAAAGAACGTGACATGGTGATCACGCTCTGATAGGATATGATATGGCGATCATACTCTAGGATATGGCATGATAAGCACATCCTAGGGAGTGTGACATGGCGATCACACCCTGATGGGGTATGACATGGCGATTGTACTCTGGAATATGGTATGATAAGTACATTCTAAGGAGTGTGACATGGCGATCACACCTCGATGGGGTATGACATGGCAATCTTACTTTGAAATATGGTATGATGACCACATCCTAAGGAATGTGACATAACGATCACACTCCGATGGAGTATGACACGACGATCATACTCTGGAATGTGCATGATAAGTAAAGAAAGACCAAGAAAGAAAAGAAAATTATGTATATTTGTATAAATTCAAGTACAAGTGAAGGCAGATGCAAATTTCATGTTTCCAGTATGTTAGTGTTATTATATTTTAATATGTTATAGTTATTATTCAAAATATACTTTTATGACTTTTTCGTGTATTGGCTCTCCCAAGTGACAAGTGCATGAATAAAATGAATTCTGCTTCGGATAATGTATTTTTCGAACTATAAAACTGAACAGTCTAGTAAACATGCTCACATTTTTCATAATAAACCGAAGCAGCTAGAGATAATAATGATGACACCGTACAAAATTTCTTAGTGAACCCTACTGAGAATTTAAAATTCTCACTCTTGTTTCCATGTTATCTCCAGATAGTTCGAGAAGATCCAAAGACGGCTGAAGTTGCTGTCAAGTAAGGTTCGCTTAGGTATTAGTAACAACTCCAGAGTGGGGTACTATAACTTAAGCATAGTACAGTATAGAGGAGGACGTTACACTATTCTTAATTGAGCATTCTCATAACTTTCTCTTCCAATCACCACATAAAATTCTTAATTAAGCTTTAATCCTTTAACTTCTCATTAAGTGCCTAATTACTTAATGTTACTAAGGTAATTTAGCAGGGAAAATTGAGGATGTTACACTTTCTGTGTGTAGGTGTCCTGTTTTGGAGCCTTGTCTGCATTTCAAATTAATTTGATATGATTGATCAAAATATAATTGAATACACAATGTTATCCCAATTTTAAAAGTAATTTAACTTACCATATTGGCCTTGGTGCCCTACAAGATAGTAGAGCCACCGCAATGTAGGGATCCACCTTTAGCAGATGCCATGTTGGCCTTGTTCTTCCTTGACTTCTAATGGAAGTTAGAGCTAGCCCAATATTCCCACCATACTTGGAGGTGGCCCTCTTACAACCATTTATGGGTGGTTTCCCTGCCAAGTCACACATCTCGATACATGTCTCAGATATGCTTGGAAGACTGAGACTTCTAAGCCTTGTACATGACTATGTTCTTCGCTAGGTCAATAATGAAATTCCTTTCCACATACAAAAGTAAAACATGTCATATATCAATGAATATAGAAATAAAACATTGAATAGAAAAGAAACTCCTATTTATTACCTTCCACTACTCATACCACATCCACTTTATGTTCTTTGAAATTTTGGCAAAGTTCTGGTACGGCACATCATATAGCCTCTTGATCGCATCTGTGATATGCTGCAAACCTTGTATAGGAGGTTCCCAACTAAACAATATATACAAAAAAAGTAAAATGTTAATCATCAATTAATAAGAAATCACAATTTAACAATGAAATTGAATTTAAATAACAAATTACTTATTAGATACCTCCATCAAATTGTAAGTGCTGGCACTATCATCTCGTGGAGTCTATTTATGACTACTTCCCAAATGATACAACTACTCCAGTATCATCTATGGGATGAGAAGAGGGAGTAGCTAAAGTAGCCACAAGCACAGACTATGTCTTAGTGGGTCTTGTGGCGGTGGTGGAGGAGGAAGAGGCACAAACTCAAAAGTAGGTATCGTATAGATTCCCTATGGGTCAGGATGAATAGGCTGGGTGGTGGAGGCTGGAGTAGGGGAGCTAGATGGAGTGCTACCAGTGCTAGAAGGTGGCACGGTGGATTGGGAAGGCTAGCTATCCTTCCGTGGTCGACTTCTACCGCGACCAGTGTAACACCTTACCAAACAAAATACTATGCTTAAGTCATAATATATTACTTGATAAATTATTATGTAGGGTGCACTAAGAGTTAACTACTCATTTTAATAAATTTCAGTTTGGCAGCGAAATATACACTAAACAGTCATTATATCAAAAATAAACTAACACAAACAAAATTTGCGAAATAAACAAATTGCATCATATATATATATGTACATGCTTATACCTTTGTTTTCAAGGTTATCAAAAGAAATACAATACAGTACAGGGTAAAAGAAATGAGGCCGCTAACACAAAATAAATCGGCTTGACAATATGAACATCGCCCCTATTGGTCCCCATGGGACATTTCATGTACAACTGCTAACTCCTACTCGTATGCCTATGACCCAACTGCCAAAAGATGGTCATCCTGTACATCTATTGTTGCTACGATGGGTACTCTAGATGGACCCCGAAGAAAGGAATCCATTCGCCATACCGGCGTCAGTAGGGGTATAGTCTATACTCGGGGCAGAAGATGAGGACAACGAGCTTGCTGCCTCTGATGGATCCTCCTCAGACATAGAGGCAGAGGGGATCGACTGCGATGGTGCGATCAAGTGAGCCATGGCTGAGTCTTTCTATTTGCGAATTGGAGGTGGAAAGGGATGAGCCACGTGGAGAGGGATGGCGATGTAAAGGACAGTAGGGTCAAAAAGTGGGTGCAGAAGAGGTACGGCAAAATCTCTTTAGAAAAAGAAGTAAAGGCAAAACTGGCATCTACCAGATATGTACACGGAATCTATGAACGGATCGAGATGGATGCGGAGCTCTGGAAACTCAATGAACAGGATGCCGGTTGCCGCATTCTCCATGATTTGAGAATGATGCGGGAGTATATAATAGGGTGAGAAATAAAGATTTCTCAGTAGGAATTCCTAAATCGATGCATATCTGTCATCACTATCATTCTCAGGTGTTTCGAATTTTTGGTTAATTAGAAGAAAATGTTACATCGCCAGGATGTCCTACTCTCTACTTAATTAGTTATGTAAATCATAGCTCGAAACACAGCTTTGTTTTACTTAATGAAATAAAGGAAATTAAATAGAAAATAAATAACCAGATCTGTGTATTGATATAGATAAGTGACAGCTATAAGGTGAGTAATAATATGTATATAACATCCAATGGTGCAATTTAACTCAATGCATAAAAACTAAAATTATGGATATGCATGAAAGATGATGCACTTGATCTTAACTCATATTTTTCCATACTTGGTTCCCTGGGAGTATATTGGCCATAAGACTCCTGGGTAATAGTCCGCTTTTCAGGATCGAGCTCGTTCCTACACAGGGTCGTCGGGTTTGCTTTCCCCAACTTACCCACTGATCTATTCCCCTTAACTTTGTTCAGGGGCTGACCCAAGTCACATGAAAATCCTTTCTCATGCTTATAGGGTAGCATTGCTTATCTAACACTTTGACCAATGCATGCATAATTTGTAAATTCACATTAATTGCATTTTCTGTCGAAATCTCAACAGCGTAACGGATCATGTCTGCTTCCCCATGAATAGTGCCAGACAACCAAAACATTTTAGTCAAATAGTAAACTCAATATAAAACATCATATTCATATCAAGAATATAACAATATTGATGAATGCAAGACTTAGAATCCCAAGTATCAATCTATCTTGCAAGCTTTTAATTTCTATTAAGGTTCCCGAGTTCAACTTTCAAGATTTAATGGGTTCCGAGTTCCGATCTTATACAAGTTCCGACTTCCCTACATTGTGTTCGGTATCCCAAGATTGTATAATTCCCGACTTCTGGGGTTGTGTTCGATTTCCAACCTTAATATGGTTTTCCAAGACTTATGAATGTTTTCCTATGTCCAGCCTTCCGACATTAACCATACCCGTCCTCCCTAATTTCCGAGTTACGACATTACTATACCCAACTAGTTTCCTATATGCTTAGTCCCGAGTTCAACATCAAATATACCCGATCTAGCTCTCTCTACTAAGTTCAGAGTTAAACCTTAAGTATACCTTTCCGGGTTCATCCTTAAGTATACCCTTCCGAGTTCAACCTTAAATATTTCCGACCTAGCCTTCTGTTTTACTGAGTCCCGACTTCAACCTTGAGTATTCCCGACCTAGTCCCTTATTTACTAAGTTTAGAGTTCAAATTTAAGTGTACCGACCTAGCTCCCTGTTTGCTAAATTCCAACTTCCGACATTAACTCAAATAGTTTGTGTCTTATCCCAGACTTGTCCTACTTCTAGCCAGAATTGCACCCTTATGAGGAAAAATTCACTAAAAATAGAAATTTGGTGAAATCATGCAAAATTTATATCCATGTAAAGCTAACAGAACAAGCTTTCAAATGAATGAAGTTTCATATCATTTGACTGAGTATAATTTGAGATATAAGCTCTGAAACTTGACCCTACTAGGCTACCCTGTTCTAACCTGGATTGGACATAGGGCAACTTTCTTGACTCACTAGGAACAAACAAGATCTTTTCAAATTCAAAAATTTTTATGGATATTCTCCTATGTATAAGCTTTCTACCAAAGTTAGTTTCACTTAATTTGGAGTTGTATAGGGTAAGTTACACCCTTCTCAACTCATACTATTCGGATAAAAATCCTGATTTCCAGATCAAACTTCAAAAATTCATAACTTCCTCTTTGCTAATCCAATGGGCTTATATTATATATGTATGGAAAGCCCTGAATGTCTAGTTTCATATAAAAATAGATTCATGGAGTTTAAATGGCTATAGCCAGAGCCATACACTCCGCCGTACGGACCACCGAGGAAAAACCCTACTAGCTTCTTGAGTTTTCTCCTTTCTTCAAGTTATTTCATACCAATTCTATTTCCAATCATAACACATATGCAAAATCAGCCATAAAACATCATCATCACTCCACATATTATCAATAGCACAAAGTATATAAGACCCACACACAAATTGAAGTAGGATTCCTAACTTGTCTAGTTGAATTTGAGTTGATTTAGTGGCTTTGATGGAAATAACTTGTGGTGAGACTTGAAGAAAGGATGGAAATGGAGTGAAGATGAGAGTGAGAAGAAGAGAAATGAGAAGAGTTTCAGCAAGTGGGGTGGCCGAATTTTTACAAAAGAGAAGGAAAGAAAAGGTGGAGATTTTTAGAAGCAAGATGCATGATGATTAGTGGATTTCACTTCATCATCCAATTTTGCTTAGCTTCCCTCCCTCAATGGCTGATCAAGGTGCCACATGAGGGGGTAGTTTGGCTAAATCCTAGCCATTGATCCTAGGGCACTCATAGAAAAATCTCTATTGGTCCGGTTCCGACAATTTAAAATACCGAAATCTTACCGATTTCTCTTAAATCGGTAAACTGGTTTGAAAATCTCTGTGAGATTTCCTATGTTCCTAATCTAATTTCATCAAGCCTAATCTTCTTAAATCACACTTAATTGACTTTAAGTCAATGCTTAATTGAATTTCCGATTAAACTCACTTATTCGATAAAAACCGAACAACTTAGTTGTTAACGATATAATTTTTCGGACGTTACAACCAGTATCTCTACCTGCCATATTTGAATCAAACACAGCATGTATGTGTGTGTGTGTGTATATACATATATATATATATAGCGAGCGTATCATATGAGAGGAGTGGTTTATTATGAGAATGAGAGGAGCAAATCTTGACTATTGGATCTTACATGAATGGTCAAGATTAAAAAATAAAGTCATATGACTTTTTTAAGTGATAATGTGACTTTTAAATAACTTTAAATCTTAACCATCCATGTATGATTATATGAGCCAAATTTGCTCCTCTTATTCTCATAATAAACCACTCTTCTCATGTGATATGCTCTTGACTCGAATGTCGAGCTCGGTCAAATTGTAAAAACCAAATCACACAAGTTTGTAGTAAAGGGTATAACCCAGGTCGTTTCCTAATGATGACAATGCTATATGATCAGAAAATTTGGAGGGGGGGTTGTTTATAAAATGAAAGAAAGAAATAGAAATAAGAATGCGAGTTAACAGAATTTGGAACTCCAATCCAAGAACCAAGATAGACAGTGGCTATTCTATCACCGGATTCTAAAAATAATCATTCAAACCAAATCAGTGACTAACACCAAATCCAAAAGAAACCTCAATTCGAATACAACATTGCACATGAAAACCTTCATGCATTCAATTAATAGATAAATGATTAAATTTAGAAACCTCTAGAACCTAACCAATTTGTGTTAATTTTTAAGCACCAATGTAATCAATCTCAATTTCAAACCTGAAAGTGATTCTACTCATGCAATTGCATTACAACATTAGTCAACTGAATAATATGCAAGCAAGCAAGCAATAAATTATAATCAACCGCAATTCCAAATCAGAAACCTTCAAACCCGAAATTGGATTAATAACAATGAAAGAAAACGGAGTAGAAAATCGAATTGAATTAATGAAGTTCGGTTGCACCAATCCTCAAGATAGCCAATGCTTCTTTGAATCCTTGGATTAGATAGAAGTCTACTCCTCCATGTATGGACGAGAATGAAAGTTCAGAGTTGGGGGGGGGGAATGAGAGAGAGAAGAAGAGAGAAAATCCAAAATTTGTTATTCCCAAAATCTATTCAATGTTACAATATTCTGGCCTAACTCTTAACTTGGCCAATTACAGACTAAAAACACTTAAAAAAATTAAATTGTCATTGACTACATTAATCCTCTGTCTCTCTTTTACATCTGGACACCTTATTTCCTAAATTCTGAATTATAGACAAAAAGTTACACTAAAAACATGTAATCAAGTTCTCTAATTCTGTCAGTAATGTTTCTCTGTGGTTTTGGCTATGTAAACGCATCTGTTTGGATTTGCACTCTGAAAGTGAGTTGTAGCCTTGGATGTCAACTTCAAAATTCCACTAGAATGGGCTTAATTGGGGTTTTTTGGACCAAGATATGACTCAAATACTACTACCTGCTCAGAATCCGCAGGTGCACCTTTTCAGCTCAATTCTAGACCCAATTGCAACTCCTTATCATCAGAATTGGCCTCTAACCTCTGATAAGAATTTTAGGCCTATCTCTTATCTTTCCTACAAACTAAAGATCATGATCAAATGAGCTCTAGAACTCAAGATATGGACCAAAAACCAAAGTAGTGTTAGAATTAGCCTAACGCTGGAAAAATTAAATCAAGCCTAAACAAAATCCAAACAACACAAAATGGTCCAATTCAAAATCACACGACTCCAACCTCACCATGACTCAAGATAGGACAAGTCCCCACGCAAGCCTTTTACCTCAAAAATTTTATAGAAATTTCGACAGAGTTCCCTTTGTAATCCGGATATTTCCCAATTACAGAAGGATACCCTGCAAGATAAACAAACATAATATTTCATCGGGGATCCAGGTATTCTTAAAATACACCCCTCAGCACACAATATAACAGTAAAATATATAAATACAATCGTATATCCAAAATACATTACTTAAGTTCTTCAGAAAACAAATCCTTTAAACAACTTTAATTCCAACAAGTTGAAATATACATATACATGTATGACTGAATACATAACAACAACAAAAACAGAACAAGGCCGGACCCTGCCTGTAGTACTATGGAGCTACATACTAAGATTACAACTGAAACAAAATTAGAAATCAAGGCCCATTACTAAGTAGGGCTCACCCAAATAGGAATCAAATGACGCTGAACTGAAGAATCAGCTCCCAAGTCTGAACCTGTATCTGAAAAGAACATAATAACCACGGGGTGAGTTTTGAGAAACTCAGTGAGAGATAGAATGTCCCCAACCCACATGAGACAATGTACAAATTTATATATATTAAGGTGATACTATAATATGTATAAGGAAACCAAAATAGAAATCTTAATCAAATATTATCCAAGTTTTCTTTTCCAAAATAGAGTCCATCTATTCCAGGATAAATCCGTCAGGAAACACACTTAAGTGGCCATTCCTTCGTGTGAATCCCGTAATCAGGCACGCACCATTCCCTTGAGTGGCCATGAAATCCAACATCCTAAGTGTACCTGTACTAACGCCATCGCCAAGTTAGCCTATAGATCCTGGTCTAGACTTTCCCAAGTCATTCTTTTCCATAAACAGAACATTTAATAAATATTCTTATAAAACATACCAATATAAGTTATAATAAATAATAAAATTATTACTTCAAAGAAAATAAAGCTTTAACACTTTAATAAATAAAAAATGAACAAAAGTCCAAAGCTTTTATCCAAAAACCTTTCAAAATAAAGAAATACTTTCCAAGGTTTAATAAGAAACCAAGGTAATAAATATTTGCCACATTTCTCTTTTTGAAATCAAGTCATTGTCTCATGTGAACCAGTAAAAATAAATAAGCTACAAGAACTTAAATTATATTGCTAAGACATACCAACTCATTTGCATATGCATATATATATAGGCAAAAATACGTTAAAACTAAAATAGGGATAAACTATCTACTCACAGACTTAATGCCAAAAGCGAAATCCTAATCCCATGAATTCTGAGAGCCAAAGCCACTCCTCCAGTGGTATATACTATCAATAATACGGAAATTTGATTCAAGGTTAGTCACTTAGACTAAGGATTAATCTACTATACTCCCAGATATGAAAATTCCTAATTCTTCTAACCTAGGGTTCTCCAAGAACTCACTATAGAGTAATTAATCTATAATTCATAGGAAAGGAAGAGGAAAGGAGTTTGAAGATTACCTTTTTGAAAGGAGAATGGAAGAAGAAATCTTCAGGAGCCTTGGTGTCACCTCCTCCAAGCTCCAAGACCAAATGTGTTGATGTTGGATGAGGGTATGATTTGAGATTAAAGAAAAAAATTAAGTTTAAGTGAATGGGAATGGTGTAATTTGATGGAAAGATATGAAGGATCGGGTTTAAGAAGGAAGGGAGATGTTTTAGAGAGAAGGGAGAGAGTTTTGAGGGTAGAGAGAGAAAGGAAATTCGAAAATGAAGGGAAGGGATGCGTCTCGGCTTATATATTGACCTTTGGTAATCGATTACCAAGGGCTGGTAATCAATTACCATGAAGAACTGGTAATCGATTACCATAGCCAAAAGTCTGGTAATCGATTACCAATGCTGGTAATCGATTACCACCAACCCAGAACTGGTAATCGATTACCAAAGATGGTAATCGATTACAATGCAGAAAATTTCAACCTGTGGGCATACAGAGGATCAGAATCGATTACATGATCCTCCAGAATCGATTACCAACTCCAAAACTTGGTTCCTCCTTCTCACAGTCCTTTCCTGTGTCCAGATATTGCATAGACTTATTTATATATCTTAATTTTAAGTTAATGTCTCCATTAACTTTAAAACATAAATATAAATAAGGGAATACCCCCCATTTGGATTCAACAAAAATATCTAAAAATTCAAAATCCTTAAGAATTAGAATCCAACTTTTGGGTTTTAGTACAATTCTCCGAAATCTTACGTTTTTAAAAACTTGAGGGTTGAAAACGAAGGGGTTATCCATTCCCTAAAATTCGTTAAAAATCCCTCTTCAACTCATTGATGCCCAGAGAACCATTATTGGGACTTTTGATCTTAAGAAAATGTCTCAAACCTATAGCCCTCCAAGGAGGCATATGTTTCAGACTCAGAATTTCTTAGGCTCCGATATCGACAGGTAACCACAACTCAGGTTGGGGTGTTACAAAAACAATTAGGCACAAAAGAGGATTAATGAGTTAGGAATGAGGGAAAATAAGTATATAAAAATCCAATTGATCAAATTCCCCCATACTTAGCTCTTGCATGTCCCTATGCAGGACTCGACTAAGCAAATAAAAACATGCAACCTAAAGATCATGGAATAATCAAAATGAATAAGCAAATTCTCCAATGAATCATCAAAAGTGCTAAGCTTAGAAACACAAGAACATACAAGGCGTTAAGGAATTCCAACAATCAAATCATTCAACACCCCATCTCTAAAAATGGTAAGCCAAGTAATATCCTTCAAAGTGCAAATAGATCAAGTATGAAAGGCCTCACAAGATGGTGTATGAAACTCTCAACTCTCAAGTGTATGGGTACAAGTGTTTCACTCAAATCACCTCAATAGAAAATGAATTACCATAGGCTTTTTAATCTTCTACTTCTCTATTACTCACAATCATATGCAAACACAATTCAAGATGACTTTATTCAAGGTTGCAATGGGGCCAAGATAAGGGTAGGGAAATATGAGGATATGAAAAAATACAACCTAAGAGAATAGAAATAACATTGGTCATTAGACAAATCAAGCCATGACATACTTACTCTCTTTGAACCTTCTTTTCCCTTTATCAAAATTCCGCATTTTCTTTTCTTTTTTTTTCTCTTTCTCTCTCTTTTTTTTTTTCACTTTCTTTGCATCTTTTCAAACCCCCACACTTGATCCCAAACACAACAATAATAATGAAACCAATGCACTCCGTATTTCTTAAGGTTGGGTATAACATGGTTTTCCACTTAAAGCTTGTAATGTGCTAGAAACCAAAAAATGGTCAATAAGGCTCAAAGGGGCTAAACAAAGGGAAAAATTGCAAGGTAGGCTATATGGTTAAGTGGCTTAAATGAAAGAAATGCCTCTATCATGTTCATGAATGCATATGAGAAATGTAGCTTCAAAGAAGAATCAAAGCAAGTTCTAGAATAACGAAATCTATGAGGGAAAACACACAAGAAGGAAGAGAATGACATGAAATGCAACCATCCAAAATAAGGCTCAAAAGCTCACAAAGGTAAAGTCTAACATACTCAATCCTATAGCAATTTAAGATCAATCACCAAACTCACACATATCAAGAGGGAAAAGAAAAATGAAATCATGTTAGAACCCTATCCTCCCTAATGACTAATGCCTTAACTCAACAACTTTCAATTCAATAATAGAGCACAAGAGCAAAACAAAGCTAATTTTTTTTTTTAAACAAAATAACGTAAAAGCAACCATGGAACAAATCTATAATGCAAGACTAACTATGAAAAATGTCCTATGACTAAACCATCCCCCTACACTTTAACCTTACATTGTCCTCAGTATGCGTCAAAATAGAGAAGCAAGGCAAGTAAAGTAAGGTGAGGGAAAGAAAAGAGACACTCCCCCTATCAAGTGTAAGTGGCCACTAGCAAGTAGACCTCCGCAATGGTCTCCAAGGGTGTGTCCTCATGAAATGGCTTCAAGTGATGGCCATTCACTGTGCAAGCTTTATCTGTTCCAGGCTTCAAAATTTGCATAGCACCATATGGAAAAATTTTAGCCACTATATAAGGACCAAGCCACCTAGAATGAAGCTTACCAGAAAAGAGCTTGAGGCAAGAATTGTAGAGGAGTACTTTCTAATGGAGAACTCCGTCCATAGCAACATCTTATCATGGATGAGTTTTGTCTTTTCCTTGTACATGCGAGAGTTCTCATATGCCTCTAACTAGATCTCCTCCAACTCCCAAAGTTGGAACTTCCAGTGAAGTCTGGATTGTCTCAAATCCAAGTTGTAGTTCTTGACTGCCCAATAAGCCCTATGCTCAATCTCCATTGAAAGGTGGCATGCCTTACCAAAGACAATCTTATAGGGAGACATGCCCAAAGGAGTCTTGTAGGCAGTGTGGTAAACCCATAATGCATCCTCCATCCTCTTACTCCAATCTTTCCTGTTAGGCTGGACTTTTCTCCAGAATCTGCTTCAACTCCCTATTTGATACCTCAGCCTGTCCATTAGTCTGCGGATTGTAACATCCACCAGAATTTTTTTATTGTTTTTCATCCGATTATTCTATTTTTATCGAATAATTGAGATTAATTAAAATTTGACTAAATATTTATTTAGGATAAATTAATTAGCAACTAATTGAGTTCAGGTATGAGTTAATTAGGTTAGAAGTATAGAAGATTTCATAAGAATTTTCACGAAACCGATTTACCGATTTAAAGGAAATCGGTAAGATTACGGTATTTTAAACTGTCGGAACCGAATCAATGAGATTTCAACTCATCAACCCTACTTTGAGTGGCTGATAACTCAGCCACTTAGCACGTGAAAGTGGCGCCACTTTGGCCACAAAAGGGAGGAAAGTTGGCTGAATTTCAGCCATAAGTGCATCAACCAATCAAAGCCCTTTGTTCTAACTACCTCCTCAAGCCTTTATATACACAATTCCTTCCTCTCCTTCAGCCATTTCTGCGCCCTCTCTTCCCCTTGCTCAGCTCTCTTCTTCTCTTCTTCCCTCACTCAACTCCATCAAACCATCAAGCCCAACCAAGTTTTGTTCATCCAAGTTCCAAAATTGAGCCAAATCACAATATAACAAGAGGTAGAGATTTAATTCTTGTCTTGATTTTCTGATCTTGGATAGCTGGTGGTGGTTTATTTTCTCAATTTTTGATGTATTGATTGAATGATTATGATGATATATGGCTGGTTTATTGGCTGTTTGTGAGGTTAAATTCGAATTGGAAGCAAGAAAGGATGAAATTAGGAAGAGTTGAGGGGCTGGAGAACCAAAAACCCTCGGCAGTCCGTACGGTGGAGTGTACGGCTCCGTCTACAGCCGATTAAATTTGATGAAACCATTTTTATATGAAACTAGACATTCACGGATTTCCATACATATATCATATAAGGCCATTGGATTAGTATTGAGTGAGATATGAATTTTGGAAGTTTGACCTAGGTTTTTGATTTTGATTCTGGGCAGACTGGATTGTTTAGGGTAGAACTCGCTCTATACTACTTGGAATTGAGTGAAACTAACCTTTTTAGAAAGCTTACACATAGAAGAATGTCCCATACAAATTTCAAAGTTAGATAAGATCCCGTTTGCTCCCAGTGTCCCAAGAAATTTTCCCTACGTCCAAAATGGGCCAAAACACAGCAGTTCAGGAAGGTCAGATTTCGGGGCTTATAACTCGAGCCTACTAAGTCCAATGGAATGGAACTTTTTGAAAATGAAAGGTTGTCCTGTTATCTTTAATCTGAGATCAATTTCGTATGATTTGAATTAGTTTTCGATTTTTAGTAGATTTTTACTTTTAAGTGTGCAATTCTGGCCAGCTGCTGGGTAGGCCAGGATAAAATCTAAATAATTTGAGTTATACTTATCAAAATTAGATGGGACTAAAGAGGTTAGAAAATAGACACATAACACTTTAACATAGCCAAAATTGAGGTCCAAATGAGTTAAATAGAGAATTTGGTTTGAGTTACAAAAATCGGGTTGAATGCAAGTAGTAAGATAGTAAACATGTTTTAAATTACAATACTTGTGCCATAAATTTGATGATTGAAACATGAATGAAATATGTTGAATTATGAATGGAATGAGATGATTTCTTTGAAAAGTTGATATGCTGAGTACTGGCACTATTCACAGGGAAGCGAACACGTTCCGTTATGCTGCTGAAATTTCGGTAAGACTTATGCATGAGGTATAAGATACATGTGCATTTTCAAGAAAGTCATTAAGGTTATGTTATGATCAACATAAAGATTATGTTATGATGAGAAGTTCCATGATACTTGGGATAGCCCCGGAATAAAGTTAAGGGGAATAGATTGGTGGGGAGGTCGGGGAAAGTAAACCTGACATTCCTGTATAGGAACAAGCTCGATCCTGAAAAGTAGACTATTACCCAGGAGTCTAAAATGGCTAAGAATTCCCAGGGGACCAAGTAATGGAAAAGTTTATGAGGAATGGAAAAGTTTATGAAGAAAGGTTCAAGAATAAGTTTTGCATAATTGCATTAAATGCATGATTACATTGAATAGTCATTACAAGTTAATTATAGTTTGTCTGTTATGTTGCCTTGCTGCTGTATATTCATTTATTCTGCTCATTATTCTGTATATTACTGTTATTAGTTTATTCTGTTTCTTATGCTGTCTTAAGTAAAACTGAACCTTGCCTTAGACCAGACGTTTTCTTAAATTTATTGAATATGGATAGTTTAGTTTAATCCCATATTTTTATAATTAAACAAAAATTGAGGCAACTGAGAATGAATGTGACGTCAGCTAAACACTGTACGCGAACCCTACTGAGAATTTCTTTAAATTCTCACCTCATTTTGCATTTCTGCATCATTCTCAGATGCTAGTGATGGACTCGACAGCCACTCTATTTGTTGAGCTCACTGACCTGCAACTCCACTAGGACCCCGAGTTGGACTCGCTGTATATAGCCGGCTCTTGCCACTTCCGTTTTCGCTTTTTATCAACAGAAAATTTGTTGTTCCTTTATTCCACTCTACTTTTGAAACATATCTATATAAACTGAAGCGTTAGCTTCCGACACATATATGTACGTATACAGTTGATGGCATATCATGTATTCTTATCTTTTCTATTGTATTTTATTAAACATTATTACATTCTACAATGCTGTTCACGTTTATTATATACAACGCGCTGTTTCATAGGTATATTCGTCAAATATATACATATATATCAGAGAAAAAGAGAATATAATATAATGAATACAGCTTTAGACGGAGAACCAATACGGTAACGCGACCTATCCAATTTCACGCTATGACTTAAGCATAACATAAGTTGGTAGGGTGTTACACGGATGGTATGGAGTTGAGACCTTGTGGATGACACCATATTTCTTCAGTATGGTTGCCATATTCCTGTTACAGAAATGACTCCCTTAATTACCGATGATTGCCCTGGGTACTCTGAACTTGCAGAAAATGTGTGATATGATAAAATCTACAACAACATGAGAATCATTAGTCCGGATGGCCTTGGCCTCCACCCACTTGGAGACATAATCAACAGCCAGCAGAATATAAACAAAACCAAATGAGACAGGAAATGGACCCACAAAGTAAATACCCCAGACATTAAATATCTCACAAAATAATAAAGGCTGCTAAGGCATCTTATTCCTACAGGAAATACTACCTGTCTTCTGGCATTGTTCACAATTCTTACAATAGGTATAAGAATCATGAAATAATGTGGGCCAGTAAAAATTAGAATCTAAAACCTTTCTAGTAGTGTGCTGTGGGCCAAAGTGGCCACCACAAACAAGTGTATGACAAAAATACAAAATAGAAGGAATCTCAAGTTCATGCACATTGTGCCTAATGATCTAGTCACTAAACATGCGCCACAAATAAGGATCATCCAATACATAATACTTAGCCTTACTCCTAAGTTTATCTATCTAGTGCTTTTTAAAGTAAACAGGCAACTCAGAAACAACCAAATAATTCATCAAGTCAGCATAACATGGTCTTTACCTTGCAGCTCTAAAAGCTACTCATCTGGAAAGGTGTCACGGATAGGAAAAGGGCTCTAAGGATTGTGGAATCCGGCTCAAATGGTCCGCCACTAGGTTCTTAGCTCCAATATTGTCCTTGATCTCTATGTCAAAGTCATGCAACAGCAACATCCACTTGATGAGTTTGTGCTTCACATCTGGCTTCTTCAATAGGAACTTCAATGTTGCACGATCAGAAAAAGACAGTCACTTTAGCTCCTAGTAGATAAGCACAAAATTTATCTAAAGCAAAAATGATAGCCAGAAGCTCTTTTTCAATAGTGGTATAGTTACCCTGTGTAGAATCTAGGGTCCGGGAAACATATGCTATGACATGGGGAATCTTCACAACCTTCTTGGAAAGGATAGCACTAACTGCAAGGTTTGATGCATCATACATGAGCTCGAATGGGTGCTCCCAATTTGGTGGCTGAAGAACAGGCGCAGAAATTAGGTGCTACTTCAACTGGTCAAAAGCTCTCCTACATTCATCATTACACTGGAAGTCTATATCCTTCTGCAGCAGCTTGGAAAGCGGAAGGGCAATCTTACTGAAGTCCTAGATGAATTGCCTGTAAAAACCTGCATGTCTAAAAAAAGAATGCACTTCCTACACACATGTGGGGTAAGGTAAAGAAATAATAACATTAATCTTGGACCTATCAACAGCAATACCCTCACTAGAGATAACATGTCCTACGACTACACCTTGCCTAACCATAAAATGACATTTTTCAAAATTCAATACAAGCAGAGACTCAACACATCTATGTAATACCCTAGCAAGGCTATCCAAGCATGCATCAAATGAAGCTCCATAAATAGTAAAATAATCCATAAAGACTTCCATACAATTCTCTAGAAAATCAGAAAAGATACTTACCATGCACCTCTAAAATGTACCTGAGACATTGCATAAGCCAAAGGGTATCCTCCGGTATGCAAATGTGCCAAATGGACAAGTGAAAGTTGTCTTCACTTGATCTTCAGGTGCAATGTGGATATGAAAATAGCCAGAAAACCCGTCAAGGAAACAGTAGTGTGACTGACCTGCCAATCTCTCTAGCATCTAATCAATGAAAGGCAATGGGAAGTGATCCTTCCAAGTGGCCTGGTTTAGTTTCTTATAGTCTATACAAACTCTCCAGCTATTTTGCACTCTTGTGGGCAACAACTCATCCTAGGAGTTCTTTACTACTGTTATGCCAGTCTTCTTGGGAACCACTTGCACCGGGCTCAGCCACTTGCTGTCTGAAATTGGATAAATGATGCCAGTAGCTAGAAGCTTGCTAACTTCTTTCTTTACCATGTCCAAAATCAGAGGGTTCAGTCTCCTTTGGGGTTGCCTTACTAGTTTCATTCCCTCCTCCAATTGTATTCTATGCTTGCATGTGGAGGGGCTAATTCCAGAAATATCTACAAGTGTCTAGCCTATAGCCTTCATGTTCTGCCTCAGGATGTTCAATAGCTTCTCTTCTTGTTTAGGCTACAAATCTTTGGCTATGATGATAGGCAACTTCTCATTGGGTGCCAGAAATGCATATTTCAGATTTTCTGGCAATGGCTTTGGCTCCAAGGTGGGTGGCTTTATTATGGATGGTGCTAATCTTGGTATCACTTCTATTGGTTTTGCTTCAACACCTGCAACCTATTGGCTTTATTTTGAGTCTTTCTGAAAATGGTGTTCTCCTATAGGATTAAGCCCCCGAAATCAAACTGAAAAGAGTTGGTGATCAAAAACCATAAAATCGAACTACTAATACACTAACTATCAACTAAAACTAACAATTGAAGTAAAGACACACCAAAACAGAATTAGCAATGATATTCACACATATTCACATGACCAAATAACATCAATCATCCCCGGCAATGGCGCCAAAATTTGACTCGAGTGTCGAGCTCGGTCAAATTGTAAAAAATGAATCACACAAGTTTGCAGTAAATGGTGCAACCCAGGTCATTTCCCAATGATGACAATGTTATATGATTAGAAATTTAGGG